>CM060902.1:472749457-474053385 GCA_030737815.1 Allium fistulosum
ATCATAAATCTCATATATATAGAGATATATATATATACTTTATTTTGAAGTCTTCGGAGTTTTTGGAGATTTCGAAGACTTTTCATTGTATAATTCGATTTGATTGTTATCGTCAAATGGTTTAATTGGCGACCACTGAGGTTGACGCTCCCAATTCTGTAGCAAGCTGCTACAGTAACATCCCCACTTTGAAACTTGAAAATAAACGTTGATGATGCTGCAATCATTATCAGAATTATTTTCCAACGCCAGAACTGACTTCAGTACATCCAAACCAAGCCTTTCAGACTCAACCAAAATTATTTCCAAAATGGTATTAAATACTTCGTAAATATTACTAAGTACCATGACATCAATTTCATAAACCAATTTTTCAAATATTTCCTTTCAAATAATACTAGTATTATTTTTTTCAAAGTCTTAGAAAACCAATTTCTAAAACACTGGGATTTAAGTTCTTATATTCATAGTTTAAATCCTTTTCATATTTGTAACTACGTTTTATAAACCATACTTATAATCCATATTTATATAAGTCACTTTCTTATATAAAACTATCACACAATTGTTTATTCCAAAATATCTTTCTTCCATTAAGACTATAATAAACAACTTTTATTAAATTCAAAATTTGACCCAACATTATCGCCATACGCCTTACAGTTAAATTGTAAAACTTTCACAAGGCGTTCGTTTCAATGTTCCCATAAGTTACTATCTACCCAACCCATAAAGTGAAAAGGTAAAAATGCTCATAAACTAATTGAGCATGAATAATCAAACAATAAATGATAATAATAGAATATTATCATTTCCTAAAAAACAATCAAATCATAAATAACTATATTAATTTATGAAAAATATTCTTTTAGGTAAAATTATGTTATCTACCAATTTCGAAAACAATACTATGTCGGTTTGCCATGTCTAAGTGTTTAGAGATCTCTGTCAATAACGATAGCAACTCGTATTGATCAGGACCCATAAGCTACTCTACAAACCAATCAACACAATACAAAACCTTTTTATAGCAATAACATATACGCACTCTCGTATATGTGCACTCAACTCGTAATAAGACATTCCATTACCCCATCTCTCAATGAGTTATACCCACCAAAGCCAAGGTTCTTGCTTAACCTTAAGTTGTGATCCACATGTAACGATCCGCCTTTTCGACTTCCGAATGTCGACGCTAATACGTTCACGGTATTCACGTGGCGAGCACGCAAGTGTCGGAAGACGAATTGTTATGCTAAAATAAAAAGAAAACGAAATATAACAATGAAGAAGATAACACAATATCAGAATCTCACATACGGAACGATAATATATAATATCTCAAAAGGTCTTTACCAAAAAGAAAACCTTTATATAGTTACATTAATCAGAGAAAACTAACCTATCACCAGCCTGGATAGTTATAACGTCCGTCCTCACAAATGGTGATAGGTATAAATCAAGTAATGTAGTGGAAATAAAGTTATGGTAGGAAGTCATCCAACTTCTCCCTAAGAGCTCCAATGAACCATAGCTAAATCTGGAAACATACTCGAGTTGATCCGAGCATTAAGAAAATAACACCTGGATTAGTCCGGTAAACCAACGTGAAAAACTCAAATCATATAGATTTATTATATCTTAAAGCCCTTCAAAATAAAGGTATCTTGTAAGATCACGTCGCTAATAAACACGAATGTGTTTTTATCTTAAGATAATCAAACCATTTCTATTATAAAATACAGTGATAATATAATAATGTCTGAGGTGTGAAATAGAAATAATCACATAGCTGCGATGCAAGTGGGTGTACATCATAACAATAATATGTATACAATCACAACCGCTAAGGCACGATCGCTAATTGTGTAGGGTTTTCACGTAGATCTCCTCGGATCAAAGCCGACTCCGATCTACTGCACAAGGCAGAGATATCCTTTCGAAGCGTCGTATATATCTATATAATATATATTATAGGAAAAACATAGTTGGTTCATGCCGAACATGTGGCACCGGGTCACATCACTCCCGCATGCATATCCATAAGTAACACTAGAATGGAATGCCTCTACCCTTTAAGTTAGCTAAATCCCATAGGCTATGCCTCATATCTCTAATTTATGTCATTACCGATGGTGAAGTCACGTTCAACATCTCAGCACACGAGCCACAATTCGAACAGATCTCGATACACGAGTCCCCAACTCGAACATATCTCAGAATCACACATGGATTTACATATCTCAACAGATCTCGAAACTGCACATGGATTCCACAACAGATCCCTGAATCACACATGGATTCTCATACCTCAACAGGTCTCGGAATTTCACATGGATTCCCACATCATGAATAGATCACGAACAACTACATGTGTTCGAGGCATCCCAAACAGATCTCAAATCTCCACATAGATTCCAGCTTCACGAACCAATCACGAACATCTTCCAAAGCATAGAACACGTATATGGGTTTGGAGTGGTTACGGTTTCAAGTTATCTCATATAAGTACACTTCCTCGCTTACCGGGTGCTCCAAAATCAATCGATCGATTTTTCGGGAATCTTAACCCTAGTTCCGTGGGAAATAAATACACAATACATAAGATCGGAGATCATCTTCTAACCGTTTAAGCGAACGGATTTCCTTATCATTTGTCCTAGAAGAGCAAAACGAGTTTATACGTACTGTATAGTATCACCGAAGATAACTGTAGCATACAATTATTGTGTTTCTTTTAGATATTTCTAGAGTATATTTGACCAAGATTTATAGTCGTTTATTTAACTATCAAATAAACAAACAATCCAATACAATGAGAATAATCACATACATGAAACTACGTCTCGTATACCGTCCATAAGTAAGTAACACACGAAGCATGATCGAACAAACAAGCACGATCAAGTCATATAAACGACTTCTAATCCCATTTTTAGTTAATCTTCCTTTATTAATTAAAAACCTCTTTTGCTAGTAAAACTCATTTTTACTCAATAAACTTTTTTATAAATGAAACCCCATTTATTAATTAAACATTGCTATTTAATTAAAACATCACTATTCATTTCAACACATTTCGATACTCTCAAAAATATTCATATATTTATCTCAACCACTAAGTATATCCACAAATCAATTTAAAAGGGCTTAAGACAAATGTTACTCAAACACTGTCACTTCAAACCCAAAACCATTTCACTTATGATTATCTTTAAAACATTCTTTTCAAATATCTATTTACATTCGTAAGTATAATCAAAACGGGTTAAAGACGAATGTTATCAACACAGCCACAACAAACCCAAAACCAATTCACATTTGTTATTCTCTTTAAAATTCCATTATTAAAGATCTAAGTATTTTGCAACTCATTTAACAATATTTTATCACTTTAAAATATTATCCAAGGGTTTAAAAACAAATGTTACTAAAACATTGTTTATGACAAACCCCAAAACTATTTCACTATTACGTTATCTTTAAAACCTCATTTTAAAGATCCAATCACTTTTCAAAAGAATAGTTAAATAGGTTAAAACAAATGTTGCACAAACATCGTTATTATAAACCCAAAATCACTTTTATACTTGCCATTTAATTGGAAACAACCATTTTAAAACTCTTACTTCTCCACTTATTAAAACAATGTTATATACCTTTTTAATCGATTTATAAAACAATCCATTATAATGTAAGTGTCACTACTTTATCTCCTTTTACAAATACCAAACTTTCTTTTTAAAACTTCTAAATATACTAAAACACCTTTAAAAAGATATATATGCCAAGGTTCGAGAACTCGGTTTCGGTCTCGGCCATTTGAAATTTTATTGATTTCGGTAATTTCAGAAGTTTTGGAAGTTTTGGTTTTGGTTCTGATATCAGATTATTGTATTTTTAACGAATAAGTAATTATAAAAGTTGCAAATCCATATAAAAATATAGTTTACAAAAAGATGCAGCCTACGTAACAATAATTAAGTGTAGAAGTAGAATCTTAATTGCGCAATTACTTCAATTGAAAATGCATTGACAAAGAAGTAGCCTGCCTAACAATTTCGATTTTAATTAATCTCTGGCCCATTTAATGATTATCCAGCCCACATATTTCTTAAACCTAGTTTTACTCTTATCCATTCCTATGAAACAAAGAAGTAAAAAACGACATCAGATTTAAAAACAGTTAAAAAGCGAAAAAGGGAAAAAAATCAACCTGCGATGTTCGATTTTGGTCGATGCTTACTTCGATTTTGGTCGAAGCTCCTAAGAGATGCTCGAATTTGCTAAATTTCTCCTCAGCGATGCTCGAATTTCTAACCAGCACTCGAATTTGATTTTGATTTGCTGAAGATGGATGTGGTAAGTTGTATTTTTTGCTGTCGTATGTCTCCTCTTACTGCAGCGATTGCAAATTTTTTTTAACACGGCACGAGATTTTGACCTAATCCCGTCCTGTCTTCGGCCGGAACCGATCCGAGATGGTCGGAATCTCGTGGTTTCGGCCGGAACCTTACACCATGACATATACATATACTAATTTATTTGTAAAACTAAGATATTTAATAAAACACTATAAACCATTTGTAAAATATTATAATATAAAAGCTTTTTATTTCTTAAATAAATTCTTTTAACAATTTCTAAAACCATATATATGTTAAAAATACACTTTTAAAATACTTACACATATTTTAAACCATTTATTAAAAACCCATTTTAAAAATTGGAAATTGGCCACAAGGGCCTCTTTAGCAAGTAGAATTAGTTTCTAGGACACACAACTAAAATAATTACTTTCAAGGACAAAACATAAAATAATTAGTTTCTATGGCCTAAAAACTTATGAAATTATGTCCTTGAAAGTAAATGGACTACTGATTTTGTCCTTAAAAGTAATTATTCTGCTGACTTTGGCCTTGAAAGTAATTTCTTTGAATGTGTGTCCTAGAAACTAATTGGACTGCAAAGTTTGTCCTTCTAGTGAAATGCCCCTTTTAAAAACCTGTTTTATAATTTAAAACTATCATTTTATAAATCCATAAATGATTTTCAGAAATATATTTAAACCTTGTTATTTTCCGATAGTAAGTACGCTAACATTACTTATTAAAAATACGAATAAGCCTTAGAATGTCTTCCAAAGTCAACATTAAAATCAGTGCATCCATCGCGACCGTTTTGCTTCTATCATTTATAATTTCATTTCCAATTTTCCACAAATGTCCAAACCAATCAATTTATGTCAAACACACTAAAACGTGTGTAGAACAACCCAATATATATGTACATACATATTTCTCGAATTTAGCACAATTTATCCAATTTAACATACGTCAAATATAAGGGATTTCATAGCACGTTTATAACGACTATATCGCTTCAAACGTATATAGCGCACCATCACTTTTCATAAAGCAATATCAAACGTGTAAATAAGTAGTCTGGACCACGATGCATGTGATAGATGATCAAAAGAGATACTCAATAACACCGTTATCACCTATTTTACAAAACAAGATGGGGTTCAAAAGTAATAACTTGCATTGTTCGTTATACAGTTTATATTTTCAATACAACAACAATAATATTTGATCAACTGGTGAGTAAAACTCACCCAAGCTCCAGCTAACGCTTACGCGTTTTCGAATAGTCCAAAATCAAAGGCAAATTCTCACAAGCTCTAAACTCGACGAATCCTACTCCAATGCATAAATATCATCGATACAAGCGCAACAGCAAAAACGGCATTTCAATCGGACCTCGTATGAACAAGATATGATTTTTATTAAATTTTGGAATTATAAAATAAAATTAATTATCTTAAATAATTATTTTCTTAATCTAATTAATCACTAAGCAATCATCTTTCCCGAATTGAATTATCCCGCCCCTGCTCATGCCTTTACACGCACAAAGGAATCCATTCCCAAATTGCACCTTCTCTATCCTATTTTCTCCATCGTCCCTCGATGAATCGGCGAACGACAAATTCCGACGAATTCCACTTCGCTCTCTCTTTGCAACGCACCCCTCTACTCGAAGCCCGAGCCTCCCATGTGATTCACGACAATTGCCACCACTACAGGACAAAAGGAAGTCGCGACCTTCCAAATGAAGCCGCACATCTCCACACTACCTCCATCGATTTATCTTCGCACCATGAGTCCAACGCCGCACACCGTTTCCACCATCGACGCTCCTAGCTCCGACACGTCTAAGTTCTAGCTTCGACTGTGAACTATCGAGCAACCTCAACTATCACCACACCCAAATCCACCCACACCATAACGAAGCCCCCACCTCTATGAAGCCAATGGATCCCACTACAAGGGAAATAGGCTATTCCAACGGCTCCCAGCCGTTGGCGGCCGTTGGAAAAAGCATTGGAATAACATACCACGCCTTCCAACAGCTTCCAACGGAAGCAACGGGGAATTTCCAACGGCTACCAACGGCATAAAACTGTTGGTAGCCGTTAGAAACCGTTGCAATAAACTGACCAATAAGCCGTTGTTAGCCGTTGGTAGCCGTTGCTAATCTGGGTGAATTTTTTTTTATAGCAGCACGCGATTCACCTTCCAGCCACACACAATCAATATATATCAATTTCCATTCCATTTCCACTCCATTTCACATATATATCACATATTCAACACATTATACCACAAACAATATAAACAACCAAAAATCAACATAAAACATTACATATTCAAGTCCAACTCCATATTCAAACATTACAACCAAACCCTCACCAACACCAACTCCAACTCCATATTCAAGTCAATATATATAATGCAAACACTTAAACCTCACCACCTCAAAGTCAATACATACACAATAACCATCAAACACAATCCTCACCACCTCAAAGTCAATATATACAATAACCAACCACAAAACAATAATCATCATACCTCTCAAGCATCATCATCACCTCCGGAAGCACCAGACGACGAAGGGAAGGAACCATGCCTCTGCGCGTACTCCGCTAAACGTTGATTCAGCTGCTCCATTTGTATAGCGCGAAGACGGTCCTGCTCTTGCAACTGCTCAACCATGGTTCTAAGCTCTTTTATTTCAGCTTTGTCACACGCCTTTTGAGTTGCCCGAACCTGCAAATAGAATATGAGATGTTCACATTTGTATTATAATCATTTTCTTAAGCTATGTATATTTTAAAATATAGAAACGTAAATGACGTGATCTTAAGCAATGCATATACCACAAAAAAATGCATATTTTTATTACAATATATAGGTTAACTTATTAAATATATAGGTTAACTCAACTAGAAATCATCATATCTATAGTGTATCTATATGTTAATTTATTAAATATAATATTGCAATGTTTATAAGATTACCGCTTGGTTTCCATAGCCATAATGCCTATTCCGCTGCGTCGGATCCATAATAACGTCGAAAATATTATCTTCCTCCTCTACCGTCAACTCATCGCGATCCGATTCTGAAAGCAGCTCTGCCCGTGCCTCCTGAAACTTTGCCTAAAATAAAAAACAATTACAGGTTAAAATTAGTAGAATAGGATTTAAACATATCGATATTAATAAAATAAGTTTTAAAATATGCATACATATGCAGCCGTCGCCTTATCACCATCCCACTGATATGTAATATTGCCAGCATTGTCTGTTTGTCTTGATGCGTGGGTGCGGGTAAATAACTCCATCATAGACACGCGACGTCCAACCGATCTTTCCTGCAATAAATAATTTATATATTTTAATTTTTCATAGCTAATTACCGAACTAATTAATATACAAAATGTAATAACGGTTTAGATAAATTTACCAAGTCCTCACGGTGATGCTGAAAAGACTTGGATCCACCACGATGCGTTACAAGATTCCTACTTCTATTGGCAGAGTTCCTCTCCGACTCCATCTGCAATTTTATAAATTGAATATTATATTTATACTAATTGCGAAATAATTAACTATATATTACACTACGCCATAGATGGCCTACTGCAACGAAATTACATGGTGTTGCTAGCTATAATGTAACGATAGGTATGCTGATTTTTGTCTATTACAACACTCGCTTCAAGGTGTTAGCATAGGTATCAACAAGATGTTGCAGTAGCTATAGATGTATTCAAATTAAAAAATTAATAAAATTAGCAATCCGCGTGAATACGATCCAACGGTCTACATTTAATCTGGTTGTTAAAATGGATCACCACTGCAATTTGCCCCAAAATTTCGTTTTCCCGCTTTACTTTTCATATCATTTTCGTTCTCACCCCCAATTTCCAAATCCCTAATTTCCAAATCATATTTTTGTTTCTTTTTTTTTTCTTCCAAAAACAAAATTCTATGTTGGACTGGGTTACGGCAGTGGGTGATTGCGAAATTCTATGTTGTTACTAGCGTTCTAAACAACTAATGGATAAATGCATCTTATTTTATTTTTAATCATGTCTGTTTTGAGCAAATCATTTTCCGAAGATCAGAGGAAGCAGCAGAGGCATCAAAAGTTACAGATTCCTTGAAAGTGCAAGCAATTATTTTTGAAGTAGAAGATAGAGAGTATATTGGTGGCTCAGCCTATGGTGGTCAAAAAGCTATATGTTGCACCCTAGATCTTGCCAAATTAGGCGTTTGTACTGAAGGGAACATCATTTATCGACCGTCCGTTCAAAATTCTGAGTGGCCACAATTGCTTGTTTCTTCATTTGAAGGAAAGGATCTCATTGCTACCCTACCTTCCAAAAATATACCAATTACCAAAACTGGGATGTAAAAATTGTATTTTATGTATTGTGATCCAAAGCTCAAAGAGGTGGTTATTGAAGGAAAGTCTATCTGGAAAAGCCCTAGTGGATATTTACCTGGTAGAATGGCTCCACTCATGAATTTTTATGGATTCATGTCCCTCATGTATGTGATACTCGCGTTATTCTGTTTTTCTCAATATGCTAAGTTTTGGAGAGAGGTCCTTCCACTACAAAATTGTATCACCCTCGTTATTGCTTTAGGCATGTTTGAGATGACTTTGTGGTATTTTGAGTATGTTGAGTTTAATACGACTGGTGTTAGACCAAAAGGTATTACTTTCTGGGTAGTTGTATTTGGAACTATTAAAAGAACTGTTGCACGTGTTGTTATGTTAATGGTTTCTATGGGGTTTGGTGTGGTGTGGCCAACATTAGGAGGTCTTACTTCTAAAGTTTTACTGCTTGGGTGCACGTTTTTTGTAGCATCTGGAATTCTTGAGTTAGTGGAGAATGTTGGTGCTGTTAGTGATTTGGCATGAAAAGGGAGATTAGTTTTGGTTCTTCCGGTTGGGGTGTTGGATGCATTTTTCATTCTTTGGATTTTCACTTCCCTCTCCAGAACTTTGGATAAACTCCAGGTACAAATTGAACAATGTTAGTTAAGCTTCCAAAAATCTTAATATATTTATACAATCATTATGATTCTTTACTTTCTACCGAAGTGCTGGATTTGATTGTGCACCATGACAGGCAAGGAGATTGATGGCAAAGCTAGACGTCTACAGGAAATTCACTCCTGTTAATTAAATCAAATTGTTCGATATGAATCTCTGATTCATTTTATATGATTTTGTGATCTTGATATGATTAGTCATTTGTTTAATTGTGCAATGGTCCTATTCACATATACTTGGCTCTTGGACTCTTTGCTAGGTCATCGAGGAGGTGTTCAAATTCGCAGGAGGTGTTCATTTGTGCATCATTTTACGTCGTTTCAAAGAAGGCTCGATCTTCCACTGCGGTGCCCCGGACCCCCGCTGGCGCTGCGCCCGGACCCGCTTCTCGGCTCGCCTTCGGCTCGGCACTCGGCTCGCCTTCGGCTCGGCTCGTCATATATTTGTCACTGTCGGTGTCTGTATAAATTGAAACTGCATATGTAATGAGTGAACTGAGTAATGTAGTGAGGAATATCTGTATATGTGAATATCAGTGTTATTTATCATTGAATTGTAAAATGGTGGAGTCAGGAATTTGTACTATTTTAAATGTTGAAATAAAATATTTATTTAAATAAATTACTGTTTGAATATCAAATTCTATGCAATAGCATTTTATTAAATAAATATTTATTTCTATTAAAAAATCAAATATGCTCTACATTGTGGGCCCCATAAATTCAGAAAGTTAATATCTATAGCAACATTTTGGAATGTTGGTACAGACACCTATGGATGTTGCCATAGACCCAAATAGGGTTCTATTGCAACAATATTTCTTATGTTGCCTTAGATAGTCAAAATGTTGCCTTTGAGGTCTGCGGCAACGCGGCAAAATGCATCACCGAGAAAGTGTTGCCTTTGCCCTTTTTTAGCCTATAGCAACATTTTTTGGCACTTCCTGCATCACTTCTTTGGTGTTGCAGTATGCAATCTATGGCGTAGTGAAATTAGGTAGAACATTTACCTTGAACTCGTCGGTCTCCCACCACCTCATCCAAGAATCCCATACGGAACCGCCCATCCAGTTCGGTTTCTTCCCCGATTTTATATTATGCATTATTATATGAATTATATTCTACTATTTTACTAAATATATATATTGTAAATTATATGATTTTTACTATTTCACAAAATATATATATAATTCATGTGTAATTATTTATTTAATGCTAATATATTTTGAAAAAGAAATAATGTTCGTAATAGTCCACTAATTCATGTTTGTCTAACATTTTACAAAACATACACAAAATAATTTAAATCAATCCTAACTAATCTAATGCTAATTCACATGCGCATTTATACTAAATTATAAACATATTTACATATGTGCATAATATATACATACACAAACAATTTGGACATTTGGATGACAATAATTGTAATTAGCATTTAGTTTGGTGTAATAAACAAACAATATGCCATTGGATACAAATATAACAGCAAATTAACACAAAATTAGAAAAAATAATAATTGTAGGGTTTTAGGCAAACCTGATTTTGGAGACTTCTAGGGATGGAGAGAGGATGTTGGCGTTGAGTGATGGCGTTGGAGCAGCTACTGGTTGCGTGGGGAAGCTTGGAGCAAGAAAGGAGGAGGGGAGGAGTAGGGTTTTGGGGGAATTGGGGAAGAAGGTAATAATGTTTCGGTCTCTGTCTGTTGCAGGTATACGCAAATTTCTAACGGTTACCAACGGCCGCAAACGGCGTTATTTCCAACGGTTATCAACGGCTACCAACGGCAAGTTAAAAAATAACGAGCCGTTGGTAGCCGTTGGAAAATGCCGTTGGCGGCTGTTAGAAAGCCTTCGTGGCTATATACTGTATTTCTAGTAGTGTCCGGAACCGTCGAATTCTGTTGAGCGAAGCTCCAGGAGCAATTCAAAATGTGTGGTGGCTAGTGTATTTTCTTGTTTACAAAACAATGGAAAAAGAATGAAGGAAATAAAGTGAGGGGGAAGAGAAGTTAACGATTATTTGTAGTAAAATAAATAATACTTTTTATTCTTTTAAATTAAACGCTACGCGTTTCGAGTACGCACGACCACGCGGCACGTTCGATCGTCATGAAACTCATCGACGTACGCCAATTCAATATTTCGAATCAAATGACACTAGTTTCGTCAAAACCTGAGACAGTGCCCTGAAATGATAATTTCACATGTTGATTAAAAGGAATTATTATTAAAACTAATTTAATCCCTTAAATTATAAATTAAACCCTTAAATTATAAATTAAAATTTGCAATAACCATTTATTATTTAAACTGAATGTAAATCAGCTTTTGAAATCATTTTTATTCCAATTAAATCCAAGATTCAATTATTTAAATAATTCCAATATTTAATTATGAACCGTTTAAAAGATCCAGGTCGGTACAACATAATTATTAACTGCTATATTCTAACGTGTCTTGTATAACCACATAGCATGAAACGTGCATGGTAACTCCATTTTGATTAATTATCCCCTTGCAATCAAATTTAAATGGTTGATATTTGAACTATTATAAAAATTAATATATTTTTTTTTATCCAAAATCCACATCTATTACTCACCGTTCATTATTTTTTTTTTAAAGAAATATAATATATATAGAGGAGAAAAAACGCCTTTCTCCGAGGGCTCACAAAAATAGGAAACAAGATGGGACGAAAACCACCAAAAAGAAAATACCGCAAAACAACAGCGGAAAATAAAACCAAGACACTAAAGACAGCAACAAATCCACACCAAGAAAGTGGAGAAGAATGAGGAATCGATCCACCAGCAAGCACAAACCCGCCTTTACCCTAAGGATAAGGCCAGACCTCCAAGCCGAACCAAAAGAGAGCCAACAAGTAAACGCGAATCCAACAAAAAAGGAACACACGGAAGATGGCAGTCAGAGTAAAGCAGACGCCATCAACGCCAAACCAGTGGCATAAAAGAAGATCAAGGCCAGTCGAAGCCGCCGAACAACTACAGTGAAACCACCAGAAATCAGCGATCAAATGGAGGTCGGATCCCGATACCAGACAACCAAAACCCATCCGAGCCAAAGAAGAACCAAAAAGAAAAGAACCTGGAAAACTAACAACAACATTAAACACAAAAAAAAGGAGGGGAGGGGAAGTGAGCGCTGGGTGAAGGCCAGCGATCGCTCGCGATGATCAACCTACTCCCAGTCTAGCGTGAGACAAAGCACACGAGATAGAGAGATGTCCGACCAGATGCTCCGCACGGGAGTTCAAACGACCCCTGAAAGGTCTACCACGGAAAGCAAGGAAGACGTCTTTCCTCACACACCGAATAATAGATGAGGGATCCATACTAGAGTTTTCGAAGGTTGCCTTGTTCCGCGCACACCAGAGGTGCCAGCAGATGAGGCAGGGGATCAAGCGAAAAACAATAGAGCGAAGAGACTTACCACCATTCCCAGACCACCAAGAGTTAAGGAGATCAGTAGGGGAGCTGGCTAAATGACGATAACCAAGGAGGTTTCCGAAGTAATTCCAGCACGATCTGGCCGAGAAACCACCAAAGAACAAATGATTCAGAGATTCTGATTCCCCATTGCCGCAGCATCTACAGCGAGACACTAGAGGGATACCGATTTTTTGAAGGTTCTCGTCAAGTGGCAATCCATCATGGAGAATCCGCCACATCAAAATAGAGACCTTGGGGGGAATACGAGAGTCCCAGATGAAAGAAAAGATCGGACGAATAGGGGCTTGAATTCTAGTAGAGGACCAAGCTTTAAGGATGGAAAAAGGAGATCCATCCCAACCAGAAGAGCCACCATGAGAGTCGGAGAGAGGCTTCACCGTCTGCATGTGCTTCCAGGTCTCACTAGCAAAAGACGGAGAGCCTGAGAAGTTAGAAACCTCAAGACTGCGATATTTCGCATGAAGGAAAGAGACCCATAAGTAATTGTTGGCGCCAAATCTGTGCCACAATTTGCAGGCGAAGGCAGCACAAAGGTCTTTTGGATTGCGCAGACCCAGTCCGCCTTCGTTTTTGGGGCGACAGACCGCGTGCCACGACACCCAATGGTGTCGACGGCCACTGTCCTTGTTGCCCCAGAAGAAAGCGGAGGCCAAAGATCGATAAGACCGGAAGAAAGAAGAAGTGGGGGTCATAGCTGCGAAAACATGAGTTCCCATCGAATCCAACACGGATTTGATAAGAACAAGTCTACCAGCTTGAGAAATAAGAGAAGCATTCCAGCGTAAGATCTTACCCCTAACTTTATCAGTCAATGGGTCGAAAATAGCATTGAGCTTTCTACCGCGGTACAGGACAACACCCAAGTAAGGAAGAGGAAGGGTGGCTTCCTTGAACCCGGAGACAGACTCGATCCACGTAGCACGAGTGAGTGGCAAATCTTTCGCATGGACGAAACAGCTTTTGGCAGGGTTAACAAGTTGGCCCGAAGAACGCTCATACTGATGAAGAAAGTCGAGAAGTCGGCGGACAGAGGAGACGCTGCCATTAGAGAAAATGACCACGTCATCAACGAAGGACAAGGAAGAGACCATGGGGCAGCCCCTCGTATCCCGAAGCGTATCGTATGTGGCCTATATTTACAATTTATTTTTTCAATGTGTCTATCATATAAATTTTTATTTTTGCACTAGTATCATTAGGGCGTTGATAACTATGGCTTTTGCTTCAATAGATATTTTATCCATGCCATGAATCACACTTGCTCATTAATTTATTCTTTTTGCTGATAATTTTGTAAAGTAAAAAAGCTTAATTTTATTTTAGAAATATAATATGGAAGGAACTTAAAAATACATATTATTTCATTGATAACTCAATCCATTATTCGATAGTGTTTGTCTTGATAGTTTTGTAGTATTTATGAAGATTAAGGAATGCTAAGATATATCAAATTCATAAGGGTAAACATTAAAAACATGCATTAATAGATATGGATGAATACGTTATTCTGAAGTGCACAAATTTATATGGTATATTTAATATATATTTGGTATCATGTATCTATTAAGACGACACATATTCAACTGCATGGCCATACAAAATTAGATATCGTATTATATTTTTATCCTACAAACATGAATATTTTTTAAAAACTAGCAATACATTTTTTGTAATAGTCGTTGATGAATTCTTTTTGTCACAATTATCAATCATTATCCTCATAATCAAATTCAAGTGGTTGGTAGTCATTTAATAAAGAGTTATATTTTTCTTTGTCATTTTGTCAAAAAAATCATACATGCAAACAAATAAGATACGATTTCTTGCATCAAATTTTTTTTATGTCAATTGCTAGCATGAAAGTACGAGTGATGCTAGAACAATCAGCGTTTAACAACACAAAATATGTGGATCTGAAAATAGAGGGCGTATATCGTGGGCTATACAATTTTTATGGTTTTGATTATTGCCTTATCATCACGTTTTTTAAATTTCTGATTGAAGCAAAATTGCTGTAAAAAATTTGCAAATGTCCAGACAATTTATCCTAAGCTATACAGTGCTCCTAAGCTATACAGTGAACTAAATCAATAGTATTGCTAAATGTTATACTACATATGAATATGCAAATAGTTAACTGGGAGTAGCTAATGATTATTACATTCAAATGTAAATTATATATTGTGTACCTTATTAAGATGAGAAACATGTGTCATTTGAATATTTTAGTAACTTTTAAAAATATTAAAATAATAGTAATTTGCTACATGCCTTTTAATTGCATATGTACATATACAATACTAGCCTAATTTTATTATCGGAGCTATACCAATGTTTGTTTAATCATAAATTGTTCTCAAAATCTTAGTTTGCACTGTATAATGCATAGCAGATGCGATATATTAGATATCAGATTCAATAATACCACAAGTATTAACTGAAAAGCATAAACCTTCTATTTATTTATTTACTTCAGAGGACCACATGTGAAGTTCCAACATCAAACTCTTACATTAAACAAGACATTCTTTATGTTTTGTTTTGATGAAGATTGTAGTCTAGGGTAAACTTGCTATGTCCAGAATACTCTTATGAAGTTTTGGCTTTTGATCTGATTGGCGTTTAAAAAACTTTTAAGCATGGTTAGCAATTTGCAAAGCTGTTCTTGTTTGAACATAATTTTTGGCTTTGTTCTTCCAGTCTCCTTTTCTTTGAGTCCTTAAGCCTGTCAAGAACAATTTAAACACAAAAGAGAAATATTTCAATGTATTAGAATGAAAGCGACAAACTAAAATTTGATACGCCTTTAGCGTTATTTGTTCAATTAAACAAACATGTTAACATAATCTGATCAAGATGTGAAAGAAAGATGTCTTTTTTCATATTTATAAAATTATCGTTTCATTGTTTTTGTGAATATGACTGGTCTTGGACTTTAGGCCGTAAATATACCATCTACAAATACCAAACCTGTGTTCCTCTTCAGTGCATGGCTTCCCTTTGCTTGCCTTCGATGTTTCTTGCATTTGAACTAATTTTCTTTTTGTGCCTGTGCTATTTGTTTCTGTAACTACACTTTTGCCTCTTTCCACTATCGCTTCCTTTCTTATCCCCGGAGATTGTTCTAACGCAATTTCTTTTTCATTCTCATGTCTAGCTTTCTCTTTTACCGATGTTGGTCCTGATCCCGGTAAAACTGAATTGCAATCCGGCTCCAACATTTTCTCTGTTTCGCTAGCAAAATTCATCACCTGAGGGTCTTCTTGCACATGAATAGGCGATTTTCTGGAATTGGATGTAAAACCCATGTATCGATCCATGATATCTTCTGCTTTTTTGTTTGGAAATTTGCTAAGAAGCTTTTCAAACCAATCAGAAGAGCTGCAATCAAGCTCATCCCGTGCCTCATTGAACGTCTTGATTTCTTCTTCGGTCCAATCCTGACTAACAGGATACATTAATTATAAGAGCAAGTTAAAGAGGAGATAAAAAATCTTATATTTTGAGTTACTGGGAAGCAAGTAATAGTGCGGCTTCTTATAGGGTTTGTGGTGAATACTAATTAATTTGTTCGACACTATGACAAAACTACCCTTGCATTTGAATAGTTAGATTTGTATTTATGCATCCAGCTACTTGGTGGTAAGGATAAATCCGAATGAGCGCCATTTCCTAGAAAACTGAGTATGGAAAAAATATTTGCTCATTAATTGTGGTCCAGCATACATCCATAGCTTTTACTAACACTATTCAGTGAATACCATCTAATAGACAAAACATGTAGCTATGGTCCATAAGAGTGTGTTTATAGTTCACCGGTTTCACTTTTGTTGATTACCTGCGTGACCACTTTGTTTCATTTTAATGAATGCTATGGATAGTACTCTGAAGAAAACTTCGTATACTTTCTACGTCGCGTGAGTAGTTTATTTAGTCTTATATGACATTTGAACCATGGTGTGAGGTTCCAACCGGAACCACGAGATTTCGACCATTTCGGATCGGTTCCGGTTGGAGGTGGGACGGGATTAGATTAAAATCCCACCCCGTTTAAAAAAAAATTCAAAAATAAAAAATAAAATAAAGAAAGGTGCTGTAGTAAGAGGAAGAGGAGATGAGCATAGGAAAAGAAAAGCTGGATTCATCGAAAATGGAAAAAACAAACAAACTAGGCATCGGACAATTTTTAAGCAATGGAATCAAAATTTGCCTATAAAAGCATCGACCTAAAACAGAACTTACAACATCCACCTTCAACAAATCGATTCCAAATTCGAGCGTTAGTTGAGCATATTCGAGCATCGCTGAGGAGAAGTTGAGCAAATTCGAGCATCACTTAGGATCTTCGACCAAAATCGAGCAGAGGAGCTTCCACCAAATTATTTCTTTTCGCTTTTTTTATTAGGTTTGATCCGATGTAGTTATTATTATTATTTCGTTTCGTATGAATGAGTAGAAGCAGTATTAGGGTTAAATAAAATTGAAATTGAAACTGAAATGGGCTGGAGATGAATTGAATGAGCTGAATAATTATTACATGGGCTGTAGGTTAATTAAAATTGAAATGGTATGTGGTCTACTTCCTTTCCAATTTCAATTTCCTATGTATTTCAATTACGTGAGCTGAAATGATAGGAAACATGCCTTGGACTTGTATTGTTGACTTGTATTATTGGACTTGGGCCTTTACTTACATTGTTAGACTTGTATTATTATAGGAAACATGCCTTGGACTTATGTTGTATGTTGCATTATTATCTTTTTATAGACTATATTTGTATATAGATTTGCAACGTTATTATTACTTTTTCATTAAAAATACAATAATCTAATATCATGACCGAAATCGAAACGTAAACCGAAACTTTCAAAATTTTCGAAATTGAACGAAACCAATAAAATTTCAATTGACCGAAACCGAGATCGAAACCGAGTTCTCGAACCTTGATTTGAACATGAATACATAACATAGTCGTTATAACCTTAGTTTTTTAGTGTATTTTTATGTTGTTGGCAATATTCTATAAATAAGTCATATTTCAGGATGATGAACTTTTTGATTAGATTGCTGGTGTATTTTAGCTGCACAACCTAAATAATTAATTTGGTTGAGACCTGAGCCTTTGCTAGTCAAGATCAGTCCGTGCAAGGATAAATTTTGCATAAGACAGGAACATGTAGGAAGTAAGGTTTTCAAAATGGGATTTAAATCATAAATCGTAAAACTAAACTTTAAATCGAAACGATATTCAAATCGTAAATCATAAATTCAAAGAATCCATACTCAATTTTCTCTTATTTCATATTTATTTTATTTTGAAAATATTATAATTGGAATCGTGAATCCAAATAAGTATATTAAATATGTAATCCGAGTTGAATGATTTGTATTTGCAGTTTTAACTAAGTTTGAATCGAAATATAAATCGAATCGTAAATGGAGAGATCCGATCTGAATCGGGATCTAAATCGTAAATTTAAAGATTTTTGACAACAATGGCAGGAAGAACATCATTTACCAAAATTACTCGTTAATTTTGTTGTGCACATTCTCAATTTTAACCGAGACTTCAGTTAAGGTTTTTCACTAGAAACAAATTTTGACTAATTAGGCAGTTATGGCTGGTATTGTCCATTATTCACCATTTTCACTCTTCATTTATTATGAAAACTAATGCAAATCTGTGCTACGTACACGGGCTTACAATATAATCCACTTAGCAGTGCATTTTTATATTTTTAGTCGGTTGAAGATAAAAGCCTTTGTTTATGAATTGTAAAACTTTTTAGATTAATTTTTTTTCTTAAATGTTGTAAACAAGCGTTTTTTGATAAATCTATCTAAGTAATCATGAAGCATATGAAGTGTGTGTGTGTGTTCCAAAGCAAAATAGCTTCATTCAACAAGTGCCAACATCACCTACTAATATTTTTAACTTGGTAAACATTACATTACTAAGTTTGCTGTTTAATTTTTGCTTTTTGCATGTGGCGACATAAGTTCAAATGGATTTATCGTATGTTTAACATATCAATTTAAATATGTACAAGGTTTGGTATGGTAATAGTATTGGAAAACTAGCATAGAGAAATTACGCTAAAAGTTAATTTGTAACTATCCGCGTTCTCGACCATCAAAAGTTGACACTAATACATCCACGGTATTCACATGCGAGCATCCAAGTGCCGAAAAGACAGATTGTTGGGAGAAAAGAAAGAAAATACATAATAGAATCTCACATCATGATGAGTAATATATAATATACAACAAATCTTTACAAAAGAAAACTAATATATATATATATATACACACACACACACACACACCAATCGTAGTAACTGTCTATCATCAGCCTGGACAGGTGTAACAACATGTCCACAAATGCTGTTAAATATAAACAACCAATGCAGCGAAAATAAAATATGGGTGAATACGTCTTGGAGGTATCCAGCTCGTCCCCTGAAGCTCCAAAGCATCTATATAACATCTGAAAAACATGTTCGGACTGACTCGAGCATTATAAGAAAATAACGTCCGTATCAGTCTGTTAAACCAACGTAAGAAATGCAACTCAAATAGATTTTTATGTTAAAAAACATTTCAAATAAAGGTATCTCGTAAGACCACGCCGCACATAAACATGGATGGATTTTTACCTTACGATAACCAAACCATTTCATAGGAAATCTTGGGATATTATAATAATGTCCGGGGTTTAAAATAAATATTGAGTCACAACCGAAATTGTTATATTAATTAAATTCCAACATAATATGTATACAACTAACTTTGAAAGACACTTATTGGAGAATGAATTCCATAAAATGACAGGCTATTGGGGTATCGTCTGCCACAGTACACCTCTAAAAAATATACCGAGGGCCTCACATGGACCCTTTACCAACACAGGACTGGCCTACCCCTTACTGGGTAGTGCCGAATATTTCATCACCCCGGTTTCTTTGCAACTTGTTCTCGAGAGCTCTTATGCACATACCAAATCCATAATTCCATAAATAGTGATCTAGAAGGGTGATTTTCATACCCTAATAAGTGCGACCCATATAGCCCTGTTGCATATTCCATGTTTAAGTCATTTCCGATTGTGAGGCATGAGACTACGTTTACCTTTTTAGCAAATCTCACTTGAAATGCTAACACTGCCCTCCAAGCAACAATGCAATGCCAGCATTCGTCCATACAAGTTATTCAGGATATGAATAAACTGAAGACACTACTTCTACTGCATTTTTTTGGAATCACCCTCAAGATTAGTAGCAAGCAACCTTGCACTACAAAGAACTCCATCTTTTACCATCTTCAAGGTATCTCCAATTCGAACGTTTATGCCGGTTCGAAGTGGTTTTCGGATAACTCACGTTTATCCGATCCTGTCTCTTCGAACCGACAACGGTAGTTTTAAAAACTGACCAACATTTGATAGTCGGTTGTTTAACAATCAACTAAACAAACAATTCAACCAGAGATTTAATTCCATATGGAAACCAACACTGATTAAGCACATAAACAACCACTAAGCCTCTTCAATTAGTCCTGTCATTAACTAAATTACCTTGTAAATTCTTATATTAAAATACCTTTACAAAGATATTCACAAACCCTCTCTACTCTTTTAACACTTGAGAAATATTGATATACTTATCTCAACTATATAAGTATACTCATAAAACATCTCACTTTTAAAACTTAGAAGACTTTCCCATATACTTATATCAATAGTATAAGTATATTCACAAAACACTATATTTCCAATACTTAGAAAATGTACCCATATACTTATCTCAATGGTATAAGTATATTCACAAATCTTAAGAAAGATTTCATTTTCAATTGGGTTAAAACAAATTCTATTTAAAACATTGATAGTAATAATAAGCCAAAAACACTTTCCTTTTGTTGTAAGTAAACAGATCATATGGAAATTAAACCAAATATACTTACCACCACTTTTCGATTTCAAACAGTACTATCCTTTGATCAACAATGTTGTCGAACAAGTTAGCGTACTATCCTTGTCTCGACGTACGTTCTTAATTCTCTAGATAGAAACGAGTTTCTATACCTTGGTATTTGGTGTTAAATATGAAAAGAATACTTTCCATACCACCGTAAGTTAAAATGATCATTAATGAAAATCAAATCTCAATTATTTTTATAAAACTTTTTCAAATTTACAAACTTCATTCATAAATTCCTTTACAAAACTTCATTTAAAATCTCGTATTATAAAATATCATTTATAAAACTCCTTTTATAACTCTCAAAATATAATTATAAAATTCCTTTTATAAAACTCATTTCCATTTGTAAACTTCTTTTTAAATCTCCAAATATATTTATAACTCTTCTTATAAACTCCAAATTCATTTATAAAACTCCCTTTTATGCAAAACAAAACTCCTTTTATAAAACAAAACTCCTTTTATTTCAAATCTCATATACTTTCCAATTCCATAACACGATCATTCCATATATATTATAATAAGTTTACAACTATGATTTCTTACTCTAATTTATCAAAATTATATTATTTTCCTTTTTAAAAAATATCATTTAAAAATCTATTCTTTTATTTATAAAATACCGTTTATAAATCTCTCTTTGTATGCAACATTTTATATAAAACGTTTTACAAATATTCATTCCAAAATATTTCAATTTTCTTTTAAAAATAAAATCACTTAATTATAAAGATAAATCCCCCTTTTGTTTTCCTTTAAAATGAACATTTACTATTATAATAACTTTTCTATAAAAATAAATACTTTTTAAAATACTTTTAAAACATTTCCATATAAATAAATAAAAAGGTTGAAGTAAAATAGGGAAGTTCAAACCCATTTTTAAGTAAAATATCATAGAAAATCCAAAAATGTCAGATTTAAAAACATTTCCGAATCAAAACAATTTTTAAAATCAAAACATCAATTAATAGTATTTCAAAATACTATAACAATGCCAATAGCTACCGTAGCACTTACCTAATACTAGTACTCCCTTTATCACTAAAAAGTTCAACTTTTAACATATATCATTCTCACATCCAATATGGTCAAACTATTAAATTTTGATATTTAAAAACCTATATAACAGATATATATATATGGAATTAAAATCAAAAGGTATATAACTAAAATTTAAAATCAGAACAACGGAAAATCCAGATTTCTCTACAAAATTCTTTGTATTTCATTTTACATGTTATTCGTTTTTCAAAAGTGGATATTTAACCAAACCAAACCAAATAAATCATTCAACAACCAAACAGTAATTTTATCTACTATGAAGTGGTAAAGAAGAACGCAAAGAGAGCGGTGAGTGAAGCAAGAGGTCGAGCGTACGAAGACCTATATCATAAGCTAAGTACGAAGAGGGTGAAAAACTATTTATATGATAGCTAAGCTCCGCGAGAGGAAGACAAGAGACTTCAACCAAGTTAATAGACTTTTGGTGAAGGACGATGAGATAAAAAATATATGGAGAGATTACTTTGACAAGCTATTTAATGAAGAAGGTGATAGCACTACGATCGAAATAGATGACTCTTTTGATGACACCAGTAGACATTTTGTTCGAAGAATTCAAGAATTCGATGTAAAGGAGACGCTAAAGCGGATGAAAGTAGACAAGGCATTGAGGCCTGATGACATCCCCATTGAGGTGTGGAGATGCCTTGGAGATGCAGGGATAGCCTGGCTAACTAAGTTGTTCGATAATACTTTTCAAATCAAACAAGATGCCAGATGAGTGGAGGAGAAGCATATTAGTTCCAATTTTTAAGAATAAATGAGATATCCAAAGTTGCACAAACTATAGAGGAATTAAGTTTATGAGTCATACAATAAAGCTTTGGGAGAGAGTTATTGAATATCGATTTAGAAGAATGACAAGCGTTTCAAAAAACCAATTTGGTTTCATGCCTGGAAGGTTGACCACATAAACGATTTTCTTGATAAGACAACTTATGAAGAGGTTTAGAAAAAAATAGAAAGATCTACACATGGTATTTATCAATTTGGAGAAAGCTTATGACAAAGTACCACGAAAGGTGATGTGGTGGACTCTGCAAAAGTACCACTCTATATTTAAAAGTCCGATTTGGTTTGGTATTTATCATTTTACTTTAGAAATTAAAGCTTTTGAAACATCCAATCCCAAAATTCTCGCCTTTGAAAGTGTTATTTTGAAGTTTTTTGTTAAATTCAAAGGTACTTGGTTACTTAAAATTTTATCTTTTTAAAAACTTATTTACTTTTCCACCAAACCATTTTTCTTTAAAACATGTCTTGCTTGTTCTTAAAACATTTTTCTTTTTTTCTTGACTTCAAAAAAAGAATGTCCTTACATGTTTTCAAAATATCTTCTTTTCATAGATTTTCAAATTTACTAAAACTAGAGTAGATAAGAACAATTATTTTATCAAAATCCCTTAACTTTTCTACTTTTCCAATTACTTATCCTTGAAGGAGTTTCTAACTGACTACACTTAATGGTTTTATACCTTAATGTATTGGAATTAGTTTCTCTTATTAAAAACCATTAACGTTAAAACCTTCTACGAATCCTTTAAGGGAGGATTTCATGTTTATGCGAAATTTTAAGAAATTTATTTTATATTTTATCGAAATAGGCTATACAAAATATGGTGCTTTCCATACCTTGTACATCTCTTTTACGTATTCCTTGTAACTTGCACAAAACATCTTTATTTGTGATTCATATAAATTTATATCATTATTCATTTCATTCCAATAGATTAAAGTATATTTACTCTATATTAACTTACCCAAGATATTTCCTACTAAATTCATTAATTTAACGTACATTATTTTTCAAAAGAACTCATTTTCAAAACTGCTTTAATATTTTCATAACCAGAAAATATTCTCATATACTTATTTAAATAATAAGTGTACATGCAAACTACTTTAGAAATTATCTTCAAAGCTCATTTGGGTCAAAACAGATGTTGCGTACAACACCATTACTACAACCCAAAAATACTAATATATAGATTCAATTAAAATAAATATTAATAAATCTCATCTGCTATGTAAAAACATTTCCTTTCAGAGTCAACTACTATAACAATAGTGTCATAGTCTATGTTTCCCTTATTTTTCACGAAAACATCTATTACAACAATAAATGTTGTAACCTACGTTTTCGATACTTAACACACTCTAAGTTTTTATATTTAAAATCTTTGTTTACCTACAAAGAAACCAGTGAGCTATACGCGCTCTATAATTCTTTAAAAATGATTTCACTTTTAACAAAATTTACATCATATAAAAACCAATTTAAATTTCATACCACTTATTTTTTTCAAAAACCCAATATTTATTTCCCCAAATATATTAACAATTATATTTTTTAACTTTTCAATTCCAAAAGTTTCATTTTATTGAGCTAGACATAAAGTGGATTTTCTTCTTACTAAAACCTCTTATTCCTTTCAAAATAAAAACATTCTCCCTATTATCCCTAGGGAGCTTCCCCACTTCCTACAACATATGGATGCCGATCTTCTCTCAAAGCACAGCTTATTTGTACGCTATAAATTGGAAATAACATAGGGCTCAACATACTTGGGTCATCCCAAACCCAACTAGCAAACTATGCACAAATATACTTCTTAAAAACTTTCCATATGTTAAAATCTATAATTGGGGACTATTTGGATTTTAGTACATAATATATTTATATTTTATTTAAAAATACAAATACGTTCACTCACTATCTACCTAAGAATCCTAAACCTAGGCTCTGATATCAAATGCAACAACCCGAATTTCAGTGGGTCCGGATTTTTCGCAAAAATGCTAGAATTCAAGCCCACTGAAGCCCGAGTTGGGTTTCTGGTATCCTGCAAATAAGAAAAGACAAATATATCAGAGCTCAGATAAATATCTCACAGCAGAACTGACTAAAATATAATAGTAAATACTCACCATAATAACACTTTCTAAACAAGTGTCTCAAAGCTGGAAAGTCTCTGCCATCTACCTAACCTGTAGAATGTTATGAGGAGGGGGTTAGAACTAAAGTTCTTGTGAATGGACAAATCATATACTTCTAAGTTTAATTCTACATATACCATTTTACTTCCATTTTCTGTTATATTAGGTTTATTGGGTTTATAATACTCTCGCCTTTATGCGTGAATCGTACCCATCTACTCCCTAGTATATCAAAACCTAATAACTAATATATATGTAGCTATATGTCCAACGACCATATCGGTCCTAGGTACCACCCTTAGTACCTTCCGTATCCACCTCGAAAAGGACTCCATCATCTCGCTGCTATGGCGTGCTGTGACTACATCTGTAAAGGACTGCGTCGTAAAGCCTATAATACAGATGTTTCATCGTCTACTATGAAAACGTAAAACTGCGTCCACACTAGCCTATACTAATGCTCGGACATCCACAATGTACCACCTAGTGCGTATCTTGAGGACTACGTAATCGTTCTGTCTACTCCCGGAATTCCGCTAAATCATGTCTACCTTGTACGGAACTCAGTCGGGGATTTTCTATGTCTGTTTAGGCCTACAATACAGATATTCTACTTGGTCTGTCTCTTTTCTTATCGTTCCCCTCAACTAATCGAAAGATCTCTAAAGAGCTAAGTGGCTGTGCCCTATTGAACAATCTAAACATCCAATTGGCTGTGCCCCTCATCCAATGTCTCGATAATGAAAGAATCATTGGCCTTTTGGTTTAACTCTAGTCTTTCCCGAACTCGCTTCTTGCTTTGATGCTGGTCCGATATCCTTTTGCGACTATCCTTTTGGGTCCTGCCCACTAAAACCTACTCGCAAGTCAAGTACGATGTCATACGAATATCCTACTCCAAGCATCAACCCCTTTTGACTGCTTACAATGGTCCTGCCATGCAAAAAGCAGTCAAGGCATACTCTCTTGATGGAATACCTACAGACCTGCCTTCGGGGGACTGCTTCGCTATGCCTACCCCAGAGGGCCACCCTAGAGTACCCTCACGTCCCGTTGAAGTCTCGTACTTCCTTCTAGCCCAAAATAACTAAGTTGGACGTGCTTCTTCTGTGCTGAAATCTGTGATGAACTGCTTCGTTAGGCTCTTCATCCTTTGGGCTGCTCCAAACGCATCTTACTCTTTTATTAGACCCTAAATCTAATCTTTTATTTTGCGTTTAGTTACTTTTCTTATTTTGTTGGCTACTTATTTACCCTAATTAGCATAATCTTGTCCCAGCTTCACCTAACTATTGTGAGACCATCAATTTCCGACTGAAAGGGAATGCTGTTGGTATGTGCCACTTCTATTATCTTGCTTATTAACTTAACCCAAGATCTAAGTTTATTAAAATAAGTCTCTTCTGTTATTTCTGCTCTATTTGCTTATTAATTTAATTTAAGTCTTAAATAAGCCTTTTCTGTTCTTTCTGCTTAATTATAACCTATGTTATAATTTTACTTGTAATTGTCACTTCTATATTCTTTTATAGTCCATATATTATAAATATAATTACAAGTGTCTTTTCTATTCTAGTATGTTTTCTTTTATTATGAAATTGAATTCTTTTTAATTCTCTTATATTATATGACAATCTTGGCTTGGGACCACGTCCGTCTGTCACAAATTTACTTATCATAATAACTGCTTTGCTTTTATTCTATTATCTACGTAGTAAATGCAGACCTAGATACATTTCTATTAATTGCTTCTAGTCTTGTCTTAATTATTAACTTGATTTCTTCTTTACTTCCTTTAATTCTTCATTTTATTTTCTTATATTCTAGGAAGTAGTTCTATTCTATTTGGTTGGTTACAAAAACTGTGCTAAAAATCCATTTCCATATTTTAATACTAAATGAAGCTATAAACAATAATTCATAATTGCAAGATATTCCTTTTATTATTTCTTTACTTTTTGGGTAGTGCAAAATACAATAGTGTCTCTATTCTACACTAATTCCCTTTTTCTTTCCTTTATTCTTGCAATTACGTTAATCGTTATCTTTTAAATAATAAACTATGGATATGTATTCTCTATTCTAAGCCAACCAACTAATTTATCACTTACTTCCCTATCAAGTTATTAAATTTTTCTTTTTAATTTTTTTTCCGTTTTAGCATAATTTACTACAAATTTCTATTTTTCTCTTTTTATTTCAGCTTTTCTTATTTACATCTAATTTCTGTAAGTCTAGTATTATTCTATTTTAGTCCGTATTTGCGAATTCTTCTCTTTACTATTTTATTCGCATAAAAAGGAAAAAAATGAAGCTAATATTATAGACTAAATTTCAACTTTTAAAATAGATGTAAATAACTGTAAATTTCTTATTTTTAGGCTTATGTCTTTCTCTAACTGTCAAGCCTAATATTGTTCATATTTAATTTGATTACTATTTTCCATATAAATAATAATTACATATAAGCTCTCTTATATAATTTACAGTCTCAGCATAACTAATTAACAAAATTAGTTACTGAAATAAAAACTGAATAAAATTATTTAACGGGAATCTAACGATAATATATCATAAACGTAAAAGATATATGATTAAATCCACTCACCTATCGTCCCTAGCTTTGCTTGTACTTAGCTTGGCTCCATGGTCTTTCTGGATCCTCTTTTAAGGTGTCTAATATTTTTATTGAGAAGATCTTCTCACTAGAAATATTTTCTTTTTAGGGTCCAGCCTCAGGCAATGAACCATTGGGAGAAAATCTGATTGTGAGAAAATAGCTAGGCTTAAGGTTCTATTTAATATTTATAGTGGAGTTTGAGGATTTCAGACCGTTGGATTTTTGGATTAAATCTGGAGCCACCACGTCACAGGGTCGTTTGGAGCCATCAAATGCATCAACGTATGACTCGGATCAAATAAAAATCGATTTTATATGGATAAGCTCGTACATGGAAGAAATTACGTCCAGGTAGCAACGTGGGTCGACCCTAGGGTCGACCTGTGCTTCCTTCGGGTCGACCTGGCGGTCGACCTAAGGAGGTTCTGGGTCGACCTATGGGTCGACCCATATACGTTATATATATATATATATATTTTCTATTTTCGATTATTTCCCGTTTTTCGTTTCTCTTATAACTTCTTCGTATTGACTCGGATTTTGACAAGTTATATATGGAAATTGATAAGAAAATCGCCACGGACACAATGGTATAGGTTTCGAGGCCATATTCTAACACTTCCAAAATGTTTATTTTCACTATTCATCGTTATTTGATTATAAAAAACGCGGGATGTTACAAGAAGCTAATTCAACATCTCTTAAGATCGTTTGGACATCTTCAACGTAGGCCGCCTGAGGCACCTGTGCATGCTGGAATTATAGGCTCCGTCGAATGCTCAAAGAGAGGTAGAGGTCGACCAAGGTTGACATGGGAGGAAGTAGTAAAAAGAGACTTGAAGGATTGGAGTATATCCGAAGAGCTTGTGTCGGACATGAGCGCGTGGAAGTTAGCGATCCACGTACTGGAACCATGAGCTATGGGTTTTATAAGTTTTAGATTATAGAACTAGGGAACATGAGCCTAAGATGTATCGTTTGGTCTTTGACCAATATTACTATTAGTACCATTATCACTATTAGTATTATTATCATCATTATTTTATATACATATATATATTATTTTATCTTTATTTTTATTTTACTTAGTTATTATGATTATTAATTTACTTATTTGACTTTATTTTATTATTGTTATTGTTATTGTTATTAGTATGACTTTTAAATTGACTTTGTCATTTAGTTTTGGGTGCCATCTTTAGCCGACCCTAACTTGTTTGGGAATAATGGCTTAGTTGTTGTTGTTGATATATATCAATATAGTATTCATTCAGAAGTGAGATAACTCATTGAAATTCCAGCAGACGCTAAGGCGTTTTGGTTTGATCTAAAAATTAAATGTCATTCGATTTTTAGCTCAAAACTCCACTTGCTTCAAACTCGACGAAACCAGTTCCAATGTGTAGATAATGCTATTACGAATGTAACGCAAAAGACTGTGTGTCGATTGTACCTTGTATGAAAGTGTTATTGATTTAATACGATTTGAGATTAAAATATTCATTAATTCACTTAATTACAAAATTAATTAGTTAATTACCCAATATAATCTCTTCCCTCCCAATTCAATTTTGTGCACACTGTGCACTTGAACACCACCATGGCCCCCACTTCTTTCCTTAGATTCCCCATCCACGCTTCACTAAACGTCACGCCACCACCTCTAAATGATTTCACGTGGAAGCTTCCTCCTCGACCAATCAAATTCAAGCTCGACCCCACACTTCAGGTCGCGACCTCGAACCATGCTCAACCCTATCTATCGATGCATTTTGCCATAATGAACAGCACATGCCCAAATCTCCACCGAAGCTGCTCCTCCGACAAACACCATGCTACCCTTCGATTTGCTAATCGATGCCTACATCTCACCCAAAAGCTAACCCTAGCCCACGTCACTTAGATCGAATGTCCCAAAACACAACCGAGCTTCACCAAACACATAGAATTTTAGATCTAGTCGCCATAAACTCAAAGATTCTTGTTTTATAATTTTTAGTTGAGTATTTCTTTCGTTTTGAATTTTTGAAGATGGAGGGCTTATTTTATTTGTTACAGGAAGCTTTGAAAATGAAAAGAGATTGTAAAAAGAAAAGTAAAGTTATGTTGAATTGTCACGTGTTAGGTTATACTTATCTTGTGATTTCCGACGCATCGCCGCACAAAAATCTCGTTCGCTTACAAACCATGAACGACAAAACAAAAATACGACTACACATAAAAAAATGCGATACGATCCTAAAACAATAATAATATACACTGATTATCTTATTCTGTAAATCACAAATATACCATCATTTGTCGAAAAATACATCAAAATAAAATTTAAATATTTTCCAAATTAAAAATTATGGAAAAATCAAAAAATAAAAATAAAAATTCATCATTAAAAATCGGGTAGTTGTATTAAATTTTGATTTTCTTATTATTTATTAAATTTGAATCAAATCTGAATATTGAAATAAATTAAATAATTCTATTTGAACTATTGAAAATTTCGGACGGTTACATTCTTTTCCCCTTAAAAGAATTTCGTTCCCAAAATTCTCAAAGAAAGAAATATGTTTCCAAACCCTTGAACTTTTAAAAACTTCTCACTCTTGGGCTTATAAAATCAATTAATAAAAATGAACTGTTTAAACTTATAAAATCCCTTAAGCTTTTAAAACCAATTAACTAAAATGAGTTATTAAACTTTCAGAGCCTCATTTGTTACAGAAAATTTCGGAAGCACCTCCTTTGCGTGGCTCGATCCGGAAAAACTACAACTCTCCATAACGGACCCAAATCATCAAAACAAAACAAAAGCCCAAGAGTTGTCTTCCATATATGGGGCATGAAATCATCAACGACAACATAATCGTGTACCTATTAGTCAAGCAAACAAACTCTACTCATGAAACCAAAAGAAGCAAGCTAGCTTTTGTTTCCATAAACTTTTATCTCACTTACAGATGCCATCTAACCATATAACTTGCATTTTTAATGTCAAAAGCATAAAATTACATTAAAGCCCGTACGATGTACATATATCATTCATACGTAATACCAAATCCGATCACTCGCTCGATCACACAAATTTCACTTCCGAACTAGTATTGCTTACTCAACTTTCCTAGTGCGGACTTCGATAAGGTTTCTCGATTAGAAACCTCTGTTCTCGTTGCATAGCCACAACTTATGATAAAAAACTTCAAAATCATATCAAAAATCCATATCAAGTGTTCTCCGTCAAGAATAGAGTGAAAAATTCTTTTTTGGGTTGGTGTAAATCACCTCGAAATCATATACTCGAATCCGGATCAAGAACAGTTATGCGAATAGAACGATCTACGTACAACTTACGTACTTATTCCTATTGGTTTCTTAACTATACTGGTTACTTTTCAATTCACATTCATCTTTGCTTATAGTATATTTCTTTTTATACTAATCAATTATGAACCATTTCATAAAACCGTTAAGTTGAATTTCATTTCATAACTCAAGTTCATATTCATATAATACTCTACTACATTCTAAGAGTATATATACAATTTCAAATTTGTTTTAGTTAATCAAGATGTTCAACAAATTTTAAAACATATTTAACTTGCTATCTTCTCAAATTTATGAGTTACAAAAACTTATTTTCTTATATTCCCACACAACCACTAAGCTTCAATTTTTATAACAACTTGAAAGTTTTCGAATGTCCAAAATCGTCGAAAACTCCATTTCATTTCAATAATTGAAAATTCCCAAGCAACCAATCATAACAAGATGCACAAACCAAACTACCTTAATGCATGTGATACATGCGTCCCTATAATAACTTAACCGAAAACTTCAAAATTAAACACCCGGGTTTTATTTCAACTCTATTTTGAAATAATAATAATAATATACATATATCCTTTTGTATATCAAGTCATCACCATAATTATTTTCCAACAACCGAAGTGAGTTCAGTGCTTTCTATTTCTTTTAAAATCCTTTTTAAAATATTTCAATTCATATATACTTCCAAATGATACTATTATTATTTTTTCAAAACTTTGAAAAACAATTTTTAAAACACCGGGATTTAAGTTCTCAAATTCTCAGCTTAAATCTTTTTTTATAAACCATATTTTATAATATTTCACTTCCTTATATAAGATCATTTCACATTTTTTCATCTTTGTTTAGATTATAATAAATAATTTTGTTATGATTAAATTTTAACCCAACATTATCACTAAGCGCCTTATAGTCAAACTGTGAAACTTAATTCACAAAGTGTTCGTATTTAATTTGATCAAATAATAATTGCTCAAAACTGATCGAGCACAAGTAATCAAACAATAAATGATAATAATTGAATATTATCATTTCTAAACAAACAAATACATCACAAATAACTATATCAATTTTCGAATTTTTTTATATATACAATATAAAATCTAGGTAAAATTATTTCACTTACAAAAATTCAAATCAATATTGTGTCGAATTGCCTTATACCAATGTTTAGAAACCCTTAGCGATACAGTTGTACCTCTGTATCGAGCAGAATTCATAAACGACTCAATAGATAAATCAACATAATATAAAAAAAATTTATTGTACTAACAAATACGCGCTCTCATACATATAATACACTCAACTCATTCTAGGGTATGCTAACCTTATCTCTAATGAATATACCCCACAAAGCCTAGGTGTTCGGTCAACCTAAGCTCTGATACCACATGCGACGATCCGCCTTCTCGACTCTCAAAAGTCGACACTAATACATCCGCGGTATTCACATGCCGAGCATCCAAGTGCCGGAAAGAAAAATTGTTAGGAGAAAGAAAGAAAAGACAGAATAGAATCTCACATCGTGACGTGTAATATACAATATATAACAAATCTGTACAAAAGAAAACTATAATATACATACATCAATCAGAGTAACTATCTATCATCAAGCTGGACAGTTATAACAACTTGTCCTTACAAATGCTGATAAATATAAACAACCAATGCAGGGAAATAAAATATACTTGAATACGTCTTGGAGGTATCCAGCTCGCCTCCTGAAGCTCCAAAGCATCCATACAACATCTGGAAAACATGCTCGGGCTGACCCGAGAAATAAAATATACATGAATACGTCTTGGAGGTATCCAGCTCGCCTCCTGAAGCTCCAAAGCATCCATACAACATCTGGAAAACATGCTCGGGCTGACCCGAGCATTATAAGAAAATAACGTCTGGATCAGTCTGGTAAACCAACGAGAGAAACACAACTCAAATGGATTTTTATGTTATAAAAACCTTTCAAATAAAGGTATCTCGTAAGACCAGGCCGCACATAAACATGAATGAATTTATATCTTACGATAACCAAATCGTTTCAAAGAAAATTTTGTGATATTATAATAATGTCTAAGGTTTAAAATAAATATTGAATCATAGCCGACACATTAATTAAATTCCAGCATAATCTATATACAACTAACTCCGAAAGGCACTTATTGAATAATGGATTTCATATAACAACAAAGCTACTGAGGTACTGTTTGCTACAGTACACTTCTAGAAAATGTACCGAGAGCCTCACATGGTCCCTCTGCCAACATAGAACCGACCTATCCCTTTCTGGATGGTACCAAATATGTCATCATCCCGGTTGCTTTGCAACCTTTTCTCGAGAGCTCTCATGCACATACCAAATCCATAATTCCATAAATAGTGATCTAGAAGGGTGATACTCATACCCTAATGGGTGCGACCAACATAGCCTTGCTGCATATCCTCTATTTTAGTCATTCCCTATTGTGAGGCTTGAGGCTACGTTTACCTTTTTAGCAAATCCCACTTGAAATACTAACATTGTCCTCTAAGCAACAATGCAATGCCAGCATTCGTCCATATAAGTTGTTCGGGATATGAACAAACCGAAGGCACTACTTCTACTACATTCTTTTTGGAAACACCCTCAGGATTAGTAGTAAGCAGCCCTTGCGCATCAAAGAATTCCGTCTTTGACCATCTTCAAGACATCTCCAATTCAGACGCTTATGCCGGTTCGAATTGGTTTTCGGATAACTCACGTTTATTCGATCCCGGTCTCTCTGAACCGACAACGATAGTTTTAAAAACCGGCCAATATTTGATAGTCAGTTATTTAACTATCAAATAAACAAACAATTCAACTAGAGATTTAATTCCATATAGAAACCAACACAGGTTAAGCACATAAGCAACCACTAGATCTCGTTAATTAATCCTGTCATTAACTAAAACCACTTTGTAAATTTTTGTATTAAAATACTTTTACAAAGACATTTACAAATCCTCTTTACTCTATTCAATTCCTGAGAAATATCGATATACTTATCTCAACTGTATAAGTATACTCACAAAACATCTCACTTTCAAAACTTAGAAAACTTTCTCATATACTTGTATTAACAATATAAGTATATTTAGAAAACACTACATTTCCAATACTTAAAAAATATACTCATATACTTATCTCAATGATATAAGTATATTCACAAATCTTAAGAAAGATTTCATTTTCAAAAACCATACTTATTTAGGTTAAAACATTGGTGATAATAGTAAGCCCAAAACACTTTCCCTTTGGTGTAAGTAAACTGGTCGTATGGAAATTAAACCAAATATACTTACCACCACTTTCTGATTTCAAATAGTACCATCCCTCGTTTAACAATGTAGTCAGACAAGTTAGCGTACTATCCTTTCCTCGACTTACATTCTTAATTCTTAAGATAGAAAAGAGTTTTCATACCTCGGAATTTGGTGTTAAGTATGAGAAAAATACTTTCCATAACACCGTAAGTTAAAATGATCATTTATGGAAATCAAATCTCATTCCTTTTTACAAAACCTTTTTTTTGATAGAACTCTTTTAAATTTAAAACTTCATTCATAAATTCCTTTACAAAACTTCATTTAAAATCTCGTATTATAAAATATCATTTATAAAACTCCTTTTACAATGCTCTAAATATACATAATTATAAAATTCCTTTTATAAAACTCATTTCCATTTATAAACTTCTTTTTTAAATCTGTAAGTATATTTATAACTCTTCTTATAAACTCCAAATTCATTTATAAAACTCCCTTTTATGAAACCAAAACCCCTTTTATAAAACCAAAACTCCTTTCATTTCAAATCTTATATACTTTCTACAACACGATCATTCCATGAATTGCAATAAGTTCATAACTGTGATTTATTACTTCAATTTATCAAAATGATATTATTTTTCCTTTTACAAAATATCATTTAAAAATCTATTCTTTTATTTATAAAATACCGTTTATAAATCTCTATTTGTATGCAACATTTAATATATAATGTTTCACAAATATTTATTTCAAAATATTTCAAATTTCTTTTAAAAACAAAATCACTTAATTATATAGATAAATCCCCTTTTTATTTTCCTTTAAAATAAACATTTACTATTATAATAACTTTTCTATAAAAGTAAATACTTTTAAAAAATTTCCATATAAATAAATAAAATGGCTAATAAAAAGGTTGAAGTAAAATAGGGAAGTTCAAACCCATTTTTAAATAAAATATCATAGAAAATCCAAAAAGGTCGAATTTAAAAGCATTTCTAAATCAAAATCATTTTTCAAATTAAAACAGCAATTAGTAGTATTTCAAAATACCATAACGAGGCCAATAGCTACCATAGCACTAACCCAATGCTATTGTTACGTTTATCACTAAAAAGGTTCTACTTTTAACATATATCAATGTCACATCCAATATGGCCAAACTATCGAATTTTGACATTTAAAATCCATATAATAGGTATATAGATGGAATTAAAATCAACAGGTATATAATTGAAATTTAAAATCACAACATCGATAAATCCAGATTTCTCTACAAAATTTTATGTATTTCATTTTATATGTTATCCGCTTTTCAAAAGTGGATCTCTAACCAAACCAATCCAAATAAATCATTCAAACACCAAACAGTAATTTTATCTACTATATATCATTATAGTATTCATTTAGAGGTGAGATAACTCAAAGAAATTTCAGTGGACGCTTAGGCGTTCCGGTTTGATCTACAATTGAATGACGTTCGATTTTTAGCTCAAAATTCCACTTGCTTCAACTCGACGAAACCATGTCCAATGTGTAGATAATGCTATTATGAACGCAATGCAAAAGACCGCGTCTCGATTGGACCTCGTACGAAAGAGTTATTGATTTAATACGATTTGAGAGTAAAATATTCATTAATTCACTTAATTACAAAATTAATTAGTTAATTGCCCAATATAATTGCTCCCCTCCTAATTCAATGGCCGCCAGTTCCTTCCTCAAATTCTCCCTCCACACTTCACTAAACGCCATGCCACCACCTCAAAACTACTTCACTTCGCAGAAGCTTCCTCCCCGACCAATTAAATTCAAGCTGGCCCCACATTTCAGCTTGCGACATTGAACCGTGCTCAACCCTAGCCATCGACGCATTTTGCCACAATGAACTTCACATGCCCAAATCTCTATCGAAGCTGCTTCTCCGCCCGACAAACACCATGCTACCATCCGATTTGCCAATCGATGCCTACATCTCACCCAAAAGCTAACCCTAGCCCTTGTCTCTTAGATCCAATATCCGAAAACACAACCGAGCTGCACCAAACACATATAAAATTGTAGATTTAGTCGTTACGGACTAAGAGGTTCTTGCTTTATAATTTTTAGTTGAGTATTTCTTTTGTTTTGAATTTTTGAAGATGGAGGGCTTACTTTGTTTGTTTATGAGAAAAAGAAAAGAGATGGGGAAAAAGAAAAGTAAAGTTGTGTTTGCATAAAAAATGGGCAAACACCTCCAAGTCGTATGATTTAATTGATTTTATGTTGTTTTTAGTGATCTGGGTGATTTATGCAAATATATAAAAAGTAGGGACCAAACTGTAAAAGACACACAGATTTATAGTGGTTCGGCCAGAATGTGCCTACGTCCACTTTATATGTTATTCTCCTTTACTGTTCAGATTACAAGTACAAAGCTTTGATACCAGTATATGAAAGTTGTTTGAAAGTTCTATCCGTGCTTGAGCTCTCAAACTTGTCTGCCATTGTTGTACCCCTACCCCTCTATTTATAGAGTGAGGCTGGGGGCAGGGGTCTCGGATGTATATAGCTGTTGGTGGGCCTGGGCTGATGTAATATGGCCTGGCAACGTTGGTCCGGTAGTATGTGATTCGGTGGCTCTGGTCCGGTGGTATGTTGGTCCGGTAGCATGTGATTCGGTGGCTCTGGTCCGGTGGTATGTTGGTCCGGTAGCATGTGGTTCAGTGGCTCTGGTCCGGTGGTATGTTGGTCCGGCTAGGCCTTGGGAGTGGATTGGTTCGGTGGTGAGTGGTTCAGTGGTGCCTTCTTCCCTTTGGTTCGGTGGTGGTGGAAACGCACCCAACATTTTCCCCCCAAAGTGGGGCATATGCCAACATATGTCGTGCTTTGTTTCTGCTTGAACATTCTCATTCGTTCCTACGTGCCGAATCAGTTGGTTCGGTCATCTTTGTTTGCCTATAAATATGGGCTTCATGTCTCTGTTCATCTTCTATCATTTGAAATAGCCGAATCAATCAAGTACCGAACCAGACTCGACTGTTTGAAATAGCCGAATCAACCAAGTACCGAACCAGTCTCGACCGCCGGACCAGGTGAGTTTTTCCTTCTGCTGAACGAACTTTTATGATTAAACTACCGAATGGGATCGGATAGCACGAGTACCGAATGAATTCCAGGCCTTGAACCCCCGAATGACCATGGGGAGTTTGATTGCCGAATGAATTATAAGACCTGAACTTCCGAATGTACTTTTTTATGTTGGAAATACCGAATGAGATCGGGGAGCTTGAATGCCGAATGAACCTTAAGCCTTTTATGTTTTAAATTATTAATGAAATTCTAGGCTGTATGCACTTGCCTGTTTATATCTCTACACTCCTTGTTCTAATAATGTGTTTTCTCGTGTTGCAGATAATGTCTCATAAAGTAGAAACTCATTCTGACAAGAAGAAGTCCAAGGACCGAGGAGAGTCCTCCATAGTGCCCCCAGTTCAGGCAGCACCAGAACGACAAGGACCAACCCCGAGATTGCTAGTAGATGGGTACGTTCCTCAAGAGCTCCTGAACTCACCGCCTGATTTCTTTCCCAGCTCCCTCAAAGGTGAGTTGCTTGATGTTATCTCTCGCTCTTTTGGGATCGACAGAGCGCACATGTTATTGCCGGGGGAAGGAGTGATGCCGTATAACCCCCCTGAAGGATAATTTGCTTATAGCAGGTATCATTGCATGTGTGGTGCCATCCCACCTATCAATGCTTGGATAGTCAGCTTCATCACATACTTGAAGGTGGCTCCTTTCCAGCTTGCCATCTTGGTGAGCCTGTTCGTCATTTTCCAGAGGAGATACGGGCGTCCTCCTTCCAATCGGTAAATCCGGTATCTGTACAACTTAAGAGGCTATAAGAAGGGGTCTCCGTATATTAGCTTGGAGTCGGCCGTGTCCTTCAAGCCAGTCCTGGATTTATACTCGAAGTTCAGCATGTTCAAGAAGGAATGGTTTTTTGTCAGAGATGACTCCGTTTCTTTCCGCCGCTTCACCTCTGGCTGTAAGTTGAATCTTATTTATAATTTTTTGTTCTGACCGCAATACTCTTCCTTACGTGCTTTATTTCTTGCTAGCGACAGCTGGCTTTGCGGTTGTAGAGAACGATCGTCTGGTTCAAATGGCCGAGGAAATAGAAGCCATTCCGGGGAGAGGGCGGCTTCTTATTTGATCAGGAACGCTACTCTTCTGGGGCTCAACTTGATTCTGCCACGTCAGTCTGTGGTCAAGCAGAGAGACACAGCTGAGGAGAGGGCCACCAAAGCTAAAGGAGGGGCTACGGCGAGGAGCAGTAAAAGGAAAACCTTCTCAAAGCATCCAATTGCCGGGGGGAAGAAACTTAAGAAATCCGATGGACCTTCCCCCAGCACATGTCCAGACATTCCGGAGGAGGAAGATGAGGAGGAGGAAAGAGGCGAGGATGAAGGAGGTGAGGCGGAGAGTGGAAGTGGTGGGGAAGGTAATGGACAAAGTGGTGATGATGCTGGGGCTTTGTCTTCTAAGCAAGCGGGTGTGATCCAGGAGTGGACGGACGATGCTTTCCACCTAGCTTTCGAAGGGCTGGAGGAAGAAACGGCTCTGGTAGAGGAGCCTAAGAAAGGTGACAAGGCCGGAGCCGGCGCCGACTCATCTTCCAAAAGTGTTCTAATTGAGGCAGCCCCCGCGACTCAAGGTGAATTTTTGACTTCTGCAGACTCCATTTATGATAAGGACTTAGGAATATTTTATGGTCAGCTCCCGTCCTGGAATGAGATCCAGGACTTATTGCAGTATCCCACTCCTCCCCAGGGTTTGTATAATAAAAGTGTCTCCTTACTTTTCCTAACCTGACATATTTCTTGAATTATAGTTCAACGTCTGCTTGTAACACTTGGTTTTTATCCCAGGATCGGATAAAGTGGCCAAGACATCGGATGTTCGGCACCGTCTTGAACAATATAAGCTTCTAAGGGCTTCCGTCAAGCCAAAGCCTCCGACTAACCGCCCTGGAGACGTAGTCGGTTACCGTCCTCTTCTTGGGGTTATCGAAGAGGATATCCAAAAGAAGAAGAGGAGTCGCTCCTTGTTGGAATCTCCACCTGACCCTCAGCCCCCGACTCAGCCTCTCCAGGATACCACGGAGGAGAACACTGAGTTTATTCCTTCCCCGCTCCCGTCTGAAAATCCTACCGTTATCCCGATAGACCATCCTGGCTTGGCTCGTAATCCATTTGCGGGTCATCCGGATCTGGATCCGGATTCTCACGATATTTCCTTTGATGAGGCTACTGGTGAGCACCTTCTCCCTTGTAATCCCATGGTAAGTGTGCTTGACGAGGCCAAGTCCCTAGACCTTGATTTGCTTACCACTCGGGTTGTAACCTTTGGGGACGAAGCTAAGGCAAACATTGACCGGGTTGCTGAGGAAACCAGGAAGCTAATGGGGCATTATGCTCGACTGGTTAAGGCTGGAGAAGAAATCGGCAGTGCTAACATTCGACTGCGTTTAATGGTTTCCGACCAGGCCAAACAACTTGCTGATCAAGCCATCCAGATTTCTCAACATGAGTTTGCATCTAGGCAATTAAAGAAGACCATGGAAGAGGTCAGCAGGGCAGAGATGCGGAAAATGGAGGCCGTTTGTAAGGAACGGATTGATATGGCTATTGCAACGGTGGATGAGGTTCGGAAAGCGGATCTCGAGCGGGTACAGGAGTTGTCCGGGAAACTTGAGGCTGCGGAGCTTGCCCAAACCAAGTTGAAGGAGGAGATGGAGGTGATGAGAAAAACCTTTCAGGATGACTACTCGCGATACCAATCGGAGAGGGACGCTACCGCTGCAAAGCTGTTGGCTTCTGAGGACTGAATAAGGGAGTTCGAGGAGAATGAGGGGATAATGGATGAGATGCTTCACGATATATACTTTCGCACTTGGAAACAGGGCAACTTATCTTGGATGGATGATTACCCCCGAGTCATGGCCAGGATTTATCTCAGGGCCTTGGAGGAGGCTAAGTCCGATGCAGATAAGGAGGGTGGTGTGGCCTTTAGAATGGATGTGGTTACGGCTCAATTCACCAAGGAGGAGAAGGTGGCGGTGAAAGAGGGTATGCGGCTGCTTGCTGCTGAGGAGGTTGGTGTGCAGTTGGAGGATGATGATCAAGGAGCAGAGGCTGGTAAGTCTTCCCTTTTAGCTTTTTGTAGCCTGACCGCTCATTGCTTATCTAATGGATTCTTCTTCCGGATTGGACAGGTGAGACCCCAAGATACCGACTGCCTCCGGCCAGCATGCTGAGAGTTCCGATCCCGTGGCTAAGTAGATCTTGGAGGACTGGCAGGATAGGGATAAAGCTCCGATGCAGCTGACTTCCTGACTTGACCTAGGTGTCTTTTTGGCTTGTTTGACATTGCTGTCTATGCTAGCTCTAAAACATTAATGTGGCTTTTAGGCTGTAATCATGTTATTGGTAACAAACGACTTATTCTTAGCCTGTAATTTTTAACTTAAGCTGTGTAACAACCCGAGTTTTTGTAAATTTTAATTATCGACAAAATGACGATTTAATCTAGTTGACAATTGATATTGAGTTTTAAATCGTATTTAAAATTCTTTAATAAAATTGTTATTTGTGGTTAGAGATTTTAAATCAATCTGAAATTCATTTTCTTTTAATTTGTATAATTCTCTATTAAACATTGTAAGTAGAGTAAATAATATTTGTGAAACGTTGTTTGGGAATTTAAAATCTTGTTAAAATTGTTTTTTTTAAATTGTAAAGATTATTTAATAAATTGTTGTTTACTATAGAAATAATTTTTGGAAATTAGAGAAGATATTGGGCTTCACATTTTTTGTCTTGGCCTTCTCTATGGTATCCGTGAATATTACTAAGGCATTAGAACCCGATTTCCTTTTTTTTGTTTTTCATTTTCAAACCCTAAAATATCGTTCGAAGGAAACGATAATGGCGGCTTCAAAAGAAACCTCGCGTTCGTTCGTTCGAAGAAAAAGAGATTAGGGCTTCGATTTTTCTTAGCTTCGTCTGCAAATTCTAGACCGATCCAAAGTGAGTGAAATCTTTCACTCACATCTAATCTATTCTCGTTATAATTTGGGATTGTTGGCTTGTTTTTACTTCACTCGAATTTGCTTCTCGAGTTGATTTTTAACTGTCGTTTGGAGGGGTAATCACTGTTTCGACTTTGATTTTGGGTTTCGTTCGTTTTCAATTGTTCAAGTGTCGATTCAATTGTTTTGGTCATTTGAAGTTAATTTGTTGTGCTCTTCTGTGGTATCGACTTGTTTCGCCTTGTGCTTTAGATTTCCTGACCAGTTAAGTTTGAGTTGTATAACTCGAACTTGATCTCGAGTTGGTGACAATTGCTCCTGATTATGTTTTGATGTTGATTTCGATCTCTGTTTCCATTGACTTTACTATGATGATGATTTCGTTTTGACTTTGGTTATACCTGGTTTCGACTTGCTTTCCACATTGTTAAATCCTTTTTGTCGACTGCTCATTTCTGTGCCACTATATAATTTGTAGATATACCTGTTATATGGGCACTGCCTATGTATATTTTACTGTGGCATTTGCGTTGTAGCTGCTGTCCTATGTTGTTTAGTTCATTTGCTGGTCCTGTTTCAATTGATATAGACATGTATATGCGTACATATATATATGTATATATATGTATACATATACATTTGCATTTAGTGTTGATTCTGGTTTGAGCACTTCATTGAGATGTAGCCTTGAGTGCTGTAGCATTCATGTGGTAATTGTGCCTTTGTGCCATTGTGCCTTTGTGCCTTTGTGCCATTGTGCCTTTGTGACTTTGTGCCTTTGTGCGACTTTCGAACTGGTTTTGGTCGAGCTTCTGGCTTGACTCTGATTTTTATACTGCATACTATTTGTGACTGCAGTTTAGTTTTACATGCAGTTTTCCCACTGCCTGGTGGTTTCGAACCTGTAGCCTTTGTGTTTACTTGTTCATTGATTTGTTGTATCACTTACTCGTGTATGTGCCTGCACTTATATACTTCATCATTATTTGCCGTATTGGCTTCACTGCATCTCCATGTGCCTGTGGTACTTGCAGCGTAGTTGTTGTAGTGTTATCATATTCACTGATGGCATTTGGTTTGTATTTGAGTTGTCACTGTTGCCTTGAATTGTTGCCATGAGGTTCACGTGCATTTTCTATTTAAGTTGCAATCTCCAGTTCCATGTAGTTGTTATTGAGGCATGTGCGGTTTCATTTTGGTCTCTGTGTCTTTGACGTTAAGGCCATTCATACATGTTGAGTCATGTCTGCCCTTTCTTGTTACTGTCTTTAGCTGTTCTTGTTCCTATGCTTTGCCTAAGTTTACATTGATGCTGTAGCCTTTGTGATTTTCACTGCACATTTTCCTATGCTTGTTGATGCTTATGTTGTAGCTTCACTTGTACCTCTTGTGATATCTTTTGAGTCTGTTTACTTTATGACCAATCTGGGTTGGATATTTTGATTTTCGACGTATTAATTGCTGTTAATACTTGGAGTTGTGGTGACTTTATATTCTGTTGTGGCGAGGCAGTGCATGCGTGCTTGTACTGCAGCCACACAGAATTGACAGCTTTTAATTGATATTTCTTTTGTTCTTGATTCATTGACCTGTTGCGTAATTCGTAGGCTGTATTGGCGAGGCAGTACACGTTAGCGTGTACTGCAGCCAATTAGCATTGATGTTTTTAAATTGACATTTCAATTGTTTAAACTGCTTTGGATTTCTGTTTTGTGGATTAGCACTGTTTAGTGTTATATCTGCCGTTATCCGGTTCTCTTATCGAGAAGTTGGGTATACGAGATTTCTGTGACTGTCGTCTATTTGATATTTGATTATTATTGCTTCTGTGCATTAATAACTGAGTTTGAATTAGACTGACCCGTGTATTATTTTCTTTTGAATTTAATATTCGGGTCAGACCGAGTATTTACAGGTTGTAGATTTTTAGCTTTGGGTTGCTGCTAGAGCTATGAAGACTTTTCACATCTTCTGAAGTTGTCTTCGTCTTTTTGTAGTAGTCGGTGTACTGATTAGGATGATGTGTATTCATGTACATTAGTTGATAATGTATTTGTATATATAACTTCCAGAGTCGACAGTTGTAGTTGTATCATATGTACCGTGTCAAATGTATTGTAACTGACATCAGTTATTATATATATATGAGACTTTTTGTTCCATCTGTATTCCGCATTTATGTTATCTGTGTTATTTTTATATCTATTGTCCTAAACTATTATAGCCACTGTGTAGTAGCTTTGAGTTTGTATCGGTATGTCGGATTTCCTCTAAAAATGAAATGCATGTTTTACTATCTGACATATCGGTGCTCGCACAAAGCAATTACATGGATGGTCGCTCCTCAACAGCCTTATTCTCCTTGCTTGTTGACAGCATTACACCATAGTGTTCTTGGCTAGCGTGGGTATAGAGGTGGGGCGTCACAGCTTGGTATCAGAGCCTGGGGTTTAGGACAATTATAAAACATAACTTAGATGGAGCATGTGTTACAACTATTTGTCGATGTTTTATCTCTCATCTTTGCCTATGTTTGATTTTGATTTCGTGAAAGTATTTTTGGCTTCTGCCTCCGTTTGCTTTACGAACTCAAGTTGGGTTTTTGATGATGAGGATTTTGTTCTTGTGTTTTCAGCTTTGAATTGATTTAGCCGATGTTGATTTTGTTCGAATCTCAGCAAGTTTGAACTTGATATCTTGTGTTTTCCTCGGCTTGATTTCCATTCGACTTTGGTCACTTTGTTTTTGTGAAATTGCTAATTTCTTGATTTCCAAGACTCTGATTTTGTTTGCCGTTGGATTCTTTGATGATGATATTGATTCATTTTGTACTCGACAGTGACCATTAATTGTTGACTTCGACATTGACTTGACTCTTATTTTTGTTGAAGTCATTTATGCATTTATGCTCGTTTTGCTTTGTTTTTCCAATCGATAATCGGTTCTTCTTTTCCAATTAGTTGTTATCACCTTTATTGATTTTGATAACTTCTATTTCAGGAATTTTTTGGTATTCCTACATTGATGAATTTGGAATCGAATTCTTTGGATTTTATTCATGTCATCGAATGTGAATTTTAGTGAATTGATTTGTTTCCTAATTTAATCGATTCTTGATCATTTCCTCGATTTGTTGTTATCGTTTATTAGCAACTTTAATGACATTTTCTTCGGGATTTTTGTGAGCATACTTTTTGATGGAATCGGTATCGATTTCTTTAGATCTATTCACATCTTTGTATGTGGATTCTTGTGATTGATTGTTTCTACAATCATTTTTATGGTTTGTCACTTTAAAAATATAAAGGTTTTCTATACTAGTAGTAAATATTAAAATCTTTTTCTCCAAACGATTTCAAAACTATTTTACTACAAAGCTCTTTTTCTTAAACCGTTTTCCAATCTATTAGTATATACAAGCCTTTATTTCACTCGTATGAGAAATTGAATTAAACGGCCTAGTAAAACAAGTGGTATGAAACGCTTGCGTTTACTTCGTCGGTTAACTCTTGGACTTGTTCGATTGAACCTTTTGTGACAATTTTCTAGTGAAGACCTACAACTTGTTCGTAAATATTTAAGTTAAGCTAGTGGTTATGGGACATGAAGCTAAACTCATATATTTACTAGCTTGGTGTAATTGACACTTCTTAATGATCATGACGATCATTTTTGTGAGTTAGACTAGACCTCATCGGTGTGATTTCGTCTCACACATATCTCTTGGGCTTTGAGGATTGTCTAGACACCATTTGTGTGATTTCGTCTCACACATATTGCACGGTTAGACTAGACCTCATCGATGTGATTTCGTCTCACACATATCTCTTGAGCTTTGAGGATTGTCTAGACATCATTTGTGTGATTTCGTCTCACACATATCTCTTTTTCTCTGCACGGTTAGACTAGGCCTCATCGGTGTGATTTCGTCTCACACATATCTCTTGGGCTTTGAGGATTGTCTAGACACCATTTGTGTGATTTCGTCTCACACATATTGCACGGTTAGACTAGACCTCATCGGTGTGATTTCGTCTCACACATATCCCTTGGGCTTTGAGGATTGTCTAGACACCACTTGTGTGATTCCACTCACACATACCTTTTCTGTTTGCGAGGTTAGACTAGACACCACTTGTGCGATTCCATTCACACATACCTTTTTGCTTTTTGGTTAGTCTAGACCTCAATTTGTGTGATTCCGACTCACACATATGGGGTAGCTCCCCATGGTCTTCGGACCGTCATGTGTTAGGCCTTCCCCCATATTTATGTGTTTTCTGGATTTCTTGTATGATTTCTGGAATTTGTGCTTCACCAATTTTCATGATTTTCATTGATATGATATCAGCTTTTGTGTATTGGTGAATTCATGTGTTATTAACTTGTTATGAATACAAGTTTAGGGTATGATACCTTATTTTATCTTTGAAAAGATTCATGTGATACCGGTCGGTGAGTTTTCATGCTCCCATTTTGTGATAGGCCTTTCCTTTTTTTTTATGATTTAGACTAGCGATTGTGCGATGTCTCTTTGTCTGTGAGGGAGACTAGACCCCGCTTTTTGTGACGTTTCGCCATCACATATGTGGGATAGCGACCCACGGTCTTTGGGCCATTCCTGTGTGAAAAATTTAATGGATAACTTCCATGAGATAGCTTCTCGTTCTTGTGATACCGGTGTTTTGAGTTTTCATACTCTCGTTTTATGATAGGCCTCCCCTTTTTGTGATTTCTGGATTTCTTGTGATGATTTCTAGAATTTGTGCTTCACCAATTTTTGTGATTTCTATTGATAAGTTTTATCAATTTTTGTGCATTGGTGAATTCGTGTGTCATTAACTTGTTATGAATACAAGTTTAGGGTATGATACCCCTTTCTATCTTTGAGAAGACTCTTGTGACATTTTGATGAATGAAAATTCATTGGTATTATATTTTGATACCAGTTATTTTGATGAGATTTTTGACGTGTTAACTTCAGTAACCGTCAATTTTGAAATGGATTTACAAGCGGTTCTCCCGTAATGCTGATTTTATTGTCCGTTTTTACTGTACTTTGAGAAGTGCAATTTCCTTATCTAAGTTACTACTGATATTGCTAATTTAATCACGTGTTTTCAAAATTCTTTATTTTTAAAAGTTGTTTCAAAAATATAAATTAAAGATTGTTTTCAAAATTTTTACAGTTTACATTTTCAAAAGAACGAGGAAGCGATTTAAACGTTTCAGCAAAATCGAGGACTATGTCCCCTTTCTTTTGTTGATTCGCTTAATTCCGGACTTGTCCGTTTGAGAATGTGAAATGTTATTTTTAAAACACACAATTTTGCACTTTCAAGGAAACGATAAAGAGATTTAAACGATTTAGCAAAAGTACGGAGTATGGAACCATACTTTTACTACTTCGGTTAATTCCGGACTCGTTAATTGAATATTTATGACTTCTGATTATCGTTTTTGATAATCATATGTTTGTGTTTCTGATTATCGTTTTTGATAATCAGATATTTGTGAGATGTAATTATCTTTTGTGATAATTAAATATTTGTGTTTCTGATTATTGTTTTTGATAATCAGATATTTGTGAGATTTAATTATCTTTTGTGATAATTAAATATTTGTGTTTCTGATTATCGTTTTTGATAATCGGATATTTGTGATTTCTGATTATCGTTTTTGATAATCAAATATTTGTGAAATTTGATTATCATTTGTGATAATTAAATATTTTTTGATTTAATTATCGTTTGAGATAATTAAACAAATATTCGATTTGATTAATCGAATATTTGTGATTTCTGATTATCGTTGTTGATAATCGGATATTTGTGATTTCTGATTATCGTTTTTGATAATCAGATATTTGTGATTTCTGATTATCGTTTTTGATAATCGGATATTTGTAATTTCTGATTATCATTTTTTGATAATCGTGTCATTTCTGGTTATCGCTTGTGATAATTAGATATTTGAGATTTAATTATCGTTTTTGATAATTAAATATTTGTGATTTGAGATTTGATTATCGCTTGAGATAATTAAATATTTCTCGATTTGATTATCGCTTGAGATAATTAAATATTTCTCGATTTGATTATCGCTTGAGATAATTAAATATTTCTCGATTTGATTATCGTTTGAGATAATTAAATATTTCTCGATTTGATTATCGCTTGAGATAATTAAATATTTCTCGATTTGATTATCGTTTTTGATAATTAAATATTTGTGATTTGAGATTTGATTATCGCTTGAGATAATTAAATATTTCTCGATTTGATTATCGCTTGAGATAATTAAATATTTCTCGATTTGATTATCGCTTGAGATAATTAAATATTTCTCGATTTGATTATCGTTTGAGATAATTAAATATTTCTCGATTTGATTATAGCTTGAGATAATTAAATATTTCTCGATTTGATTATCGTTTGAGATAATTAAATATTTCTCGATTTGATTATCGTTTGAGATAATTAAATATTTTTCGATTTGATTATCTTAAATATTTGTGATTTCTGATTATCGTTTTTGATAATTAGATAATTGCTAATTTTGCTGATTACGAAGTTCGTGTTTTCTATTATATCTGTTGGATAACTAGATATTTGCAGTTTCATGATTTGCGAATTTTATTTTCTAATTATCTTTGTTGATAATTAGATTTTGTTGTTTTCTAATTATCGTATCAATAATTCGATATTGTTGTTTTGTGATTTCTGAATTCTAATTGTCTAGTTGATAATTGAATATTGCTGATGATTGTATTTATCCAGTTTAGCTGTTTTCTAATTATCTATTGATAATTAGATTTTGTTGAGAATTGCGAATTCCTTTTTATAAAATTAAAAGATTTCTTTGAGGTTTGAATTCTCTACCTTTTATTTTCTAGCTTAACCAGTTTATGTTAGAAAATTAATTGTTATTGACAACCTTAATTATGAAAATTGCGGGGACAAAATGATGATTTAATCTAGTTGACAATTGATATTGAGTTTTAAATCGTATTTAAAATTCTTTAATAAAATTGTTATTCGTGGTTAGAGATTTTAAATCAATCTGAAAATCGTTTTCTTTTGATTTGTATAATTCTCTATTAAACATTGTAAGTAGAGTAAATAATATTTGTGAAACATTGTTTGGGAATTTAAAATCATGTTAAAATTCTTTTTTTAAAATTGTAAAGATTATTTAATAAATTGTTGTTTACTATAGAAATTATTTTTGGAAATTAGAGAAGATATTGGGCTTCACATTTTTTGTCTTGGCCTTCTCTATGGTAGCCGTGAATATTACTAAGGCATTAGAACCCGATTTCCTTTTTTTTGTTTTTCATTTTCAAACCCTAAAATATCGTTCGAAGGAAACGATAATGGCGGCTTCAAAAGAAACCTCGCGTTCGTTCGTTCGAAGAAAAAGAGATTAGGGCTTCGATTTTTCTCAGCTTCGTCTGCGAATTCTAGACCGATCCAAAGTGAGTGAAATCTTTCACTCACATCTAATCTATTCTCGTTATAATTTGGGATTGTTGGCTTGTTTTTACTTCACTCGAATTTGCTTCTCGAGTTGATTTTTAACTGTCGTTTGGAGGCGTAATCACTGTTTCGACTTTGATTTTGGGTTTCGTTCGTTTTCAATTGTTCAAGTGTCGATTCAATTGTTTTGGTCATTTGAAGTTAATTTGTTGTGCTCTTCTGTGGTATCGACTTGTTTCGCCTTGTGCTTTAGATTTCCTGACCAGTTAAGTTTGAGTTGTATAACTCGAACTTGATCTCGAGTTGGTGACAATTGCTCCTGATTATGTTTTGATGTTGATTTCGAGCTCTGTTTCCATTGACTTTACTGTGATGATGATATCATTTTGACTTCGGTTATACCTGGTTTCGACTTGCTTTCCACATTGTTAAATCCTTTTTGTCGACTGCTCATTTCTGTGCCACTATATAATTTGTAGATATACCTGTTATATGGGCACTGCCTATGTATATTTTACTGTGGCATTTGCGTTGTAGCTGCTGTCCTATGTTGTTTAGTTCATTTGCTGGTCCTGTTTCAATTGATATAGACATGTATATGGGTACATATATATATATATATATGTATATATATGTATACATATACATTTGCATTTAGTGTTGATTCTGGTTTGAGCACTTCATTGAGATGTAGCCTTGAGTGATGTAGCATTCATGTGGTAATTGTGCCTTTGTGCCTTTATGCCATTGTGCCTTTGTGCCATTGTGCCTTTGTGACTTTGTGCCTTTGTGCGACTTTCGAACTGGTTTTGGTCGAGCTTCTGGCTTGACTCTGATTTTTATACTGCATACTATTTGTGACTGCAGTTTAGTTTTACATGCAGTTTTCCCACTGCCTGGTGGTTTCGAACCTGTAAACTTTGTGTTTACTTGTTCATTGATTTGTTGTATCACTTACTCGTGTATGTGCCTGCACTTATATACTTCATCATTATTTGCCGTATTGGCTTCACTGCATCTCCATGTGCCTGTGGTACTTGCAGCGTAGTTGTTGCAGTGTTATCATATTCACTGATGGCATTTGGTTTGTATTTGAGTTGTCACTGTTGCCTTGAATTGTTGCCATGAGGTTCACGTGCATTTTCTATTTAAGTTGCAATCTCCAGTTCCATGTAGTTGTTATTGAGGCATGTGCAGTTTCATTTTGGTCTCTCTGTCTTTGACGTTAAGGCCATTCATACATGTTGAGTCATGTCTGCCCTTTCTTGTTACTGCCTTTAGCTGTTCATGTTCCTATGCTTTGCCTAAGTTTACATTGATGCTGTAGCCTTTGTGATTTTCACTGCACATTTTCCTATGCTTGTTGATGCTTATGTTGTAGCTTCACTTGTATCTCTTGTGATATCTTTTGAGTCTGTTTACTTTCTGACCAATCTGGGTTGGATATTTTGATTTTCGACGTATTAATTGCTGTTAATACTTGGAGTTGTGGTGACTTTATATTCTGTTGTGGCGAGGCAGTGCACGCGTGCGTGTACTGCAGCCACACAGAATTGACAGATTTTAATTGATATTTCTTTTGTTCTTGATTCATTGACCTGTTGCGTAATTCGTAGGCTGTATTGGCGAGGCAGTACACGTTAGCGTGTACTGCAGCCAATTAGCATTGATGTTTTTAAATTGACATTTCAATTGTTTAAACTGCTTTGGATTTCTGTTTTGTGGATTAACACTGTTTAGTGTTATATCTGCCGTTATCCGGTTCTCTTATCGAGAAGTTGGGTATACGAGATTTCTGTGACTGTCGTCTATTTGATATTTGATTATTATTGCTTCTGTGTATTAATAACTGAGTTTGAATTAGACTGACCCGTGTATTATTTTCTTTTGAATTTAATACTCGGGTCAGACCGAGTATTTACAGGTTGTAGATTTTTAGCTTTGGGTTGCTGCTAGAGCTATGAAGACTTTTCACATCTTCTGAAGTTGTCTTCGTCTTTTTGTAGTAGTCAGTGTACTGATTAGGATGATGTGTATTCATGTACATTAGTTGATAATGTATTTGTATATATAATTTCCAGAGTCGACAGTTGTAGTTGTATCATATGTACCGTGTTAAATGTATTGTAACTGACATCAGTTATTATATATGTATGAGACTTTTTGTTCCATCTGTATTCCGCATTTATGTTATTTGTGTTATTTTTATATCTATTGTCCTAAACTATTATAGCCACTATGTAGTAGCTTTGAGTTTGTATTGGTATGTCGGATTTCCTCTAAAAATGAAATGCATGTTTTACTATCTGACATATCGGTGCTCGCACAAAGCAATTACATGGATGGTCGCTCCTCAACAGCCTTATTCTCCGTGCTTGTTGACAGCATTACACCGTAGTGTTCTTGGCTAGCGCGGGTATAGAGGTGGGGCGTGTTAAGCTGATTCTGTCATATTTGACTGCCTCTGTTATTTTGATGTGTCGCATAAGAAATACAGCTGTGCACATGCCTGTGATTCCATTGTGTTTGGTGCCAGTTTCTTGCTTAAGATATAATTTCGTATTTTGCAATGTTAGTGTGATGTGAGAATAAATTATAGCTATGTATTTACTTGTAAGGGAAGAAAGTACCGCCTTTCATGTTTCGGTCGTAGACAGTTGCTTTGAATGTCTCATACGACTGAGTATGGAATGCAGTTGATTGACTCGTCATCCGATTGTGAGTTCTTAGTGAGCGTCTCTTGTTTTGTGTTCTGTACTTTAGGGATTGTTATAGAGGATAGGAGGGAATTTTTTTAAATAAAATTGAAATATGAGAAATAGTAAAACTTCCAATCATGGAAGGACTGCGATGTGCTTAAGTTCGTGGCAAACGGGCTTTGTAGTCACTTTCCCTAGCTGTGGGTCTTGGAGACATTTGTCACCCATCTTACGCCTCTGCGGGGAGTTTATCTTTTTTTACCACAGCCGTACTTAAGACACATCGGAGCCGAGATCGCGCACAGTAACTACCCGGGCCATTATGGCCCGTAGTCGCGGGTATTATTCGATTTACCGTGGTCGGCTAGCGTGGGTGTCGATCGTCAACCGTGAACTACCCCTGGCTGGCCATACCTTATGTTGGGGCTTAAAGTAAGTTCATGGTTGCCGGCGAGCCGAACGCCGTAATGAGCTGCCTCGGCTATAGTCGGCCTTCTCGGTGGCTTATAATCGGCTCATTACAATTGGCTTTAAGGGCCGATTGCGAGCAATGAGTTAACTCGCAGCAGAGGGATGCTGGAGCAAAAGTGTCTCATTGGCGAGGGCATAGATTCGCATAGTACATGTTAGGTCTTGTCCAGGTGAGGTTGCGCCGTGATGTGTCTTGAATGGAAATGCCATTACACAGGATTTTGTTCAATAGAAAAGGATAAAGTTAACAAGCAGCCAAGATATAAAGGAACAAGTTAAAAAGAGACAAGTTTTTTAAAGTGGTTCGGTACGAAAATGCCTACATCCACTGATTCTCTTTGTTAATTCATTTCATATGGGCAGTACAAGTTAAGAAAAGTATCGACGAAGGTGTTGGATGTTCCATGCCCTCTGGAACACCTCCCCGTCCACTGTTGACAAAATATAAGCTCCATTATGGAGATCTTCATGAATTACATATGGTCCGTCCCAGATTGGATCTAGTGCTCCGGGGCGTGGGAAGATTCGCTTGAGGACAAGATCTCCTTTTTGTAAGCTACGATGCTTGAATTTGGAGTTGTATTGCGTTGCCACTTTTTTCTTGTGAGTTGCTGCTTTGAGGGCTGCATCATTTTTTCTTTCCTCAATTAGATCCAAAGACACGTGGAGAAGCTCTTCGTTCTCTTCTGGGTTATAGTGGATCCTACGGTGGGAAGGCACTATAGTTTCAACTGGGAGCATAGCCTCCGATCTGTATGCCAAAGAGAAAGGAGTATGCCCCATTGATGTTCTAAAAGATGTGCGATAGGCCCACAGTGCCGTAGGAAGTTCATCCACCCAAGCGCCTTTTGACTTTTCGAGTTTCTTTTTGATTAGAGTTTTGAGAATTTTGTTGACGGCTTCGACTTGTCCGTTTGCCTGGGGATAAGCTATGGATGAGAAGCTTTTGTGAATTCCGTGCTCTTGGCACCAGTTGGCGAACTCCTCGCTGTCAAACTGAAGTCCATTGTCCGATATGATTTTAAGTAGGACTCCGTACCTGCATAGAACATTTTTGATCAAGAAGTTAATAACTTTTGCTGAAGATACTTTATTTAGGGATTCTGCTTCCACCTATTTGGTGAAATAGTCGACTGCCACTATAGCATATTTGGCTCCGCCTCGGCCCATTGGCAGTTCGCCAATCAAGTCAATTCCCCATACTGCAAAGGGCCAAGGGCTGGTCATTTGAGTAATCTCAGTTGTTGGTAGCCGCGAAATCTTAGCAAATTTCTGACATCTGTCACATTTTTTGACGAAGTCTAAGGCGTCTTTGTTTAAGGTGGGCCAGAAATATCCATATCGGAGTATCTTCTTTGCCAGAGTTTGCCCTCCAGTGTGATCTCCGCAGCTTCCTTGATGGATGTTGGATAAGGTTTCCTTTGCTTCCCTTCCGGCGACACACCTTAATAAGGGGTTAGAGAAGCCGCGCCGATAAAGGGTGCCTTCTTGTATTGTGTAGCGGGAAGCTCTCCTTAAGATTTTCTTGACTTCGTTACGCTTGTCTGGCAGTATGCCATCTTGTAAGTATTTTTGGATGGGAGTCATCCAAGTTTCCTCTCTGATTGCAGCTATCAGATTCACCTGCTCGAAACTCAGGGTCAGTTGCTTTGAGATGGCCACTGCTCCAGAAATAGTGCCGTCTCTCATGCTAGCTTGCTTTGCCAATCCGTCGGCCTCTTGGTTTTCTTCTCGAGGGATGTGTTTGATTAGATAGTGATCCAATTGATTGAGAAGCAGCTTGGTCTTCTTTAGATACGCTGTGAGTCGTTCTTCTCGAGCCTGAAATCCTCCTAGTATTTGATTTACAATAAGTTGAGAATCACTATGAAGACATAAAGAATTGGCTCCAATCTCTAAGGCAAGTCCTAATCCAGCTATCACCGCTTCATACTCTGCATCATTGTTGGTGGCAGCGAATTCCAACTTTAGAGCATAGTGTAGCTTATTTCCCCTGGGAGTGATTATTACCACACCTGCCCCCGAGCCTTGTTCGTTTGACGCTCCATCCACAAAGAGATTCCACTTGATGTCTTCCGCTATTTCCGATTGCTCCTTACCTTCGTTGGTAGTGAATTCGGCGATGAAATCGGCCATGGCTTGTCCCTTGATGGCGGTGCGAGGATGGTAGGTGATATCATATTGACTTAGTTCAATGCACCATTTAAGTAGTCGCCCAGAAGTATCGGGACGATGGAGTACCTGCCTTAGCGATTGATCGGTCAGAACTCTGATGGAATGAGATTGGAAATAGTGCCGCAGTTTCCGTGATGTGATTAGTAAACAGTACGCTAGTTTCTCAAGTTTAGGATATCTGGCTTCCACCCCTGTAAACCTCTTGCTTACAAAGTATATTGGCCGCTGCGTGCGTTTGTCTTCTCTCACCAAGGCGGTGCTTAGAGCATGAGATGACACAGCAAGGTATAGGTATAGCTCTTCGCCTTTGTTCGGAGTTGAGAGTACTGGTGGTCTCTGGAGATGTTCGATTAAGTTAAGGAAAGTTGTCAAGCATTCGTCAGTCCATTCGAACTTTCCTTTGTCTTTCTTTAGAGCTTCGAAGAAGGGGATGCATTTGTCAGTTGCTTTAGAGATGAATCTGCTCAGGGCGGCCACCTTCCCATTTAGGCTTTGCATTTCTTTTCGGGTAGAAGGTATCCTGATATCTTTCAGAGGTCGGACTTGTTCAGGGTTTGCTTAAATTCCTCTGGCATGGACGATGAATCCCAGGAACTTTCCTGATGATACTCCGAAGGAGCACTTTAGAGGATTCAGCTTCATTCCATATTGGCGAAGTACTTGAAACATCTCGCCCAGGTGGCTTACGAGATCATTGGCTTTCCTTGACTTTACCAGCATGTCATCCACATAAACTTCCATAGTTTGTCCTATTAGCCCTACAAACATCTTGTTGACGAGGCGCTGATAGGTGGCTCCTGCGTTTTTAAGTCCAAAAGGCATTACTTTGTAGTAGTACAATCCCCGGTCAGTAATGAAACTAGTGTGGTCTTGATCGGGAGCATGCATAGGAATTTGGTTATATCCTGAGTATGCGTCCATAAAAGATAAGAGTTCGTGCCCGGCCGTGCTGTCCACGAGCTGGTCGATTCGGGGAAGTGAGAAGCAATCCTTTGGGCAGGCGTCATTTAAGTTGGAGAAGTCAATGCATGTTCGCCACTTCCCATTAGCCTTCTTTACTAGTACCGGATTGGCGATCCACTCCGGGTAGATGGCTTCTCGTATGAAGTCATTGGCAAGTAGATTTTTTACTTCTTCATCCAGGGCTACTAATCGTTCTGCCCCCATACTTCTCTTTTTCTATTTTACTGGCGCCTTGGTAGGATCGATGTTTAGTATGTGGCATGCTATGTCAGGGGAGATTCCAGTCATGTCAGCGTGTGACCATGCAAATACATCCAAGTTGTGGCGGAGAAAATCAATGAGTTGTTCCTTCAATTCTGCTTTTAGTTGGGACCCGACTTTCAATAGTCTACTCGAGTCATGTTTGGCCACAGATACAAATTCCATAGCCTTTGCAGGCTTGGCGGTGGCCTCCTCCTCTTTGTCCCTGGGGTCTAATTCATTGAAAGGGTCACTAGTATATCGAAGAGGAGGGGCTTTCTTTAGTTGCTATGCTTCCAAACTTTTCGTGCAGAGGGCAGTCTCTGCACTCTTCCCTATATCCTTCCTGCGGTTATTGCGGAGTTCAGTTACATAGCAATCTCGAGCGATGTCCTGGTCTCCCTCTACTTCCCCTATTCCATTGTCCGTTGGAAATTTCATCTTCAGGCACCATGGGGCCAGGACAATTTGGAAGTCAGACAAGGCTGACCTTCCTAAGAAGGTGTTGTAGGCCGAGTGGTTTTCTATCAGCACAAATGTTTATTTCCGCACAACGGAGCGGGGATGACTTCCAATTTCAACAAAGAGGTCCAGTCGCCCGAGGGGCATCTTCGCATTTCCTGTGAAACCATGTAGTGGTTTATTGCAGGGGAAAACATCCTTTAATGACAACTTCATTTTGTCGAATGCATGCTTGAATAGGATATTCACTGAGCTTTCAGTGTCTACTAGAATTCGAAAAACTTCGGCTGGACCGAGTTGGGCAGAGATAACCATGGGATCCGCGTGAGGGTACAGCCTTCCCTCCAGGTCACGCCTACTGAATGTGATGTCATCATTTTCTATCCGCTTCGGGCGGCGTTCTTCTATAATAGAGTTAACGCATTCTTCATCGTTCCTAAGTGACTTTCCGTACCTTTCCATCTCTGCCCAGCTTCCGTCGGTGATGTGTGGCCCTCCCGAGATGGTATGGACCACTATCTTCTCTTGACTGGAACCACTAGTGTTGCGATTTCCTCTGCCTATTTCTGGGGAGGGTAACCTTGGGTTCTCATTGGCAGGAGATGGAGTCCTGTTCTGACCTTTTACATAGCGTTCTAGTTTCCTTATTCTGATGTGTTCTTCAATCAAGTCCCGGAGATGATGGAATTCATTGGTATCATGCCCATGGGATTCGTGGAAGCGGCAGAATTTTCCAGACTTAATTGCGTTATCTGATTCCTTCTTATGCGGGGGGCGTTTGTATTTAACTTCGTCTTGAGTGGCGAGGAAGATGTTTTCGATCGTTTCATTCAAAGGGGTGTAAGCGTCAAATCTCGGTCCCGGCCGATATAGACGCTTTTCTCCCTTCTTGCCACCAGCATTGTCTCTAGAATCATTTCTTCGAACGTCCTTTGCTACAGTGGGCATGTTGCCGTGAGCTGCCTTATTTTGTTGCCCTGACTGCCCCTAAGTGGCAGCATCTTCAAGTCTCATATATTTCCCGGCTTCATGGAAGAAATAGGGTAAAGTAGCTGGTTTTTCTTTTGTCAATCTTCTAGCAAATTTAGTATCCGGATGCACACCACTACAGAGGGCCATTAAGATAAGCTTCTCATCGGCATCTTGGACTGCGGCTGCTGCGGCATTGAATCGGGTTAGATATTGCTGCACCTTCTCTCTAGGTTTCTGTTTGATACTGGATAAGGAATAAGCATCCTTGGGTTGCTCCACATGAATGCAGAACTGGCTGATGAACTTTTCTTTCAACATCTCCCATGAGCTGATGGATCCTTGGGGTAGATGGCAGAACCAGGAGGTAGCTAGATCTGATAAGAATAGTGGAAAGCATTTGCACAGCACTCCTTCTGTTGCTCCGCTCATGAGCATATGTTGTGTGTATCTCTGTAAGTGTACAACGGGGTCAGAGGTTCCCTTGTAAGGTTCCATTGTAGGCATTTTCCATTCTCGGGGGGTGATGGCAATTTCGATAATGCGGACGAAAGGGTTGGTTACCCTAGCGCCTATCCCTCGATCTCTTTGATCCTGTTGGACGCACTCTCTGAACAAGCGTGCCATCCTTTCATCAGAATTTGGAGCAGAAAGAAATGAGTTCGGTTCTGCTCTGTGGGATTGATTCCGTCCAGATGACCTATAGGGATGGTATCGTCTATCATTCCTAATATTTTCCAGTGGCTGTCTTTGGTCTTCTTGGAGCATGCTAGGGTCAGCTACAGTTGGCCCTTGCCTTGATCTTCCCCTGCTGGGTTCTGTTCTAAGCACTTCCTCGGGTCCACCTTCGGGCTGGACTCTAGCTCAACCCCTTTCATTGGTGTTTCCGTTGTTAGGCAGCATGACAGGCTCAGCTATAGTTGACCTCTGTCCGGTACCTCCCACGTTGGTTCAGTTCCAAGCGTTTCTTCAGGTCCAACTTCGGGCTGAGCTCGGTCTCGGCTCCTACCATGGCCGCTTCTATCGTTGGCTTCTTCGAAGAAGGAAGATCTTTGTCGCCTCTGAGATCCTCCAGACTGGGACTCGCCCCATGATTCAGTGTTGCGGTTGGACTCTTCAGCATCCCTAAGCGTGACATGAGTGGTTCACCAAGGCATCCTGTTGGGACGTGAAGCGGTTAGTCACCTCAGCCATAACCCTATCTAGATCTGCCCTAGTAATTGCTACCGGCTGTCCCGTGGCAGGGGTTATCGGATTTGCCTGACCTTCATTTGGTACTGCTGTTGGAATGGGATGATTTACTTGATCTGTGACCATTGGATCTGGAATACTGCTAGTTGCGATGTTCTTTCCTTTGTTAACGTCTTTTTTCTGCCTGGGAGGCATGTTTTCCAAGCAATGAACGACGCTGTTAGGAAGAAGGTTAAGTGGGAGAAGCTGAAGCTTCGAGCTCCCGTTTCTCAGTGAAAGCACCAAAAATGTTTGCACAAAAAATGGGCAAACACCTCCAAGTCGTATGATTTAGTTGATTTTATGTTGTTTTTAGTGATCTGGGTGATTTATGCTAATATATAAAAAGCAGGGACCAAACTGTAAAAGACACACAGATTTATAGTGGTTCGGCCAGAATGTGCCTACATCCACTTTATATGTTATTCTCCTTTACTGTTCAAATTACAAGTACAAAGCTTTGATACCAGTATATGTAAGTTGTTTGAAAGTTCTATCCGTGCTTGAGCTCTCAAACTTGTCTACCATTGTTGTACCCCTACCCCTCTATTTATAGAGTGAGGCTGGGGGCAGGGGTCTCGGATGTATATAGCTGCTGGTGGGCCTGGGCTGATGTAATATGGCCTGGCAACGTTGGTCCGGTAGTATGTGATTCGGTGGCTCTGGTCCGGTGGTATGTTGGTCCGGTAGCATGTGATTCGGTGGCTTTGGTCCGGTGGTATGTTGGTTCGGTAGCATGTGGTTCGGTGGCTCTGGTCCGGTGGTATGTTGGTCCGGCTAGGCCTTGGGAGTGGATTGGTTCGTTGGTGAGTGGTTCAGTGCTGCCTTCTTCCCTTTGGTTCGGTGGTGGTGGAAACGCACCCAACAAGTTGTGTTAAATTGTCAAGTGTTAGGTTATACTTATCTTGTGATTTTCGACGCGTCGCCGCACAAAAATTTTGGTCGCTTATAAATCGCGAACGACAAAACAAAAATACGAGCGCGCATAAAAATACGATACCATCCCAAAATAATAATAATATACACTGGTTACCTTATTCTGTAAAACCACAAAAATACCATCGTTTGTCGAAAAATACGTCAAAAGAAAATTTAAATATTTTCCAAATTAGAAATTATGGAAAATCGAATAAATTGAAATAAAAATACGCCATTAAAAATCGGGTCGTTATATTAAATTTTTATTTTCTTATTATTTATTAAATTTGAATCAAATCTGAATATTTAAATAAATTAAATAATCCTATTCGAACCGTTAAAAATTTCGAATCGTTACAGAATTAACCCAAATTTGATTCAAAGAAACATCATTCAACAGTTTCATTTGTACACTTTTTAATGTTATTTAATACTAAATGGTTTGGAAAATATTATAATGGTTTTGAAACGTCGTATTTCCTAATACATACATAATAATATGACGTGATAAATATACGTAAAATATGAATATCGTATGGTTTAATTTTTTGAACAGCAAAACAATTCTTTACCCTATACTTTAAGTATTCATGAAGACATAATAACTTAAATAATTCAACGACTAACACAGTTCAAAGCGAACTAATATATTAACATAACACAAAATATTCGTGAGTACATATAAAAAATACTTTAGGTGATATTTCATTGAAGACGATCATAATGTTAGCACAGTCAACAAAGTGAACTACCAACAAAGATGGTTATTATTATTATTATTGGAATAAATTTACGGTAGTTGATTACATTATAGAAGAGAACAAAGTATTTCATGAAATAAGTACCTATGCACAAAAGCAACAAATACTAAAGTATGAGTGATATATTTTAGATTAATGTTTTAAAGAATGCTAGAAGTTGTCAATATTAATTGTTTATTATGAACTGAAATTCGAAAACCATGATTTACTCGGAAATAAAACATGTCATTTTTCAACAATAACCAAACATAAAACTTGCACACCGATTTATGTTTATTAAAAGCCTTCATTATTTCCTTTCAATTTCTTTTAAAATGAACTATAAGCAAACATATTTATACAACTCCTTCGACAAACCAACTTTACCTTACACATTATTAACTATACATCTGTGCAGCAAAAGCGTTTAGTGGTTCTATAGTGGTAAAGGTGCTAAAAAATATAGTGGAGATATAGTGAAAAATATTTAAAGTTAATTTATTCTCATTATCACATAATTTGTGTAGGAAAAAGAAATATTGTTTAATCTTATTGTTGACATCAAAAATGTAACAACATCCAAAAATCAGATGAAAGCACCAGTTCTAATAAAATAAAGTAAAAACAAAATATGAGACACAATTTTTATATTGGTTCGACAAATGCTCTGGCCTACGTTCACTTTAATCTTTGTTATTAGTTGTTTTCTCTCTGAATTACATCTAATTTTATTAGATCTGGCCACAATCTAGTGGATCTCAGATTTACAATGGAGTTTCTAGAGCATATTTGGGGAAGGAGATATGAGTGAAGAAGATGTAGAGTCTGAACCGCTTGAAGTTGCTCATCTTTTCTCTAAGAAAAATACTTCATCACGACTGGTGGAGGTTGTGCCATCATGTACGAGGAGTTCGGGGGTGCTAAGTGGAAGAAATACCTCTCGGTGCCGATAGGTCCTCTCGGTGCCGAATGATCCAATTAGCCCTATTTTTCTTGAAACCTGTTGAATTCCTTCCTTTTGTTCATCTAGACTTGCTTCCAAGCCCATGAATCATTTCGTCTTCATTTTGGCCTTCTGCTTCTAGTTGAAAATCCATTTAGTCAAAAAGCCGGTTGACACTTATATAACAAAACCGAATATTATCATGATTTATGCACTATATTTGGTGAATACAATAGATTTTTAACTTACATTGAGCACTTATGATTTAAAATTAGGTCTTTACCCTAACTTTATTGACATGGATTAAAAGAGATTTAGTCAAATCAATCTTTTTATATTAATGTTGCTAAAACAGATGCTAAAAGGACTTGATTTAGTGTGTATAGTGGAAAGTACGGGGACTTGAAAGCGGATCTATCATTTAACAGCGTAGTGGTCAAAGAGCATTATGCGATATAGCAGAGATTTTGCGGAGCTTTAACCGCACAGCTCTACATTCAAATTTATCTCTGGTTAAAATTCGACATTTTATTAAAAAAAATCTTGCTTTCATTATGTGTTTTATCATGTTGTCAACCTTTATTCTTTTTTGATCTTCGCATAATGTCATAATTCCAAACATTGATCATAGTTTTCTTTGGTGTTCCAATCGGGTGTTGGTAATGAAACTTGTTTGATGTACCAATCCAACATCGATACAAATCAATATTATCTAGTATTAACACAATATAATATGCATAACTCAATATAATTGTTATGCATATAAGGTCGTGTACTATGATACATGGACTATGTGATATTTCCTTTCAAGTATAAAGGAACATGTAAAATATAATATTGCATCAAAGTATAACAAAATATTATCCTAACAATTTTTGGTATGTTTTTTATGAAAAATATTATCTTTCTATGTTTATTTTGCTCATTTCTTTTATTATTTTGCTAAAGCCTATTAAAGAAAAGAAAATTAGTTTTTAAGAATATGTGGTGAGTTCATACCTCAACTTCTCTATTATACACAATATTTCTTACAGTATGTAAGCATTTGTTAAATCTACGGCATAATTTTCATTACATGTTTCTTCATAGAGTAGGAACTAACAATGCATGCTAAGTGTTATTGATAAAAAAAGAATTAGTCAAAACGCATTAATGATTTTAAATTAATTGTTTGATTGATTAGATTGACTCTGTAATTAAATCAAATTTCAACCAAGAAGCATTTATTTTAGTTAATTCTCCAATAAAATTGAATTCAAAATAAACCGAATATGCAATTCATTCCTTGTAGTTAATTCCTTTTATCATTTGCATTGGCATGATCCTTTCTAAGTTAGTTTACTTGTAAAAATTATAAATAACCACATCTCTAATTTATGATTATTTATAAACATCTTCAAACTGCAAAAAAATAAGAATGACATAACATCAAACAAACTTTGGAGAGAGCCACATATAATTACGAAAATACTCTATAAGATCCCTGAGGATTTGATGGTAACCATGCATTCACAAAAAAACTAGTTATGAATATTTCAAGGTTTGTTAAACACTATCCACTACAACAAAAAGACAAATTACCGATGCCAAAAAGGCGTCGGTAAAAGCCCTATCGATGTCGCACCGAAGCGTTATTTGGTGTCGGTAAAAAGTTGCGAGTCAACGGAATAGTGATTTTAAGGCTAAATTTACACTATAGAGAGGTGAATAGTGTTTAATTGATTATATGAATATTTTTTAAATTCTTTAAGATTCTACTTTGAATGATGTAATTAACAATCACAGAAACAATCATAGAATCAAAGTACAGATAAAAGTAAATGCAGTAAAGTAAAGAGGAAAGAACACAATAGGATTTTATACTGGTTTGGAGGTACCTTACATCTAGTCCTGCATAGTTCTTTGTACGGATTTCTTTTCAACTAGTAAATACAAATACAATCTCGATTTCAAGGCTACGAGACACACCCTTCAATATCCCAACCTCTGGGTAAAGTCACTTGATTTCCGGGCCACAAGCACACCTACTAGATTTACGAGCTACTAAGCACATCCAATTAATTTTAACAGGTTATAATCACACCTACTTGGATTTCAGGGATACCAAGCACACCACAAAGTATAAGAGTATGATTTGATAGAGTTTACAGACTCAGATATTCGATCATGGTTACAATTGATCCTATAAATCTTGAATAACACTTTGATCTTGATTTGAGTAAGAGAGATGAGAGAAATCAGAGCAGATAAAGGAGAATCAAATTAGTAATAATTGATTTTGATTCTGGCTGAATTTCGGTAGATTTTTGGTAAAAATTGATTTAGTAATCAAGAGAGTGAAAAGAGGAGAGAAAAATAAGAAAGCAGTTAAATAAAATTCGTTTGGAAGTCTGGTATATAGGGAAACAACGGTCATGTCCATTCGCGAAGAGATATGACGAAAAGACACTTCCATTCAAATTTGAATTTTGAAATGTCGACATACATGGATAGGATATGTCGACATATCCCTTTGTATTTTGAAGAGCACTTTAAAAATATTATTTTGAAAATCCGTTGCTTTGTAAAATAATTTGATGCTTTATAGAATCATTTAACTATAGTTTATACACATTTTAATCAAAATATATAACTTTATAAAATAATTTTGAAAGATTTACCAAGAATATTCAATAATATGTATAAAAATCAATATAATTATAACTTATTAAAATATAAATGAAAATTCAATATATATAAACTTAAAAACACTAAAATGATATCTTTATAAGTAAGAGATTGAAAATCATTTTGGGAAATATTTTGAAATGACTATTTAAAAAAACAGAATATTTTGAAAAACAATTTAAAACAAAATTAGAGAAAGATCAGGAAAGTGCTATTAAGGTTTTAACATAAATTCTATGACTCCATAACTTATCTGGAATATCTTGAAATCTTGAACTCTTCATTACTCATGAGTCTTCATTCTTGAACTCTTGAAACTCTATATCAGCATCTTGAATCTACTCTTGATGCTGTACAGTCTTCTTAATCAACACATGTCTAATATTCTGCACTATATACTCTATATATCTTGATAAAATATTAGTATTTATATTTTATATAATGTCCTTTAGTTGTTATCATCAAACCAATACCTAAGGTACTAATAATCTCCCCCTTTTAATGATAACAACTCTGTATATAAAATATAATATAACTCTTCCTGAGTTACAAAACTCCCCCTTAATCTATGCCTATATTTTATATATTTCTCCTCATTTGTCATCAACACAAATAACTAACTAAAACTATAAGTCTAACACTAACTCTTGCTTAAATTCTAACTTTAACTCCTCTTAAATAAAATACTAATCAATATGTATAATAATTTTATATAATGATGATGAGAAAGGTTGTATAAAAACAACAAGTGATATGTAAAATTAGATAATCATGAAATAATTAATCCAAATATTCACCCAATCAAACAAAGTTTTATTTCACACAACATTCAAATAAATCCACACAAAACAAACCAATTGAATCCAAACCAAATCAAGTATTATTATTTATATATACAATCAAACTTATTTAAACTAGATATTTCGAGGAACTTCAACCCATCCATCAGCGCCAAAGATTGGATCTGCTTTGATAGCATCATAATCTTCATCATCTTTGTTGATGGTACACTCTGAATTGGTGGTTGGTTCTTCTTTGTTGAAGGCAGAAATCATGCACCGAATTGCGTTGAAATGTCTTTCTTGCTCCTTGATCATCTGCATTTGACTCAATTCTAAGTGCCTTTGGTTTCTTAAGATGAAAGTAATAATGTTCTTGAATGATTCAAGAGTTTGTTCGAGGTTTTCGATTAGTTCTTGAATAGGAGAAGCCATTATTTTGGTTTTAGAATTAAGGAATACAATGGAAGAAGAAAGAGAGGGAAAAATAATGATTATCTGGTCTTAACAGGTATTTTAAGGGATGAAAATTCGTTTGAAATGAATAGACATTTGCTATTTATTCAATTTTCAAAATTAAAATTTTTAAAAAAATTACCGTTGTATGTCGATATACATATCTAAGTTATGTCGACATATATGCAGAAATATACAAAAATAACTTTGTTTTGATATTCTAATGTATTTTGCTTATACTATTGTACTTGTTATGTTTTTCATAGATAGTAAACAATGTATAACAGCAAGGAAACATATTTTTCATTAATAATCTTAGATAGAGATTACATAGAACATAAAGAAATGAAAAGATACATAATTTCAAACCAAATTTAAATACAACACACTCATAAGCAACTAGATAAAAAGATGATGTGGAAGATAATGAAGATATCCCAAGCTTGTCTTTCACTTTTCTAAAGAACTTGTCCATTTTGTTGGACATAGTTTTTAATTTCTTACTAACCGAACGCTTGAGAATTTTTTGGTTTTCAACAATCTTCTTTTGATTATTGAGAAGGCTTAATTGGTTGGTCGGAGTGGAAAGTCAATGCTTTCTAAGGTGGTTTCCTCCTCCTCTTCTTCAATATTCATATCTTCTTTTTCCTCTTCCTCCTTTTCTTGAATTTCTTCCTCCTCTTCATAAGCTAATCTTTCTTCTTTCTCGACAAGAGTTTCATATGGCTCGAAAAAGGGTGGAATTTTCATAAGAGCGATGTTGGCTTGATTAAAGACTTTACAAGAGACAAATTATTCTCCTTTAAAGTCAACACCGAAGTAATTGAAGATTCGGGTAAGATACTCACCATGAAATAGTGTGTTTTCATGATTGGAAGGATTTTTGGGATAAAATTCATCCAAAATTACTTGAGTCCAATTTATGTCTTATTAACCATAGATGACAAATAGGGATTTACAAACTTTTAAAGTTGGATTATTAAAATTTTCCGATCAAGGAGTGATAGTATGTTGTAAAAGAAGATTTAGAATTCTTGCCTTTGGGCGAAAGTTTCAGTTTTTAAACTCAAAATTATCATCACATTCGAAAACATTGTGCAGCACTTCATGATTTTGATCATCAATTTTGTAAGATGTAAGGTCCATTTTGGTTGATTTACATCCAAGAATGGTATCCAAAAGTTTACAGTTTAAAATAATTAAAGTTCCTTTTACACTACTCCATACTTCATCTCTTTCATCATGAAATTTTCCTTTCAAGTTTTCATAAAACATTTTGACCAAATGTGAATAGAAAACAAAATCATTTTGAGAAGCATTAATTAAACCGAGAATTTCATTTTGTAAACAAAGAGAATCAAGTTCATATGTAGAAAAATCATTGAAAATAACAAACTTTCCCGTAGAGACCTTTCCATAACTCATATAGTAATATAATATGTTTTCATAGCCTCTTGATCATGGAAGTGAAAATTCTTTATACTTTTGGAAAGTCTCATAGATGTAGGAGTGCTTGAATAAGCCATTGATGAAGAGTTTGAAGAGACAACAGAGTTAATGAAATTTTGAATTTTGAACCGAAAGTGAGAAATGAATGGATGATGATAGAGTAAGTAAACAGAGAATCAAAGGACATGTTCTCTGGTTAAAAGACAACTTTTCAGAACATAGAAGTTTGTGGAGGAAAATTCAAAATTTGAAATTGAAATTTAAATTATGTCTAAATATGTCGACATATGCTCGTTGGGTATGTCGACATATAGATCGAAATTTTCAAAAATGATTTTTGTTTAACTATATCTGTTTTATTATATAGATATATTTATAGTTATTATATTTTCAGAAAAATAATTTTAAATATTTTTTATATTATTATTTTATTATTAAAATATATAAAATATTTATATTTAAAATATAATAACACAATATTCAACCAATATTATTATTAATCTATAGGATATTCCTAACAACCAATAAAACAACCAAAAGAAAAGAAAATTTCATTCAAGAAATAAAAAAAAACTTTTGATATATTAAAAGCATACCATTTTTTGATCCATTTAGCATTTTGTTTTGAATTATGTATTACTGTGAAGCACATGTTAGCAATTTCTGTATCTGATTCATTATCACGTGAGAATGTGTCTGAATCGTCTAATGTTGTAGTATAGACTCTTCTTCATTTTCTAGATGAATCAGTGTTTAATTAGTTTTCAGTTTATCGGGAAGTGGACAGTCTCGTTTTAAATGATCAGGGTCATCGCAGTTATAACATCTAATGTCATTTCTGTTTTTGTAGCGACCCAGAATTTATCACTTTGATTTTTGAAATATTTAATTAGTTTTAAATATTCAATTTGGGGTTTTTATAATAAAATCTATGTTTTAGATAATTGTTCGATTTTCGATGACGTATCTTTAATTTAATTTATAGAATTTATCCATAATTTTTAATTTAGAAAATATTTAAATTGCCGTTTGATGTATTTTACGTCGAACGTTGGTATTTTTGGAATTTACAGAATTTGATAACCAGTGTATTTTATTGTTGTTTCGTAATTGCGTAGCATTTCTGTACGCAGTTGTACTTTATTTTCTATCGTACTCGGCTCGTACGAGGACGCAATATTGTGTGGTATGGTACCGAAATCTATTCAAACCTAAACCCAAAACATACATAGGCAACTTGTACACACAGTACACTGCCATCTTCCACACAGCCACAATCTTGTTTATTTGCTCCCTTGGTCTACCTGTTCCTTGTCTCCTTTGATCTTGGTCATGTTTCAAGTTTTGTCCCTTTAGCCTTAAGATAATCATGCATATATAGGTGCACCCAAGGAGTAGAGCAAGCTTCTTCATCTTCATTCCGTTTGCTTCTTCGTTTTGATTTCCTGACAATGAACAAACTTCAATTCAACTTTTCAAAAATCCCTAATTCTCAATGCAATCAATGTTTGCAAATGATTCAAAAACAAAAGTTGTTCGTATCGGCCTATAGTATTTTTAGGAAATTATCACGTTCGATTTCATCAAGAATCGAGCGAGATATCCCAATATTTCTGAAAGAGGGAAAGTTTGTTCTTAAACTTCAAAAATCAGTTTCTCATGATCCGGGGAGAATTACTCGTCACCGTAGATGTCATTGGGTTTGTATGGAGTCGTAGGATTTTTGGTGAAGTTTCGGCTGGTTTCTGTGATGATGATCAACGTTGATCGTAGACCAGGGTTGACGATGGTCGGAGATTTGGTCATCGTTGGACGGAATGGAGTGTAGCGTTGGGTTCGTGATGGATGGGGGCACCTTGTGGTCAAGTTTGGCGAAGTTCGGTGGCAAAAATTGTTGTATGTTTTAAAGCCTGGACATGTTTTTTTCGAGCTCGGCCATGGTGATTAGATTTTGCTTGGTTGGCGGTGGAGGCCGGCTTGGAGGCGCATTGTGGCGAGCAAGGGACGGGGAGTTTAGCGGTGGTCTTGGATTCGGAGTTGGGTGGTTGGTTGAGGCGTGCTCGTGCACGGTGATGCACGCGTGCACATAAAAGCATGTACAGGGAGATGGAATTGAGTTTAGAGATGGGGAAGATGAAGCACTATGTAATATGAATGCAGGTAGATGAAGTTTGGGCCTTGGGCTGATTTGTTTTGGGTGAGCTCATTTATTTAAATTGGTTATTTAATATTAATTAAGAGTTTAAAGCTTGAAATTTAATTTCTCACTCATACTAAATCCGTTTGACTCGCGGATTTTTGCATTGTACTCGTATTGACGGGTATAACGTTATAGTGTAAACTGTTGATAGATTTGATAGTGTATAAAATTATGACATACTAAAACAGAATGAAATTTAAGTATGTTATTTTTAATTAATAACGTCGTCAAATTTATATACCTTAATCGTGTTATCTATTTGGCCAACACCGTACCGCTAAAATGAATTGAATATGGTAATTTGAACACCGGTTTAGCGGAATAAAACACCATTCCGCTATCGAAACTAATTTGACACTTAGTTAGCAGATTAAATCTCTGTTCTGCTATTTTATAGTTTTGGACATCCGATTATATATTGTTAATTGATATCCCGCTTTGAATAAGTGATGTTAACCAATGATGGTTACGCGTTGAATTTATTTACTTAGTCATTGATTATGTAAATATCGTTAATTAACTTGGAAAGTAAAATTGAATGATATGGTAGCTTGTTTAAGTACCATTGTGATCGTTAAGCCTCTCTGAAATTTGAAAAGTTAATTATTGATTTGAAAGATAATTTAAGAATAATTATTATCTATTATAAGGTTTTAAAGATAATTATTATTTAGTAATAAGATTTAAAAAGTAATAACTGTTTATTAATAATGTTTTAAAAATAATTAATAGTTGTTTTAAATAATGATTTAAAGTTAATTATTTTATTATTATGATTCTTAAAGGTTATTTCTTAAAGTTATTTAATTATTATTTTAAAGTTATTTAATTATTGCTTTAAAATGTATTTAATTATTTATTTAGAGTGATTTTACTATACTTTAATTTTTAATTAAAATTATTTAATTATATTGATTAAAGTTATTTAATTATATTGTAGTTTAATTAATTATCATATTGATATTATTTAAAAGTTAATAGATTATTTTATTAATAATTTTTTAAACAAGGTTTGAGGTTTCGACCGAAACACCGAGATTTTGGTCGTTCCGTTTAGGTTTCGGCAGGGATCAAAACGAAACCAATCCGAAATTCCAATTCAATAAAAACTATTGAACTTCAAATTTTACAACAAAAAGAAGTCTAAAAAAAGAATTAATTTGAGTTTCAAATGCATGAATAATCAAATTTAAAATTGTAACTTAGAAAACATATAAATTCAGAAAATATGTGAATGGTGTAACTAAAAAAGTTGATAACGAAACAATGAACAAACATTTTTTAGTGTTATAAATATTTATAATTAATCAGTATTGTTCTTTTATATCTTATTTTTTTCAATCAAATATAATTTATATGTTTTGTTTCAATAAATTAAACAAATATATGTGTAAACATATGAAAAATAAATAACGATATCCGAAACCGGAACTAGAATTGAAATTTCTGAAATTTACGAATTAAATCGAAATTCCTAAAATTACAAAAGACCAAAACCGAGATTGAAACTGAGATCTCAAACCTTGGTTTTAAAGTTAACTAATTATTATATTAATATTGTTTTAAAGTTGATTTATTAATACAATAATAGTGCTTAAAATTAATTTAATATATTATTAATGAGGTTCTAAAGCTATTATTTTGAATGAGGTTTAAAGTTAATTACATAGAAGGGTGTTTAATAATAATTTGTTATTTGAAGTTATTTTAAATTATTTATGGTTATCAATGGAACTTTACCGACTTAAAAAGTTTATTAAATAAGTTTGGTTTTAAATAAGGGAAGTTTATAAAAGAAGTTTTATAAATGATTTCGGATATTTGGAATGAAGATTTATAAATGATTTGAAAATTTATTAAAAGGTTTTTATAAATAAACTTGGAGATTTATAAAGTGTTTTATAAATAAATTTGGAGTTTAAATAAAGGAGATTTCATAAAAGAAGAGGTTTGGTAGAAGGAATAACGTTTGGGGTTATCTTAATCTCTGTTTTAAATAACAATTGTTTTGATCCTTTAAATGTGATTTTGAAATAAGGAATTTTCAAAAGGATTTTTGGATATGCTTATATTATTGTATAAGTATATGGAAAAGTTTCCCAAGTTTTGAAAGTAAAGTGGTTTGTGAATATGCTTATACCGGTGAGATAAGTATATGAATATTTTCATAAATATTTGAAATGTGATTTTAAATTAATGAAAGGTTAATTCGAGTGGCTTGGTGGTTTCCATGGGAAATACGATCTCTGTTTGAATGTTTGTTTGTTTGATAGTTAAATAACCGACAATCAAATTTTGGCGTAAATATGTCATCCTTCTTAATTTTGGTGCTATGGAAATATTCCCTACTTAACACCGAAGGATTTTAACTTTGGAAATATCTAGGGGAAACACAGAAATTATATGGTACAGTTACCGTCGGTGATGCTATACTGTGTGTATAAACTCGTTTTATTCTTCTAGGACAAATGATGATGAGATCCGTCATCTTAAACGGTTAAGGGGTGATCCTTGCTTTTATGTACTGTCTGATTATTTCCTAAAGAACCGGTATTGAGCATTCTGGAAAATTGACGATTGGTTTTTAGGGTGCTCGGTAAGGGGGGAGTGTACTCGTAAGAGATGACTCGTACCGTAACACTCAAAAAACCATATACATTTCTATGGAGGAGTTTCATGATATATTAAGATGTTTGAATCCATGTGTGATTCCGAGATCCGTTAGGGTGTGGGAATCCATGTGTGATTCCAAGATCTATTTGAGATATGAGAATCCATGTGTGATTCCAATACCCGTTGGAGGTATTGAGATCCATGTGAGATTCCATTATCTATTTTGATGGCAGTGCATGAGCTGGAACGCCGGACGTAGCCTCATCAACGGTAATGACTAAAATCAGATATAGGAGGCATGGCCAGTAGAGTTGGCAAACCCATAAGGTGCAGTCGACTCTACACAGACGTTACCTATAGTTGTTATGCATGCATGAGGGCGATGCACTCGGTCTTAGCGAGACCAGCTATATTTTTCCTATGGTACATCACTTGGGATGTATGCTGCTTCAGAAGGATATCTCTGATCCTTGTGCAAGACGACCGTTCTCAACTTACCAAGGAAACCTCCATGGAATCCTACACAATTAGCGAACACACCTTATCGGTTTTTGATTATATACCTAGTATTGATGTGATGTACACTCACAAGCATCATAGCTACTTGATTATTATTATTTTCACCCTTAGACATTATTATAATATTATTGGATTTTCTGATATAAATGTTTTGGTTATTGTAAGGTAAAAAACCGTCCGTGTTTATATGCGGCGTGGTCTTACGAGATACCTTTGATTTTAAAGTATTTTACAATTTATAATAAATAAAATTCCTTGTGATTTAAGTTTCTCACGCTGTTTTTACCAGATTGACCCGGCCGTTGTTTTCCTATAATGCTCGGGTCAGCCTAAGCATATTTTTCAGATTTAGCTGGATACTTTGGAGCTTTCAGGAGACGAGCTGGATTCTTCAAGACGTATTCATGTATCTTATATTTTCCGCTATTTTGTTGTTCTTGATTTCTGTATGTATTCATCATCAATTGTAAGGACATGTTGTTATAACTGTCCAGACTGAATTATAGTGTGCTCTGATTTGTGTTATGTATGTATATATAAGACGATTTCTTTTTGTAAAGTTCTTGTGTATATTATATATTTATCTCGTCACGATGTGAGTCACCGTTCTTTCTTTTCTTTCTTTCACCCTAACAATCTGTCTTTCCGGCACTTGGATATTCGACACGTGAATACCGTGGATGTATTAGTGTCGATTTCTAAAGGTCGATAAGGCGGGTCGTTATACGTGGTATCAGAGCTTAGGTTGAGCGAACACTTAGATTTTGGTGGGGTAAACTCATTATAGATATGGTTAGTAATGTCCTAGAATGAGTAACTCATTAGAGATATGATTAGTAATATCGTAAAATGAGTTTGAGTGTGTGTATATATATAAGAGGGTGTATTTGTTATTTTTATAAAAATGTTTTATATTGTGTTATTTGATATGTTGAGTAGTTTATGAATCCTGGTCGATGCGTCTGGCCCACGTTATCGATAGGAATTTTTAAACACTGAACAAGGCCAGCCGACACAATATTGTTTTAAATTGGTAAATGAAATAATTTTACCCAGGAATATATTATATATATAAGAATAATTTTTCAAAATTTTAATATAGTTTTTCTTGGTTGTGCTTGTTTAGTAGGAAATAATAATATTCCATCATTATCGTCTAGGATTTGATTAGCCATGCTCGTCCAGTTTTGAGCATTGACTATTATCTGTTAATCTATCTAGAATCTTCCTTTTGAAACATGAGTTGGGTAGATAGGAATTGTAGGAACATTGAAACGAATATCTTGTGAATTAAGTTTCACAATTTGACTATAAGGCGTTCGTTGATAATGTCGGGTTAAAATTTGGTTTTACTAAAAGTTGTTTATTTTAAGAAAATTTAGATATTTTAAAATATATATTTTAGAAATGATTTTATATAAAGTTGATTTTATAAAATTAGGTTTTAATATATATTGTTTTGTTAAAATTGAAGCTAGAATATTTTCAAAATAAATATTTGATAAATAATTTCCTTTAAAGGGAGTGATTTTATAAATTTGATTTATAAAAATGTGTTTTGTAAATAAAAGGAATTTGAGGATTTAAATCCCAGTAATTTTGGAATTGGTTTTCAAGATTTGAGGGAAATAATAATAGTATTATTTCGAGATATTTTATGAATAGAAATAATTCAAAAAGGGATTTATTTTTAAGTAAATATGTACCTTATTATTTCAGATAATTTTGGAAATAGTAGAAATAGCTTATTTAAAAGTATTTTTAAGCATAAATACTCTTAAAAATGAATTTTTTATAGAAAGATGTGTTTTCTTTGGTTTAGTTCAGGGAATGAGTCCCGATTTGTTTTGTGATGGTCCGAATAATCTTCTAAGTGACGATCGGATGTTTGCTTAGGGAAACGGTATTGTGCACTTAGTAAATTATTCCTTTTATCATTGTACGGTTGAGACGAGTTCGAATCTGAACGAACCCAAAGCAAGTTGAAAATTGATATTTTTGTTAAAACTATTTATTTGGGAATATATAAAGTATTGTTTCAAAATGGGATTTAAAAGAAAACGTGTTTTTAAATTAACTAGTTCGAGTGGTTCGAAAATAACTAAAAGTGAGCAGGACGTGTGTCCGGATGGTAGACACCTTAAGTATTACCATTCTTAGTAAGGGAATATATAATATTGTTGGGAGTACCTAGTTCCTTGGTTTCATTTTAGGGTTACTCGGGCTATATATATATTTGTTATGGATAAAATTATATATAGTACCATTTTAAAAGTTTTCGAAATAAATATCCAAATATTTGACTCTTAAGTTTCCAAAAATATAAAGGTATCTTGATTTAAAATGGTTTAATTACTGAAGTTTTAATTGGGTCAAATTTATTAAGAAGGTTTAACAAACTTTGTCTTATTAAATCGTGTCTTTTGATTTTAACATCTAGGAAGTTAAAAAATTATTTGATGTTATTGGACTGGCTAATAAACATTTTTACCTCCGAGTATCTAAAGAAAAGTATATTCTAGGATGGAGTTTGGATACCAGCATCTTACTCTTCTTAGCTACTTACCAGACCGAATGAGTAAAAAAGTTGTATTGGTCAACTCGGTTTTAAGACCCAAATTATTTTAGACCTTCATTTGAATAGTTAAATGAATAGAATTAAAATTAGATGTTTTGTATAAACTCTTAGGATGTAGGAGAGTATTATACAAATTAATAAATCAAAAGGATTTTGTGAAATATTTTCATAAATAAAGTTGCATCATTTTAAAATGTTGAATCTAAATTGGAATTTTGTGAAATAATTTCATGAATTTGAGGGAGTTAAAAAAATTAGATTAGCAAGAACCTTTAGATGAGTACGTAGTTTGTACGTAGATCATTTCCCCTTCTCATATAGTTTTTGATACAAGATTCAAGTACATGACTTGAGGTGTTTCACACCATTCTGAATAAGTATTTATCATTCGATTTTTTATAGCGAACACTTGGTGAGGATTCTTGATATGAAACCAAGTTTTCTATCATAGTATATGACTATGTAAGGAGAACAAAAGTTTCTAATTAAGAAGCCCGATCAGAGTCCATACTAGAAAGTCGAGTGAGCAATACTAGTTTGGAAGTTTTCAAGTGAGTGATCAAATTAGATTTTTCGTAGGAATGATCTATGCACATCTTACGGACTGGTGAGTAATGTTTTTCTGGATTTAGGACTGTGGTGAAATTATTTTAAGGGGGGAGAGTGTAACGACCCAGAAATTTATCACTGGTTTTTGAAATATTTAATTAGTTTTAAATATTCAATTTGGGGTTTTTATAATAAAATCTATGTTTCAGATAATTGTTCGATTTTCGATGACGTATCTTTAATTTATAGAATTTATCCATAATTTTTAATTTAGAAAATATTTAAGTTGTCGTCTGATGTATTTTACGTCAAACGTTGGTATTTTTGAAAATTTACAGAATTTGATAACCAGTATATTTTATTGTTGTTTTGTAATTGCATAACATTTCTGTACGCAGTTGTACTTTATTTTCTATCGTACGTGGCTCGTACGCGGACGCAATATTGTGTGGTGAGGTACCGAAATCTATTCAAATTTAAACCCAAAACATACATAGGCAACTTGTACACACGGTACACTGCCATCTTCCACACAGCCACAATCTTGTTTATTTGCTCCCTTGGTCTACCTGTTCCTTGTCTCCTTTGATCTTGGCCATGTTTCAGTTTGTCCCTTTAGCCTTAAGATAATCATGCATATATAGGTGCACTTAGGGAGTAAAGCAAGCTTCTACATCTTCATTCTGTTTGCTTCTTTGTTTTGATTTCCTGACAATGAATAAACTTCAATTCATCTTTTCAAAAATCCCTAACTCTCATGCAACCAATATTTGCAAATGATTCAAAACAAAAGTCATTCGTATCGACCTCTAGTATTTTTAGAAATTGATTGTGTTTGATTTCGTCGAGAATCGAGCGAGATATCCCAATATTTCTAAAAGAGGGAAAGTTTGTTCTTAAACTTCAAAAATCAATTTCTCATGATCCACGGAGAATTAGTCGTCGCCGTAGGCCTTATTGGGTTCGTATGGAGTCGAAGGATTTTTGGTGAAGTTTCGACGGCTTTTCATGGTGATGATCAACATTGATCAGAGACTAGGGTTGACGATGGTCAGAGATTTGCTCGTCGTTGAGCGGAATGGGGTGAAGCGTTAGGTTCGTTGTCGCGTGTTTTGAAGCCTGGACGTGCTTTTTTTTTAGCTCGGCCATGGTTATCAAATTTTGCTTGGTCGGCGGTGGACGCAGGCTTAGAGGCATATTGTGGCGAGCAAGGGACGACGAGTTTAGCAGTGGTCTTGGATTCGGAGTTCGATGGTTGGTTGAGGCGTGCTCGTGCACGGTGATGCACACGTGCTTATGAAAGCATGTACAGGGAGATGGAATTGAGTTTGGAGAAGGGGAAGATGGAGCACTATTTAATATGGATGCAGGTAGATGTAGTTTGGGCCTTGGGCTGATTTGTTTAGGCTCATTTATTTAAATTGGTTATTTAATACGAGCATTACGGCACGCACTTCGCACGTGATGAATGCACCTAAATTGTTTTTCTACAAATCATATTTGTTTAATACGTTCAAAAAATAATAATTTCCACAAATATTTAGCCATATTTCTGTATTGAATCATGCGTGGTTAATTTGAATTTTTATTTCTATGTTTCAATATATAATTTATTTTAGTTTAAATTTTTATTTATATTATTAATTAATAAAAAAATGAATTTGTAGAGTAGTTTATTCATTAGATCCTATTTTAAAGTGATATTGAGACTTGGTAAATATTTGTAAAGGAAAATTTGAATTTGTAAAGCAGGCTTAATTTAGATCCTATTTTTAAGTGATATTAAATTTTGATAATCTTAGCAGAGAGGCATTTTTGGTATTTCACGGTGACACTAAAAGAATGTGACACCAAATGTAGTACAACTATCAATGAAGAAATATATATAAGGGCACTTTTGGAACTTCGTGGTCGGACCAAAAGATTGTGCTTTCAAACCAACTATTAATAAAGATTAATTAAGAGTTTAAAGCTTGAAATTTAATATCTCGCTCATACTAAATCCGTTTGACCCGTAGATTTTTACGTTGTACTCGTGTTGACGAGTATAACGTTATAGTGTAATCTGTTGATAGATTTGGTAGTGTATAAAATTATGACATATTAAAACGGACTGAGGTTTAATTACGTTATTTTTAATTAATAACACCGTCAAATTTATATACTTTAATCGTATAATCTATTTGGCTAAATAAACACCGTACTGCTAAAATGAATTGAATATGGTAATCTGAACACTTGTTTAGCGGAATAAAACACTGTTCCGCTAATTAAATTAATTTGACATTTAATCAGCAGAATAAATCCTCATTCTGCTATTTTATAGTTTTGGACATCTGATTATATATTGTTGATTGATATTCCGCTTTGAATAAGTGATATGTTAACCAATGATGGTTAAGCATTGATTTTATATACTTAGTCATTGATTTTGTAAATATCATTTATTAACTTGGAAAGTAAAATTGAATGATATGGTAGCTTGTTTAAGTACCATTTTTATCGTTAAGCCTCTTTGAAATTCGAAAAGTTAATTATTGAATTGAAAGTAATTTAAGAATAATTATTATCTATTATAAGGTTTTAAAGATAATTATTATTTAGTAGAAGATTTATAAAGTAATAACTATTTATTAATAATGTTTTAAAAATAATTATTAATCTAAAGTTATTTAATTCTTATTTTAAAATGTTTTTAATTATATTTTAATTATTTATTTAAAGTGGTTTAGCTATACTTTAATTTTTAATTAAAATTATTTAATTATATTGACTAAAGTTATTTAATTATATTATAGTTTAATTAATTATCATATTAATATTATTTAAAAGTTAATATATTATTGTATTAATAATGTTTTAAAGTAAATTAATTATTATATTAATATTGTTTTAAAGTTAATTTATTAATACAATAATAGTGCTTAAAATTAATTTAATATATTATTAATGAGGTTCTAAAGTTATTATTTTGAATGAGGTTTAAAGTTAATTACATAGAAGGGCGTTTAATAATAATTTGTTATTTAAAGTGATTTTAAATTATTTATGGTTATTAATGGAAATTTATTGACTTAAAAAGTTTATTAAATAAGTTTGGTTTTAAATAAGGGAAGTTTATAAAAGAAAATTTATAAATGATTTCGAATATTTGGAAAGAAGTTTTATAAATGATTTGAAAATTTATAAAAAGATTTTTATAAATAAACTTGGAGATTTATAAAGTGTTTTATAAATGAATTTGGAGTTTAAATAAAGAAGATTTCATAAATGAAGAGGTTTGGTATAGAGAATATCGTTTGGGGTTACCTTAATCTCCATTTTAAATAACAATTGTTTTGATCCTTTAAATGTGATTTTGAAATAAGAAATTTTCAAAAGGATTTGTGGATATGCTTATATTATTGTATAAGTATATGGAAAAGTTTCCCAAGTTTTGAAAGTAAAGTGGTTTGTGAAACTTCCATATATAAGGCATGACCAGTAGGGTTGGTAAACACACTTCTACGCAACATTGGAACATGTCTAACATCCATGATAGCCCTAATAATACCATCATGCATCTTAAATCTCACACTTCCGACGCCTACAACATGACAAGATGTGCCATTTCCCATATGAACCGCTCCTCCATCAATCTTCTTGTAATCGAAAAATGGCTCATATCTGGCGTTACATTACAAGAAGCTCCAGAATCAATCACCCGACTTGTACTATCTAAAGACAAAATACTGGCTGAAAATAATGATGTATTACTATCACTTCTATCTGCATCCGATCTAACTGCTATCAAAATTGAAGCTTTCTCCTTCTCTCTCTTCTTTCTGAGAGTTGGACAATCCCATATGAAATGCGCATTCTTCTTACAATAATAGCAAGCACCCCTTCTAGGATCCTTGAAGTAGGATCTATGCATATCTCTTCTACCTCCAAGGTGCTTCTGGCTTTTATCTCTTACTCTAAATGTACGAAGTTGTTGAAGAACACCGTCATTAGTCTTCTCCTTCCATGTCCCAAAAACTCCTTTTCTAATAAATTTGGTATCGCGATAATTTTTCATGCCACCACTAAAAGAATTTGCGATTGATAACTAATTTAGAACAAGACAGCTAGCTCTGATACCAATCTGCTGTGCGAAATTTTAATTAATTTGCACTAACTCCAAAACTGCAGCGGATTACTAAGGCGTAGAAGCAACCAAAAGAATGATCTAGCTTTAATTATCATCCACCAATTCAATGAAAAATAATAATCAAACAAAGAAAAACAGAAGAGTAGAGAACACAATGATTTAACGTGCCTGGACCCAACAACTATTCTTTATTTTACTGAAGAAAGAGAGTACAAGAGAGAGCTTACAAAATTATAGGTAGCAAAGTGTAGAGATTAACCTATAATTACAAATTGAATAATCAATTTCTCCAAAGACTTATTTGTGCTCAAAACTCCTAATTTGATTTGACTATAGAAATTAGGGTTTATTGAACAAAATGATAATGGTGGATGCTCTCTCACACACTCACACATATGAAGATGAACTTCCTTCATTTAAATAGACTTAATAAAGGAGTTACTTGGAGATTAAGAAAATTAATTTCAAGATTATGTGAAAAGCTTTCCATATCTCTTGATTTGATTTCAATGCAAATAAATGGTGAAAATCTTGGTTTCCATAAATTTCCTTTGTTGATTGAATCTCCACATATAAACTTTTATATCTCCATATAACAAATTCTTTGACTAATTAATTGATTAGCTAATTAATTATTTTCTTTTCTTCTAGAGTAATCACAAATAACTTTCCTTCTTTTCTTTTCACATATAACATAACTGATTGATAAGATCAATTAGCTAAATTCTTTTCTTCTTTGGTAAATATTTGAATCACCTAAATTTAACGTGGTATATATGTGGGGTTGATGCTCCAAGAGAATTGTTAGGTGTGGCTCGCATTTGAGAGTGCATGGGTTAAACGATAAGTTCCACATCGCAATAAATATGGCACATAACGTGGTATATATGTGCGATTGGTGGCATGCAGCATTGAGAATTTCTTTTGTTATAAGCAAGTGTTGTCAGGACCACGTATGTGTCCGTTCCAGGGGGTGATGGAAGGATGTTCAATCGGGACATTGACACATCAGAAGCTTCATTAAGATGGCACCATTACGGATCAATGAAGCATGCGTTCATGGGGATGTGTTGGAGTGCCGAAACACAACATGGTATCAGAGCCGATGGTTCAAGAGACCATTATACGATGTGAGAGTGACCAAAGCAAGGACTCCTTGAGGCTTAGAGATATGTAAGCAGCTTGACCTCACTGCGAGATACACAGCCTGCTCTCATGCGTTGAGAATTGATGCTCCAAGATGGCTTGAGTGGAACGTACTCGTCTTAATGTGGAGAATTGTTAGGTGTGGCTCGCATTTGAGAGTGCGTGGGTTGGACGATAAATCCCACATCGCAAGAAATATGGCGCATGAGTGGATGTACCAGTACCATCCATAGGAGCATTAGTAGCGTTGGCTGTAACGACCCGTAAATTTAAATGGTTTTAATAACGTTATTAATTAGAATTTTGCGAAATTTTAAACAATAAAATTTTGAATAATAAATTATATATTTGGAATGCATCTAGTTAAACATATCAACAGGTAAATTTTCGTCCGAAAATATGAAAGTTTATTTCGCGCGTAAATTTACTTCAATTTAATCAGTTAAAAAGCGATGAAAATAAAACGTTTTCGAAACCTGAATATTTTTACCTAGAAAAATTCTAAACCATCTTCTGAGCAAGACGTTAATTTTCGTTTTTCCAAATTCGGACTTCTTTAGCTCCGTCGGTCTTATTTTCTGGCGTTTTGTTGCATTTTCCGTTAGTAGAAAATTCGAAATTTTATAATCCAATCGTACCACTAATATCCATATACCGTTTTGATCGTCGCGTCGCGCTGATTCATACAATATATTCAATTCTATGTTTTGAAGTCCCGTACTAGGCGAAATCCGCCAAACAATTATTCGTATCGGTTTTGTGTTCAAGTTGTATCCATTGTCTTTTAATTTGCCAACGGTTGGAAAAGAAAAAAAGAAGTTATTTTGCCTTTAATAATACCACCTGGATTCTCGTGTACCGACTTTCACTATTCTCTGTATTCCATTAATTAAATGTTGTTCCATTTATTTGTTTAGTCTCCTCATTTTTTTTTGAAATAAACAATTTGCGTTCTTTACTTGGAGATTGGTCCTCTTTCCTTTTTTCCTGAAGGCTGCTACTTCATATTTTCCTCTTGCCTAACCATCAGCCTCAACAACTATCTCTACCATTGTCATCGAAAACTCATATCTCCAATCTCCACTCACCACAAACAAACCTCCCACCTGACATGCAAACCCATCCACGTGCAACCCGAGTACCCATGCATTTGAGCGACCATCACCCGCCACTTTCCTTTCCTCCATGTGGAAAGCTTAACCACCCGAACGCAGCCACCAATCGCCCTACCTTTCCACCCATGCTCGGCCACCTCAGCACGAACCCATGACCTGCCTATCGATCTATCGCCATCTCCTCGCCCTCCAGTTCAACCAACCCGTAACCCGTCGCTCCTCGCCAAGATCCACCAACGCATCTCTCCTCCACTCGATCCATTGACCAGCGAACCAGCAGCCATAACATCATCCGCCTCCAACTCAACTCCACACCAGATCCACACGACCGATCCACACACCTGTCTCGGCCTCTTCAGCCCATCACCGAGCAACCAACGCCGAGCACCTCCGCCTTCTTGTAGCCGAAGCTTCCAGCCTCTCCTCCTTCCTGCATTAGCCAACCTTCACTCCTCCATCGCCTTGCCTCTTTTCTTTCAAGCCGAGCCTTAGCTTACATGTTTATACAAAGGTATTATATTTGTATATTTTAGGATATACATATTTTGTGTAAATATATATGTATAATAAAAGAGTTGCCTAAGTTGTAGAATAGGTTTGTTTATAATTTGCAGTATTATATATATAGTGTTTACTGTTAGTATGTACCTATATTTGTGATTTATCACATGAGTTATATATTCTATATGGTGTAGTATAAGGCTTGCTGGATAGTATTTTATATGGTATATATATGTTTGTAGTTTTGTGTGTATGTTATATAATCTATTTTTCGGTTTATAAAGAAGAGTATACGTGGTTTGCATATGTTATTGTTTTATGTTTTGTTAAAAAGACGTGGCCTGCATAGTATTTAATATTTTGTATGCATAGTATTTAGCTGTAGCATATTTTAAAGCTACACAGTTTATATATTATAAGTTAGCTTGGTTTCCATTATTTCATACTTCTAAATTTTGCATTGTTTGCATGTTTATTTTTATTTTATTTTTCTGAATAGCAGTTAGACTTCATGTTCATGATATCATATCTTACTCATATTTTATCGGAATGGGTTGATTCTATTTTTAAAAAAATGTCGAAGTTACCTAGTTTATGCCTGTCAAATTTCAGCAAAATCCGACATCGTTTGATTAGTGGTCGAGGTTTTTGAAGTTAGACCCAGGTAGTTGTTCTTTTATACTTGAAATTATTTTACACTACTGCAAACACGACCTGAGTTCATGTTTGACGCATCATATCTCTTCCGTCTTAATTCGGAATACAGTGATTACCTTTTTGTTTAAAAGATAAAGTTTTCTACTTTTTGTATATAAAATTTTAGCTTCATACGAGGTGGTTTAGTCCTCTGTTTCTTACTTGAAAGTCAGACCTAGAGGGGTTTTCAGACCTGAACTTTTGACAGTCGCAACATGGCCTGAGTCTATGTTCGTGACATCGTAACTTTTCTCGTCTCTTGTCCAAATCAAGTGATTCTTTTGCAGTTTAAAATACAAGTTTTGATCTTTATTCATACCAAATTTCAGACCATTTCGATCTCGGTAGCACATAGAATTATATTGTTAAACTTTGACGCAAGACATGTTTTTATTTGTTGCTATGTTAAATGTTTTGATTTGATTTCGGCAATTCCTATTTAACAGCTTTGCTCGTCGATTCGTGCCAATCTAGTTTATTTCGGTAGTCGTGCTTGCAATTCGTAACTCAACTTTGTTGTCTATTCTCGCTCCCTAGCCTCGAAAGGTGAGCAATCACTCAAGATTAATGTTCTTTTATTTATTAAATTTGATTTCAATTGAAACGACAATTGAAATATGTTGCTGTTAGTTATCTACACTGTTATATATATGTTTTACCTGTATCAGTTCACCTGTGACATCTGACACCATTATCTGTTATATATAAAATGATAATCCAGTTTGGTTGGTAAATGGTTGATTGTTTGATTGTTGATGTTGACATTTGACGTAAATTGTTAATGTTAAAGTGATAAATAATATGCAATTGAATTTGACATAGGATAGTTAATAATTTAAAATTGATATATGTGTTGAATTTGATTAGTTAAATTTGTATAATATGACCCCTTTAAATGTTAAAATTAATTGACACGTAGAAAAATAGTTAATTACCCTTGAACCATTTGAATTTAGGATTGTATTAATTGATGAAGTATGAAATTGAATAATTGATGTCAAGTGTAGAATTGCATAGAATAATAAGTGTAATAATCTTTAATCTACATGAAATGATAGTGTAGATTCTAGAAATAATTATATTAATTTGCATAAACAACAAATGTAAATTAATACGATTAGTTCGGGATTATTTGAATTGATTATTGGATTGTATAGGTTGTTGTTATTGCTTGTTTATTTACTTTGATACCATCCCAGTTATCACACTGCAAGTTCCCTTTGCTATGCTTTGATTTTTGAATTGAATTGGAATCGGGTTGAAATGATAAATACCCAAATTAAACATGGACTTAGGATAGAGAATTTAATAAAGCCCGATTGGTCAATAATTTGAATTAAAAATAAAATAAAGATTTTATTTGAATAAATAATATGGTTTTGAAATGAAGTTGAAATTTGAATTTTAATTAAAGGAAAATGTTAATATTTAATAATCTGAATCAAAATATTAACATAGTAGTTGATGAAAGAACGTTGTTTTAAAATTAATTATTTAATAATTAAATTTGGAATTATTAATAATTAAGTTTTGAAATTAGTTAATAATTAAGTTTTGAAATTATTTAATAATTAAATAAGATTGAATTATTTAATAATTAAATAAAATTGAACTTCTTGAATAAGTGAAATTAAGTTTCTCTATTAATTGAGTTTTGAAATTTGTAACTAAGTAAATGAGTAAGTGAAATTGAATTTCTTTAACAAGATTAAAATGGGATTTATTGAATTAATGAAAGACTTGGAATTTAAAGAACTTGATTTGATGAATTTAATTTAATTCAAATTTGTAAGTTTCGATATAATGAAGTAGAACTTAAGTAATTGATTTAATGAATTGGAAATTAAATAGAAATTATTTTGAATGACAAATTTACTTAACGAATTTTAAATGAAATCGATAAATGAAGTTAAATTGATTTGAATGTTAAATTAATTAATTTAAATGTTTTCGAAATGAAACTTATTTACAAACTTGAATCAATATTCGAATTGTTTTAAATAGAAATTGAATTATAAGATTTTGAAATGGTAATTTGGAAGTTATGAAACGTAAATTATGGAAATTGATTTAGAAAGGGAAATGAAATGTTGGTTTACAAATTCTAATTGTTGATTTGGTTTTTGAAATATATAAACGACCAATCGGTGTAATAATTACGAAAGTTATTAAAGGAACCGGAATCGGTTAGGGACATACTCACTGTCTAAACCGAAAACCACTTTAATAACTATACGCGGAGTGTGATCCAGAATGAAGTGGTTGGAATGATGTACGTGATGACTGAAGAAAAGAACGATAATGGATAGCCTTGACACTTGTGTCAAATTGGAAATGACTAAAACAGGAGCCGTGCCGGGCCAAATGGGGGTTAGCTACCTCGAGCGAACACACTTCTTCGAAAACTACTCATTACTTGTTGTCGATTGGTGCACCCTTGATTTTGGGAGTGTTGTTTCGCGGTGTTGCGATCGCTGCGGCGATGCGTTCTCACCAGTCCGGATCAGGCAAACGGTAGTTTCACTACCTTGGGTATTGCCTCATGTGCCTTGTCATACTTGGATCCCTATATACGCGACCACTACGATTTGTTTTGTGTTATACATATGGAGTACTCCCTGATATCCCACTAGTTTACGGTGGAGTTTACAGTGCTGTATAGACTATAACGCTTATATAAAATGTGTTAAGGGGGATAATGGTAACGCCTTAACACTATTTTGATATTTTATATTACTGATAGGCATTATCTATGTGACGACCGCCCATGACCCCTGCGCCGAATCTAGAGATAGTGCGCTGTAAAGTGTGCCAGGCGACCATGGACGATTGTCAGGGTAGATTAAAACAACAGAATCTATCGTATTACTCACAGCGCATGGACAAAATACAATAAAACATATATATAGTGAAGCTTTGCAGAATAAAATGCCATCATATAAAACTTCATAATAGTTGAATACAAGCATCCAAATAGCCAATACATCAAGCCTCACTACATAACACTCAGAGAATACAAAACAGCGGAACATCCAGTACATATAATAAGAAGCTAATATGCAACCCTCCAGCTCGTCTTCGATATCAGCATCGTGAGAAGAGAACAGCACCTGTCACCTGCTACCTGGTCTGCCCGTCCTAAAAATGGACGAACAGCCCAAGGCAATAAGAATTAAAACATAAAGCCTTGAGTCAGACAACAGTCTTAGTGAGCAGTAAATTAACTAACAACATTCCAAAAGAGCATAAAGGAAAAGGAATAGGAATACAACCCTCCCACTCCACCTCTTTCTACAGTGATAGCCCCCAGACACACACTAAGCAGAAGCAACATAGCAGAGCATACAATTTAAAGTAAAGTAATAATCATTCGAGTCAAGGGCGATGTTTTCCAAGTACTAAGGCCTAAATCAGATAAGCACCCAGAAAATACCGCTCTTGAGTCCGAATGACGATACAACCAAACATCCATGACTCTGGCTATCACTGTTATCATTGCTTCGATATCACCGTTAATTGAATGACCGGCACATTCTTTCAGCCGTCCGTCAAGGGCTAATGGAAACCCCGATTCTAGACAGTACTCCGCACGTCGTCGCAGCCCGTGCCAAGGATTTTCGCAACTACCCAGGGTACTCAACCATCAATTCATTGTCGTTGGGATTTTCGCAACTGCCCAAACGTACCCTTGCTTTGAGTCTGCTAGAACCTTCAACAACGATGCTATCCAAGCCTCCTGGTCATCCTCCTCGACGACTATTTCCATACTAGCTCAAGCGCCTCTCGAGCATCCATTATCCTCAACTCGAATCATATCACCGAGTTACCAACGTGCTTGGAATGATCCCGTCTGGATTAGACCAAGACTATCTCATATCATACTTCGCTTCATCACATCCTCGCAAAGTCTCATCTCAACATCATCATCATCGAATCTATGCATAAGAGCTTCATCATCCGCTACATATGCCACGAGCAGCTTTCCCAATTCAAGAGCCTTTCCCTTAGCTTTTGAATCGTCTTCGGTCTAAATCAAATCATCAGTCATCTAATTCATAGCAATCAAGTCAAACATTAATCCAAGCAATCAAACATTCAAATATGATCTAAGTAGACAATTTTAACAATAATGGCATTTTCGTAATTAAAGAGTTGAAAGTCCAACAAGCATGAAAACATGAACAATATCTCTACAAACTTGATGAATGAACTTGCATAGGTTAACATATGATAAAATGGATGTAACATCATCATGAACAATGGATCTATATGGATCTACACTTAGGATGAAGAAAATGCATGGAAATCACTATTTTAACACCAAATCGAGTCAACAATCCGATATACTCCTTTGGATCCGTGTGAGAGATAATCACCACTCACCAAATCACCTAAACAACTCCAAATCAACACGCTTCAGATCTGGACAGCGAAGGATCAAGCTTGATCTATCACGAATCCGCTTCAAACGAAGAAATCTCACTTCAAAGGATGCAGATCTTCAACTTTAGATCTTGGATCTTCGATCTTGATCTTCGATTTGGATGAAAGGAAGCACTAGATTAGAGTGGAGAAAAGAAGTGAAGAAGTGTAGAAGTCGAGCTCTGAAAATGGCAGCACTTCGTCGCTTCGAAATCCGGATCCCAAAAAGTGAGAAAAACCCTTCCTATTTATAGTTGAAATTCCCTTAAGTCGCTCGGAGTTAGGTCGTCCACGACCTACGACCTAAAACCTACCGACCTAAAGACTTGCCAACCTACGACTTAACAAAACCCCCAGCCTCTACGACCTAACCTAACGCGCAGCTGCGACCTAGCGCTTAAGCACATCTTCGACCTAACTGCTAAGCCTTACGCGACCTAACAAATAACTGGGTTACGACTTAACAACTAACTCCTAGGTCGCTCGCGACTTAAAACATAGGCTACGACCTAACACTAAGCCAAAACCCAATGACCTAACACCTTAAGTTTCCTCGCGACCTAACGTAAGTCGCGAACAACTGGGATGCGACCTAACACTTAACAATTTCCTTAAGACGCTTACGAGTTAACAACCCACTTCAAAACTACTCACGCGACCTAACACACACGCGACCTAACACCTTAGGTCGTCTAACGACCTTACTACGCTAACCAGCCAACCCCTATTCTGCTTAACTCTTAGGTCGCTAACAATTAGGTCATTAACCCTAGGTCGCTAACTACTGTCTCTAGTTCCTTAGGTCGCTGCCGACCTATCCCCTTAGGTCGCTTACTAACCTTAGGTCATCCAGACGACCTAACAACTCAACTCTCAAACTTAGGTCGCTCACACTCTAGGTCGCACTTCCCCTTAGGTCGCCAACTACGACCTAAACCAAGACGACCTAACCTCTAAGTCGCAAACCTTCTTAACCCGCTACCATCCTATAGGTCGGTCACGACTTAGCTCTTAGGTCGTTCACGACCTAGGACTTAGACAAATTATACCTAAAATCTGAAATGACTCAAAAACACTAAAAATCCCATATTTGACAAACTTTTCGATCCGTAAAAATACGGGTCGTTACATTCTCTCCCCCTTAGGAATTTCGCCCCCGAAATTCCAAACAAACAAAGCAATCAAAACTATTCTGCACGCCTACCATCCATAACAATCAACAAACCATGCATCCAATTCTATCTTAGCATGCAGAATTCTAAAACTAGTACAAGTTACAATATCGTGAGATGACACGACACCTTAGGGCCATACCTTGAAGAGTTCAGGATGAGCTGCCTTCATCCTCTCTTCCACCTCCCATGTACAGTCGTTATCATCGTCACTCCATTGTATCTTGAGCAACTTAACTAACTTCCTCCTAAGCTGTTTCGTGTCGGTTTCCACAACACGAAGCGGCTTATGAGGTCTTCTATCGACTGGATCAACTTCGAAATCTTCACAGCTATCACCAGGAACCACTGTATTCGAGTCGTGCACGTACTTCCGTAGATATGATACATGAAAAACATTGTGCACACTCGACATCTTCTCTGGTAACTCCAATCTGTAGGCGAGCTTTCCAATTCGCTCGATGATCGGGAATGGTCCAACAAATCTCGGAGTCAATTTTCCTTTCTTCCCGAATCGGATAACATTCTTCAGTGGAGAAATCTTCACAAAAACCATATCTCCTACGTCGAATTCCAAATCCTTTCGACGCTTATCGGCATAACTCTTCTGACGGTCTTGGGCTGCCTTCATTCGTTGCCGAATGATCTCTATGCAATCCGAAGCCTGTCGAATCATCTCTGGCCCAAGCATCAGCTTTTCCCCTGCTTCTAACCAACATGTCAGAGAATTACACGGTCTTCCATACAACGCCTCATACGGTGCCATACCAATGCTTGACTGGTAACTGTTGTTGTATGAAAACTCTACCAAATGAAGGTGATCTTCCCATGATCCTCCGAAGTCCAAAACACAAGCTCTAAGAAGATCTTCCAAAACTCGGTTGACTCTCTCGGTCTGACCATCTGTTTGTGGGTGATAAGCTGTACTCAAACACAACTCGGTTCCCAAAACTTCCTGGAAGCTCTTCCAAAATCCACTAGTGAACAATGGATCTCGATCGCTCACTATACTCTTTGGAATACCATGGAATCGAACTATCCACTTAACATACAACTCAGCCAACCTTGATGCAGTCCTAGTCGATCGAACATGAATAAATCTTGCACTCTTAGTCAGGCGATCTACAATGACCCAAATCCCTTCATTTCCCATTCTGGTTCTAGGCAATCCATCAATAAAATCCATCGACACTTGCTCCCACTTCCATGTAGGAACTTCTAATGGCTGAAGCAATCCACTTGGCTTCTTCTGCTCGGCTTTTACCAACTGGCAGTTCATACACTTGGAAATAAAATTTCCAACATCCTTCTTCATACCTTCCCAGTAGTAAGTTCTCTTCATATCCCGATACATCTTATTTCCACCTGGATGAATTGTCAGCCTCGAGTGATGACTTTCCTTCAGAACTTCACTCCTCAATTCATCTATATCGGGAACAACTAGTCGTCCTTGCTTCCGAAGCCAACCCTCTCGATCGACCTTGAATCCTTTATCCTTTTCTGGATCCAATCCAGATTCCAATTCATGGATAATCTTGACAAGCTTATCGTCTCGCTTTTGGCTTTCGCCAATCCTTTCCACAAGAGAAGGTCTTATCGATAAGTTTGCCAACATCTCAGGTTCCAATTCACATCTAGGCCTGAAGTCAAATCCAGCTAAATACTCGAGATTCTTCCATTCTGAAAACATGGCTCCCAATCCTGCATGTCTTTTACTTAACGCATCTGCCACTGCGTTACCTTTTCCCGGAGTATAAGCTATACCAAAATCATATGATGACAAAAACTCTAGCCAACGTTGCTGCCGAAGATTCAAATCCTTTTGGGAGAAAAGATACTTCAACGACTTATGATCTGTAAACAACTCGAATCGAACTCCCAGTAGATAATGTCTCCACATCTTCAGAGCAAAAACAATCGCCGCTAACTCCAAATCATGAGTCGGATAATTCCTTTCATGCGGCTTCAGTTGTCGACTTGCATACGCAACAACTTTATCCCTCTACATCAGCACTGCTCCAAGTCCAGTACCACATGCATCGGTGTAAACCACCATCTCATCATTCCCATTAGGAATAGTCAAAACAGGAGCACTCGTCAATCGTTCTTTCAGGATTCCAAAAGCTTGCTCACACTTATCATCCCATCTGAACACTAGGTTCTTCTTCGTCAATCCTGTTAACGGTGCAACTACCTTGGAGAAGTCTTTGATAAACCGTCGATAATATCCTGCTAATCCAAGAAAACTTCTCACATCAGATGCATTCTTAGGTCTAACCCAATCCTGGATTGCTGCCACCTTAGCGGGATCAACCGCTATTCCATTTCCAGAAATCACATGGCCTAAGAACCTCACTTCACTCTTCCAGAAGTGACACTTCGAAAACTTAGCCCTCAGCTGATGTTTCCGTAAGATCTCCAAAACAATACGCAAGTGCGTCTTGTGCTCTTCTTCCGTTCTGGAATAAATCAGAATATCATCCACGAACACAAGTACAAACTTGTTCAACTGATCTCTGAACACTCTATTCATAAGATCCACAAAATATGCTGGCGCGTTAGTCAATCCAAACGGCATTACCAGCCACTCAAAGAAACCGGATGGTGTCCTAAAAGCAGTCTTTGGCACACTATCCTTATCCACTCTCAACTGGTGAAATCCCGTTGCCAAATCCATCTGAGAAAACACCTTAGCCTCGTGAAGCTGATCAAACAAGTCATCTATTCTCGGCAATGGATACTTGTTCTTCTTAGTCACCTTATTCAGTTCACGATAATCCACACACAACCTCAGCGATCCATCTGCTTTGGTTACAAACACAACTGGTGCACCCCATTCAGACACACTACGCCGAATGAATCCTTTCTGTAAAAGATCATCAACCTGCACCCTCAACTCTTGTTATTCCTTAGGCGCCATCCGCCTAAGAGGCATCACAACAGGTCTGGCTCCTTCAACTAGATCTATACGAAACTCGATCTCTCTATGCGGCGGCAACCCTTTGACTTCGTCAAAGACATCCTCGAATCCATTAGCGATTGGCACTGATGACAGTCCATCCCGTGGAACAACCAGTGAATACATGAAGCTCATGAAGACGCCTTCTTCATGCTTACATCGTATCACAACCTTTCCCCCTTCCACATTCTCGACTGTCACTTCCAACCTCTCGCAATCAACCTTCGCCGCATACTTCCTAAGCCAGTCCATACCCAAAATGATTCCGAACCCCGCAAAGTTCAGAACAAAGCAATCACAAACAAAAGAGCAATCATGACTCGATACAACTAGACCACGGCATATCATACACAAACAAGACGAACCCCCAACTGGATTAGTCACAACCAATGGCCTATCAACAATATCCGGTTCCAAACCCAACCGGTCTACAAGTTCACTACAAACAAACGAATGTGACGCCCCAGTATCAAACAAAACTCTAACTGGAACACCACATAGGAAAAGAGTACCTTGAACCACCACACTCTTCCCCTTCTCTTCAGCAGTAGGAGCTTTCGAAGACGACGGAACAGCTCCCAAAGCATAAGCTTGCACAATCTGCTTGTCCCTTCTCGGTTCTGGACAATTCTTCCTGAAATGCCCTGGTTTGTCACAGTTGTGGCACTTCGCCGGCACCTTCGGATTCTTGCAATCCTTAGTGAAATGGCCCTTCTGCTGACAGTTGTAGCAGGTCACTTCGCCTTTCGGCTTCTTCTGGCCATCCTTACCCTTCTGCTGCTGCTGCTTCCTCTTCTGGTTTCCACCCTGCTGTGGTTTAAACTCTCCCCTGGTAACAGCAACAACAGGTCCTTCCTTAGGAAACAGACTCTCATGCCTGAGAGCTTTCTCCACAAGCTTCTCAAATGAATCGTCCAAATGATCCACCAACTGTCTCCCAAGATAACTGTCAAAGCCTGTCACAAACTTCTCATTCTTATGATATGCAGATTCAATATATGACCGGGCATAGTTGGACAAAGCTTCAAACTCAGAAACATACTCAAGAACTGGTCTTCCACCTTGCTTGAGCTCCACAAACTTCTTGAACAGAACAGACTTCTGAGCTGTAGAAATGAACTTAGCTTCAAACCTAACTTGGAATTGCTCCCAAGTAATCTCTTCCTCCGGAGTAGTGATGGTAATAGAACTCCACCAATCAAAGGCTCTCCCTTGAAGCTGCCTTAATGCCAACTTTCTCTTAGTTGCATCCTCAATTCCCAAATCACCAAAGATCCTTCTACAAGCATCCATCCACCTCTGGACAACAATAGTTGATTCTGTTCCCTAGAAAACCTTCCCTCCAAGAGCAGTATAGTCCTTGCACAACTTAGCAAAATCCACTGGTTTCGGAGTTTGGACTTGAACTCCAACATCAACTGACGGTCCTGGAGCTGGCATCCTTCTCATGATCGAAGTCATCATAGCTTCGAACATAGCTGCATAATCAGCAGCCCCCTCAGTAGCACGGCCTTCCCTAGCAGCTGGTCTCCCTCTTCGACTCATTCTCAATATCTATAAAAAGGAATGATTAGAACATCTAGAGAAACAACTGCATAAAGGACTCAAACTCTACTAAACTACCATATTATATATAGTAATCATCCATCAAAATACAATTACGTCTCTCATACGTAGTTACGACGGCGAGCGTTGGGTAAAATCGATTAACCAATGCTCTGATACCAAATGTGACGACCGCCCATGACCCCTGCGCCGAATCTAGAGATAGTGCGCTGTAAAGTGTGCCAGGCGACCATGGACGATTGTCAGGGTAGATTAAAACAACAGAATCTATCGTATTACTCACAGCGCATGGACAAAATACAATAAAACATATATATAGTGAAGCTTTACAGAATAAAATGCCATCATATAAAACTTCATAATAGTTGAATAAAAGCATCCAAATAGCCAATACATCAAGCCTCACTACATAACACTCAGAGAATACAAAACAGCGGAACATCTAGTACATATAATAAGAAGATAATATGCAACCCTCCAGCTCGTCTTCGATATCAGCATCGTGAGAAGAGAACGGCACCTGTCACTTGCTACCTGGTCTGCCCGTCCCAAAAATGGACAAACAGCCCATGGCAATAAGAATTAAAACATAAAGCCTTGAGTCAGACAACAGTCTTAGTGAGCAGTAAATTAACTAACAACATTCCAAAAGAGCATAAAGGAAAAGGAATAGGAATACAACCCTCCCACTCCACCTCTTTCTACAGTGATAGCCCCCAGACACACACTAAGCATAAGCAACATAGCAGAGCATACAATTTAAAGTAAAGTAATAATCATTCGAGTCAAGGGCGATGTTTTCCAAGTACCAAGGCCTAAATCAGATAAGCACCCAGAAAATACAGCTCTTGAGTCCGAATGACGATACAACAAACATCCATGACTCTGGCTATCACTGTTATCATTGCTTCGATATCACCGTTAATTGAATGACCGGCACATTCTTTCAGCCGTCCGTCAAGGGCTAATGGAAACCCCGGTTCTAGACAGTACTCCGCACGTCGTCGCAGCCCGTGCCAAGGATTTTCGCAACTACCCAGGGTACTCGACCATCAATTCATTGTCGTTGGGATTTTCGCAACTGCCCAAACGTACCCTTGCTTTGAGTCTGCTAGAACCTTCAACAACGATGCTATCCAAGCCTCCTGGTCATCCTCCTCGACGACTATTTCCATACTAGCTCAAGCACCTCTCGAGCATCCATTATCCTCAACTCGAATCATATCACCGAGTTACCAACGGGCTTGGAATGATCCCGTCTGGATTAGACCAAGACTATCTCATATCATACTTCGCTTCATCACATCCTCGCAAAGTCTCATCTCAACATCATCATCATCGAATCTATGCATAAGAGCTTCATCATCCGCTACATATGCCACGAGCAGCTTTCCCAATTCAAGAGCCTTTCCCTTAGCTTTTGAATCGTCTTCGGTCTAAATCAAATCATCAGTCATCTAATTCATAGCAATCAACCAAGTCAAACATTAATCCAAGCAATCAAACATTCAAATATGATCTAAGTAGACAATTTTAACAATAATGGCATTTTCGTAATTAAAGAGTTGAAAGTCCAACAAGCATGAAAACATGAACAATATCTCTACAAACTTGATGAATGAACTTGCATAGGTTAACATATGATAAAATGGATGTAACATCATCATGAACAATGGATCTATATGGATCTACACTTAGGATGAAGAAAATGCATGGAAATCACTATTTTAACACCAAATCGAGTCAACAATCCGATATATTCCTTTGGATCCGTGTGAGAGATAATCACCACTCACCAAATCACCTAAACAACTCCAAATCAACACGCTTCAGATCTGGACAGCGAAGGATCAAGCTTGATCTATCACGAATCCGCTTCAAACAAAGAAATCTCACTTCAAAGGATGAAGATCTTCAACTTTAGATCTTGGATCTTCGATCTTGATCTTCGATTTGGATGAAAGGAAGCACTAGATTAGAGTGGAGAAAAGAAGTGAAGAAGTGTAGAAGTCGAGCTCTGAAAATGGCAGCACTTCGTCGCTTCGAAATCCGGATCCCAAAAAGTGAGAAAAACCCTTCCTATTTATAGCTGAAATTCCCTTAAGTCGCTCGGAGTTAGATCGTCCACGACCTATGACCTAAAACCTACCGACCTAAAGACTTGCCAACCTACGACTTAACAAAACCCCCAGCCTCTACGACCTAACCTAACGCGCAGCTGCGACCTAGCGCTTAAGCACATCTTCGACCTAACTGCTAAGCCTTACGCGACCTAACAAATAACTGGGTTACGACTTAACAGCTAACTCCTAGGTCGCTCGCGACTTAAAACATAGGCTACGACCTAACACTAAGCCAAAACCCAACGACCTAACACCTTAAGTTTCCTCGCGACCTAACGTAAGTCGCGAACAACTGGGATGCGACCTAACACTTAACAATTTCCTTAAGACGCTTACGAGTTAACAACCCAATTCAAAACTACTCCCGCGACCTAACACACACGCGACCTAACACCTTAGGTCGTCTAACGACCTAACTACGCTAACCAGCCAACCCCTATTCTGCTTAACTCTTAGGTCGCTAACAATTAGGTCATTAACCCTAGGTCGCTAACTACTGTCTCTAGTTCCTTAGGTCGCTGCCGACCTATCCCCTTAGGTCCCTTACTAACCTTAGGTCATCTAGACGACCTAACAACTCAACTCTCAAACTTAGGTCGCTCACACTCTAGGTCGCACTTCCCCTTAGGTCGCCAACTACGACCTAAACCAAGACAACCTAACCTCTAAGTCGCAAACCTTCTTAACCCGCTACCATCCTATAGGTCGGTCACGACTTAGCTCTTAGGTCGTTCACGACCTAGGACTTAGACAAATTATACCTAAAATCTGAAATGACTCAAAAACACTAAAAATCCCAGATTTGACAAACTTTTCGATCCGTAAAAATACGGGTCGTTACAATCTACTTATCGTACACTACTACATAGTAGATAGTTTAACGGATCCTTAAAGGATGGTTATTCCAAACATCCTTTGAGTTGCTCGTATTTCAATTGCTATTTCACTTGAGTTGGATTTATTGATATAAGAATGTTAATCCTGACTCGAGTGTTTTGTGTTTTGCTTTACGCTCGGGTCAGACTGAGTGTACCAGTATTCGAGACTCACCTTTGGAGTTGGAGCTTCGCTTGGAGATCCAGCTATCTATCCAGCTTTCAGATATCCAGTTGATTCCAGTGATTGTATTCTGATATTGTATTTGACTATTGTATTCGAGACATCTGTTGTATCTTATTTAACTCTGATATGTATATAGTAGCTTCATGAACTACTATCTTTTGATTCCGCTGCATTTATTACTCTGTGTCTGTGATCTGTGATTATTTATTTACTGTATATGTTCAGTTTTGCCAAATTTAAATTAACAACGCGGTATTTTGAATTATTCAAGTCCGACATGTGCGGATGCGAATGGTACAAAATATCGGGTCGTTACAGTTAGTATCAGAGCTTTGGTACCTATAGGCAAAATTCAGCATATAGGGTAAATGTATCTACAGAATCACTCTCATTCGAGTTTCAATCTCTTCATTGACTCAATTCCTTTGAATTTTGGAACGTTCCCCTCGATTCTGAAATTCATTCGTGTCCTTCACTATTCGTCTTCTTTCAATTCTGGAGCACCCCATAACTCCATTTTGAATGATATCTATAATAGATCGGCTGTCTCACCAATCTTCGAATGATTCGTAAAAAGGGGTGAAACTCCTTTACAATAGGCATTGATTTACCGGAGATTTCTGTATCCTCAGTTTACGATGCTATCTATCTCATGCTATACCTGAATTCTATTTCTTGAGATCGGATGTCGATTTACCTCGGAATTCAACATCGATCTTATTCTTGAAGTCACGGTCGACCCGGTTATGGTTGCCCGTGATTTATATAAACTTATCAATCTTCCTACTTTGTTATTTAATCATCATATCTTTGTTTCGAACTTATCTTCGAATCAAAAATTATCTTTGATTTGAATCCATCAAATTGAAACCCTATCCTTATCTTGAAAATCCATTCCTGTATCGTCGAGCGAGGAAGTGTATTTGTAAATTAATGTTAAAAAAATGTTTTATATATTGTGTTGTTTGAGTTGTTGATGTTGATTTGGGTTTCCGATTGATTCGTCTGATCAACGCTATCGATAGGATTTCCAAAACACTTGAGTAGAGGAAATTGACACAATATCGTTTTCAAATTTGGTAAATAGAATAAAGTTTTGTATAATTATATTATGAAATTAAATTGTTAATGAATCTGTTGTCAAAAATGATAATATTTGATTTTCATTTATTGTTTTGTAAACCATTGATTATTGCATAATATAAATAAATGAATTTATGAAACTTGGTTTATAAACTGATTCAGAATTTGAAATGAAATTAAATTAAGAATTTGAGAATTTAATTTCCAATGATTTCGAACTATGGTTTTAAAGGTTTAAAATGTACATTATTTAAAAGTATTTTGACTATAATTCATTTCCAAAGAATTTTAATGTATATTATTTAAAGTATTTTCAAATACGAACCGTTTTCAAAGAATTTTAAAATGTTGAAATCAGTGCTCTTCTCTTTGTCGCTGGAAAATAATTTCGGTGATGGCGGCCGCATCATCGACATTTATTTTCGAGTTTCGAAGTGGAGAAACTATTCTGTAGCTTTGCTACGGTTTTGTTTTGAAAAAAAATATTTTGATTTGAATTTCTTCAGTATAATTTGATTTATATATATAGGTATCTTATTTTAAAAATTTAATTTGATTTGATAAATATATAGATATATCTCTAAATTGTTTGAAGTAAATCGAAGATTTAAATTCTTAAATTTTTGGTTAAAGATGATTTCAAACTGAAGTCAAAATTCTTGGATAAATATTTAACTTGAAATAACTGGATTGTAAAAAATTTTATTTGTATAATACTCAATTTCATTTCAATATAACTTACCTAAATTATTCAGAAGTTAAAATGTAATTGGATAATGTACAATAAAAATTCTTTATAAATAAAATTTGAGTGTTTATAATAAATGTTATACACTAAATTTTGATTATAAGATGTTAATAGAGTTAGATAGGATAATAAGTAAAACTCAGTTAATAAATGAAATAAATTTGTTTTGAAAGAATTAATAATTTGAAATTTGATCAACTTATGAAAATACCTTGAATTTAAAAGCAATTAGTAAATATAAATTAATTTAAATTGAAACTTTTATGGTTTAAATTAATTTATATGGGTTAAATATATGTGATAAGATATATTAAGTAGAATAAATTTAACAATAATTTGGAATAAAGAAGAATTTAAATTGCTAAAAAAATATGATTATAATAAAAGACTATTCAAATTTATGGTTTTAGAAATTGTAAATTGAAGATAATTGGATAATAAGATAATGAATTTAGAAATAGTTGAGATTGATTTTAGTGAAATCAAATGGTTTAAATCAATTATTGAATATCAATTAATTTAAATTTGAATTTATATGGTTTAAATTAATTGTTATGTTGTATTTCAAATCTGTTTTCTTTCTGGCTGTTTCTATTCTCCTACGTCGTTCCTTTTCGGGGACGAAAAGTTTTGAGTGGGGGAGAGTGTAACGACCCGTAAATTTAACTGGTTTTAATAACGTTATTAATTAGAATTTTGCGAAATTTTAAACGATAAAATTTTGAAATATAAATTTGATATTTGGAATGCGTCTAGTTAAACATATCAACTGGTAAATTTTCGTCCGAAAATATGAAAGTTTATTTCGCGCGTAAATTTACTTCAATTTAATCAGTTAAAAAGCGATGAAAATAAAACATTTTCGAAACCTGAATATTTTTACATAGAAAGATTCTAAACCATCTTCTGAGCAAGACGTTAATTTTCGTTTTTCCAAATTCAGACTTCTTTAGCTCCGTCGGTCTTATTTTCTGGCGTTTTGTTGCATTTTCTGTTAGTAGAAAATTCGAAATTTTATAATCCAATCGTACCACTGATATCCATATACCGTTTTGATCGTCGCGTCGCGCTGATTCATACGATATATTCAATTCTATGTTTTAAAGTCCCGTACTAGGCGAAGTCCGCGAAACAATTATTCGTATCGGTTTTGTGTTCAAGTTGTATCCATTGTCTTTTAATTTGCCAACGATTGGAAAAGAAAAAAAAAGTTATTTTGCCTTTAATAATACCACCTGGATTCTCGTGTACCGACTTTCAATATTCTCTGTATTCCATTAATTAAATGTTGTTCCATTTATTTGTTTAGTCTCCTCATTTTTTTTTGAAATAAACAATTTGCGTTCTTTACTTGGAGATTGGTCCTCTTTCCTTTCTTCCTGAAGGCTGCTACTTCATATTTTCCTCTTGCCTAACCATCAGCCTCAACAACTATATCTACCATTGTCACCGAAAACTCATATCTCCAATCTCCACTCACCACAAACAAACCTCCCACCTGACATGCAAACCCATCCATGTGCAACCCGAGTACCCATGCATTTGAGCGATCATCACCCGCCACTTTCCTTTCCTCCATGTGGAAAGCTTAACCACCCGAACGCAGCCACCAATCGCCCTACCTTTCCACCCATGCTCGACCACCTCAGCACGAACCCATGACCTGCCTATCGATCTATCGCCATCTCCTCGCCCTCTAGTTCAACCAACCCGTCGCTCCTCGCCAAGATCCACCAACGCATCTCTCCTCCACTCGATCCATTGACCAGCGAACCAGCAGCCATAACGTCATCCGCCTCCAACTCAACTCCACACCAGATCCACACGACCGAGCCACACATCTGTCTCGGCCTCGGCATCCCATCACCGAGCAACCAACGCCGAGCACCTCCGCCTTCTTGTAGGCGAAGCTTCCATCCTCTCCTCCTTCCTACATTAGCCAACCTTCACTCCTCCATCGCCTTGCCTCTTTTCTTTCAAGCTGAGCCTTAGCTTACATGTTTATACAAAGGTATTATATTTGTATATTTTAGGATATACATATTTTGTGTAAATATATATGTATAATAAAAGAGTTGCCTAAGTTGTAGAATAGGTTTGTTTATAATTTGCAGTATTATATATATAGTGTTTACTGTTAGTATGTACCTATATTTGTGATTTATCACATGAGTTATATATTCTATATGGTGTAGTATAAGGCTTGCTGGATAGTATTTTATATGGTATATATATGTTTGTAGTTTTGTGTGTATGTTATAAAATCTATTTTTCGGTTTATAAAGAAGAGTATACGTGGTCTGCATATGTTATTATTTTATGTTTTGTTAAAAAGACGTGGTCTGCATAGTATTTAATATTTTGTATGCATAGTATTTAGCTGTAGCATATTTTAAAGCTACACAGTTTATATATTATAAGTTAGCTTGGTTTCCATTATTTCATACTTCTAAATTTTGCATTGTTTGCATGTTTATTTTTATTTTTATTTTATTTTTCTGAACAGCAGTTAGACTTCATGTTCATGATATCATATCTTACTCATATTTTATCGGAATAGGTTGATTCTATTTTAAAAAAAACGTTGAAGTTACCTAGTTTATGCCTGTCAAATTTCAGCAAAATCCGACATCGTTTGATTAGTGGTCGAGGATCTTGAAGTTAGACCCAGGTAGCTGTTCTTTTATACTTGAAATTATTTTACACTGCTGCAAACACGACCTGAGTTCATGTTTGACGCATCGTATCTCTTCCGTCTTATGTCGGAATATAGTGATTACCTTTTTGTTTAAAAGATAAAGTTTTCTACTTTCTGTATATAAAATTTTAGCTTCATACGAGGTGGTTCAGTCCTCTGTTTCTTACCTGAAAGTCAGACCCAGAGGGGTTTTCAGACCTGAACTTTTGACAGTCGCAACATGGTCTGAGTCTATGTTCGTGACATCGTAACTTTTCTCGTCTCTTGTCCAAATCAAGTGATTCTTTTGCAGTTTGAAATACAAGTTTTGATCTTTATTCATACCAAATTTCAGACCTTTTCGATCTCGGTAGCACATAGAATTATATTGTTAAACTTTGATGCAAGACATGTTTTTATTTGTTGCTATGTTGAATGTTTTGATTTGATTTCGGCAATTCCTATTTAACAGCTTTGCTCGTCGATTCGTGCCAATCTAGTTTATTTCGGGAGTCGTGCTTGCAAATCGTAACTCAACTTCGTTGTCTATTCTCGCTCCCTAGCCTTGAAAGGTGAGCAATCACTCACGATTAATGTTCTTTTATTTATTAAATTTGATTTCAATTGAAACGACAATTGAAATATGTTGCTGTTAGTTATCTACACTGTTATATATATGTTTTACCTGTATCAGTTCACCTGTGACATCTGACACCATTATCTGTTATATATAAAATGATAATCCAGTTTGGTTGGTAAATGGTTGATTATTTGATTGTTGATGTTGACATTTGATGTAAATTGTTAATGTTAAAGTGATAAATAATATGCAATTGAATTTGACATAGGATAGTTAATAATTTAAAATTGATATATGTGTTGAATTTGATTAGTTAAATTTGTATAATATGACCCCTTTAAATGTTAAAATTAATTGACACGTAGAAAAATAGTTAATTACCCTTGAACCATTTGAATTTAGGATTGTATTAATTGATGAAGTATGAAATTGAATAATTGATGTCAAGTGTAGAATTGCATAGAATAATAAGTGTAATAATCTTTAATCTACATGAAATGATAGTGTAGATTCTAGAAATAATTATATTAATTTGCATAAACAACAAATGTAAATTAATACGATTATTTCGGGATTATTTGAATTGATTATTGGATTGTATTGGTTGTTGTTATTGCTTGTTTATTTACTTTGACACCATCCCAGTTATCACACTGCAAGTTCCCTTTGCTATGCTTTGATTTTTGAATTGAATTGGAATCGGGATGAAATGATAAATACCCAAATTAAACTTGGACTTAGGATAGAGAATTTAATAAAGCCCAATTGGTCAATAATTTGATTTAAAAATAAAATAAAGATTTTATTTGAATAAATAATATGGTTTTGAAATGAAGTTGAAATTTGAATTTTAATCAAAGGAAAATGTTAATATTTAAAAATCTGAATCAAAATATTAACATAGTAGTTGATGAAAGAACGTTGTTTTAAAATTAATTATTTAATAATTAAATTTGGAATTATTAATAATTAAGTTTTGAAATTAGTTAATAATTAAGTTTTGAAATTATTTAATAATTAAATAAGATTGAATTATTTAATAATTAAATAAAATTGAACTTCTTGAATAAGTGAAATTAAGTTTCTCTATTAATTGAGTTTTGAAATTTGTAACTAAGTAAATGAGTAAGTGAAATTGAATTTCTTTAACAAGAATTAAAATGGGATTTATTGAATTAATGAAAGACTTGGAATTTAAAGAACTTGATTTGATGAATTTAATTTAATTCAAATTTGTAAGTTTCGATATAATGAAGTTGAACTTAAGTAATTGATTTAATGAATTGGAAATTAAATAGAAATTATTTTGAATGACAAATTTACTTAACGAATATTAAATGAAATCAATAAATGAAGTTAAATTGATTTGAATGTTAAATTAATTAATTTAAATGTTTTCGAAATGAAACTTATATACGAACTTGAATCAATATTCGAATTGTTTTAAATAGAAATAGAAATTGAATTATAAGATTTTGAAATGGTAATTTGGAAGTTATGAAACGTAAATTATGGAAATTGATTTAGAAAGGGAAATGAAATGTTGGTTTACAAATTCTAATTGAAATTGAAATTGATTTGGTTTTTGAAATATATAAACGACCAATCGGTGTAATAATTACGAAAGTTATTAAAGGAACCAGAATCGGTTAGGGACATACTCACTGTCTAAACCGAAAACCACTTTAATAACTATACGCGGAGTATGATCCAGAATGAAGTGGTTGGAATGATGTACGTGATGACTAAAGAAGAGAACGATAATGGATAGCCTTAACACTTGTGTCAAATTGGAAATGACTAAAACAGGAGCCGTGCCGGGCCAAATGGGGGTTAGCTACCTCGAGCGAACACACTTCTTCGAAAACTACTCATTACTTGTTGTCGATTGGTGCACCCTTGTTTTTGGAAGTGTTGTTTCGCGGTGTTGCGATCGCTGCGGCGATGCGTTCTCACCAGTCCGGATCAGGCAAACGGTAGTTTCACTACCTTGGGTATTGCCTCATGTGCCTTGTCATACTTGGATCCCTATATACGCGACCACTACGATTTGTTTTGTGTTATACCTATGGAGTACTCCCTGATATCCCACTAGTTTACGGTGGAGTTTATAGTGCTGTATAGACTATAACGCTTATATAAAATGTGTTAAGGGGGATAATGGTAATGCCTTAACACTATTTTGATATTTTATATTACTGATAGGCATTATCTACTTATCGTACACTACTACATAGTAGATAGTTTAACGGATCCTTAAAGGATGGTTATTCCAAACATCCTTTGAGTTACTCGTATTTCAATTGCTATTTCACTTGAGTTGGATTTATTGATATAAGAATGTTAATCCTGACTCGAGTGTTTTGTGTTTTGCTTTACGCTCGGGTCAGACTGAGTGTACCAGTATTCGAGACTCACCTTTGGAGTTGGAGCTTCGCTTGGAGATCCAGCTATCTATCCAACTTTCAGATATCCAGTTGATTCCAGTGATTGTATTCTGATATTGTATTTGACTATTGTATTCGAGACATCTGTTGTATCTTATTTAACTATGATATGTATATAGTAGCTTCATGAACTACTATCTTTTGCTTCCGCTGCATTTATTACTCTGTGTCTGTGATCTGTGATTATTTATTTACTGTATATGTTCAGTTTTGCCAAATTTAAATTAACAACGCGGTATTTTGAATTATTCAAGTCCGACATGTGCGGATGCGAATGGTATAAAATATTGGGTCGTTACATTGGCAGTCTAAATGAATGATGACATCATATGTGTGTCGTCGACATCACGATGTGATGAGTGGGAGACACCTTGATCTGATGATGAGGCACCCTGACCAGATGATAAGCCACCAAAGCTGCATCGGCGCCGACTAGACATATCTATTATAATAATACATATATATGTGTGTAACATCCCGCCGTTTTGAACCATTCAAATAGACAATAAAACCACACATGTCAGACTTGAATAATTCAAAACAACAGATTGTTAATAAAATTTGGGGCAAATAAAATCAATCACAGACACAGAATATCAGAATAACTCGCAGTGGAATAAAATAAACATAGGAGTTCATGAAGCTCCTAGATACATAGTCTCAAACTAATACATAATACCCAAGTCTGAAAACAAATGCAACGGAAAGTTTAGATACATAAGTTCTCTACTACAAAAGCAAAAGCTGAGTGGAAATAACTGGAATGGAAATATTAGGTAGACAGCTAAATCTCCGGCGGATCTCTAGCTCCAAAAAGATGAATCCAAAGCTGTGAAACTCAGGCTGACCCAAGCGTAAAGAACAACAAAACACTCTAGTTAGGACATACTTATAAAATGTAAATCAAATCAAGTGAACTATAAAAGAAATACATCAGTAACTTAAAGGATGCTTGGGATCGCCCATCCTTTAAGGATCCGCTAAACTATCTACTATGTAATAATTTACGCTATTATAATAATGTCTAAAATAAAGTAAACTATTAAAATAACGTTAAGGCGTTACCCATTTCCCCCTTAACACATTTTATAATGCCAATAGTCTATACAGTACCGTAACTTCCCGTAAACTGGGGCCGCCAGAGGATAACCCATAGGTACGACATAAAGCAAAAACTCGTAGAAGGCGCGCTAGGGTAGGTGACACGGCACAACTAGGCAATGCTAGGGTAGATATACCAATTACACTTCCGGACTGTTGGTAACGCATAACCGCAACTACAGCCCAACTCGATCCACACTACCGAATCAAAGGTTCCCACCAAATCAATCACAATGTAATAGAATGACTAACAATGAAGTGTGTCCGATCGGAGGAGCTACCTCACTTGCCCCGTCAATTGCTCCTGTTTTAGCCACCTTATGCTAACTCACGGGAGTTAGGTCCACGTATGTATACCTTTAGGATCGTCGCCACCATCCTACTTCATTCTGGAATCTCCACCGCTTATACAGTTGTTAAAGTGGTTTTTAGTATCGATAGAGAGTATGCCCATATCTGATCCCGGTCTCTTTAACAACCAAACGTTATTATAACCCGTGGTTATTCAATTTCAATTGGTTTATTTTTTTTCATATCAAACATATTCCTTTCAAAACCATATAAATTCCATATCATTATTCTTTAAAATATTATTCATTTTTTCCAAAGTCGTACACTTCCAAATTCATTTAATTATAATCCCTTTGAAATGTAAAAATTTAGAGATCATAGCACTTTAAAATGTAATCTTTAGAACCATAACATTCGGAACTATAACCCTTTAGAGAATTTTGTAGCATTCTGGAAATGTCACTTTTAAGAAAACGCAGCAGTACAAAAATGCTACTGTAAGAATTCGCAGCAGTGTAGAATTGTTACTGTAAGAATTCGCAGCGGTGCAGAATTGTTACTGTAAGAATCCGCAACGGTGCAGAATTGTTACAGTAAGAAATCGAAGCAGTTTTGAATTGTTACCATAAGAAATCGCAGTAGTTTTGAATTGTTACTGTAATACTTCCTACTACAATAGTTTATATAATCAAATAGTACATATATTTACAGTTTTTATCAGTCATTATATCATTCTTATTATATTACTCTAATTTTAGCTATTTGGTCATTAAAGAAACCACACCTTTAGTTAAATAACTTTGTTACTATAATGTCAAATTTTAAAGCTGAAATCCTTATGCTAAGTTAAAAGTACGTTATGAACTTACACTTTATTAAAAGTACATTTGACATGTAAGTTCACCAAAATATAAGTATATTGTCAAGAGTGATTACTCACCTTTTTTTGGTTAGAGAAGTTATTCAAAACGCAACACAACGACTACGACAAGCACAAAAAATACGGACAAGCTTGAGTGAGAGGAGAATCCAAATCCGACGCTTTGAAAAATAAAATAAATTTCATATGTAAACAAATAATTCATAGAGAAAAATAAAAGTAGAAAAATTATATATTTGTAAACATGTGAAGAGGACTTGTCTAGGGAACACATAGGTTTGGTCTAGGGTTTATTTGGGTTCGGCCATAGGGTTTGGTCTGGGTTTGGGTTCGGCCATAGGGTTTGGTCTGGGTTTGGGTTCGGCCATAGGAGTTTGGACTTGGTTAGGGTTGGGTTTTGATGGAGAAGGCTCGGCCTAGTGTTAGGGTTTTAGTAGTGGAGGCTCGGCCTAGGGTATTGGTGGTGGAGGAGATGGTCACGGCCAAGGCAAAGCAAGGGGAAGGGTTTGAGGAAGTTCGGTTATGGGGTTTGTGGTGGAAAGAAGAGGAGTGGAGGCCAAAATTTGTGAAGAGGGAAGGGAAAAAGGAAAGAGGAGAAGTGGTTTTTGGCTAGGGTTTGTGGTTGGAGGGAGAGGAGATAGGTGTGGCCGAAATTTTTGTGGGGAGGAGGAGGAAAATTTGTAGAGGAAAAGAGGAAGAAAGTCTAGGGTTTTAAGAAGGAAGATGAAGAAGAAAACTTACATTGATTTCTTTCTGCGAAGGCACAAATGAAAAATGAGGAGTCTAGAAAACCCTAGGATATTATATAGTCATCTCAACAGGTGGCTTCTCGTCTAACTAAAGCATTTCCTAGCCCACTAGTATAAGCCCAAACAAATCAAAATATAAATAAGATAAAAGTTATAGGGAAAATAACTGCGTATAATACGCCAAAAGTTGTAAATTTTAAGAAGTAGGAATCAAAATTTAACAAAACGAAAAACAAAGAAAATGTTAGAATTAAATCCATCTTCATAAAAAAAAGTAAAGTTCAAAATTCAAAATTTAAAATTTTCACAGAAAGTCAACTTTGACCAAAGTTGATCAAAATTTGCATTTTAAGAAAAATCTTTATTTTATTAAATTTGGAAGAACTTTCACATCAAATCTCAAAATATTACATTAAATTTTCAAATTTATCAAATTTTAAAATAATTATATTCAAAGTTTCAAATGAATTTTCATTTAAAATATTTTTCAAAATTCGCGGGTTATTACAATATGTGTGCGATATAATAAAGAATAATAAATCCATCTTCATATTATAGACTTGGCATGACAAACAGAGAAAACAGTCTTACATTTGCTATCAATTGTCAGCATCATTATCAATATCATCATACTCATGTTCATTTACTTCGACATCATCATCATCAACCTCGACATCTTCATCTAATTCAATCCCGTCAAATATTTCATTGTTAAGTGGTCCTATATCATCAGAATCTTCTGTTATTTAGAGTATTTCTTTGTCCTCTTATTCATTTTGGTAAGGCTGATCATCAGTTATGATCATATCCTCCTTGAATGACCATCTATATATAGTTTTAGTGACAGTCCACCAGTCATCCTTATTGTTGTTTATGGCAGGATAAGACACATAATAAACTTGTGTTGCTTGCATCGCTAGCACAAATGGTCGTTTCCTTTATATCATCTTTTATTATTTATCTTAATAAAAGGATAATCTTTATGTATACGACGTACTCCTACATTAGAAGTAGTATTAAACCAATCACATTTGAATAAAAATGATTTAAGCTACAGTATTGTCGAATAAGCGAGTTCAATTATTTCCTGTAACACTCCATGATAATCTTGTAATTACATTAAAACATACCCCACTATTGTAAGTTGTTTTACTGGTTTCAAACTCCTTTGTGTGAAATTTAAAACCATTTATGTACATGATTGTGCATTTTCTGTATTTCGTCATTGGACCAAACATAAGAGTTTTATAACAAACATCTCTAGTTTCATTATCAACTTTAGTGGTGCTCTATGTCGACGCCCCGATGTAGTGATAAATCAGCAAGGGTCTTCGCACTTTACTTGGCGAGCGCGAGGGGCAAGAAAGCTAGTCGATGAAAGTAGGATTCGGTTAGGTAGTTGGAATGTAGGATCCTTAACAGGAAAATTAAGAGAGATGGTTGATACTATGACTAGGAAACGTGTAAATATGTTATGCGTTCAAGAGACCAAATGGACGGACCAGAAGGCGAAGGAGGTAGAGAACACTGGTTTCAAGTTATGGTACACAGGAAAAGAACGTAATAAGAACAGGGTAGGCATCTTAATTGACAAAAATCTAAAAAGCGGAGTGGTCGACGTTAGGAGACAAGGGGACATGATCATCGTTGTCAAGCTGGTGATTGGTGATATGGTTCTGAACGTCATTAGTGCCTATGCCCCCACAAGTAGGCCTAAGTGAAGCCGTCAAGAGGAAGTTCCGGGAAGAGTTAGATGTAACGACCCGATATTTTGGACCATTCGCATCCACTATAAGTGTATAGGTAGACACTCATGCCGGAATTGAATTGCTCAAAATACCACGTTGTTAATTCAAATTTGGCAAAACTGAACATATACAGTAAATAAATAATCACAGATCACAGACACAGAGTAATAAGTGCAGCGGAAGTAAAAGAGATAGTAGTTCATGAAGCTACTATATAAATGTATAAGTTACATCAGAGTTAGAATAGATACAACGGAAGAGTAATACAATACATCAAATACAAATCAGAATACATCACTGGAATCATCGAATACTGAAAGCAGAATAGATGGCTGGATCTTCAAGCAAAGCTCCAACTCCAAAGGTGAGTCTCGAATACTGGTACACTCAGTCTGACCCGAGCGTAAAGCAAAACACAAAACACTCGAGTCAGGATTAACATTCTTATATTAATAAATCCAACTCAAGTGAAATAGCAATTGAAATACAAGTAACTCAAAGGATGTTTGGAATAACCATCCTTTAAGGATCCGTTAAACTATCTACTATGTAGTAGTGTACGATAAGTAGATAATGTCTATCAGTAATATAAAGTATCAAAATAGTGTTAAGGCGTTACCATTATCCCCCTTAACACATTTTTATTCCCAAGAGCATATACAAGACCGTAGTTTTCCCCAAAACCGGAAGTCACCAGAGGGCAATCCATATACTAAAGGTACAAAACAAATCGTAGTGGTCGCGTATAGGGATACAAGTATGACAAGGCACATGAGGCAATACCCAAGGTAGTGAAACTACCGTTTGCCTGATCCGGACTGGTGAGAACGCATCGCCGCAGCGACCGCAACACCGCGAAACAACACTCCCAAAATCAAGGGTGCACCAATCGACAACAAGTAATGAGTAGTTCGAAGAAGTGTGTTCGCTTGAGGTAGCTGACCTCCATTGGCCCGGCACGGCTCCTGTTTTAGTCATTTCCAATTTGACACAAGTGTCAAGGCTATCCATTATCGTTCTCTTTCTTCAGTCATCACGTACATCATTCCAACCACTTCATTCTGGATCACACTCCGCGTATAGTTATTAAAGTGGTTTTCGGTTTAGACAGAGAGTATGTCCATAACCGATTCCGGTCTCTTTAATAACCTTCGAAATTATTTCACCGATTGGTCGTTTATTTATTTCAAAACCAAATCAATTTCAATTTCAATCAGAGTTATAAATCAACATTTCGTTTGTCTTTCTAAATCAATTTACATAATTTACGTTTCAAAACTTCCAAATTACCATTTCAAAATCTCATAATATAATTTCAAATTTTATTTAAAACAATTCAATATTGATTCAAGTTCGTATATAAGTTTCATTCCGAAATCATTTAAATTAATTTAATTTAACATTCAAATCAGTTTAACTTCATTTATCGATTTTATTCAATATTCGTTAAGTAAATTTTAACATTCAAAACAATTCTATTTAATTTCCAATTCATTAAATCAATTTCTTAAGTTCAACTTCATTATATCAAAACTTACAAATTGAATTAAATTAAATTCGTCAAATCAAATTCTTTAACTTTCAAGTCTTACATTAATTTCAATAAATCACATTTTATTTCTTGTTAAAGAAATTCAATCTCACTTATTTACTTACTTAAATAATTTTCCAAAACTTAATTTTATTCATTTAAGAGGTTCAAATTTACTTATTCAAAGTTCAATTTCTCTTATCAAAGAATTCAAATTTTTATTTAATTATCAAATAATTCAATCTTATTTAATTATTAAATAATTCAAAACTTAATTATTAAATAATTTCAAAGTTTAATAATTTCAAACTTAATTATTAAATCATTTCAAACTCAATTCAATCATTTCTCAAATTTAACACGTTCTATCATCAATTACATTTGTTAATATTTTGTCTCAGATTATTAAACATTAACATTTTCCTTTCATTAAAATTCAAATTTCAACTTCATTTCAAAACCATATTATATATTCAAATAAAATCTTCATTTTATTTTTAAATCAAATTATTGACCAATCGGGTTTTATTTAATTCTCTATCCAAGGTCAAAGTTCAATTTGGGTATTTATCATTTCAACCCGATTCCAATTCAATTCAAAATCAAAGCATAGTAAAGGGAACTTGCAGTGTGATAACTGGGATGGTGTCAAAGTAAATAAACAAGCAATAACAACAACCAATATCAATCCAATAATCAATTCAATAATCCCGAAATAATCGTATTAATTCACATTGTTATTTGTGTAAATTAATATAATTATTTCTAGAATCTACACTATCATTTCATGTAGATTTAAAGATTATTACACTAATATTTATACGGTTCTTCAATTGATATCTATCGTTCAATTTCAAACTACATCAATTTATACACATACATTTAAATGGTTCAAGGTGTGGTTAACACTATTTCTACGTGTTAAGTAATTAAACATTTAAAGGGGTCATATTATGCAATGTCATCAAATCAAATTTAACACATATATCAAATCTAACTATCCTACGTCAATTTCAATTTATTTATCACTTACAACATTTACAATTTAACGTCCAATATAAACAACAAACAATCAAACAATTATCAACCAACTGTATTATCATCACATAAATAATTAACAGATAATGGTGTCAGATGTCATAGGTGAACTGATACACGCAATAGCATATATAACAGTGTAATTAACTAACAGCAGCATATTTCAATTGTCGTTTCAATTGAAATCAAATTTAATAAATAAAAGAACGTTAATCGTGAGTGATTGCTCACTTTTCAAGGCTAGAGAGATTCGAAAATGAGAGTAGTCACGACCCAAGTACGAATTCCAAAATGAAGCACAATTGAACGCGAATTTTGACGACAAAGCTGATAAAAGAAAATCGACGAAATCAGATCAACGGAATTGATGAAGTTCAATGGTATGAATGAACGAATATATATGACTAAATACATATATCAAAACATATTTAAATTCAAAACACTTATTTTATTAAAACAATTTAAAATCAGCAATTTATAAAAGAAAGCAATGTACTATAATACTTCCCGTGAACATGGTGAATATGCTCAACATTCACGGTAAATTATTTGAACACTTATTAAATTTAAATATATATATATATACGTGCCAAATAAAATGCAAATACTAACGTACAACATACATATATTATGGGTAAATAAATCCAATAGTTTAATAGCCTATACATTCCTATATATGAATATATATCTGCAATATAACAAGACAGAGAAAAACTTCAACATTTTTGATAATATAGATATAAAACTTATAAAATGTGTTTACTTACAGAACTGAAAGGTTCAAAATATATATGTCATATAACTTTCTTAGCAACGTATATATATATACACACTTCCCCTTCAACAGTACAACAGGAAAAACAAAACAATGTTTGACTTATCTATACAATCTATACAGTAACTTAATATATAAAAATAAAATTCGAAACTTATATACATACTTTAACCAACACATATTGGAATTTGTAACGTACATGAATATAAACTTTACATACTCAAATAAATATATACACTAAAGTTTAATATATATATATATATAAGTAATACTTTTAGAACCATCAGCTTATAGTATAAAATATCCAAAATTTATATATATATAATCACACAAATGTATGCAGACCCACCTATATATCCAACATATTATATAACTTCATTTTTGATTGTAAGCAAAATATATAGAATAAACCTTTTAACTGAGTTTATATAAAGCTACATAGATGAATACTTTTTATTTTATAATACTGTAACCTAGATCAAACTAAAATGAACAGTATTATAGCATAACAATGAGAATCAAATGGAAAGATCCAACATATTTTCGTACTAACGTATACATATAAAACTTACTCTCCCACCACAAAACAACTAATATATACCCAAGTTATAAACATAAATATATAAATGTTTTTAAAGGAACAATATCAATACCATACATACGCACTCGAAGGGGAGGAAGGCACGACAGAGCAAAGATGGTGCGGCAAAACATGGTGGAGGCTCGGCTCGACACAATAGGAGGAAGGCGGACGAACTGTTGAGGCCGAAGTGATGGAAGAAGTGGGGAGGTGGAGCAGCGGTTACGGTCGTTCAGGGAGGAGATGATGTGTCAGGCCGAGGTGGTGGAGACCTTAGGCACGCTCGGTTGTGGTGGCTTCACGTGGGTGAGATGCTGCAGCGAGGGAGGCCGGAACGTGGTGCGGTGGCAGGGGAAAGAAGGACTGGGTCGGAAGGGAAAAGCAGGTGGTGCTTCAAGGAGGGGTGAAGGCCGGAGATGACGGTAAGGGGGTGGTTGGTTGCAGCTGCCACTGGCTCTGGGATGGGCGCAGCCGAGATCGTTGGTGGCGAACATGCGTGAGCATGGTAATGATGAGGAGATATGTCATGCGGCATGGGTTGAGTTTAAAGGGAAGAGAGCGGAGTAGGTAGGAGAAATGGGCTTGGTGGAAAGAAGGGTAGAGAAAAGATGGGAATGGCTGAGAGTCCGGGTTCCCAAAATACATACAACTTTATATTCATTAATTAAAGAAACGTACAAGCTGGATATAACCTATTATCCTACACTAAAGCACGAACAGGCAACTTGTAAGAAGAAACGCATAGGCTTAAAATCAATTTAAACTGATGAGTAAATTTTATATTTATTACAAAAAGAACGAAACAAAATAATAAATTGAGATGTTGGGAATGACAAAAGTTTAACTTCTGGGAATATGAACTGATAATGATAGCTATTGGTATCACAACGGTGGGAAAATGGACAGGCAAGCAATTTAAAAAGTAAAACGATGTCGATACGGTGAGCTGTTTCATATATTCTGTTGTGCAACGAATATCAAAACACAGAATTGAATATACCGCAGAGATCAGCGCGACGAAACAATCAAAACGGTATACAGGTATTAGCGGTACGATTGAATTATAAAAATTCGAATTTTTCTTCTGGCGGAAAATGCAAGAAAAACGTAGAAAAATAAGATCGACGGAGCAAAAGAAGTTCGAATTTGGAAAAATAAAAAATGACGTTTGCTCAGGAGATGGTTTAGAATTTTTCTATGTAAAAATATTTAGGTTCCGAAAACATTTTGTTTTCATCGCTTTTTAACTGATTAAATTGAAGTAAATTTACGCGCGAAATAAACTTTCATATTTTCGGACGAAAATTTACCGGTTGCTGTGTTTAACTAGACGCATTCCAAATATCAAATTTATATTTCAAAATTTTATCGTTTAAAATTTCGCAAAATTTCAATTAAACACGTTACTAAAACCGGTTAAATTTACGGGTCGTTACACTGATGTCATGGTTAGAGATGTTCTAGTAGCGAGAAACTTTTCATAGGATGAGATTTTAACGGTCATGTTGGTACAGCTAGTGGGGGGTTTGAGTGAGTGCATTGTTGTTTTGGATATGGCGGTAGGAACTAAGAAGGAGAAGAAATATTGAATTTCGCTATTGCTTATGACCTCATGACAGCTAATACCCTTTTTAGAAAGAGACAATCGCACTTAGTTAATTTCTGTAGTGGCCAACACTCTAGCTAGATTGACTGTCCTTACTAGAAGAGACGACAAACGAGCCTGTGTAAATTGTAAAGTCATACCTGGAGAATGTGTCATCTCACAACATCAGTTTTTGATATTTGAGTTTCGTCTTCTAATACATGTTCGACAGGATGAAGAAGCCAAGATTAGTCAGACGAAATGGTGGAAGCTCAAAGGAGACGCCTCACGGGTGTTTAAGGATAGAGTAATGGGAGAAGGGGCATGGAATATGGAAGGAGAAGCAAATGACATGTGAGATGAGATGACAACGTGCAGTCGGAAAGTGGCTACTGAGCTGTTTGGGATAACGAAAGGAAATAAACATGAATCTAAAGATTCATGGTGGTGGAACAATGATGTGCAAAAGGCTATCAAAGAGAAGGAGTGCTATAAGTGTTTGCATCATCACATGAGCGAGGACAACATGCAGAAGTACAAAATGGAAAAGAAAAACGCAAAGGGAGGAGTGAGCAAAGCAATGGATCAGATGTATGAAGATATATATCAAAAGCTAAGTACGAAGGAGAGTGAAAAAAACGTCTATAGGATAGCTAAGCTCCACGAGAGGAAAACGAGAGAGTTCAATCGAGTTAAATGATGCATCAAGGATGACAATAATAAACTTTTGGTGAAGGACGATGAGATAAAAATAGATGGAGAGATTACTTCGACAAACTATTCAATGAAGAAGGTGATAGCACTACGATCGAGCTAGAAGACTCTTTTGATGATGCCAGTATACATTTTGTTTAGAGAATTAAAGAGTCCAAGGTAAAGGAGGCTCTAAAACGGATGGAAGCGGACAAGGAATTGGAGCTTGATGACATCCCCATTGAGGTGTGGAGATGCAAGGATAGCTTGGCTAACTAAGTTGTTCAATAATATTTTCAAATCAAACAAGATGTCAAATGAGTGGAGGAGAAGCATATTAGTTCCAATTTTTAAGAATAAAGGAGATATTCAAAGTTGCACAAACTACATAGGAATTAAGCTTATGAGTTATACAATGAAGCTTTGGGAGAGAGTTGTAGAACATCGATTAAGAAGGATGGCAAGTGTTTTAAAAAACCAATTTAGTTTCATGCCTGGAAGTCGACCACAGAGGTGATTTTTTTGATAAGACAACTTACAAAGAGGTTTAGGGAGCAAAAGAAGGAACTATGCATGTTATTTATCGATTTGAAGAAAGCGTATGATAAAGTACCGATAAAGGATATGTGGTGGGCTCTGGAAAAAAAATTCCAATAAAGTACGTTACCCTTATCAAGGATATGTACGATGATGTTGTGACTAGTGTTAGAGCATGTAAGGGTGAAACCGGCGATTTTCAAATTAACATAGGATTACATCAAGGGTCAGCTTTGAGCCCCTATATTTTTGCCCTAGTGATGGATGAGGTTACGAAGGGTATACAAGGTGAGATTCCTTGGTATATGCTCTTTGCTCATGATGTTTTCTTAATTGATGAAAGTAAGATTGAGGTTGATGGACAACTGGAGCTGTGGAGACAGACTTTGTAATTAAGGAGTTTTAGGCTTAGCAGAACTAAAACAGTGTATATGAAGTGCGAGTTCAGCGATGTCAAATCAAAGGATGGAGATGCCACTCTGGCCGGCCAAGTAGTGCCCAAAAAGGAATCTTTTCGATATTTAGGATCAATGTTGCAGTATGATGGTGAAATTGATGATGATGCTAGTTTTAGAATTCGAGCGAGATGAGTGAAATGACGACAAACGTTTGGCATTCTCTATGAAAAGTCCTACAGAAGCTTAAAAGAAAGTTCTATAGAACGGCAATTAGGCTTGCGATGTTGTATGGTGCATAATGTTGGCCTACCAAAATCCAACACGTACAGAAGATAAGCATTGCAGAGATGTGTACGCTGCGATGGAGCTACGGTCATACAAGAAGAGATCGAATTAAACATGATGATTTACGTGATAAACTTGGAGTAGCACCAATTGAGGAGAAGCTAGTCCAACACCGCTTAAGATGGTTTGGACACTCCAACGGAGGCCTACCGAGGCACCTATGCGTGTTGAAATTATATGCCGCGTCAAATGCTCAAAGAGAGGTAAAGGTCGACTAAGGTTGATATGGGAGGAAGTAGCAAAAAGGGACTTGAAAGATTGGAATATATCCGAAAAGCTGGTATTGGACAGAAGCACGTAGAAGTTAGCGATCCACGTACTAGAACCATGAGCTATGAGTTTTCTGCATAAAGTTTGCTTAGTGGTAGTGTTATAAGTTTTAAATTATAGGACTAGTGAATAGAAGCCTAGGACGTACTGTTCGGTCTTCGGTCAATATTACTATTAGTACCATTATTATTATTAGTATTATTATAATTATTATCATGGTTTTTTTTAAATATATTTTTATTTTATTTTTATTTTTATTTTTATTTTTGTCTTACTTAGTTATTATTATTATTATTATTATTATTTGTCTACTTATTTGACTTTATTTTAGTATTATTATCATGGTTGTTGTTGCTGCTACTGCTACTGTTGCTTTAACCTTTTAGTTTTGGGTTCCATCTCTAGCCAACCCCAACTTGTTTGGAAATAATGGCTTTGTTGTTGTTGTGTATGCAGGTTGTTGCCTTGAACCAAAATGTTGTTGTTTGATGATGTATTTTATTATTGCGTATTTTGCCATAAGCTGTTTGATGTAGTTACAAGTGATTTTGGTCAATAGGCATGCCTTTATAGCATTTCCCAATTGCTTAGGGATGTTGTAGTATAGTCTGTTTCATTAGTCTAATTCTGCATTTTACCCGATTTAACTACTTGCCAAAGAAAAATGATTAATTAATAGTTTTTAGTCAACCAATTTACATACTTTTGGACAGTCGTTTAAATGATCAATAGGAAAGTTTTTGTCGTTAATATCTTATAATTTTCTGAATTCCCACCTATACCATATACCGTCTTGATGAAATTGTGTTGAATTATGATATAGTTGGGTATAACAATATTTTCATTAAAATTTTGCTATTATATGATTATAATATCGTAATATTGCTAGATATCCATGTCTGCATTCATGTTTAAAATATGACAATACATCTTTACTACTAATAATGAGAATTCCATAAATTGATTTCAACCGTGTCTTTTTGAAATACCTGAATTACCCTTTCGTCATTCGCTTACTTCCCACCGTATCTATTGTCTCATTCCCCTTCTCCACTCCTAAATCCTAATTCTATTCCTCCCCGAATTCAACCACAAAATTCCCGCTTTTATTCATCCCGGCCAAATTCAATCTCACCAGTCACGTAACTTCCAAGGAAGCCTCCCCCAGCGTCGATCTCCCTAAACTGCGAACCACCGGATTTAGTTTTCTAACCATGCCTCTTGGTTCTGTTATCCGCATTCTCAACGAGCAAAGCTCGCTCGGTTACATTGATAATCTCTATCAAAGCATCGATAATTTGGATAAAAGCTATTTTAGTACTGAAGCATGCAAGGAAATGCTCATTAATCTCTTAAATACAAGTTGACAATAGTGCGAGGATTTGATCTGAGGAATCGATGAATCAAGTTCTCAGAATTTTTACAGTTGCAAGAAACATAGTTGTCATGCGAAAACTTTCAGTATTTCAGCTTGGTACCTGACGCAGCGGATTAATCAAAACGATCTTCAATCGGTGAGAGTAGTAATCGGTGGACTGGAAGATACTGAAATGCTCAAATTCGTTGATCCGAAGATACCGAATTCTAGCTACCTCTGACTCGTTGATCCGAAGATACCGGGAAAGAGATCTACGATTCTTCGACGTTGATCTTGCGCACAAGATACCGTGAATCGGCTTCAACAAACGATGATTCGAGCGCACTCGAATGACGTAAGTGGAGATAGGAGATACACTCGACTACCAATTGAAATTGAAAGCACAAAGCTAACAAAAAAGATTTTTATTCAATATTCAACAACCTTTACAAATGAGACTCACGGCCTATTTATAGGCGTTTTACAACTCACACGAAATTACAACAAAAATTTACATCTCCTAAGTCGGTTCCGACTTAACAAAGACTCCGACTCAACATAAGTCGTACACGACTTACAACTCTACAGAATACAGACCATACGACTTACAACAGACGACATATGGAAACAGACGACTTACGACTTATGACAGTTGCGACTTAAAATACTCCGACTTATGACACCTTCAAAGCATACGACTTACTACAAACAGAACCACTTAAGTCGTTGCCGACTTAACAACTCTACGCGACCCAACTAGTAACGACTTAAGAATAGCGATCCAGATTAACTCGGCATAAAGATCAACGGCAACAGCTTCAGCGATTTAAAACATGCGGCATCCCAGATTTACGACTTAAGAAATCCACGATAGAGATTAACTCGACAGAGGAATCAACGGCTCAGGCTTTTGCAACCTAAGATGGTACGACTTAACTAAGTCGTAACTCGGTTCCGGCTTATCGTTTGACTCGTTAAGTCATTTTCGACCTATTACTTCAACAGTTTGCTTTGCCTTCTCTCTGAGTAACTCGGTAGGTTGTCCTGGCGACTTAAGTTCTTTGATAACCCGTACCTCTTCACGATTTAGGTCTTCCACTCTCTTAAGTCGGTCACGACTTAAGTCCCCCATTATGTTAAGTCGGTCACGACTTACGCTTATGTCTTCTGCTTCTTTGAGTCGGTCACGACTCATGCCTTGAACTTTGTTAAGTCGGTCACGACTTATTTCCATCATGTTAAGTCGGTCGCGACTTATAGCTTCATTTTCCTTAAGTCGGTTACGACTTAGTACTTGGCCTGCATCAGTACCAAAATCAAAATGCATGTGCGGTGATATTATGGATTTTGTTTGGTAATAGAAAAAGGGAGAAGATAGGGGTCCCAATGAAGATGGAGTTTTTGTCAGAAAGAATGTTACCTTCATAATTACCGATGATTTATGTGTCATTCCTACTTCCACTGCAGGCATGCATACTGTAATTCAAGATCTTGGAATTAAACATTTGACAATACCGAAGGGACTTGCTTTAATCTGGATGTAAAATTGGTAAGCTAATTTGTTTCATTTCTACAATGTTCATTAATCTTTACAGTTAATGCACCATCCTTACAAACATTGGTTTTCCCCCTTCTTTTGTTAAATTTTATTTTGTACGGTTTAGGATCTGGTAAAGAGTCACGGAAAGGATTATAAACTCCCATCCTGGACGGAAATTAACAAAATTATTTTAATATAAATTAAGAAAGGTACAATGATCCTGTTATGAAATATTAAAACATTTAATGTATTTCAATTTAAGGCTAGATTATGATAATAACCTTTTTTGTACTTTGTTCTTTTTTTAATATTTGCAATATATAATTTTATACTTATGTGTTAAATTGCAGTTACAGGACTTGCTCAAGAGATCACTTACTTCTAAATCTCCAACAACTGATTGACTACTCAAAAGTAAAACAATAACCTCGTTATTATATGTACAAACGTGGAATTTACCTTGAACTTTGATGTTGTTCATCTTGAAGATTTTTAATGCAAAGACTGTCAATCATTTTAGGTCATACACTATAAGAATATTGTCAGTGTGCCATATATAGATTCTACAATCGTAATAATACTAAGACAAATTGGAAAAACATTTTTCTTTGAGACCATTTTGTTTTGAGTTGTATACATATGAGTAAACAAGGACTCACAGAAGGTATAAGTTTTGAACTATTTGTAGTTGCAGCATAAAATAATTGCTTAAGACATTTCTCCACAGAGTCAGCAAGCATAACTTTGTCTTCAGGTCGGTTAGCACCACAAATGTCTCCGAGAGCATGTAAAGCAGCCTGAAAGTATCGGGTTAGTTTAATCAACTTCAACTAATAAGAGTGGATAATACCCTACCCACAGTAAGATCGGGTACCATATTTATGTAATTCTATAATTTGATGTGTTTCTCTAACAACAAACATGTCTAATGTGATAATGGAAATACTTTGCATGACGATGTCTTTTGAACCTTCCTATTTGCCTTGAATAAAATTAAAAAAATTAAATTTAATAATGGATACATTTGTCTTTTAAAAGAACAAGGTTTTACAACTTCACATGATGGGTGGTTATCATTGGCACATGATTTACATACATATTATTTGGCTACTCCAAATGAACAAAAAAGTAGAGTACTTTTTTCCCTAAATAAGACCGTTTGTCAGGACTGTCAAATCTTCACATTGGGATATCTGTAACTAGAGTATGAAGCATATAATACCATGTTTTCACATGAATTATTCTACTCTATATGTACGTTTGCTGATGACAAACTAATAGTAAATCTTTAAAACATTAATTTCAACTGTGAATTCCATAATTCCTATAGCTTTAAAAAATTGATAGTAAAGCTAGAACCAATCTAAACTTACAGCTTTTAAATGATAAGATTCTTACTTATTATCTCACTTAATATCATATTCATTTATTTTGAAAACTTCCCAATGATAGTTCAACTTCACATGTACACTGACCAGGGTAACCGGAAGCATGCCTTGGTGCCAAAACAACTAATGCATAAAAATGAACAAATTTTTAAGGAACAAGATTTATATGAAATAGAAACTTTCAATGTCATCAAAATAGATGATAACAGCCGTGTGGTCGATGAAGAGTTAACAGTTTTCATTTGCGCTGATACAATAGTCAAAATAACTGAACGGACTAATGCCGAAAATTCCACGCTATAAGTTCTCTATCGTCAAGTGAAGATATGTACTTGCAAGCAAAGTTGGAAAGACGGGTATTCTAACAGGCATGTACTTAAAAGTTCATAAACTTAGCAGACAATAAAAAAAACATATATCATACAATAATAACCAAATATTTTTTTAGTATTGCAATAACCAAAATGCAGATATCTCTGTTATATACTACGTGGAATCTCCAACATCACACCTCTTTGACTACAACAAAAGGTTTTCCAATAGTTAAAAGAGATTTACATATCCTTAGTGGAAGGTAAGAAAATTTAAAAAGTAGCATGACATCATTAACTTGCACATCTCTAAACTGTATGTTCGCAGCTTCCCTGGTCATGGGAATACTATTACTAACAGGGCTTTGTTAGTTACAACAGCACATACATGGTTGTGTTTTGATTTGGTCTGACCTAACAGAAGAAATCTCAGCTAAATGGCATCTTATGTGTACTTTAAACCAAGAAGTTGCCCCATTATACCATGCATGTTAGTCAAATATCATTAATTAAACACATAGAAATGAACATATGCTAATGCTTATTACCAAGTAACATACGCTTCATAGGATTTCACACTTGCACATGAGCCTGTTATCTAATTGTTATCTTTCGCTAGCTTTGCGCTTTTCTTTCACTTCATTGATTGATATACAAGCAATGCTAAGTATTTTCCTATGCTGGTGCTTAGTTTATATAAATTCTCTTTCATTTTCGGTAAGCATACGTGTATCATAGGTGCCAATGTACTATATTAATCATGTTGCATTATGAAAATTTGATAATACTGATAAATCATGTAAGTCTTTATTAACATGTCATCTACACCAAATTTGAAATAAATGTGTTATGAATTAATTGAAATGTTGTGAATTACGGGACTCATAAAATAACCGCTGACTAAAGTTATATATAAGGAGACTAGAAATATTAATGTATGTGCTTTTGCCCCTTATTGATCACAATTTATATATGTTTTCTTCTTATCGATCTGTACTTATTTAAGACTATTTGATTTGAATAATAGCATAGTAAGATTGTGCAGTTGACAGTGATATATTAAACGGTGATAATTGGCACATCATGCAAAATTTCAATAATATCAATCGTATTTATTTGCACAATCTAATTCTTAGGCAGTTGCCTCAGTTTATAAACGAGGCTCAAAATTGATAAAGAAACGATATATTCATATTACGTAACTTAATATAAATGGTGTATAAAAATGAGTCACTTATGGTCTTATTATCAGCTACAATTTGAACATGAAAAGAATAAACAAAGTTGAGGTAAGTACTTCATTAGGATGCAAATTGCCCTTAATTTCTTTATCTTATATTATGTAATAAAATATGAGTAGTTACGCCCTGTGAATAGTCATTGCAAATCGTTGAGTTCTTCGTCTTAATTTACCGAGGTTATAGCCACTGTAAATAGTTAAGTTAGTTTTCAGTATTTTATATATTCATCACTCATGTTAACTTTGAAACTGCCAATTGATTATTTTTACAATTATAAATGTACACATCAAAAGAATAGAGAAATTAACAAACTTATTTTACATAAACACTGATCAGTCAATTTAGGTGTGTATAACAATTAGTATAGGTCGACAAATATACGGCTATGTTTCAACAGTTCATATACATAAAAGCAAGGTATCTGACGCAGCCTACAGGATCACACAACTCACGAATTGACGAATTCGCGGAAAATGAATCGATGAAACAAAATGAATCAATGAATTGAAGATACCCAAGTGCCCAAATCCGTTGATCTCTCGAGATATCAGATTCTAGCTATCTTCAACACGTTGATCGCGCACGATACCGCGTTAGAAGATCTACGATTCTTCGATGTTGATCTCGCGCACGAGATTCTGTGAATCGGCTTCAAGTTCATTGATTCGAGCGCACTCGAATATCCGAAGATGGAGAAAGGAGATAACACTCGACTTCCAATTTTAATGGTGGCACAAAGCACAAACCAAATTTTATTCAATATTCAACTCCCTTTTTACAAATGACAACACACCCCTATTTATAGGAAATTACAACACATTTGACTTAACAACATACAACATAAGAACAAACGACATAACAACAAAACGACTTAACAAATACAACACAATCGACACACGACTTAACAAATGCGACATAAAAGAAAGAAACGACATAAGAATCTTGGCAGTGCGACATAAGAATCTTCAAAGAAAGTAATCAGCGACCTAAAAAGCTTCGGCAGCGACATAAGGTTTCTCGATTTAAAGAACTGAGCAACCCACGACTTAAGGACTTCGCGACATAAGAATTCCAGCGACCTAAGCTTCAGCGACCTAAGCTTTGCGACCTAACTGGAATGTCGTTCGCGATATAAGGAATCTCGTTCGCGACCTTCGTTGGAGCGACCTAACTGGAGGACTTCGCGACATAAGAATCTGGAGCGACCTATCGTTCGCCACGACTTAAGGCAGAGGAGGAGCGACCTAGGGTTACACGACATAAGTAAGTCGTTCGTGACCTTCTTTATCTTGCTCGTTCGCGACCTAGGCTGGAGGCGACCTAGGGTGAGCGATCTAGGGCTTCGCGACATAAGTATGTCGTTCGCGACCTTCTTCATTCTGCTCTGTTCGCGACCTAGGGCTCCGCGAATTAAGGTATGCGCTGCATCATCCTCCCCTTGTTGGAAAGAATTCGACCTCGAATTCACGCTCCCCTCTTCTTCGACAAACTTCTCCCCATAATACGGAATTAAGTGTTTGACATTGAAAACATCAGACGTATGAACATTTTCCGACAACCTTAACTGATACGCATTATCATTGATCTTCTTCAAGATTTCTACTGGACCAATCTTTCGAGCTTTCAACTTGTTGTAAGTTCCCACTGGAAAACGATCTTTCGTCAATACTGCGTAAACAAAATCACCCTCTTTGAAGTCCACACTCCTTCGCTTCTTATCTGCCAATTGCTTATACTTCTCATTTGACTTAAGCAATCGTTCATGAACAATCTTGTGACACTCCTGCAACTCATTCACGAAATCAAAAGCTCGTTTAACAACCCCTTTCTGAAGTGGAACTGTCGACCAATCCAACGGTCCTTTCGGAATTGCTGAATATACCACTTGAAATGGACTGAATCCAGTACTTCGATTAACGGCATGATTATGTGCGAATTCTGCCTGACACAGATTCACATCCCAGCTCTTCAAATTACCCTTCACAAGACATCTCAACAAGTTTCCCAAAGATCTGTTCACCACTTCCGTTTGCCCATTCGTTTGTGGATGATAGGCGCTACTAAAATTCAGCTTAGTCCCAACCATCTTCCACAGACTCAACCAAAAATGACTCAGAAATCGAGTATCCCGATCAGAAACAATAGACTTAGGTAGCCCATGTAGTCGAGAAACCTCTTTAAAGAACAATTGAGCAACACGGACTGCATCGGTGATCTTCTTACAAGCTATGAAATGTGCCATCTTCAAAAATCTATCCACCACAACATATATAGAATCATTCCCTCGTTGAATTCTTGGCAAATCCAAAACAAAGTCCATGCTAACATCAACCCATGGTTTAGTAGGCATGGACAATGGCATATACAATCCTGCATTCGTAGCTATCCCTTTGGAAACTTGACATATGTGACATCTCTGCACAAATCTTTCAACTTCTTTCCTCATAGAAGGCCAAAAGTATGATTGAGAAATCAATTGCAAGGTACGATCTCTTCCCACATGACCTTCTTCATGCAATTCCTTCACAATCTTCATTCGCAAACTGCACTCTGGTATACACAACCGATTTCCCTTAAATAGAAAACCTTCTACCAACACATACTCATCCGTCCTCCCTTTCTCGACTTCATCTACAATCTTGGCAAAGTAAGGATCCTTAACAAACAAATCTGGAAATACATCAAACCCCGTCACTTCAACTCTCATCGTAGTCAACAAATGATTTCTTCTACTCAATGCGTCTGCCACACGATTTGTAACTCCCGACTTATGCTTTACAACAAATGTAAACTGTTGCAAGTATGCGATCCATGAAGCATGCCTGGCTGCAATCTTATCATGTCCCTGCTAATGTTTCAATGTTTAATGGTCAGTATACAACACAAACTCTTTATGAAACAAATAGTGTCTCCAATGCTTTATGGCTTGGACAATAGCACAGAACTCCAAGTCATAGGTACTGTATCTTGTCTTGGCTCCAGAAAGTTTCTCGCTAAAATAAGCAATTGGACAACCCTTTTGACTTAACACTCCACCAATTCCAACTTTAGATGCATCAATATCTAGCTCAAATAGCAACTGAAAGTCCGGGTATCTAAGAATCGGTGTTGTGGTCAAGAGTGTCTTGATCTGTTGGAAAGCAGAATCAGCCTCTTCAGTCCACACAAACTGCTTTCCTTTCATACAATCTGTCACTGGTGCCATCACGCTACTGAAATGTGGAATAAACCTTCGGTAGAATGATGCTAAACCATGGAAACTTCTCACTTCAGTTACAGTCCTGGGTTGTGGCCAATCCTTGATGGCTTCAACTTTACTTTGATCCACCTGGATACCTTCCTTGGACAATACATACCCCAAGAACAAAACACTGTGCATCATGAAGATGCACTTCTTCGTTGCCACGTAAAAATGCTCCTGAAGAAGTATCATCAACACTTCCCGCAAGTGTTGTAGATGCTCTTCTATGCTTCCACTGTATATCAATATATCATCAAAGTATACCACCACGAACTTTCCAATAAATGGTCGAAAGATCTGATTCATCACTCGCATAAAAGTACTAGGTGCATTCGAAAGACCAAATGGCATGACCAGCCATTCATGCGACCCCTCCCGTGTCTTGAAGGCTGTCTTCCATTCATTCCCTGGTCGAATTCGAATCTGATGATACCCACTCTTTAGATCAATCTTTGAAAAGATAGCAGCTGCACTCAACTGATCTAACAAGTCGTCCAATCTTGGCATCAGGAATCTGTACCTCACCGTAATCTTGTTTAGTGCTCGACTATCTATACACATTCTCCAAGTTCCATCCTTCTTTGGCACTAACAAGGCTGGTACTGTACAAGGACTTAAACTTTCTTGTACGCGCCCTTGTTCAAGTAACTCTTCCACCTGCCTTCTCAACTCTTTGTGCTCCTTTGGACTCATTCTATAATGTGGTCTATGTGGTAACACAGCTCCCGGAACAAGATCAATCTGGTGTTGTATGTCTCTCAACAGTGGTAACTCTTTTGGTAATTCTTCAGGAAACACATCTTCAAATTCCTTCAACACTGGCTTAACTTCCTCAAGAATTTCAACCGCTTCACTACTCTCACGTCCAATCAACAGAAATACTTCAGGGCTATCCTCTACTTCTTTGACAAATTCCTTCAAAGATAACAGAGTCTTTAGTTCCTCGATTTCCTCCAACTTGCTTTCACTTTGTTGTCGCCTTTTAGGAATTAAAGTGATTCTAGTGCCATCGAACATGAAACTATAGCAGTTAGTCCTACCATCGTGTTGCACAGCTCTATCGAACTGCCACGGTCTTCCCAACAACAAATGACATACATCCATATCCACCACGTCACACCAAATTTCATCCTTATACTTCTTTTCGATGGAAAAAGTTACACAAGCTCTTCGACCAACCTTCACTTCCCCACCTTTCCTTAGCCAAGCCAATTTGTAGGGTTTGGGATGCTTCTCTGTCTTTAACGCCAACTTCTTTATGGCTTCTGTAGAGATGATGTTATCACAACTCCCTGCATCGATAACAAACTTACAAACTTTTCCCAAAATAGTGCATGTCGACTGAAAAATATTACTCCTCAACCAACTAGTCTCCTCTTCCTGCTTTGGCGTCAAGCAAGATCTCCTCATCATTAAAGAATATCCCTCATCTCCCGTCAATAATTCTTCTTCCTCCTCAACCTGTGGTGAATTGGAACATTCTACTTCTGCATCCTCATCCTCAACCTCAGCAACCATCGCTCGCTTCTTAGGCTTCAAGCATTCATTGCTCTGATGACCAAACTCCTAACAGTTATAACACTTGAAATTGTTGTTGACCTTGGTCTTAGCAGCTTCATTGACAACTGGTTTACTAATAGCCTTGGAAACATTAGTATTGCTACTAGCTCCCTTCACCTGATTGCTCGAACTTGTAAACGCACCACCTCCTCTTCTACCTTGCTTCTCCCAAGCTAGAGCCTTTTGGTGTGCTTTAGCAATGGATCTCGGATCAAACATATTTACCATATCCTGAATTTGCATTCTCAATCCTCCAACAAATCTGGATGTCAACTGTTCCTCCATTTCCATGATATCCTTTCTAGCAATCAGTTGATAAAACTCATCTGCATAATCATTTACCGACTTTGTCCCTTGTCTCAAATTCTGTAAGAGCTGATACATAAGAGACTGAAAATTATAAGGCAAGAAAGTAGCCTTCATCAACTTCTTCATCTTTTCCCATGAAACAATCTTCGACTTTCCCATTCTTTCCCATGTAAGTTTAGTTTGTTGCCACCATGCCATAGCTCTTCCCCTCAATCGTGTAGCAACCAACTTAACTCTACGATGCTCGGGTACTTCCTTGAAGTCAAAAATTTCTTCAACATTTGATAACCAATCCAGAAACTCTTCCGCTAGCATTCCCCCTTTGAATTCTGGAATCTCTGTTTTCATTCCCGACTCCCATCGACGATCATCTTCGGAATCTCTATTTCAATTTCACCCTTGGCCACGGTTTCGACAAGAGCTACTACCACTATCATTGGATTCCTCCAAATCTGACGTATGTCGATGTCGATTCTGACCATCAACATTTCTGCTACCACGCACGTCTCTTTCTCCCGAAACTGACGGTTCTCTTCTTTCCTGATCTAAAGGTGGTGACATTCTTCTCCTCTCGGAATTTGATGGCGAAATTCTATGTCCACCTTGATTTGAACCTGGCGATGCTCTTTGTCGAGTTTGATTCATATCCATCATGAGCCTTTCCAATCTACCAATTCCCTTATCAAACTTCTCATTGAATTTATCACTAATTCGTTGCTCCATTTGTTCAACATCTTCTCTTCGATACACATCTGCAAGATTCTGATGACGATTAACTCTTCTTCGAGGCATTGTCAAATCTTCAACAAATCCAAACACAAACTTCAAATCTCGAAACTTCACACCCAACGAACTTGGAAAAGTTCGTCTCCAAGCTCTGATACCAAATGACGCAGCCTACAGGATCACACAACTCACGAATTGATGAATTCGTGGAAAATGAATCGATGAAACAAAATGAATCTATGAATTGAAGATACCCAAGTGCCCAAATCCGTTGATCTCTCGAGATACCGGATTCTAGCTATCTTCAACACGTTGATCGCGCACGATACCTCGTTAGAAGATCTACGATTCTTCGACGTTGATCTCACGCACGAGATTCCGTGAATCGGCTTCAAGTTCGTTGATTCGAGCGCACTCGAATATCCGAAGATGGAGAAAGGAGATAACACTTAACTTCCAATTTTAATGGTGGCACAAAGCACAAACCAAATTTTATTCAATATTCAACTCCCTTTTTACAAATGACAACACACCCCTATTTATAGGAAATTACAACACATTTGACTTAACAACATACGACATAAGAACAAACGACATAACAACAAAACGACTTAACAAATACAGCACAATCGACACACGACTTAATAAATGCGACATAAAAGAAAGAAACGACATAAGAATCTTGGCAGTGCGACATAAGAATCTTCGACGAAAGTAATCAGCGACCTAAAAAGCTTCGGCAGCGACATAAGGTTTCTCGATTTAAAAAACTGAGCGACCCACGACTTAAGGACTTCGCGACATAAGAATTCCAGCGACCTAAGCTTCAGCGACCTAAGATTTGCGACCTAACTGGAACGTCGTTCGCGACATAAGCAATCTCGTTCGCGACCTTCTCTCGTTCGCGACCTTCGCTGGAGCGACCTAATTTGACGAATTCGCGACATAAGAATCTGGAGCGACCTATGGTTCGCCGCGACTTAAGGCAGAGGAGGAGCGACCTAGGGTTACGCGACATAAGTAAGTTGTTCGCGACCTTCTTTATCTTGCTCGTTCGCGACCTAGGCTGGTGGCGACTTAGGGTGAGCGATCTAGGGCTTCGCGACATAAGTATGTCGTTCACGACCTTCTTCATTCTGCTCTGTTCGCGACCTAGGGCTCCGCGAATTAAGGTATGCACTGCATCAGTATCTAACAACAAGATAGGCATAATCTAAGTTTGTAACTTATCTTACTTAATTATAAGATAAATAATGTTCTAAATAGTTGGGCTTTTGTTGTTTGTTCAATATCAATATACAGTCTCAGCTTTGTTCGGTAAAATAGCAAACTTTTTGCTTAGTGGCCTTCATTAAGAGTCATTTGGATGTTTATGAAGAGAATTTTTGTGTTTATTAAACACCATCACTATATTAATTTCATTTGTATAAAGAGGTTTTAATCCGAGTAAAAATGAGATGTTATAAAAATATTGTCATCGTGTTTTTTATAGCTATGCTATAAAAATAGGACAATTTTTTAAACAGGTCTTGGCAAAATAACATATTGTAGAAATAGGCATCATAGAAAACTAATTGCAAAACTAGGCCTCGTTTTATTTTCTTCAGCGTTTTATACTTGCGCAATCCAAATATGCGCAAGTGTAAAAAAAAATTCAAAAATTATACTTGCGCATTCCATAAATGCTCAAGCACAAATTTTTTATTTAAAAAAAAATAACACTTCCGCAATCCAAATTTGCGCATGTATAATTTTTTTATAGCAAAAATACACTTGCGCAATCCATATTTGCGCAAAATGAGGCCTATTTTTGTAATAAGTTTCAATTCAGGTCTAAAATTGAAATATGTTTTTTGTTCGAGCTTGATTTAAAAAATTGTCCATTAAAATATGGCTCAGCGATCAAATGCAGGTCCACTTGGACGTGCATATATACTCGTACATTATAATGTCTACCCTCCATTCTTAAAGTGTGATGATGTATTGCGCAATATATCTTATACATCCTCCATTTCCTTTTTTCTTTCATTAACTGAAATTATTACACTTGGAATGAGTTCAACTAGAGAATAACAAGTGACTGTGAAAAGGAATATAATTTATAGATTTCATGGTTCATAGTGCCCTGACATGGCCTCTTGGAAGATTTATTTAAAAGCCTTTTCTTTCAGGATTTTCTTAAACCTTGTATTCATTATACGCTTAATCTTTTTTCTTTCCAACAATAATGCTACTCTTATTACTAATAAAACATGTTTTGTCACCAAATTTTCTGTAAGTGTAGCATTATTCCTTTATGTATGACTTAGAATAAGCATAAATACAACGAAACAAAATACAAATAGAATAGGACAATTTTTGATTTTAATTGAACTTGTACATGCTTTATGTCTAGTCAAGCATTACTTGAATTATGATTAGAGAGGTTAGCATGCTTTCCTATTCCCAAATTCTAGGATTGACATGTAGTTTTGATCTGATAGTATTATAATGACGCTATATTGTATTATTCTCTTCACTTTAGAAATATTGCTCTAGCTTGTCTTTGCTCTTAGATTGATGTTCTTCCTATATAATTATATCAAAGACATGTGTATATCAATCTGAAGTTTGTTTTCCTGCAAAATATATAATTTTCATACAGTTTAGCCACTAAAGCTATGTATATTTGTAGTGTTAGTTTAGAAATATATATATATATATATATGTGTGTGTGTGTGTGTGTGTGTGTTATGTTAGTTGAATTTTCTCTGTAGATTATGATATATTGATTATGTATCAAGGAAAATGTATCAGATCAATGGAATGAAAGCTGATGTTGATCTTTGGCTATACTGAAAAGGTGATTTCCGTAAGGTTTTAATTATTACTTATATATCACTCAATTTCAGCAAAAAATCAAGATGATCTATTAAATTATTTCATATATTTAACAATCTGGACCCATGCAAATTCAATGCAGATGCATTATTGAAGCATATGTTATCACGGACCTTTACGGAATCACTATATTACTCTAATAGGTTCGTCCAGGATAGCAAGAAAATTTGCGCTTGAAAATTCTCCTTTAAAGCACTGCCAATAGTGGCATGTTCACCTGGCTTGTTCACTAACCGAACAACCTCACTTTCAGGTGTGGCTTGTTCAACAAGTACCAACCTATAGCCATATGGGTGAACCATTAAATGGCATAATATATGCCGTTTTGTGGCTTAGCCATTTAATACGTCATAACACTGCTGTTTTAGTGCATTCTCTTCGCCAAATGCAATGAAATGACATTATCTTAGCTATTTTACTGGTTTTTGATTTGTTTGTTTAGACATTTTTTTATTCATTTTTGATTGTTTTGGTGTCTAGTTAACTTGTTGGGTGCTCTGTGGCTAATTAAAAAGTAAAAAGAATGACTGTTAGGAATTCTCCTATAATACTTTCTCATTAAAAGACTGGTGTAGTTTGTCTTTTGACCAGAAAAATTGTTATGATTTTATATTGAGAGAATGAGAGAGGTATAACTAAAGCACAAAAAGACTACATTGTTATTGCTTAACTTCAAACGATAGGAATTACAAAGCTTTAAATAACATAAAAGAAAATACCCACTAACCTACTAATAATGGTCTTGACCACTATTTACACATATTATTAGGGACACATGTTTGACTAATTCAAACATAAATTCAACTTATAACACCCTCCCTTAAACTGAAATGTGTCAAACATTCAGTTTACAACTCAATGAACTACAGTTCTCAATTTCTTCATCGTCTTTCATAGACGAACTCGGTCACAGCTTTCATCTCTACCTGGTTGGACATGCTCAACTGTTTCACGTTGATTGGTACTTTAACCATCAACAATACTCTTGGTTTCCTCTTAGGGATCCACTGACCTCTCCATTCGGGTCGTCCCTTGTATATGTCAACCCCCCAACAAGTGAGAACCGTAGCTCTTCTTTACTTACTTGTTGGATGACACAAAACCAAGTCTTCCTCACTCATCCTACTTCACATGTAGGCATGCCTATCTTCTCTTAGGCATATCATCAAACAGTACTCGAGCGCTCTCCATAAATGTCCAACCTCATAACCGGCGTTATACCCTTTGTCATCTCTGTCATCATATCCACAACAACGTTCTGCAGAACGCATTCTTCATGCTAATATCAACATCTAGACACATTTCTCACACTACAAACCAGAGGTGAATCATCCTTCAACCTCTTCCATACTCCTCACAATTGATAACTTCTGTCAACTGCCACTTAGCTTCACACACATACTACACCATTGTCAACTGCCACTATCAAGTGCAACAGCCTCATCAAACCCAAACATCTCCTCTTAACCACTGCTCAAACACTCTACAATCAACTTCACAAGCTCTGCACAACCACTTCACAAGCACCTTCTTCCATTAACACTCTGCTCAAACACTTCACCGCTTCCTTCTACCAGAACATCATTAAAACCAAACTCATCACTCCAAACCATCACAACCTCAACCATCCTTACAACCACTAAACCTCTCTGTCATCAATCCTTCCTCAACCTGCGAAACTGCCACTGCAAGACTCCATCACTACCACATTTGCTACCCATCACCATGCTGCAATCACCAACTTTCAATTCGCCAACCTTCACTACTTTAGTGCAGCTTTATTTCTCCACTTCATCATGCAGTGGAATGCTTTCTTCGTCAGCCCATGTCAACACATCTCAATCTTAGCTAAACATAAGCAACATCAAACTACAATAACACCCACTTGCAACTCATCTCCTCTACAATCCAAACCCCATTTCTTCATAGTCAGTTCATTTCTTTACAACATCAAGCAATACCTCCATAACTCAGTCAAAGCAGCTACACCTCCAGCACTTCAACAACAACACAAACAACATCAACAACTGGTTGTCGGCCAAATTGATACCAAGCATCACTCTACTCATCTCAACATCCAAACTTCACTCATCCAACATGCATCTTCGTTTCAGTTCTCACAGCGCCACTTGATTGCACTTTGATTTTTTATCATGGTCTTAATCACTGCTTTAATTTCTTTCTGAGCATGCTCAACTATTTTCATTTGCTATGGTTCTGAACTGCACATATGCACCAGTTTCTGCCGACCACACATGTCTGAACCTCTCCACACTGCACCCATGCTTTTGCACTACGTCACCTTCACCATTCGGAAACAGTTATGCACAAGTTCATGTAATGTTTCTGTTTTGTCCTTCACTACAAATAATGCACTGATCTCCAGATCTGTTCAAGCTTCACAAGCGCGGCAAAGCTCCTCTGTCAACTACGCGTTCTAGATTCATCTTCAAACACAAACACTCGGCTTAGCATTCATCATGAGCAAACTGCTCATCACTACCCCATCATCATCTCGGCATCAGATTTCTCAAGCAGCAATTAATTTCTTATAGGATAAAGAGTTTCAAACCATCACGCAAATAATTTGCTACATCAACTTTCAACAGAGGCTAACAGCAATGTCTCCATACCAGCCTTTTGTTTGCAAAAACTCATGATCTCATTATATCTTCTCCAGTCCCAGAAATCTCACTAAAACAAATTCGGATTCCTAAACGATTTCTTATCATACAAATCAACATGAAGGTAGGGAAAATCTTAGAGCAAGAAGCAGCTTGTCTTTCATCCAAACATCATCACGAGACCAAAGATTTTGGACTCCAATTTCCAACGGCTGGGGCAACACGACTTGAGATCCGGGCATCACGACTCAAGCTGTAACAAAGTTCAGATCCAAGCGAGGCAATGTTAAAATCTTTGAACAACTAACGGAAACATCGTCAGCGGCTCCGTCTCAATCGAGGACTTCCAGTTGAATTCGATTTCAAAGCAATGCAAGGTCCAAGCAACCTTCGGCATTAGTTTGGCATGATTTTGACGAGTTTCTTTTTTTAAGCACACAACTTTCTCTACAATAACAAACTGCTCTGTCAGAGCTTAACATCTATACCACAATAACAAACAATTCACGACCACACCAAACACACAAATGCAATTATGCAAATCCCAATCAACTGCACCTATTCAAATCACTTCACAATCACGCATACATCAATAGCAGCCTCCTTTGCACCAAACATGCCAAAACCCCAAACTAAAATCATTGTTCCACATTTGCAACTTCTACAACAAGTTAATCTACATCACCTTAACTACAACCTTCTCCATTGACCACTTCATCATCAATCAATGCCGACCCCTCCTAACTACTGAACCATAGCAGCGAACCACCTCATGCACAGCTAATCCTTTGCTATCCACTTCCTCTACGTCACTCTACTTCACCGCAACCTCTACTCTCTTACCTATCTCCTCCACTGCACCGTTCATAAACTACTGCTCCATTACTGCATATCACTACTCTTCACAACTCTGTCTTCGCATCAACAATCCGCAAACACGAACATAGCCACCCTCATCTGTTCTTCAGCCTATACTGACCAAAGCAACTCATCTGACTCTGGTGGCGTCTCCATCTCCGGCAACACGTGATCTGTCAATGACGAGCAGGCATCTCAACATCATCAAATCTGACCTCTTCATCAACTTCGGTCACTGTACCAATTGCAAACTCTACACAACAGCTAAGGAAGCACCACTCCAGACATCATATTTAACATTATTAAGCACAACTCTGGTCAATACAAATTAAACTCAACTACCTCCTCACATAAACATCACCTCGCAATCTCCAAAACAAACACAGTTGAACCCAAACACTGCAAACACCAAACTCCTCGGCCTTCTCCATCCACTCAACCTGCAAGCCTCACTGCCTACAACATTCACCTCCAAATACATCACTAGAATCTGATCATCTTAACCCTTCTGGCTGCTGCACCTTAGTTCAACTTCACTCCATCTCCACAACAAACTGCATTGCCATTAGATTTCATCACCTCCTGCTGCCAAAGCAACCCCTTCATCACTTCTCCATTATAATCAACCACCACTGCACTTCAGATCGTGAAAGCAATTAATTGATTCAGCATCGAGCATCTCAACTCAAGCTTGGCGACAACGAATTTCCATACGAACTCGTGAACGATTTCAATCAGATTAAAACCCAGACCGAACGTGTACATCTCCAATCATCATTATTTCAACTACACAAACGGCGAAGCAAGGCACATACATATCCAGGTTAGGCAGTGACATCTTCAGTCCTTGACGACGGTGAAATAACTCTCGACGACGACAAAACTACGATAGCAATGCGAGCACATGGCAACGACGTGAACACAGCAGAAAATCGAGAGCGGCAGTAATGCGGCAAAGACTTCAAGTCAAATCGCGATTCTGAAGAGATTGCAGGGGGTTTGAATTTTCAGGAGACGGACACGATTATTAGCAATGATAGTGGATGAGAATTATCTTTGTGAACTGGATGTGAAGTGTAGCAGGCATCTTTACTTTGGAAACTGTGAAGGAGAGGGCCACGAGATATCAAAAGCAAGAGATTGATTAATTTATTTATTTTCAACAAAGAAACAACAAATAAAAAACTAAATCCTCTCTCCCTTCTCACCTAGCTCTGATACCATGTTATGATTTTATATTGAGAGAATGAGAGAGGTATAACTAAAGCATAAAAAGACTACATTGTTATTGCTTAACTTCAAACGGTAGGAATTACAAAGCTTTAAATAACCTAAAAGAAAATACCCACTAACCTACTAATAATGGTCTTGACCACTATTTACACATATTATTAGGGACACATGTTTGACTAATTCAAACATAAATTCAACTTCTAACAAAAATGACATTTGCCAGCCTATTTTACACCTATAGGTACCCTAAAGCATTACTGTCTTTTTAAAAGTATATTAGGAAGAATAGTAATTACTTTTAACCCTTTTTAATTTCATAATTGCAACTTGCAATCCTCTTGTATACATCAAAAAAGGCAAATGTTTGCAATCCTCTTGTAAAGTTGTCACAAAAAATGATAGCAAATTTTGTTCTCCCGAAGAAAACTAGTGTGTATTATGGACCACTACAGTTTGTACTGTAATCATCTTACAGAAATCACATAACAATTCTTTTTTTAACTTTAAACAATAAAGAAGAAATGAGTGACACTTGAATTGCTATAATTCGACCATCTATACCTATATACCTATCACCTATGCAAGGTCCAACAGTACCACACTATATAGTTAGCGTAATACCTAAGTTAGCCAGCTCCAAGTGAAACAAGCACCAAGTCAGAAGAATCTGTGGAAAGAAAGGGAGAAGCTATGTAGAGTAATGAAAAGAATGACGATGTCATAGAGAGATAGAATATACAAAAAGTGGGGGGAGTCGACCTGAAATCAAAGCAGAGAAGAATTCAAGTAGCTCAGAAAGTATGGACAGATGCAAAAGACATGGATCATGTAAGGGAGAGCGCGTTGCTCATAGCCAAATTATTTGGCTTCTTAGAAACTGGTCTTGTACCTAAAAAATGTTTGCGCTTAGTTTTGCACCGTATTTGCTCTCTTATGGATCTTATAGCAAGAAAAATAAAGGATGGTGACCAAATTTATATGAAATACAAAGAGTTTTATTTCATGACGTTTATTTTGTTTCATATTTGGGGTGAATTTGTTGTTGTTGTTTTTTTTTCTTTCCTGTCTGATTGTTTAGGTGAATGTAAATTATTCATGGGATCATAATCTACATTTTTTAGGGAATAAAGTTGTTACATTACATCACGGTTCTTTAAATCTGCACCAGGTCAATGTAATTCTAATATTTCATGCAGATGTATCTTCTTTTTATCGGCTTGATCGCTGTAAATATGTTTTATTCCAAAGAGGATGCTGCACTCTTTTTTATATAAACTATTTTTCAACAGTATATCATGTATATGCACGAACTTGTTAAATTTTGAGATAGTAACCATCTGTTATACTCATCATTTCTTGATAAACATGAGATTATGTTTTTGTATATCTGTTTAAGTTAGCAAGTTGCTCTCTTTCTTTTAGAAATAAATTTTAAGTCCACTTGTAACGACCCGGAATTTTGGACCATTCGCGTCCATTATAAGTGAATAGGTAGACACTCATGCCGGAGTTGAATTGCTCAAAATACCGCGTTGTTAATTTAAATTGGCAAAACTGAACATATACAGTAAATAGATATAATCACAGATCACAGACACAGAGTAATAAATGCAGCGGAAATAAAAGAGATAGTAGTTCATGAAGCTACTATATGAATATATAAAAATACATCAGAGTTAAACCAGATACAATGGAAGAGTAATACGATACATCAGATACAAATCAGAATACATCACTGGAATCATCGAATATTGAAAGCAGAATAGATGGCTGGATCTTCAAGCAAAGCTCCAACTCCAAAGGTGAGTCTCAAATACTGGTACACTCAGTCTGACCCGAGCGTAAAGCAAAATACAAAACACTCGAGTCAGGATTAACATTCTTATATCAATAAATCCAACTCAAGTGAAATAGCAATTGAAATACAAGTAACTCAAAGGATGTTTGGAATAACCATCCTTTAAGGATCCGTTAAACTATCTACTATGTAGTAGTGTACGATAAGTAGATAATGTCTATCAGTAATATAAAGATATCAAAATAGGGTTAAGCAGGGCCCATACACCTCTTAACCTGTTTATTCCCAAAAGCATATACAAGACCGTAGTTTCCCCAAAACCGGAAGTCACCAGAGGGCAATCCATATACTAAAGGTACAAATCAAAATCGTAGTGGTCGCGAATAGGATAATCAGTATGACAAGGTACATGAGGCGATACCAACTAGGATACTAGTAGTTGCCTGATCCGGACTGATGTTGGGCATAGCAGCTACTACCCCAACACCGCGAACAACACTCCCAAATCGAGGGGTGCACCCAAATCGAATCACAAAAGTAATAGATATGGTATCGAAGAAGTGTGTCCGCTAGAGATGGCGATCCTCAATGGCCCGGCGCGGCTCCTGTTTTAGTCATGTCAAGGGTCATCCAAAATCGTTCTCTTTCTTCAGTCAACGCGTTCATCATTCCAACCACTTCATTCTGGATCATCACTCCGCGTATAGTTATTAAAGTGGGTTCGGTTCAGATAGAGAGTATATCCATTACCGATCCCGGTCTCTTTAATAACTTTCGTAATTATTACACTGATTGGTCATTTATATATTTCAAAAACCAAATCAATTTCAATTTAAATCAGAATTCGTAAATCAACATTTCATTGGTTTTTCTAAACCAATTTCCAATATTTATGTTTCAAAACTTCCAAATTCACAATTTCAAAATCTTATAATTCAATTTCAATTTCAATTTAAAACAATTCAAATATTGATTCAAACTCGTATATAAGTTTCATTCCGAAATCATTTAAATTAATTTAATTCGACATTCAAATCAATTTAAATTCATTTATCGATTTCATTCAATATTCGTTAAGTTACTTATTCTTCAAAACACTTTCTATTAAATTTCCAATTCATTAAATCAATTTCTTAAGTTCAACTTCATTAAATCAAAACTTACAATTTTTGAATTAAATTAAATTCGTCAAATCAAATTCTTTCAATTACAAGTCTTACATTAATTCCAAAAATATCACATTTTCATTTCTTGTTAAGGAAATTCCATTTCACTTATTTACTTTCTTAAATAATTTTCCAAAACTTACTTAATAAAGAAAACTCAATTTCAATTATTTACGAAGTAAAATTCACTTATTCAAAAGTTCAATTTTCTTATTAAAGAATTTCAATTTAATTTAATTATTAAATAATTCAATTTTATTTTATTATTAAATAATTCAAAACTTAATTATTAAATAATTTCAAAGTTTAATAATTTCAACTTAATTATAATTTCAAACTTAATTCAATCATTTCTCAAATTAAACAACATTCCTTCATCGATTTCATTGTAAATATTTTGTTTCAGATTATTAAATATTACAATTTCCTTTCATAAAAATTCAGATTTCAACTTCGTTTCAAAACCATAATATTTATTCAAATAAAATCCTTATTTTATTTTTAAATCAAATTATTGACCAATCGGTTTTATTTAATTTTCTATCCTAAGTCAAATTCATTTGGGTATTTATCATTTCAACCCGATTCCAATTCAATTCAAAATCAAAGCATAAAGGGAACTTGCAGTGTGATAACTGGAATGGTGTTAAAATAAATAAACAAGCAATAACAACAATCAATAACAATCCAATAATCAATTCAAATAATCCCGACATAATCGTATTAATTCGCATTGTTATTTGTACGAATTAATATAATTATTTCTAGAATCTACACTATCATTTCATGTAGATTAAAGATTATTACATTACGGTTTTCAATTGTCGTCTATTTACAATTTCCTACATTATCAATTTAACGACATACATTCACTGGTTCAAAATGAAACTAAACAAATCCTACGTGTCGATAATTTCAGCAGTTAAAGGGGTCATATTATACAAATGTCAGTTAATCAAATTTAACATTTAATTATCCTATATCAAATTCAATTTCATACTATTTATCATTTTAACATTAACAATTTAACGTCCAATATAAATATTAACAATCAATCAATTATCAGCCAAACTGTATTATCATCGCATAAATAACTAACAGATAATGGTGTCAGATGTCACAGGTGAACTGATACAGGTAATAACATATATAACAGTGTCATTAACTAATAGCAGCATATTTCAATTGTCGTTTCAATTGAAATCAAATCTAATAAATAAAAGAACGTTAATCGTGAGTGAGTGCTCACCTTTCGAGGCTAGAGAACACGAGAAGATAGACAACACAACAGGCTATGCTTTGAATTGCGAAATTGACCAAATCCAAATATGATTTCCAAAGCAGGGACAGGATTTGCACGAATTTTGACGAACAAAGCTGATAGTTCAAAATCGACGAAATCAAATCAAACTGGATTGATGAAGTTCAATGGTATAAATGAACACACACACACATATATATATATATATATGACTACATATATAAAATCATATTTTAAGTTCAAACACTCTTTTAAATTTAATTAAATATGTTCTTCAAAATCATTGTTTTTCTTTAAAATAAACACATATAAAATAAATCTTCATATTGTATCCCTTGAAATCAATATTTATAAAAGTCACAAAAATATATATATATATATATATAAATATTTCAAACAATATTAAACATATTATCTATATACATTTAAACAAAGCACCCTTTCAACATATTACCAAACGTGTTGTATATATGTGTACCAATATAACCATATATATATAAAGTTAGATTGACAACTATGCAGACTTTTTTTTTATATTATTACAAACACATGTACGAATTTCAAAAAGAGCAGGCATTGACCTTTGTAACCATATAAACTGTTGTATATGTACATGACTACTAATGTAACCTCCATATATAATACATACTGCCATTATATATATAACTTACAAAACAATTATCTACTTCCGAAACTTCATATAGTATGCAGACGAAAACAAAATAAAAGTAACTATATATATACTCATGGACTAAAACCAACATTTTAAATAAAATATACAACATGTAATTTAAACACATATATATAAGCGAAACAAGCATTTGCAAAATAAATTACATATAAGCAGTATACTTCTACCCATATGCGTCAGCCTAAATATATATACTACTTAACTGACTGTACCCTCATATATTATAGACTAATATATAATATATTTTAACCAAAATGTATAAATTATAAAGTGACAGATTATAACCACAGACATACTATATTTTATGATGATAGTGTTTAACTCTATATATATAACAATATTATATTTCAAGGTATGAATATATGTAAATCTTATATACATACGAACAGTTTACAATAAAAATATTAGATATAAAATTTCACTTTTATAATAAAACATCTGCAGTAAACATATATGTAACTATATAAAGATTGATATAGATCTATACCATATAATACTTACGCATACAAAAGGAACAGCAAATAACAGAGGAAGGAGACAATGGCTAGGCAAGCTGAGGAGCTCGGGTTCACGGTGATGGAGCTACTCGCGTTCGGGGGAAGAGATTGACGGCAAATGAAGAAGGGCAGGTCGAACGAGGAGAAGGAAAAATGGAGAGGTAGCGTGTGAGAGGTTATATGGTGGAGCGGCCTATGGGTCTGATGGTGGATGGGGCGAGGCTGTGGAGGAGTCGAAGGGTGGGTTGTCGGCATGTTCCAGGCAGGTGGTGCATGCAGGCTAGAGGCGGAGCAGTGAGGTATGTGGAGGCCGAAGGTGGCGAGGCTGACGTGGTGCTTGAATGGAAGGCTGGCGTGAGGTTCGCTGGCCTGGGCTGGGTGATTGAGAAGAACGAGTGGAGATGGTTGTGCTTTGTTGAAGTGGTGGGTGCGGTAGGGAAGAGAGATGGAGAAGAAGCCGAGGCGAGCTGGTGGTGGGTTTGATCAGGTGGGTAATGGATGGAGACAGCCAAAATAAATAAAAGGATAGACTTTAATCTCAGCCTAATATATAATCTATGCAAACCAAAACAGGCTACAGCTACATTTATTCCTTTGGAAATGAACAGGCAATTGCCTTTATTTTGTACAACTTCCCAAATGGTCCAAGAAGACGTGTAGGCAAGTGACTCTAATATTTATAAAGTTTTGAATAGAGCAAGTGAAAGGTTGAACGGTTGTTACAGGAAATAAAGGGACAGCAACATAATGAATTGAATATGGGGAGTAATAAAAGTAACGGCAGCTAGAATTCGACCGTTGGAAAATTTGAAATGGTGGGATATAAAAGGTAAGAGCTGAAATAAGAATTGTTAATGACTGTTTGATTTGGAACGGTGGAATATTTAGAGTTAACAAGGACCACCAATCACAAAAACCGGTACCGATACGATCCAACGTTTACCGATTTCGCCGTCCACCGGACGTCGAAATTGACACTTGAATATACCGTAGAGATCAGTATGACGAGACGATCAAAACGGTATAATGAAATCAGTGGTATGATTGAATTATAAAATTCGAATTTTTCTACTGGCGGAAAATGCAAGAAAAACGCTGAAAAATAAGATCGACGGAGCCAAAGACGTCCGAATTTGGAAAAACGACAAACTGACATCTTGCTCAGAAGATGGTTTAGAATTTTTCTATGTAAAAATATTTAGGTTTCGGAAACATTTTATTTTCATTGCTTTTTAACTGATTAAATTGAAGTAAATTTACGCGCGAAATAAACTTTCATATTTTCAGACGAAAATTTACCAGTTGCTATGTTTAACTAGACGTATTCCAAATATTAATTTTTATTTCAAAATTTTATCGTTTAAAATTTCACAGAATTTCAACTAATTACGTTATTAAACGGTTAAAATTTACGGGTCGTTACATTCTCCCCCACTCAAAACTTTTCGTCCCCGAAAAGGAACGAGGTAGGAAAATAGAAACAACCAGAAAGAAAAACAGATTTGAAATACAAAATAACGATTAATTTAAACCATATAAATTCAAATTTAAATTAATTGATATTCAATAATTGATTTAATCCATTTGATTTCACTAAAATCAATCTCAACTATTTCTAAATTCATTATCCTATTATTCAATTATCTTCAATTTACAATTTCTAAAACCATAAATTTGAATAATCTTTTATTTATCATATTTTTATTTTCAACAATTTAAATTCTTCTTTATTCCAAATTCTTATTAAGTTTATTTCAATTAAAATATCTTATTACATATATTTAAACCATATAAATTAATTTAAACCATATAAATTTAAATTTAAATTAATTTATATTCATTAATTGATTTTAAATTTAAGGTATTTCCATAAGTTGCTTTAATTTCAATTTATTAATTAACCTTCAAACAAAATTTTATTTTTCAACTATCTTATTATTCTATTTATCTCTATTAACTTTTTATAATTTAAAATTTAAGTGTATAACATTTATTATAAACACTCAAATTTTATTTATAAATTCAATTTATCTTATATATTATCCAATTACATATTCAACTTCTGAATGATTTAGGTAAGTTGTATTAGAATGCAGTTGAACAATATACAAATAAAATCTTCCCAATTCAATTATTCAAGTTTAAATATTTATTCCAAATTTTGGTTTTATTTACAATTAAAATCATCCTTTTACAAAATTTAAGAATTAGATTTCCGATTTTCTTTAACAACTTAGAGATATATATAATATATTCATATCAAATCAAATTAAATTTTAAAATGAGATACCTATATATATGTATAAATCAATTTATACTAAAGAAATTCAAATCAAAATATTTTTTTTCAAAACAAAACCGTAGCAAAGCTACAGAATAGTATCTCCACTTTGAAACTCGAAAATGAACGTCGATGATGCGGCCGCCATCACCGAAATTATTTTCCAGCGACAAAGAGAAGAGCACTAATTTCAACATAAAAAAAAATTCTTTGAAAACGATTTCTATTCGAAAATACTTCCAATAATATATACTTTAAAATTTTAAAACCCAAAGTTCGAAATCACCGGAAACTAAATTCTCAAATTTCTGAATTAAATTCATTTCAAATTCCAAATCAATTTATAAACCATATTTATAAATTCATTTAGAACAATAAATGATAATCAAATATTATCATTTCAAACGACCAATTTAATTAACTTATTAAATTCCAGAAAATTTTACTTATATTTTTACAATATAATCAAACAAATTTGAAAACAATATTGTGTCAGTTTGCTCTGCTCAAGTGTTTTGGAAATCCTATCGATAGCGTTGATCCGACGAATCGATCGAAAACCCAAATCAACATCAGCAACTCAAACAACACAATATATAAAACATTTTTAATATAAATTTACAAATACACTTCCTCGCTTGACGATACAAGAATGGATTTCAAAGCAAGGATAGAGATTCGAATTTTGATGGACTTAAATCAAAGATAATTTTGATTCGAAAATAAGTTTGAAACAGAAGATAAGATAATTCGATTACCACAATCGAGAGATGGAGGAGTTTATTTAATTCACGGGCAACCTTAACCGGGTCGACTGTAACTTGAAAAATAAGATCGGTGTAGAATTCCGAGGTAAATCAACACTCGATCTCAAGAGATGAAATTCAGGTATAGCAGGGAACAGATAGCATCGTAAACCGAGGATACAGAAATCTCCGGTAAATCGATGCCTATTATAAAGGAGTTTTCTCCAATTTACAAATTATCCAAAGATTGGCGAGACCGCCGATCTATTATAGATATCATTCAAAATGGAGTTATGGGGTGCTCCATGATTGAAAGAAGACGGATAGTGAAGGACACGACTGAATTTCAGAACCGAGGGGAACGTTCCAAATTCAAAGGAATTGAGTCAAAGGAAGAGATTGAAACTCGAATGAAAGTGATTCTGTAAATACATTTACCCTATATGTTGAGTTTTGCCTAGAGCTACCAAAGCTCTGATACCAACTGTAACGACCCGGAATTTTGGACCATTCGCGTCCATTATAAGTGAATAGGTAGACACTCATGCCGGAGTTGAATTGCTCAAAATACCGCGTTGTTAATTTAAATTGGCAAAACTGAACATATACAGTAAATAGATATAATCACAGATCACAGACACAGAGTAATAAATGCAGCGGAAATAAAAGAGATAGTAGTTCATGAAGCTACTATACGAATATATAAAAATACATCAGAGTTAAACCAGATACAATGGAAGAGTAATACGATACATCAGATACAAATCAGAATACATCACTGGAATCATCGAATATTGAAAGCAGAATAGATGGCTGGATCTTCAAGCAAAGCTCCAACTCTAAAGGTGAGTCTCAAATACTGGTACACTCAGTCTGACCCGAGCGTAAAGCAAAATACAAAACACTCGAGTCAGGATTAACATTCTTATATCAATAAATCCAACTCAAGTGAAATAGCAATTGAAATACAAGTAACTCAAAGGATGTTTGGAATAACCATCCTTTAAGGATCCGTTAAACTATCTACTATGTAGTAGTGTACGATAAGTAGATAATGTCTATCAGTAATATAAAGATATCAAAATAGGGTTAAGCAGGGCCCATACACCTCTTAACCTGTTTATTCCCAAAAGCATATACAAGACCGTAGTTTCCCCAAAACCGGAAGTCACCAGAGGGCAATCCATATACTAAAGGTACAAATCAAAATCGTAGTGGTCGCGAATAGGATAATCAGTATGACAAGGTACATGAGGCGATACCAACTAGGATACTAGTAGTTGCCTGATCCGGACTGATGTTGGGCATAGCAGCTACTACCCCAACACCGCGAACAACACTCCCAAATCGAGGGGTGCACCCAAATCGAATCACAAAAGTAATAGATATGGTATCGAAGAAGTGTGTCCGCTAGAGATGGCGATCCTCAATGGCCCGGCGCGGCTCCTGTTTTAGTCATGTCAAGGGTCATCCAAAATCGTTCTCTTTCTTCAGTCAACGCGTTCATCATTCCAACCACTTCATTCTGGATCATCACTCCGCGTATAGTTATTAAAGTGGGTTCGGTTCAGATAGAGAGTATATCCATTACCGATCCCGGTCTCTTTAATAACTTTCGTAATTATTACACCGATTGGTCATTTATATATTTCAAAAACCAAATCAATTTCAATTTAAATCAGAATTCGTAAATCAACATTTCATTGGTTTTTCTAAACCAATTTCCAATATTTATGTTTCAAAACTTCCAAATTCACAATTTCAAAATCTTATAATTCAATTTCAATTTCAATTTAAAACAATTCAAATATTGATTCAAACTCGTATATAAGTTTCATTCCGAAATCATTTAAATTAATTTAATTCGACATTCAAATCAATTTAAATTCATTTATCGATTTCATTCAATATTCGTTAAGTTACTTATTCTTCAAAACACTTTCTATTAAATTTCCAATTCATTAAATCAATTTCTTAAGTTCAACTTCATTAAATCAAAACTTACAATTTTTGAATTAAATTAAATTCGTCAAATCAAATTCTTTCAATTACAAGTCTTACATTAATTCCAAAAATATCACATTTTCATTTCTTGTTAAGGAAATTCCATTTCACTTATTTACTTTCTTAAATAATTTTCCAAAACTTACTTAATAAAGAAAACTCAATTTCAATTATTTACGAAGTAAAATTCACTTATTCAAAAGTTCAATTTTCTTATTAAAGAATTTCAATTTAATTTAATTATTAAATAATTCAATTTTATTTTATTATTAAATAATTCAAAACTTAATTATTAAATAATTTCAAAGTTTAATAATTTCAACTTAATTATAATTTCAAACTTAATTCAATCATTTCTCAAATTAAACAACATTCCTTCATCGATTTCATTGTAAATATTTTGTTTCAGATTATTAAATATTACAATTTCCTTTCATAAAAATTCAGATTTCAACTTCGTTTCAAAACCATAATATTTATTCAAATAAAATCCTTATTTTATTTTTAAATCAAATTATTGACCAATCGGTTTTATTTAATTTTCTATCCTAAGTCAAATTCATTTGGGTATTTATCATTTCAACCCGATTCCAATTCAATTCAAAATCAAAGCATAAAGGGAACTTGCAGTGTGATAACTGGAATGGTGTTAAAATAAATAAACAAGCAATAACAACAATCAATAACAATCCAATAATCAATTCAAATAATCCCGACATAATCGTATTAATTCGCATTGTTATTTGTACGAATTAATATAATTATTTCTAGAATCTACACTATCATTTCATGTAGATTAAAGATTATTACATTACGGTTTTCAATTGTCGTCTATTTACAATTTCCTACATTATCAATTTAACGACATACATTCACTGGTTCAAAATGAAACTAAACAAATCCTACGTGTCGATAATTTCAGCAGTTAAAGGGGTCATATTATACAAATGTCAGTTAATCAAATTTAACATTTAATTATCCTATATCAAATTCAATTTCATACTATTTATCATTTTAACATTAACAATTTAACGTCCAATATAAATATTAACAATCAATCAATTATCAGCCAAACTGTATTATCATCGCATAAATAACTAACAGATAATGGTGTCAGATGTCACAGGTGAACTGATACAGGTAATAACATATATAACAGTGTCATTAACTAATAGCAGCATATTTCAATTGTCGTTTCAATTGAAATCAAATCTAATAAATAAAAGAACGTTAATCGTGAGTGAGTGCTCACCTTTCGAGGCTAGAGAACACGAGAAGATAGACAACACAACAGGCTATGCTTTGAATTGCGAAATTGACCAAATCCAAATATGATTTCCAAAGCAGGGACAGGATTTGCACGAATTTTGACGAACAAAGCTGATAGTTCAAAATCGACGAAATCAAATCAAACTGGATTGATGAAGTTCAATGGTATAAATGAACACACACACACATATATATATATATGACTACATATATAAAATCATATTTTAAGTTCAAACACTCTTTTAAATTTAATTAAATATGTTCTTCAAAATCATTGTTTTTCTTTAAAATAAACACATATAAAATAAATCTTCATATTGTATCCCTTGAAATCAATATTTATAAAAGTCACAAAAAAATATATATATATATATATAAATATTTCAAACAATATTAAACATATTATCTATATACATTTAAACAAAGCACCCTTTCAACATATTACCAAACGTGTTGTATATATGTGTACCAATATAACCATATATATATAAAGTTAGATTGACAACTATGCAGACTTTTTTTTTATATTATTACAAACACATGTACGAATTTCAAAAAGAGCAGGCATTGACCTTTGTAACCATATAAACTGTTGTATATGTACATGACTACTAATGTAACCTCCATATATAATACATACTGCCATTATATATATAACTTACAAAACAATTATCTACTTCCGAAACTTCATATAGTATGCAGACGAAAACAAAATAAAAGTAACTATATATATACTCATGGACTAAAACCAACATTTTAAATAAAATATACAACATGTAATTTAAACACATATATATAAGCGAAACAAGCATTTGCAAAATAAATTACATATAAGCAGTATACTTCTACCCATATGCGTCAGCCTAAATATATATACTACTTAACTGACTGTACCCTCATATATTATAGACTAATATATAATATATTTTAACCAAAATGTATAAATTATAAAGTGACAGATTATAACCACAGACATACTATATTTTATGATGATAGTGTTTAACTCTATATATATAACAATATTATATTTCAAGGTATGAATATATGTAAATCTTATATACATACGAACAGTTTACAATAAAAATATTAGATATAAAATTTCACTTTTATAATAAAACATCTGCAGTAAACATATATGTAACTATATAAAGATTGATATAGATCTATACCATATAATACTTACGCATACAAAAGGAACAGCAAATAACAGAGGAAGGAGACAATGGCTAGGCAAGCTGAGGAGCTCGGGTTCACGGTGATGGAGCTACTCGCGTTCGGGGGAAGAGATTGACGGCAAATGAAGAAGGGCAGGTCGAACGAGGAGAAGGAAAAATGGAGAGGTAGCGTGTGAGAGGTTATATGGTGGAGCGGCCTATGGGTCTGATGGTGGATGGGGCGAGGCTGTGGAGGAGTCGAAGGGTGGGTTGTCGGCATGTTCTAGGCAGGTGGTGCATGCAGGCTAGAGGCGGAGCAGTGAGGTATGTGGAGGCCGAAGGTGGCGAGGCTGACGTGGTGCTTGAATGGAAGGCTGGCGTGAGGTTCGCTGGCCTGGGCTGGGTGATTGAGAAGAACGAGTGGAGATGGTTGTGCTTTGTTGAAGTGGTGGGTGCGGTAGGGAAGAGAGATGGAGAAGAAGCCGAGGCGAGCTGGTGGTGGGTTTGATCAGGTGGGTAATGGATGGAGACAGCCAAAATAAATAAAAGGATAGACTTTAATCTCAGCCTAATATATAATCTATGCAAACCAAAACAGGCTACAGCTACATTTATTCCTTTGGAAATGAACAGGCAATTGCCTTTATTTTGTACAACTTCCCAAATGGTCCAAGAAGACGTGTAGGCAAGTGACTCTAATATTTATAAAGTTTTGAATAGAGCAAGTGAAAGGTTGAACGGTTGTTACAGGAAATAAAGGGACAGCAACATAATGAATTGAATATGGGGAGTAATAAAAGTAACGGCAGCTAGAATTCGACCGTTGGAAAATTTGAAATGGTGGGATATAAAAGGTAAGAGCTGAAATAAGAATTGTTAATGACTGTTTGATTTGGAACGGTGGAATATTTAGAGTTAACAAGGACCACCAATCACAAAAACCGGTACCGATACGATCCAACGTTTACCGATTTCGCCGTCCACCGGACGTCGAAATTGACACTTGAATATACCGTAGAGATCAGTATGACGAGACGATCAAAACGGTATAATGAAATCAGTGGTATGATTGAATTATAAAATTCGAATTTTTCTACTGGCGGAAAATGCAAGAAAAACGCTGAAAAATAAGATCGACGGAGCCAAAGACGTCCGAATTTGGAAAAACGACAAACTGACATCTTGCTCAGAAGATGGTTTAGAATTTTTCTATGTAAAAATATTTAGGTTTCGGAAACATTTTATTTTCATTGCTTTTTAACTGATTAAATTGAAGTAAATTTACGCGCGAAATAAACTTTCATATTTTCAGACGAAAATTTACCAGTTGCTATGTTTAACTAGACGTATTCCAAATATTAATTTTTATTTCAAAATTTTATCGTTTAAAATTTCACAGAATTTCAACTAATTACGTTATTAAACGGTTAAAATTTACGGGTCGTTACACCACTTGTATTATGTAAATTTGGATTCAAGAACCAAACAACAAGACTACATAGCGGAAGACTTTGGATCCGCATATACTGTGGTGGTGCTATTGAATTTCATAGCAGTAAGGCGTCTTAATTTTTTTGATTATACATGCTAATAGTTTGTCACAATCACATCGCTACTATTTAGTGAAGCTATAACGATGGAGTTATTTATCAAATATCAACGTCGCAAAATATTAGTGACGTCATTGCAACGATAAAATTCTGATATCCAAGCTTTATTGCAATGGCGTCACTAATATCTAGCGACGTCATTGCGACACAGTTGTTCTAATAAATAACTTTCGTCTTATTTGCGGTGTCGCTAAATATTAGTGATGCTATTGTGATGCTATTTTTGTGACTTCTTTGCGGCTTCTAACGATTTAATAATGCTTGGTTTTTGGACGTGTTTTTGACGTCAATATGGCATCGTTAAAAAATTTAGCGATGCCTTAACGACGTTAAATACGCTTTAGAAATCCGTAGATTTATAATAGTGTGTTGCCCTATCTCTACTCGAACGTCAACCTTAATTCTCACAAATAGATAAGTCTTACTTCGTCAGTTTTTAGTGTTAAGCAGAGTTAATTACTTTTTAAACAAATAATTAAACAATTAGCCATTTGGTCATTTAGCAATTCTAACCCTTTTCTAAACCTTTTGCTTATACTTTTAAAACCCCTTTTAAAATTATATATATGTATAGTAATTTGTTTATAAATAAACCATTTTAGAAGATGTTTATTACATAAGATATAAAATAGTCAACATATTTTCTAAAAACTATATATATACTAAAAAATGCTTTTAAATACTTTATAATACTTATAATATGTTTTAAAACAATTACTCAAACTATTAGTTGAAAATAAAAACTTTACAATTTTCCTCAAAACTTGAAAAGAACATGTTTTCTATATGTTTTAACAAAATATCCCTTCTTTAAAAATTCACGACTAATTCTTAAAAATTCATAAATATCTCAAACCATTTTTGAAATAACCCTTGTAAAAATAATGAAAAGAAATACTTGAATGTAAATATCTTTTCAAACCTTTAAAGTCCAAAATCTAGGCAAAGCGGGGCAGTTTTGCACAAGTGAAATTTTGGTCACTTTTCGAGATATAACTTAACATTTTACTATCTAAAGTTTTAATAGCAATAAATATATATATATATATATAACATTATAAATATGGCGAGAAACCCCTAAGAATCTCTCTATAAAGTTTCATAGAAATCGTTGAATACTAGACAATTCTAAACTGTATCTATAACGACTATTGCTATAAGTGCACTTTCAAACCCGAGTCAAATCTAAACCAAAGTCCATCTATAACCTATGTGCTTTATTCTAAGGTCTTGTCACAAGTCATACAAGTCCATTCAAGTCAATTCATATTGATCATGCATGCAACTTGTTTTCAAAACAAGAATCAACCAATGTTTTCAACAATGTCAACAACAATTCAAACAATATATATACAATCAACACAACTAATATATGTTATATTTTCAATTAAAGATATGAGTTATAATACCTTTTACCCAATAACAACCAAGATCCAAACTAACCAAGTCAAACTTTCACCTTGCAACCACATTTCCTTCCTTCCACCCTTTTTCACTTTCTTTTGCCTTCCTCCTCTACAAAGTGCTCACGGCCACTAGAGATAAGAGGAGTGGGACTTCAATTCTTCAACTTCTAACTAGGTAGGATATTTTGTAATGTGGTAGTAAGGCTTCACTCCAAATTTGAGTTGATTTGGATTTGGTTTGCAAATATTTTTCCTTAGGAAATTATGAAGAGCAAGAAGAAGAAGACATGGATCTTATAACTCTAAGCTTTGTGAATTTTTGAATGATAACTAAGAGTGTGCCCCTTCTTATATAGGCAATGAATGGTGCTCTTTAAGCTTGCCTTCACCCTCTTCATGCCATGAAAGTCTTATTTTCCATCACTTCTCCCTTAAGTCACTTCCCTTTTATGCTAATTACCATTATATCTCTCTCATGATAATATCTCTTATCGTAAAGGAAGCTTCTAAAACCTTTCGTGCTTTATGAAGAGGTGTGTGTTAATTAGTTGCTAATGTGTTCATTTGATCATTAGACACATGCACAAGAGTTTGAACAACTTATATCGATTGAAAAGCTTTTTATCGATAAACCGATTCTCGATCACATTATCGATTTTCCGTTGAAGAATATATTTTTGTAAAAAAATTTCAAAAGCAAGTTTCTTATCATTATTCATTAATTAAATGATATCTAACATGGTTATAAAATCATATTTATAATAGTTAGTTTTATTTCAAAACATTACGATATTCGAAGACGAAGTATTCGAATTTTCGAGTCACTACATTCTCCCCCACTTAGAACATTTCGTTCACGAAATTCAAACAAGTACGGTAATCAATGAAGATAGATGAAACAAGATACATATATAGAGTACCGATGAAACTATATACAAGCTAACTGTAAGCCAAAAGTGCATTCTAAGTGATTCCACCTCAAGCAATGAGTACACTACAAAAGATGTATGATACTAAGATAAGAAGGATTCCTAGTCTATAAGCAACCATGGATGGATCTCCTTCAAACCGTCCTTTATCTTCTTTGTACCATCCCGAGCATCCTTGCTCCTCGGCACTTCTAACCTTAACAAAGGAACAATCACACAAATAATCAAATAGCATTCACAATTACTAGCAACCAATGCTCATGGTTCGCTCAGGTTCAAAACTCTCATATCGTCCAAGTACGATAAACAATCTACTAAGCATACCTTACGCTCAACAGCCTTAGGTCATTACTTAGACGATTATTCATGCCACCTCATAATAAATCAAAGAGCCATTCCCCAAACTCTTTATAAGCCAACATAACATCTTATACAAATGTATTAAAGTCCGTCTGATGAACATATATCATCCGCACTCAATGCCCGATCTAGTCACTTGTTCGATCACATAAATTTCACTTTCAAACTAGTATAGATCACTTGACCTCTCTAATGCGAACTTCGATCTGTTGCCTTGATTAGAACCGTTATCCTGCATAGCCATATACTATGATAGAAAACATCGGAATCATATCACGAATCTGTATCAAGTGTTATTCGTCAAGAATTGAGTGAAAAATGCTTGTTCAAACTGATGTAAACCACCTTAAAAACATGTACTCGAATACTGGATCAAGAACAGTCATGCGAATAAAACGATCTACGTACAACTTACGTATTTATCTTATTGGTTTCTTAACTACACCAATTCCTTTTCAATCATATTCATTTATCCAAATAGTATGTCTTTTAATACTAAAATCATTTAAGAATCATTTTACAAAATAAAACTTTAATTCTTTTTATAACTTAAGTTCATACTCGTATAATACTCTATTACATCCTAAGAGTATATACAAACATATAATTCATCTTACTTAACAAGGATGATCAGCATTCTGAACTTGTTTTAACATACTATCTTCTCAATTCAAGTGTTAGATGAACTCAACTTTATATTTTCAAGAACACTTAATTACAAGTTCTATAACAATTCGAAAGTTCCCAACTATCAAGAACCCCCGAAAATTCCATTTTATTTTAACAAACAAAAACCATCAAACAACATATCATATCATGATGCATATATCATACTTTCCTAATGCATAGGCGATATATGTCCATGAAATAACTTAATAAGAGAACTTTAGAACTAAACACAGGTTTTCATTTCAAATCATTTTGAAATAATATATACATATAAATTTTGTATATCAAATCTTACTTTGGGATTAAATCAAAATCTGTTTTACTTAAACAACTTTGTAGCATCCCACACATAGAAACTCGAAAATGAATGCCGATGATGCTGTAGTCATCACCGAAATTGTTTTCAAGCAACAGAAGTGAGTTCAGTACATCCAAACCACACTTATGGTACTTAACCAAAATTATTTCAAAGCGGTATCAAATACTTCGTATAATAACACCAAGTGTCATGACCTAAATTTCCTAAACCAACTTCCTAAATATTTACTTTCAAATAATACTATTATTATTTTCTCCAAAATCTTGAAAAACATTTTCAAAGACAGTGGGATTTAAGTTCTCAAATTCTCTATTTAAATCCTTTTTGTTTATAAACCATATTTTATAAGCTATACTTATATAAAATCACCTTCTTATATAAATCTTTTCACAAATATTTATTTCCTAAATATTCTATCTTCCTTTTGATTATAGTAAACATCTTTTACTAAATTTTTTCTTTTAACCCAACATTATCACTAAACGTCTTATAGTTAAACCGTGAAACTTAATTCACAAGGTGTTCGTTGAATATATCCACAATTACTGTCTACCCACCGCTATGATGTAGAAAGGTAAAAATACTTATAAACTGATTGAGCACAAATCAACAACAAATAATAGTCTATATTCCTAACATGCCAAGCATGACCAAACAATCATAGTTACAGGGTATTAAACTATGAGATGCACTAGAGTCAAACAAACATGAATAGAAAAGCCAAATAGTATACCCTCAAGGATCTGTTTTCCCTTCTCAGCTGTAGAAATAGTAAAGACCCGAGGTTGTTCCTCTTTCGTGAGGTTAGGACAATTTCTAACAAAATGGCCAGGTTGATGTCAACTGTAGCAACTCTTCGGTGCAAAATATGATACCTCCCCTATTGATGCCTTTACCATCTGTCCTCCTCCCACTTTCTTATAGTTTTTTGCAAAGTGGCCCTTCTACGTACACTGATGGCAAACAAGGTTGGACATATACTTCAACTGCTGAAACTTTTGCTTATTGTCCCAACTGGTATAGAAGCAAGTGGCTTTGTTGTAGAAACAACAGGCTTCGGTGCCAAACTCTCAAACCTCAAACCCATATTCACCAAATTCACAAATGCCCCAAAAGGTGATTAGTCATATCACGCTGGAACTCAGGATGCATACTCGCAATGAACATCACATTCTTCTTTAGTGGCATGTCAACCAATCATAACCAAAATCGATATAATGCAATGAACCGATTCTTATACTCCGCCATGGTCATGGCCTCCTGCTTCAGATCCAAGAAGCTCCTAAATAACAAAGTCTTTCTGGCTTTCGAAATAAACTTCATCTCAAACTCATCTTCAAATTGGGCCCAAGAGAAGTCGTTCTCTTGGACATCAGCTATAATAGAACTCCACCAATCCATGGTTGCATCTATCAGATGTCACGATGCTAATCTACGCATCATTGCGTCATCCAGATCCATATCTTCAAATATCCGAATGCATAGTCTGAGCCAAGACTGGACTTCTATAATTGTCTCCGTACCACCAAACCTCTTACCCTCCAGTCTCTCATAATCACGGCAAAGCGAAGAAAAACTCATCCGAGGTCTGATCTGCACGACCTCCCTTATGACATTCTCCCTCAGTTCCTCAATTGGAACAACATTTCTGATGCTCGATCTCTGCCATTTATGATAGTACTACCCTGGACACCTCTAGCATTGGCAACTCTAGTACTCAAAGGTTCTTACTACCAAATCAAAGCGAAATGGCTTTAGGAAACTAAAGGATAAAGTTACTTCAAAGAGATGGTTTTAAAGAAAGAAATATTCCTAAGGAATAATTTAAAAGTCTAGTTTTTAAAATACAAATACGCTCTCATATGTAAGATACACTCAACTTATTCTAGGGTGTCACTTAACCTATCTCTAACGAGTCATACCCAACCAAAACCAAGTGTTCACTCAACCTTGGGCTCTGATACCAAATGTAATGACTCGACTTTTCGACCCTTGAATGTCGACAGTAAATACATCCACGGTATTCGTGTGCGAACATCCAAGTGCCGGAAAGACAAAAAGTTCGGGTGAAATAAAAAAATAGAATAAAACAAGAAAGAGAGAACGCAACATTAGAATCTCACAATGGAACGATAATATAAAATATCAAAGGAACAATACAAAGGGTTATTCCGAATACAAAAATTTCAGTTACTAAAACCTAAGTAATATCATTAGCCTGGATAGTTATAGCTGCATGTCCTCACAATGTTGATATATACAATACAGTAGTGTATCAGATATAAGAATACTATAGTAGGTAATTATCCAGCTCTTCTCCAAAAGCTCCAAAGCTTTCGTAGAAAAATCTGGAAACGTACACGGGGCTGACCCGAGCATTATAAGAAAATAACACTTGGATCAGTCTGATAAACCAGCGTGAAAAACTCAAGAAATAAGACTGACATGTAATAGCATCTTTTTGAGACTCTATGGATCACCATAATGGTTTTCCCCTCAAATGAAACCAACCATTCATTTAGTTTAACATATAGTGATATAATAGATAATGTCTAGTGTGTAGCACATAAATCATATCAAATAGCTACTGTGTAAACGCCACAACAATAATAGGTATACAATCAACATCACTAAGGCACGTTCGCATAGTGGATTTTCCATGGAGATCTCCTTGTATGACCGCTTCCAAACTTCATGATAAGGATCAGAAACTACCTTCCGAGCATTATATATCTCCAAATAGGATATACTCTAAGGTAAACATAGCTGAGCCACCCTCGTTGTATGGTCCAAGCCATATCAACTCCCACTAGCAACAACCAATAAGCATCTTTAGATATGGAGTTGATATACACTTAAGGTTCTCTAAAACCCCCATGGCCAAGCCCCTTCTCTGTTTTTTGCCATTTTTCTAATGTCGAGGCTACGTGTGGCATCTCTCACTGGAATCCTCATCACTCGAACAGAACACGAATCCCCAAATGGATTCCATCATCTTAAACAGATCACGAATCACTACATGGATTCGATCATCTCGAACAGATTTCGAACCTCCATGTAGGTTCCTTGCATAAGTCCTCTAACGAATGCTAATGTTGTCCTCTCTCTTGGAATACTCCTTAAGATAGACAATCCCACATGATAGCATCATTTGAAATGTTCATATCGACTTCTCCCTTGGACTTAACCTTAGGATAGACATTTCAACTCTATAACATTTCACTTTACAATTGCTTCCAAAATATAGATCGCTTATATGGTTTTGGAGTGATTACTGGATTTGAGCCATCTTATATAAGTACACTCATTTTGTTTAACGGATTCTCCAAAACCAATCGACGAATTCTCGATTAACTTAATTCCGATTCTCTCAAAAGTAGGTGAAAGCTAGAGACGTTTTGTACCAATACTCCTTCCCAGGTGTTCTCATTGGTATGAAATCGCAAATCCTTCCGATAACTTCTTAAGTCAATATTTGGTCAAGTTTGATAATCGACTGATCAGTTATCTAGTCAAAACAATTGCTTAAACAAATCAATATTCGTACGCTTAACTCGTTTTTTGTAACAACCCGCTATTTTGGACCATTCAAATCGAGAATAAATCCACACATGTCGGACATGAATAATTCAAAATATCAGATTGTTATTTAAATTTGGCAAACTCATCATATACAGTAAATAAATCAATCACAGAATCACAAACACAGAGTAATACAATAATACACAGCGGAATAGATAAAATAGTAGTTCATGAAGCTACTATATAAACATCAGAGTTAGAAATAAAATACAACAGAATATCTCAAATGCAGTGAAAAGTCTCCAGTACAACAGATGACTTCTCTGGACAAATCAACTAGAAGAGCTGAAAGCTGAGGCGATAGTTGGATCTCCAAAGGAAGCTCCAAACTCCAAGGGTGAGTCTCAAATGCTGTATCACTCGGTCTGACCCGAGCGTAAAGCAAAACACAAAACACTCGAGTCAGGATTAACATTCTTATACTAATAAATCCAACTCAAGTGAAATATCAACTGAAATACAAGTAACTTAAAGGATGTTTGGGATAACCATCCTCTAAGGATCTGCAGAACTATCTACAAGGTGGAAATATACACTATAACACCGTGGTCATTTCAAATTTATTTATACTTCAAAATCAAAATATCATTTTCATTTCAAATATATCTATTTTACAAATAGTATATATATAGGTTAAATAATTTATAAAGTAAAGTATTTATAATTTCCTCAAGTCTCGCAAATCGATTCAAATCAACTTCAAATTCCAGATTCAAATTTATTCAAAGCTCAATTCATCAATTTAATTCAGTTCTAAATATACCATTTATTTTTCAATATATTTCAACGCTTTAATATTCAACATTTTCAAAGTTAGATTTAACAGTTTCATATAGCTCTTGATTTAACTTCATTATTATTTAATTAGGGAATATTCACTTAATAGTTTCAATATCATTTACTAGCCTTAAATCACATTTTACTAAATATTTCCTTAAACTTTATTCAAACAAGAAATATTCATTAAATTACTTATGAATCAAACCCAAGTTATAAATCATATCTTACATCTCAATTTTAATAAGTTTCTAATCGGTTTAATTAAATAAAATTCTTTATTGAATCAATTTCAACTAAATTCAAATTATCTTCCTAACCTTAACTTATTCAAATTTCTACCAAAATCTATTTTGAAATATAGATATAAGTACTTTACCATATTATATGTATTCAATCAATCTTAATTTAATTTAATATTATAATTAAATATATATATATATATATATATATATATCATTACCATTTATATATAATAATTTAAGAATCAACATTTATTTAACCCATATATTTCTTCCCAAATCCATAGAATTTATTTTCAAAATATTTATATATATGGACCAACGGTGTTTGTATATATATCTATCATATGGTTAAGTGATACGGATATTTATCATTTCAATCCGTAATTTAAATATATACGGGTAGATATCATTTCAACCCGTAATCCTAATTTCAATTCAAATGAAAATCGCTTGGGTTTATCATTTCAACCCATAACGATTTTTTCCTATTCTAAAGTCCGTTCGGGTATGTATCATTTCAACCCATAGTGAATTCTATACTAACATGGAACTTGCAGAGTGGTAACATATAATATAAAATATAACAACATACATATATCATCAATAACAATATAACAAAAACAATAGGATATGGTGTCATATCCCACAGGTGAACAGTAACAGATAATAGCATATATAACAATTTAAATAACTACAGCAGCATATTTCAATTGTCGTTTCAAATGAAATCAAATTTAATCAATATAAGAACGTTAATCGTGAGTGATTGCTCACCTTTCGAGGCTAGAGAGATGGATGGGAACAGAAGCGAATTGTGAATCCAACACAAACTTCAAAGCGAAACAAGATTAGCACGGATGCGATGGATAAAGCTGATAAATAGGAGTAGACAAATTCAAATCAAAACGGGATCAATGAAGAAGATACATTGCATAAATGGATATATATACAACATATATATAAAGTAAGAAAATAGCTTATATTTTTAAAACAACTTTATATATACGTATAATATATATACTAACACCTTTATATTAAACTTATATAACTAGTATATATTCTCAAACAGATAAAAAAATGTCTAAATATGAATACCTTAATATAAAACTATTACATATATATATATATGTGGATTCACCATCGAATTGTTATATCTAATTACTTATAGCATAAACAAACTGGTATAATGTATGACAACTTGTATATTATAACTTTAAAACAAAGCAGAAATGAAATACAACAACAACTTACTTTAATATAAATATATATGATGTCAGACCGACTGTATATATAAACATGGACTTTACAGACCTTACACATTTACTATTAAAGTATAATATATCTATTCTGTAAACGAACTAAGAGCCAATATAACCTATATATAAACTCTAATATATACTGTAAACTTTGGAAGAAAAGCCATATATATATTATACGTATATAACTTATTATATTTATTATAAAATATAAAAAAAACAAGAATCTATAAAACTCATTTCATATACACGCAGCAAGCAGTAAGTATAGACATACTTGCAAACAAATTTTTCTTTGTATTATAAAATTTAGAAATATTTATATTATTAAAATATATATATATATATATATGTTAACAAAGCAACCCAAAATACTGTAACTAACATTATACATAGGACCGAACTACATAACTAATATATGTATGTAAAATGGACAGTAAAGCCCATACAATTTTATACAGTTTTTTTTTCAAAACACAAATAAACAAAAGCTAATCACAAAATAATATATACTGTTTCATACCAAAGAAAGGAGAAGGCTTGAAGTGATGGGTCGGCGAGCACTGGCAGGAGGAAGGTGTGACGTTTAGTGGAAGTACGGTGTGGGCTTGGCTGAAGGTCGGGTGAAGTCGCCGTCAGGTCAGTGATTAGGTGAAGGAGCTCGGCAAGATGCTGTTTGTGGCCAAGGCTGAAAGGAAGGCTATGGGCGTGGTTCAAGTGACCGAAAGAAAGGACGGCATGCGAGAGAGAGAGCAGGGGAGAGCTCGGACTGAGCGGAGGAGGCATGGAGGCAGAGGCTGGTCGCTATATCAATGGCAGGAGATGGTTTCGGTGATGGGTAGAAGGTCGCACGAGGTGGAGGAAGGGAGGGATGATGGAGGGACAGGGAAGAAGAATGAGTTTCAAGGAAAACACCGGCTATAGGCGAAGTGGCTGTAAGTTTTCAGGGGAGCTTAGCATGGGTGTTACGGCCATGGAGATGTGGCGGAAGGGAAGGGGTATACGGCGGAGGTGGTTGCAGCTGCTTTGGAGTGGAGAAGCGTGGGGCTGGCTGCTCAGCTAAGGCTGTCAGGGGAGTGGGGTTTCGGAAGGCACGTGGGTGGATTTCGTGGGTTTTGGCCGAGGACAGTTGAAGGCAGGGCGGTGAAGTACAGGGCGAGCCTACACGGAGAAGAAAATAAATAAAAAGCTAGGGGAAGAGAAGATGCAAAGAGCAGTTTTGAAACGTGGAAGATGATAGGAGTGATTAATATATTGTTGTTTTGTAACGTATGCCTAAAACAAAGCAAAGAAAGGCAATATTAAGGCAATATTAAATAGAGGTGGTGAGGTTACCACGTAAGACAAGATTCGAATTTCCAAAGATAAGCTCTCAAGACTGTTGGTTAAGTTCTCAATGCAAATATAAACAGTAGGCAAATGCAAATGCAGAGAAAACGAACAGCTATATAAATAATTGAAATGATGGATTGGTAACAACATGTCGTTGATTCAGCAAAAGTTATTACAGCAATTTATTATATTGCTTGGATGACACGTTAAAGTTTGAAACGCAAAAGAAAACAAAAGGACACGGATCCGGTACCGATACGGTTATCGGTTTCGTGGATTCTGCTGTGTACCGAACTTCAAAATAAAGAATTGAATATACCATGGTGATCAGCGCGACGAGACGATCAAAACGGTATACAGATATTAGTGGTACGATCATCGGATCAAAAGTCGATAATCGGTACCCAAAATGCCGCTATTCTGCCAGATTTAAGATAAACGGAGCAATAGAAGTCCAAATTTGGAAAACGGAAGATGACATCTGACTCAGAAGAAGATTTAGAAATTTATTGTATAAAAACATTCAAGTTTGGAAAACATTTTATTTCATCAATAATTACTGACTTAAATTGAAATAGAATTTCACAAGAAAATAAACTTCAATATTATCAGATGAAAATTTACCAGTTGTTATGTTTAAATAGACGTATTCCAAATATCAAAATTTTATTTTAAAATTTTATCATTTAAATTTTCACAAAATTTCAACGAATTACGTTATTAAAACAGTTAAATTTTACGGGTCGTTACACTCTCCCCCACTCAAAACTTTTCGTCCCCGAAAAGAAAGAAGGTAGAAGAATAGAAACAACCAGAAAGAAAAATAGATTGAAAGTTAAGTTTAAACAATTAATTTAAAACTATATAAATTTTACATGAAATATACATACTTTTCAAAACCCATTTGTAAAATTTCTTGCTTCCTTCATAAATACCATCTATATGTTTAAATAACACCTTTATAAACATATGTAACTATTTGAAAACAATTATTTATAATTACTTATATTTACAAAGAAGCTATTTGAAAACATTAAATCCATAATTCATAAATTTATTAATTTTTAACTCAAGATACCTTTCAAATATTATTACTAAATCAATAATCATTTACTTTAAATATGTTTTATTTAATTAATAACTTCTAAATTATTTATAACACTAAAATTTTCTATTAAACCATGTAGTATATAAATAAACAATATTTAAAAAGATATAGTCAACAAGGAAAAGAAGGAGGACTTGGAAACAGAATATAGGTGAATAAATAAAGCTGAGCAGATAAGGTAGATTCAAAAGAATAGTATCGGGCATGAATAATAAATTCAAACCATTAGAATTTCAATTTCGAATTATTAATACAAAATTTCTTTGTTGGAAATGCCTTAATAATAAAATATTTTTATAACAAAATACTTTTATAACTCGATGTTTCAACAAGTTTATCCTCGTTCCTGTAGACTCTGGCAGTGCGTTGATCAGGCGCAAAACTAGAATTCTCCAGGTACTTAGTAGACCTATTTTAACACCCAGTGAAAATACTGGAAAACATTTAAAAAAACAGATATGGAAAGTACAATCCAAACAAAAAACAAACAAATCATGGATCGCAGATACACAATGGTTACACCTGGGTCCCTCAGGAAACATCCGTACCTTTTAAGCATTCACTGCCTTGCGAATTTCGCCATGCAACAAAACTGTGGACCGCAGGATACATAACAATGGTTACGCCTGGATCCCCCAGGAAATATCCATACCCCTTAAGCAATCACTGCCTTGCGGATTACGCCACTAACACGACCATAGATCACAGATACACAATGGTTACGCCAGGATCCCCCAAGAAACATCCGTACCTTTTAAGCAATCACTGCCTTGCGAATTACGCTATGCAGTCGAGTTCGTAAGACCATGGGTATCACCATGGAATTCGAAGGACACTCGAGTATCATATCCGGAAAACCAAAAATCAGAGAGAATAATATCGATAGAATGAATCCAAGATGTGGCCACAAATCGGATATCAAGCAGAAGGCACTTTCCATATCTTTACTTCGAAAATATGTATCATATAGTACCCTTTTCAAATCACTTTCAAATATCGTACTTATATAAAATCCATTATATATAAGATTTAATTTTCAAATCAAATACTTTTCTAAAATCAAAAGTATATCAAATCACACTTATATAGACTTTAATTATATAAGATTTCACTTTTCAAATTGAGTACCCTTTTTCAAATCCATAGTTTTCGAATAAATTTCATACTCATACAAATCAATTTTATATAAGTTCGACAACTCCCAAATCAAGTATTTAGTAACACAAGGTTCTCAATTTTTAATTTTTTTCAATATTAGTTTAGTTTCAAAATCATATACAATCTCACTAAATTATTTCTTCTCAATTTAAATATCTTTAGTTTCAAAGTTTCCAACATAATAAATTTAGAAAATAATCCAAGTTTCTAAATCAATATCATTTAAGTCAACTAATTCATTTCCAAAATCAATGGTTTTCAAAATCAATTTTATACCTACATAAGGTCCATCTTATATAAGGATCAAATTTTACAAAACTAAATTTCGCTGTATGAAGAGCCATATAGGGTTGAATATCTTTGCTTTTATGGGTTATATATTTTAATTTGGAAAATTTTCTTTTAGTAATCAAAGATATTCTAACCCGACAGCTTTCAACTTCAGCGTCAAAATATATCACTGATAATTGAATATAAGATGTACATACGTCATCATTTCGCAAAATCACATTCGATCGCTCGCTCGATCACACAAGTTCGCTTTCAAACTAGTATTGTCCACTCGACTTCCCTAATGCGGATTTCGATATGGTTTCTCGACTAGAAGCCATCAGTCTCCTTGCATAGCCATATACTATGATGGAGAATTCTAGAATCAAGCCCAAAATCCATATCAAATATTCGCCATCAAGAATCGAATGAAAAATCCTAACACGAAATGGTGTAATCCACCTCGAACTTGTGTACTCAAACTTGGATCAAATTAATTATGCAAATAAAACAGCATACATACAACTTATATATTTATTCCAACTTTTTAAATATATAGTTTCATAAAGATGTTACTAAGTTAAAACATTTAAACTAAATTTTATTCAAAATATTTTGAAGACCAAATTCTTTTCGAAACATTTCAAATTTAAATTTCATATTAGAAAAATTCAAAATAGCCTTATTCATATACTTAACAAAACAGTTTCAACTTATTTAAATCATATTACTTCATACTTAAACATTCAAAACAAACTTATATACTTTATCAAATAATTCATACTTTTCAAAAAATTTAGCTTTGAAAAGTTAACCTTGATTTGGAGTGCTCGAACCTTCGAAATAGTTGAAGAAATCATTTTCAAATTCAAGAGTTGGAAATCAACAAATCAGTAAATCAATTTCAAAAGATAGGTTTCAAATCCGAAACTAAAGGACTGAACACCGGCTTACTTCAAATCATTTCAAATATATATACATATATCTTTCGAATATCAAATATTACTTCGGAATTTGAAAATCAAAACTGGTTTCACAAAATCACTCGCATAGCGAAGCTATTGAAGTGGCCTATCCCTCACTCCGAAACTCGAAAATCAATGTCGATGATGCGTGCACTCATCACCGAAATTATTTTCTAGCGACATAAGTGAGTTCTGGACTTCTATTTTCTTGAAAACTTCTTTGAAATTTCTTCGAAATCATTCGAAACTCATTAAAATCATTTGAAACATTTCTTATTCGGAAAATACTTTTAAATCTTACTATTATTATTATATATTTCAAAATCTTAAAACCAATTTCAAAATACCGGAGTTCAATTCTCGAATTTCAAATTTTAAAATCCTTCAGTTATAAATCATTTTTATATAACTCAATTTCTTATATAATTTTTCAAAATTACAAATCCTTTCGAAACCTCAAATTCTTATTTTAAAGGGTTTTTAATCTTTATCGAAACATTTCACTTTTATATATAGAATATAATAATTTCGATATATAAAACAATTTCTAAAATATAAACAAGCCTGATTTTTCAAAGGATGGTTCAAGAATGGATTTCAAAACAAAGATAGAAATTCAACTTAGAGGGACTCTAATCAAATAGGATTCTGATTCGAAGATAGGCTCGAACGAAGATGAGATAATTAATTACAAAACAGTAGATGGATACACTTATATAAATCGCGGGCGACCTTAACCGGGTCAACCGTGACTTCAAGAATATAATTAATGCGGAAATCTAAGGCAAATCGACATTCGATCGCCAGAGATAGAATTCGGCATAACAAGAGATGGCAACATCAAAACCAAGGGATATATAAATCTCCGGTGAATCAATGCCAATTGTAAAGGAGTTCCACCCCTTTTCAAATCATTCAAAGATCGACGGGATCGCCTATTCTTATAGAGATCATTCGACGTGGAGTTATGGGATACTCCAAAATCAAAAAAATACCAATAGAGAGAGACAAGCATGAATTTTGGAACCGCAAGGAACGTTCCAAAGTTCAAAGGAAATCTAGTCGAAAGGAAGAGATTCAAACTCGAACGAAAGTGATTCTGTAAATAAATTTACTATATATGCTAAGCTTTGCCTAGAGCCAAAGCTCTGATACCAACTGTAACGACCCGCTATTTTGGACCATTCAAATCGACAATAAATCCACACATGTCGGACTTGAATAATTCAAAATATCAGATTGTTATTTAAATTTGGCAAACTCATCATATACAATAAATAAATCAATCACAGAATCACAGACACAGAGAAATACAATAATACGCAGCGGAATAGATAAAATAGTAGTTCATGAAGCTACTATATAAACATCAGAGTTAGAAATAAAATACAACAGAATATCTCAAATGCAGTGAAAAGTCTCCAGTACAACAGATGACTTCTCTGGACAAATCAACTAGAAGAGCTGAAAGCTGAGGCGATAGTTGGATCTCCAAAGGAAGCTCCAAACTCCAAGGGTGAGTCTCAAATGCTGTATCACTCGGTCTGACCCGAGCGTAAAGCAAAACACAAAACACTCGAGTCAGGATTAACATTCTTATACTAATAAATCCAACTCAAGTGAAATATCAACTGAAATACAAGTAACTTAAAGGATGTTTGGGATAACCATCCTCTAAGGATCTGCGGAACTATCTACAAGGTGGAAATATACACTATAACACCGTGGTCATTTCAAATTTATTTATACTTCAAAATCAAAATATCATTTTCATTTCAAATATATCTATTTTACAAATAGTATATATATAGGTTAAATAATTTATAAAGTAAAGTATTTATAATTTCCTCAAGTCTCGCAAATCGATTCAAATCAACTTCAAATTCCAGATTCAAATTTATTCAAAGCTCAATTCATCAATTTAATTCAGTTCTAAATATACCATTTATTTTTCAATATATTTCAACGCTTTAATATTCAACATTTTCAAAGTTAGATTTAACAGTTTCATATAGCTCTTGATTTAACTTCATTATTATTTAATCAGGGAATATTCACTTAATAGTTTCAATATCATTTACTAGCCTTAAATCACATTTTACTAAATATTTCCTTAAACTTTATTCAAACAAGAAATATTCATTAAATTACTTATGAATCAAACCCAAGTTATAAATCATATCTTACATCTCAATTTTAATAAGTTTCTAATCGGTTTAATTAAATAAAATTCTTTATTGAATCAATTTCAACTAAATTCAAATTATCTTCCTAACCTTAACTAATTCAAATTTCTACCAAAATCTATTTTGAAATATAGATATAAGTACTTTACCATATTATATGTATTCAATCAATCTTAATTTAATTTAATATTATAATTAAATCTATATATATATCATTACCATTTATATATAATAATTTAAGAATCAACATTTATTTAACCCATATATTTCTTCCCAAATCCATAGAATTTATTTTCAAAATATTTATATATATGGACCAACGGTGTTTGTATATATATCTATCATATGGTTAAGTGATACGGATATTTATCATTTCAATCCGTAATTTAAATATATACGGGTAGATATCATTTCAACCCGTAATCCTAATTTCAATTCAAATGAAAATCGCTTGGGTTTATCATTTCAACCCATAACGATTTTTTTCCTATTCTAAAGTCCGTTCGGGTATGTATCATTTCAACCCATAGTGAATTCTATACTAATATGGAACTTGCAGAGTGATAACATATAATATAAAATATAACAACAGACATATATCATCAATAACAATATAACATAAACAATAGGATATGGTGTCATATCCCACAGGTGAACAGTTACAGATAATAGCATATATAACAATTTAAATAACTACAGCAGCATATTTCAATTGTCGTTTCAAATGAAATCAAATTTTATCAATATAAGAACGTTAATCATGAGTGATTGCTCACCTTTCGAGGCTAGAGAGATGGATGGGAACAGAAGTGAATTGTGAATCCAACACAAACTTCAAAGCGAAACAAGATTAGCACGGATGCGACAGATAAAGCTGATAAATAGGAGTAGACAAATTCAAATCAAAATGGGATCAATGAAGAAGATACATTGCATAAATGGATATATATACAACGTATATATAAAGTAAGAAAATAGCTTATATTTTTAAAACAACTTTATATATACGTATAATATATATACTAACACCTTTATATTAAACTTATATAACTAGTATATATTCTCAAACAGATAAACAAATGTCTAAATATGAATACCTTAATATAAAACTATTACATATATATATATATATATATGTGGATTCACCATCGAATTGTTATATCTAATTACCTACAGCATAAACAAACTGGTATAATGTATGACAACTTGTATATTATAACTTTAAAACAAAGCAGAAATGAAATACAACAACAACTTACTTTAATATAAATATATATGATGTCAGACCGACTGTATATATAAACATGGACTTTACAGATCTTACACATTTACTATTAAAGTATAATATATCTATTCTGTAAACGAACTAAGAGCCAATATAACCTATATATAAACTCTAATATATACTGTAAACTTTGGAAGAAAAGCCATATATATATTATACGTATATAACTTATTATATTTATTACAAAATATAAAAAAACAAGAATCTATAAAACTCATTTCATATACACGCAGCAAGCAGTAAGTATAGACATGCTTGCAAACAAATTTTTCTTTGTATTATAAAATTTAGAAATATTTATATTATTAAAATATATATATATATATATATGTTAACAAAGCAACCCAAAATACTGTAACTAACATTATACATAGGACCGAACTACATAACTAATATATGTATGTAAAATGGACAGTAAAGCCCATACAATTTTAAACAGTTTTTTTTTTCAAAACACAAATAAACAAAAGCTAATCACAAAATAATATATACTGTTTCATACCAAAGCAAGGAGAAGGCTTGAAGTGATGGGTCGGCGAGCACTGGCAGGAGGAAGGTGTGACGTTTAGTGGAAGTACGGTGTGGGCTTGGCTGAAGGTCGGGTGAAGTCGCCGTCAGGTCAGTGATTAGGTGAAGGAGCTCGGCAAGATGCTGTTTGTGGCCAAGGCTGAAAGGAAGGCTATGGGCGTGGTTCAAGTGACCGAAAGAAAGGACGGCATGCGAGAGAGAGAGCAGGGGAGAGCTCGGACTGAGCGGAGGAGGCATGGAGGCAGAGGCTGGTCGCTATATCAACGGCAGGAGATGGTTTCGGTGATGGGTAGAAGGTCGCACGAGGTGGAGGAAGGGAGGGATGATGGAGGGACAGGGAAGAAGAATGAGTTTCAAGGAAAACACCGGCTATAGGCGAAGTGGCTGTAAGTTTTCAGGGGAGCTTGGCATGGGTGTTACGGCCATGGAGATGTGGTGGAAGGGAAGGGGTATAGGGCAGAGGTGGTTGCAGCTGCTTTGGAGTGGAGGAGCGTGGGGCTGGCTGCTCAGCTAAGGCTGTCAGGGGAGTGGGGTTTCGGAAGGCACGTGGGTGGATTTCGTGGGTTTTGGCCGAGGACAGTTGAAGGCAGGGCGGTGAAGTACAGGGCGAGCCTACACGGAGAAGAAAATAAATAAAAAGCTAGGGGAAGAGAAGATGCAAAGAGCAGTTTTGAAACGTGGAAGATGATAGGAGTGATTAATATATTGTTGTTTTGTAACGTATGCCTAAAACAAAGCAAAGAAAGGCAATATTAAATAGAGGTGGCGAGGTTACCATGTAAGACAAGATTCGAATTTGAAAAGATAAGCTCTCAAGACTGTTGGTTAAGTTCTCAATGCAAATATAAACGGTAGGCAAATGCAAATGCAGAGAAAACGAACAGCTATATAAATAATTGAAATGATGGATTGGTAACAACATGCTGTTGATTCAGCAAAAGTTATTACAGCAATTTATTATATTGCTTGGTTGACACGTTAAAGTTTGAAACGCAAAAGAAAACAAAAGGACACGGATCCGGTACCGATACGGTTATCGGTTTCGTGGATTCTGCTGTGTACCGAACTTCAAAATAAAGAATTGAATATACCATGGTGATCAGCGCGACGAGATGATCAAAATGGTATACAGATATTAGTGGTACGATCATCGGATCAAAAGTCGATAATCGGTACCCGAAATGCTGCTATTCTGCCAGAATTAAGATAAATGGAGCAATAGAAGTCCAAATTTGGAAAACGGAAGATGACATCTGACTCAGAAGAAGATTTAGAAATTTATTGTATAAAAACATTCAAGTTTGGAAAACATTTTATTTCATCAATAATTACTGACTTAAATTGAAATAGAATTTCACAAGAAAATAAACTTCAATATTATCAGATGAAAATTTACCAGTTGTTATGTTTAAATAGACGTATTCCAAATATCAAATTTTTATTTTAAAATTTTATCATTTAAATTTTCACAAAATTTCAACGAATTACGTTATTAAAACAGTTAAAATTTACGGGTCGTTACATTTTTGGTATTCCAACTTAACTATTCCTCGCCCAAGAGTGAAGACAGGTAAGTTAGAGCATTGGTTGCACCAAAGCCTTGCCTAGATGCTTCATTCTTGAATCTCACAAATAGATAAGTCTACTTCGTTGTCTTTTAGTGTTAAGTGTAGTATTAATGATTTCCATAAACAAGTAAGAACTCAACACAATTAACACGTTTCTAACATTTTTCGGCTTACTATTCCTCGGTCAAGAGGGAAGCCGGTTGGTTAGAGCTCTATTGCTCCATCCGTACTCAAACATCAATCTTAACGCTCACAAATAGATAAGTCTTACTTCATCGGCTTTTAGTGTTAAACATAGTTAATTACTTTTCAAACAAGTAATTAAACAATTAACGATTTGGCCATTTAGCAATTCTATCCCATTTCTAAACCTTTGTTTATACATTTAAAACCCTTTTTAAAATGATATATATGTATAATACTTTGTTTACCAAAACTTGATATTAAATAAACCATTTTCGAAGATGTTTATTACATAAGATATAAAATAGTCAACATATTTTCTAAAAACTATATACACTAAAAAATACTTTATAATACTTATAATAGGTTTTAAAACTTTTACTCAAAATATAACTTGAAAATAACAACTTTACAATTTTCCTTAAAATTTGAAAAGAACATGTATTCTATTTATTTTAACAAAATATCCCTTCTTTAAAAATTCATGACCGACTCTTAAAAATTCATAAATATCTCAAACAGCTTTTGATATACTCTAATATGAGTTAGTAAAAACTTGTGAGAAGAATGAAACAAAATACTTAAATTTAAATATCTTTTCAAACCTTTAAAGTCCAATATCAAGGCTAAATAGGGCAGTTTTGCGCAGGTGAAGCTTTGACCACTTATGAGATGTTACTTTACTTTTACCATCCAAACTTTTAATTGCATCAAACATATATAAAAAAAATTATAAATATGGTGAGAAACCCCTAAAGATCTCTCTATAAAGTTCCATAGAAATCGTCGAATAATAAACAATTCCAAACTGCATCTATAGCGACTATTGCTATAAGGGCACTTTCAAACCTGAGTCCAATATAAACCGGAGTCCATCTATAACCTTTGCTTTTTGTTCCAAGGTCTTGTCACAAGTCATACAAGTCCATTCAAGTCCATTCCAAGTCCCTTCATATGGATCACATATGCATCTTGTTTTCAAAACAAGAATCAAACCATTGTTTTCAACAATGTCAACAACAATTCAAACAACATATATACAATCAACACAACTTATATATGTTATATTTTCAATCAAAGAGCTGATTTATCTTACCTTTAAACCAACAACAACCAAGATCGAAGATAACCAAGTCAAACCTCCACCTTGCAATCACCTTCCCTTCCTTCCTTCCACCCTTTTCACTTGTTTTTGCCTTCTTCCTCTACAAAGTGCTCATGGTCATTAGATATAGGGGAAATGTGGCTTCACTTCTTTAGCTTCTAACTAGGTAGGATGTTTTGTAATGTAGTAGTAATGTTTCACTTTGAGTTTGAGTTGATTTGGATTTGATTTGCAAATATTTCTCGTTAGGAAATTATGAAGAGGTGGAAGAAGAAGACATGGATTTTATAACTCTAAGCTTTGTGAATTTGTGAATGATAACTAAGGGTGTGCCTCTTCTTATATAGGTAATGAATGGTGCTTTTTAAGCTTGCCTTTAACCTCCCTTCATGCCATGGAAGCCTTACCTTCGATCACTTCTTCTTTAAGTCACTTCTCCTTTATGCTAATTACCGCCATACCTCTCTTATAATAATAGCTCTGATCCTAAAGGAAGCTTTTAGAACTTTCCATGATTTGTGAAGAGGTGTGTGTGTGTGTTAATTAGTTTCTAATGTGTTAATTAGATCATTAGACAAATGCATAAAAGTTCAAACAACTTATATCGATCGAAAAGCTGTTTATCGATAAACCGATTTTCGGTCACATTATCGATTTTCCGTTGAAGAATATATTTTTGTAAACAAATTTCAAAAACAAGTTTCTTATCATTATTCATTAATTAAATGATATCTAACAAGGTTATAAAATCATATTTATAACACTTAATTATACTTCAAAACGTTACGATATTTGAAGACAAAGTATTCAAATTTCTAGATCGCTACAACATCCTTCAGTTTTCCATGTCAATCGAATGGTAAAGTTTCGCCAGCATTTTTCTACTCTTCCATTCATCGATTTGTGAGCCTTTGCACTTCGATTCCCGACCCATTACTTTATTTTCTCATCTTAGAAATCTTCTTCTTTCTATCCATTTTCTCAAAATTCATTACCTTCTTCTCTTTTTAGTTTTAACGTCTCCTTCATGATAGAAATAACTGAACAATCTCCTAACATTCCAACCCTCATCCAAAGCAACTGCACCTCAAGGAAGCAAATCTAAATAGAAATAGCCAGATTTACATTCACAAGCAAATCCGAATCAATGTTAATTTTAATAGCTTTCCTGGTTGACTTAGAAAGGATAATAATTTTGAAAAAAGAAACAAGGCTTTTAGAAGTGCAAAGTAGTGAAAAAGGAAATTTTTTATGTGTAAAGCATACACCGCACATGGGAGAGAGAAGAAAAGAAAGCTTGGAAGAAGTGAATTTTTTTTCTAAAAGTGTAGTTTACAAAGAGATATCTATGAGACGTGAATGTAAATAATTAGAGATTGGAGAAGTGGGTTGAAAACATGTGTGAATAAATGTGGAGTGGGTAACGCGTTCTATGTAATTTACCGATGTGCGTGCCAATTCTTTACAGCTATTTGGTGTCTTACTTATAAAACAAATCTCTATCGTCCTTTGTCTCTTGTTTATCTACCAAGGAATTATATATACATACATACATGTATGTATGTATGTATGTATATATGTGTGTGTGTGTCTATATATCCTCAAAATCTTTGTTCGATTGAACCCTTGGATCTGTTGTTCAAATTGACTATTAAACAACTGATATTGTTAGGATATACATGATTATGTTATATAACACGGTATTGACAGTAAATAAACAAATATTGTATTACCTAATAAGACATGATAATTCTTCACAATTTAGAAGCGCCATTATCCTAGCTATGACAAACTCTTTAAGTGTTTCAAAACTTCTATCCTTCCATTTACCTAAAGGATGTGCACGTTTTTGAAAAATGGAAAGAGAAATGTCGGATGACCCATTCATAGCATCATTATTATGAGGATCAATGTTAGAACCAACTTAACATGGTGTTCAAAATAATAATTAAAAAATGTGGATGCTTCTTCAACAGTGTATGCTTGATATATCACCTTCAATGCTTTTTTTGCATCTTTTTTTAAGGTGACCTAGGCACCTTCATATCAAAAAGTTATTAATTATACAATTCCTATTTTGATTTCTAAAATGAATATATAACTCTTAATTGTATTTTACAGGCCTCTCAAAAGGATTCATCCATCTGTATTGCACATGTCCTCGCATTAAAGCTTCAGTTGGTAGATGTATGGGTAAATGTTCTTTGTAGTTGAATACTCCAAAAGGAAATATTTTTTCGAATTTACATAATAATTTGGGTATATCCGTTTTCAATTTTTTTAAATTACTTTTATCAAGTATGTTAGAGCATAACTCTTATATAACAAACTAAGTTCAGTATTAGACATCCACACCTTCGACGGCAAAAACTCATTAAATACTATTGGGAAAAAAGAGTTTTTAAAAACCATGACAATCGTGACTCTTCAATCTCAATAGTTGAAAATCCTTCATATCAACATATCTTCTTATGTTAGAAGCAATTCCATCTGAAAACCTCAAATTTTAAACCCACACTAATAGCTTTTGTCAATGCTTATTTTCCAACTCGTAACAAGCAAGTTGTTTGAAATTTGGTCGCTCGCCATCAATTTTAGGCTCCTAACGATTACAATATAACATGACGTCCTTTCTTGACTTCAAATCATATTTTGTTTTTCCTTTCACGTTCATTATTGTGTTAAAGAAGTCCTCAAAGATATTTTTCTTATTATGCATTATGTCTACCTTGTGTCGAAGTTTATGATTTTTCCAATATGGTAACTCCCAAAATATACTTTATTTACACCAACTGTGATGCTCTCCTTTACCATGAACTTTGGGCGCTTTTCCTATCTCGTGTATATAGGGATAATCTTGCACAAACTCCTAAACTTCTTTGCTACTCAGAATGGATGGTGGCTCTTAAGTAATAGTTGTGTTTCATTTGAATTTTTTTATCTGGTCGTTTACATGTAAAAAACGACGACATCGATCCCACCTACATTGTTTGCCACCATGTGTAAGTCTAAATGATTCTGTCCAATCCATGCAAACATGACAAACGAATTTTCCATTATTACTCTATCCAGAAAGCATCCATACTTAGGAAAATGGCTTATCGTTCACAATAAAGAAGCAAATAACTTGAAGTTCTTTTTATTTTAGACGTCGTACCTAACAATACCCTAAGTCCATAGCATTTTAAACTCATCAACCAAAGGCTGTAAGTACATGTCTATCCCTTTTTTTGGATTTTTAGGTGCATAAACAATTATATTTAGAAACATGTATGGATTCTTTATATACATCCAAGGAGGGAGTGTAACGACCCGGAATTTTGGACCATTCGCATACATTATAAGTGTATAGGTAGACACTCATGCCGGAGTTGAATTGCTCAAAATACCGCGTTGTTAATTTAAATTTGGAAAAACTGAACATATACAGTAAATAAATAATCACAGATCACAGACACAGAGTAATAAGTGCAGCGGAAATAAAAGAGATAGTAGTTCATGAAGCTATTATATAAATGTATAAGATACATCAGAGTTTACAACAGAAGAGTAATACGATACATCAGATACAATCAGAATACATCACTGGAATCATCGAATACTGAAAGCAGAATAGATGGCTGGATCTTCAAGCAAAGCTCCAACTCCAAAGGTGAGTCTCGAATACTGGTACACTCAGTCTGCCCGAGCGTAAAGTAAAAACACAAGACACTCGAGTCAGGATTAACATTCTTATATTAATAAATCCAACTCAAGTGAAATAGCAATTGAAATACAAGTAACTCAAAGGATGTTTGGAATAACCATCCTTTAAGGATCCGTTAAACTATCTACTATGTAGTAGTGTACGATAAGTAGATAATGTCTATCAGTAATATAAAAAGATATCAAAATAGCGTTAAGTCATGGCCCATTCCACCCTTAACACATTTTTATTCCCAAAAGCATATACAAGACCGTAGTTTCCCCAAAACCGGAAGTCACCAGAGGGCAATCCATATACTAAAGGTACAAATCAAAATCGTAGTGGTCGCGCATAAATGGATTACAAGTATGACAAGGCACATGAGGCAATACCCAAGGTAGTGATACTACCGTTCGCCTGATCCGGACTGGTGAGAACGCAACACCGCAGCGCCCGCAACACCGTGAAACAACACTCCCAAAATCAAGGGTGCACCAATCGACAACAAGTATAAGTAGTTCGAAGAAGTGTGTCCACTTAAGGTAGCTAATCCTCCATTGGCCCGGCACAGCTCCTGTTTTAGTCATTTCCAATTTGACACAAGTGTCAAGGCTATCTGTAATGACCCGCCACTCATTCCACAGAATGACGCATCATTAATAAGAAAGAAAGGGATAGAAAAGAGAAAAGAAGAGAAAAGAAAGAAAGAAACAATATCAGAATCTCAACAGCAGAACGAATAAATTATATTAATAACATAAACTATTACATAGTATACAACACTTATTAGAGTTACACAGATTACACATCACATACTAGACAGTTATAAACACCTGTCTAGTTATTACAACTCAAATACAATACAAAAACACTATCACAAAGATCTACACAGCGGAACTACAATATATCTACAACGCTGAAGCCTCCTGCTCCATTGCTCCTCCCGATAACTCGTCAAAGCTAACCTGAATCCCTTGGCTACTCGTAAAAATTTGAGTACCCAAGAGTTTATAAAACAGAAATAAACACTTGGGTCAGACATGGGTCTGGTGTGAGTAACAGGTTAAAGTTGCTTAACTTCGAAAACCATTTGGAAAGAAAGGTATCTCGTAAGACTTCTCGCACATAAACATGGAAAAGTTTTTACCTTACGATAACCAAAACATTTGATAGGAAATCCAGTTATATTACAATAGGTCTAGGGTTTTCAAATAAATATGAAATAGCTGAAATTGTTACATTATTAAATTCCAGCATACTAGCCACAAAGTGGGTTATACAATCAAATCCGTATATCACTTATTGGAAATTGGATTCCATACAATGGCAGGGCTACCGAGGTACCGCCCGTCACAGTACGTGGCCTAGATCACCGTACCGAGGATTACTCCCAATCCCCTGCAACACAAGGCCGGAACCATCCCTTACTGGATAATTCCCGCACAAGACTCCCCAGCAGTTGTTGCAATCAACTGCCCACACAACCGAATAATAAGAAGGGACCTCTAGACAGGAGAAATCTTGTCCTACTTGGGTGCTACCCACTAACCTTGCTGCACCTCCCCTGTTTTAGCCATTCCTGGTTGATGAGGCTTGATGCTACGATTACCTTCAATCAGAATACATCACTTAGAATGCTCATCGTCCACTTGACGATGTTCTGAAAGCATTCAATCCATACAAGTTCGTTCCGGGTTCGAACGAAACCGAAGGCATTATCTCGTTACACTCATTTTGGAATCACCCTCAGAGTTAACGACAATAACCCTTGCACTCTGAATCTTCATCTTCACTTGAGATTCACGACCTATCGTTAATTTGGATCGATGTGGTATTCGGATATCCAAATCTGGAAACCCGATCCCGGTCTCATCGAAATCCAAAACGTATCTTTTAAGGCCAAGTTGTTTTAAGATTAAAACAATTCTATTCTATTATCTATATACACACATAGATAATTCACAATATCAAATAGATAATCTACATTATCATCATAAACAGATAATTCATATCATCATCACTATGTAACCAAACATCCCTATCACACAATATCAATTATCTCATATCTGAGATCTTAAACCATTCAAGGTAAACAATATCATACATCCATACATAAGCAATGATCTATTAATCATACTATAATTAATTTAAAATGAATTAAATTAATTACTTCTATCTCTAATTAATTTAAAGTAAATTAAATTAATTACTACATCTATAAATCCTGCTTAAATCACTATTAATTAATTATCAATCAATTAATCAATCATCATCCAATTATTCATTTTAATTAATCATCCTTGATTAATTAACATTTAATTACATTCAAGTAATTAGCATTAAATTAATTTCACAAATTAATTATTCTTAACCACTTATAGTAATTAACCTTTAATTACTTCATTTATTAATTAACTATAATTAATTACATTAATCTTTAATTAATTACATTAATTAATCACTTCATTTATTAATTATTTCTTAATTAATCAATTCTTAATTACATCATTAATTATATTAATTAATGATCCCTAATTACATTTTATTATTAATTACTCTAATTAAATTAATTACATTAAGTAATTAATCTTTAATTAAAACATAATTATTAATCTCTCTTGATTAATCATATTCAGTAATTAACTACCCTTAATTACTTCTTTAAATAAATTAATTATTCCTTAATTAATTTCTTAATTAATCCCTTGATTAATTCCATTAAGTAATTAACTACCCTTAATTACTTCTTCAGTAATTTATCTATTAATTACTTTCTTAAGTAATTATACTTCACAAATCATTAAGTGATTATCTTAAATTAATTAAACTTAATTAATTAACTTAACTAATCAAATTAAACTCAATTGATTACAATGAGTAATTAATTTCTTAATTTCTTCCATTAAGTATTTATACTTAATTAAACAATTCCACAAATGATTAACCTTAATCAATTAATCTATTTAATTATCAAAATTAATCACATTAATTAATTACTTATTAAACCCAAGTTAATGATCTACATTAAACTATTAACTATTCTTTAATTATTTTTCTTAAATAATTAAACTTTAATTAACCATTATTAATTACAAATTAATTAATTCTAATTACCAATAAATTAATCTCTAATTACTTAATTAACTAAGTACCTAACAATAACTTAATTAATCCTTAATTACTTGATTAATTTATTCCTAACCATTAATTAATAATCTTAACTTATCAAATCTTATCTAATTAATGGTCCTTGGTTTCTAATTAATTAACCTTTAATTAATTTAATTTAAATCTTAATTAATCAATTTAAACCCTTAATTACTAAATTTATTAACCCAAATCATAATTAATTAAATAAATTAATTATCCATTTTAATTAACTTAATAATTTATTTTATCCCAAATTATTAAATCTTAATTATCTTTAAGATAAAACTTATTCTTATTAGTGATTAAATTATCATTAATAAAGCATTTAAAACAATTTACTTTTAAATTTACTTTAAATTCCATTTTAAATTTAAGATTTAAAAGGAATACAAATTTAACTTTAACAAAGTTTTAAAACCATTTAAATTCTTTTAAATCACATGTTAAAAAAATATTTACTTAATTAAAGAAATTTAAAACCAAATTCATTTTAAATTCAAATCAATTTAAAATACACTTTAACATTCAAATGGTTTAAAACATTTTAAATTTAAAAACTTCTTTTTATTTCACAATTGAAATACATATTAACTTTGATTACAGATTAATCTTTAGATTTAGAAACCTATTTACAATTTTAAAACTTCATTTAAAATTCAAACTACTTAACCCTTTTAAAAGTAGTTAAACCAATTCAAATTTTAAAAACTTTATCTTATTTGAAAACTGAGATTTAAACTTAAACTCCAGATTAAAACTAGATTTAAAACTTATTTAAAACTTTACTTTTCATTTAAACTCAGTTTTAAATTTTATCTTAAAATTTAAAAACAGGACAACAGGTTCTGTTAAAACCTGTTACCAATAATTTACCCCGAGCACTACCTATATTTACTTCGAGAATTCAACCCAAAATCACGAGTACAGCTTCGAGTTGCCCCCTTCTTCCCCAAAACATAACAGCCCTACCCAGACATGCACGTGCACGTGCACCAACCCACGGCGACGTTTCGATCAACTTTCCGGCCATCAACAAGTTGCCGTCAACCTCACCAATCCCCTCGATCACTCAGTAGAACGATTTTGCTTATGAATCGAAATCGAACCCATCGATCGAACTGGAACCAACTTCGATCGATAAAAACTCCACCGCGACGACGATCACGTCCACCGGAACCCTAGCCCCTTCATCCAGAGCCGCCTTGAACCCAAGCAACGATCCCCCTTCTCGCGATCATCTCCAACTTCTCCATGGCATCGCATTAGTCTCGAGAAAACCAACGACAAAATCTGGCGACTAAACCCAACATCGTCTTCCCATGCCTTCTCCGATGATCAATAACCTTCGCGGTTATTTTTCTCGTGATCACTGAACTATCTTCCACCTCCAGGAACAACCACACCCCTCCAATCACCATCGATCAACAGGATTCGACAATATACCCAAATCGATCAACTCCGATAATTCTCATTATTCACATATTTTAAAATCATAAAAATTATGTCAAAAATCATTATTTCACCACAAGAATCTGTTTATAGGATCAAATCACAGAATTAAAATTATTGGTTTTTGATTTATATTCGATTCCCACTGTAAAATCTTACTTTCTAGAATAATTTCCTAATATCAACTCTTGAATTTATTTTTAAAAACGATGTTATAGCCATGTGATCAAATTCACTTTATTGATCAAAGCCTAGCAATGTTTATATGATGAGAATGGAGTTTATTTGGAAATATTTGAGACTGTCATTTAACAGAGAACATATTTATATATATATACACATTCATATGCACATACAACTCAAAGTAGTATATACATATATTCAACTTCAATCATACATGCAAACCATAATATAACAATTCCTATATAGATTTAAACTATTTTTAACATAAAAGTTCACAGGAAAACAAGAACAGAGAATATTACAGACATGCATACAAATAAATATTCACATCAGACATTCACTTATATATACATGCAATACACATTTATATTCAACCATACTAGCATGCAACCAAATTATATTTTAAATTTTAAAAGTTACTCACCTGTTCAAATGAAACAGAGGACAGTTTTGACTTTTGAAAACCTGGATTGTTTTAAAATTGGAAATTTGCATTGCCATTGCTTTTGAACTTTAAACTTGAAACTTGAATGCTTCTTTGATTTAAATACTTGAGTTGCTTGCTTTCAAACAGAATTTAAGTTGCTGGAATATGCTCCAGGTTGAAGAAAGTGTTCAGGCTTTTGTTCTTGCTTTTGAAAATGAGTTTACAGGCTTGAAGAAGAAACAGGCTTTTGATTTTTGGTTTGAGGAGGATGATTACTAATTTTGATTTGTTGAAGTGAAACAAATTTCTGGATTGAGGAGTTTGATCCACTGATTTTTGCTTTGAGAAATGGTTTGAGAAGAGTGAATTTCAGATTTGCTTTGAGTTATTTTGTAAGCTGAAATCTCTTTTTCTTAGTTTTGGAAAAAGAATAGAAAAAGAATGGAAGGGAGAAAGCAATTGTTTATATAAGCTGAAAAATGATTTAATAAAAATAAAAGAAATTAAAATTAAAAACTTGACATTTGTCATATATCTTTGTTTATTGATTTACACATGTTATTAAGGTGTCTTAATATGTTAACACTTGTAAAATGAGGCTTTAGGAAAATAACACTTGTCTTTTAAGTATTTCTTATTATTATAAATATTAAATGAAAGCTTTTTACTTAATTTATAAATTTACAAATACTTATTTATATATATATATATATATATATAACTTTTAAAGAATAAAACCAATCATATAAAAACAATACATATATCTATTATTTGAAAATAACATATTTGACCATTTTAAATAATTTATAAAAGAGATTATAAATTACTTATTACTTAAATGAATTAATGTTTCATATATTAATTATATTTTAAACTTTCATATCTAATTTCAAATCATATTCATTAAGTAATATTTAAAAAGAAATAAAACAAACCTTTTATTTAAATTTAAACTTAAGCTAAAAATCTATTTTTAACAATTAAACATTTATCTTATGTATTTTAAAACCATATAGTTATTTATTAAATAGCTTTGAAAAGCTTAATATTAAATTAATCATGATTTCCAAATTACCAATATATATTAGAATTTGAAAATATAATTTCATTTGTTAAATTCAAACCAAAGCTCATCTATTTACAATATATATATTATAAATAGAAGATATTTTATTAAATTTTAAAAGATAAAATTCACCAATTAAATATATATTTAATTAGATTATTAAATCAATTCAAATTTTATTATCATAGATTATCAAATCAATTTAATTATTTAAACAGATTATTAAATTGATATTGTCCAAAAATTCTGGGATATCACACTATCCATCATCGTTCTCTTTCTTCAGTCATCACGTACATCATTCCAACCACTTCATTCTGGATCATCACTCCGCGTATAGTTATTAAAGTGGTTTTCGGTTTAGATAGAGAGTATATCCATAACCGAATTCCGGTCTCTTTAATGACTTTCGTAATTATTACACCGATTGGTCGTTTGTTTATTTCAAAAACAAATCAATTTCAATTTCAAATAGAATTCGTAAATCAACATTTCATTTGTCTTTCAAAACCAATTTCCAATAATTTACGTTTCAAAACTTCCAAATTATTATTTCACAATCTTATAATTCAATTTCAATTTCTATTTAAGACAATCCAAATATTGATTCAAGCTCGAATACAAGTTTCATTTCGAAAACATTTAAATTAAATCTTATTTAACATTCAAATCAATTTAAAATCATTTATCGATTTCATTCAATATTCGTAAAGTAAATTTATCATTCAAAACAATTCTATTAAATTTCCAAATCATTAAATCAATTTCTTAAGTTCAACTTCATTAAAACAAAACTTACAATTTTGAATTAAATTAAATTCGTCAAATCAATTCTTTCAATTTCAGGTCTTACATTAATTCCAAAAATATCACATTTCATTTCTTGTTAAACAAATCCAATTTCACTTATTTACTTTCTTAAATAATTTTCCAAAACTTACTTAATAAAGAAAACTCAATTTCAATTATTTGCGAAGTAAAATTCACTTATTCAAAAATTCAATTTTTCTTATTAAAGAATTTCAATTCAATTTAATCATTAAATAATTTAATCTTATTTAAGTATTAAATAATTCAAAACTTAATTATTAAATAATTTCAAAGTTTAATAATTTCAACTTAATTCAATTTCAAACTTAATTATTAAATCATTTCAAGATTTAATTCAATCATTTCTCAAATTAAACAACATTCTTTCATCAATTACATTGTTAATATTTTGTTTCAGATTATTAAATATTAACATTTTCCTTTCATTAAAATTCAAGTTTCAACCTCATTTCAAAACCTTATTATTTATTTAAATAAAATCTTCATTTTATTTTTAAATCAAATTATTGACCAATCGGGTTTTATTTAATTTTCTTTCCTAGGTCAAAGTTCAATTTGGGTATTTATCATTTCAATCCGATTCCAATTCAATTCAAAATCATAGCATAACAAAGGGGAACTTGCAGTGTGATAACTGGGATGGTGTCAAAGTAAATAAACAAGCAATAACAACAATCAATAACAATCAAATAATCAATTCAATAATCACGAAATAATCGTATAAATTCGCATTGTTATTTGTACGAATTAATATAATTATTTCTAGAATCTACACTATCATTTCATGTAGATTAAAGATTATTACATTACGGTTCTTCACTTGTCATCTATTTACAATTTCATACATCATCAATTTAACAACATACATTCAGTGGTTCAAAGTGTAATTAAACAAATCCTACGTGTCAATAAATTTAACAGTTTAAAGGGGTCATATTATACAATTGTCAGTTAATCAAATTTAACATTTAACTATTCTATATCAAGTTCAATTGCATACTATTTATCATTTTAACATTAACAATTTAACGTCCAATATAAACATCAACAATCAATCAATTATCAGCCAAACTGTATTATCATCGCAAAATAATTAACAGATAATGGTGTCAGATGTCACAGGTGAACTGATACAGGTAATAGCATATATAACAGTGTAATTAACTAACAGCAGCATATTTCAATTGTCGTTTCAATTGAAATCAAATTTAATAAATAAAAGAACGTTAATCGTGAGTGAGTGCTCACCTTTCGAGGTTAGAGAGATTAGACTACGCGACAGGTTACGATTCCAAACCCGAATTTCAAAGAAAGCATGATGGGCACGAGTTTGACGATCAAAGCTGATGACGAGGAATTGACGAAATCGAATTAGAACAGAAGTTATATATATATAATAATTATTATTATTTCCACGAAATAAATATTGAATTTAAACAAATCAATACCTAACATTCAATATTATCATTTCATATTAAAATAAATATTTGAGTCTGGACATATATATATTATATCATAGTCACTATATATTACATATAGAGTAATATAAAAATCAACCTATTATCGAAATCAATGTTTAACAACATTATTTATTTAAACAAAAATATATAAGTTATTATATATATACATGCAGGCTTACAACTTACATAACCAATATGATATATATATACAAAATAGTCAGATAATATATATATAGGCCCAATTCAGTTTATATATATGAGGCAAATGTAAAACAACTCAAAATATAAAAGACCTCTATGTTACTGCAACTATTGTTTAAAACTATATATATCAAAAACTGTTTCAAACCATAAAATGTTGTCACCACTATATATATATATATATATATATAACTATACTATATGCCACAGTACAACTTTCAATGTTTCAAAAGATAAACAACAGCTTGCAATATATAAACTGTACAAAATATATTTTGAAACACAACAGACTTGCAAAAATTTGTATATATACATATTAAAATTTATAACAATAATATATACACCCTTCATTTATAATTAAACTAGCAGATACGTATGCAATATATACGAGACTTACATATAGTATACAATCTTGATTAGAAACCGAATTTACATTAGTAGATACTTATTTTTATATAAACACGTGAATATATATATATATACCGTACTCAGCAAAACAACAAAAATATATATTAACTAATATATAACAGCTTGTATAGTATAACTTTTAAACAAACAGACTAGTGTATAAAATATAAGTACAACATTATACGTATAAATACTTACAGAAAGAACCTTATAATACATATATATTAATGCAACTAAGTCTCAAAAGCAAGAATATAAGCAAACTATATGAAACTAGATATATTATACTATATCCATATTTTTAACATGTATTATATTTATAGTATTAACTAAACCAATATTGAAATTCCCAGAAACAAAGAAATCTGGAAACAGCAAAACGTTGTATATATATAAAATGACAGGTTATAATAGCCTACATACCTAGCAAACTAAAATATATGTAATTATTACATCATATACAGTAAAACCGAACAATATTTTCTTTAAGAATCAACATTAAAAATAAAATCTCCATTCATAATTTAAGTCAATAGTAAATAATATACCAAATAAAACAATATATATATACAGGATAGATATGCGTACAGTCAAGAATATAAGTGTATTAATATAGAACATAAGTATACGTGAATACTCTTTCAAACCAATATTTAATATCATATATACTCTAATATATATACAGAACTTATACCTATGATTCACAAGACAGACTGCTACCCTGAGAAGCATACGAGCAGACAAATCGGTGAGCAGTTGAGATCGCAGAACGAGATGGGTATGATGGTGGTGATTGTCTCGGTCAGGTAGTGTAGGAAGTATGGGAAGGGAAATGGCCGATAGGTGGTCGCTATGAATTGGAGGATCAGTGAAGAGCAAAGTGATGATCTGGGTGGAGGGAGGTATGGCTGCACGCGAATCGACGTGATGGGGAAGTTGTCTGGAGATGTGGGTTTCGAGGCTGGTCTCGGTTGAAGTGTGATGTGGCTATGTTGTAAATGGTGGCCAATCATGGTTTATTTTGGGAGAAGGCAGAAGAAATTTGAGCTGGTCACGAGAAAATGGAGCATGGGGAGGATGGGTTTTAGAACAAAATATAGTGCACGTTCAGGAAACCAATATAATACAAGGAGAGAGGATTAGACGCTTCACATACTTTGTTATTAAATAAAAGTTTGTTTTCAGAAAGTCGAGAAACGTGAACGATCTAAACCTTTTTGAAACTAACTGAAACCAAAAGTCAGATCAGTTGGAATTCAGAAAGAAATACGTTCAAATGTTTATGACTGTTTGTTTCAGCTAACCAGAACAATTGGACACGGAGACAAAAGGTTATAACGGTACTGATACAGATGAGTATATCTTAGTTTCCGCAGCGTACCAGACTTCAACACACAAAGTTGAATACACCATAGAGATCGGCATGACGAGACGATCAAAATGGTATACAATATTGGTGGTACGATCATTCGATCAAAAGTCGATAATCGGTACCGAAAATGTGGCTATTTTGCCGAAAATAAGACCGACGGAGCAATAGATGTCCAAATTTGGAAAAATGACAAATTGACATCTTGCTCAGAAGATGGTTTATAATTTTTCTATGTCAAAATATTTAGGTTTCGGAAACATTTTATTTTCATCGTTTTTTAACTAATTAAATTGAAGTGAATTTACGTGCGAAATAAATTTCCATATTTTCGGACGAAAATTTACCAGTTGCTATGTTTAACTAGACGCATTCCAAATATCAAATTTATATTTCAAAATTATCTTGTTTAAAATTTCGCAAAATTTCAATTAATTACGTTATTAAAACAGTTGAAATTTACGGGTCGTTACAGGGAGATTACAATATGTTAGAATAACTGGCCATAAGGCTTACTAAACGAAACAAATGGGACAAAACCATCCGTACGCACACAAACCATGTCTAACATTATGTGATTCTTTAACAAAATTAGGATATTTCCTATCAAAATGTTTTCAAGCTTCACCATCTGAAGGATGACATAAAATCTTTCATCTCTTTGTTGTTCACTATGCCATCGCATTTGTTTTGCCATAGTAGCAGATGCATATTACCTTTGCAATCTAGGTGTAATAGGTAAATAATGCATTCTGGTGAAATATACGTCTTTACCATTGGTTTTCATCGATTTATATTTAGGTTGTTTACATAATTTACACAACACTAAATCTTTATCTTCCTTCCAATAAACCATGTATTTACCTAGACACATGTTAGTTTTTTATATAAAGCAATCCAAAGACAGAGACCCGTCTTTCAAGGGAGTACCAGTTCTCCGCTATTATCAGGTGGAAGCTTTTCTTTACAGAAACTAGGAATTGCGTTCATTAGTTTTCTGATGCGTTATATTCAGATTTTATTGCGGTTAACATAGATGTCATTGTCAAATGTGTCATTTTACAACCTTTATAGACTATTTGTTTCGATGCTTTAAAAAAAATTGAAAATCGTTTTCTCTTTCGATTCAACAACTTCCTCCAAATCTAGTTCTTCGGTCCATGTACTCGGACCAGTAGCATTATGAACCATTTTAGTCATTTTATTTTCTATATCAACATTTTCTTCAATAAGGGGTGTAACAACCCGATATTTTCAACCATTCGCATCCATTATAAGTGTATAGGTAGACACTCATGCAGGAATTGAATTGCTCAAAATACCGCGTTGTAAATAAAATTTGGCAAATCTCAGAATATACAGTAAATAAATAAAATCACAGACACAAAAATAATGCAGCGGAAGTAAAAGAAATAGTAGTTCATGAAGCTACTATATAAATATATCAAAGTTACATGAGATATAACACAAGAAATAGAATATAACAAAAGTCTCCATATAATAACCAAGTACAAGCTGAGTTGAACAACGGAATTGAAATTAATAGGACAGGACAAGCAGATAATCTCCAGCGATTCAAATCTCCAAGAGAGTGGAAATCCAAATCTGTGAATAACTCAGGCTGACCCGAGCGTAAATAAAAATACAAACACTCGAGTCAGGACATACATACTTATATACTGTAACCAAACTCAAGTGAACTGTAATAAAGGTACAAGTAACTTAAAGAATGCTTGGGATCGCCCATTCTTTAAGGATCCGTTAAACTATCTACTATGTAGTAATATTCGCTATTATAATAATGTCTAATCATAAAATAAACATACTTTTAAATAGCGTTAAGGCTTTACATTTTCCACCTTAACACGTAAAATGCCAATAGTCTACATAGTACCTGCATTCGCAAGGCTATGAGAAGATACTCCATAGGTATGACACAAATAGAAACTCATAGTAAAGCTCGATATGGTAGGTGACACGGCACACAAGGCAATGCCAGGGTAGATATACCAATTACGCATCCGGACTGGTGGTGACGCATAGCAGCCACTACCGCCCACCTCGAACAACACTCCCAAATCAAGGGTGCGCTCCAAATCAATCACAAATAATAGAATGGTATCGAAGAAGTGTGTCCGATCAGAGGTGCTACCTCATTGGTCTGTCAATCGCTCCTGTTTTAGCCACCTTATGCCAACTCACGGGAGTTGGTTCCACGTATATACCTTAGGATCGTCGCCACCATCCTACTTCATTCTGGAAACTCCACCGCGTACACAGTTGTTAAAGTGGTTTTCGGTATCGACAGAGAGTATGTCCATATCCGATCCCGGTCTCTTTAACAGCCAATCGTTATTATAACCCATGGTTATAATTTAAAAACAGTTTATACTTCAAAATAGAATATCATTTCAAATCCAAATCTTTATCAAAATAAAGATCAAATCAATTCCAAACCATTTCAATATATTTAAAGTATCATATCATTTCAAAACTTCATTTCAAATCATTTCAATATATCAAAATATCATATCTTTCCAAAACTTCATTTCAAATCATTTTAATATATCAAATATCCTATCAGTTCAAATCCAAATATTCAACTTTAAATACCTTTTAAATTCAAAGATATCGTTCATTTACTATCATTTCAAATCACCTTTAAATAGTTTATATTCAAATCAAAATAATTCATTTAAACCTTTTAAAAGTGTAATTATTATATTTTCAAATCAAGTATTCAATTTCCAAAGTTTCAAACCATTCTGAGTTCGTTTACTGAGTCAAAAACCATAATTATTAAAATTTCAGCCTTTCGCAGCATTTAGAAAAAGCTGATATAAGTTATACTTGAAAACATTTTTATTCAGCAAAGACAGCATTTAAAACTGCTGTTAAAACTCAGTTTTTAGTTAAATTATAGTTCAAAAAAGAAAAGAAAGCATTTCAGAAGTGCCGCGGTAACTCAGATTTCAAAACAAAGGTTTTATTTGATTTCAGCAAAGACTACAGACCACTATAGGTTTTCCAGAGAATGCTATAATAGACCTGAGTTCAATATTAGCCTATAAGTTCAACCACAACAACTACAGCATTTCAGAAATGCTGTAATAGCTCTTTTTTACACAATTTTATTTCAATTCAGAAACTATAGCATTTCTGAATGCTATTAAAAGTTAATTCTAGATTTTAGTGTATTTCCAGCAAATAATAAACTTTATTTTAAATCATTTAAATATTTCAAAATCATATTTTTAACATTAAAAATGTTCATTTACATATCATTTAACATATATATACTTTTCACGATAAATTTCTTATAATTAAATCCAATTTTCAACAATTTACTTAATAAATTTAAGTGTAAAAGTTTCCAATTCTTCACATTTCAACAAATAAACTTAGCACTTCAAATTTAAATTTCCATGTCACAAATTTAACTAAATTTCCAATTTTATTTAATTAACTTAAACCTTTAATTAAAACCAAATTTCACATTTCCAAGTCAAGTTATATTTTAAAAGATCACTTTTAAACATTCATTTATTTAACCACTTAAATTCATAGAAAAATCAATAATACTTTAATAAATCGCTTAAATTCAAATTTAATCAAATTATCATATTTACCATTTTCCAAATATAATTAAATTTTCATTTTTATTCATATAACTTAAATATCATTTTTAACCAAAATTCCAAATTCCAAACTTAAGTTATATTTCAATAATCCAATTTAACCATTCATTAATTACATTTTTAACTCATAGAAAAATCATAATTTCTTTATTTTCAAACATTTCAAAATCTATTTAAATCAAATTTCATAAATTTATATTTTTAAAATACTTAAAAATATCCAAAACACTTTATAAAATAACCACGGGCCTGTATATAGTTTTCTAACCTAGGTCAAGTGATACGGATATGTATCATTTCAATCCGCAGTTTAAAAAGAAAAACCAGGTTCTATCATTCCAAACCCGCAATCCCAATTTAAATAAAATAAATAAAAAAGTCGCTCAGGCTTATCATTTCAGCCCATAACGATCTTTCCCTATTCTAAAGTCCGTTCGGGTATGTATCATTTCAACCCATAGTGAACCTAATCTACAGGGAACTTGCAGTGTGATAAACTGATAAAATAACAGAATAGCATGAAATAACAGTAATAGATGATATAACATATATAATAACAGGAGTAAACATTATATGATCATAATATAACAGTTATAACAAGATGATATAATTTTACAGATTCAAATGGTGTCAGTTTACTAGTTATATAAGTACATATTGTCTGGTGAGAAGAACTCACTTGTTAAAGCTGGAGATTAGCGACCAAAACACATAGAATAGATTCCAGAAAGCACAACAAGCAGGATATAGCATGACTTTTGATTTGAATGAATGAAGAGCCTTGATATTTATCTTGTAAACAATAACCAAAACAAGACAATATACATATAAATATTCAACGCAAACAATGTTGAACAAACTAAAATATAAAAGCAATAAAGACAAGATAGGATTAGACCTTGCTTTAGCCACTCAATTGCTTGAACAGAGTGGAGCATATACTCAGCCATGATCATGTTAAACTCGGGTATGGCATCAAAATAGCATGGCTACACAAGTGGTGATGAAGGTAGAAGTTACAAAGTGAAGAAGATAAAGGGTTAAGGCAAAATAGGTGATGTTTGGTCACAACAAGGCTCGGCCTTGTCATTGCTTGGGCTCGGCCATGGGTCTTCAGATCTGATCATGTCAGGTACAGGTTTGGAGCTGATGTCAGGGATGATGTGATGGCTGGAGGTGTGGCTAAGGGGTGGCCAAAGTGAACTATGAAGGTGATGGTGACAAACAAGGTCGGCTATGCATAGTTTTTAAGGGATTTTGCAAGTTTGTGTAGAGTTTTTGTGGTGTTTTCTTCTTTGGAATGCCATGGCCCTGACATGGACAGAGGGGTTGGAGGAGGAGCTGCTGCAAATGATGGTGGAGAGGATGGTGGTGGTGGTAGAGGCTAGGCCTAGCAAAACACAAGAAGGATCAATGCAAAAATCAATAGAAAAATCATAAAACAAGAGGAAAGATGATAGAATTTACCAAATTTTTGTAAAACAAATGGCCGTGAGTTTTTCTCTCAAGAAAGATGATAAAATTTTCGTGAGAAAGAGTGAGGAATGCGGCTGAAAGATGCAGTAAAGAGGTACGGCCAAAGCATTGATGAATGGAGTTTGGAAAGTGAAAGGTCGGAATGCATAAGGACTAAGCATACCAAGGGTTTCAAACTCTTCATATATTCACTATTTCTTTTTAAATTTTTATATAACTGAAAAACATATATAAATTCAGTTAAAATACGAAAATATAACAAAAAAATAGATAAATAAATAAATATTAATTATAAATAATTAAATCAAGAAAATAGCAAAGATTGTCAACTAGGCTAGAAAATTTGAAAATAAATGGTATAAACTTTAGAAAATTCATATGAGCATGTAATATATTTTTTTAAACATAAATAATAACATAAAATAAAAATGTATTCACAAAATAAATATTTAAAATTAAATTTACATATAACTTTTAATGAAGAAAATAGCAGAAAATAGGAAAACAGCCTTTAAAAATAGGAAATCATCATAGTAAATTTTGGAAAAATTCTATTATTATTTTTTAAAATATTTAGAGATGAAAATATACATAAATTAACATATTTACACATATTAAAATAAAATATAAGAAAGAAAATATGATTTACAAGATTTAAAATAGGCAAAATTGCACAATAAAGCAAATTATACTAAAAATTGAATTGTGCATAACTTCTACATTTTAACTCCATTTTCAATGAAACGAAAAGTAGTGTTCAAGTTATTACATCTATTTTCATAATAAAAGATAAAATTTAAGATTTTAAATAATTTAAATTTGAAGTTTAAAAGTCAAAGTTCGAACAGTTTGACCAGAAATTCACTTTACATTAAAATATTCAAATTATACTAGTTTGAACTATAAATACTTAATAATCAACATTTATATTTAAAAATGAAATGTTTGAAATAAAAAAAGTTTTAAATAATTTAAAAATAAAAAAATAAAGTCCAAATTAAATAATATACAAAAATCTAGGGTTGTTACACTCTCCCCCACTCAAAACTTTTCGTCCCCGAAAAGAAATGAGGTACGGGAAAGCACAGAAAAAAAATATAGTGAAATAAGATTAAGACAAGATGATAAGAAGATTGGAATTACACCTGATAACTATTGTTATAGGTAAGTTTAACAAGATGGAGGTGATCAAATCAAGAATACAAGCACAAAAAAAAGATCCTCTAGAGTCTGAATCTCCCTTTTCACTTGACCAACGGTCTATGAATGGAAAAAAACAGTGTTCAGATCCAGATGAGTAACAAAGATTATCAAAGATTACAGAAAGATTTCTAAACAGACTGGTATAAGCAATAGCCTTCCCATTCTGTAACAAGATAAGATAAATAAGGGCAACCAAAAGATAGTTGAAAAATAAAATAAGATAATAAATTTGAAACCATAATGCTTTGAAATCATAATAATTTAGGGATGTTTATCATTTGGAAATCATACTACTAAAATCATAACACTTTGGAAATGTTATTCTTTTTTTTTTAAAACATAATACTTAGAAAATCATAACACCTTTTAAAAATAATCTTCATTTAAACCATTTAAGTCCAATGTCAAATAATATTCATTTCAAAGTTGTAACATTTCTAAGTTCATTCAATTATAAAATTTCCAAAACATTGTATTTTAAAAAATAGCAGCACTTATGAAATGCTACAGTAGATATATTAGTATTTCAAATCAGTTTAATTTCAGAAATATTCATTTGGATATCATTTAACTTATGACTTATTAAAACAAACTTTTATGAATGGAATATCCAAATTAAACTATACTTCGTTTATTAAGTCAAAAGCTCACTATTTTAGTTAGCTCTTAATTTAACACAAAACCTAACACTTTATTTAAAATACCCATTTCATAAATAGATATTCCTTAAAATTCCATTTGAAAACCAAATTCTCAATTATCAAGTTTTAGTGATGTTAAAATACATTTTAACTATTTAAATCATAATTATTCATTTTTCAAGACATATCTATTTCATAAATAAAATATTTATCATAGCAAATATAACAATCAAATTTCTTTACACATTTATTCATTTAGACATCAATTAAACTATGAATTCAAGTTAAATAAACTTTATTACAAAATGTCCAATTCAAATGTATTTTTTTTATTTTATCTATTCAAAGATACATTATTTATTATACAACATATTCATTTTAGGAAATAACCTTTATTAAAATTCCTAGGTTAGACTTAAGGTTCCATAGTAAATCAAATTTGATTATTAAGTTATTTAAATAAAATCTCTTTAAATTCCTTTTTCACTATTTACCTCTGTTAATCTTTTATAACTAAAATTTAAGTGTATAACATTTATTATAACCACTCAAATTTTATTTATAAAATACTTTCTATATTGTATATTATCCAATTTCATATTCAACTTCTGTGTAATTTAGGTAAGTTATATTGGAAATGAAATTGTGTGTTATACAAATAAAACTTTCCAATTCAATTATCTCAAGTTTGAATCATTTATCCAAATTTTTGATTTTTCTTTTTATAATTGAAATTATTCTTTAAGAAGAAAAAAAATGTAAGAATTAATTTACGATTTCCTTTAAACCAGTTAGAGATAAATAAATATATGTACATAATATGTCAAATAAATTTTAAATCATATATCTATATATAAATCAAATCATATTTTAGAAGTTCAAATCAATTAAATTCTCAAAGCAACACTGTAGCAAACCTATAGAGCGGTCTCTTCACTTCGAAACTCGAAAATGAAAGTCGATGATGCCGCGGTCATCACCGAAATTATTTTCCAGCGACAAAGAGAAGAGCACTAAAATTTTAAAGCTTTAAAATTCTTTGGAAACAAATTTCTATTCAAAATACTTTAAATAATATGTCCTTTTAAAACTTTAAACACAAGGTTTGAAACCATCAGAAATTAAATTCTCAAATTCTTGATTTAAATTCATTTCAGTTCCCAAATCAAATTTATAAACAACTATTTATAAATTCATTTATAGAATGATAAATCAAGTATTATCATTTCAAATAATCAATTTAAATCAATTTATTAAGTTCCATAATATTTACTTATATCAAAATTTATTTTATTAACCAAAATTTTAAAATAATATTGTGTTAGTTTGTTCAGTCAAAGTGTTTTAGAAATCCTATCGATAGCGTTGATCAGACGAATCGATCGGAAGCCCAAATCAACATCAACAACTCAAACAACACAATATATAAAACAAACATAGATTTACAAGTACAATTCAAAATGCTTGGGGATATTTTGGAAACAAAACAAGATGATTAATTAACAAAATATGAAGATGGGTAAGCTTAGATAAATCGCGGGCAACCTTAACCGGGTCAACCGTGACTTAATGAAAAAGATCAAATTTTATTTTTTTTCTAGGGTAAATCTACATCCGATCTCAAGAGATAGAGTTTGGAATAACAAAAGATATTAGCATCTAAACTAAGGATAGATATAAATCTCTGGTGAATCAATGCTAATTTGTAAAGGAGTTCCTTTTTTACAAGTCATTAGAGTATTGGTGAGACCGCCAATTCACTATAAAGCTCATTCGAAGCGGAGTTATGGGATACTCCAGAATCACGAGAAGGTGAATAGTGAGGGACAAGAATGAATTTTGGAACCGCAGGGAACGTTCCAAAAATTCAAAGGAAATTCGAATCAAGAGGAAAAGACTCAAACTCGAACGAAAGCGATTCTGTAAATAAATCTACTCCATATGATAAGTTTTGCCTCAAAGCCAAAGCTCTAATACCAACTGTAACAACCCGATATTTTCAACCATTCGCATCCATTATAAGTGTATAGGTAGACACTCATGTCGGAATTGAATTGCTCAAAATACCGCGTTGTAAATAAAATTTGGCAAATCTCAGAATATACAGTAAATAAATATAATCACAGATCACAGACATAGAGTAAAATAATGCAGCGGAAGTAAAAGAAATAGTAGTTCATGAAGCTAGTATATAAATATATCAAAGTTACATAAGATATAACAGAAGAAATAGAATACAACAAAAGTCTCAATATAATAACCAAGTACAAGCTGAGTAGAACAACGGAATTGAAATAGATAGGACAGGACAAGCAGATAATCTCCAGCGATTCAAATCTCCAAGAGAGTGGAAATCCAAATCTGTGAATAACTCAGGCTGACCCGAGCGTAAATAAAAATACAAACACTCGAGTCAGGACATACATACTTATATACTGTAACCAAACTCAAGTGAACTGTAATAAAGGTACAAGTAACTTAAAGAATGCTTGGGATCGCCCATTCTTTAAGGATCCGTTAAACTATCTACTATGTAGTAATATTCGCTATTATAATAATGTCTAATCATAAAATAAACATACTTTTAAATAGCGTTAAGGCTTTACATTTTCCACCTTAACACGTAAAATGCCAATAGTCTACACAGTACCTGCATACCTCGCAAGGCTATGAGAAGATACTCCATAGGTACGACACAAATAGAAACTCGTAGTAAAGCTCGATATGGTAGGTGACACGGCACATAAGGCAATGCCAAGGTAGATATACCAATTACGCATCCGGACTGGTGGTGACGCATAGCAGCCACTACCGCTCACCTCAAACAACACTCCCAAATCAAGGGTGCGCACCAAATCAATCACAAATAATAGAATGGTATCGAAGAAGTGTGTCCGATCAGAGGTGCTACCTCATTGGTCCGTCAATCGCTCCTGTTTTAGCCACCTTATGCCAACTCACGGGAGTTGGGTCCACGTATATACCTTAGGATCGTCGCCACCATCCTACTTCATTATGGAAACTCCACCGCGTACACAGTTGTTAAAGTGGTTTTCGGTATCGACAGAGAGTATGTCCATATCCGATCCCGGTCTCTTTAACAACCAATCGTTATTATAACCCGTGGTTATAATTTAAAAACAGTTTATACTTCAAAATAAAATATCATTTCAAATCCAAATCTTTATCAAAATAAAGATCAAATCAATTCCAAACCATTTCAATATATTTAAAGTATCATATCATTTCAAAACTTCATTTCAAATCATTTCAATATATCAAAATATCATATCTTTCCAAAACTATCATTTTAATATATCAAATATCCTATCAGTTCAAATCCAAATATTCAACTTTAAATACCTTTTAAATTCAAAGATATCGTTCATTTACTATCATTTCAAATCACCTTTAAATAGTTTATATTCAAATCAAAATAATTCATTTAAACCTTTTAAAACTGTAATTATTATATTTTCAAATCAAGTATTCAATTTCCAAAGTTTCAAACCATTCTGAGTTCGTTTACTAAGTCAAAAACCATAATTATTAAAATTTCAGCCTTTCGTAGCATTTAGAAAAAGCTGATATAAGTTATACGTGAAAACATTTTTATTCAGCAAAGACAACATTTAAAACTGCTGTTAAAACTCAGTTTTTAGTTAAATTATAGTTCAAAATAGAAAAGACAGCATTTCAGAAGTGCTGCGGTAACTCAGATTTCAAAACAAAGGTTTTATTTGATTTCAGCAAAGACTGCAGACCACTATAGCTTTTCCAGAGAATGCTATAATAGACCTGAGTTCAATATTAGCCTATAAGTTCAACCACAGCAACTACAACATTTCAGAAATGCTGTAATAGCTCTTTTTCACACAATTTTAGTTCAATTCAGAAACTATAGCATTTCTGAATGCTATTAAAAGTTAATTCTAGATTTTAGTGTATTTCCAGCAAATAATAAACTTTATTTCAAATCATTTAAACATTTCGAAATCATATTTTTAACATTAAAAATGTTCATTTACATATCATTTAACATATATATATTTTTCACGATAAATTTCTTATAATTAAATCCAATTTTCAATAATTTACTTAATAAATTTAAGTGTAAAAGTTTCCAATTCTTCACATTTCAACAAATAAACTTAGCACTTCAAATTTAAATTTCCATGTCACAAATTTAACTAAATTTCCAATTTTATTTAATTAACTTAAACCTTTAATTAAAACCAAATTTCACATTTCCAAGTCAAGTTATATTTTAAAAGATCACTTTTAAACATTCATTTATTTAACCACTTAAATTCATAGAAAAATCAATAATACTTTAATAAATCGCTTAAATTCAAATTTAATCAAATTATCATATTTACCATTTTCCAAATATAATTAAATTTTCATTTTTATTCATATAACTTAAATATCATTTTTAACCAAAATTCCAAATTCCAAACTTAAGTTATATTTCAATAATCCAATTTAACCATTCATTAATTACATTTTTAACTCATAGAAAAATCATAATTTCTTTATTTTAAAACATTTCAAAATCTATTTAAATCAAATTTCATAAATTTATATTTTTAAAATACTTAAAAATATCCAAAACACTTTATAAAATAACCACGGGCCTGTATATAGTTTTCTAACCTAGGTCAAGTGATACGGATATGTATCATTTCAATCCGCAGTTTAAAAAGAAAAACCAGGTTCTATCATTCCAAACCCGCAATCCCAATTTAAATAAAATAAATAAAAAAGTCGCTCAGGCTTATCATTTCAGCCCATAACGATCTTTCCCTATTCTAAAGTCCGTTCGGGTATGTATCATTTCAACCATAGTGAACCTAATCTACAGGGAACTTGCAGTGTGATAAACTGATAAAATAACAGAATAGCATGAAATAACAGTAATAGATGATATAACATATATAATAACAGGGGTAAACATTATATGATCATAATATAACAGTTATAACAGGATGATATAATTTTACAGATTCAAATGGTGTCAGTTTACTAGTTATATAAGTACATATTGTCTGGTGAGAAGAACTCACTTGTTAAAGCTGGAGATTAGCGACCAAAACACACAGAATAGATTCTAGAAAGCACAACAAGCAGGATATAGCATGACTTTTGATTTGAATGAATGAAGAGCCTTGATATTTATCTTGTAAACAATAACCAAAACAAGACAATATACACATAAATATTCAACGCAAACAATGTTGAACAAACTAAAATATAAAAGCAATAAAGACAAGATAGGATTAGACCTTGCTTTAGCCACTCAATTGCTTGACCAGAGTGGAGCATATACTCAGCCATGATCATTTTAAACTCGGGTATGGCATCAAAATAGCATGGCTACACAAGTGGTGATGAAGGTAGAAGTTACAAAGTGAAGAAGATAAAGGGTTAAGGCAAAATAGGTGATGTTTGGTCACAACAAGGCTCGGCCTTGTCATTGCTTGGGCTCGGCCATGGGTCTTCGGATCTGATCATGTCAGGTACAGGTTTGGAGCTGATGTCAGAGATGATGTGATGGCTGGAGGTGTGGCTAAGGGGTGGCCAAAGTGAACTATGAAGGTGATGGTGACAAACAAGGTCGGCTATGCATAGTTTTTAAGGGATTTTGCAAGTTTGTGTAGAGTTTTTGTGGTGTTTTCATCTTTGGAATGCCATGGCCCTGACATGGACAGAGGGGTTGGAGGAGGAGCTGCTGCAAATGATGGTGGAGAGGATGGTGGTGGTGGTAGAGGCTAGGCCTAGCAAAACACAAGAAGGATCAATGCAAAAATCAATAGAAAAATCATAAAACAAGAAGAAAGATGATAGAATTTACCAAATTTTTGTAAAACAAATGGCCGTGAGTTTTTCTCTCAAGAAAGATGATAAAATTTTCGTGAGAAAGAGTGAGGAATGCGGCTGAAAGATGCAGTAAAGAGGTACGGCCAAAGCATTGATGAATGGAGTTTGGAAAGTGAAAGGTCGGAATGCAAAAGGACTAAGCATACCAAGGGTTTCAAACTCTTCGTATATTCACTATTTCTTTTTAAATTTTTATATAACTGAAAAACATATATAAATTCAGTTAAAATATGAAAATATAACAAAAAAATATATTAATAAATAAATATTAATTATAAATAATTAAATCAAGAAAATAGCAAAGATTGTCAACTAGGCTAGAAAATTTGAAAATAAATGGTATAAACTTTAGAAAATTCATATGAGCTTGTAATATTTTTTTTAAACATAAATAATAACATAAAATAAAAATGTATTCACAAAATAAATATTTAAAATTAAATTTACATATAACTTTTAATGAAGAAAATAGCAGAAAATAGGAAAACAGCCTTTAAAAATAGGAAATCATCATAGTAAATTTTGGAAAAATTCTATTATTATTTTTAAAAATATTTAGAGATGAAAATATACATAAATTAACATATTTAAACATATTAAAATAAAATATAAGAAAGAAAATATGATTTACAAGATTTAAAATAGGCAAAATTGCACAATAAAACAAATTATACTAAAAATTGAATTGTGCATAACTTCTACATTTTAACTCCATTTTCAACGAAACGAAAAGTAGTGTTCAAGTTATTACATCTATTTTCATAATAAAAGATAAAATTTAATATTTTAAATAATTTAAATTTGAAGTTTAAAAGTCAAAGTTTGAACAGTTTGACCAGAAATTCACTTTACATTAAAATATTCAAATTATACTAGTTTGAACTATAAATACTTAATAATCAACATTTATATTTAAAAATGAAATGTTTGAAATAAAACAAGTTTAAAATAATTTAAAAATAAAAAAATAAAGTCCAAATTAAATAATATACAAAAATCTAGGGTTGTTACAAGGGGTTCATCGCAATCCACATCCATATTTACGGACTTCTCTTGTACAACATGGTATTTTTCTCCATACTATATTCACACAAGATAGCCTAACATAAAATCATATTGGTGTAGATGCAATATCACAGTATGATACTAAATAAGTTTCAGGCAATGACATTTTGAATATGAATATTGTGCTTCTTTTATATTAGTTTTATTACTAGATGCTACTTTCATGAATGCATCCACGCCATTTTTAAAGTGCAATGTAACCGTTTCTCTATTTTTACCTCTCATGTACATCTAACTTCGATCTTTCAAATAATTCATCTTCTATAATCTCCCCATAAACAAAATTTACGTGGACAAATTTTCGATTAAGGCTGCTTAAAAATCAATTTTGTAAAACATGCTACTTCTGAAACTTATTATCAAAATAGGTTGGTTTCAGCCTAGTCAATAGCAAACTCAACATTTTTTTAACTGTCTGGCATTAGTGTGACTATAAGTTGCGCAATTAGAAGAAAATTCAATGCGCGAGTATGAGTTGCGCGCACACAAAGATGAGATTTTTTTATATACACTATGCTGTAGCACAACTCAGCGTAGCTCTAGAATATTATTTAAATGCGCAACTCATAGTTGCGCAATTTTCAGATAGTTACAAAATATGCTGACTTGGCTGCTGACTAGGTTAAAACCGACGTATTTTAACAATAAGTTTCAAAAGTAGCATATTTTGACAATAAATTTCAAAATTTATCCAATTTACATTATCTTTCACATGGTAGTATTATCGAATAAAATTAAATAACATTATTAATTTTATTAATTTTATTTTATTTTTTTAGCAAAGCTAGTCGGTTTTTTAAGCGGACCGTCCACTTTATATTAATTTTATTATTACTTTAAATAATACAATTAATTTTATTAATAATTTAAATAAATATTGGTTTTGTTTTCATTATAAATTACATTACTAATTTCATGAATATTTTAAATAACATTATTCATTTTGTTCTTAATTTAAGTAACATTATTATTTTAATGAATAATTTAAATAACATTATTATTTTTGTTCATAATTTAAATAACATTATTAATTTTGTTCTCACATTAAATAACATTATTATTATTATTATGTACTTTTATTAATTTTATTAATGCATTCAATAACATTATTAATTTTGTTATTAATGTCAATAACATTATTAGTTCTATTATAAAACAATTTCAAAGCTATACAACCAAGGGATTTTTACATCTTTTTAAATGGCTGACCTCCCACTTCCGATTATAAATGAAATGATATTTACGTTTTGTAAATCATTTCAAATCGAATGATTAACAAAATTTCGGCAACACTTCCTCTTATTCTCCGTATCACACGTAAAAGCTCGTAAACGGGAAATAAGAAGGAAGTGTCGTCGAAATTCCATGAACCGTTCGATTTGAAATATTGATTTACAAAACATAAATACCATTGCGTTTATAACTTGTCTAATACTGGAATGTTTTCTTGTTCTAGTAAAGCTCCAGACTGGAGTTTTCTTTCTGATTTTATTCTGATATAACTATATAATCGACTATAATGTTAATGTGTTATGTAGTTTGCAATGATACATAATTAATTGTTTGCTTACCCGATCAAGAATATCATAGTGATATAGGTCACGCTAATCAATAAGAGCATTTCATTGACAGATCCATTAATTAGAGAAAAGAATTAGCGATATAAGAGCACATCTGTAACACTTTTATTTTTAGTTAAATATTATTGAGGACATTTGTAACAACCCAAGATTTTTGTAAGTATTTGTAAATAGATTTTATTTCAAATTTGATTTTTAAATCATTTAAAAATGTAGTTTGGAATTTTTCCAATGTAAGTTGTATTTTTTTTTACAGTTTTAATTCCAATTTCAATAAAATAAATTATTTTCTATATTCATTTTCTATTTTTCCTAAGACCATTTATCTATTTTATTTCTACTATATTTTTGTTTTTACTTTTATTTTATTTATTTGATTTTTGATTGGTTTATTTTAAATAAATCGATTGAAAATTCAAAGAGACTAGAGTTACATACTTTAACTTGTGACTTTTCCTTTTCTTTGTCTTTTCATTACCATACCCGTACCTTTACATTGTTTAGCCGTTCATTTCTTTTGGTAAATCAAGTACAAACTTCTCAACATCTCATTCTCACGTTCATTTCATTCTTGAGAAAAAAATGTAAGTTCTCATGGCTTCCTTCTTCCTTATTCTCTTTTTCATTTTTGATTTTCTTTTGTTCTTCTTTATGTTGCTCGGCCACTACCCTATCCACACCTCCACCGACCACCACCATCACCTCCTCCTCATCATCATCCACGGCCAACATCCCTCCTCCTCTGGTTAGTCACTGCCTTGGCCACCAAGTTGAACTTCCACCACAAAAACTCCAAGGAAACCATAGCCGAACCCTTTATTCCATCACCACTTCCTTTTGTTCACCTCGGCCTCCACCTTGCCACCACCTTCTCCAGCACGTGACTGACCTCACCACCGACCTCTGGCCACCACTTGACCCGACCTGACCTGTAGTCGAACCAGACCGAGCCATTTAGACCATAGGGTCGAGCCTATGTGAACCCATAACCTCTTTTGCCTTGACTCTTTGTATTCACTTGCTTTGTAATTCCACCTCTCTTCATATTCTTACCTAGGCCGAACCATTTACCTCAGATCTGAACCATGCCGAGCACTACTAGACCATGGTCAAGCCATTTTGGGTTGTAGCCGAGCCACTTGCATTGGTTAAGCCAATGACTGTTCTTTTGATCTAGATTTGTTCATTGTTTTGGTTTATATTCTTTTGTAAATTTTATTCTTATGTATGTTATACATTTTGGTTGTTACAAGATCTGGATATTGGCTCTCCATCCACTCGTATTTGATTCGTGCTTTATCGTGCTTTCGGGAGTTGTTTGTCTTGTGTTTGATTTGGATCTCTAGCTTTAGAGGTGAGTTATTCACTCTAGACATTCGTACTTATAGAATTGTGAAATGATGACAAGTGGATATGTAGAATTGATATGCTATGTTAAAAAAAACCCTTACATGCCTGTGGTACGATTTATATGATGTTAAAAATCTGCTTATAAACCTGTCACATCATCTGATATATTATATTTTGTTATATTGTTTATTTTATTTCTATTCCTCACACTGCAAGTTCCATGTAGAATAGAATCACTATGGGTTGAAATGATACATACCCGACTGGACTTTAGAATAGGGAAAAATCGTTACGAGCTGAAATGATAGGCTTGGGCGATTTTTATTTATTTCTATTGACTTGGGATTGCGGGTTTGAAATGATAGAACCTGGATTTTTCTTTGTAAATTACGGATTGAAATGATATATTATCCGTATCACTTTACGGATTGAAATGATATATTATACAGTATCACTTTAATTACGGATGGAAAATTTTAAGTATTTTTAAATGTAAATTATGATATTTTGACTTAAATTTGGATTTTATTGATTTAAATAAAGTGTAGTGATTTTTCTACGAGTTAAAATATGTAAGTAAATAAATGGTTAAATTGTAATTTGAAAATATAACTTAACTTGAAAATTTGAGATTTTGTTTGAAATGGAAGTTTAAGTTAAGTAAATAAATGGAAATAAAGTTTTATTCATGAAATGGTATTTTAAAATAAATTGTTAAGTTAATTGTTAAAAATACAAAGAATAAGAACATAGTGCACTTTGATTTAATAAGTGAATCATTGTTAAAATTTGGATATTTATTAATGAAAATTTATTTTAAAAAAGTCATAAGTAAAAGGTTATCCAAAGGACCATTTTTGAAGTGAAAAAAAATATGATTTTATAAGTTAAAATGGTTAAAAATCGAAGTTTATTTGTTTTTGAAATTTTATAATAAATCTGGAATTAGAATTTGTAGCACTTCAGAAATGCCGTCGTTGCTGAAACTAATTAAAATCTGAAGTAAATGATACTGCAGCACTTGGTAAGTGCTATGGTTGCTGAAAGTAAACCATAGGCTGAAATAACTTAAGAGATACTGCAGCACTTGGTAAGTGCTGTTGTTGCGGAAAGAAAACTAAAATAGAAACTAACTAAAGGGCTACTGTAGCACTTGATAAGTGCTTTTATTTGCTGAAATGAAGAGATTTTCAAAATGAACACTGAACTACTACAGCAGTTGTTTTTATGTTATCTTTTCTTAAATGAACTGCTTTCAAATATAACTTACCGCAGCATTTTCTAAGTGCTGCGAATGCTGAAATTTCAATGTTTTGAAGTATTTAACTGAATAAACGAGCTTCAAAAATGCTATATTTTTGGTAATTGAATATTTGATTTGAAAGAATAATGACTTTATTTTTAAAATTGTTTAAATGAATTATTTTGATTGGAAATATAAACCATTTTGAAAAGTATAACCACGGGTTATAATAACGATTTGTTGTTAAAGAGACCGGAATCGGATATGAACATACTCACTGTCGATATCGAAAACCAATTTAACAACTGTGTACGCGGTGGAGATTCCAGAATGAAGTAGGATGGTGACGACGATCCTATTGAGGTATATACGTGGACCCGACTCCCATGAGATGGCATAAGGTGGCTAAAACAGGAGCGATTGACGCGCCAATGAGGTAGCACCTCTGATCGGACACACTTCTTTGATACCATTCTATTACTTTTGTGATTGATTGGGTGCACCCCTTGAATTTTGGGAGTGTGGCTCGAGGTGGGCGGTAGTGGCTGCTATGCGTTACCACCAGCCCGGTTGCGTAATTGGTATATCTACCCTGGCATTGTCTAGTTGTGCCGTGTCACCTACCCTAGCGCGCCTTTTACAAGTTTGATTTGTGTCATACCTATGGAGTATCTTCTCGTAGCTCCCGACCTGGAGGTATGCAGGTACTGTATAGACTACTGGCACTATTTATGTGTTAAGGGGGATATGGGTATCTCCTTAACGCTATTTAAAAGTAAGTTTATTTTATTATTAGACATTATTATAATAGCGAATATTACTACATAGTAGATAGTTTAACGGATCCTTAAAGAATGGGCGATCCCAAGCATTCTTTAAGTTACTTGTGCATTTCTATTACAGTTCACTTGAGTTGGTTTACATTGTATATGTATGTATGTCCTGACTTGAGTGTTTGTGTTTTATTTACGCTCGGGTCAGCCTGAGTATTACAGCTTTGGATTCACCTTCTGGAGCTAGAGATTTCTAGAGTTTATCAGTCTATCTAGTTGTCTTTCTATTTCAGTTATTTCATTCAGCTTTGCTTATGTATTTGTGAACTTATGTATTCATACTCAGTTGTATCTGTTTTTCAGACTATGTATTTTTTATCTGTTTTAAGACTATGTATTATAGTGGCTTCATGAACCACTATTTATTTTATTTTTCCGCTGCGAGTTATTCTGATATTCTGTGTCTGTGATTCTGTGATTGGTTTTATTTGCTCCAAATTTCTTTACAATCTACTGTTTTGTATTATTCAAGTCCGACATGTGTGGATTTATTGTCAATTTGAATGGTCCAAAATGGTGGGTCGTTACATTTGGTACCAGAGCCAGGTTTTAGGCAAACCTTAGCCTATGGAGCAAAAACTCATTAGAGATAGGGTATAAATACCCTAGAATGAGTGAAATCAATCTTAGAATCATTTCTTTGTGAGAGAACGCATTTTTAAGTAAAATTGACTTTCAAACGATTTTAAAAGATTTTAAAAGATTATTTTGAATATAAAATTTTCTTGTTTAAAATCCCATTTTCTTATCTTCATTCCTTTCAAATCCATCTTGTTTATTTGAATTCGTTGATTAGGGTTTCCATTTCTAGTTGAATCTTATCTTTGTCTTTCTATTTTACCTTTATCCTAAAATTCATTCTTGACTTTTTCAGGATGAATCGTAGGAATGCCAGATGTAGGGGTCATGGTATTTCCCTAGTTCCCGAGCCTGTTGCACCCATCAGGTTCGCTACTCTTTGCAAGGAATTCACTCAACTTGGTGGTACCAAGTTTATTGGATCTGAGAGCATCATAGAGGCTCAACAGTGGTTGAGGAGTCTTGAGAGGATTTTTACTGGTTTGAAGATTACTGATGCGCAGAAGCGTCAGTTGGAAGCTTGGCAGTTGAAGGAGGCAGCCTTGGATTGGTGGGAGTCAGTCACAGCTCAGACTGTGGAGGCAGACATTTCTTGGGATCAGTTTAGGTATCTTCTTGGGTTGCCTTGTGTTCTATTCAGCTTTTTCTCTTTAAAATCTATCTTAAGCTTATCTATCTTTTTCTAGGGAGGCTTTTGTGGCAAAATGGATGCCCAAAGCCGGGAAATCTCAGCTTTATCGTGAGTTTATGGATATCAGGCAGGGTACCATGTCCTATTCTAAGTATGAGCGGAAGTTCAACGAACTTTCCAAGTTTGGTCCTGGCTTTATTGACACCCAACTTAAGAAGAATGAGAAGTTCATAGCTGGAGCTCGCCTAGAGTTTTATGATCTTCTCATTTCTCATGTTCATGGCACTTTCACCAAACTTATGGATATGGCTATTCGTTATGAGAGCCCTACTTCTAAGGGTCCTGCTGTTGCTAGTGCTCCTTCATCTCAGTCTTCCTCTGCTAACTCTAAGAAGAGAGCCAAATTTCCATCAGCAGAAGAAGAATTGGCTCAAGCATCCAGGATTGGGATCTTCATCTTCTCCTTTTCAGAGGCAGCCTATCGACCTATCTTCTATTACCTGTTTCAAGTGTGATCAGAAGGGACACTATGCAAATAGTTGCCCAAATTCAGTTGGTGCTGCTGTTCCTCCACCTCATAATACCAGGAACAACCTCTGTCATGTCTTTCTGCAGCCTGGTCATTTCAAGAATGATTGTCCTTTGTATTAGAAGGGCAAGCCATCTAGTATTTTTGCTGTTACCTCTGCTTCTTCACCGGCTCCACCTGCACCTGCTCCTGGTCCTAGTGATAATCAAGGCACTCTCCAGGGCACCTTTTCTTTATTTCATCATCTTGTTCGTGTTTTATTTGATACTGGATCTTCGCATAGTTTTATTTCTGTGGATCTTTGTGATAAGTTTGAGCATCTTCTTTCTCCTATGTATGCTGTTGAATCTTTGTGTGTTAAAAATCCTATTGGTGGTCCCGCGAACCTTAATAGGATTTGTAAGCAAGTGAGACTCTTCTATTCCGGCAATAAATTTTCTGGTGATTTCTATGTTCTTGGTTTCGATGCTTTTGATTTGTTGCTTGGAGGTGATTGGCTTAAGAGGCATGATGCCTTTATCTCTTGTAAATCACGAATTGTTTCTCTTGTGCATGATCAGGGAAGTCCTTTGGTTATTCAGTGTGTATGCCTCATGATTTTGCTGGCAGTTTTATTTATTCTCTAGATTCTTCTCTTGTTGATCTTCAGTCGACTCGTATAGTCAAACTCTACCACGATGTATTTGGTGAAGTCACTGCTTTACCTCCTAAGTGGGAAATCGATTTCCGTATTGATCTTATTCCTGGAGCTCGACCTGTAGTTCTTCCACCCAGAAGAATGACACCCTGTGAGAAGGTTGGGTTGGGAAAGCAAATTGAGGACTTGTTCTCCAAGGGTCTGATCAGACCTAGCCATTCCGAATGCGGAGCAGTAGTGTTTTCGTCACTAAGTCCGATGGTTCTTTGAGGATGTGTGTTGATTATTAGGAGCTGAACAAGCTCACTATGAAAAACAGATATCTAATGCCTCGCATCAATGATATGTTCGATCAGCTTTATGGTGCTACTGGTTTCTCTCAGCTTGATCTTGCCACAGGTTTCCACCAGCTCAGAGTTGCTGAGGAAAGTATTCCCAAGACCGCTTTTCGTACGGAGAATGGGTTTTATGAATGGTTAGTCATGCCTTTCGGTTTGACTAATGCCCCAGCTCTCTTTGTTGATTTGATGAATCGTGTCTTCCGTGATGTTCTGAATAAGTTTGTTCTGGTCTTTGTTGATGATATCCTTGTCTTCTCTAAGTCTAAGAAAGAGCATGAGTCGCATTTGAAATTTGTTTTGGGGACTCTTAGAAATCATCAGTTGAAGGCTAAATTTTCAAAATGCCATTTTTGGAAGGATGAAGTCCGATTCCTCGTGCATATTGTTTCTGTTAATGGAGTTTCTATTGATCCAGTCAAGATCGCTGCGATCAATGTAAGCCTTTCTCTCTTCTCTCTTTGCTAATTTATTCTATCTTTTCTGTTGTCCTTATTTATCCCTATTCTGTGCAGGATTGGGAAACTCCTAGGACTCCAACTGATATTCGTAGTTTTATGGGCCTTGCCGGTTATTATCGGAGATTGCTGCACCTCTCACCGCTTTGACTCGAAAGAATGCTAAGTTTCTTTGGAGTGATGAGTGTAAAGCTACATTCAGTGAGTTAAAGCACAAGCTTACTTCCGCACCAGTTCTTACCATTCCAAATGGAAATGAGGGATTAAAGGTATACACTGATGCTTGTCGTGAAGGTTTAGGAGCTGTTCTGATGCAGGATGGGGAAGGTCATTGCTTATGCCAGTCGCCAGTTGAAGACCCATGAAGCTAATTATGATGCTCATGATTTGGAATTGCTTGCTGTGTATTTTGCTTTGAAGCTTTGGAGGCATCATCTTTTAGGAACTAAGTTTGAACTTTTTACGGATCATCAGTCTTTGAAGTATATTTTCACTCAGAAGGATTTGAATCAGAGGCAAGTTAGGTGGTTGGAATTCCTTGCTTCTTATGACCTCGACATCAACTATACCCCTGGGAAAGCTAATGTTGTGGCTGATGCTTTGAGTCGGATGAAGGCGATGTTGTGTCAGCTTGTTGTTTCTTCTTCTTCTCTTTTGGATCGTATCATGGCTAAGCAGGATGAGGATGAGATGATTAGATTGATAAAGGAGAGTGTTCGTAGCAGAGTTGGTAGTAGTAGTCTTGATGGTAGTGGATCTCAGATCGATGATAGAGGTATTTTGAGGATTAATAATCGGATTTGTGTCCCGAATGTTGATGGATTAAGACAGGAGTTGCTTCGGTAAAATCATCGGTCTAGACTTTCTATTCATCCGGGCATGACGAAGATGTATCAGGATATGAAGAAGTTGTATTGGTGGAAGGGTATGTGGCGTGATATCTCCATTTTTGTTAGTAGGTGTGCGACTTGTCAGCAAGTCAAGGCCGATCATCAGAAGACCCCTGGTTTGTTGCAACCCCATGAGGTTCCCAATTGGAAATGGGAACAAGTTTCTATGGATTTTATTGATGGATTACCGAGGACTAGGAGGGGTAATGAGAGTATCTGGGTTATTATGACCTAGGCACCTTCATATCAAAAAGTTATTAATTATACATTTCCTATTTTGATTTCTAAAATGAATATATAACTCCTAATTGTATTTTACATGCTTCTCAAAAGGATACATCCATCTGTATTGCATAGGTCCTCGCATTAAAGCTTCAGTTGGTAGATGTATGGGTAAATGTTCTATGTAGTTGAATACTCCAAAAGGAAATATTTTTTCGAATTTACATAATAATTTGGGTATATTCGTTTTCAATTTTTTTAAATTACTTTTATCAAGTATGTTTGAGCATAACTCTTATATAACAAACTAAGTTCAGTATTAGACGTCCACACCTTCGACAGCAAAAACTCATTAAATACTATTAGGAAAAAAGAGTTTTTAAAAACCATGAAAATCGTGACTCTTCAATCTCAATAGTTGAAAATCCTTCATATCAACATATCTTCTTATGTTAGAAGCAATTCCATCTGAAAACCTCAAATTTTAAACCCACACTAATAGCTTTTGTCAATGCTTATTTTCCAACTCGTAACAAGCAAGTTGTTTGAAATTTGGTCACTCGCCATCAATTTTAGCTCCTAACGATTACAATATAACATGACGTCTTTTCTTGACTTCAAATCATCTTTTGTTTTTCCTTTCACATTCATTATTGTGTTAAAGAAGTCCTCAAACATATTTTTCTCATTATGCATTATGTCTACCTTGTGTCGAAGTTTATGATTTTTCCAATACGGTAACTCCCAAAATATACTTTATTTACACCAACTGTGATGCTCTCCTTTACCATGAACTTTGGGCGCTTTTCCTATCTCGTGTATATAGGGATAATCTTGCACAAACTCCTAAACTTCTTCGCTACTCAGAATGGACGGTGGCTCTTAAGTAATAGTTGTGTTTCATTTGAATTTTTTATCTGGTCGTTTACATGTAAAAAACGATGACATCGATCCCACCTACATTGTTTGCCACCATGTGTAAGTCTAAATGATTCTGTCCAATCCATGCAAACATGACAAACGAATTTGCCACTAGTACTCTATCCAGAAAGCATCCATACTTAGGAAAATGGCTTATCGTTCACAATAAAGAAGCAAATAACTTGAAGTTCTTTTTATTTTAGACGTCGTACCTAACAATACCCTAAGTCCACAGCATTTTAAACTCATCAACCAAAGGCTGTAAGTACATGTCTATCCCTTTTTTTGGATTTTTAGGTGAATAAACAATTATATTTAGAAACATGTTTGGATTCTTTATATACATCCAAGGAGGGAGATTGCAATATGTTAGAATAACTGGCCATAAGGCTTACCAAACGAAACAAATGGGACAAAACCATCCGTACGCACGCAAACCATGTCTAACATTATGTGATTCTTTAACAAAATCAGGATATTTCCTATCAAAATGTTTTCAAGCTTCACCATCTGAAGGATGACATAAAATCTTTCATCTCTTTGTTGTTCACTATGCCATCGCATTTGTTTTGCCATAGTAGCAGATGCATATTACCTTTGCAATCTAGGTGTAATAGGAAAATAATGCATTCTGGTGAAATATACGTCTTTACCATTGGTTTTCATCGATTTATATTTAGGTTGTTTACATAATTTACACAACACTAAATCTTTATCTTCCTTCCAATAAACCATGTATTTACTTAGACACGTGTCAGTTTTTTTATAAAGCAATCCAAAGACAGAGACCCGTCTTTTAAGGGAGTACCAGTTCTCCGCTATTATCAGGTGGAAGCTTTTCTTTACAGAAGCTAGAAATTGCATTCATTAGTTTTCTGATGCGTTATATTCAGATTTTATAGCGATTAACATTGATGTCATTGTCAAATGTGTCATTTTACAACCTTTATAGACTATTCGTTTTGATGCTTTAAAAAAAATTGAAAATCGTTTTCTCTTTCGATTCAACAACTTCCTCCAAATCTAGTTCTTCGGTCCATGTACTCGGACCAGTAGCATTATGAACCATTTTAGTCATTTTATTTTCTATATCAACATTTTCTTCAATAAGAGGTTCATCGCAATCCATATCCATATTTACAGACTTCTCTTGTACAACGTGGTATTTTTCTCCATACTATATTCACACAAGATAGCCTGACATAAAATCATATTGGTGTAGATGCAATATCACAGTATGATACTTAATATGTTTCAGGCAATGACATTTTGAATATGAATATTGTGCTTCTTTTATATTAGTTTTATTACTAGATGCTACTTTCATGAATGCATCCACGCCATTTTTAAAATGCAATGTAACCGTTTCTCTATTTTACCTCTCATGTACTTCTAACTTCGATCTTTCAAATAATTCATCTTCTATAATCTACCCGTAAACAAAATTTACGTGGACAAATTTTCGATTAAGGCTGCTTAAAAATCAATTTTGTAAAACATGCTATTTTTGAAACTTAATATCAAAATAGGTTGGTTTCAGCCCAGTCAATAGCAAACTCAGCATTTTTTTAACTGTCTGGCATTAGTGTGACTATAAGTTGCGCAATTAGAAGAAAATTCAATGCGCGAGTTTGAGTTGCGCGCACACAAAGATGAGATTTTTTTAAATACACTATGTTCTAGCACAACTCAACGTAGCGCTAGAATATTATTTAAATGCGCAACTCATAGTTGCGCAATTTTCAGATAGTTACAAAATATGTTGACTTGGCTACTGACTAGGTTAAAACTGGCGTATTTTAACAATAAGTTTCAAAGGTAGCATATTTTGACAATAAATTTCAAAATTTATCCAATTTACATTATCTTTCACATGGTAGTATTATCGAATAAAATTAAATAACATTATTAATTTTATTAATTTTATTTTATTTTTTTAGCAAAGCTAGTCGGTTTTTTAAGCGGACCGTCCACTTTATATTAATTTTATTATTACTTTAAATAATATAATTAATTTTATTAATGATTTAAATAAATATTGGTTTTGTTTTCGTTATAAATTATATTACTAATTTCATGAATATTTTAAATAACATTATTCATTTTGTTCTTAATTTAAGTAACATTATTATTTTAATGAATAATTTAAATAACATTATTATTTTTGTTCATAATTTAAATAACATTATTAATTTTGTTCTCACATTAAATAACATTATTATTATTATGTACTTTTATTAATTTTATTAATGCATTCAATAACATTATAAATTTTGTTATTAATGTCAATAACATTATTAGTTCTATTATAAAACAATTTCAAAGCTATACAACCAAGGGATTTTTACATCTTTTTAAATGGCTGACCTCCCACTTCCGATTATAAATGAAATGATATTTACGTTTTTTAAATCATTTCAAATCGAATGATTAACAAAATTTCGGCAACACTTCCTCTTATTCTCCGTATCACACGTAAAAGCTCGTAAACGGGAAATAAGAAGGAAGTGTCTTCGAAATTCCATGAACCGTTCGATTTGAAATATTGATTTACAAAACATAAATACCATTGTGTTTATAACTTGTCTAATACTGGAATGTTTTCTTGTTCTAGTAAAGCTCCAGACTGGTGTTTTCTTTCTGATTTTATTCTAATACAACTATATAATCGACTATAATGTTAATGTGTTATATTATTTGCAATGATACATGATTAATTGTTCGCTTACCCGATCAAGATATCATAGTGATATAGGTCACCCTAATCAATAAGAGAGTTTCATTGACAGATCCACTAATTAGAGAAAACAATTAGCGATATGAGAGCACATCTGTAACACTTTTATTTTTAGTTAAATATTATTGAGGACATTTGTAATAACCCAAGATTTTTGTAAATATTTTTAAATAGATTTTATTTCAAAATTTGACTTTTATATCATTTAAAAAGTGTGGTTTGGAATTTTTCCAATGTAAGTTGTATTTTGTTTACAATTTTAATTCCAATTTCAATAAAATAAATTATTTTCTATATTCATTTTCTATTTTTCCTAAGACCATTTATCTATTTTATTTCTACTTTATTTTTGTTTTGACTTTTTTTTGTTTATTTGATTTTTGATTGGTTTATTTAAAAATAAATGGATTGGAAATTCAAAAAGACTAGAGTTACATACTTTAACTTGTGACTTTTCCTTTTCTTTGTCTTTTCATTGCCATAGCTTTACCTTTACCTTGTTTAGCCATTCATTTATTTTTGTAAATCACATACAAACTTCTCAACATCTCATTCTCACGTTCATTTCATTCTTGAGAAAAAAAATGTAAGTTCTCATGGCTTCCTTCTTCCTTATTCTCTTTTTCATTTTTGATTTTCTTTTGTTCTTCTTCATGTTGCTCGGCTACTACCCTATCCACACCTCCACCCACCACCACCATTACCTCCTTCTCCTCATCTTCCATGGCCAACATCCCTCCTCCTCTGGTTAGTCACTGCCATGGCCACCAAGTTGAACTTCCACCACAAAAACTCCAAGCAAACCATAGCCGAACCCTTTATTCCATCACCACTTCCTTTTGTTCACCTCGGCCTCCACCTTACCACCACCTTCTCCAGCACGTGACAGACCTCACCACCGACCTCTGGCCACCACTTGACCCGACCTGATCTGTAGTTGAACCAGACCGAGCCATTTAGACTATAGGGCCGAGCCTATGTGAACCCATAACCTCTTTTGCCTTGACTCTTTGTATTCACTTGCTTTGTAACTCCACCTCTCTTCATATTCTTACCTAGGCCGAACCATTTACCTCAGATCTGAACCATGTCGAGCACTACTAGACCATGGTCAAGCCATTTTGGGTTGTAGCCGAGCCACTTGCATTGGTTAAGCCGATGATTGTTCTTTTGATCTAGATTTGTTCATTGTTTTGGTTTATATTCTTTTGTAAATTTTATTCTTATGTATGTTATACATTTTGGTTGTTACAAGATCTGGATCTTGGCTCTCCATCCACTCGTATTTGATTCGTGCTTTATCGTGCTTTCGGGAGTTGTTTGTCTTGTGTTTGATTTGGATCTCTAGCTTTAGAGGTGAGTTATTCACTCTAGACATTCGTACTTATAGAATTGTGAAATGATGACAAGTGGATATGTAGAATTGATATGCTATGTTAAAAAAAACCCTTACATGCCTGTGGTACGATTTATATGATGTTAAAAATCTGCTTATAAACCTGTCACATCATCTGATATGTTATATTTTGTTATATTGTTTATTTTATTTCTATTCCTCACACTGCAAGTTCCATGTAGAATAGAATCACTATGGGTTGAAATGATACATACCCGAATGGACTTTAGAATAGGGAAAAATCGTTACGAGCTGAAATGATAGGCTTGGGTGATTTTTATTTATTTCTATTGACTTGGGATTGCGGGTTTGAAATGATAGAACCTGGATTTTTCTTTGTAAATTACGGATTGAAATGATATATTATCCGTATCACTTTACTTAGGTTAGAGAATATTATACAGACCCATGGTTATTATATATTTTTTTTGGAAAATTTTAATTATTTTTAAATGTAAATTATGATATTTTGAATTAAATTTGGATTTTATTGATTTAAATAAAGTGTAGTGTTTTTTCTATGAGTTAAAATATGTAAGTAAATAAATGGTTAAATTGTAATTTGAAAATATAACTTAACTTGAAAATTTGAGATTTTGTTTGAAATGGAAGTTTAAGTTAAGTAAATAAATGGAAATAAAGTTTTATTCATGAAATGGTATTTTAAAATAAATTGTTAAGTTAATTGTTAAAAATACAAAGAATAAGAACATAGTGCACTTTGATTTAATAAGTGAATCATTGTTAAAATTTGGATATTTATTAATGAAAATTTATTTTAAAAAAGTCATAAGTAAAAGGTTATCCAAAGGACCATTTTTAAAGTGAAAAAAATATGATTTTATAAGTTAAAATGGTTAAAAATCGAAGTTTATTTGTTTATGAAATTTTATAATAAATCTGGAATTAGAATTTGTAGCACTTTAGAAATGTTGTCGTTGCTGAAACTAATTAAAAATCTGAAGTAAATGATACTACATCACTTGGTAAGTGCTGTGGTTGCTGAAAGTAAACCATAGGCTGAAATAACTTAAGAGATACTGCAGCACTTGGCAAGTGTTGTTGTTGCTGAAAGAAAACTAAAATCAGAAACTAACTAAAGGGATACTGTAGCACTTGATAAGTGCTGCTGTTTGCTGAAATGAAGAGATTTTCAAAATGAACACTGAACTACTGCAGCAGTTTTTTTATGCTGTCTTTTCTTAAATGATCTGCTTTCAAATATAACTTACCGCAGCATTTTCTAAGTGCTGCGAATGCTGAAATTTCAATGTTTTGAAGTATTTAACTAAATAAACGAGCTTCAAAAATGCTAAATTTTTGGGAATTGAATATTTGATTTGAAAGAATAATGACTATATTTTTTAAATGGTTTAAATGAATTATTTTGATTGGAAATATAAACCATTTTGAAAAGTATAACCATGGGAAATAATAACGATTGGTTGTAAAAGTGACCGGGATCGGATATGGACATACTCTCTGTCGATACCGAAAACCACTTTAACAACTGTGTATGCGGTGGAGATTCCAGAATGAAGTAGGATGGTGGCGATGATCCTATTGAGGTATATACGTGGACCCAAATTCCGTGAGTTGGCATAAGGTGGCTAAAACAGGAGCGATTGACGGGCCAATGAGGTAGCACCTCTGATCGGACACACTTCTTCGATACCATTCTATTACTTTTGTGATAGATTGGGTGCACACCTTGATTTTTGGGAATGTGGCTCGAGGTGGGCGGTAGTGGCTGCTATGAGTTACCACCAGCCCGGATGCGTAATTGGTATATCTACCTTGGAATTGCCTAGTTGTGCCGTGTCACCTACCCTAGCGCGCCTTGTACGAGTTTGATTTGTGTCGTACCTATGGAGTATCTTCTCGTAGCCCCCGATCTGGAGGTATGCAAGTAATGTATAGACTACTGGCACTATTTATGTGTTAAGGGGGATATGGGTATCTCCTTAACGCTATTTAAAAGTAAGTTTATTTTATTATTAGACATTATTATAATAGCGAATATTACTACATAGTAGATAGTTTAACAGATCCTTAAAGAATGGGCGATCCCAAGCATTCTTTAAGTTACTTGTGCATTTCTATTACAGTTCACTTGAGTTGGTTTACATTGTATAAGTATGTATGTCCTGACTCAAGTGTTTGTGTTTTATTTATGCTCGGGTCATCCTGAGTATTACAGCTTTGGATTCACCTTCTGGAGCTAGAGATTTCTGGAGTTTATCAGTCTATCTAGTTGTCTTTCCATTTCAGTTATTTCATTCAGCTTTGCTTATGTATTTGTGAACTTATGTATTCAGACTCAGTTGTATCTGTTTTTCAGACTATGTATTTTGTATCTGTTTTGAGACTATGTATTGTAGTGGCTTCATGAACCACTATTTATTTTATTTTTCCGCTGCGAGTTATTCTGATATTCTGTGTCTGTGATTGGTTTTATTTGCTCCAAATTTCTTTACAATCTACTATTTTGTATTATTCAAGTCCGACATGTGTGGATTTATTGTCGATTTGAATGGTCCAAAATGGTGGGTCGTTACATTTGGTACCAGAGCCAGGTTTTAGGCAAACCTTAGCCTATGGAGCAAAAACTCATTAGAGATAGGGTATAAATACCCTAGAATGAGTGAAATCAATCTTAGAATCATTTCTTTGTGAGAGAACGCATTTTTAAGTAAAATTGACTTTCAAACGATTTTAAAAGATTTTAAAAGATTATTTTGAATATAAAATTTTCTTGTTTAAAATCCCATTTTCTTATCTTCATTCCTTTCAAATCCATCTTGTTTATTTGAATTCGTTGATTAGGGTTTCCATTTCTAGTTGAATCTTATCTTTGTCTTTCTGTTTTACCTTTATCCTAAAATTCATTCTTGACTTTTTCAGGATGAATCGTAGGAATGCCAGATGTAGGGGTCATGGTATTTCCCTAGTTCCCGAGCCTGTTGCACCCATCAGGTTCGCTACTCTTTGCAAGGAATTCACTCAACTTGGTGGTACCAAGTTTATTGGATCTGAGAGCATCATAGAGGCTCAACAGTGGTTGAGGAGTCTTGAGAGGATTTTTACTGGTTTGAAGATTACTGATGCGCAGAAGCGTCAGTTGGAAGCTTGGCAGTTGAAGGAGGCAGCCTTGGATTGGTGGGAGTCAGTCACAGCTCAGACTGTGGAGGCAGACATTTCTTGGGATCAGTTTAGGTATCTTCTTGGGTTGCCTTGTGTTCTATTCAGCTTTTTCTCTTTAAAATCTATCTTAAGCTTATCTATCTTTTTCTAGGGAGGCTTTTGTGGTAAAATGGATGCCCAAAGCCGGGAAATCTCAACTTTATCGTGAGTTTATGGATATCAGGCAGGGTACCATGTCCTATTCTAAGTATGAGCGGAAGTTCAACGAACTTTCCAAGTTTGGTCCTGGCTTTATTGACACCCAACTTAAGAAGAATGAGAAGTTCATAGCTGGAGCTCGCCTAGAGTTTTATGATCTTCTCATTTCTCATGTTCATGGCACTTTCACCAAACTTATGGATATGGCTATTCGTTATGAGAGCCCTACTTCTAAGGGTCCTGCTGTTGCTAGTGCTCCTTCATCTCAGTCTTCCTCTGCTAACTCTAAGAAGAGAGCCAAATTTCCATCAGCAGAAGAAGAATTGGCTCAAGCATCCAGGATTGGGATCTTCAACTTCTCCTTCTCAGAGGCAGCCTAACGACCTATCTTCTATTACCTGTTTCAAGTGTGATCAGAAGGGACACTATGCAAATAGTTGCCCAAATTCAGTTGGTGTTGCTGTTCCTCCACCTCAGAATACCAGGAACAACCTCTGTCATGTCTGTCTGCAGCCTGGTCATTTCAAGAATGATTGTCCTTTGTATCAGAAGGGCAAGCCGTCTGGTATTTTTGCTGTTACCTCTGCTTCTTCACCGTCTCCACCTGCACCTGCTCCTGCTCCTAGTGATAATCAAGGTACTCTCCAGGGCACCTTTTCTTTATTTAATCATCACGTTCATGTTTTATTTGTACTGGATCTTCGCATAGTTTTATTTACGTGGATCTTTGTGATAAGTTTGAGCAGCTTCTTTCTCCTATGTATGCTGTTGAATCTTTGTGTGTTAAAAATCCTATTGGTGGTCCCGCGAACCTTAATAGGATTTGTAAGCAAGTGAGACTCTTCTATTCTTGCCATAAATTTTCTGGTGATTTCTATGTTCTTGGTTTCGATGCTTTTGATTTGTTACTTGGAGGTGATTGGCTTAAGAGGCATGATGCCTTTATCTCTTGTAAATCCCGAATTGTTTCTCTTGTGGCTGATCGGGGAAATCCTTTGGTTATTCAGTGTTGTATGCCTCATGATTTTGCTGGCAGTTTTATTTATTCTCTAGATTCTTCTCTTGTTGATCTTCAGTCGACTCGTGTGGTCAAACTCTACCCCGATGTATTTGGTGAAGTCACTACTTTACCTCCTAAGCGGGAAATCGATTTCCGTATTGATCTTATTCCTGGAGCTCGACCTGTAGTTCTTCCTCCTAGAAGAATGGCACCCCGTGAGAAGGTTGAGTTAGGAAAGCAAATTGAGGACTTGTTCAACAAGGGTCTGATCAGACCTAGCCATTCCGAATGGGGAGCAAGTAGTGGTTTTCGTCACTAAGTCCGATGGTTCTTTGAGGATGTGTGTTGATTATAGGGAGCTGAACAAGCTCACTATGAAAAACAGATATCCAATGCCTCACATCAATGATATGTTCGATCAGCTTTATGGTGCTACTGTTTTCTCTCAACTTGATCTTTCCACAGGTTTCTACCAGCTCAGAGTTGCTGAGGAAAGTTTTCCCAAGATTGCTTTCCGTATCGAGAATGGGTTTTATGAATGGTTAGTCATGCCTTTCGGTTTGACTAATGCCCCAGCTTTCTTTGTTGATTTGATGAATCGTGTCTTCCGTGATGTTCTGAATAAGTTTGTTCTGGTCTTTGTTGATGATATCCTTGTCTTCTATAAGTCTAAGAAAGAGCATGAGTCGCATTTGAAATTTGTTCTGGAGACTCTTAGAAATCATCAGTTGAAGGCTAAATTTTCTAAATGCCATTTCTGGAAGGATGAAGTCTGATTCCTCGGGCATATTGTTTCTGGTAATGGAGTTTCTGTTGATCCAGTCAAGATCGCTGCGATCAATGTAAGCCTTTCTCTCTTCTCTCTTTGCTAATTTATTCTATCTTTTCTGTTGTCCTTATTTATCCCTATTCTGTGCAGGATTGGGAAACTCCTAGGACTCCAACTGATATCCGTAGTTTTATGGGCCTTACCGGTTATTATCGGAGATTCATTGAGAATGTTGCTCGGATTGCTGCACCTCTCACCGCTTTGACTCGAAAGAATGCTAAGTTTATTTGGAATGATGAGTGTAAAGCTGCATTCAGTGAGTTAAAGCACAAGCTTACTTCCGCACCAGTTCTTACCATTCCAAATGGAAATGAGGGATTAACAGTATACACTGATGCTTGTCGTGAAGGTTTAGGAGCTGTTCTGATGCAGGATGGGGAAGGTCATTGCTTATGCCAGTCGCCAGTTGAAGACCCATGAAGCTAATTATGATGCTCATGATTTGGAATTGCTTGCTGTGGTTTTTGCATTGAAGCTTTGGAGGCATCATCTTTTGGGAACTAAGTTTGAGCTTTCTACGGATCATCAGTCTTTGAAGTATATTTTCACTCAGAAGGATTTGAATCAGAGGCAAGTTAGGTGGTTGGAGTTCCTTGCTTCTTATGACCTCAACATCAACTATACCCCTGGGAAAGCTAATGTTGTGCCCGATGCTTTGAGTCGGAAGAAGGCGATGTTGTGTCATCTTGTTATTTCTTCTTCTTCTCTTTTGGATCGTATCATGGCTAAGCAGGATGAGGATGAGATGCTTAGAATGATGAAGGAGAGTTTTCGTAGAAGAGTTGGTAGGTCTTGATGGTAGTGGAGCTCAGATCGATGATAGAGGTATTTTGAGGATTAATAATCGGATTTGTGTCCCGAATGTTGATGGATTGAGACAGGAGTTGCTTCGGGAAAATCATCGGTCCAAACTTTCTATTCATCCGGGCATGACAAAGATTTATCAGGATATGAAGAAGTTGTATTGGTGGAAGGGTATGAGGCGTAATATCTCCATTTTTGTTAGTAGGTGTGCGACTTGTCAGCAAGTCAAGGCCGATCATCAAAAGACCCCTGGTTTGTTGCAGCCCCTTGAGGTTCCCAATTGGAAATGGAAACAAGTTTCTATGGATTTTATTGATGGATTACCAAGGACTAGGAGGGGTAATGAGAGTATCTAGGTTATTGTGGATAGATAATGTATCCAAATGGATTTGAAGGGTAAAAACCTATGATTTTTATCTGTAATTGCTTTGATTTTCTAATATGTTGTATAAAGCATTCTTTTGGAAATAGCTTTCTAATTTCATAATTTTCTATGTTATATAGATTATTTTATGAATTTCTTAAGGAGGAAATAACTTAATTTTGGGCTTTAATTATTTAAAATAATTAAATGGTTTTTGGCTTCAAAATTTTTTATGGTAAAGAGAAGGATATTCTTTAATTTTGGTGAATTTTTGAGATTCTTCTAAGTAATTTCAAATTACTATGCTTTTATTATGCTAGATGAGCATTTAAATTAATGATTAATTACAAGTATTAATTAATTAAAGTTGAGAAATATTTTAGAACATGAATATAACATGCAGTAGTCTTTCTAAAAAGATTTGTTAACATATTATTTGTATCCAATAAGAATTTGTCAAAATGTAAAATTTGGTGAAAAATGCTTACTTTTAATAGAAATAAACCAGTTTTCATGTTAATTACATCGCTACCATGCCACATATATCCACTTCGAGCCTAAAGGAATGCCTCCTCTATGCATATTGACGTTGACATTGAGGGAAGGATACGATGGCTGCTTTGGTATCCATGTAATGATTCCATTAGCATCAACGTTAATAGTGTTGGCAACCTATATTAGATGGCATGGTGTCTTCGTCATTCATCTAAGCGTTTTAAAAGCTCAATATCGATGTTGATGACATCACATGTCTTCATCATTGTTTTCAATGATTGTGCACCTAATCACTTTGACTATTTTCATTACTTAAGCAGCAATGCCGCCTATTTTGTCTTCTAACCAAGCGGCATAGTAGCCGAAGTAAACGATATTTTAAAGGATTTATAACGACGTCGAGGGTCTTGGTGCCATTATGCATCAAGGTCGGCGACCTTATACACCTGGTTATAGTGTCGATGTCGCATAGTGGTGACTTTGCACTTCACTTTTTTAAGGGTGGAGATGCTTGCTTTTATATAAATTCAAAATGTTCTAAGAGGACGAAGAGGCCTATGTTTTAAGAGGATCGAAGACCCTACGTTTTTGGCAGTTAGCCATATAACTTATAATGGTTTTAAATTCTGTTTAATAGGTGGATAACATATAGTTTATGAAGGTCAAAAACATCATCTTTGATATTGTTTTAAAACCACGTACATGTTATGATTAAAGGCGGATAGCTATAGACCCCTATGTCGACATTGTTAATGCCATCGACATTGATCTATATTAGATTATTAAAAGGTGGAGAGCCTAAGTTTTCTACTTGGACGTTGTCATTGACAATACCAATGCCATTTTAAATTGTAAATTTCGACATTGTCATTGGTGACACCAACGTAAATGAACTTCGACATTGATCTAAAATTTAAATTATTTAATGGTGGCGAGCCATGTGTCTTTGACTTTGATTTTAAACCTTAGGGATACCATTGACATGAATCAATTAGTGATACTAATGTCTATTTTTATTAACTTCGACATAGATCATTCGGGGATACCAATGTTATGTCACTTTAAAATGTTATAACTATAAGGGGATACATGTAGGTAACATGAACTAAATTGATACACTTGGGTAACATGACTTAAATTGAAATGTGGGTAACATGAAGTAAATTGTAAATTATGGGTTCATAGTCATCCTATGAAAACTATAGAATGTGAGATGAATAGTCCATATTATGTTGGAGATGGATAGTCTCTATGAGGATAATGACAGGTTTATAGTTATCCTAGGAAACTATGGGATGTGTGATGTATATTCCATATCATTTTAAGTTAAATGGAATATGTGTAATGGATAGTCCACATAATTTTAAATGATTATACCACATGTGATGGGTAGCCAATGTGGTAGAGGATGGGTAATCTAAGTAATAATTATATATGAGATGGATAGTCCACGTAATTCTGAATATGTTTAAGTGTGAGATGGGTAGACCATATAATTATAAAATAAATAGTCAAATTAAAATAACATAGGTAGTCAGTTTAAATTGTGATCGGTAGTCATTTGTAATTAAGACGGATAATCTAATGAATTGGGATGGGTAATCCAATATATGTTGCATTATTATAAATGCTATTTTTATGTTCTAACTATTATGATTGTAGGAGCATAGTATATGATTAATTAGTTTGGTTTAGATACTAGTGAGGGGAAAACCTTTTCTGCTCAGTGGCATGGTCTCACTAGATATCTATTTTGGTTCGAGATGGTAGGTTATTATTCGCACCAAACTGTTGTTTGACCTGAATTTTTTTTCCTCTTCAACTCTCGGGTACTCATTTGAGAAGGTTGGAGGTAAGGGAATATAGGTTCCAGTTAGACGAATAAGCTTTCAGAGACATGCAGGAGGCAATCTAACTATTATGAACTTTATCTATTTTTACTATGTAGTTTGGTTTGTTAGTCCATAAGTTGATGGTTTTGATGACAACAACCTTAGAATAAGATTATAAAATATAAATACTAACATTAAAGTTCAGATATATATATATGTATATGTAGGATTTAACCATGTAGGCACCTAGAATGAAGACTGTACTATTGATACGCTATATTTTGATCAATGACAATGTGCTTCAACAAAAAGGAAGAGATATGTGCAAAGCTAAAGGGAGAACTATGAAGACCAATGATACCATAAGTATGATTTAAATATAGGTCTTAGTTTAGATTCATTGTTAAAATCTATCCTCAAGAGGTTTGCACAAAACACAATAACACATTTCATAACTTAATTTTTTAGTTAAGTGTTCACTGTGCAGAAACTACCAGTTCAGTCGACTGAACAGGAAATCTCAGTCGACTGAACCTGTTACAGAATTACAACATGCACAGTTTCAGTTGACTGAAATTCTCTGTTCAGTCAACTGAATTCGAACCTGCGAATTTTTAATGAAAAGACACCTTCTTCTTCCCAAGAGTTGCAACCATTCTCCAATGGTAATGGATGCATCCCTTGCCTGAATCTTTTGCGAATAGATATACCTCTTCTACCCCTATAAATACATGTTTCTATCATTTTCAAATCACCAATTAGATATGCTTTATCTCTCTATTTTTCTTGATCAAATTTTCAGATTTCTAAAGTTTTCAAAGCAATCACAAACCATTTGGTTGAATCCCTGTTTTGTCTATAACACTCTTTTGATTCATAGCAATTCACATGTCCTAAATCTTCACAAACACATTTCATATTCTTGAGGATAAGATTATAGGAAAGTTGTACTCAATTAGACTCATTAGTGTTATCAAGAACACAACAAGTCAGAAATACTCTTTGTATCTAGTTGAAGTCCTCTTCGGTAGTTGAGGCAAGAAATCCCGTTCGGTTGTTCGGGTAAGTTGTAAACCTATTCCTCCGGGTTTAGTGAGGGTTGTTGGTTAGTTGAATTCCTAAGAGGAGCTTAGGGACTGGACGTAGGACAAGAGGTCCGAACCAGTATAAAGTCTTGGTGTCTACTTTACTTAATGCTTATTACTATCTACCTAGACCATTCCACTATTCCATATTATATGATCCTACCGCATAGCTTCTTTCAATTGGTATCAGAGCAAGGCCGTCTTATAACCATAACACCGTTATTTGACATATTGATAATATGGAAAATAACACAAGCACAACATCTACCTATAACTCTACATTTGCGGAAGGACAATCTACCCAAAGACCCCCTCTATTCAATGGACTAAACTATAATTATTGGGCTACAAGGATGAGGATTTATATGCAAGCAACAAGCTTTGAAGCCTGGAATGCAACTCAAGCAGAACTCGTTGTACCCACAACTGATTATTCTACATGGACGCAAACTCAGAAGAATGAAGTTAGTGCAAATGGAAAAGCTATGAATATGTTATTTTGTGCTTTGGATAGAAATGAGTTCAATCGTGTTAGCATTTGTACTACTGCATATCAGATATGGAGTACACTTAAAACCATACATGAAGGCACAAACAAGGTCAAACAAACAAAGATCTCCATGCTAAAGAACCAGTTCAAAAACTTAAGAATGCGACAAAATGAATCCATCAATGACATGTACTCGAGATTCCAAGACATTCATCATGCCTTAATTGGACTAGGAGAAAAATACACGAATTTTGATATTGTATCTAAAGTTCTAAATTCACTCACTGATGAATGGGAGAGAAAAGTCTTAGCAATCGAAGAAGCAAATGATCTATCTACAATGAAACCAGAAGAATTAATTGGAAATCTTATGTCATATGAAGTAAATATGCAAGCTAAGAAAGATCAAACACAAGAAAGAAAGAATGTAGCTTTTCATGCGGAAAAGGAAGAATCAGAGTCTGAAGATGAGGATCTAGCATTTATAGCCAAAAATTTCAAGAAATTCTTAAGGTATAGAAAAGGAAATAAAAACGGATTCAAAAAGAATTTCTTGAACAAACCTACATCCTCGAATATAGAGAGTTTCAACTGTCACAAGAAAGGTCACATGCATAAAGATTGTCCAGAACAAAAGAAGGAGAATCAAAGAACTCTAAATAACAAAGACAAGAAAGAAAAATTCAAAAAGAAGGCATTCTCTGTTACATGGGACGATTCAGATTCATCTGAAAGTGAAAATGATAGTGATAATGAACAAGCGAATGTATGTTTTATGGCTCAAGAATCCGAGGTTAGTAATTTAACTTTTGACGATTTAATTGATGTAAACACTGAACTTTTGAGCATAATAAAAACTCTTAAAAGGAAACTCAAGGAAACTCGTGAAAATCAAAACAAAGCTGAATTTGAAAGAGATATGTTAAAAGATGAAAAGAAAATTCTAGAGGAAGAACTTGAAAAAGTATAAGAGTCTCTTTCAAATTCGGAAACTCAATTATCACTTTTAAGTCAAGAAATTGAAACTCAAAAGACAAAAAATGATATAATTGTTTCTGAAAATCATGAGTTAAAAACTAAGATTATACAAGTTGAGTTAGAGAATAATAGTCTTCAAGTTAGATTAGATAACATCACTAAAAAAGTTTCTAATTTTAACAAAGGAAGAGAAAATTTATCTAAGATTTTAGAAAATTCTCAATCCTCCTCAAATAAACATGGATTAGGATATATAAAAGAGTCAAAAATTCCTAAAAAGAAAAATACAAATTTTAAGAGGAATATTGATTCAAAACAACAAATGTTATTAAGAGAGCCTATTAGAACAAAAGAAAAAACTAAGATAGTTAAAATTTGGGTTCCAAAGACTAACAATATTTTAATTAGGAATAACTATATTAAAGCATTTATGGATAGTGTTCATAATAATAAAAATTATATTTATAAAAAGGATACTGAACCAAATTGGGTTTGGTTTCCTAAGATCTAACTCTTAGGACCCTATTAAAAGGTGGGTACCAATATATTTATTAATATTTTTTGCAGGTCCCACTCAAGAAAAGAAAATGGATTTTGGATAGTGGTTGCTTTGTTTGACAAATTATATACTTCTACATATTATTACTTCCTTTTTGTCGATGACAAAGGGGGAGAAATCTATGTTACTAACTTTGTTTTGTAGGAAAGACAGTGCATATATTCAGGGGGAGGAAATAATTATTTACATAAGTATTGTCATCAATCAAAAAGGGGGAGAATGTTGATACGCTATATTTTGATCAATGACAATGTGCTTTAACAAAAAGGAAGAGATATGTGCAAAGCTAAAGGGAGAACTATGAAGACCAAAGATACCATAAGTATGATTTAAATATAGGTCTTAGTTTAGATTCATTGTTAAAATCTATCCTCAAGAGGCTTGCACAAAACACAATAACACATTTCATAACTTAATTTTTTAGTTAAGTGTTCAATGTGCAGAAACTACCAGTTCAGTCGATTGAACAGGAAATCTCAGTCGACTGAACCAGTTACAGAATTACAACATGCACAGTTTCATTTGACTGAAATTCCCTGTTCAGTCAACTGAATTCGAACCTGCGAATTTTTAATGAAAAGACACCTTCTTCTTCCCAAAAGTTGCAACCATTCTCCAATTGTAATGGATGCATCCCTTTCCTGAATCTTTTGCAAATAGATACACCTCTTCTACACCTATAAATACATGTTTCTATCATTTGCAAATCACCAATTAGATATGCTTTAATCTCTCTATTTTTCTTGATCAAATTTTCAGATTTCTAAAGTTTTCAAAGCAATAACAAACCATTTGCTTGAATCCCTGTTTTGTCCATAACACTCTTTTGATTCATAGCAATTCACATTTCCTAAATCTTCATAAACACTTTTCATATTCTTGAGGATAAGATTATAGGAAAGCTGTACTCAATTAGACTCATTAGTGTTATCAAGAACACAACAAGTCAGAAATACTCTTTGTATCTAGTTGAAGTCCTCTTCGGTAGTTGAGGCAAGAAATCCCGTTCGGTTGTTCGGGTAAGTTGTAAACCTATTCCTTCGGGTTAAGTGAGGGTTGTTGGTTAGTTGAATTCCTAAGAGGAGCTTAGGGACTGGACGTAGGACAAGAGGTCCGAACCAGTATAAATTCTTGGTGTCTACTTTACTTACTGCTTATTACTATCTACCTAGACCATTCCACTATTCCATATTATACGATCCTACCGCATAGCTTCTTTCAATTGATATCAGAGCAAGGCCGTCTTATAACCATAACACCGTTATTTGACATATTGATAATATGGAAAATAACACAAGCACAACATCTGCCTATAACTCTACATTTGCGGAAGGACAATCTACTCAAAGACCCCCTCTATTCAATGGACTAAACTATAATTATTGGGCTACAGGGATGAGGATTTATATGCAAGCAACAAGCTTTGAAGCCTGGAATGAAACTCAAGCAGAACTCGTTGTACCCACAACTGATTACCCTACATGGACGCAAACTCAGAAGAATGAAGCTAGTGCAAATGCCAAAGCTTTGAATATGCTATTTTGCGCTTTGGATAGAAATGAGTTCAATCGTGTTAGCATTTGTACTACTGCACATCAGATATGGAGTACACTTAGAACCATACATGAAGGCACAAACAAGGTCAAACAAACAAAGATCTCATGCTAAAGAACCAGTTCCAAAACTTTAGAATGCGACAGAATGAATCCATCAATGACATGTACTCGAGATTTCAAGACATTCATCATGCCTTAATAGGATTAGGAGAAAAGTATACGGATTTTGATATTGTATCTAAGGTCCTAAATTCACTCACTGATGAATGGGAGAGAAAAGTCTTAGCAATCGAGGAAGCAAACAATCTATCTACAATGAAACCAGAAGAATTAATTGGAAACCTTATGTCTTATGAAGTTAACATGCAAGCTAAGAAAGATCAAGCACAGGAAAGAAAAAATGTGGCTTTTCACGCAGAAAAGGAAGAATCGGAGTCTGAAGATGAGGATCTAGCATTTATTGCCAAAAATTTCAAGAAATTCTTAAAATATAGAAAAGGAAATGAAAACGGTTTCAAAAAGAATTTCTTGAACAAACCTTCATCCTCAAATATGGAATGTTTTAATTGTCACAAGAAAGGTCATATGATAAAAGACTGTCCGGAGCTAAAGAAGGAGAATCAGAAAAACTTCAACAACAAGAATAAGAAAGACAAATTTAAAAAGAAAGCTTTTTCTATCACATGGGACGAGTTTGATTCAGATTCATCAGATAGTGATAGTGATAACAACAATGAACAAGAAAATGTGTGCTTCATGGCTCAAGAATCTGAGGTTAGTGATTTATCTTATGATTATTTAATTGAAGTAAACACTGAATTCTTAAATACTATAAAAATTCTCAGAAAGAAACTTAAAGAGACACGTGAAAATCAGAACAAAGCTGAATTTGAAAGAGATATGTTAAAAGACGAAAAAAAATATTTGAAGAAGAACTTGAAAAAGTTCAAGAATCTCTCTCAAACTCAGATAGTCAACTTTTACTTTTAAGTCAAGAAATTGAAACTCAAAAGACAAAGAATGATATAACTGTTTTTTGAAAATCATGAGTTAAAAACTAAGATTAGACAAGTTGAGTTAGAAAATAATAGTCTTCAAGCTAGATTAGATAACATCACTAAAAATGTCTCTAATTTTAACAAAGGAAGAGAAAATTTATCTAAGATTTTAGAAAATTCTCAATCCTCTTCAAATAAAAATGGATTAGGTTTTAAAAAGGAATCAAAAATTCTTCCAAAGAAAAATGCTAATTTTAAGAAGGAAGATAATTCAAAACGTAGTATAGTATTGAAAAATAACATACCAAGACACACGAAAAAGAAAAAGGAAATCAAAATATGGGTTCCGAAAACAAACAATAATTTAATTCGGAACAAATATATAAATTCCTTTATAGAAACAGTTCACAAAAATAGTAATTATCTTTATAAAAGGGATACTAAACCCACTTGGGTTTGGTTTCCTAAGATCTAACTCTTAGGACCCTATTAAAAGGTGGGTACCAATATATTTATTAATATTTTTTGCAGGTCCCATTGAAGAAAAGAAAATGGATTTTGGATAGTGGTTGCTTTATTTGACAATTATATACTTCTACATATTGTTACTTCCTATTTGTTGATGACAAAGGGGGAGAAATCTGTGTTACTAACTTTGTTTTGTAGGAAAGACAGTGCATATATTCAGGGGGAGGATAATTATTCACATAAGTATTGTCATCAATCAAAAAGGGGGAGAATGTTGATATGCTATATTTTGATCAATGACAATGTGCTTCAACAAAAAGGAAGAGATATGTGCAAAGCTAAGGGGAGAACTATGAAGACCAAATATACCATAAGTATGATTTAAATATAGGTCTTAGTTTAGATTCATTGTTAAAATCTATCCTCAAGAAGTTTGCACAAAACACAATAACACATTTCATAACTTAATTTTTTAGTTAAGTGTTCACTGTGCAGAAACTACCAGTTCAGTCGACTGAACAGGAAATCTCAGTCGAATGAACCTGTTACAGAATTACAACATGCACAGTTTCAGTTGACTGAAATTCCCTATTCAGTCAACTGAATTCGAACCTGCAAATTTTTAATGAAAAGACACCTTCTTCTTCCCAAGAGTTGCAACCATTCTCCAATGGTAATGGATGCATCCCTTGCCTGAATCTTTTGCAAATAGATACACCTCTTCTACCCCTATAAATACATGTTTCTATCATTTGCAAATCACCAATTAGATATTCTTTAATCTCTCTATTTTTCTTGATCAAAATTTCAGATTTCTAAAGTTTTCAAAGCAATAACAAACCATTTGCTTGAATCCCTGTTTTGTCCATAACACTCTTTTGATTCATAGCAATTCACATTTCCTAAATCTTCATAAACACTTTTCATATTCTTGAGGATAAGATTATAGGAAAGTTGTACTCAATTAGACTCATTAGTGTTATCAAGAACACAACAATTCAGAAATACTCTTTGTATCTAGTTGAAGTCCTCTTCGGTAGTTGAGGCAAGAAATCCCGTTCGGTTGTTCGGGAAAGTTGTAAACCTATTCCTCCGGGTTAAGTGAGGGTTGTTGGTTAGTTGAATTCCTAAGAGGAGCTTAGGGACTGGACGTAGGACAAGAGGTCCGAGCCAATATAAAGTCTTGGTGTCAACTTTACTTACTGCTTATTACTATCTACCTAGACCATTCCACTATTCCATATTAAATGATCCTACCGCATAGCTTCTTTCATGTACAGTATAGAGATTCAAGTTATCAAGATTGAAGACTCATGAGTATCAAGATAATCAAGAGTTCAAGATTTTAAGATAAGTATTGAGTCTAGGATTATGTTAAAACTTCACAATAGCACTGAAATCTTCACTCCATTTTTCTTTTGGGATGGAACCCATTTCTACCTTTTTAGTGGCTTACAAACCCACGACAAGTGGCTTACAAACCCACGAACATCCTGGTTTTGTACAAGTTCTCGAGTCCTGTCATGATTAGATATTCTGCAGGAAGGAGCTTGCAAAACTACTTCAAAATGATTTTCAAAACTACTTCAGAATGATTTTCAAAATTGTTTTTCAAAATGTTTTAGCCTTAAAAATTATCTTTTCAAATGATTTTCAAAAAGATGTTTTAGCCTTAAATATTCTTGTTTTTAAACTTCGGTTGTTTTAAAATGTCTTTTAATTATAATATATTTATACTTTGATTTAAATATAAAATTATAGTAAAATGTTATATATATTATTCTTTATTCATCTATGTATTTTATCTATAGTCAAGTATATTTATAAAGTTTAAAATAGTTTTAATATAAGATAAAGGTTATTTTCAAAGAAAAACAAAACATCAAAATTTCCTTTGGGATGTCGACATGCCCTAGTACCCCATGTCGACATAGTGTCAGTTAGATTCAAAAATTTGAATTTCAAAAGAAGTGTCTATTTGCCATAACCTTTCATGAATGGACATGACTGTTGTTCTTCTATAAATAGGGGTTGGTTTCAATGAATTTTTGATCAGTTTTTCTGGTTTTTCACTTCTATTCTTCTTCCACATTTTCTTATTCAAAATCCTATCATTACTCTACCGAAATCAACATTGAATCTAACTAGATTATCTCTGGTTTGGTTCTCTATCACTATCTCAACAAGATCTAAGTCCTATTCAGAGTTATAGGCTTCTTTGTAATCTATCTAGCAAGAAAAGGTGTGATTGTAGCCTTGGAAATCAATCAAGCGAGAAAAGGTGTTATTGTAGCCTTGGAAATCAATTGGGTGAACTTGTTGCCCCGAAAATCAAGTATCTCTACCCAGAGGATTGTGATTCTGGAGGGTGTACCTCGTAGCCTTGAAACTGAGGGTTGTAATTATTGAATTGCTTTTGAAAGGAAATCCGTACTTAGTTGTGCGGGACTGGATGTAGGGTAACCCCGAACCAGTATAAAATCCGGTGTGTTCTTTCCTTTACTGCATTTACTTTATTTCTGCATCTGTGTTTGTTTCTGTGATCATATCTGTGTCTGAATATTGCATACATTTGTGTTCAAATTAACATAAACTCAAAAAGATTTAGCAATTTCTTAAAAACACTATTCACCCCCCATCTAGTGTTATCCTAGCCTTAAGATCCGTAATCCGCATTCCTCACATTTGGTATCAGAGCAAGGTTTTCAAAAGTTTCATAATCTGATTTTTGAAAAGGTTTTTTTTTTAAAAAATGGCTATGTGTAAGAAATTTGTTAATCCATGTTTAGAAATATTCAGATCATTATTGTCTCTTGAGTCTGCATATAATCAATACTCAAATACAAGTTGTCTACTAAGATTGTTTGATGTGCAGGAATCATGCTTTATGGGAATTAAGGAATCAATCCATAACAAACAAACTGTGGAGATAAAAAAGAACAAATGGATACTCGATAGTGGATGTTCTAGACACATGATTGGGAATCCAAATATGCTGAATGATATAATATACAAAGACGGAGGACTGGTTAACTTTGGAGACAATTCAAAAGGTTATGTGATCGGCATCGACAAAGTCGGTAACTCTGAAACTCCTATTATTACTAATGTTTTGCTAGTTAAGAATCTGAAACACAATCTGCTAAGTATAAGTCAACTATGCGATAAAGGATATAAAATTAAATTTGAAAAAGATAAGTGTCACATTGAAGATAATAATTCAACCACAATATTTAAGGGAATTAGGAAAATGAATATTTATATTCTTAGTATGAAAATTTCAAATGATAACTTGTGTCTTTTGGCAAATGCAAGTGATCCTTGGATTTGGCATAAGATATTTGAACATTTGAATTTCAAACTCTTATCTAGACTGTCAAAACATGATCTAGTAAGAGGCATCCCTAAAATGAATTTTAAAGTAGATAGTCTATGTGATGCCTGTCAACTAGGAAAACTTAGAAAAAGTTCCTTTAAATTAAAAGATTTGATTTCAACTTCAAAACCTCTTGAATTACTTCATCTTGATTTATTTGGTCCATCTCAAATTCAGTCATTAAATCACAGTAAATATGTTTTTGTAATTGTAGATGATTATTCTAGATTTACATGGACAATATTTTTGAAACATAAAAGTGATACTTTTGAATGTTTTAAGAATTTTTCAAAAAGGGTTCAAAATCAATTTTCTCAAAAAATTATAACCATCCATAGTGATCACGGTGGTGAATTTGAAAATGAAAAGTTTGAAGAATTCTGCAATAAAAAGGGAATAATTCACAATTTTTCATTTCCAAGAACTCCACAACAAAACGGAGTAGTAGAACGTAAAAATAGGACGATTCAAGAGTGTGCGAGAACTATGCTTTCTGATAGTAATTTACCAAAGTACTTTTGGGCAGAAGCAGTTGCTACCGCCTGTTATATTTTAAATAGAATTTTATTTAGACCTTTAACTGATAAGACATCTTATGAACTTATTTTCTCAAAGAAACCTAAGGTATCTTATTTTAGAATTTTTGGAAGTAAATGTTTTATTTTAAATACAAAAGATAACTTAGATAAATTTGGTCCTAAATCCGACAAAGGTATCTTTATCGGATACTGTAATAGAAGTAAAGCATACAGAGTATTTAATTTAAGAACTAATACCATCGAAGAAACAATGCATGTTTCATTTGATGAAAATTTCAAAATTTTTGAAGAAATAAATGATGAAGAGAATTTAATCATTCAAAACCAAGAGTCAACTGAAACTAATAATGAATTAAATCATCCTAATAAAAGGATTAAACTTTTAAAAGATCACCCTATAGAAAATATACTTGGAGATATGCAATCTATTGTTAAAACTAGAAACCAACTAAGTCAAATGAGTAATATAGCTTTTATATCAATTATTGAACCCAAAAATCCAGTAGAAGCATCAACTGATGATTCATGGATTTTGGCTATGCAAGAAGAATTAAATCAATTCACTAGAAATGATGTTTGGGAACTTGTTCCTAGACCTGAAAATAAAACAATAATTGGAACTAAATGGGTTTATAAAAATAAAATGAATGAACAAGGAGAGGTTGTTAGAAATAAAGCTCGGTTAGTCGCTCAAGGTTATTGTCAAGAAGAAGGAATAGATTTTGATGAAACCTTTGCCCCCGTAGCAAGATTAGAAGCTATTAGGATTCTACTTGCTTTCGCAAATCATAATAATTTCAAATTATTTCAAATGGATGTTAAAAGTGCATTTAAATGGTTTTGTAAAAGAAGAAGTATTTGTTAAACAACCCCCACTTTTTGAAAATGATAAATTTCCAAATCATGTTTACAAACTTAAGAAAGCTCTATATGGTCTAAAGTAAGCTCCTAGAGCCTGGTATGATAGACTAAGATCTTACTTGTTACATTCAAATTATGAAATAGGTAAAGTAGATAATACTCTTTTTATTAAAAGAAATAAAAATGATATTCAACTAGTACAAGTCTACGTAGATGATATCATTTTTGGATCAACTAATTTTGAAATGAATAAAGAATTTTCTGAAATAATGACAAAAGAGTTTGAGATGAGTCATATGGGTGAATTAAACTTCTTTTTAGGATTACAAATAAAACAATTAGATAATGGTATCTTTATTAGTCAAGAAAAATATGCTAAAGACCTAGTTAGTAAATTTGGTTTGACTACTGCGAGTAGAAAACCCACTCCCATGGCAACCAATGAGTACCTTAGTAAAGAAGATCTCTCGAAAGATGTAGATCAAAAATTATATAGAGGAATGATTGGATCACTACTCTATATCACTACGAGTAGACCTGATATCATGCACAGTGTCTGTCTCTGTGCAAGGTATCAATCCCAACCTAAAGAAACTCACTTAAAAGCTGTAAAACGTATTATAAGATATGTTAAACACACCATTGATTATGGCTTATTTTATCCTAAAAATGATTCGTTTGACTTAATATCTTACGGTGATGCTGATTATGCTGGTTGTAAATCAGAACAAAAAAGTACAAGTGGAACTTGTCACTTTTTAGGGCATTCTCTGATTTCCTGGTTTAGTAAAAAGAAAAACACAGTTTCTCTATCAACAACTGAAGCAGGGTATATTTCTGCTGCTTTGGCTTGTTCTCAAGTAATATATATGCAACAAACTTTAAAAGATTTTGGTTTAAATATCTCAAAATCACCAATTTATTGTGATAATACTAGTGCAATAAATTTATCCAAAAATACTACTCAACATGCTCGAAATAAACATATCGATATCAGACACCATTTTCTCAGAGATAATATAAGTAGAGAAGTAATTACTCTAGACTATATCAATTCTGAAAATCAAATTGCTGATATCTTAACAAAACTCTTAAATGAATCTACATTTACTAAATTAAGAAGAGAATTAGGTATTTGTTCATTAACTGAAATATAAAATATAAATAACAAAGTATAATTAAAAATTAACTCAAAATAAATTAAATAGGCAAAAATTCAAGAACCATGTTGACATCCCCCCTAGACCCATGTCGACATATAACGTTTTAAAATTTTAAATTTTTTCCCACCAAAATTCAAATAAGTGGTTATAAATTTCTCCTATTTCGAAATTTCCTTCATTCTCTCTGTTCTCTTTCTGTTCTTCCTTCTGAGATCAGTTTATCAATGGCCTCCTCTTCCAAATCAAACTTAAAATCAACTTTTTTGTTCCCATCGCCTACTTCTGGTTCGTGTCAACAATCAACGCTCGCTCGTGTAACGAAAATAGAGGATTCTCTGAAAGATAACCCTCAGTTAATGACTGAAATCCAAGTGATGCAACTTCAAATGGCCAAAGAACAAGAGAGGCAAGGCAAAATCCTTAGGAATTTGCAAAAATTTCTTATGGATAATCATGCTAACCCAATCATGATTGACGACGACTCTTCAGGAGATCATGATCAAGAGGAAAGTGAAGAAGAAGAAGAAGAACCAATGGAAGAATAGATTGCGGAAGATAACGACAAAGTCATTTGCATTGGCGAAGTGTGCTTTGACAAAGATGGAAATCTTGTCGAACAACGTGGAAATTTCTGTTTCCACTATCCAAATTGTTCGGTTCATAGATCTCCTATGTTCAAAGACTCACATTAGTTTCTTCTCTTTCTTTTCTATTTGTTGTTTGTTGTTACAATCTCAACGAAAAATGTAAATATAAACAAATATATAATTAATAAATAATGTGTGTTCTTATATATGTTCTATTAAAAGTATTATTATATAGATTCTTAATTAGGAGAGTTTGTAATTTAGGACTAAGTTTTAGGTTTACAAGTAAGTATTGATGGTAACACTATCATCATATAGAATATTAGAGTAAGAACTATATAGTTTGGAGTTGTATAGTTTAGAGTTTTATTGTTTTTGTTGATGACAAAGACAATAGAAATATAAAATAGGAGAGTAAGGCATAGATTAAGGGGGAGTTATTAGATTTTGGGGGAGTCAATAGGATAGAAGTAATATTTTATAAACAAAGGTTGTCATCATCAAAAAAGGGGAGATTGTTAGTTCATGAGTTGATGGTTTTGATGACAACAACCTTAGAATAAGATTATAAAATATAAATACTAACATTATAGTTCAGATATATATGTATATGCAGGATTTAACCATGCAGGTACCTAGAATGAAGACTGTACAGTATAGAGATTCAAGTTATCAAGATTGAAGACTCATGAGTATCAAGATAATCAAGAGTTCAAGATTTTAAGATAAGTATTGAGTCTAGGATTATGTTAAAACTTCACAATAGCACTGAAATCTTCACTCCATTTTTCTTTTGGGATGGAACCCATTTCTACCTTTTTAGTGGCTTACAAACCCACGACAAGTGGCTTACAAACCCACGAACATCCTGGTTTTGTACAAGTTCTCGAGTCCTGTCATGATTAGATATTCTGCAGGAAGGAGCTTGCAAAACTACTTCAAAATGATTTTCAAAACTACTTCAGAATGATTTTCAAAATTGTTTTTCAAAATGTTTTAGCCTTAAAAATTATCTTTTCAAATGATTTTCAAAAAGATGTTTTAGCCTTAAATATTCTTGTTTTTAAACTTCGGTTGTTTTAAAATGTCTTTTAATTATAATATATTTATACTTTGATTTAAATATAAAATTATAGTAAAATGTTATATATATTATTCTTTATTCATCTATGTATTTTATCTATAGTCAAGTATATTTATAAAGTTTAAAATAGTTTTAATATAAGATAAAGGTTATTTTCAAAGAAAAACAAAACATCAAAATTTCCTTTGGGATGTCGACATGCCCTAGTACCCCATGTCGACATAGTGTCAGTTAGATTCAAAAATTTGAATTTCAAAAGAAGTGTCTATTTGCCATAACCTTTCATGAATGGACATGACTGTTGTTCTTCTATAAATAGGGGTTGGTTTCAATGAATTTTTGATCAATTTTTCTGGTTTTTCACTTCTATTCTTCTTCCACATTTTCTTATTCAAAATCCTATCATTACTCTACCGAAATCAACATTGAATCTAACTAGATTATCTCTGGTTTGGTTCTCTATCACTATCTCAACAAGATCTAAGTCCTATTCAGAGTTATAGGCTTCTTTGTAATCTATCTAGCAAGAAAAGGTGTGATTGTAGCCTTGGAAATCAATCAAGCGAGAAAAGGTGTTATTGTAGCCTTGGAAATCAATTGGGTGAACTTGTTGCCCCGAAAATCAAGTATCTCTACCCAGAGGATTGTGATTCTGGAGGGTGTACCTCGTAGCCTTGAAATTGAGGGTTGTAATTATTGAATTGCTTTTGAAAGGAAATCCGTACTTAGTTGTGCGGGACTGGATGTAGGGTAACCCCGAACCAGTATAAAATCCGGTGTGTTCTTTCCTTTACTGCATTTACTTTATTTCTGCATCTGTGTTTGTTTCTGTGATCATATCTGTGTCTGAATATTGCATACATTTGTGTTCAAATTAACATAAACTCAAAAAGATTTAGCAATTTCTTAAAAACACTATTCACCCCCATCTAGTGTTATTCCTAGCCTTAAGATCCGTAATCCGCATTCCTCACATTTGGTATCAGAGCAAGGTTTTCAAAAGTTTCATAATCTGATTTTTGAAAAGGTTTTTTTTAAAAAAAATGGCTATGTGTAAGAAATTTGTTAATTCATGTTTAGAAATATTAAGATCATTATTGTCTCTTGAGTCTGCATATAATCAATACTCAAATACAAGTTGTCTACTAAGATTGTTTGATGTGCAGGAATCATGCTTTATGGGAATTGAGGAATCAATCCATAACAAACAAACTGTGGAGATAAAAAAGAACAAATGGATACTCGATAGTGGATGTTCTAGACACATGATTGGGAATCCAGATATGCTGAATGATATAATATACAAAGAGGGAGGACTGGTTAACTTTGGAGACAATTCAAAAGGTTATGTGATCGGCATCGACAAAGTCGGTAACTCTGAAACTCCTATTATTACTAATGTTTTGCTAGTTAAGAATCTGAAACACAATCTGCTAAGTATAAGTCAACTATGCGATAAAGGATATAAAATTAAATTTGAAAAAGATAAGTGTCACATTGAAGATAATAATTCAACCACAATATTTAAGGGAATTAGGAAAAAGAATATTTATATTCTTAGTATGAAAATTTCAAATGATAACTTGTGTCTTTTGGCAAATGCAAGTGATCCTTGGATTTGGCATAAGATATTTGAACATTTGAATTTCAAACTCTTATCTAGACTGTCAAAACATGATCTAGTAAGAGGCATCCCTAAAATGAATTTTAAAGTAGATAGTCTATGTGATGCCTGTCATCTAGGAAAACTTAGAAAAAGTTCCTTTAAATTAAAAGATTTGATTTCAACTTCAAAACCTCTTGAATTACTTCATCTTGATTTATTTGGTCCATCTCAAATTCAGTCATTAAATCACAGTAAATATGTTTTTGTAATTGTAGATGATTATTCTAGATTTACATGGACAATATTTTTGAAACATAAAAGTGATACTTTTGAATGTTTTAAGAATTTTTCAAAAAGGGTTCAAAATCAATTTTCTCAAAAAATTATAACCATCCATAGTGATCACGGTGGTGAATTTGAAAATGAAAAGTTTGAAGAATTCTGCAATAAAAAGGGAATAATTCACAATTTTTCATTTCCAAGAACTCCACAACAAAACGGAGTAGTAGAACATAAAAATAGGACGATTCAAGAGTGTGCGAGAACTATGCTTTCTGATAGTAATTTACCAAAGTACTTTTGGGCAGAAGCAGTTGTTACCGCCTGTTATATTTTAAATAGAATTTTAATTAGACCTTTAACTGATAAGACATCTTATGAACTTATTTTCTCAAAGAAACCTAAGGTATCTTATTTTAGAACTTTTGGAAGTAAATGTTTTATTTTAAATACAAAAGATAACTTAGATAAATTTGATCCTAAATCCGACAAAGGTATCTTTATCAGATACTGTAATAGAAGTAAAGCATACAGAGTATTTAATTTAAGAACTAATACCATCGAAGAAACAATGCATGTTTCATTTGATGAAAATTTCAAAAATTTTGAAGAAATAAATGATGAAGAGAATTTAATCATTCAAAACCAAGAGTCAACTGAAACTAATAATGAATTAAATCATCCTAATAAAAGGATTAAACTTTTAAAAGATCACCCTATAGAAAATATACTTGGAGATATGCAATCTATTGTTAAAACTAGAAACCAACAAAGTCAAATGAGTAATATGCTTTTATATCAACTATTGAACCCAAAAATCTAGTAGAAGCATCAACTGATGATTCATGGATTTTGGCTATGCAAGAAGAATTAAATCAATTCACTAGAAATGAAGTTTGTGAACTTGTTCCTAGACCTGAAAATAAAACAATAATTGGAACTAAATGGGTTTATAAAAATAAAATGAATGAACAAGGAGAGGTTGTTAGAAATAAAGCTCGGTTAGTCGCTCAAGGTTATTGTCAAGAAGAAGGAATAGATTTTGATGAAACCTTTGCCCCCGTAGCAAGATTAGAAGCTATTAGGATTCTACTTGCTTTCGCAAATCATAATAATTTCAAATTATTTAAAATGGATGTTAAAAGTGCATTTAAATGGTTTTGTAAAAGAAGAAGTATTTGTTAAACAACCCCCACTTTTTGAAAATGATAAATTTCCAAATCATGTTTACAAACTTAAGAAAGCTCTATATGGTCTAAAGTAAGCTCCTAGAGCCTGGTATGATAGACTAAGATCTTACTTGTTACAATCAAATTATGAAATAGGTAAAGTAGATAATACTCTTTTTATTAAAAGAAATAAAAATGATATTCAACTAGTACAAGTCTACGTAGATGATATCATTTTTGGATCAACTAATTTTGAAATGAATAAAGAATTTTCTGAAATAATGACAAAAGAGTTTGAGATGAGTCATATGGGTGAATTAAACTTCTTTTTAGGATTACAAATAAAACAATTAGATAATGGTATCTTTATTAGTCAAGAAAAATATGCTAAAGACCTAGTTAGTAAATTTGGTTTGACTACTGTGAGTAGAAAACCCACTCCCATGGCAACCAATGAGTACCTTAGTAAAGAAGATCTCTCGAAAGATGTAGATCAAAAATTATATAGAGGAATGATTGGATCACTACTCTATATCACTGCGAGTAGACCTGATATCATGCACAGTGTCTGTCTCTGTGCAAGGTATCAATCCCAACCTAAAGAAACTCACTTAAAAGCTGTAAAACGTATTATAAGATATGTTAAACACACCATTGATTATGGCTTATTTTATCCTAAAAATGATTCGTTTGACTTAATATCTTACTGTGATGCTGATTATGCTGGTTGTAAATCAGAACAAAAAAGTACAAGTGGAACTTGTCACTTTTTAGGGCATTCTCTGATTTCCTGGTTTAGTAAAAAGCAAAAAACTTTCTCTATCAACAACTGAAGCAGGGTATATTTCTGCTACTTTGGCTTGTTCTCAAGTAATATATATGCAACAAACTTTAAAAGATTTTGGTTTAAATATCTCAAAATCACCAATTTATTGTGATAATACTAGTGCAATAAATTTATCCAAAAATACTACTCAACATGCTCGAACTAAACATATTGATATCAGACACCATTTTCTCAGAGATAATATAAGTAGAGAAGTAATTACTCTAGACTATATCAATTCTGAAAATCAAATTGCTGATATCTTAACAAAACTCTTAAATGAATCTACATTTACTAAATTAAGAAGAGAATTAGGTATTTGTTCATTAACTGAAATATAAAATATAAATAACAAAGTATAATTAAAAATTAACTCAAAATAAATTAAATAGGCAAAAATTCAAGAACCATGTCGACATCCCCCCTAGACCCATGTCGACATATAACGTTTTTAATTTTTAAATTTTTTCCCACCAAAATTCAAATAAGTGGTTATAAATTTCTCCTATTTCAAAATTTCCTTCATTCTTTCTGTTCTCTTTCTGTTCTTCCTTCTGAGATCAGTTTATCAATGGCCTCCTCTTCCAAATCAAACTTAAAATCAACTTTTTTGTTCCCATCGCCTACTTCTGGTCCGTGTCAACAATCAACGCTCGCTCGTGTAACGAAAATAGAGGATTCTCTGAAAGATAACCCTCAGTTAATGACTGAAATCCAAGTGATGCAACTTCGAATGGCCAAAGAACAAGAGAGGCAAGGCAAAATACTTAGGAATTTGCAAAAATTTCTTATGGATAATCATGCTAACCCAATCATGATTGACGACGACTCTTCAGGAGATCATGATCAAGAGGAAAGTGAAGAAGAAGAAGAACCAATGGAAGAAGAGATTGCGGAAGATAACGACAAAGTCATTTACGTTGGCGAAGTGTGCTTTGACAAAGATGGAAATCTTGTCGAACAACGTGGAAATTTCTGTTTCCACTATCCAAATTGTTCGGTTCATAGATCTCCTATGTTCAAAGACTCACATTAGTTTCTTCTCTTTCTTTTCTATTTGTTGTTTGTTGTTACAATCTCAACGAAAAATGTAAATATAAACAAATATATAATTAATAAATAATGTGTGTTCTTATATATGTTCTATTAAAAGTATTATTATATAGATTCTTAATTAGGAGAGTTTGTAATTTAGGACTAAGTTTTAGGTTTACAAGTAAGTATTGATGGTAACACTATCATCATATAGAATATTAGAGTAAGAACTATATAGTTTGGAGTTGTATAGTTTAGAGTTTTATTGTTTTTGTTGATGACAAAGGGGGAGAAATATAAAATAGGAGAGTTAGGCATAGATTAAGGGGGAGTTATTAGATTTTGGGGGAGTCAATAGGATAGAAGTAATATTTTATAAACAAAGGTTGTCATCATCAAAAAAAGGGAGATTGTTAGTTCATGAGTTGATGGTTTTGATGACAACAACCTTAGAATAAGATTATAAAATATAAATACTCACATTATAGTTCAGATATATATGTATATGCAGGATTTAACCATGCAAGTACCTAGAATAAAGACTGTACAGTATAGAGATTCAAGTTATCAAGATTGAAGACTCATGAGTATCAAGATAATCAAGAGTTCAAGATTTCAAGATAAGTATTGAGTCTAGGATTATGTTAAAACTTCACAATAGCACTGAAATCTTCACTCCATTTTTCTTTTGGGATGGAACCCATTTCTACCTTTTTAGTGGCTTACAAACCCACGACAGGTGGCTTACAAACCCACGAACATCCTGGTTTTGTACAAGTTCTCGAGTCCTGTCATGATGAGATATTTTGCAGGAAGAAGCTTGCAAAACTACTTCAAAATGATTTTCAAAATTGTTTTTCAAAATGTTTTAGCCTTAAAAATTATCTTTTCAAATGATTTTCAAAAATATGTTTTAGCCTTAAATATTCTTGTTTTTAAACTTCGGTTGTTTTAAACTGTCTTTTAATTATAATATATTTATACTTTGATTTAAATATAAAATTATAGTAAAATGTTATATATATTATTCTTTATTCATCTATGTATTTTATCTATAGTCAAGTATATTTATAAAGTTTAAAATAGTTTTAATATAAGATAAAGGTTATTTTCAAAGAAAAACAAAACATCAAAATTTCCTTTGGGATGTCGACATGCCCTAGTACCCCATGTCGACATAGTGTCAGTTAGATTCAAAAATTTGAATTTCAAATGAAGTGTCTATTCGCCATAACCTTTCACGAATGGACATGACTGTTGTTCTTCTATAAATAGGGGTTGGTTTCAATGAATTTTTGATCAGTTTTTCTGGTTTTTCACTTCTCTTCTTCTTCCACATTTTCTTATTCAAAATCCTATCATTATTCTACCGAAATCAACATTGAATCTAACTAGATTATCTCTGGTTTGATTCTCTATCACTATCTCAACAAGATCTAAGTGCTATTCAGAGTTATAGGCTTCTTTGCAATCTATCTAGCGAGAAAAGGTGTGATTGTAGCCTTGGAAATCAATCAAGCGCGAAAAGGTATTATTATAGCCTTGGAAATCAATTGGGTGAACTTGTTGCCCCGAAAATCAAGTATCTCTACCCAGAGGATTGTGATTCTGGAGGGTGTACCTCGTAGCCTTGAAACCGAGGGTTATAATTGTTGAATTGCTTTTGAAAAGGAAATCCGTACTTAGTTGTGCGGGACTGGATGTACGGTAACCCCGAACCAGTATAAAATCCGGTGTGTTCTTTCCTTTACCGCATTTACTTTATTTCTGCATCTGTGTCTGTTTCTGTGATCATATTTGTGTCTGAATATTGCATACATTTGTGTTCAAATTAACATAAACTCAAAAAGATTTAGTAATTTCTTAAAAACACTATTCACCCCCTCTAGTGTTATTCCTAGCCTTAAGATCCGTAATCTGCATTCCTCACATGGTTTTGTCTATTTGGATGTAATGACAAAGTTGTATAATTTCCAAGTATTTTCAACCAAGGGGGCATCTTCATATGTTACTCTTGGAGTATTTTGTAAAAACTATATTTTCTCTAACCGTGGGTTTATGAATAGGATTATGTAATGAATATGAAATATCATCTATGAAATGAGATTTTAAAATTTTTTATTAAACTGTGTTGAATTTTTTTCCATATTCATGTGCTTTTACTTATTGATATGATTAACATAGTCGTATTTTGTCGCCGAGAATTAATAAATATGGATAACTGCAACATCCATAGTAGTTAGTTTTAGGCCTTAGAATGAGGGATATACAAGTTGGTATCAGAGCATTGGTTTATGATAAAATTTAAAAAGATTAAAAGTTTTTGAAAACATAATCCTAATGAATTAGAGAATTTGATTGGGGTATGTGATACCACTATAGTAACATACTTGTATTTGCTATATATAAGTATGTATTCTCCCATCTCTCTTAGACCGTTCTTCTGTATCTTACCAAGGCTCGTATGTAGATTTACGAGAAAGAAAAATATGGATGCAGGAAATAGAAGAGTGAATCTAGGTGGTGGAAGTACCAAAATGAATGGAAATGCTCGACCCAACACCAGAAGGAACTAAGGTCGACAGACAAATGCGAATCAAAATGCAAATGCCAATGTAGGTGCTATGACCCCACTAGCAGATATAGGGGCTATGTATTAGTTCTTCGTCAATCTGATGTAAGTAGGAGCAGCTGCATCAGTAGTTGGAGAAAATGTTGTTAATAAGGGAGTTGTTAATCCCGTAGTGTCAGTTGGTAATAACTATGCTAACCTAGGTTGAGATTATACCATTCTGGGTGGGAAGCCTTTTTTGGGGATTGAGGATGTAATAGAAGTGGAGAACTGGCTGTTACATTGTGAAAGGATTTTTGCTGATTGGGTCTAAATGATGAGTAGGAAAGGATATTGACTTCGAGATAGTCGCAAGGAGCTACTTTGTTCTGGTGGAACAGGGTGACCATAGGGGTTTCAAAGAGGAATTGACTTGGGAAGAATTTCAAAGGAGATTCGAGTAAAGGTTTTTGTTTGAAGTAGCCAAGTCAGCCTTGCTCAGGAAGTTTTATGGAGTTGGAGTATGGGGAAAAGACAGTGTTATAGTACTCTGCTAAATTTAATTAGCCATCTTGGAATGGATATGCCACTATTAACACTGCTATCAGGAGGAACGAGAAGTTTATCTGAGGGTTGAGGCCGGAGATTGCTAGGAAAACTATGCCATATCTCAGAGATACATCGAATGTAGTGGTGGAGATGGCTATTCGGAATAAAGAAATGCTTTCTACTTTTAAGAAGGAGAAGTCAGTAGAGACTCAAGGTTCCTAGGAAAAGAAGAGGAAGTTCTTTAAGAAGAAGGAAGCTCATAAGGGCGGAGCTATCAAAAGGGGGAAAGATGATATAGTTTATCACAAGCGTGACAAGAAGGGGCACTATGCTAACAAGTGTCGATCTGGTGATGGCAAATTCGTTGTAAGGAAGCAGAATGTAAAGTGCTTTAATTGCACCAGGTAGGGCATTATAAGAACAAATGTCCATAAGAGGTCAAGGCAAACAAAGGAAAGGTGTTTGCTTTGTGATGGAAGGTATGCTTTTGATTCATTTCATACCAATTAGGGTACTGTTTGATACCAATGCATCACATTCATTTATATCTTAGTGTTTGATAGATAAGTTATGTTTGGAAGCATCAAACCTTATTACTTCCTTAAGGATAGATAATCCAATAGGAGGATATGCAACTCTGGGGATGAGATATGACCATCTAAAGTTTGAGTTGCTAGGTTATACTTTTGCCTACAGTTTGTATGTATTTGATTTTGCTGGTTTTGGGATTATTTTGGGTATCGATTGGTTGTGCAGACACGATGCTAGGATATTTTGCTAAGATAGGAAAATACCATTGAGACACCCTAATAGTAGTGACCGAATAATATACTCAATTGAGAATACAAGTTCAGAAATTTGTGCTTTATTGGATGCTAAAGAAGTGGAAGACGAATTGAATTGGGTTGTAATTGTAAAAGAATTTGCAGATGTTTTTGAGTCAGTTATAAGACTACCATCGAAACGAGCTATTGAGTTTCGAATAGATCTTGTACCCAGAGCTAAACTCGTAAGTAGATCACCTAGTAGGATGACACCTACCGAGATGAAGGAGTTAAAGGTGTAGCTAGTGGACTTAGAAGGAAAGAGTTTTATTAGACCAAGCAATTTGCCTTAGGGAGCGACTGCGGTGTTCATGAAGAAAGCGGACAGGTCGTTAAGATTGTGCTTTGATTATCATAAGTTGAATGAAAAGACGATAAAGAATCGATATCCTTTGCCGAGAATTGATGATTTATTTGATCAGTCGAGTGGAGCCAATGTATTTTCCTAGTTGAGATTGGTGACAGGGTTCCATCAATTGAGAGAGGTGGAGGACAGTATTCCTTTAAGGCATTTTAAATGAGGTACGGTTCGTACGAGTTATTAGTAATGCCATTCGGATTGAGTAATGCGCCATCTTTCTTTATGGATTTGATGAACCAGATTTTCCGAGCGTACTTGGATATGTTCGTATTGGTGTTCACTGACGACATTTTGATATATCTAGGGATGAAAGAGATCATGAGATTCATCTTAGAATAGGCTTGAGACTGAGGTAGCATCAACTTAAAGCGAAGTTTTCAAAGTTTCATTTCTATAACAAAGAAGTGAAGTTTCTTGGCTATGTAGTTTCAGAGAAAAGGTTGTCAGTCGATCCAGCCAAGATCGAAGCTGTTAACAGTTGGAAAAGACCCAAAAGGTGATTGAGATAAGAAGTTTTCTTGGATTAGCTAGCTATTACTGGAGATTTATCAAGGATTTATCGCAGATAGAAGCATCTTTAATAAGCTAATCAAAAATGACGTGAAGTTTATTTGGTCTGATAAATATGTGGAAGCATTCCTTGAGTTGAAGCATTTTTTGACCAACACGCCCATGTTAGGAGTTCGAGATGGGAATCAAGATTTAATGGTGTATACGGATGCATGTGGAATAGGATTAGGAGCTGTATTGATGAAGAGGGCATGAGTCAATAGAATAGGGATCTTAAGGCTAAATTAACACTAGAAGGGGGTGAATAGTGTTTAATGGATTATATGAATATTTTTTGAATTTTTTAAGATTCTACTTGGAATGATGTAATTCACAATCACAAAAACAATCACAGAATCAAAGCATAGATAAAAGTAATTGCAGTAAAAGTAAAAAGAAAAGAACACATCAGGATTTTATACCGGTTCGGAGTTACCCTACATCTAGTCCCACACAATTCCTTGTACGGATTTCTTTCAACTAATAAATGAAAATACAATCTCAATTTTAAGGCTACGAGACACACCCTCCAGAATCCCGACCTCTGGGTAGAGTCACTTGATTTCCCAACAACAAGCACACCCATTAGATTTACGGGCTACTAAGCACACCCAATTGATTTTATAGGCTATAATCACACCTACTTGGATTTCAGGGATACCAAGCACAACACAGATTATAAGAGTATGTTTTGATAGAGTTTACAGACTAAGATCTTCTATCTTGATTATGATTGATCCTATCACTCTTGAATAGCACTTTGATCTTGAGAGAGATGAGAGAATCAGAGAGCAGATGAAGGAGAATCAAAGTAGTAGTAATTAAATTTGATTCTGGTTGAATTTTGACAGAGATTTGGTAAAAATTGATTTAGAAATCAAGAGAGTGAAAAGAGGACAGAAGAATAAGAAAGTAGTTAATAAGAATTCGTTTGAAAGTCTGGTATATATAGGAAAACAACGGTCATATCCATTTGCAAAGAGATACGATGAAAAGACACTTCCATTCGAATTTGAATTTTGAATTTTGAATTTTACGGCCGCTATGTCGACATATGCCTATAGAGTATGTCGACATACTCTTCACAATTTTGAAAAACATTTTAAAAAGATTATTTTGAAAATCCGTTGCTTTGTAAAATAATTTGGTACTTTGTAAAATCATTTAAACATAGATTATACACCTTTTAATCAAAATATAACTTAAAAACTTTATACAATAATTTTGAAAGATTTAATAAGAGTATTCAATAAAAAATCAATATAATTATAACTTATTAAAATATAACAAAAATTTAATATATATATATATATAAACTTAAAAATACTAAAATGATATCTTTATAAGTAAGAGATTGAAAATCATTTTGGGAAATATTTTGAAAATATTATTTTAAAACCAGAATATTCGAAAAACAATTTAAAAAAAATAAGAGAAGGTGAGAGAGATCAAGAAAGTGCTATCAAGGTTTTAACATAAATTCTATGACTCTATAACTTATCTAGAATATCTTGAAATCTTGAACTCTTCAATATTCAAGAGTCTTCATTTTTGAGCTCTTGAAACTTTATATCAGCATCTAGAATCTACTCTTGATATCATCGTCTTGATATTGTATAGTCTTCTTAATCAGTACATGTCTAATATCCTGCACTATATACTATTGATATCTTGATAAAAAAATTAGTATCTATACTTTATATAATGTCCTATGGTTGTTATCATCAAAACCAAACCTAAAGTACTAACAATCTCCTGCTTTTGATGATGACAATTCTATATATAAAATATAATATAACTCCCCCTTAATCTATGCCTAGATTTTATATATTTCTCCCCTTTTGTCATCAACAAAAATAAATTTACTATAACTCCCCATAACTAAGATACTTATAGTAAAAATGATAAGGATGATTTATAAAAACAATAAGTGATATGTAAAATTAGATAATCATAATCAATCCAAATTTTCATCCAATCCAACAAAGTTAATGTCACATATTATTCAAACAAATTCACATAAAACCAATCAAATTCAAACCAAATCAAGTATTATTATTTATATACAATCAAACCTATTTAAACTAGACATTTTGAGGAACTTCAACCAATCCATCAGTGCCAAAGATTAGATCTACGTTGATAGCATCCCAACCTTCATCATCTTTGTTGATGGTACACTCTGGATTGGTGGTTGGTTCTTCTTTGTTTAAGACAGGAATCATCCACCGAATTGCGTCGAAATGCCTTCTTACTTTAGATTATCTGCATTTGACTCAATTCTAAGTGCCTCTGGTTTATTAAGATGAAAGTATGAATGTTCTTGAATGATTCAAGAGTTTGTTCGAGGTTTTTGGTTAGTTTTTTGATAGGAGAAGCCATTGATTTTTATTAAAGTTTAGGAATGAAAAGAAGTGAAGATAGAAACTAAAAATAATGATTTTCTGGAGTGCATATATTTATCGGGGTAAGAAGTCGTTTGAAATGAATTGGTGTTTGGTAGTTATTAGTTTTTAATTTTCAATTTTTTTTTAAAATCTGGTCGTTATATGTTGACATACATGCTTGGCATATGCCGACATATGCACTGTAATTTTCAAAACCACTTTATTTTACTTTTTAATTGTATTTGGCTTATACTATTATATTTATATGACTTTCCAGAGATAGTTGACAATATATAATAGTAAGAAATAGAATTTTCATTGATAATAAGTATGAGTACAAGAAATAAAAGAAAGATACATGAGATTCAACATAAACTAAAACTAGAAAATCCAAATACAAATATAGTTTAAACAAATAACTAGAAAGATACAAATGAAGATGAAGAAGAACCACCAAACTTTCGGATGATCTTTCCAAAGAATTTATCCATTTTGTTGGAAATTGAAGTAAATATCTTTGAAAATGATTTCTTAAGCTTCCTTTGGTTAATGGTGATCTTCTCTTGATTTTTGAGAAGATCATTGTTAGATGGATTTGGTGGCATATTGATACTTTCAAAAGAAGTATCCTCCCCCTCTTCTTGCTCATCCTCCTCGACTTCCATTCCTCTCCGTATTCTTCTTCCTCCTCCTCTTCTCTTATTTCATATTCTTCTTCCCAAGCCAGTCTTTGTTCCTTTTCCGCAAGCATTTCATAAGGCTCGGAAAAGGTGAAATATGCATAAGTGAAATGTTGGCCTTGTCAAATATTTTTTGAAGAATTGTTTCCTCTCTTTTAAGATCAACACCAAAATAATTGAAAGAACGATTAAGATACACACCATGAAATAGTATTTTTTCATGTTTAGAAAAATTCTTAGGAAAAATTTCTTCCAAAATGACTTGAGACCAATTTATGTCGTATTGACCATAAATAGCGAAAAGAGCTTTGAAAACTTTTTGAGTCGGGTTATTATAATTACCTGATCTAGGAGTAATACTTTGTTGCAAAAGAAGGCTTAAAATTATTTCTTTTGGATAGGGGTGGGCGCGGTCGGTTAATCGAACCGTTCGGTTAATTTGAACGGTTAACCAATGAAAAATAACGGTTCGGTTAACCGTTTCATTGGTTAAAAGCAGTTGCATATACCGACCGAACCGATTAAATTTAACCGCAGTTAACCGGTCAAATTTACCGGTTCGGTTAACTTTTCGAACCAATCGGTTAACCATTCCATGGTTAACCGTTCAAGGCAAACGGTTAACCATTATATGGTTAACCGATGGTTAACTACATATATTGCGACATGATCATTTTACAGTACTGATTTAAATCATTTAATCCTTGATATGCACCATAAACATTAACATAAACAACAATCACAACCATGTCCACATTTCACAATCCACTACATAACAATCCACAGTTCATGGTTAATAGTACAATACTACAAGTCTATAATACTACATAGTACATATAATACAATTACATCATTTTCTACTGCAAAATGCAATGAAAATTAAAATGATAATTTGGAGATTGAATTTGAGCCTGAGATAGTGAGCTTCAGCCTTCAAATCAACTCCATGTCTTCATCCATAATCCACTGTAAATTAAAATGCAATACACACTGTTACTGTAATTGAGTGAAACTGCATATTGATTATTGAGTGTACACTAAGACTAAGACCTGTAAACAAAGTATATCATAAAGTTTTTTTCATTTGAAAGACCAAAATAATCTAAGACGTATAAATTATATATTAAGACCCGTATATATGACTCATATAATAAGACCTGTAAATTATATACTACTGTTATATAGCATATATTAAGACTTGTAAATTATATACTACTATTATATGTTAAGCTAATAGCCTGTTAAGAATTTACTAAGACCTGTAAATATGTCATAAGACTAAGCCCATACATACTTGTAAATTATCGAAAGACCAAAGACTTGTATATAGTAATATACCCCATACATACATGGTTGTTAGCCTGTTACACAGATGTTAATATGATAGATAGCTGCAGTATAATATTATAAGGTTGACGCCATGACGACATCTATATTTCATTTGTTTGTATACAATTGATTGTATCAAGGTCAAGCTATTATATTTGTAATTTTATTCCACATAAACTGGTAACCTACCACTGCCTTCTAAGTTCTAATTATTGTATTCACATAAAAATTATTACATGAAGTGTGACCAAAAACATTCAATTTTGATATTAGTTGCCGCCTGCTACCTTGATATGCATAGGAAAGGATATTATAATTTATAAAGGTGAAGATCAATGGGAAATTGAATATTGGTATTGCTTGATTTATGGTACATTATATGATTTATGAAATATCCATGGGAAACAACCATGTGTGTATATCATATAAAATAGACTCTAAAATGTAAATAGTTAGGTAATTGTTTAATTAAATGACATACAAACTATCAACTAAAACTACAAACTTTTACATAGAATGTTAATTCAACTAAGACTACATAAATATCATACATTATATGTGTGTATGTGTGTCATATATCATAGACTGTAAAATACTAAAATAGACTGTATATATCATATATTATTTAAACTATATATAGACTAAGACTATATACTGTTAATTAAAACGTAAATAGTTAGGTGATTGTTTAATTAAACTATAAATTGTACATTGCTACTGATAAATAGGCTATAAATAAGACTAAGACTTATGCCTGCCAGATTGTATATTGTAAGGGACAGGTAATATAGGACAAACATAGAGACTTATGCCAGATTGTGTATTGTAAGGGATAGGTAATACAGGACATACAGACCAATGTAGATAATTTGAACTTTGAATACAGACTAAGACTTATGCTTAGCAATAGAGGACATTATTTAATTAAATTATAAATTTGAGGTCATTGTTTAATTAAACTATTAATTAAACTGTAAATTAAAATATAGATAGACATTAATTTACAAATACACTCATACCTGAACCCAAGCACAACAACAACAACGATAATTCTTGAATTATAGGTCATTCAGTCATTATTCATATAACATCCACCTATCACTTGAAATCAAATAGTCAAACAATCCAGTTAGCAAATAAATAAAAATCAAACAATCCAACAACATTGGAGAAAACAACATATAAATTCGTGCATATATACTGATATATAAACAATGGTGAAAACAACATATAAACCACTATTTTCTTGCTTTTGAACTGATACATCTGATGTAACTACATATAAACTGTGAATTCAAACTGTAATACTTCATAAAAGCAAATTCTATACGATCTGTTGTATGCACAATATACTACAAGCAAATAAGCAGTATTAACAATATTTTAGATTGAGCATAGGTTTAACTAAACATTCTTTCAATCAATATACAATAGATCATTTGACAGAAGCTAAACAAACTGACTCAGTAAGCATAATGAATTTAGTTCATTTATTGTTTCTTTTTCAATAACCAAATTATAACATTTTTATTAACTTTTTTTATTTGAAAACATAACAGAAGATGTGTTTCATTTATTCAATCTTATATTTAAGTTTCTTCATAGCACCAGATATATAACAATTTTGAAATCTGAAATACCATTTGAACTACTATACATTCACATATCATCTGAAATACCATTTGAACTGCGAATCTAGTTATTTGGAAATCTGGTTATAGTGTGTATGACTGTGCATTTAGAAATCTAGGACATGAGATTATATTATACAACAGTGACCACCCTTAAGAGTTAGGGTCACAACATCACGTTTGATAAATGGTCACTGCTATTTATAGTTTATGACTGTGTATTTATAGTTATCATGATGGACTATGTATTTATATTGTTCAAATCTTGTTTAATTTATAGTATTAAAATAATGATGGTCACTGCTATATGATGGTCTGCATATTTATAGTGTTAAAATCTAGTTATCACGATGAACTGAGTATTTACAGATTGAATTAATATATGACTGTGTATATTCAGTTTGAATAGTTAACCAGTGAAAATTAATAGTTAACCATGATGGAAGTGTGTCAAAATCATTTCTCCATTGCAATAGATTTAGAAAGATAAATTATAAATATATATTTCAATTCATAGGAGATTATATTATACATGAAATTAAACTATAAACAGGCTTAAACAAGTACATACGATGATCAAGTAAATTAAAACTATGGATGCACAGACTATTTAATTTATCATACCTGATACAACAATAATTCTGAATTATAGGTCATTGTTGATATAACATCCACTTATCACCTGAAATCAAATAATCAAACAATCTAGTTAGTGAATAAATAAAAATCAAACAACATTGAATGTTACAATATCAGATATATTATTACTATATCCATGGATGTTCACAATAAAGCCCATTTTCATTATATAACAACATTTAAAATAGTTTGTGCATTACTGGGTTTTATTGTTCACACTTCAAAGCTAACTATAACAACATTTAAATCCATTTTATTGGTCACTGCTACTTCATCCTATAACATAATCCTATAAATTATGCAGTTCAAACTATAATGCAGTTCAAACAATAAATTAAACTATAGATTATAAATTAAAACTATAAATGGTAAGTGCTACTTCATCCTATAACACAATCCTATAAATTAATTCAAACTGTAAATTAGAACAAGTATATATGAGATTATATTATATAGCACTGACCATTACTGCTACAAATTAATTATGTAGTTCAAACTATAAATTAAAACTGTAATGGTTACTGCTACTTCATCTTATAGCATAATCCCATAAATTAATTCAAATTTTAAATTAGAACAAGTATATATGAGATTATATTATATAGCAGTGACCATTACAGCTATGGATGAATAAGTATATATGCACATTATGTAGTTCAAGTTAACGATCTTCAAAATAGATATATCTTGTAAATTAACTGAAACTGCAAATTCTATAACTGCGAATCCTATAACACAATTCAAAATCTGAAATAAACCGTAATTAACCCTACTACATAATTCAAACTGTAATTAATTCAAATTGTAAATCCTATAACAAATCCTATAACTCTAATATATGTTTTAATTTATAGTTTAATTTTGTAATAATTAAACGGATACTTAAACAGTTTAATAACAAATTTTAACTTATTAATCGTTTAATCTAATTATTGAACAGATAATTAAATAAAATAGGTGAAAGTTAAAAAAACTCACATTCTTCCTCTTTCGAATAGCATTCACCATATCTCAAACTCAAAGCCTCAAATAACAAATCGATGGGAATCGCTAGCTTGCAGCACAAATATTGATTTGGTGAAATCGATTGTGGATGTATTCGCTATGTATTGATCGAAATTGAAGTCGAAATCGATAGTGGAAATGTATTAATCAAAATCGGTGTGAAATGTATTGATCGAAATCGAAGTTAGCTTTTGATTTTGCGGATCTAAGGGTTTTTTAATTGAACGAGGAGGAATATGAAATGAAAGAAAGCGGCGACATGTTTTACTTTATGGTTTTGAGCAGGAAACATGGTGGGTCGGTTAGGGTATTGGAAATAATGCGAATCAGATGTGTTCACTTCAAATCTTGTTCGGTTAATGGTTAATCACGGGTAACAAGTGTGTTAACCGTTAACCGACCCGAATTTAATCGGTAAAGGTCGGTCGGTTAACCGAAAGTTCGGTTAACCAATATAACCGGTTAAAGCGGTTCGGTCGACGTCGGTTAGGTCGGTTAAGTCGGTTAAATGCCCACCCCTACTTTTGGATGCAAATTTTTGTTTTTAAATTCAAAATCATTATCACTTTCAAAAATATAATGAATTACTTCCCGAGTTTGAAAATCAATTTGAAAAGATGAAAGGTCCATTCTACTAGATTTGCATCCAAGAATGTGACCCAAAAGCTCATAATTTAAAACAATTTGTGTCCCTTTCACACTACTCCAAACATTTCATTCTATACCATCATAAAACTTTCCTTTTAAATTTGCATAAACATCTTTACTAATTTTGGATAACAAACGAAATCATTTTGAGAAGCATCGATTAAACCAAGAATTTGATTTTGCAAACAAAGATTGAAAATATCATAAGTAGGAAATTTTCAAAAATAGCAATTCTTCCGGGAAAGGCTTTTTTGAAAGATAATTACTCAGTATAGGCTTGTATAGCTTCTTGATCATTGAAAATATATTCTTTTATTTTCTTAGAAAGCCTCATGGTTGCCTTAGTATTACTTGAGGATGTCATTGAAGAATAGTTTGAAGAGATAAGAGAGTTTATGATTTTTGAATTTGAATATGAAAGTGAAAGATGAATGGATGGAGATATAGTAAGTAAAGAAAGAATCAAAGGGCATTTTCTTTGGTCAAAAGGAAACTTTTCATAACATAGGAGTTGGTGAAAAGGTGTAGGGAAATTCAAATTTTATATTGAAATTCAAAGTCTGTCTACATATGTCAACATATGTTGGTGGGGTTTGTCGACATATAGGTCGAAATTTTCAAAAATGATTTTTGTTTAACTATATCCTATTTTATTATATAGATCTATTTATTGTTAGTCTATATTCAAAAGGAAAAAAATTTAAACGTATTTTATATTATTATTTTGTTATTAAAATATTTATAAAATATTTATATTTAAAATATGACCACACAATATGCAACCAATATTATTATTAATCTATAGGATGTTCCTAACAACCAATAAAGCAACCAAAAGAAAAGAAAAGTTCATTCAAGAAATTAAAAAACTTTTGATATATTAAAAGCATACCTTTTTCCGATCCATTTTACCATTTTGTTCTGAATTATGTATTACTATGAATCACATGTTAGCAATTTCTGTATCTGATTCATTATCACTTGAGGATGTGTCTGAATTGTCTAATGTTGCAGTATAGGCTCTTCTCTATTTTCTGGATGAATCAGTGTTTGGAGTAGTTTTCAGTTTATTGGAATGTGGACAGCCTCGTTTTAAATGGCCAGGGTATCGTAGTAATAACATCTAATGCCATTTCCGTTTCCGCTTCCTGGATTTTTATTGTCATTTCTTTTGAAATTACTCATCTTTCTATATTTTAGAAATTTTCTAAAATTCCTTTTCAATGAAAGCAATTTCTTCGTCGTCGTCACTGTCTAAATCCAGGTTATCCGTCATTGAATTAAAATCTATAGGTTTCTTCTCTATCACTTTGCTTTCTCTCTTGCCCTGCAATTGTGCTTCAAAAGACTTTAAATTGCCAATTAGCTCTTCAATTTTTAGAGTGCTAATGTCATTAGCCTTTTCGATTGCAAGAGTTTTTTAATCCCATTCAGGAGTAAGTGAATTGAGGATTTTTTTAACTTGATCTCTTAAGAGAAATTTTTACCCAGTGTAATAAGTGAGTATACTATATCTTGGAATCTACTATACATATCAGATATGGACTCATTTTGAATAATTGAAACTGGTTTATTAACATGGAAAATTTTATTTGTTCTCCAAATTTCAAATGTAGATTTACATACAGATACTCTATTAAATTCATTTCTATCTAGTGAACAAAACAATATATTCATAGCCTTAGAGTTACTTTGTGCAACTACTATTGGTTAGTAGTCCACTATGCAAAATTAGTCTCGAGTTCAGTGTACTCAGTTTGTGTGATATTTCATGTGTCTGAACCAATTGACTGTAAATAAATTTTCATTCTACATGACCAATACGTGTAATTGCTGCCATTAAAAAGTGGAGATCTAGCTGGATTGTTCTTTGATAAATGAGCTACTAATATGTGTATTAATAGTGTTACTAACAGTACGGTTACCAGTGTTGGTAACCATTTAAACTTTTTCAAAAATCACATGATGAATACTTTGAAAACCAATGCTCTAATACCAATTGCGAGTCAGCGGAATAGGAATCTTAATGCTATATTAACACTAGAGGGGGGTAATTAGTGTTTAATGGATTATATGAATATTTTTGAAATTCTTTAAGATTCTACTTGGAATGATGTAATTAATAATCACTGAAACAATCACAAAATCAAAGTACAGATAAAAGAAAATGCAGTAAAAGTAAAAAAGGAAAGAACACACCAGGATTTTATACTGGTTTGGAGTTACCCTACATCCAGTCCCGCATAATTCCTTGTATGATTTTCAACTAGTAAATACAAATACAATCTCGATTTTAAGGCTACGATACACACCATTCAAAATCCCGACCTCTTAATAGTGTCACTTGATTTTCGGGCTTCAGCTAACCCACTAGATTTACGGGCTATTAAGCACACTCGATTGATTTTATAGGCTACAATCACACCTACTTGGATTTCAGGAATACCAAGCACACCAAAGAGTATAAGGGTACGATTTGATATAGTTTACAAATTCAGATCTTCGATCTTGATTACAATTGATCGTATAACTTTTGAATAGCACTTTGATCTTAAGAAAGATGAGAGAAATCAGAGAGTAGATGAAAGAGTATCAAATTACTAATAATTGAATTTGACTGTGGTTGAATTTCGGTAGAGTTTTGGTAAAAATTGAATTAGAAATAAAGAGAGTGAAAAGAGGAGAGAAGAATAAGAAAGTAGTTAATAAAAATTCGTTTGGAAGCCTAGTATATATAGGAAAACAACGGTCATGTCCATTCGTAAAGGGATACGATGAAAAGACACTTCCATTCAAATTTGAATTTTGAATTTTATGGCCATTATGTCGACATATGCCTATAGAGTATGTCGACATACTCTTCACAATTCTGAAAAACATTAAAAATATTATTTTGAAAATTCGTTGCTTTGTAAAATAATTTAATAGTTTGTAAAATCATTTAAATATATTTTATACACATTTTAATCAAAATATATCTTAATAAAACTTTATAAAATAATTTTGAAAGACTTAATAAGAGTATTCAATAAAAAATAATTTAATTATAACTTATTAAAATATAAACAAATATTCAATATATATATATATATATATAAACTTAAAAACACTTAAATGGTATCTTTATAAGTAAGAGGTTGAAAATCATTTTGGAAAATATTTTGAGCAGATTATTTTAAAACCAAAATATCTGAAAAACAATTTAAAACTCAATTAGAGAAGTTGAGAAAGATCAGGAAAGTACTATCAAGGTTTTAACATAAATTCTATGACTCTATAACTTATTTGGAATATCTTGAAGTCTTGAACTCTTCAATACTCATGAGTCTTCACTCTTGAACTCTTGAAACTTTATATCAGCATTTAGAATCTACTCTTGATATCAACATCTTGATACTATACAGTGTTCTTAATCATAACTTGTGTAATATCATGCACTATATACTATACATATCTTGATAAATCATTAGTATCTATATTTCATATAATGTCCTATAGTTTTTATCATCAAAACCAAAACCTAAGGTATTGACAGAAGGGTAAAGTTATTTCCTACGATTCTCGATGGCTCATACAACATGAAGTTAGATATCCAACTCATTATTTGAAGTTGGCAGCGGTGACGTATTGAAAGTGTGAAGGCATTACCTCTTAGGAGAACGATTCGAGTTGTATATGGATAATAAGTCTTTGAGGTATTTATTCTCTCAGAAAGAGTTGAATATGAGACAGTAGAGGTGGCTGGAGTTTTTAGCAGCTTATATTTTGGTATTGAGTATACACCAGGGAAGAAAATAAAGTTGCAGTAGCACTTAGTAGGAAATATCATAATGTGGTGTTAGCTATGTTGGCAGAATGGAAGGATCTGGAGGCATTGACTATTTGTAGTGCGCGGTTAAGATTGACTGCTAGTTCTAGTCAAAGTACAGCCATGTTATCTTGCTTGGAAGTTTGACCGATGTTAATCGATAAGATTGCTTCTAAGTAGAGAGATGATCCATTGTGTTGACCCAAAAAATGGACCAACGCACTAGTTTGGATTTGAAAGCACCAGCCCTGTCCTGACAGGACAATATCACATACCACAGATATAGAAAAAGAACAGTAAAAGAAAGAAGGCAGAGAATATTTATAGTGGTTCGGCTGTTAATGAAGCCTACGTCCACTTTATAGTTTTATTATGACTGATTGCTATTACAAGTAGTGTTTGATTAGAATGCTTTTGATTATCCTTAGCTAGATTGAATCTCCAGAGTTGGAATCCACTGGAGAATTATAGTGAATTCCTTTGGAGATTGTTGTAAGGGAGGTAGAGAGTGAAGAATGTTTCAAGCAGAACTTCGGCAACCAATTCCGAAAAGCCCCTCTTTATGCTGCAGGTAGGTTGGTATTTATATGGGTCGAAGAGCTTCTGGGCTAGGCCAATCCATTGTCAGCTCGTAGGTAGGTAGGAAACGACCCTGGGAAAGTTTGGCATGCAAAATGAGGCAAAGCCATGGGTCGTTGGCGACCCATGGACTTGGCTCATTTTGCGAGCCAAGGTCTTGGCGTCCTTTCATAGTATTCTTTGGCCGTCTTGTTGGAAGGTTTGTGGAGAGGTATTGGTTGTTGATGATCCAAGCACTTAGGATTTTTCTGGAGTTTGGAATTGGAGATGTTTCCATAGTCTTTTATCGTAGTTGTTTTGCTTCGATGGCAATTCACTAGCTTTTTGCGCTTAGCCGTTGATTAAACTAAAAGAATACTGATCCCTCGGCCTCGTTGATCCCAGCCGTTGCCTTAGTCATATAGCTTTTCTGGTTAAGTCCTGAACCATCCTGTTTACACAAGGTTGTTCTGTTTTCTATTTTCCGCTGGGTTAAAAACCCAGATAACATTTTCTCCCCAGAGTACGTCTTCATTGGAAACATGGCGTGCTATGGAAGTTATCGATTATAGTATCTGTTTACTGGGTTCCAAATAATCGCATTAGAGTCTCGCAGACACGTAGTAGGTTACGCTGCTGGTCACCTAGTTTTGGTCTCGACTACTACTGCTTGTCGTAACAAGTCAAATTTCTCTCTATAGCTTCTTGGTTTACTTTGAAGTAATGGGTAAGTGTCGAGGCTACCATGCAAATTTGGCTTTGTCTTTTCAGCCATCTGTTGAATTTTCAGTGTGAATCATCGGAGTCCACCTCAAGATGTTGTTTTCAACTAATTGACTTCTAGTAGCCATTCGTTTTTTTGATTTCAATCCGAATTTCAATTCTTGGTACTGACGATGCAATCTTTGCTTCATAGTTTACGCAAATGTTTAGGTTAGTAAGTGGGTGCATGATGTAGGTTTGGAGTTGCCCCCATATAGTTTTAATTCGACTGGCGGTGAAGCTTAGTTTGTCTCGAATGATTGTACGCCATTCTGGAGCGAAGTCTTGCTCTTTGTCTTTAGCTTTTTCTTCTTGATAATTTGGTTAAGTTCTCGTTGATGTTTTTGAGTTCCAATGCAATAATTTATTCCAAAATGGGATAAAGTGGATGATTCAATCGTATCATACTTCCTATTTTTGTATTCTAGTGATCCTGAAAAGAAAAGCTTCTCGCATTGCTTCGAATGGCGGCTCCGTTATCGATCGTTGATCGATAACAAGTAATTGTGGAAGAGATAATTTTAAAGGAAGATATGGATTGTATTTCAAATGCAAGCAAGCTAGCTACACTGGATTGTTTATTCACAGTATTCGAGATACTGGACTCTTCTCATGTAGACAACACGCTGCATCTGTCCCGGTCAACGCTCAGGACTTGGTTGGTCAACATACGTTGACTTCCCTTGGATTCCGGGCGTTGGTTATACGAGGATATTATTTAAAGTAAAACATACTTGACAAGGTTGAATGCTAAGTTTTGTCATTGAAATTGATTTTTCGGTCATCCAATCTTTAGTCTGGTGGAGATTCTTCCACTTCTCCAGAAGATGGGTCCTTCACAACTTAGGCTTCGCTTATTATTCCTATCATATTGGGAGGACTGATTATAGTTAAATTATGAGGCATAGATACTCTTGTAGAGTTGTAGTTGAAGTTCAGTCAGGCACATTTTTAGCCTTCGAAAACTAGCACATGAGTTGTTCGATTGCAATTATCCTTTTCTTTCATTTTTCGAAATTCAACGCACACCAGCCTCTGTCTTCGGGACTATTGGCTTAATTGCTCGATTCCGAACATTTTTTTTCTCGCTGGTGCACTTCTTATGCTCATGCGCATCATACTCATTTACTTTAATTCTATACATGTATGTAATACTTCTGTGGTCATTTCGACATATTCTATTTCATGGCTTTGTTCAGAACTATGAAGTAGCTTGGTCTAGCCAGTTCTGTAGCTAATCCCTACTTATGCTCAATTGAGTTAGTTTCAACAAAGTGTTGGTGTAAATGCCTTAGTCTGTAAGGCTGATTACTTTGAATACCGAGCCAACATGTTTTAGGAGACTAGGTTTCCTAAGCAACAAGTTCGATTGCCCCAGTTTGATTGACACGATAACTCCTTTCTTCGGGAATTAGGGACTTTGTTGCTTGATCCTAAGATCTGATTTTTGTAATGATGTCGGCATGTATTAGAAAGATGCATTTCTGGCATCTTTTGCTAAAGTAAATTCTTCCGAGTCCTACGTTGAGATCCTAATCATGTGTTCATTTCTAGCTTTGGAAACTCATACGTGGATGACTCAACTCTGCAGATTTTTCCTTGATGTTGTGAATCTTCAAATAGCATGACCAAATTTTGGGTAATGGCATTATCTTTCAAGTTGGAACCAAATGATCTAGTTAGACCGTAAGTAGGTCATCGATCCTTCCCGTCACCGCTAGACTATGAGCGAAGGTGGATTTCTGAAAGTTAAATCCTTCATTTTCATTTTTGTGGTGATTTTGTTGCCATAATGATCTGTTTTGTAATACAGAACCGTTATCTAACCAAGCTCGCGGTTATTTGCGTTTGGACTTTTGAAACATTTCTTTTGATCAATTATTTGTGCTTCTATCCCTTCTTTAGGGACTAGCTATTTCAAATGCATGTATTTGGGAAATTGTGAGAGATGGAGATCTATGGGGTGAATTGCTCAATTGCCCCCAGTCTGGCTCTCAATCCCATTCTAGAATTGAGGACGTTCAGGGATTTTATTTTCGATCTTCCATGATTGCTCCTGCTTGTTCTTGACCATGCATGCTCTTCTTGGTAGCTGACGTTGTCATGGAAGATTGGTTCATATGTCAACTCCTGTCTTTGAGAATTGATAACCTAGCTATTAGGTTCCAAGCAATATTTCCTCGAGGCTGCCTGTCTTTCGGCTGTGTCTAAATTATTTTTAAGTTGAATTTAGGAAATTTTGTTGTGCACTAGTTTTCATTCCTAGAAAGTAGTACATAGGTAATTCAATCCTGGGATTTCCTTTCAACGCTGCTTTATTCTCGTGTAGTGCTGATTCCTATGATGAAAGGTCGACCCATCCGACTGACCATTGAAAGTATATGTCTTCCGATGTTAGGCAACAATAGTTTTCTGAAGAGAAGGTAGAAACTCAATTGAGGACCAACTTCTATCTCCGGAAGCTTGTGCATTGATGGTTCGTTGTGCTGAGTGTTTCTCATGAGTCCTATAAATTAAAGTTTTTCTAGCATTGTCGTGGCAATACCGATACTTGGTGAATGTTTCTCAGAGTTGCCGGGGAAACACCGGTACTTATGAAATAGAAAGTTTCCTAGCATTGCTGGGGAAAAACTGGTACTTAGGAAATAGAAAACTTTCCCGGTGTTGCCAGGGCAACACCAGTACTTAAAAGATAAAAGAAGGCCTTAGCGTTGGCTAGGTAAAACTGACACTCAGGAGTTTGGGTTTGATTTTCCCTATTAATTCGGCGGTGCTCTTTATCCAGTTGGGTACTTGTTTCGGCCTTCGAAAACTAGCACTTCGATGGTTGGATTGTAGATGTATTTTCTTGGTGCTGCCTGTCTTATGGGTAGTGTTAAAGTCATGTTGGTGATGGTCTTTAACGGTTTGCACTTCTCTTGCCGATTTTAGGTTGGAATTACTGCAATAGGGTGTGGTTGAAACCCACTCATTGGTTCATGGTGTTTGCATTCTAGTCCGCATTCTGGGAACTTAGAGTCATTCTGTGAGCGGTCGACTCATGCTCGATTTGTGTTCATACTTCAGTCTGCGCTCTGGGGACCTAGAGTTCTTTTTTGGGTGGTCGCAGTTTTGCCAAATTGTTTGTACTTCAGTTCGTAGTCGAGGACTGGGAGATTTCTGTGAATAATTTATACTCTAGTCCGCGCTTCGGGGACTTAGGGTACTTTAGTCTACGCTTTGGGGACTTAGATATTTTTGTGAATCGTTTATACTCTAGTCCGCGCTTCGGGGACTTAGAGATTTCTGTGAATCATTTATACTCTAGTCCGCGCTCCGAGGACTTAAAGTACTCTAGTCCGTACTTCGGGGACTTAGAGATTTTTGTAAATCGTTTGTACTCTAGTCCGTGCTCCAGGGACGTAGAGTCAGTTTGGTGATGGTTGAATCACTCATTTGATCCTATAGAGTTGAGTAGATTCCCTTTTACCCAATATGGTGGTTTTCTCAACGTTGTTTAACTTCGGAACGCACCATGCTCTCTAACGATAAGAGTCCCAAGCATTTCTGTTGCCTAGCTTTGTTTATAGTCGTCAAGTGTTACCTTTTGAGATGCAAGGCTGTTGCTTAACCAATACCATAGTTATTCTTACTCATGAAAAATCAAATTTCAGGTTCTTATAGAAAATCAAAGATTGAGGAGGAAGTTATCACATTGCCCCCGATATGATTGCGTTCATTCCTATACTGATCATGGACCAGTAGAGCTCGGTAATGTTTGTTTTGAATTCGTGGCACTTAACCTCGCTTGTTTTAGGTCATATGCATTATGCCAGGCTGATAGCGTTATTGCGGATATCAACCTTATTCATTGGTTCCAATCTTTGGGAATCAATGGTTTAGCTGCTTGATTTCGAGTGCTCTCCTTGCCGTAGTCTGTCTTCGGATAACAGTTGGTTTTCGGCAAGTTAGGGTTTGAGACCTCAGTCGGGCACTAGCTTCTGTTCTTTGGAAACTAGTGTGTTGATGATTTGATTCTGGAATAGCCTTCCGTCGTTGTCTATCTCTGGACGACGGAAAGTTCCTCCATTTTACTACAAGTTGGAGCGATCTTTTATCCTGACCAAGTGTTAATGTGTTCTGTGCCCCTCAGTCCACAAGGTTGATTATTCTGAATAATTGATGCGAGACTTGACGTTCTTGGCGGCTTCCTGAATGCCCCCAGTCAAAGGTACGCCGCAGCTCCTATCTCTGGGAACTCGTGACTTGAATGCCTTGAATTTTGACATTTTGTACATTAACTTTGGTTAAAAATCAAAACTCTTTGCCGACTTCTTGGTTTGTGAGCTTTACGGTACTACCGAAGCAATGTTGGTTCTTTCGGGTACCGGGATTTGATCCCTGTGAATCAAAGTGCCCAGCTTTTGAGATTGCACGGCTTATGAAATTCCTATGTGTTGCCTATCTTCGAGCAATATGAGAGGTTTGTGTTTTGAAAGTTAGTGCACGGCTTATTGGATGCGCGGCTTTTAGTTTCCTTCGATGTTGCCTATCTTCGAGCAAAGTGAGTAGTTTAAGCTATTTAAGGGTTAGTGCGCGGCTTACGAAATGCATGGCTTTTCATGCTCCTCGGTGTTGTCTATCTTCGGGCAATGTGAGGAGCGTATGTTTCAGGATTTAGTGCACGACTTATGAAATGCATGGCTTTTGGTGATCCTCGGTGTTGCCTATCTCCGGGCAATGCGAGGAGCGTATATTTTGGTGCGGCTTATGGAATGCATGGTTTTTGGTGCTCCTTGGCGTTGCCTATCTCTGGGCAACGCGAGGGGTTATTTTTTGATGCTTCTCGGCGTTGCCTATCTCTGGGCATTGCGAGGGGTTAGTTTTTGACGCTTCTCGGCGTTGCCTATCTCTGGGCAACGTAAGGAGTTAGTCCTTGATGCTTCTCGGAATTGCCTATCTTCTAGGAAACGCGAGGAGTTAGTCTTTTAGTGCTCCTCGGCGTTTCCTATCTCTGGGCAATGCGAGGAGTTAGTTTTTGATGCACGGCATATGAAAGGCGCGGCTTTTGGTGCTCCTTGGCGTTGCCTATCTCTAAGCGACGTAAGGAGTGTAAGTTTTGATGCTCCTCGGCGTTGCCTATCTCCGAGAAACTCGAGGAGTTAGTCTTTTAGTGCTTCTCGGCGTTGCCTATCTCCGGGCAATGCGAGGAGTTAGTCTTTTAGTGCTCCTCGACGTTGTTTGTCTCCGAGCAACGCGAGGAGTTAGTTTTTAGAGTTCCTCGGCGTTTCCTATCTTCGGCCAACGCTAGGAGTTTAAGTTTTGGGTCTTCCTGGTGCTGGAGGAGTGATACCAGTTCATAGAAGGTAAGAATCAAGTTTTCCCATCAATCCGGTGGTTTGATTTCGCTAGAACGCGGTTTCATCAGTTCTAAGAGATAATTAGTTTTTAGATCGAGTAGTCATGACTTAGACGATCCTCCCGTATTTCGGGAAGATGTGCTCAGCCAAACAAATAAGATTGCCATGGCAGAGAGATCTACAGCCGACCGCATGGAGATGGTTATAGAGAAAGAGCTTATGGGAGTTCGGTGCAAGACTCTCAGTTTTTGGTCCAAACTTCCTCTAGAGAATTGTCTTTAACTGGCATACGGTCTAAGTGGAAGAGGAATTGGTCACCAAGAGCGGTAAAACATTAGTTGGAAAGAAGTGGGCAAGTATTATGCTAGTATTTCATTTGTTACACTAGCTAGGTCGTTAAGTCCGCGGTTGTCAGAATGCCAGAATTTTTGATTGGGCATAACAGAACTGTGGTATGATTAGTCTTAGCCTTTCTTATGGCTATTAAAGTGTTTGCGGTGCCCCCATGCCACATGGCTATTGACGCACTTGAACTGTATACATAGTCTCTACATAACTCGTCTGGTTGTCCCCTGTCTAGTGGGCGCGGTTCTTCCGTGTTCTAAGTCTTGGCTTATTTCGAGTCAGCCTTTGATTAACCACAAGCTCGGTTTAGTTTTGGCTTAGTTCCTTTAAGTGACTTTGAAGCTCGGGGTTCGGCACTGTTTGTTTCATCGGTCGTTTAATTATGCTGAGTGATTGACGTGATTGTCAATTTGTGGCCCTGGAGCATGGCTTCGTTGACTCCAGAGGGCTTTGGATTAGATGACTACTGATCTTCCAATTCACCTTCACGGATATCAGTCGTACATAAATTTCACTGATCTACCGGTTCGCCCTCACGACGCTTTAGTTCGTGAAAGACCTTCACGTTCACGAAGGGTTTTTAGGATCAGATGACTGCTGATCTACCGATTTACCTTCATGATGCTTTAGTTCGTGAAAGACCTTCACGTTTGTGAAGGGTTTTTCGTGGTCGGATGTCCGACGACTAGACGACCTTGGAATGATAATTTATCGATTCCAAGAGGAGTTTTAGGTCGTGTGTCCGACGGCCCGGCGGTTTTAAAGCAATGATTCATCTACTTCAAAAGGAATTTTTCAGATTCAGCTCGAGGGAACACAGTTTTATCGGTTCCAGTAGGCTAAGGTGTTTGATCTGTTTGTTCGACGATCCTTTGGATAAGACTTCTCGATGCCACCAGCAACGCCATTTCTCACAAGGGGGATTGATATGACTCATCGAGGGCATAGAAGCATTTCTTTTGCTATGCTATCTGCAATACCCTAGTGTCCCGATATGGCTCATTTGGAAAAGGATAGTAGACAAGGATGGATAAGAAAGCATCACTTTAGGTTGCTGTCGCATTCCTTAGTTGCTAGCTTGAGTGTTATTTGATAATCATCCTTTCGTCTGATTTCGTCAGTTAGTTGGGGCACTTTTCTGTTGGGTCTTAGTAGCCTTGCTTGGGCAGAAGGTCCCTGAGGTCATTTAGCTCCTTCACCGTTTGGTATGTTCTTTGGCACACTGTAGGGTTTGCCTTCCCATAGAATTCTTCTAAGGTAGCAGGTTGTTTCATCCTTTAATGATTCCTGAGGGCCTTGTAGCAGACTGCATCCATCGCCCTCGCTTCGTCCATATGCTAGTCATACCTCTAAAGGAGCAATTTCAAATTAGTTGTACAGTTGTATAAAAGGTATAGTTGGCTTGGTAAACTTCTTTGGATATTCTGCATGTTGAACGACTTTGGTGAATGGGTTTCGATTAGGGAAGATTCTCTAATCATTGTCAGATCAATCCATTTTCAAGTTATGGTTGTTTATAATGTTTGAGAACGATACATGCATGATTGTCTATGCTTGAATGATTCGAAATGCCGATGAATGAAAAATCACTTACGATACGGTCGTGGATCAGTGGCGATCGCAAAATTTTTAAAACTAGATGAGATCGGTCTAGGGTGACAAAGAAGGCCCCATAAGGTTGCATCCCAAATTTCAAGGTATTCGTAGTTCGCATGCTCGAGTTATCATCAAAAGAAGATGGATCGACATTGATGGATCGGTGGTATTTTACTTGGAGTCCAACCCGAGAAAATTTGTCATTTGCTTGGAGTCATCACATGGTTCGCTTGGAGTCATAGAATTTGAAGTGCTGGGTTGGTGACAAATGTTGCTTGGAGTCATTTGCCTGTTTTCTTGGAGAAAATCTTGATTTTATCCCTGTTAAGCTATGGACCAGAATTTCCTAGGTTTACTTCGAGCCAAATGGATGATTACCCGAGTTTGACTTTGAGTCAGGACTTCAGGAATCTGCTTTGAGTCAAATAGTCGATTACCCAAGTTCGACTTCGGGTCAACCCTGAAGTGAGTTTTCAACGACCATTTTGATGATTTTTGATGATTTTAGTTGATGACTACTCGTGATTCGACGACAGGAGCTCCATGATGGAATCGGAAACTAGTTAGTTAGGAGTGGTCACAATATACCACGGGAGCCTGGCATTGTAATCGATCTCAGTTTGTACCATATTTTCTGGGTCCTTCTATGTCTAAGAATACCGTTTAAGTTGTAGTTCCTCGTCCATTGCTTGGCACTGTGCTAGCACAGGTTTTAGAGCCTCTTCTAGCATTTTGCACATTGGAATTTTCATCCAATTTATCTTCCTCAAATTGTTTATCATCTTCAAAGCCGGAGAGACCCATCCTTATATGCCTACGTGGGGTTTTCACCCCTAAGTTTGGGTTTGTAGCTGATGCTTTTGCAGTAGGTGGAGTGCTAACATTTTCTTCTGCCATGATTCTTGAAGCTCCACCCATTGCTTCCTTTAGATTATATCCCCTACGGATCGAGCTAACTTTATGGATCGCTAGCGATCCATAGCTTCTGGCTTGATAGTGATCTGGTAAAATAGTATGGATCGCTGGCGATCCATAGTACATGGATCGCTAGCGATCCATAGTACATGGATCGCTAGCGATCCATGTACTTACTGATTTCAGACTTTATGGTGACTTGGCAGAATGGTATGGATCGCTGGCGATCCATAGTAGATGGATTGCTAGCGATCCATGTACTTATATGATTTCAGTACTTTGTCTTCTAGAGTTTATGGCGGTCTGGTAAAAAGGTATGGATCGCTAGTGACCCATAATGCACAGATCGCTAGCGACCCATGTGCTTAAGTGATTTCTGAGCTTTGCCTTTAGGATTGCATCTACTATCTCATGTTGATGTTCTCCATTACCTTAGCAAGCGTTTGCTTGCTTTTTCTTCGATCCTTCTTGGTTGGTTCTTCTGTTCTCAACAGCAAACCTTATATGCAGAGATTGAGGATCTAACTTCTGAACATATCTGATTCAAAGTAGATAGCTAGATCTAAGCCTGAGTTGGGTTCTCAGTGAAAGCACCAAAATGTTGACCCAAAAAATGGAACAACACCCTGGAAGCACCAGCCTTGTCCTGATAGGGCGATATCACAGATCATAGATACAGGAAAAGAACAGTAAAAGAAAGAAGACAGAGTATTTTTATAGTGGTTCGGTTGTTAATGAAGCCTACGTCCACTTTATAGTTTTATTATGATTGATTGATGTTACAAATAGCGTTTGATTACAATGCTTTTGATTATCCTTTGCTAGATTGAATCTCCAGAGTTGGAATCCACTGGAGAATCATAGTGAATTCCTTTAGAGATTGTTGTGAGGAAGGCAGAGAGTGAAGAATATTTCTAACAGAGCTTCAACAACCAGTTCCGAGAAGCCCCTCTTTATGCTGTAGGTAGGTTGGTATTTATATGGGTCGAAGAGCTTTTAGGCTAGGCCACTCCATTGTCAGCTCGCAAGTAGGTAGTAAAAGACCCTGGGAAAGTTTGGCATGCAAAATGAGGCAATGCCATGGGTCGCTGGCGACCCATAGACTTGGCTCATTTTGCGAGCCAAGGTCTTGGCCTCCTTTCATAGTATTCTTTGGCTGTCTTGTTGGAAGGTTTGTGGAGAGGTATGGGTTGTTGATGATCCGAGCACTTAGGACTTTTCTAGAGTTTGGAATTGGAGATGTTTCCATAGTCTTTTATCATAGTTGTTTTGCTTCGATGGCAATTCACTAGCTATTTGCGCTTAGCTGCTGATTGAACTAAAAGAATGCTGATCCCTCAGCCTCGTTGATCCCAGTCGTTGCCTTAGTCATATAGCTTTCTGGTTAAGTCCTGAACCATCCTGTTTACATGAAATTGTTTTGTTTTCTATTGGTTTCTACTGGGATAAAAACTCGGATAACACATTGTTAGCCAAAAAGATTAGAAGATTGGAAGGTGGAATTGAGATTGATGGTCTAAAAGATTTTAGTCTTGACTAGAAAGGACAGTTAAGAAAGAAGGGACAGTTACATTTTTCAGATGTTGGAAAACTAATGAGAGAAGTTCTTAGGGAATGTCATCGATCAGAATTTATGATTCATCTTGGAGGAACAAAGATGTATTAGGATATGAAGAGAAGTTTCTTCTGGAAAGGTATGAAGAGGGATGTAGGCTTATGAGTGAAACAATCTACAAATGCTAGCAAGTGAAAGTCGAACATCAGAAGCCAAGTGGATTGCTTCAGCCTTTAGGTATACCAGTTTGGAAATGGGATTCGATATCCATGGATTTTATTGACGGGATGTCAAGGTCGAAAAGGGGAAACGAAAGCATATGGGTTGTGGTAGATAGATTAACCAAAAGCGCTTATTTCATTCAGGTTAAGTCTACCAGGACGGCGCTTGTATTGGCTAAATTATTCATGAAAAATATTGTTAGGCCGCATGGGATTCCTAGTAGTATAGTCAGTGACAGAGATGCCTTATTTACTAGTGAATTTTGAAAGAGTCCACAGGAAGTACTAGGTACCAAGCTTAAGGTGAGTACCGCTTATCACCTACAGATGGATGGGCAAACATAGAGAGTCAATAAGGTGCTCGAAGATTTGTTAAGAGCTTGTGTACTAGATTTTCGTGGGTCGTAGGAAGACCATTTGCACTTGGTTGAGTTTTCCTATAATAATATTTATTAGACTAGTATTAGAATGGCGCCTTTCGAAGCTTTGTATGGAAGGTCATGCAAATCACCAACGTGTCGGTTAGAAACTTAGGACAGATTGGTCTTTGGTCCAGATATAGTGAGAGAAGCCACAGAGAAGATTGAGTTAACCCGAGGTAGGATGAGAGAAGCTCAGTCTAGGCAGAAATGTTACGCAGATAAAAGGAAAAAAAATTTAGAGTTCTTAGTTGGAGATCGTGTTTTCATTAAGGTACCACTGATGAATGGTATGGTACGATTTGGAAAGTCAAAAAATTGGCATCAATATATGTCGGACCATTCCTTATTATAGAGAGGATCGGAAAACTTGCGTACTGAGTAGAGTTACCGAGTAGTTTGGCAAGTATCCATTATGTGTTCCATGTTTCTCATCTTAGGAAGTATGTTCATGATCCAGAGACAACATATAGCTCTAACTACATTGGGAGATTTAGTGTAGAACCGGGTCTGACTTCTGTAAGACAACCCATTCAAGTTGTAGCGAGAGATGAGAAGTGATTAAGGAACAAGATAGTCAAGTTAGTGAAAGTTCAGTAGAGTAACAACGAGAAAGACTGTACTTGAGGGACAAAGGACATGATTAGGAATACTTATCCTGAGCTATTATGATTGTATGTTCTATATTTGATTGTAGATAGACTTAGTAGCCGGTAGGATATACTAGCATTGGTTGCATGTTTGATATGCATGTTTTAAGGAGGGGAGCCTGTAAGACCCTTATTTTTAGTTACACATTATTTAGGATATTTAATTGGATAGATTAAATATAACAATGTAAAGTGTTATGGAGAATGAGATTTGAAACTTAATAAGTTTGTGCCATACTTAATTAATTAAGTAAGATTATTTAAACTTAACATATAAAAGAATATATGAAAGGGGCAATTTAGGAAATAGACCAATCATTTGCCTTAAACCCTCTTCCCCTCATATCATTCTCACTTTATTCATATAAAAAATCAAAAGAAAAATATAAGATGGACAGCCATTAATCAACCTAAGGAGGGCAAAATCAAAGGAGATTCGTAAATTCAAGCTTAGGGATTCAAGAGTAAATCAAATCTCTACTCCAACATCAATTTTAAGGTGAATAATAAGCGTTCCATCTCTATTTTTGCTTTTAAATTCGGTTATGGATAATTCCCGAATGATTGATATTTGTTTTGCCAAAGTATAGTTGTTTAATCATTGTTTAGATAGCATAATGGTTGTTGGAATATATGAAATTATTTAAATGGGTTTTAAGGGTAAAAACCAAAGATTTTAATCTCCAAATGCTTTGATTTTCTGATATATTGTATAAAACATTATTTGGAGATGTGTTTTTAATTTCATAATTTTCTAAGTTATATAGATTATTTTATGAATTTCCCAAGTAGGAAATAGTTTAATTTTGGGTTTTAATTATTTAAAGTAATTAAATATGGTTTTTGACTCCGAAATTTTTATATGGTAAAAAGAATGATATTCTCTAATTTAAATTTTTGGGATTTTCTCTACTAATTACAAATTACTATGAATTTATTATGCTAGATAAACATTTAAATTAATGATTAATTAAGGATATAAATTAATGATTAATTAAAGTTGAGAAATATTTTGAAACATGAAAATGGTATGTGGTAGTACTTCTAAAAAGATTAGTTAAAGTATTGTTTGTATTCAATAGAAATTTGCCAAAGTATAAGATTTGGTGAAAAGTGCTTACTTTTAATAGAAATAAACCAGTTTTCATGTTAATTACGTTGCTACCATGCCGCATATATCCACTTCGAGCCTAAAGGAATGCGGCCTCTATGCACATCGATGTTGACATTGAGGGAAGCGTATGATGGCAGTTCCGATAGCTATGGAATGATTCTATTAGTGCCGACACCGATAGTGTCGGCAACCTATATTGAATGGCATGGTGTCTTCGTGATTCATCTAAGCATTTAAAAGCTTAATATCCACGTTGATGACGTCGCATGTCTTCATTACTTTTTTCAATGATGCTGCACCTAATCACTTCGACTGTATCCATTACTTAGGCAATAATGCCCCTATTTTGTCTTCGAACCAAGTGGCATAGTAGCCGAAGTAAATGAAATTTTAAAGGATTTATAACGACGTCGAGGGTCTTGGTGCTATTGTTCATCAAGGCTGGTGACCTTATCTTTAGTAATAGTTGTAACACCATTGGTGTCATACTTTTTTGGTGTAAGCGTGAACTACCAAAAATACCCCTCTATATATATTATCAAATCAACTTAAAAATATGATCTAATAAATAAACTTTCTTTACCAATTCAAAATGCTTCTTTATGAATATTACCAAATCTTACTATCACTTAAAAATAGGATCCAATAAATAAATTTTCTTTACAAATTCAAAACTCCCACCTATGGGTATTACCAAATCTTAATATTACTTAAAAAAATAGGATCCAATAAATAAACTTTCTTTACAAATTCAAAACTCCCATCTATAGGTACTACCAAATCTTAATATCACTTAAAAAATAGGATCTAAAAAATAAACATTTTTTACAAATTCGATTTTTATTAGTTAAAATTCAAGCTAACAAAAAAAATTAAATGTTGCAGCATTGATTAAAAATTCAAACCGACTACCCATGATTTAATCCCAAAAATATGGCTAAATATTTGGGTAAATCATTCATCTTGAATGCGTTAAAAAAATATAATTTGTAGAAAAGTGATTCACGCATAAAGCGCATGCCGCAAGGCTCATACACTTAGTTTTAGTGTCGATGCCGCATAGTAGTGACGTCACATTTAACATTTTTAAGACCAAAAAGGCTTGCTTTTATATTAATTGAAAATGTTTAAATAGACAAAGAGGCCTATGTTTTAAAAGGGTCGAAGACATTATATTTTCGGCAGCTAGCCATATAACTTATAAAGGTTTTAAGTTCAGTTTCATAGGTGGATAGCCTATAGTTTATGAAGGTCGACAACATCATCTTTAACATTGTTTTAAAGCGGTGTGTGTGTTATGATTAAAGCGGAGATTCTTTGACCCCTATGTCGACATTGTTAATGCTGTCAACATTGATCTGTACTAAATTACTAAAAGGCAGAGAGCCTATGTTTTCTACTTCGACGTTGTCATTGGGATAATAATGCCATTTTAAGTTGTAAATTTCAACACCGTCATTGGAAACACCAATGTAGATGAACTTCGACATTGATCTAAAATTTAAATTATTTAATGGTGTCGAGCCATGTATCTTTGACTTCAACTTTAAACCTTGGAGATACCACTGTTTGTTTAATAAGTTCGACATGAATCAATTGGGGATACCAATGTCTACTTTTATTAACTTCGACATAGATCATCTGGGGATACCAATGTTATGTCACTTTGAAATGTTATAACCATAAGGGGATACATGTGGATAACATGAATTAAATCGATACATGTAAGTAATATGAATTAAATTGAAACATGTGGGTAACACGAACTAAATTGTAAATTGATGGGTTCATAGTCATCCTAGAAAACTATGGGATGTGAGATGAATAGTCCATATCATGCTGAAGATGGATAGTCTATATAAGGATAATGAAGGATTATAGTCATCCTAGGAAAACTATGGGATGTATGATGGATAGTCCATTTCATTTAAGGTTAAATGGAATATGTGATGGATAGTTCATGTAATTTTAAATGATTAAACCACATATGACGAGTAATCAATGTAGTAGGAGATGGGTAATCCAAGTAATAATTACATGTGAGATGGATAGTCCATATAACTCTGAATATGTTTAAGTGTGAGATGGGTAGTCCATATAATTATAAGACGAATAGTCAAATTAAAATAACATAGGTAGTCAGTTTAAATTGTGATCGATAGTCATTTGTAATAAAGATGGATAATCTAATGAATTGGGATGGGTAATCCAATATATGTTGCATTAGTATAAATGCTATTTTTATGTTCTAACTATTATGATTGTAGGAGCATAGTATATGGTTAATTAGTTTGGTTTAGATGCTAGTGAGGGGAAAACCCGTTCCCCGTAGTGGCATGGTCTCACTAGATATCTATTTTGGTTCGAGATGGCAGTTTAAATTCACACTAGACTATTGTTTGGTTCAAAATTTTTTTCCTTAAACTCTCAAATACTAATTTGAGTAGGTCGCGAGTAAGGGATTGCAGGTTCTAGTTAGGCGAATAAGCTTCCGGAGACATGCAGGAGGCAATCTAGTTATTAAGAACTTTATCTATTTCCGCTATGTAGTCACTACAAGAAAGGCTTCTTATAGCGGCAGCCTTTTGCGTCGGCTGGCGATGGCTAAAATAAGTAGCCGACGCACACTTTGAGTATGCAGATTGAACCCGCGAACTGGAAACAATTATCATTTCCCACCAAAAAATAAAACAACGCACATAATTTTTCCACCGCGCCTACCCACATCAAACGCCTCTAGCCGCCTCAATCATCTAAACCCTCCAAACCTCGCCGGTATCTCCTTCCTCTCCAATTTTAGCTTAATCTAGGTATGATTAAAACCCTAATTTTGAAAATTGGTTGATTATGGGTTAGAAATTGATGATTATTCTGTATTAGTTGATGATAATAATGTATTAGTTGATTTGGGGATATAATTAAAACCCTAATTTTGTAAATTAGTTGATTATGCGTTTCAAATTGATGAGTTATTGCGTATTAGTAGATGATAACAGTGTATTGGTTGATTCGGGGATATTACTTAGTGGTTTGGTTGTTTAATTTGTAATTAAAAATTAAAGTTGATATAAAATCCAGTAATTAGTGTATAGTTATTGATTAATATGCTTATTGATAAGTTTACGTAAATGTTTGTTATAGTTTAAAACAATGTTTGTTATAGTTTATGCGAAAATTAATGTATAATTATTGATTAATATGCTGCTAGATTAGTATAGTTAAACATAATTAATATTTTAATTAGTGTGTGTTAATTATAAAAGTTAGTGGTTAATATAAGATAAATTTATTTTAATTTATTATAAGTGCAAACTTCAAATTTTAGTTTACAAAATCAATAAATTGAAAATTTAAATAGTTATCTGAATTGAAAAATATGTTTTAAAAATTCAAATTTAGTTAATAAAATATTTCAATAGTTGAATGAACCATAAAATTAAGAAATGAAGTGAGGTAAAATAATAAATTAAGAAATAATAAAAAATTTTGAAACAAATATTCTACTAAAATCGGCGGTAGCCTTTTGCGTCGGCCAATGACGGCTAGAATAAGCGGTCGTTGCTAGTCGATCTAGATCTGTGTACACTGATCAAAAACCCGCAAACCTAAAAACTTTTCATTCTTTTGCACCAAAAATAAGGTTGCTTTAAAATCCAAAAATTTAGTGTATAATTATTGATTAATATGTTTATTGATAAGTTTACGCGAATGTTTAGTGTATAGTTTAAAACAATGTTTGCTATAATTTGCACAGAAATTAGTGTGTAATTATTGATTAATATGCTGCTTGATAGTTAAATGAATTGTAAAATATGTTTTAAAATTAGTGTATAATTATTGATTAAAATTATTACAGACTTCAAATTTTTATTTTACAAAATCGGTTCAAAATTTAAATAGTTAAGTAAATAGTAAAATATGTTTTAAATTTTCAAATTTAGTTAACGAAATATTTTAAATAGTTGAACAAATTAGAAAATTAAGAAATGAAGTGAAGTGAAATAATAAATTATGAAATAATAAATTATGAAATAATAAATTGTAGTTTGAAATAATAATTTTTTTTGAAACAAATATTGTACTAAAATCGATTTAAAAAAAAGAAATGGATATAATGTTTTAAAGTTTTCGCGAATGTTTGTTATAGTTTAGAACAATGTTTTTTTGGTTTACGCAAAAATAAGTGTATAATTTGTTTTTAAATTTCAAATTTAGTTAATAAAATATTTAAATAGTTGAATGGATAATGAAATTGAGAAATGAAGTGAAGTGAAATAATAAATTTTAGTTTGAAAATAAGCGTTAAGTATTATTTTAACAAATACAACAACAACAAATTAAATCCTTTAGTCCCAAAAGCTTTAATTTATTTTAGAAAATACAACAACAATATACCCCTTGGATGCAAAGTTATGCGTAGAAGAGAAGTACAGTGCTGTCGAAACTAGACAGAAGTGTGGTGTATGAAGTCTTTAGTCTCAAAAGGCTTTAATTTTCTTTTAGACTAAATTTAGGTGTTGTCGAAATTACTAACATACATTTTTAAATTAGGAATGATGTTCGATTATTTTCTCGACCGTACTAAGCCGAAATAAAAAGGGACATCTAGACAGGGGTATATCTCGTCCCACTTGGGTGCTACCCACTTAACCTTGCTGCACCTCCCCTGTTTTAGCCATTCCCAGTTGATGAGGTTTGAGGCTACGATTACCTTTATTGAACACATCTCTTAGAATGCTCATCGTCCACCTGACGATGTGCTGAAAGCATTCAATCCATACAAGTTCGTTCCGGGTTCGAACGAAACCGAAGGCATTATCTCGTTACACTCATTTTGGAATCACCCTCAGAGTTAATGACAATAACCCTTGCACTCTGAATCACCATCTCGATCTTCACTTTGAGATATCACGACCTATCATTTTACTTGGATCGATGTGGTTTTTGGATAATCATAACTGACTCCCGATCCAGGTCTCATCGAAATCCAAACGTGTTTTAAAGGCCAAGTTGTTTAAGGTTTAAACAATTTAATTCAATTTAATATTGAATTCAGACAGCATTTAACATAGATAAATATTACACATTTATCACAGATATATCCAATATCTCATCACAGAATATCACAGATTATCATCCAATAGATATCAATCAATCCAGACATTCTACTCAAACATACATCCACAAGCAAGAATTATTAATCCATATCATAATTAATTTAATTAATTCAATTTTAAATTAATTACTTAAGAATTAATCACTTAACCCTTAATTAATCTCTATAGATTAATTATCTCTTATTTATTAATTAATAAAACCTAATTATTAATTAATAAACTTAATTAAGTACTTCTTAATTACAAATTAATCAACCACTAATTACTTAATTAATTAATCTTTAGTCATTAATTAAATAAATCTTAACCATTGAGTTAATTAAATTGATTAATTACTCTTAATTAATTTCTTAATTAATCCTTAATTACCAATTGATTAATCTCTAATTACTTAATTTATTAATGCTTAATTACAACTTAATTGCTTAGTTAATTAATCTCTAATCATTAATTATTAATCCTTAATTATTAATTTATTTATCCTTAATCATTAATTAATTAAATTAATTATTTACTCTTTAATTATCTTATTAATTAATTAAATCTTAATTAACTTTAAGATAAATCATTTGTCCCATTAATTCCTTAATTATCATTATCATCTAGATTTAAAACATCTTATCTTAATTTACACTTAATTATATTACTAAATTAAGTTTTAAATTAACATAAAATAATTTTAACTTAACAAATTTAAGTTAACCAGTTACATAACTTCTTAAATCAAATGTTTAAAGAATACATTTACAAATGAATTTTATATAAGAAAAGTCTTAAACTAAATTTATTGAAATTTCAAAACTTTGTTTTAAAACCTGCTTTGGGTCCAACCCGTTCCTCACCCGAGTTCAACCCCGAGTAAAACCCACTTTCTTCCCTTACCTTACTTTAAATTTTAAAAACTTAGATTTTGTTTAAGTTAAAAATCTGGAAATTTAAACACTCACGTCCCCGAAGACAAACTCGAGAAAAACTGCTGAACCTCCGAGTTTCCCCTCGAGCCACTTCCTCTACCCAAACTACTAACACCAACCTCATTGGTGCACATGCATAGACCATCGCGACGATACTGACCACTGTCGATGCCTTCAACCCATTGACGTTCACCCCTACTTATGATTCCGACCTCCAATTCTACACTACAAAGTCTAAAACGAAAACGAACTACTCAGGTCAAACCTGGAAACTAACCTTCACCTGAGTCTTCCTCGAACCCACGATGCCGATCACTAGTGGTCGCGCAACCACGGCCACACACTCACAGTCCTTCCACGCTAATTCTCCCCAAGTCCTGTGCAACTCGATCCCCCAGAGACGAAGCATCGACCACAAACTCCAGCTTCAACAAAACTAGGGTTTAAAACTTAATTCGACCACCGTCGACGCCACAGTGATCAGGAACTCCTCTTGACATTTTTGCCAACCACCCTGATCACCACACTAGCTTCAGCCAAGACCCCGACTTTCCAAGCATAGCCGATCACCAGAAAACTCTCAAAAACCCAATTCCAGACATCACCAAATTACACATTCAAAACTCCATTAAAAATTGTGATTTATGTTTTAAAAATCCTATCTTTCAGAGATGATTCAAGATATATACGTGAATTAATAAATTTCAACACTTGATTTTATCATGTTATTAAGATTTTTACTGTATTTTCCAGATGCCAACATAATTTCAAACTTAAAATACTTGTACATGTTTTTAGTACTTAGATTATATTTAAACTAAACTATTTTGTTTGAAACCCAAATCATAATAGTGAATAGATAAAAAGATTTGAAATTTAAATCAAATTTACACTCTGTAATATGAACAGAGATACACACAGATGAATCACACATGCACCCAGGTTTCAAGCATTCATATATACATGTATTCAGATTAAAAACAAACACGCATACATATTTCAACATACATCACAAGCAACAATCATTTACCTACTTAAGCTTTTTAATTAAAATGTTTACTCACTTGAAAAATAAATTTGAACAGAGAGCACTTCTGTTTTGAAAAGCTATTTGCCTGATCTTCTTACTCTTCTAGCTTGTTGAGTTGAGTTGTAAATTAAGCTTCAGTTGTAAGATTATTTTCTGGTATGCTTAGTTTTTAATAAACGAAAATGGAACAAGAAAGATATATAGAAAAGTTTGTACAAGGTTGGTATTTTACTGTACACAATTTGGTCAGAGATTTTTCTTCTCTTGTGGAGGATGAAATGAGAGCATTTAATGCTATTGTCTGGTTTTATTTTTCATACTTATCCCTTTTGATTTGTACATACAGAGACATAATTCTTTCTTGCCTTACAAACATGTATTTCCATAGACTATATATCTCTAGAATTATCTTAAGTGTTCACTTTAGGTTTTTATATAACCATATAATTTACCTTACATACTTATTTCTATTTCTAACATAAATCCTTATTTTTATTTTTATTTTAAGCTTAACTATTAAACATTTAAATTTTATAATCATATATTTTGTTATACTTATATTTAGTATTTACAAGATTGATTTTATTTTAAGCATTATTATCTAGATTACATCTATATATAAATTTAGATCAAAAGTTAATAAGGTAGGATTTTACTTTAATTTAATGTGAATAAGGTAGATTTTCTTTTAAATATTTTTGAAAATCTTTATTTTAAATTTTTAAATCATAGTTTTCTTCGCAAATACACATATGTAGATAAACAAATAGTAAATGGCCCAAAAGTCTTATTTGGTTTTTAAAATGATAAGTTGTATTTTAATAAATTAGATTGGTTGCTAATTAAAATAATATTGCTAAAATCCCGGGTCATCACATTCCTCCCCCCTTAAAAGAATTTTGTCCTCGAAATTTAAAGCAAAAGATAATCCAAAAGCTTTTATATTAACAACCCAAGCATACATATCATCCATACATTAACAACCATCCAAACAATTCATACAAACAAACATCACTAGCTATCTGGACACAGATCCGGATAAGCTTTCCTAAAGCTATCCAGAGTTTCCCAAGTACAGTCTCTGGGATCCTAGCTCCACTGCACTTTGACTAGCTTCACTACTTTGCTTCTGAGTTGCTTCTCATCCTGATCTACAATCTGGACTGGATTCCTAACTATAGTCAAGTTTGCCTCGATCTCCAAATCTTCCTGGACTGCTGGTTCTACAACCGGTGATGGATAATGGACAAACTTCTTTAGATGGGATACATGAAATACATTATGAACTCCAGACATCCGCTCTGGCAATTCAATTCTGTAGGCCACTACACCAATCCTTTCCAACACTCGGAATGGACCAATATATTTTGGGGCAAGTTTTCCCGTCTTTCCAAATCTTACTGCTCTTTTAATCGGGGAAATCTTGACAAAGACTAAATCTCCAATCTCAAATTCCAATTGTCTTCGCCTTTTATCTGCATACTTCTTCTGACGGTCTTGAGCAGCTTTCATTCTCTTCTTAATAAGTTCAACTTTCGCAAATGCTTCACGAATCAAATCTGGTCCAAGCACAAGACGATCTCTCGACTCTATCCAACAGGATGGGGATCTATAAGGTCTTCCATATAAAGCTTCATAGGGTGCCATCTTGATACTCGCCTGATAACTATTATTGTAGGAGAATTCTACTAAATGAAGATAGTCTTCCCAAGATCCACCAAAATCCAAAACACAACTCTCAGCATATCCTCTAGAATACGATTCAGCCTCTCCATCTGTCCGTCTGTCTGGGGATGATATGTTGTACTCAAACTCAGTCTCGTGCCTATAGCTGATTGCAAAGCTTCCCAGAATTTGCTGGTGAAGATAGGATCTCGGTCACTTACTATGTTGATAGGGACTCCATGTAACCTGACTATCTCCTTCAAGAAAATCTCAGCCAACAATGCTGCAGTACGGGTTACCTTAACTGAAATAAAATGGGCGCTCTTAGTTAACCGGTCCACAATCACCCATATTCCTTCATTTCCTCTCTTGGTTCTTGGTAAACCGTCGATGAAATCCATAGAGATCATCTCCCACTTCCACTCCGGAACTTCCAAAGGCTGCAACAATCCGGCTGACTTCTGTTGATCACCTTTCACCTGCTGGCAGATAGCACAACTATTGACAAATCTAGCAATATCTTTCTTCATACCCGGCCACCAAAAGACTCTCTTCATATCTTTATACATCTTTGAAATTCCTGGGTGTATATTCAATCTGGAGCGATGACCCTCCAACAATATTTCCTGCCTCAATCCATTCACATTAGGCACACATAGATGACCGTTTACCCTTAAAGTTCCTTGATCGTCAATCTCGAAATCTCAGTGTCTACCCTCTTTGTTCCCTTGACTAATCTTCTTTAAAATCTTATCCTCCATCTGCTTGCTTATGATCTTTTCTTGGAGAGACGGAACAACTTTCAAAAGAGACAGAACTGCATTCCTACTTAGAGCATCGGCTACAACATTCCCCTTTCTCGGAGTATACAGGATATCCAAGTCATAGGATGCCAAAAACTCAACCCACCTCTGCTGTCTCAAATTCAGATCCTTCTAAGAGAAAAGATACTTCAACGGTTTGTGGTCCGTGAATAACTCGAACTTCTCTCCCAAAAGATAGTGTCTCCAGATCTTTAAAGCAAAAACAATGGCTAACAATTCTAGATCATGCGTAGCGTAGTTCTTTTCATATGACTTCAATTGCCGACTCGCATACGCAATTACTCTCCCATTTTGCATCAGAACTGCTCCCAGTCCAACTATACAGGCATCTGTATAAACCTCAAACTTGCTTTTCCAATCTGAAATAGCTAGCATAGGTGCACTGGTTAGCCTCATCTTCAACTCTTGGAAAGCCTCTTCACACTGAGGTGCCCACTTAAACTTTGCTCCCTTCTGAGTCAACTTGGTTAGGTGCGAAGAGATCTTGGAATAGTCCTTGATAAACTTCCTGTAGTAACCAGCTAAACCCAGAAAACTACGGACTTCAGTCGGAGTCTTCGGTTGCTTCCACTCCGAAATAGTAGCTACCTTGGCTGGATCTACCAAAATACCTTCACCAGAAACAATGTGCCCCAAAAATTTGACTTCTGACTTCCAAAAATGACATTTGGAGAATTTAGCCTTCAGAACATGCCTCCTCAGAGTCTCCAAAACTATCTCTAAATTCTGCTTGTGTTCTTCTTCAGACTTGGAGTAAACTAGAATATCATCGATGAATAGGAGAACAAACTTATTCAACACATTTCGAAAAAATCAGTTCATTAGATCCACAAAATAAGAAGGAGCGTTGGTTAACCCGAAAGGCATGACCAACCACTCATAGAAACAGTTAGGTCCCCTAAACGTAGTCAAGGGAATACTATCCTCAGCTACCCTTAACTGATGAAAACCCGAAGCTAGATCTAATTGGGAGAAAACTGAAGCTCCATGCAACTGATCAAAGAGACCATCAATACGAGGCAATGGATATTTATTTCGAATAGTCACTTTGTTCAATTCTCTATAATCAACACAGAACCTTAGCGATCCATCCGACTTTGTTACAAAGACAACGACAGAACACCAACTTGAAAAACTAGGCCGGATCAAACCTTTCTCTAAGAAATCTTGGGTCTGCTTCACCAACTCTTCTCTCTCCTTTGGTGCCATCCTTCTATTGGGCTGAACAACAGGTATTGCCCCCGGAATCAGATCAATCCGAAATTCTATCTCTTGATGTGGAGTTAAACACTTGACTTCCTCGAAAACATCAGGATAATCTTTAACCACATCAATATCACCTCCCTTCTCTTGAGAAGTCTCAACTCCATGTAAAAGACTACTCAGTGAACTCCAGAACTATCACACGTCACTTTAGCAATCCTACCCAGATCAGTTTCCAATGAAACTGTTCTCTCTTCACAATTCAGGACAGCTTTATGCTTATCAAGCCAATCCATTCCCAGAATAAGGTCAAATCCTTTGAAATCTAATACATAAGGCTCACACGAAAAACTATGGGAAAGATACGTAATTCCTAAGCCTTTGCAAATCATATTAAGTCGGGTTACTCCCCCTATGGGATTAGAGACGCCAATAGAATTTTCCACGACACTAGGGATAAGGTTAAATTTTACTACCGTCTCTAAAGAAATAAAACTGAGAGATGCTCCAAAATCAAATAATACTTTAACATAAACGCCATTGATAAGCAAATTATCTTCCAAAACTCCCTTGCCCTTAGAAGAGTTTGATGGTGCACCTTCCAAAGCAAATACCTTATTCGGCTGGACTTTTTGAAGAAGCGGGCAATCCTTTATCATGTTTCCCGGTTGATGATAGTTGAAACACAGCGAGTTCTGAACCAAAGCTGAACCTGGACCACTCTGATGCTGCTGCTGAGATCCTCTCCTGGGACATTTATTAGCCAAGTGACCCTCTTGCTGACAAATATAACACTTGCGAGGTCCGTTGCTCCCTCCTGGTTTCTTCCCTTTGCCTTCCTTTTTCCAATATGGATTGAATTTCCTCTTATTTGGATTGGAAGAATTCCCTTCAGAAGCTGTTACAGGTGCCACTGGTTTCTTGTTCATCAAATCCTCGTATCTTAGTGCCATATCAATTAACACCACAAAAGATCCCTTCAGATGCGCTGTCATCTTTTCATGAAATTATGGCCTCAATCCTTGCACAAACATTTCGTTCTTTTTGAGGGGAGTGTCAATGAGTCCCGGTCCATAGCGAGATAGCTCATTGAATTTGGTCTCATATTCAGCTATAGTCATGCTTCCCTGCTTCAATTCCAGAAAATCCTGGTACAGACGAGTTTTCCCTGTTGTTGGCATGAATTGCTCCTCAAACAACTCTTTAAATCTACTCCAAGAAATATCATCTTTTGAAACATTCACTGTAACTGCATCCCACCAAGCTGCAACACCTTCTTGCAATTGCCACGAAGCCATTGCCCTCCTCTTCTCATCGGACAAACTCATACTCTTAAAGATGCGCTCGCAGGAGCGTAGCCAAGCTTGAACCTCAATGATGGACTCTGTTCCTTTAAATGGTCTACCTCCAAGATTGGTGAAGTCCTTGCATAAAGCGGCAAAACTAACCCAAGGCGGTGCTGGATCCATAGCCTCATTTGCATTCTGATTTCTTCCATTATCGGACAATGAACTTCCCCTACCTCTGCCTCTCCTTCCAGAACTCATGTTGGCATCCTGGACAGGTAACCCAACAAATTTAGATAGGTATATAGTTATATATAAAAATGACAACTACACACTCTCAAGATGGATACTATTCCAAAGCCTAGGTATTCACTCAACCTAGTGCTCTGATACCAACTGTGACGACCCGCCTTTCTAACCACAGAAAGAAGTATCATCTTAAAGAAAGAAATAGGTAGAAATAGAAAGAAAGAAGAAAAAACAACACAATTCAGAATCTCACAGCGGAAACGGAACAAAATATAATACATCACATAACTATTACATAGTCTTACATATATCAGAGTTACACAACATCAAGACAGTCATATATACATATCTTCCATTTCATACATCCCATAATACAACATACATCACTAACACAGCGGAACAAGATAGATATATACGTCTGGACTCCTGCTCCAAGCTTCTCCAGACTTCAACAATCCAAGACTTGATCACTTGGCTACTCATAAAAATTTGAGTACCCAAGAGTTTAGGAAAAAAGAAATAAACTCGGGGTCAGACATGTGTCTGGTGTGAGTAAACGGTTTAAAGTTGCTTAACTTTGAAAACCATTTGAAACAAAGGTATCACGTAAGACTTCCCACACATAAACACGGGTAAGTTTTTACCTTACGCTAACCAAAACATTTTTAGAAAGTCCAGTGATATTATAATAGTGTCTAGGGTTTTCAAGTAAATAATCACATAGCTGAAATTGTTACATCTATTAAATTCCAACATGCATAGGTTTACAATCAAATCTGAGGGCACTTATTGGAGATTGCATTCCATATAATGGCAGGGCTACTGGGGTACCGCCCGTCACAGTACCTGGCCTAGATCAGAGTACCGAGGATCACGCCCGACCCCTTGCAACACAAGGCCGGAACCATCCCTTACTGGACAGTCCCGAACAAGACAACCCCGCAGTTGTGGCCAACAACTGCCCACTAAGCTGAAATAAAAAGGGACATCTAGACAGGGGTATATCTCATCCTACTTGGGTGCTACCCACTTAACCTTGCTGCACCTCCCCTATTTTAGCCATTCCCGGTTGATGAGGTTTGAGGCTACGATTACCTTTATAGAACACATCTCTTAGAATGCTCATCGTCCACCTGACGATGTGATGAAAGCATTCAATCCATACAAGTTCGTTCCGGGTTCGAACAAAACCGAAGGCATTATCTCGTTACACTTATTTTGGAATGACCCTCAGAGTTTACGATAATAACCCTTGCACTTTGAATCCCCATCTCGATCTTCACTTTGAGATATCACGACCTATCATTATACTTGGATCGATGTGGTTTTCGGATAATCATAACTGATTCCCGATCCCGGTCTCATCGAAATCCAAATGTGTTTTAAAGGCCAAGTTGTTTAAGGTTTAAACAATTTAATTCAATTTAATATTGAATTCACACAGCATTTAACACAGATAAATATTACACATTTGTCACAGATATATCCAATATCTCATCATAGAATATCGCAGATTATCATCCAATAGATATCAATCAATCCAGACATTCAACTCAAACATTCATCCACAAGCAAGAATTATTAGTCCATATCATAATTAATTTAATTAATTCAATTTTAAATTAATTACTTAAGAATTAATCACTTAACCCTTAATTAATCTCTATAGATTAATTATCTCTTATTTATTAATTAATAAAACCTAATTATTAATTAATAAACTTAATTAAGTACTTCTTAATTACAAATTAATCAACCTCTAATTAATTAATTACAAATTAATTAATCTTTAGTCATTAATTAAATAAATCTTAATCATTGAGTTAATTAAATTAATTAATTACTCTTAATTAATTTCTTAATTAATCCTTAATTACCAATTGATTAATCTCTAATTACTTAATTTATTAATGCTTAATTACAACTTAATTGCTTAATTAATTAATCTCTAATCATTAATTAATAATCCTTAATTATTAATTTATTTATCCTTAATCATTAATTAATTAAATTAATTATTTACTCTTTAATTATCTTATTAATTAATTAAATCTTAAATCATTAAAACTTAATTAACTTTAAGATAAATCATTTGTCCCATTAATTCCTTAATTATCATTATCATCTAGATTTAAAACATCTTATCTTAATTTACACTTAATTATATTACTAAATTAAGTTTTAAATTAACATAAAATAATTTTAACTTAACAAATTTAAGTTAACCAGTTACATAACTTCTTAAATCAAATGTTTAAAGAATACATTTACAAATGAATTTTATATAAGAAAAGTCTTAAACAAAATTTATTTAAATTTCAAAACTTTGTTTTAAAAACTTTTAAAACTTGGTTTTAGAACCTGCTTCGGGTCCAACCCGTTCCTCACCCGAGTTCAACCCCGAGTAAAACCCACTTTCTTCCCTTACCTTACTTTAAATTTTAAAAACCTAGATTTTGTTTAAGTTAAAAATCTGGAAAGTTAAACACTCACGTCCCCGAAGACAAACTCGAGAAAAACTGCTGAACCGTCGAGTTTCCCCTCGAGCCACTTCCTCTACCCAAACTACTAACACCAACCTCACCGGTGCACCTGCACAGACCATCGCGACGATACTGACCACCACCGACGCCTTTAACCCATCGACGTTCACCCCTACTTATGATTCCGACCTCCAATTCTACACTACAAAGTCTAAAACGAAAACGAACTACTCAGGTAAAACCTGGAAACTAACCTTCACCTGAGTATTCCTCGAACCCACGACGCCGATCACCAGTGGTCGCGCAACCACGGCCACACACTCACAGACCTTCCACGCTACTTCTCCCCAAGTCCTGTGCACTCGATCCCCCAGAGACGAAGCATCGACCACAAACTCCAGCTTCAACAAAACTAGGGTTTAAAACTTAATTCGACCACCGTCGACGCCACAGTGATCAGGAACTCCTCCTGACATTTTTGCCAACCACCCTGATCACCACACTAGCTTCAGCCAAGACCCCGACTTTCCAAGCACAGCCGATCACCAGAAAACTCTCAAAAACCCAATTCCAGACATCACCAAATTACACATTCAAAACTCCATTAAAAATTGTGATTTATGTTTTAAAAATCCTATCTTTCAGAGATGATTCAATATATATACCTGAATTAATAAATTTCAACACTTGATTTTATCATGTTATTAAGATTTTTACTGTATTTTCCAGATGCCAACATAATTTCAAACTTAAAATACTTGTACATGTTTTTAGTACTTAGATTATGTTTAAACTAAACTATTTTGTTTGAAACCCAAATCATAATAGTGAATAGATAAAAAGATTTGAAATTTAAACCAAATTTACACTCTGTAATATGAACAGAGATACACACAGATGAATCACACATTCACCCAGGTTTCAAGCATTTATATATACATGTATTCATATTAAAAACAAACATGCATACATATTTCAACATACATCACAAGCAACGATCATTTACCTACTTAAGATTTTTAATTAAAATGTTTACTCACTTGAAAAATAAATCTAAATAGAGAGCACTTCTGTTTTGAAAAGCTATTTGCCCGATCTTCTTAATCTTCTAGCTTGTTGAGTTGAGTTGTAAATTAAGCTTCAGTTGTAAGATTATTTTCTGGTATGCTTAGTTTTTAATGAACGAAAATGGAACAAGAAAGATATATAGAAAAGTTTGTACAGGGTTTGTATTTTACTGGTACACAATTTGGTCAGAGATTTTTCTTCTCTTGTGGAGGCTGAAATGAGAGCATTTATTGCTATTGTCTGGTTTTATTTTTCATACTTATCCCTTTTGATTTGTACGTACAGAGATATAATTCTTTCTTGCCTTACAAACATGTATTTCCATAGACTATATATCTCTAGAATTATCTTAAGTGTTCACTTTATGTTTTTATATAACCATATAATTTACCTTACATACTTATTTCTATTTCTAACATAAATCCTTATTTTTATTTATTATTTTAAGCTTAACTATTAAACATTTAAATTTTATAATCATATATTTTGTTATACTTATATTTTTATTTACAAGATTGATTTTATTTTAAGAATTATTATCTAGATTACATCTATATATAAATTTAGATCAAAAGTTAATAAGGTAGGATTTTACTTTAATTTAATGTGAATAAGGTAGATTTTCTTTTAAATATTTTGAAAGACTTTATTTTAAATTTTTAAATCATAGTTTTCTTCGCAAATACACATATGTAGATAAAAAAATAGTAAATGGCCCAAAAGTCTTATTTGTTTTTTAAAATGATAAGTTGTATTTTAATAAATCAGATTGGTTGCTAATTAAAATAATATTGCTAAAATCCCGGGTCATCACAACAATGGCGTCGTTGATGAAGGATTACAACATCTTACGCTCGGACCAAAAATAAATGTTAAGACTTATCCAATATTCTTCATCAATGGATTTAAATTCAACAATAATGATTATTGTGCCGAAAATTTAACATATAACAGCAGTGTATTTGTCAAAGGTAGTGACTTATTCAATATTCTTCATCAATGGATTTAAATTAACCACCAATGATTATGTTATGAAAACTAACATATAACATCGGTGTATTTGTCAAAGGTATTCAGCACCAATGTTAAAATTAGTTTGGTTTCGTCTTTTTGGATGTACTGACAAAGTTGTATAATTGTCAAGTATTTCACTCTGATCAACCAAAGGAGCATCTTTATATATTGCTTTGGATTTATTTTATAATAATTATATTTTCTCTAAACGTGGGTTTATGAATGTGATTATGTAATGCATATGAAATATCATCCGTGATATGAGATGTGAAAATTTATTATTAAACCGTATTGAAATTTTTTCATATTCATGTGCTTTTGATTATTGATATGATTAACATAGCCGCATTTTGTCGTCGAGAATTAATAACTATGAATGACTGTAGCTTCTGTAGCCATTAGTTTTGGACCACAGAATGGGAGACATTACAACACCCATTGAAATACTATTATTGTGGAGTTACCACTGATGTGATTGTGTGCAGAAACAAAAAATATAGGTCGTCGGTTCTATAGATGTCCGCGGTATGTGTACCATATATAGAGCGATGCCTGAAGTGTACCACTGTAATTTCTTCTAGTGGATAGATATTTCAATGTGTCGTAAGGGGCTTGAATATGCTTTTGAGATGCAGATTGAAGTATTATGGTTGGAAAAATACAATCTTAGATTATTGAATGATAATTCGGTCTTGCAATCAAAAGTCCTCCAAGAAGCACAATTTGATGATGCTGCTAGGTATCCGAATGAGTAGTTGATATTATTTAGGTTGTGGAAATGTAATATTTATTTAGTGATGTCATATGTTGATGTTTATTATACTATGAACTACCCTTGGTTGTATTCAAGTGTTGATTGGTGACTTTTTTAAATGAGTACTGTTGAATTTTTGTTGTAATCATTTGATGTTATGTGACTATGAATGTGAATATGAATATCATATGTTCACAAAAGTTGCAACTGGCGATTCACAAAAGTTACATACTGGTGCAACGCATTTTCAAATCGTCCCCATTTGTTTTTCCTACTCTAAAATAACATAGTGGTCACTTCACTTTACCCTTTTCCAAAACTTAACCCAATATGAAAATTACCCATTTTTGACCAAAACTAATGTGGATCCGTGCTTCACACAAGATTTTTATTATAAAATGTAGCAAAATTTATTATGTATATGTATAACTTTAGATTGCTAAAGTTAAGTTATAATGCAAGAATGAGTATTTGTTCTAATGCAATAGTAATTGAAAATTTGCAAAATGTAATCCATAAAAAGAATAATTTTAAAGTCAATATTATATTAGTATAATGCCAACTTTTAAGCCAGTGTAATAAGCAGATATCAATTTTAAATATTTTATAGGACCGAGCTGAGCAAATGACAACCAACCAAAAGAACTAAATAAGTAATTAGACTAATAGAAATAAACAATCAGTTTTTTTCCATATATAACATAAAGTATAATTTGAATGGCACCCTTAAATCATCCTTCAATTTTCTTTTCTTTTTTTTCTAATGAAAAAAAATTAGTATGAAAAGGTAGCATAAGCCATATGACTGCATTGACAACTGTTGCTTGAGCAAGAAAGTAAGAATCATAACAAAAGTAATATAAAGACTAAAAGGATATAATAAAAAACAATAAAATTATTAGAAATTCCAATCACATCATGAAAACATCATACATCATCAACTGGTAAGTTAATAAGATCTTAGAAGTTCAAATAGAGCATGCACTTTGAGGAACTCAACATATATAGCATAAATATAGTCCCTTAAAATAAACTCAAAACATTTAATTCATTTAATGAAAAGGGTAACTAATAAAAACAAATTTTTATGGTATATCGACACAAACTTTGAGTACACACAACACGCAAATTTGCAAACGATGAGTTGGATAATTGAATGTTCAAGCAATTTTATTAATACTAATAAAAAGATATGTGATAATAAATCAGTGAATATTCAGGCAATTTTATTAATACTAATAAAAAGAGATGTAATAATAAATCAGAGAATAAAGCATACAACCAATAAAAGATGTTTTATATCCAATATGGGCAGAAATGTAATTTACCATGTACAGTTGTATATGGACTTGGTCAAGTCGAACTGGCTACCTTTGCATTATAAAAACAAAACAATGTTGTGTATGTAACTATTCAATTCAGTTGTAATAAAGACTTTCTCCTACAATTAATCTTTTCATTCTTCTTCAAATTCCTAACTTGGTATTAGAGCCACCATTAGCCTTACGGCAACACCACGCTAAGTCAGTTCATTAGAACACTTATCATCATCTAAACCAAACATTGACTGTGTTTTCTAGATCTTTTCTCATCAAAAAGTTCATCATCATCTGAGAAAGAGGCCAAAATTACGAAGTATCTGTTCATATCAGTTTCAACATCTTCACATATCAGATTGCATCTCTTTCATTCAAAAGTAAGTACCTCGCCATAACATCCATCAAGAAATCATCAGGACCCTTGGCTGCACTTACTCTATTTCAGAATTTCATCACTAATCAAGTTCTTGCATCCAATAATCTTGAAGTTCAATCATGGCAGAAGAGAATGATAATACTGGTAATAATACACCAGCCAATTCAAATCATAACTCATCTACAACATCTCCGTCATAAGGATCAGATCAACAGCAGTAAAGGATAACACCTGTACATGATTTGATCAAGACAATCATAAGTCCACAAAATCAGTTAATCACAACACAGTTAGAAGAGAGCAATTACTTACTATGGAAATTTTAGGTTGAAATGGCATTAAAAGGATATGGTTTGGAAGAGTATATACTTGGGACAAGTACTACACCACCCAAATTTATAGCAGATAATGAAGGAAAATTAGTTAGTAATAAGGAATATGTAGCTCATCAGAGACAAGATCATCAACTGAGTTCTTGGATCTTATTATCTATATGTAAAGAAATTTTGCCTCAAGTCATTCGATGTAAAACATCCAATGAAATATGGACAACTATTGAACAATTTTTAATTCACAATCAGCAGCCAAAATCATGCATTACAAAAGACAGATGTAGAATCTAAGAAATGACAACATGGCAATGAGGGATTATCTAGCCAAAATCAAGAAATTCTGTGATCTTTTAGAGGCAGTTAGCCATAAAGTGTCTAACACAGAGCAGATACTAACTATTATGAAAGGTTTAGATAGTGAGTATGAAGTTGTTGTGGCAGTTATTTCCTCCAAAGAAGTTATTCCATCAATCCAGTTTGTATGTTCTACTTTACTTGCTCATGACTGTAGAATTGAGAAAAAGAAAGCATTTGATTCAGATTTATCAATCAACTAAGCAGCCAACACAAGAAACAGAAACCTTGATAGAAATAATAATGCAAAGAATAATTCAGGAATAAGAAGTGATCAGAACCATCAAAGAAATCATCCAGGAATATTTAGAGAAAGAGGAGGTAGATGGAATAGTAATAGCAAACCAAAGTGTAAAATATGTGGAAAATTAGGACATACTGCCAATAAGTGCTATTTCAGGTTTGACACCAACTACAATGCATTACAAAATTCTACTAATCAGAGAAGCTATGCTATGAATTCAAACCTAGCAAGCATGCAACAAGATACAAGAAATGTGTTAGAGGATCAGAAAATACATAACCTGAGTATATCAGAATCTGGAAGGTTAGAAGATATCTGCAATGAATGCCGGTACCCTAACTCAAGAGCAACACATCATGTTACTAGCAATCTACAGAGCCTAAACATTGGCAATAAGGAATACAAAGGTACTCAATCTATTTGTAGGGGTAATGGTTCTTGCATTAATATTACACACGCCAATAGTGCACAGATTAGGGGTCAAAGAATATTGCATCTTAACAACTTATTAAGAGTACCTAAGATAAAGAAAAATCTCATTAGTGTGTCACAATTTGCACAAGACAATGATGTATATTTTGAGTTTTATTCTAAGTACTATCTAGTTAAAGATATTCAAAATAAACAAATACTATTGCATGATGAAACCCATAATGGATTGTACAGATTCAACTTTTCAAACTCAAATGATAAATTTTCAAACAATTCAAGGAAATGCTGCAACTTAGCTGAATCAGAGTCAAGTCAGTCTATCAAAAGTGTATTTGATATTTGGCATTGTAAGTTGGGACATCCTAGTATCAAAATTGTGAAGAAAGTGTTAAATGATAATAATATAGAAGTTAAAGATGTCTTCTTTTTATGTTTGCACTTACTATCAGATGGGTAAGAGCCAAAAACTGACTTTTCTAGAATCACAATCTGAGTTTGATAAACCATTGCAGCTTGTGGCAAGTGATTAATGGGGATCAGCTCCTATAAACTCAGATTATGGATTCAAATATTATTTATCTTTTGTAGATGCTTATTCTAGGTACACCTGGATTTACTTTTTGAAATCAAAATCAGAGACACAAAATGTGGTTATAAATTATATAAAATAAGTGGAAAGGCAGACAAATCAGCAAGTATAGGTAATAAAAAATGATGAAGGTACAGAGCACAAGTCACTCAAAGAATACTTTCAAATAAAAGGAATTATACACAGAATAATGACTTGTCCTTATACCTCTGAACAAAATGGATTAGTTAAGAGAAAACATAGACATATAGTAGAAACTGGTCTTACACTATTAGCTCAAGCTTCAACTTCCATTGAAGTTTTAGCCAGATGCATTTGCAACTGTAGTCTATCTAATCAATAGACTACCTACCAAAGTAAAGCAAGACAAAACCATAATGAAAGTTTTATTTAATGAAAGACCAGATTATCAAAATTTAAGAACCTTTGGGGGTTTATGTTTTCCTCACCTAAGACCATACAATTCACATAAATTGAATTTCAGATCTACACCATGCACTTTTTTAGGCTATAGTGTAAATCAGAAAGGTTATAAATGCTTGGATAGTAATGGAAAGCTATCTATATCAAGGCATGTTGTGTTCAATGAACACATATTTCCATTTGCAACACAAAGTGTAAAGACTATACAGAAATTACACAATCTAAAGATATCTATACCACCCATACCAGTGCATATCAGCAATTAAAGGCCATCTTATATGGAGGAAAGAAATAACAGTTCAAATACTCAACACACATTTTCCACTAGTGAACTAGGTCAAGGAGAATCTGAACAGGTATAGCATGAAACTTGTACTCCAACAAACACAAGCAGTTAACAGACAAATAGTGGAGACAACAATCAAGAACAAAGCATAAAACAATCAACAAGCATACATCAAAAACAAGAATTCAGTGGTCATCCAATGATAACAAGGTCCAAGAGTGGCATATTTAGATCAAAGTTGTATACAAAATGTACAACAAGTGAAGAACCAGAAACTCTTGAACAAGCTCTCAGTAATGAAAATTGGAAAAAGGCAATGGATGAGGAATACAGTGCATTATTGAAAAACAAAATATGGAATCTTGTATCACCATCAAAGCACAAAAGCGATGCAAATGGACTTACAAATTAAAGAAAAATCCAGATGGAATATGTGACGACCGCCCATGACCCCCGTCCGGAATCTAGAGATATTGCGCTGTAAAGTGTGTCAGGCGACCATGGACGATTGTCAGGGTAGATCAAAATAACAGAATCTATCGTATTACTCACAGCGCATGGACAAAATACAATAGAACATATATGTAGTGAAGCTTCACAGAATAAAATCCCATCTATAAAACTTCATAATAGTTGAATACACGCATCTGAATAGTCTATACAACAAGCCTCACTACATAACACTCAGAGAATACAAACAGCGGAACATCCAGTACATATAATAAGAAGATAATATGCAACCCTCCAGCTCGTCTTCGATATCAGCAACGCGGGAAGCAAGAACAGCACCTATCACCTGCTACCTAGTCTGCCCGTCCCAAATATGGACGAACAGCCCAAGGCAATAAGAATTAAAACATAAAGCCTTGAGTCAGACAACAGTCTTAGTGAGCAGTAAATTAACTAACAACATACCAAAAGAGCATAAAGGAAAAGGAATAGGAATACAACCCTCCCACTCCAACCTCATTCTACAGTGATAGCCCCCAGACACACACTAAGCAGAAGCAAACATAGAAGAGCATACAATTTAAAGTAAAGCTACTATCACTCGAGTCAAAGGCGATGTTTTCCAAGTACCAAGGCCTAAATCACATAAGCACCCAGAAAATACCGCTCTTGAGTCCGAATGACGATACAACCAAACATCCATGACTCTGGCTATCACTGTTATCATTGCTTCGATATCACTGTTAATTGAATGACCGGCACATTCTTTCAGCCGTCCTTCAAGGGCTAATGGAAACTCCGGTTCTAGACATAACTCCCGCACGTCGTCGCAGCCCGTGCCTAGGACTATCGAATCTGCCCAGAGTACTCGACCATCAACAGTTGGCCGTTGGGACTATCGAATCTGCCCAAACGTACTCTTGCTTAGAGCATGCTAGAACCTTCAACAACGATGCTATCCAAGCCTCCTAGTCATCCTCCTCGACGACTATTCTCATATCCATTCATTATCCTCAACTCGAATCATATCACCGAGTTATCAACATGCTTGGAATGATCCCGTCTGGATTAGACCAAGTCTTCATCACATGATTGCCTCGCTTCATCACATCCTCGCAAAGCCTCATCTCAACATCACATCATCAAATCTACGCATAAGAGCTTCATCATCCCGCTACATATGCCACGAGCAGCTTACCCAATTCAAGAGCCTTTCTCCTAGCTTTTGAATCATCTTCGGTCTAAATCAAACCATCAATCATCTAATTCATAACAATCAATCAAACCACACATTAATCCAAGCAATCAAGCATTCAAATATGATCTAAGTAGATAATTATAACAATAATGGCATTTTCGTAATTAAAGAGTTGAAAGTCTAACATGCATGAAATCATAAGAAATGTCTCTACAATCTTGATGAATGAACTTGCATAGGTTAACACTTAGTAAAATGGTTGTCAAATCATCATGAACAATGGATCTACATGGATCTACACTTAGGATGAAGAAAATGCATGAAAATCATTATTTTAACACCAAATCGAACCAACAATCCGATATACTCCTTTGGATCCGTGTGAGAGATAATCACCACTCACCAAATCACCTAAACAACCTCAAATCAACACGCTTCAGATCTGGACAGCGAAGGATCAAGCTTGATCTATCACGAATCCGCTTCAAACGAAGAAATCTCACTTCAAAGGATGAAGATCTTCAATCTAAGCTCTTGAATCTTCAACTTGGATGGATGGAAGCACTAGATTAGAGTGGAGAAAAGAAGTGAAGAAGTGTAGAGGTCGGGCTCTCAAAATGGCAGCACTTCGTCGCTTCGAAATCCGGATCCCAAAAAGTGAGAACAACCCCCTCTATTTATAGCAGAAATTCCCTTAGGTCGCTCGGAGTTAGGTCGTCCACGACCTACGACCTAGCAACATCTTCGACCTAACCAAAGCCAGACGACTTAACTGCTTAGCACTCCTACGACCTAACAAATATTACGACTTAAAACAAATGCGCATCTGCGACTTAATCTGCCAACGACCTACGACCTAATGCGCTCGACTTAACTATTGCCGACCTAACGGCTTAACATATGCGCGCATCCTACGACTTAACAGATAACTGGGTTACGACTCAACAACTAACTCCTAGGTCGCTCGCGACTTAAAACATAGGCTACGACCTAACACTAAGCCAAAACCCAACGACCTAACACCTTATGTCCTCACACGACCTAAAACATCACGCGACTTACGACTTATCAATCACGCGTCCTAACACTTAAGTTTCCTTGCGACCTAACGTAAGTCGCGAACAACTGGGATGCCACCTAACACAGCTATTCTCCTTAAGTCGCTTACGAGTTAACAACCCACACTTCAAAACTACTCACGCGACCTAACACATATGCGACCTAACACCTTAGGTCGTCTAACGACCTAACTACGCTAACCAGCCAACCCCTATTCTGCTTAACTCTTAGGTCGCTAACAACTGTAGGTCGCTCACCTCCTATAGATCGCTACTCTCTTAGGTTGCTCACAATACTAGGTCGCTCACGACCTATCCCACATTCCTTAGGTCGCCTTCGACATAACTTCATCACGACCTAAACTAACATACAACCTAACTCCAAATCTTTAGGTCACCAACCCTAACATCCTATAGGTCGGTCACGACTTAGCTCTTAGGTCGTTCACGACCTAGGACTTAGACAAATCATGCCTAAAATCTGAAACGACTTTAAAATGCTGAAAATTCCAGACTTTGACAAACTTTTCGATCCGTAGAAATACGGATCGTTACATTCTCTCCCCCTTAGGAATTTCGCCCCCGAAATTCCAAGCAAACAAAGCAATCAAAGACTATTCTGTACGCCTATCATCCATATCAATCAACAAACCATGCATCCAATTCTAGCTTAGCGTACAGAATTTTAACACTAGAACAAGTCACAATATCGTGAGATGACACGACACCTTAGGGCCATACCTTGAAGAGTTCAGGATGAGCTGCCTTCATCCTCTCTTCCTCCTCCCACGTACAGTCGTTATCATCATCACTCCATTGTATCTTGAGCAACTTAACTACCTTCCTCCTAAGCTGTTTCGTGTCGGTTTCAACAACACGAAGCGGCTTACGAGGTCTTCTATCGACTGGATCAACTTCGAAATCTTCACAGCTATCAGCAGAAACAACCATATTCGAGTCGTGCACATACTTCCGTAGATATGATACATGAAAAACATTGTGCACACTCGACATCTTCTCAGGTAACTCCAATCTATAGGCAAGCTTTCCAATTCGCTCGATTATCGAGAATGGTCCAACAAATCTCGGAGTCAATTTTCCTTTCTTCCCGAATCGAATAACATTCTTCAGTGGAGAAATCTTCACAAAAACCATATCTCCTACGTCGAATTCCAAATCCTTTCGACGCTTATCGGCATAACTCTTCTGACGGTCTTGGGCTACCTTCATTCGTTGCCGAATGATCTCTATACACTCCGTAGTCTGTCGAATCATCTCTGGCCCAAGCATCAGCTTTTCTCCAGTCTCTATCCAACATGTCAGAGAGTTACACGGTCTTCCATACAATGCCTCATACGGTGCCATACCAATGCTTGACTGGTAACTGTTGTTGTATGAAAACTCCACCAAATGAAGGTGATCTTCCCATGATCCTCCGAAGTCCAAAACACATGCTCTAAGAAGATCTTCCAAAACTCGGTTGACTCTCTCGGTCTGACCATCTGTTTGAGGGTGATAAGCTGTACTCAAACACAACTCGGTTCCCAAAACTTCCTGGAAGCTCTTCCAAAATCCACTAGTGAACAATGGATCTCGATCGCTCACTATACTCTTCGGAATACCATGGAATCGAACTATCCACTTAACATACAACTCAGCCAACTTTGATGCAGTCCTAGTCGATCGAACAGGAATGAATCTTGCACTCTTAGTCAAACGATCTACAATGACCCAAATCCCTTCATTTCCCGTTCTTGTTCTAGGTAGTCCATCAATAAAATCCATCGACACTTGCTCCCACTTCCATGTAGGAACTTCTAATGACTGAAGCAATCCACTTGGCTTCTTTTGTTCGGCTTTTACCAACTGGCAGTTCATACACTTGGAAATAAAATTTCCAACATCCTTCTTCATACCTTCCCAGTAGTAGGTTCTCTTCATATCCCGATACATCTTATATCCACCTGGATGAATTGTCAGCTTCGAGTGATGACTTTCCTTCAGAACTTCTCTCCTCAATTCATCTATATCGGGAACAACTAATCGTCCTTGCTTCCGAAGCCAACCCTCTCGATCGACCTCGAATCCTTTATCCTTTTCTGGATCCAATCCAGATTCCAATTCACGGATAATCTTGACAATCTTATCGTCTCGCTTTTGGCTCTCGCCAATCCTTTCCACAAGAGAAGGTCTTATCGATAAGTTTGCCAACATCTCAGGTTCCAATTCACATCTAGGCCTGAAGTCAAATCCAGCTAAATACTCGAGACTCTTCCATTCTGAAAACATGGCTCCTAATCCTGCATGTCTTCGACTTAACGCATCTGCCACTGCGTTACCTTTTCCCGGAGTATAAGCTATACTAAAATCATATGATGCCAAAAACTCTAGCCAACGCTGCTGCCGAAGATTCAAATCCTTTTGGGAGAAAAGATACTTCAACGACTTATGATCTGTAAACAACTCAAATCTAACTCCCAATAGATAATGTCTCCACATCTTCAGAGCAAAAACAATCGCCGCTAACTCCAAATCATGAGTTGGGTAATTCCTTTCATGCGGCTTCAGTTGTCGACTGGCATACGCAACAACTTTATCCTTCTACATCAGCACTGCTCCAAGTCCAGTACCACATGCATCGGTGTAAACCACCATCTCATCATTCCCACTTGGAATAGTCAGAACAGGAGCACTCGTCAATCTCTCTTTCAGGATTCTGAAAGCTTTCTCACACCTATCATCCCATCTGAACGCTAGGTTCTTCTTTGTCAATCCTGTTAATGGTGCAGCTACCTTGGAGAAGTCTTTGATAAACCGTCGATAATATCCTGCTAATCCAAGAAAATTCCTCACATCTGATGCATTCTTAGGTCTGACCCAATCCTGGATTGCTGCCACCTTAGCGGGATCAACCGCTATTCCATTTCTAGAAATCACATGGCCTAAGAACCTCACTTCACTCTTCCAGAAGTGACACTTTGAAAACTTAGCCTTCAGCTGATGTTTCCGCAAGATTTCCAAAACAATACGCAAGTGCGTCTTGTGCTCTTCTTCAGTTCTGGAATAAATCAGAATATCATCCATGAACACAAGCACAAACTTGTTCAACTGATCTCTGAACACTCTATTCATAAGATCCACAAAATATGATGGCGCGTTAGTCAATCCAAACGGCATTACCAGCCACTCAAAGAAACCCGATGGTGTCCGAAAAGCAGTCTTCGGCACACTATCCTTAGCTACTCTCAACTGGTGAAATCCCGTTGCCAAATCCATTTGAGAAAACACCTTGGCTTCGTGAAGCTGATCAAACAAGTCATCTATCCTCGGCAATGGACACTTGTTCTTCTTAGTCACCTTATTCAGCTCACGATAATCCACACACAATCTCAACGATCCATCTGCCTTGGTTGCAAACACAACTGGTGCACCCCACTCGGACACACTACGTCGAATGAATCCTTTCTGCAAAAGATCATCAACTTGCACCCTCAACTCCTGCTGTTCCCTAGGCGCCATTCGCCTAAGAGGCATCACAACAGGTCTGGCTCCTTTAACTAGATCTATACGAAACTCGATCTCTCTAAGCGGCGGCAACCCTTTGACTTCGTCAAAGACATTCTCGAATCCATTAGTGATCAGCACTGATGACAGTCCATCCCGTGGAACAACCAGCGAATACATGAAGCTCATGAAGACGCCTTCTTCATGCTTACATCGTATCACCACCTTTCGCCCCTCCACATTCTCGACTGTCACTTCCAACCTCTCGCAATCAACCTTAGCCGCATACTTCCTAAGCCAGTCCATACCCAAAATAATTCCGAACCCCGCAAAGTTCAGAACAAAGCAATCACAAACAAAAGAGCAACCATGACTCAACACAATCAGACCATGGCATAACATACACAAACAAGACGAACCCCCAACTGGATTAGTTACAACCAATGGCCTATCAACAATATCCGGTTCCAAACCTAACCGGCCAACGAGTTCATTACAAACAAACGAATGCGACGCTCCAGTATCAAACAGAACTCTAACTGGAACACCACATAGGAAAAGAGTACCTTGAACAACCACACTCTTTCCTTTCTCTTCAGCGGTAGGAGCTTTCGAAGATGACGGAACAGCTCCCAAAGCATAAGCTTGCACAATCTGCTTGTCCCTCCTCGGTTCTGGACAATTCTTCCTGAAATGCCCTGGCTTGTCACAGTTGTGACACTTCATCGGTGCCTTCAGATTCTTACAATCCTTAGAGAAATGGCCCTTCTGCTGACAATTGTAGCAAGTCACCTCGCCTTTCGGCTTCTTCTGGCCATCCTTACCCTTCTGCTGCTGCTGCTTCCTCTTCTTGTTTCCACTCTGCTGGGGTTTAGACTCTTCCCTGGTCACAACAACAACAGACCCTTCCTTAGGAATCAGACTCTCATGCCTGAGAGCCTTCTCCACAAGCTTCTCAAATGAATCGTCCAAATGATCCACCAACTGTCTCCCAAGATAACTGTCCAAGCCTGTCACAAACTTCTCATTCTTCTGATATGCAGATTCAATATATGACCGAGCATACTTGGACAAAGCTTCAAACTCAGAAACATACTCAAGGACTGATCTTCCACCTTGCTTGAGCTCCACGAACTTCTTGAACAGAACAGACTTCTGCGCTGTAGAAATGAACTTAGCTTCAAATCTGACTTGGAATTACTCCCAAGTAATCTCTTCCTCCGGATTATTGATGGTAATAGAGTTCCACCAATCAGAAGCTCTCCCCTAAAGCTGTCTTGATGCCAACTTCCTCTTAGTTGCATCATCAATTCCCAAATCACCAAAGATCCTTCTACAAGCATCTATCCACCTCTGGACCTCAATAGTTGATTCTGTTCCCAAGAAAACCTTCCCTCCAAGAGCAGTATAGTCCTTGCACAACTTAGCAAAATCCACTGGTTTCGGAGTTTGGACTTGAACTCCAACATCAACTGCTGCCCCCGGAACTGGTATCCTTCTCATGATCGAAGTCATCATAGCTTCGACATAGCTGCATAATCAGCAGCCCCCTCAGTAGCACGGCCCTCACTAGCAGCTGGTCTCCCTCTTCGACTCATTCTCAATATCTATAAAAAGGAATGATTAGAACATCTAGAGAAACAACTGCATAAAGGACTCAAACTCAACTAAACTACTATATTATATATAGTATTCATCCATCAAAATACAATTACGTCTCTCATACGTAGTTACGACAGTGAGCGTTGGGTAAAATCGATTAACCAATGCTCTGATACCAAATGTGACGACCGCCCATGAGCCCCGCACATAATCTAGAGATAGTGCGCTGTAAAGTGTGTCAGGCGACCATGGACGATTGTCAGGGTAGATCAAAATAACAGAATCTATCGTATTACTCACAGCGCATGGACAAAATACAATAGAACATATATGTAGTGAAGCTTCACAGAATAAAATCCCATCTATAAAACTTCATAATAGTTGAATACAAGCATCTGAATAGTCTATACAACAAGCCTCACTACATAACACTCAGAGAATACAAACAGCGGAACATCCAGTACATATAATAAGAAGATAATATGCAACCCTCCAGCTCGTCTTCGATATCAGCAACGCGGGAAGCAAGAACAGCACCTGTCACCTGCTACCTAGTCTGCCCGTCCCAAAAATGGACGAACAGCCCAAGGCAATAAGAATTAAAACATAAAGCCTTGAGTCAGACAACAGTCTTAGTGAGCAGTAAATTAACTAACAACATACCAAAAGAGCATAAAGGAAAAGGAATAGGAATACAACCCTCCCACTCCAACCTCATTCTACAGTGATAGCCCCCAGACACACACTAAGCAGAAGCAAACATAGCAGAGCATACAATTTAAAGTAAAGCTACTATCACTCGAGTCAAGGGCGATGTTTTCCAAGTACCAAGGCCTAAATCAGATAAGCACCCAGAAAATACCGCTCTTGAGTCCGAATGACGATACAACCAAACATCCATGACTCTGGCTATCACTGTTATCATTGCTTCGATATCACCGTTAATTGAATGACCGGCACATTCTTTCAGCCGTCCGTCAAGGGCTAATGGAAACCCCAGTTCTAGACATAACTCCCGCACGTCGTCACAGCCCGTGCCTAGGACTATCGAATCTGCCCAGAGTACTCGACCATCAACAGTTGGCCGTTGGGACTATCGAATCTGCCCAAACATACTCTTGCTTAGAGCATGCTAGAACCTTCAACAACGATGCTATCCAAGCCTCCTAGTCATCCTCCTCGACGACTATTCTCATATCCATTCATTATCCTTAACTCGAATCATATCACCGAGTTATCAACATGCTTGGAATGATCCCGTCTGGATTAAACCAAGTCTTCATCACATGATTGCCTCGCTTCATCACATCCTCGCAAAGCCTCATCTCAACATCACATCATCAAATCTACGCATAAGAGCTTCATCATTCCGCTACATATGCCACGAGCAGCTTACCCAATTCAAGAGCCTTTCTCCTAGCTTTTGAATCATCTTCGGTCTAAATCAAACCATCAATCATCTAATTCATAACAATCAATCAAACCACACATTAATCCAAGCAATCAAGCATTCAAATATGATCTAAGTAGATAATTATAACAATAATGGCATTTTCGTAATTAAAGAGTTGAAAGTCTAACATGCATGAAATCATAAGAAATGTCTCTACAATCTTGATGAATGAACTTGCATAGGTTAACACTTAGTAAAATGGTTGTCAAATCATCATGAACAATGGATCTACATGGATCTACACTTAGGATGAAGAAAATGCATGAAAATCATTATTTTAACACCAAATCGAGCCAACAATCCGATATACTCCTTTGGATCCATGTGAGAGATAATCACCACTCACCAAATCACCTAAACAACCTCAAATCAACACGCTTCAGATCTGGACAGCGAAGGATCAAGCTTGATCTATCACGAATCCGCTTCAAACGAAGAAATCTCACTTCAAAGGATGAAGATCTTCAATCTAAGCTCTTGAATCTTCAACTTGGATGGATGGAAGCACTAGATTAGAGTGGAGAAAAGAAGTGAAGAAGTGTAGAGGTCGAGCTCTCAAAATGGCAGCACTTCGTCGCTTCGAAATCCAGATCCCAAAAAGTGAGAACAACCCCCTCTATTTATAGCAGAAATTCCCTTAGGTCGCTCGGAGTTAGGTCGTCCACGACCTACGACCTAGCAACATCTTCGACCTAACCAAAGCCAGACGACTTAACTGCTTAACACTCCTACGACCTAACAAATATTACGACTTAAAACAAATGCGCATCTGCGACTTAATCTGCCAACGACCTACGACCTAATGCGCTCGACTTAACTATTGCCGACCTAACGGCTTAACATATGTGTGCATCCTACGACTTAACAGATAACTGGGTTACGACTCAATAACTAACTCCTAGGTCGCTAGCGACTTAAAACATAGGCTACGACCTAACACTAAGCCAAAACCCAACGACCTAACACCTTAAGTCCTCACACGACCTAAAACATCACGCGACTTACGACTTATCAATCACGCATCCTAACACTTAAGTTTCCTCGCGACCTAACGTAAGTCGCGAACAACTAGGATGCGACCTAACACAGCTATTCTCCTTAAGTCGCTTACGAGTTAACAACCCACACTTCAAAACTACTCACGCGACCTAACACATACGTGACCTAACACCTTAGGTCGTCTAACGACCTAACTACGCTAACCAGCCAACCCCTATTCTGCTTAACTCTTAGGTCTCTAACAACTGTAGGTCGCTCACCTCCTATAGATCGCTACTCTCTTAGGTCGCTCACAATACTAGGTCACTCACGACCTATCCCACATTCCTTAGGTCGCCTTCGACATAACTTCATCACGACCTAAACTAACATACAACCTAACTCCAAATCTTTAGGTCACCAACCCTAACATCCTATAGGTCGGTCACGACTTAGCTCTTAGGTCGTTCACGACCTAGGACTTAGACAAATCATGCCTAAAATCTGAAACGACTTTAAAATGCTGAAAATTCCAGACTTTGACAAACTTTTCGATCCGTAGAAATACGGGTCGTTACAGAATAGTACAAAGATACAAAGCAAGATTAGTTGCAAAAAGCTATACTCAGCAATATGGCTTTGATTTCAATGAAGCTTTTTCAACAGTGGTAAAGCCAACTACCATAAGAGTAATCTTAACCATAACATTACATAAAGGATGAGATGTCAGACAATTAGATGTAAACAATGCTTTCTTAAATGGAGACCTTCAGGAAGAAGTTTATATGGAGCAACCGCCAGAATTCAATCAATTAGGAAGAGATACAATGTTATGCAAATTAAATAAATCTATATATGGTTTAAAACGGGCTCTAAGAGTATGGTTTGATAAGCTTAAAGCAACTCTTATGGAACTAGATTATCAACAAGCAAAATTAGATACCTCATTATTTATCAAGCTCAACAGAAATGTATCAACATACATTTTAGTCTATGTGGATGATTTTATAATTACAAGTGATAATGAAAAAGAAATTAATCATGTTATTCAGAATCTCGAAAGACAGTTCTCCATCAAAGATTTAGGTAAACTCAGTTAATTTTTTAGGAATAGAAGTCGATAGAATATCAGAGTCAGAAATGCATCTATGTCAAAAGAAGTATATCAAGGAAGTACCCATCAAAGCAAGAATGCATGAAGAAAAATCACTGCCAACACCAATGACCGGTAATTTGCATTTATCAAAGCACAAGGGTGAAGCAATAACTCATGCCAAGGAATGCAGAAGCATTGTTGGAGCATTACAGTATGCTAGAATTACCAGACCAGAGATATCATACAGTGTTAATAAAGTATGTCAGTATATGCACCAGCCTTTGGATGAAAATTCGAAGGCAGTGAAAAGAATATTGAGATACTTAAATGACACATTAGATTATGGATTAATACTGAAACCTAGCAGGCAACTAACTATCACTGGTTTCACTGATGAAGATTGGGCATCATACATTGATGACCCATGGTCAACATCAGGGAATTGTATCTATTTGGGTGAAAACCCGATATCATGGTGCTCAAAGAGGCAACCTACTGTATCCAGATCAAGCACTGAGTCTGAATACCAAAGTCTAGCTAGTGCAACAGCAGAAGTAATGTGGGTGGAATTACTTCTCAGTAAATTGCAAATATATACAAGCAAAAAGGCAGTAATTTGGTGTGATAACCTAAGTGCAGTATCATTATCTGCTAATCCAGTATTACATACATGAACAAAGCACATGGAGCTCAATTTATACTTTGTAAGAGAACAGGCAAACAACAACAAAATTGAGATAAACCATATACCTGCATCTTACTAAAGGGCAGATATACTCACAAAGGCATTGCCAGCTCGAAATTTCTATTGATTCAGAGATAATTTAAAAGTCAGAAGCCTTAACAGCAGATCTAGTGACAATACCTCAAGTTTGAAGTGAAACCAATCTGTTGCATCGAATAATATTAAAGATCAGAAGTCTCAACAACAGATCCATTAGTAACTCAACTTGAAAAAAAATCAACCGATCGATTCACTCAGAAATAATCATGGATCTCGACTTAATTGATCGTAGAACTATGGAGATTTAGAGACAAATTGAAGATTGGCAACTTTTTCTATCAGAAATTTGTATTATTTTTGAAGATGATTTGAAAGCTAAATATTTCGGCAGTAAAAATTAGGAATAAGGGGCGAAAACCATATCTTAATTTGAGGGAGAGAATCAGAGAATAAAGGATACAACCGATAAAAGATGTTTTATATCCAATATGGGCAGAAATGTAATTTACCATGTACAGCTATATATGGACTTGGTCAAGCCGAACTGGCTACCTTTGCATTATAAAAACAAAACAATGTTGTGTACGTAACTATTCAATTCAGTTGTAATAAAGACTTTCTCCTACAATTAATATTTTCATTCTTCTTCAAATTCCTAACTTAATATATGTAAAACCAAAGGGTTTAGTATTCTCTATCATGAACCTTTGAATTAATTGCACCTATGCTTGGTTGTTGCCTTGGCCCATGTATTCCCAGTTCTTGATAGTAATTGTAGTAGTAATAAAGGTTTCATTTAATTTTTTAATGTTGATTGGCTCTGAACTTATTAAATAAGAATTATATTTTTCCCTTTTCAGTTGATGCCACAACAATAGTTGAAAACTTCTATGAATGGAAGACCCATAGAAAGTGTTGTTGTCAATGGTTACGATCCTGACTGAATTGTTGATTACCTCTCCTACCTGTCCTGAAACGTAACAAATATTTAGCTAACCAACAATGCATCTTAAGGTCAGAAACAATCTGGGACATGTTTCATTTGAAATACATATTACAATTTTCATCAAAAAAGAAAACAAAGAAATGCATATTACAATTTGTATGTGTTTAAAAAAATTCTGACCATAGTACCATTGTCCCAGATTTGATAATTTAGGTTTATTCAGTTGTATTAAAATTTGGATATGACAGTTGTATTACATTATTGTTTAGTTGTTGTTGTTGAGCCTATTTTAATCATCACAAATAATATATAGGTAGGTAGGGGTTATAATTTAAATGTGCATGTTAAGTTTAGGACTGAAAATAAGTTATAGACTTAATATTTCATTATTCAATTACTTCTAAAATTTATGCCATTGATCTCACAATAGTATGACTATAGGGTAATACCGTGGTTAAATTTTAAAATAACTACATTACCTTTAAATTGATTCTTTAGCTCTTAGCAATAGAAGCATTAAATTGGTTTATTAATACTGTTAAATGCCATTTGATAACATTGTAATTTTCATATATTACCAACTTCAGAACTCATGTTGCTTCACACTCAATTGGTGGCATATCTTGCTAGGGCAGTGATGGAAATTACATGTTAAGGAGCATACCTGTTTTATATCACTTTGAAATATTGATGTATGTTGAGCAAAACCTACTACTTTGATACCAATCAGTTGTGCAAAACTTGCACAAATACGGAAAAAACAATAAACAAGATCTAGATTTGCTAATTTGAACATCACTCAATCTAGCAGTACTTATTCTATTACTCCAAAATAAATAGTAAATAACTATAAAGAAGAAATGAAGCACACAATATTTATACGGTTGCACTATCATCAAGATAGTGTATGTCCTGTCCAAATGAGAGAGTTTTTATTACACATTAGAGAGTTATAAGAGATTACAAGATAAAATTTGACATACCAAAGCCCTAAATTAGGGTTAACAAGAAGAGACACTCTATTTAGGGATCACTAGCTGAATGACAGGATGAGTTTACAATGAAGTCTATCCTCAGTATATAGCCAGTGCAAATCCATTAGAGTCTAAGAAGATAATGGAGGCAATTTACAATGGTAATAAATGGTACAAACATAGCAAGTAATTCACTCATTCCTTTAGTTCGCAAAGACGGAAATAAATAATCCCAAAGCAATACGTTTACCGAGAAAGAAATAATATGCCCATCCTTTTACATATATTTCATTTCATAACATGTGCATCTATTTATTTCATTGCCATCTCATGCAAATGCAATCCAATAATTTATGCATTTCCATATTAAAAATAATGCATGATTACTTTCTTTGTTACCATAACTTCCTCCTCGAAGCTACGAATGATCTCCCATCTCTTTCATAGTGAAGAACACATAATCCACTTCAAAATGACATACAATTTGAATCATAAAATCTCAACACTCTACCTCGATTCAAATTCTCTTTTCAACATAAAACTCTTAAAATCGAACTCCACCTTCAACCAAAACCTCTTAACGAGATAGATACCAAAAATAAATACATACCCAATGGGTTCTGGCAAGGCCACCCCCATCACACCTTGCTAACGAGCTTAGACTATGTCCTCGTCCGCCAACAAAATGATGCACATATCCAAAATCAAAAGAAGGTAGATACCAAAATAATCTCAAAGTCACCAAGGCCAAAAAATCTTCTCAATCACCAATCAAACCTCTCTCCTCCCACATACCTTATGTTAAATTTTGGCGACACTATATGGAGGAATTGAAGGGGTCGAAAGTAGCTTGGTGACGGAGAAAACGGTTCGCAAATCGGAGCTCGGAGGAGGAAGATATGACGAAGAAGGTGGAGTGGTGCTGAAACAATAACGATTGACATTTGAGAGAAAGTGATAGATGTCTATCGCCGTAGGGTTTGGAACTCGAGAGTTATGACAGACGTCTGTCTCTTTCGATAGACGTTTGAGGCTTCAGTAGATTTCTTCCAGAGACCTATAATAGACGTCTGTCACTTTCGACAGACGTCTGATGCTTTAGGGAAAATTTTCTTGAGCCTTGGGACAAACATCTGTCGCATTGTGATAGATTTCTGTGGCGACTACTGCCAGTTTTTTGATCTGGGCTTGAAATGAAGATTTGTGATAGGGCAATTTTGGAATCTTGCCTAGGTTTTCTATTCTCCTATATAAGCTATTTTCTAGATCTAGATTCGTATGCGACAGAAAAGCTACTGTAAGGGTTTTAGCCTCCACTAATTAGGGTTTATCTTAACCTAATTTTCTTCAATTCTCTTCTTCACAAATCAATTCTAATAGAAGTTTTGATCATTGTAATCAATCTATTATACTCTTCTCATCGATATTAATAAAAGCTCTCCCATAAAGTGGATGTACACTAACACAACGTTAGTAGAACCAATATAAATCGGTGTGTGATTTATTTCTTCATTATTGCTTTTATATTTTATTGCTTGTTCGGTGATTGTAATTGGTCTTGGATTGGATTGAAATTGGAATTGAGATATTGATCGGTTGTTTTTACACTTCTTACCACAATCTCGTCTTCCTCTGTGCTTGTGGGGTTTTGATTTGAGTGGTCTCGAGTTAGAATTTCCCATAACATTTGATATCAGAGCTTTGGTATTGGTAGGTGGTTGTAGATGCCGAAATCAGATAATACCTCAGGTAGTTCCTCAATGGGTAATCCAAATGGAGTAGAACCTTATGTACGTGGTTCATATGTGGCTTCGGGATCAGAATTGGTTATAGACAAGTGGAATGGCGATGATGATTTTGAAAAATGGCAATGGGAGATGAATTTGGTTCTAAGGAGGAATCAGGTGCATCGGGTAGTGTTTGATTCACATTCGTTGCCAATGGACATTTCGGATCATCCCCGGCTAGAACGATCCTCTACAAGATGGACTAGGTTAGTAATCCAGTAACCCGTTAATCTCGCTATGGAAATGAGGCCACATGTCATCATCAAGACTGAGTTGCCTTCCTCCTTAAGTTATAAGGATAAAGTAGTACGACTTTACTTGAACATGATCTGTTCTATAGGCTCGTACTACTTTATCCTTATAACTTAAAGAGGAAGGCAACTCAATCTTGATGATGACATGTGGCCTCATTTCCATAGCGTGATTAACGGGTTATTGGATTACTAACCTAGTCCATCTTGTAAAGGATCATTCATTGAGAGAGAGGAAATGGAAGAGTGGACATTCACTACACTTCAACCAGATATGAGGGGGAATGTTATCTCTGAAATTAGTGGTAAGACTACCGCTAAGGGAATTTGGGACAAGTTGGAGTAGATATATATGAAGAAGTCATTGATTAATTGTTTGATCTTGTTGCGAACATTCTTCACCTATAAGATGAAGGAAGGTACTTCACTAAAGGTGCACTTGAATACTTTTGATGATCTTCTAATGAAGGTGAAGGCGGTAGATTTGAAGATTAAGGAAGAGCAAAAGACGTTGATATTGTTGTGTTCGTTGTCGGATCGTTATATGGGTTTCTCAAATAGTTTGATCTATAGCCGAGTTACTTTGACACTAGATGATGTAAAAACGGGTCTTCTTAGCGAGAACTTATGGGATCAAATGAAGGAGTTAGGTGATGGAAGTAGTGGTGCTAGTAGTGGTCATTGTTTATTTTTGGTGAAGGAGAGATATACGAAAAAGGAGAACCGGGGGCGTTCTAAATTAAGGAACCTCGGTTGGAGAGGAAAGTCGAAGGAAAGAAAAGGAAAGTGCTATATTTGTAAGAAGCCCGGTCATTGGAAGAATGTGTGTCCGAACAAGGAGAAGGCAAAGAAGGAAGTAACATCTTCATCAGTAGCGGTGGAGAGTGGAGTTGGTGAGGGAGATGTAGATGTGTTGTCAGCAGTAGCATTGGATTTTTCGGGTAGCGAATGGGTGCTCGATTCGGGGGCGTTTTATCATATGACGTCGAATAGGAATTGTATTTCTTCTTATATCAACAGAGAAGAAAATTCAATTGTTATGGAAAATGACGCTATTTGTAAGTTTAAAGGCATTAGTTCCATGCAAATTTGGATGTTTGATGGAGTGGTTTGTATTCTCACTAATGTGCGCTATGTTTCGGGACATAGGAAGTTTTTATCTCTTTGGGGAAGCTGGATTCTTTAGGTTGTAAAATCATTATTGAGAGTGATAGCTTATGGGTTTCAAAGGGTGCGCTTGTGGTGATGAAGGATGCTAGGACTCATGGTATTTATTTGCTTCAAGGAGTGACTGTAGAAGGTGAAACTTGTGTGGGAGTTGATAGTTCTCGTGGCTTAGATGCGACTAGATTTTGGCATTTGAGGTTAGGTCTTGTCTCGAAGAGGAGTTTGGATATTCTTCGGAAGAGGGAAATGATCGATGGAAAGAGTTTCAACAAACTAGAGTTTTGTGAGGAATGTGTTCTGGGGAAGCAAACTAAAGTTTCATTCGATGAGGGAAAACATGATTTGTGAAGGGTTCTTGAGTATGTCCACATGGATGTTTAGGGACCGACACCGGTTGCTTCTTTGGGTGGAGCTCGCTATTATATTTCTTTTATTGATGACTTTTCTCGGAAGGTATGTGTGTATGTAATAAAGGCCAAGTCGGAGGCAATTGTAAAATTCAAAGCATGGAAAGCTCTTGTTGAGAATGAGAGTGGCAAGTCTTTGAAGGTTATAAGGTCTGACAATGGCGGAGAGTATGTTTCTGAAGAATTCTTGGAGTTTTGCATGAATCATGGTATCCATAGGCATTTTACTACACCGGGAGATCTGTAGTAAAATGGTGTTGTAGAGAGGATGAACCGTACTCTACTTGAGAAAGCTCGATGCTTGAGATTAACATCAAGTTTGTCTATGGGATTTTGAGCCGAAGCTTTGTCAACCGCAGTGCATATTATTAATTGAATTTCATGCTCAGCTATTGGTAACAAAATCACAAAGGAAGTGTGGAAGGGAAAGAGCATTGACTTGAGCTATCTTCGTGTGTTTGGTAGTCCGGTTTATGTGCATGATCCAGAAAATGATAAGCTTGAACCTAGAGCTTTCAAGGGGATTTTACTTGGTTATACAGATGGAGTAAAAGGTTATAAGATTTGGAATCCGGAGACGAAGAGGGTTATGAATTCTCCTCATGTTACTTTTGATGAGTCGGCTTTATTCAAGGAGAATGAGAGCTCATCGGATGTTCCAGATTTGGTTCATGATGAATCAAAGGAGAAAGATGTTATTTTCACATTTTGTCCAAGGAGTAGAGTGAGTAGAGTAGTTGGAGATGCTTGCGAGGAGGATGCGGTTGATGTTACATCACATAGTCCACATGGTGCCTCTAGTAATGTTGGTGATGTGCATGATTCTAGAGAAGATTCGGTTCAAGGTGGAGCCAAAAGGAGTTTGGGTGATGGTATTGCTACTCGGGTTAGTCATCGTGCTATAAGGCCACCTAATAGATATGGTGATTGGAACTATCTTAGCTTTTGTGATAATTTGGACTATGCTCTTCATGTAGTCCATAATGAGTCGATGGACCTTGATGACGTCATGGAGTCGAGTGATAGCTCGAAGTGGATTTGTGCCATGGAGAAAGAAATGCAATCATTGATGAAGAATCAAACTTGGGATTTGTGTAATGCCCCAGAAATTCATGGAATCTTATTTTGGTTGGATTTTGAAACATACGAATTAATTTGTATAGGAATATGTGGAATTAATTGTGTGCAAGTGTGTGTGCATGTGTGCACGTGCACACTGATATGGCATAAGGAAGAACTCCAGATTTCTTGAATTTAAAACAAGAATTAAAAAGCATTACAAACATGATTTTGTGATATGGATATTTGATTTCTGGAATTATATGAATCATCCCAGAAAATAAGAAAAATAGGTTTTGTCTTGAATTCAGTAAACATATTTTATTTAAAACCCAGAAAAATTAAAAATATGTTATAAGGACTTGAAAACCTGTATACATATATAGGTGTATATGTTTCTGAAACTAAGGAGGAATTAAATAAGCCTAGATAAGATATGTATACAAATATACATTTCTGTAAGTACTAAAAATATTAAAAAAGAAATAAGCAAGGGAAAGTGTAACACTAAAATAGCAAAAGGTAAATTACAAGCAAAACAATTGCTTTAGACAGAAAATAGAAAGGAGGATTTTTAGAAAATAAACAAGTGACAATGTCACACAGTTATCATGACCTAAGAAGAATATAATAATATTCTTGAAAAGAAAAAGAGGAGTAAGTATCACATATGGCCGGGGTATTAAGGAGAAAAATAAACAAATCTGAAATGCAAAATGCATGAGCCTTGGCCAGGGTAGGAATGGGATTTTACAATGATAAAACCCTAGAAAACTTCTCTTATAAATCCAAGTATAAACTAGAAAAATCATTTGCTACCCAAGACATTTAAGAAAACAAAGAAGTAAAATATTTGCAAGCAGAAAAGCAAGTTTTAAAAAGGTTTCTTTCCTGGATTAAGCAAGAGAAGCATTTTTCAGTGAGTAATCTCACTAAACCCATGGCATTAAGTCCTGTTATGAGGCAGCCAAGCTTATGTTATTTTTCCACATATTTTTGATTTCATTACTATGGTTTTAATGGATGTTTTAATGGGTGTTTCTGAATGTTTTGATTGCTTTGATGTTTGAGTATTTTGCTCTGTTTGGTTGCACCAGAAATGTGAAAGTATGAAATCATGAAAGTAAATAGAGGATACTTGTAACTGGTCTAGATATGGCATGGAAAATATAGAAACCAAAATGTATATGATTTGCATTACACTTGTGTAAGTGCTGAGGCTCAAATGAAAGATTCAAGGTTGCAAATGGAAATATCCAAAAGTGCTGAACTCTTGATCAAATAGAAAACCCATGAGCCAGAAATCTTGTTTAAGCTAGATCTTGAATTTAGTTCAAACATGGTTGCTTATGAAACAATAATAACCCACATGCCTAGTCTTTATTCTCAGTTGTGAATATTCTTGTATTTTCTTTAAGCCAAAATATTTGAAAATATGATTTTCCCTGGACATGAATGTTAGATTGTTCTTGAGTTATGCTTGTAAACTCTATGTAATGTTTCATGTATACTGGGATTTAGTCACCTAGCTATCTCACGATAGGATTAAACATGAACACTTAGTAAATAAACTAAGGATTGTGAGCCAAGAAGACTGCTGGAATGCTTGTCATATTTGAAGTATGCAGGTTGGCACATGGTTTGTTTAAGCCCTGAGATCTTTGTGCAATATTGTGAATTATTTTATTGCAATGTGTCCCCGTGATTCCTTTATGGCAGATGAGGCTAGGAATTAATTTGGTAAATGCAACCTTAAATTGATGAAGTAGAACTTGAGTTATTCCTAAGATGGTTGGTCTGGGGCTATGATAGTTCCTGAGGATTTCTATTTGAAATGTATGTTTGCATGGTTGAACGTGTGTACATAATTAGTCTTAAATTCTGACCATATATGCACAATATATCATAAACAAGTCAGGCAAATTGATCAAAGAAGCTCTGCCCACTTATACAAAATGTTTATGTCTCACTCATTTACTTAATATCATGGAATTTTTGATATTGCTCATACCAGATCTTGTATCTGACCCTTGTTTGCTTATGGCATCTGGGGTGTCTCATTTAAAATGGGGCAGCCTCTAATGTTCTTTCAGGGAATGCTGGTTCTAAATAGGAAGCTGCTATGGCTAATGAGAATGATTGGATAAGCATGCTAAATTAGAATTAAATAAGAACTTAGAAGGAATTATTTGCATGTAATCTGAGAAGTTTTTTTTATAGTTATGCTTTGGTAGTTATGTAATGATCTTGAATGCTTGAATTTATTTAGTTGTTTTAACTGAATCTAGTAATGTATTAAGTTTGGGATTAACCAAAGACTTAGTTGAATCTATGCAAGAAAATATATATATTTGAGTATTATGGTGAAAATCTGTAAATGATATATGCCTGTATTTGAGAAATGGATATGTATATGTACATATATTGTATTAGTTAATTTCAAGTTACTTAAAACTTTAAGTTTGAAGGTTAATAATCTGAGTTTAGCTATGAAAACCTGGAATTTTTCTTGTGGATATTTTTAAGTTCAAATTCTTGACGTAGTAAATCTTATGCAAATACACAACTCACAATGTGTCATGCGGGCTAAGATTAAGGCAAACAAGTCACATAGATTGAATCTTAAATAAGAAAGTTTTTAGAAAATACATAGGTGGAAAATGATAAGTGAATATATCATTTCTGGCCTTAGCCAAATATCAATACCTTTGATCCATGATCTGAAATAAAAATCTCAAGAATCTTGAGATTTAACTGTCATGGTGAATTGATATAAAAAAAAATATCAATTAGAATGAGCAAGTTCTTATAAATTAGATATGCATAGGATTTATTGACTTGTTACAAATATTCAAAAGTATATAGTAATTAACTTTAGTCAGAATTGCTAGAATCCAAATCAAGCAGGATACTCTTGTTTAACAAAAATATATATATACTCTGAATTTAAACAAGAGAAACACGTACATCCTCATATGTATGTGTATATTACTAGGGATACACTGATATATTTATATTGGTAATAAGTTTTGAATCCTGGTTGAATTGTTTGAAAGAAAAATGACTCTGATAATTCAAAGGAAGTTTAAATAAAACTTAAAAGTGCAAATGAATGTAGGTGGACATCCAGACACATATAAATTGAATGTGCATATGCATGTACATAGAGATCAAATTTAGACGTCAGTCATAATAATTTATACGTCTGAGATTAAATTTAGACGTCAGTCATAATAATTTAGACGTCTGAGGTTAAATGTAGACGTCTGTCACAAAAATTTAGATGTCTAAATTTAGTTCAAAATGTCTTTTTCTCTCTGTTTCAATTTTAGATCTCTGAGCCGTCTGTCATAATAAGTTAGACGTCTGGGATTAAGTTTAGACGCCTGTCATAAGAATTTAGACGTCTGAACTGCTGATTTTGCCTAATTTGCCTACTTAGAAAAGAAATAAGTGGCTATGTCAATAGCTTGTATGGTATTTTGATTTCTATTTGATTTAAATTCCCTTTGATGAAGTAAAAAAAATCCTTATGAAATTAAGGTAGAAAAAGGAGGGTCATTTCAGTTGGTATCAGAGCTCTTGGTTGCATTGATTGCTAAGTATTATAGAAATGTATTATGTCTGTTTGTTTTGGATGAAATAATTTAGATAAGAAAATAGTAATTATAGAAGTACTCATAATATACTAATACCATTTGCCCATAACTTAGTTAGCAGGCCATGGTAGGAAGAGGATCTCATCACAATGCAGGACCCAGTGCACCACAAATGCTTGATATGCAAGAATTTGTGAGGGTTTTAAGAGATGGAATTGGGCATAGGCCTGAGAACCCACATGAAGAGCTTTCAAAACTACTGAAGACTTATTCCAATTTGGGAGGCAGGAGTTTTGAAGGAACTGAGAATGTGATGGAAATTCAAGCATGGTTGAGAACACTTGATAGGATTTTCAATGACATGCAGTTAGATGATCAAAGGAAGAGGCAAGTAGCTTCAAGACAACTGAAAGGGGTAGCTTTAAGCTGGTGGGAGGTGATCATAGCTGGAAGAAATGAAAATGAGATCACTTGGAATCAGTTCAAGGAGATGTTGGAGGCAAGATTTGTACCAGCATCAGCCAAGACCACTTTGCTTGAAGAATTTATCAAACTTAGGCAGGGAACTTTGAATGTCACTGAATACACTCAAAAGTTTGAGGGGCTATCTAATTATGGAGCAATGCTAGTGGCAGATGAAGCATCCAAAAATGATAGGTATATAAAAGGTTTGAACCCAGGACTTAGCAGAGCTATGCTACCATATGCAGATAGAACTTTTGATCAAGTAATTGATCTAGCATTGAAACTGGAACAACATGACAAAGAAAGAGAGAAATATAGGAATTTTAAGAGCAACAACAAGAAGGATAAGGGAAGATATCACCCTTATGATAAAAAGAAGGAGGAGGCAGACAACAAGAAGGGCAAAGACACAAAAGCCAATGATGCTAAGAAGAAATTGGTTTGCCATCATTGTGGTAAAGAAGGACACATCAAACCAAGGTGCCCAGAGTTAAAAGGAGGAGCCTTCAAATGCTACCTATGTGGGAAAGAGGGGCATATGAAGAGGAACTGTCCTGAGAATAAACAGCAAGGGAAATTGGCAACTTTGGAAGGAAAAGGCAAATCTGCAGTGAAAATTGATGCTGAAAATCATGGCCAAGTGGAAGGTACATTACTCATTTGTGCCATACCCATACCAGTAGTATATGATACTGGAGCAACACACTCTTTGATTTCTTATGAAATAGTTAAAGTGTTAAAATTAAACTGCATTTTAATTGAAATTCCATTGTTTGTACAAAGTCCCCTAGGGAGTTCTAGTGTTTTGAACATGAATTGTGTGGATGTGGAGTTAAACATAGGAGGAAATATTTTTATTTCCAATTTATATGTTTTAAATTACCCAAATATAGGAGTTATATTGGGGGTAGATTGGTTAAGGCAATTTAAAGCCATAATTAATTTAGACTCATCCACCATATCATTGCAAAATTCTAGAGGCCGGAGGATCACAGTTCTATGTGAAGTAGCTAAGGAAGGGAAATTATATCATTTAGTTGACTTAGAAAAAGATCTCAGTGAACTAACCATTGAAGAAATTCCCATAGTTAATGAATACTTGGATGTGTTTGGGGAAGTTAAGGGTGTTCCACACCACAGACCAGTTGAGTTCCAAATTAATCTCATTCCAGGGGCAAGTCCAATAATCAAGAAACCTTATAGAATGGGGCCAAGTGAACTGAAAGAATTGAAAAATCAGTTGGAAGAATTAGAAGGCAAGGGATTTATAAGGCCAAGCAATTCCTGCTGGGGTTCTCCAGTAGTGTTTGTAAGAAAACATGATGGTACCTTGAGAATGTGCATAGATTACAGAGAACTAAATAAAGTAACCATCAAGAAAAAATACCCATTGCCTAGAATAGATGATCTCTTTGACCAACTCAGTGAAGCTAAAATATTTTCTAGACTAGATTTAGCATCAGGATTCCATCAAATGAAGGTTGAAGACTCAAGTGTTAAGTATACTGCATTTAACACAAGATATGGCTTATATGAATTTATGGTTATGCCATTTGGTTTGACAAATGCTCCTTCATATTTTGTTGATTTAATGAATAGAATATTTAGAGATTATTTAGACAAGTTTGTACTGATTTTTATTGATGACATTTTGATCTATTCCAAGACAGTGGAAGAGCATAAAAATCATTTGCATTTAGTTTTGTCAAGATTAAGAGAAAATGATTTAAAGGCAAAAAATTTAAAATGTGCATTTTGGAAAGAAGAAGTACATTTTCTTGGGCATGTTATCTCTGCAAAAGGAATATCAGTAAACCCCAATAAGATAGTGGCAATCCAAGCATGGAAAAGGCCTAGTACCATCAGTGAGATTAGATCATTTATGGGGATGGCAGGATATTATAGGAGATTTATAAAAGATTTCTCAAAAATATCATCACCCCTTACCAATTTAACTAGAAAGAACCAAGCCTTTGTATGGACAGAGAAATGTGAGCAAGCTTTTATTAAAATAAAAGAAGCTTTGATTAATGCACCAGTATTGAGAGTGCCAGAAGGAAATGAAAACTTAGTTGTGTACACTGATGCAAGTGGCTCTGGGTTAGGGGCTGTGTTGATGCAGCAAGACCAGGTGGTAGCCTATGCATCTAGGCAATTAAAGCCACATGAAACAAGATATGCAACCCATGATCTTGAACTAGCAGCAGTTGTGTATGCTTTGAAACTTTGGAGACATTATTTGTTAGGTGCCAAATTCATTTTATACACTGATCATAAGGCATTGAAATATTTATTCTCATAAAAAGATTTGAACATGAGGCAACATAGATGGGTAGAGTTCCTAGCTGCCTATGATCTAGATATACTTTATACACCAGGCAAGGCAAATAAAGTTGCAGATGCCTTGAGTAGACAACATGCCAAAGTAGCCATGTTGATGATGGAAGAATTTAAGGATTTGTCTATACTTACTGATTTGGAAATTGAGGAAAACAGTGAGGTACAAATGATGCCCATTGAAGAAGATGAAGGTAAAGGGAAATTAAGTATGATATCTCTGCAATCAGATTTACTTCTTAAGGTTGGGAAAATGCAGGGACAAGACCTAAATATGGTGGAAAAGAAAATGCTCATATCAAAAGGGGAAGAAGTAGTAGATTATCAAGTTGATAAAAATGGTTATTTAAGGAACAAAAATAGGATATGTGTCCCAGAAAATATAGAATTAAAGGAGGAAATATTAAATGAATACCATAGGAGTAAGTACTCCATACACCCAGGTAGCACCAAGATGTATCAAAATTTGAAAAGAAATCTTTGGTGGAAGGGGATGAAGTCAGATGTGGCCAGACATGTTGCAAGGTGCATGACTTGTTAACAAGTCAAGGCAGAGACACAAATGCCATCAGGACTATTACAACCTCTAAGCATACCACAGTGGAAGTGGGAAGATATATCTATGGATTTCATCGATGGTCTGCCTAGATCAAAGAGAGGAAATACAAGCATTTGGGTAGTAGTTGATAGATTGACTAAAGTAGCACACTTTATACCAGTGAAGTCAGAAAGAAATGCACCTAAACTAGCTCAAATATTCATGAAAGAAGTAGTAAGGTTGCATGGAATTCCTAAGACTATAGTGAGTGATAGGGATACCATCTTTACATCCAGATTTTGGAAGAGCTTTCAAGAAGCCATGAGGAGTGAATTATGCATGAATACTACATACCACCCCCAATCAGATGGTCAAACTGAAGTAATAAATAAAGTTTTGGAGGATTTGTTGAGGGCATGTGCATTGGACTTTGGAGGTAATTGGGAAGATCACCTCCATTTGGCTGAATTTACATATAACAATAGTTATCAAAGCACCATAGGCATGGCACCATTTGAAGCCTTATATGGCAAACCATGTTTGTCACCAATATGTTGGGTTGAAGCAGGAGAAAAGGCTGTCTTAGGGCCTGAGTATGTTAAAGAAACTACAGAGAAAATTGAACTTGTAAGGAGAAGGATGGCAGCAGCTCAAGATAGGCAAAAAAAGTTTGCAGATGTAAGGAGGAAACAGATAGAATATGAAGTTGGTGATTATGTTTTCATCAAAGTTTCACCTATGAAAAAGGTTTTGAGATTTGGCAAGCAAGGTAAGCTCACACCAAGATATGTTGGGCCTTACAAGATTTCGGAAAGAATAGGTTCATTAGCATATAAGTTGGAGCTACTAGAAGAGATGAGTGCAATGCACAATGTATTTCATGTATCACAACTTAGGAGGTAGGTGCATGATAGAGAGGAAATTCTAGAGAAACCAACTCAAGTCCAAATAAATCCAAATTTGGTCTATGAGAAAGAACCGGTGGGGATTTTAGCTAAAGAGGAAAAGAAGTTGAGGAGCAAAACTCTGAAATTGGTAAAGGTTCAATGGAGCCTAGACCCTAATGATTGTACATGGGAGTTAGAGGATAAGATAAAGATGGATTACCCTAAGCTTTTTGCAGTGGAAGGTAAAATCTAAATCCCTAAAAAGTTTAATATGTATGGTTGTTTTGACTGAATTGTTTGCTTATGCAATGTTTGATAGATTTTATAAAGATCTGGAAATGTTTAAAGTCAAAATGAGAAAATTGTGAGGACACAATTCCTAAAAAGGTGGGGTGATTGTAATGCCCCAGAAATTCATGGAATCTTATTTTGGTTGGATTTTGAAACATATGAATTTATTTGTATAGGAATATGTGGAATTAATTGTGTGCAAGTGTGTGTGCATGTGTGCACGTGCACACTGATATGGCACAGGGAAGAACTCCAGATTTCTTGAATTTAAAACAAGAATTAAAAAGCATTACAAACATGATTTTGTGATATGGATATTTGATTTCTGGAATTATATGAATCATCCCAGAAAATAAGAAAAATAGGTTTTGTCTTGAATTCAGTAAACATATTTTATTTAAAACCCAGAAAAATTAAAAATATGTTATAAGGACTTGAAAACCTGTATACATATATAGGTGTATATGTTTCTGAAACTAAGGAGGAATTAAATAAGCCTAGATAAGATATGTATACAAATATACATTTCTGTAAGTACTGAAAATATTAAAAAAGAAATAAGCAAGGGAAAGTGTAACACTAAAATAGCAAAAGGTAAATTATAAGCAAAACAATTGCTTTAGACAGAAAATAGAAAGGAGGATTTTTAGAAAATAAACAAGTGACAATGTCACACAGTTATCATGACCTAAGAAGAATATAATAATATTCTTGAAAAGAAAAAGAGGAGTAAGTATCACATATGGCCGGGGTATTAAGGAGAAAAATAAACAAATCTGAAATGCAAAATGCATGAGTCTTGGCCAGGGTAGGAATGGGATTTTACAATGATAAAACCCTAGAAAACTTCTCTTATAAATCCAAGTATAAACTAGAAAAATCATTTGCTACCCAAGACATTTAAGAAAACAAAGAAGTAAAATATTTGCAAGCAGAAAAGCAAGTTTTAAAAAGGTTTCTTGTGATAACCCGGATTTTTGGACATCCGTTAATTGGTAAATTAACAGGAATAAATTTATAAAAACACCGATTTGTATGATAAACAAATAAATCTTTGGATAAATGAGTAATATATCTATATATATAAAGATATATGCAAAATTTATAATGTTGAAAATTTTAAATGTATACTTATACAAATATATAAGTGTGTAAATATATATATATATATATATATGCCATGGGTGGTAGGATATTTGTAAATTTGTAAAAGTGTGGATACATATTTAAAAATAAGAACAAATTGAGAGTATGATAAATATATATTAAAATATATTAATACATGGAAATTACAAATGTAAGTTAAATATATACAATTTAACAAATTCTCATGAGATTAACAAGTGTAAAGGATTTATGCCATGCATTAAACAAGTGTGTACTAAATTTCTACATGTAATACAAGTGTCATTATTTTAAAATTATCAATTAAAGGAAAATTAAATTTATATACACATCTATACTTTTGCTCTTCAATTTTCTTGGATACATTTCTAACCTGAAGATTAAAAAAAAAAAAAAAAAAGAGAACTGAAAACAAAATTCAAAACCTGAGAAGGAAATCTGTAACAAAAATCCAGTAAACAAAATCAAATCAAAGGGTATCTCTTCACAAGTTCAAATCTGAAACAAAAACATAGAAGCTCAACAAATTCTCAAACCAAACAAGGATCGGATCTGCAGCTTCAAGGATTCAACCTGATTTAAATTCTTCTAGTTTCAAGTGCAGGAGCAGCTTTCAGTTCAAAAAGCTTCTCTGTTCATACAGATGTGAGTAAATCTCATCTTTAAATCAAAATTTTATCAATATTCTATGAGTAAACTAAATCTTCCTTATTTCCTGATGCATGTAATATACTCTGGAAGCATTAGTATGAAATGTTTGTATGGAAGTGTAAACATGTTTATAAGTTTGAGTACAGTGTGCATATCTGAAGCAGGTCTCTGTTAGTCTATAACAGACCAAATAAATTCAAAATTTAATCTCTCTTCATATAAATTTAAATAGAATATGATGTTTTAAAGGAATAATGATTGGGTTAACTAAATCTTGAAAAAAAATGTGTTCATTAGTTAGTTAGGAAGTAATCAACTGGAAATTTGTAATTTACAGTAAGAAATTTATTCACGACCAATCTTGATTGTTAAATTTCCTATTTTTGATTGTAAATTTAGATTCGTACCTAGAATCCATGATTTTTAGTATAGAAATCAGGATTTTTAAGTACAAGGTTAATGGAAATTCTCGAGTTGATCGATTTTGGGAGAAACGTCGATTTCCGTCGCTTGGGGGGAGTTTTGATCATCGAGGTTTGGTCTGAAGCAAGCTTGGAGGTCGGGGCACTTACAAAAAATGGTAGTGCGATTTACAGATCACTATGGTAGCTGGACGACGTTGAATTTGGGTTTTAGAACCTGTTGTGATTGACTTCGTTCTCGAAGCAAGTTCGTCGTCAATGGAGCATCGGACTTGTTCGGAGTGGGGGAATAGTTGAGTGGGACTTCGGCGAAGGTTGGGACGGAGTATCGAGGTCTCTAGCGACCTGAGGTGGCGGCATGGAGGGGTTTCCGTGATCAGGTTTGGGTTTCTATTGAATCGACTTGCTCGATTTTTGATTTCTGATATGATAGGGAGATCTGGGTAGTTGGGAGCGACGACGAGGTTGTCGCCGACTTGTAGACGGTCGTAGCGTTGGCCGGAGTAGTGTCGATCGTCTGTGCACGTACACATGGGTCATCTCGTATCTGATGGTAGCTGGGTTTAAAGAGTGTCGGGGATGAAGGGTTTTGGCTCGGGTCGTACTCGAAGTAGAAGTAGAAGGGGGAGACTCGTGTGTTTTCTCGCGTTTCACTCGGGAAAGTGACGGGGTAGACTCGGTTTTGTTTTTGTTTGAATCTGGTTTCAAATTTGGTAAAAGAACTCAAGTTCAAAGTTTTAAAAGCAAACTTAAAAACAAGTTTTAAAGTTATAGAAATAATTTGTTTTCAAAGATAAAGATTTTAACATCTCCAAAACACATTTAAAGTAGTTGAGTTTTAAAAGATATAAGTTTTCAATAAATATGTATTGAAATTTATTAAATAACTTCGAAAGGATTTCAAAAGATTTAAAAGGTTAAATTAGATGTTTAAATTGTTTGTAGTTATAACTAATTTCTAAATGTTTTATTTTTAAATAAAGTTTAATGATTTGAGATTAATTAAGTTAATTAAGAAAATTCAAGTATAATTAATTAATTTAATTAATTTATGATGAAGGATTAATTAAGAAATTAATTAAGAGAAATTAATTAATTTAATGATTAAGGATTAATTAATTTAATTAATTAATTAAAGATCAATTAAGGTATGTAATTAATTAATGTTAAGTAAGTAGGATTAAGGATAATCTAGATAATTAAGAAGGTAATTGATTAAGGATCATTAATTAATGTAATTAATTATAGTATAATTAATTAAAGAGAATAATTAAAGGTTAATTAATGTGAATGATTAAGGATAATTAAATTATAATTACTAATGTAATTAAGAGTGATTAATTAAGACGGATAATTAAGGGATGATTTATTAATTAATTTGTAATTAATTAATGTTAAGTAAACAGGGTTTAAAAGTAATTAATTTAATGCATTGATGGTTAATTAAATTAATTAGAGATGGGGAGGTTGATTAATCTTGCTTAATGATTGATTGAATGATATTGGATGCCTTGGATTATGTGATATCTCCGATATGTGATATGTGCTGATGTGTGATATGAGATGAATTGTTGTGTATAAATTGTATTGTTTAAACTTAAACTTTTTGTTTAATGAATAACATTGGATTCGAAGAGACCGGAGTCGGGTATCAGCAATATCCGAAACCACTTCGATTCTTTATAGATCGATATGTGAAGTAAGTATTGAGCATATCAAGTAATGAACTCGTAGTGAAGTACGAGTTACCCGGAATTTAAATAAGTAAATTTGCATTGGTATTTTCATATTAGATGGTTTACTCACGCTGGTTTCCAGCCTGACCCGGGTGTTACTTTGATGTAATGCTCGGGTCACACCGAGTATTACAGATTTCCAGGTAAGGACGTTCTGGAGCTCAGGAGGCGAGCTGGATGGCAGAAACGTATGGAGAGTGATATATTGTTATTTATTGGGACATATGATAGTATCTGAAACAGATTGATTTATCTGTCTTATGTTTGTAAATATGTTGTAACTCTGATGTATTAAAATGTAATTAACAAATACAGTTTTTCTTTGTATAACTGTTATTATTATTTGTTATTATATTTAATCCGCTGCGAATGTGAGATGTTGTGTTCTCTGTTCTTCTTTCTTCTTTCTGTTTCTTTCTTCTATCTCTTTCTTTTTCTTCTAACTATCTGGAATTTTCGGGTTCGAAAATTCCGGGTTGTTACACTTCTTTCCTGGATTAAGCAAGAGAAGCATTTTTCAGTGAGTAATCTCACTAAACCCATGGCATTAAGTCCTGTTATGAGGCAGCCAAGCTTATGTTATTTTTCCACATATTTTGATTTCATTACTATGGTTTTAATGGATGTTTTAATGGGTGTTTCTGAATGTTTTGATTGCTTTGATGTTTGAGTATTTTGCTCTGTTTGGTTGCACCAGAAACGTGAAAGTATGAAATCATGAAAGTAAATAGAGGATACTTGTAACTGGTCTAGATATGGCATGGAAAATATAGAAACCAAAATGTATATGATTTGCATTACACTTGTGTAAGTGCTGAGGCTCAAATGAAAGATTCAAGGTTGCAAATGGAAATATCCAAAAGTGCTGAACTCTTGATCAAATAGAAAACCCATGAGCCAGAAATCTTGTTTAAGCTAGATATTGAATTTAGTTCAAACATGGTTGCTTATGAAACAATAATAACCCACATGCCTAGTCTTTATTCCCAGTTGTAAATATTCTTGTATTTTCTTTAAGCCAAAATATTTGAAAATATGATTTTCCTTGGACATGAATGTTAGATTGTTCTTGAGTTATGCTTGTAAACTCTATGTAATGTTTCATGTATACTGGGATTTAGTCACCTAGCTATCTCACGATAGGATTAAACATGAACACTTAGTAAATAAACTAAGGATTGTGAGCCAAGAAGACTGCTGGAATGCTTGTCATATTTGAAGTATGCAGGTTGGCACATGGTTTGTTTAAGCCCTGAGATCTTTGTGCAATATTGTGAATTATTTTATTGCAATGTGTCCCCGTGATTCCTTTATGGCAGATGAGGCTAGGAATTAATTTGGTAAATGCAACCTTAAATTGATGAAGTAGAACTTGAGTTATTCCTAAGATGGTTGGTCTGGGGCTATGATAGTTCCTGAGGATTTCTATTTGAAATGTATGTTTGCATGGTTGAACGTGTGTACATAATTAGTCTTAAATTCTGACCATATATGCACAATATATCATAAACAAGTCAGGCAAATTGATCAAAGAAGCTCTGCCCACTTATACAAAATGTTTATGTCTCACTCATTTACTTAATATCATGGAATTTTTGATATTGCTCATACCAGATCTTGTATCTGACCCTTGTTTGCTTATGGCATCTGGGGTGTCTCATTTAAAATGGGGCAGCCTCTAATGTTCTTTCAGGGAATGCTGGTTCTAAATAGGAAGCTGCTATGGCTAATGAGAATGATTGGATAAGCATGCTAAATTAGAATTAAATAAGAACTTAGAAGGAATTATTTGCATGTAATCTGAGAAGTTTTTTTTATAGTTATGCTTTGGTAGTTATGTAATGATCTTGAATGCTTGAATTTATTTAGTTGTTTTAACTGAATCTAGTAATGTATTAAGTTTGGGATTAACCAAAGACTTAGTTGAATCTATGCAAGAAAATATATATATATTTGAGTATTATGGTGAAAATCTGTAAATGATATATGCATGTATTTGAGAAATGGATATGTATATGTACATATATTGTATTAGTTAATTTCAAGTTACTTAAAACTTTAAGTTTGAAGGTTAAAAATCTGAGTTTAGCTATGAAAACCTGGAATTTTTCTTGTGGATATTTTTAAGTTCAAATTCTTGACATAGTAAATCTTATGCAAATACACAACTCACAATGTGTCATGCGGGCTAAGATTAAGGCAAACAAGTCACATAGATTGAATCTTAAATAAGAAAGTTTTTAGAAAATACATAGGTGGAAAATGATAAGTGAATATATCATTTCTGGCCTTAGCCAAATATCAATACCTTTGATCCATGATCTGAAATAAAAATCTCAAGAATCTTGAGATTTAACTGTCATGGTGAATTGATATAAAAAAAATCAATTAGAATGAGCAAGTTCTTTTAAATTAGATATGCATACGATTTACTGACTTGTTACAAATATTCAAAAGTATATAGTAATTAACTTTAGTCAGAATTGCTAGAATCCAAATCAAGCAGGATACTCTTGTTTAACAAAAATATATATATACTCTGAATTTAAACAAGAGAAACACGTACATCCTCATATGTATGTGTATATTACTAGGGATACACTGATATATTTATATTGGTAATAAGTTTTGAATCCTGGTTGAATTGTTTGAAAGAAAAATGACTCTGATAATTCAAAGGAAGTTTAAATAAAACTTAAAAGTGCAAATGAATGTAGGTGGACATCCAGACACATATAAATTGAATGTGCATATGCATGTACATAGAGATCAAATTTAGATGTCAGTCATAATAATTTAGACGTCTGAGATTAAATTTAGACGTCAGTCATAATAATTTAGACGTCTGAGGTTAAATGTAGACGTCTGTCACAAAAATTTAGATGTCTGAATTTAGTTCAAAATGTCTTTTTCTCTCTGTTTCAATTTTAGATCTCTGAGCCGTCTGTCATAATAAGTTAGACGGCTGGGATTAAGTTTAGACGCCTGTCATAAGAATTTAGACGTCTGAACTGCTGATTTTGCCTAATTTGCCTACTTAGAAAAGGAATAAGTGGCTTTGTCAATAGCTTGTATGGTATTTTGATTTCTATTTGATTTAAATTCCCTTTGATGAAGTAAAAAAAATCCTTATGAAATTAAGGTAGAAAAAGGAGGGTCATTTCAATTTGGTTCCACTTTCTAAAGGAAACCATGCTATTGGGTGCAAATGGATATATAAGGTGATGGACGATGGGAGATACAAAGCTAGGATAGTGGCTAAGTGGTTTACACAAAGGATGTGGAAGGAGTATGATGAGATATTCGCACAGATTGTGCGCCATACTTCAATTCGAATATTACTTGCCACAGTTGCTATTCATGACTTGGAGTTGGAGCAGCTTGATGTGAAAACCGCCTTCTTGCATGGTGACTTGGATGAAGACATCTACATGGAGCAACCAGAAGGTTTTGTAGTAGATGGTAAGTCAAATTTGGTTTGCAAGTTAAAGTAATCACTATATGGTTTAAAGCAATCACCTAGACAATGGTACAAGAAATTTGATCATTTTATGCTTGAAAATGGTTTTGATAGAAGCATCAAGGATGCTTGTGTTTATTTCAAGAAGTTGAAAAATGATTGTTGGGTGTATTTAATCTTGTATGTGGATGACATGCTCATTTCGTCTAAGGATATGAATGAAATCAACAAGCTAAAGCTGAGTTTGAAATCAGAGTTTGATATGAAAGATCTTGGAGAAGCAAGAAGAATATTGGGCATGGAAATTGAAAGGGATCGAAAGCATATTGAGTTGAAATTTACTTAAATGGAATACATTGAGAAAGTGCTTTGCCGGTTTAGCATGGAGAATGCAAAGGCGTCAAATACACCTTTACCTTTGCATATGAAGTTTTCGAGTAAAGGATCACCTATCTTGGAGAAAGACAAGGCTTATATGGCAAAGGTGCCATATGCTAGTGTGGTTGGAAGTTTAATGTATGCTATGGTGTGTACAAGGCCTGATATTGCGAATACCGTCGGGATGGTTAGTCGATATATGGCTAATCCGGGGAAATCGCACTGGAAAGCTGTGAAGCTTATATTGAGATACCTTAGAGGTACATCATCTCATGGTCTTGTTTTTGGCGGTAGTAAGGGGATGGATTGCAAGTTGGTTGGTTATTGTGATTTGGACTACGCCGGTGATAGGGATCGAAGAAAATCAACTTCCGGATATGTCTTCACATTTGGAGGTATAACCATAAGTTGGAGATCGAGATTGCAGACCGTAGTTGCTTTATCCACTACGGAGGCGGAGTTGATAGCCGCAGTGGAGGCGACAAAAGGGGCACATTATTTGAAGCGATTTTTGTGTGACTTGGGATTCGAGCATGATAGCATCGATTTTCGATGTGATATCCAGAATGTTATTCACTACGCAGAGAATTTGGCGTTTAGCTCACGGACTAAGCATATTAAAGTGAGAGAGTCATTTTTGGTAGCCATGGATGAGGATAAGCCAGTATATCTTCGAAAAGTGCACACAAAGGATAACGCGGGGGATATGTTCACTAAAGCATTGCCGGTTGGGAAGTTCAAGCATTGCTCAAACTTGATTCGATTGGAGTAGTGCTAGGTGCCACAAGGTGGCACGATTGAGGGAGAAGCTTGGTTATGACTGAGGAAGAGTATAGACGAGAGATTGTGGTTCTATCTTCTTGGTGAGTTTTAGTCTGTGGTGAGACGGTTTAGGATTTGGATGTTTTCAACACTTCATTAGCGGGCGGGGGCTTTTCCTGAGCTCATTGATGGAGTGCAATGGGCGGTGGCTTTGCCGAAGCTCATTGGGAAAGCATTCATATTTGGTTGAAGGTAGAAGTGGTGGTAGTTGCTGTTATCGGTTGTTGATGATGGTATAGTACCATTGGAGTTGGAGATGGATATAGTGTCGAGGTGGAGTGCCAAATTTTGGCGACACTATATGGAGGAATTGAAGGGGTCGGAAGTAGCTTGGTGACGGAGAAAATAGTTCGCAAATCGGAGCTCAAAGGAGGAAGATATGGCGAAGAAGGTGGAGTGGTGCTGAAACAACAGTGACAGATATCTGAGAGAAAGCGACAGACATCTGTCGTCGCAGGGTTTGGAACCCGAGAGTTGGGATAGACGTCTGTCACTTTCGATAGACGTTTAAGGCTTAAGTAGATTTCTTCAAGAGACCTATGACAAACATCTATCACTTTTGACAGAGGTCTGATGCTTTAGGAAAAATTTTCCGGAGCCTTGGGACAGACGTCTGTCGCATTGTGATAAATATCTGTGGCGACTACTGCCAGTTTTTTAGCCTGGGTTGGATATAAAGATTGGTGATATTCGAAGGGGCAATTTTGGAATATTGCCTAGGTTTTCTATTCTCCTATATAAGCTATTTTCCGGATCCAGATTCTTTATGCGACAGAAAAGCGACTGAAAGGGTTTTAGCCTCCACTAATTAGGGTTTATCTAAACCTATTTTTCTTCAATTCCATTCTCCGGAAATCAATTCTAATAGAATTTTTGATCATTGTAATCAATCTCTTGTACTCTTCTCATCGATATTAATAAAACCTCTCTCTTAAAGTGGATGTACACTAACACAACGTTAGTGGAACCACTATAAATCGGCGTGTGATTTATTTCTTCATTATTGCTTTTATATTGTATTGTTTATTTGGTGATTGTGTTGGTTTTAGATTGGATTGAAATTGGAATTGAGATACTGATCGGTTGTTTCTATACTTCTTACCATGATCTCGTCTTTCGCTGTCCTTTTGGGTTTTGATTTGAGTGGTCTCAAGTTATAATTTCCCACAACATTTGGTATCAGAGATTTGGTGTTGGTAGGTGGTTGTAGAAATGCCGAAATTAGATAATACCTGAGGTAGTTCCTCAATGGGTAATCCAAGTGGAGTAGCACCTTATATACGTGGTTCGTATGCGACTTTGGGATCACAATTGGTTATAGAAAAATGGAATGGCGATGATGATTTTGAAAAATGGCAATGGAAGATGAAAGCGGTTCTAAGGAGGAATCGAGTGCATTGGGTAGTGTTTGACACACATTTGTTGCTAGTAGACATCTCGGATGTTGAGAGAGAGGAAATGGAAGAGTGGGCATTCACTACACTTCAACTTGCTATGGGGGAGAATGTTATCTCCAAAATTAGTGGTGAGGCTACCGCTAAAGGAATTTGGGACAAGTTGGAGTAGTTATATATGAAGAAGTCACAGACTAATCGTGTGATCTTGTTGCGAACGTTCTTCACCTATATGATGAAGGAAGGTACTTCACTAAAGGTGCACTTGAATACTTTTGATGATTTACTAATGAAGATGAAGACGGTAGATTTGAAGATTGAGGAAGAGCAAAAGGCAATTATATTGTTGTGTTCATTGCCGGACCGTTATACGGGTTTCTCAAATAGTTTGATCTATAGCCAAGACACTTTGACACTAGATGATGTCAAAATGGGTCTTCTTTGCGAGAAGTTGCAGGATCAAATGAAGGAGTTAGGTGATAGAAGTAGTGGGCTAGTAGTGGTCATGGTTTATTTGTGGAGAAGGAGAGATATACGAAGAAGGAGAACCGGGGGCGTTCTAAATCAAGGAACCCCAGTTGGAGAGGAAAGTCGAAGGAAAGAAAAGACAAGTGCTATATTTGTAAGAAGCTCGGTCATTGGAAGAATGAGTGTCCGGACAAGTATAAGGAAAAGAAGAAAGTAGCATCTGCATCGGTAGCGGTGGAGAGTGGAGTTGGTATGGGAGACGTAGATGTGTTGTCGGCGATAGCATCAGATGTTTCGGGTAGCAAATGGGTGCTTGATTCAGGGGCGTCATATAATATGACGCCAAATAGGAATTATTTTTCTTCTTATATCGACAGAGAAGGAAATTCAATTGTTATGGGAAATTGTGCTATTTGTAAGTCGAAAGGCATTGGTTCCATGCAAATTCGGATGTTTGACGGAGTGATTCGTACTCTCACTAATGTGCGCTATGTCCAGGACTTAGGAAGTCTCTTATCTCTTTGGGGCTGCTGGATTCTTTAGGTTGTAAAATCATTATTGAGAGTGATAACTTGTGGGTTTTGAAGGGTGTTCTTGTGGTGATGAAGGGTGCCAGGACTCATGGTATTTATTTGCTTCAAGGAGTGACCGTAGAAGGTGAAACTTGTGTGGGAGTTGATAGTCCTTGTGGCTTGGATCCGACTAGGTTGTGGCATTTGAGGTTAGGTCATGTCTCAGAAAAGAGTTTGGATATTCTTTGGAAGAAGGAGATTATCGATAGAGAGAGTTTCAACAAACTAGAGTTTTGCGAGCAATTGTCATGAGGAAGCAAACTAAAGTTTCATTCGGTGAGGGAAAACATTTTTCGAGAAGGGTTCTTGAGTATGTTCACACGGATGTTTTGGGACCGGCATCGGTAGCTTCTTTGGGTGGAGCTCGCTATTATATTTCTTTTATTGATGACTTTTCTCGAAAGGTATGGGTGCATGTAATGAAGGCCAAGTCGGAGGCATTTGCAAAGTTCAAAGCATAGAGAGCTCTTGTTGAGAATGAGAGTGGCAAGTCTTTGAAGGTTCTAAAGTTCTAAGGCCTGATATAGCATATGCTGTAAGTAAACTTAGTAGATATACTAGCAATCCAGGAAAGAATCACTGGAAAGCTATAATTCGAGTACTAGGATACCTAAGGTATACACAAAGTCATGGACTACATTATGATAGGTACCCATCTGTAATAGAAGGGTATTGTGATGCAAACTGGATAACTGATTCATCAGATACAAAATCCACCAGTGGATATGTGTTTACCTTAGCCGATGGGGCAATATCTTGGAGATCCTCTAAACAAACTTGTATAGCAAGATCAACCATGGAATCATAATTTATTGCCTTAGACAAAGCCGCAGAAGAAGTAGATTGGCTTTGAGGTTTCTTAGAAGGTATTCCGAATTGGGAAAAACCTGTACCGCTAATAAGTGTACATTGCGATAGCCAATCAACTATTGGAAGGGCCAATAGTAAGCTTTATAATGGCAAGTCTAGACATATTCGTCGTAGACATAAAACTGTTAGACAACTTCTGTCCAATGGGGTTATCACAATTGATTATGTAAGATCAAATGATAACATTGCGGATCCACTAATAAAAGGTTTACTTAGAGAGAAGGTTAATATCTTATCGATGGGAATGGGGTTAAGGATTATAAAATAAAAGTTTCTTTAAATGGAAATCCCAACTAACTGACTGGAGATCCCAAGATCTAGGTTCAAATGGAAAATTAAGTTTAGATAAACTTGATAGCACTGTAAATATTCAAACCATTCCTATGATAAGTCAGTGCACTACTCACCGGAGAATAGGATAAGTTTTGAGACTTTTAATGATGTTTATACTTGGTAATATATAGAATCAAGTAGAGTATTGAGAAAATACCCGTTATAAAATCACCTACATGAGTGCAAAGGCGCCGCTTCAAGGAGAATTGTAAGGCTGAATTCTTCAAAGCACTCATGAGACCAAGCTGGTGTTCATGGTGAAAACGAACACAAACAGAGAACTAAGAAGGATTACAAACACTTATTGCGTGTTTTCTATTTTAGTTTCACACAAAAGGCTAACAGTTTAAAGACAACCTAGTCCACTGATTCGCTTGTAAGTCAAAAGGGTAAACACTACTGAAGTTCAAGGCCAATGTGTTACTTTAACCGATACGATAAATGTTTTGCATAATTTTAAGAACAAATACTCATTCATGTGGAGGATTGTTAGAAATGAATGAGTTGTCTTGGGGAATGTGAAGGCATTAATCGCCTTGGAAGTTAAATAGTCCCACATCTTAGAATAAAATAAACTATTTGTGTTTATATACTAAGATGTGGACACTATGACAATTCATATAGACAAAGAGAGATATAATCCATGAAGGGTGGTGCAACGCACCACCCCGCACACGCGCGCCCGCGCCTATTCCCAAACCCGCATCCGCATCCATGGTGCGGGCGAATGGGCGTTTGAGACGTATTAGAGGCACTTAGCACTTTGCAGTTGGCTTAGCGTGGCTGTTCAGACCGAACAGTTTTTATTTCTGTCCATTCAAATTCAAACGATCGCATCGTTTTGGTAAAGTGTCGCAACCTTTCCAACTGTCGCATCCATTTGAACAAGCACCTTTTACCGAATAGGTGCACCTCCCCGCGCCTATATATAGGCAGGTAGAAAACAGTGAAATTATAATTTTCAGTTTTTGTGCATTTTCTTTCTACACACAACACTCTGTTCTTAAAATACACACTCTTGAGTTCGTCAGTGCTCTGCGGTTGTTACGCAGCATCGCAGAGAAGGTCCGTTTCATCTTGGGAAACAATTGCTCGATACCCTTAAGCGCCGTATAGGGAGCAATATTGTTTCAAGGAAATAGTTTTTAAACACTAGACTTGGACAATACAATCGGTACGCTTTTTACTGCTTTATTTGTTAACTGCACAGTTCTACTCGTAACATTTTGCGATGTTCCTTTGACAGTTTGTTGTTGTTGCAATTTGCAACATAATCGTAACAATTTCGTAACACTTTTGTTACGTTACTGTTAATAATTTGTGTCTAACAATTTCGTAACACTTTTTTGCCGTTACGAATAACAATCTTGAAACAATATTTATTTATTGTTCACTGTTTTGTAGACAAAAATGTCTAATGAAAGCAACAATTCTGCACCAACGCGGACTGTGATTACTACTCAATCTACAAGTATGGTTCCCACAATAGCGCTGTCTCATGGAGAACAGCCGAAAAAGTTCACAGGGATGGACTTCAAGCGCTGGCAGCAAAAGATGCTATTTTACTTGACGACTTTGGGCCTTACAAAGTTTCTTACAGAAGATGCTCCCATAGTCGAAAAATTAGAACCTGATGCAACAAAAGTTGAAGCCTTGAATGTTTGGAAGAGTTCTGACTTTATATGCAAGAACTACATATTAGATGGGCTCGACAACAGCCTATACAATGTCTACTGTACTTCTCGAACTTCCAAAGAACTTTGGATGGTATTAGAGAAAAAGTACAAAATCGAAGGTGTAGGCATGAAGAAATTCATAGTAGGGAAATTACTTGACTTCAAAATGATTGATGCAAAGACCGTTATCAACCAAATTCAAGAGTTAGAAGTCATCATTCACCAACTGCACGATGAAGGAATGACTCTAAGCAAATCCTTTCAGGTTGCCACTGTAATGGAAAAGCTTCCTCCATCATGGAGAGATTTCAAAAACTACCTTAAGCACAAGCACAAGGAGATGACAATGGAGGAACTTGTAATCCGATTGAGGATTGAGGAAGATAACCTAAAATCTGAGAAAAAGACTTTGCATACCATGGTTGCCAAGGCAAATGTAGTCGAGTCAGGGAAACCCAACAAAAGGAAATGTGAGCATCCTCCTAAGAAATCAAAGAAATTTAGGGTTCATGCCATAATTGTGGAAAGAAAGGACACAAAATCGTGGAATGTCGCGCACCCAAGAAAAAGAAATCAGAAGCAAACATGGCTGACATCTCAGAAGGTGTGCCTGATATGTACTTATGTGCAGTAATGTCCGAATGCAACCTTGTTGGTGACTCGATGGAATGGTTTGTAGACACAGGAGCCACACGACACATATGTGCAAATAAGTGGATGTTTACAACCTACAAAAATGCTACTGAGGACGAACGACTTTTTATGGGTAATTCATCCGCATCAAAAGTCAAAGGCAAAGGAAAGATTGTACTAAAAATGACTTCTGGGAAAGAACTAACTTTGGCAGATGTTCTTCATGTTCCAGAGATCCGCAAGAACCTGATTTCCAAATCGCTGCTTAGCAAGCATTGCTTCAAATTCATTTTTGTGTCTTAAAAGTTTGCGTTGTCAAAAAATGGAGTATATGTAGGAAGAGGATATGTTTGTGATGGTTTATTTAAGGCAAATGTAACCGCTATTGTACCAAACAATGATATGAATAAAATTGAATCTTCTACATATATTGTTGATTCCTCTAACATATGGCATTCTAGATTAGGCCATGTAAATTTCGATACCTTACGAAAATTGATTATTCTAGACTTTATACCAAAATGTAACATAGATTCCAACTATAAATGTCAAGTTTGTGCAAAAGCAAAATTGACAAGAACCTCGTTTCATCATTGATGCAGTGCAAAAAGTTAAAGGTCTAGGTCGCTCACGACCTAAGGAGTGTGTAGGTCGCTCACGACCTAACGAGTTAGAGGGGGGAGTGTGTGATGCTGAGAAGAGTGGTTGCACAGGCCAATTCGGTGAAGTGTTAGGTCGCATACGACCTAACAAGGCTTTTAAGTCGGAGCTACGACCTAACAGAAACGAGGTGCTGGAACGACCTAACATGTTCTTAGGTCGCGTACGACCTAACTGTGCAGTGCAACATGGTGAACGACCTAACATAGCACCAAGTACAGAGCTACGACCTAACGGGTTAGTGGATGGCGAGCTAAAACAAGGAGATAGGTCGCTGGAACGACCTAACCTGCTTTTAGGTCGCGTTCGACCTAACGAGTCACGACCTATGTTAGGTCGCAAGGAAACGAAACGAGCTAAGTCAGGTCGCGAAGGCTTAGGTCGCAAAGTCTTAAGTCGCGAAGGCTTAGGTCGCAAAGTCTTAGGTCGTGGAGACTTAGGTCGCAAAGTCTTAGGTCGTGGAGACTTAGGTCGCGAAGAATCTCTGAAGCCGCTTCTGTTAGGTCGCAAACGAAGGGATGCCGCTCATTCTTAGGTCGCAAAGCTCTGGATGCCATTGATTTCCCTAACTCGCCGATCTGGAATGCTGTGTGATCTTAAGTCGCGGAAGATTGTAGCCGTAGATTGTTATGCCGCTTTATCAGATGTGTTCATTTGTTAAGTCGTGGAATAATGTAATAAGGTCGTTACCGACCTAAGTGAGTCGTTTGTCTTTTAACCTGTTTGTTAGGACGCGTCTGTACTAGGTCGCAACATTCAAGGTCGAAGGTCGTTTTCGACCTAAGTACTTGTAATATTTTGAAACTTTTCTGCTGTGTTGAGTTGTAGCCTATAAATAGGCGTGTATGGTCATTTTGTAAAGGTTGTTGATTTTTGAATAAAATTCTCTTTTGATTGCTTTGTGCTTTCATTCCAAATTGGTAGTTGAGTGTAATCTCCTATCTCCTCTTTCGGTTAATCGAGTGCGCTCGATTCAACGATTGTAGAAGCCGATTCGCGGAATCAAGTGCGCTTGATCAACGCTTGAAGAATTGAAGATCTTTGAACCCGGTATCGTGCGCGATCAACGAGTTCGAGATAGCTAGAGTTCGGTATCTTCGGATCAACGAATTCGGGCAATTCAGCATTCGTCAATCCATCGACTGCTACTTTCACCGATTTACATCATTTTTGAAATATCCGCTGCGTCAGTTTTGGTATCAGAGCTTGTTCTAGCCAATCATAGCTAGATCGAGACTTGGAGCCTAATCATTTGAAGAGTTTTGAAGTTTGAGGAGAAGCCGAGCTTGAAGTGTTGGGACACGGCCGAGAGGAAGAAGTTGTTCGCATTTGTTTGAAGATTGAAGTTCGGATTTGCATTGGAGGCCGAAACTTTGTCCATCGTGTTCATCGCGATTTGCTACAAAGTGGAAGTTTTCGATCCGTTTCATTTTGGATCAAAATCCGAAAAGTGTTAGAATTTGTGAAGTTTTCAAGTATGCCGCCAAGAAGAGCTAATCGCCACCAAAACGTAGAAGCTTTATATCGAAGAGAAGAGGCTGATGAGATGGAGCAAAGAATCAATGAGAATTTTAGTGAGAAGCTTAATGAAGGAATTGGCCGATTAGAGAAGCTTATGACGGAGATGAATCAAAATCGGAGAAGGGTTTCACCAGAATCTAACCATGGGGGTAGTAGAGTCTCGCCACATTCTAATCGAGACCGAAGTATTGAAAATGATCAAGGACGTGGGAGGAACGTGAATGATCGCGAACGGAGGAATGTGGATAGAAGGGATGATGGTGGAAGGCGTAATGGTAGTAGAGATGTTGGTGGTCAGAATCGACATCGTTATGCATCTGATTTTGAAGAGGAGTATGATGGTGGTAGTATTCAAGGAAGAGGTCAAGGAAGAAACTATTCTGAGTATGATCACAAGTGGGAATCGGGGATGAAGACAGAAATTCCTGAATTCAAGGGTGGTATGCAAGCAGAGGAGTTTCTAGATTGGGTGGCTAATGTTGAGGAGATTTTTGACTTCAAAGAAGTACCAGAACATCGTAGAGTGAAGTTGGTTGCTACGAGGCTGAGGGGTAGAGCTTTGGCATGGTGGCAGCAAACCAAGCTTACACGTGAACGTATGGGGAAGTCAAAGATTGAATCTTGGGAAAAGATGAAGAAATTGATGAAAGCGACATTCTTACCTTATAATTATCAATCGCTTATGTATCAGAGGTTGCAGAACTTGAGACAAGGAACGAAGTCTGTGAATGACTATGCTGATGAATTTTATCAACTCATTGCAAGGAATGATATTATGGAAACAGAAGAGCAGCTGACATCTAGGTTCATTGGAGGATTGAGAATGCAGATTCAGGATATGGTCAATATGTTCGATCCAAGATCTGTAGCGGAAGCACATCAGAAAGCGTTGGCTTGGGAAAAGCAAGGGAGACGAGGAGGTGGTGTGTTTACTAATTCTAACAATCAAGCGAAGGGTGTTGGAGGAAATTCTAATGTTTCTAAACCTATCAGTAGACCAGTGGTGAAGGAGGCTGAGAAGACAAGGGTTAACAATGGTTTCAAATGTTACAATTTTCAGGAATTGGGTCATAAAAGCAGTGAGTGTCCAAAGCCAAAGAAGAGAACCATGATTGCAGAAGTTGATGATGAGGATGTTGATGAAGATTGTTCTAATCCAGCTGAGGAGGATGAGCAGGATATTGCGTCAGGAGACGAAGGTTGTAACCTAATGCTGAGGAGATCGTGTTTAACACCGAAGCAGGAGGAAGCTAGTTGGTTGAGGAGTAATATCTTTCAGTCAACGTGTACTATTCTGGGGAAGGTGTGTAAGTTTGTGATCGACGCAGGAAGCTGTGATAATATTATTTCAACCGAAGCTGTGACGAAGTTGAAATTGAAGACAGAGAAACATCCGAGTCCATACAAGTTAGCATGGTTGAGAAAAGGAGGAGAAGTGAAAGTGGATAGACGAGTTCGTGTACCATTCTCTATTGGGAAGAAATACAAAGATGAAATATGGTGTGATGTCGTAGAGATGGATGTATGCCACTTATTATTGGGAAGACCATGGCAATATGATCGAGCAGTACTACATGACGGTCGGACCAATAGCTACAGTTTTATGTTTGAAGGCACGAAGATTATTTTAGTTCCGAAGAAGAGATCACAAGAAGAAAGTAAGTCAGAAGAAATCGAAGAGCTGAAAACTTTATTATCTTTGAAAGAGTTTGTTAAGGAGGTTGAGGAAGAACCGGAAGTATTCTTGTTGATTGGGCGTGAGAGCAGTGAAGAAGTTGAAATTCCTGAAGAAGTTAAACCAATCTTGAAAGAATTTGACGATGTATTTCCAGAGGAGTTACCAACGGAGTTACCGCCGTTAAGGGACATACAACATCAGATAGATCTTGTTCCAGGTGCTGTATTGCCACACAGACCACATTATCGAATGAGTCCGAAGGAACATGAAGAGTTGCGGAGGCAGGTAGAGGAATTGCTTGAACAGGGGCGTGTGCAGGAGAGTTTAAGTCCTTGTGCTGTACCAGCTTTATTGGTACCCAAAAGGGATGGAACGTGGAGGATGTGCACTGATAGTCGAGCATTAAATAAGATTACTGTGAGATATAGATTTCCAATGCCGAGGTTGGATGACTTGTTAGATCAAATAAGCGGAGCTACTATATTTTCAAAGATAGATTTGAAGAGCGGATATCATCAAATTCGTATCAGACTGCTTTTAAAACCAGGGAGGGTCTATACGAGTGGTTGGTCATGCCGTTTGGTTTATCAAATGCACCAAGTACTTTTATGAGAGTGATGAATCAGATTTTTCGACCGTTCATTGGGAAATTTGTGGTGGTGTATTTTGATGATATTCTGATTTACAGTGGGAGTCCAGAGGAACATTTGAACCATCTTAGAGAAGTGCTAATGGTATTGCGACAAGAACAATTCTATGCTGCAACGAAGAAATGCGTGTTCATGACGCATAGCGTATTATTTCTGGGGTATGTTGTTTCAGAGAAAGGGATACAGGTTGACCAAAGTAAAGTTGAAGCGATTCGAGATTGGCCGCAACCCAAGACGATAACGGAAGTACGTAGTTTCCATGGGTTGGCTTCATTTTATCAAAGATTTATTCCACACTTTAGTAGTGTGATGGCACCTGTTACAGATTGCATGAAAGGTAAACAGTTTACATGGACAGAGGAGGCAGGGAGTGCTTTTGGGAAGATCAAGGAATTGCTGACGTCTGCACCAATTCTAGTGCTACCTGATTTTCAGTTGGTGTTTGAACTACATACTGATGCATCCAAGGTTGGGATTGGAGGGGTGTTGAGTCAGAAGGGACGTCCAATTGCCTATTTCAGTGAGAAGTTGTCAGGAGCAAAGATGCGATACAGTACATATGATGTGGAGTTTTATGCTGTTGTACAATCTATCAAACACTGGAGACACTATCTATTTCAGAAGGAGTTTGTTCTGTATACTGATCATGAAGCATTGAAGCATTTGCAAGGGCAAGATAAGATTTCAGCGAGACATGCATCATGGATTGCATATCTACAGCAGTTTACTTTTGTTGTTAAACACAAATCAGGGGTGACGAATCGTGTGGCTGATGCTTTGAGCAAGAGGAGTCATTTGTTGACGACAATGAAAGTTGAAGTGACAGGGTTTGAAATATTGCCAGAATTATTTGAAGAAGATCCTTATTTTGCAAAGCTTGTTGAGAAAGTCAAGGACGGAAGTACTGATGAATTTGTGATAGCAGATGGTTTTCTGTTCAAGGGAACTCGATTATGCATACCAGAGTGCAGTTTACGGTTGAAGATTGTGAAAGAATTGCACGACGAAGGTCATGTGGGTAGAGACCGTACACTACAATTGATTTCGCAATCTTACTTTTGGCCATCGATGAGGAAAGAAGTGGAGAGGTTTGTTGAGAGATGTCATATCTGTCAAGTTTCGAAAGGAACTGCGACTAATGCGGGTTTATATATGCCGTTACCGGTACCAACTAAACCATGGGTAGATGTGAGTATGGACTTTGTGCTGGGGTTGCCGAGAATGCAGCGTGGTAATGATTCCATTTATGTGGTGGTTGACCGATTTTCGAAGATGGCACATTTTATTGCTTGTAAGAAGACGGCGGATGCTGTTCATGTTGCTCAGTTGTTTTTCAAGGAGATCTATCGACTTCATGGATTGCCAGAATCTATTGTGTCGGATAGAGATACTCGATTTCTGAGTCATTTTTGGTTGAGTTTGTGGAAAATGGTCGGGACGAAGCTGAAATTTAGTAGTGCTTATCACCCACAAACGGATGGACAGACTGAGGTGGTTAACAGATCATTGGGAAACTTGCTGAGGTGTCTTGTACAAGATAATCTGAAGAGTTGGGATGTGAAGTTATGCCAGGCAGAATTTGCCCATAATCATGCTGTGAATCGAAGTACTGGGTTCAGTCCATTCCAGATTGTTTATTCAAGTTTACCGAAGGGACCGTTAGATTTAACAATGATACCACACTCGAAGGGGACAATTAAGAAAGCTGCTGATTTTGTTGAAGGGCTGACGGAGTGTCATAAAATCGTTCAGGAACGATTGGAGAAAGCAAATGAGAGGTATAAACAAACTGCAGATTTGAAACGAAGAAATGTTGAGTTTAATGAAGGAGATATGGTTTATGCAGTGTTAACAAAGGATCGTTTTCCAGTGGGCACTTATAACAAATTGAAAGCAAGAAAAATTGGTCCTGTGGAGGTCGTAAAACGAATTAATGAAAATGTGTATAAATTGAAGCTGCCAGATGATGTGTATACGTCTGACGTATTCAATGTTAAGCATCTCGTACCATATCATGGGGATGAGTTTGTTGTGGTGGATGCAGAAGGTGCAAATTCGAGGTCGAATTTTTCTCAACCTGGGGAGGATGATGCAGTGCAGAAAGTTAAAGGTCTAGGTCGCTCACGACCTAAGGAGTGTGTAGGTCGCTCACGACCTAACGAGTTAGAGGGGGGAGTGTGTGATGCTGAGAAGAGTGGTTGCACAGGCCAATTCGGTGAAGTGTTAGGTCGCATACGACCTAACAAGGCTTTTAAGTCGGAGCTACGACCTAACAGAAACGAGGTGCTGGAACGACCTAACATGTTCTTAGGTCGCGTACGACCTAACTGTGCAGTGCAACATGGTGAACGACCTAACATAGCACCAAGTACAGAGCTACGACCTAACGGGTTAGTGGATGGCGAGCTAAAACAAGGAGATAGGTCGCTGGAACGACCTAACCTGCTTTTAGGTCGCGTTCGACCTAACGAGTCACGACCTATGTTAGGTCGCAAGGAAACGAAACGAGCTAAGTCAGGTCGCGAAGGCTTAGGTCGCAAAGTCTTAAGTCGCGAAGGCTTAGGTCGCAAAGTCTTAGGTCGTGGAGACTTAGGTCGCAAAGTCTTAGGTCGTGGAGACTTAGGTCGCGAAGAATCTCTGAAGCCGCTTCTGTTAGGTCGCAAACGAAGGGATGCCGCTCATTCTTAGGTCGCAAAGCTCTGGATGCCATTGATTTCCCTAACTCGCCGATCTGGAATGCTGTGTGATCTTAAGTCGCGGAAGATTGTAGCCGTAGATTGTTATGCCGCTTTATCAGATGTGTTCATTTGTTAAGTCGTGGAATAATGTAATAAGGTCGTTACCGACCTAAGTGAGTCGTTTGTCTTTTAACCTGTTTGTTAGGACGCGTCTGTACTAGGTCGCAACATTCAAGGTCGAAGGTCGTTTTCGACCTAAGTACTTGTAATATTTTGAAACTTTTCTGCTGTGTTGAGTTGTAGCCTATAAATAGGCGTGTATGGTCATTTTGTAAAGGTTGTTGATTTTTGAATAAAATTCTCTTTTGATTGCTTTGTGCTTTCATTCCAAATTGGTAGTTGAGTGTAATCTCCTATCTCCTCTTTCGGTTAATCGAGTGCGCTCGATTCAACGATTGTAGAAGCCGATTCACGGAATCAAGTGCGCTTGATCAACGCTTGAAGAATTGAAGATCTTTGAACCCGGTATCGTGCGCGATCAACGAGTTCGAGATAGCTAGAGTTCGGTATCTTCGGATCAACGAATTCGGGCAATTCAGCATTCGTCAATCCATCGACTACTACTTTCACCGATTGACATCATTTTTGAAATATCCGCTGCGTCAATCATGTTGAACGAGAAACTGAACCTCTAGAGCTAATACACACAGATGTATGTGACTTAAAAATGTGTCAAACTGGAGGTGGAAAAAGGTATTCATTACCTTCATTGATGATTGTACGAGGTATTGTTACGTGTATCTCCTTAGAAGTAAGGACGAAGCATTCAACATGTTTAAACATTATAAAGAAGAAGTTGAAAATCAACTCAATAAGAAAATAAAAGCTTTAAGAAGTGATAAAGAAGGAGAATATGAATTTCCCTTTGAGGAATTCTACACCGAACATGGTATTATACACCAAACTACGGCCCCATATTCACCTCAATCCAATGGTATAGTCGAATGGTAAAATAGAACTCTTAAAGAAATGATGAATGCCTTATTAATTAGTTTTGGCTTGCCATATAACTTCTGGGGAGAAGCTATTCTTTCTACAAATCATATTTTGAATAAGATACCAAAAAAGAAAACATCTAAATCTCCCCACGAAATTTGGAAAAATAGACCACCATCCTACAAATACTTAAAAGTGTGGGGGTGTCTTGCGAAAGTAGAGCTACCTAAACCAAAGAAAGTCAAAATTGAACCAAAAACAATTGATTGTGTATTCATTGGATATGCACAAAACAGTGCTACTTGTCGGTTTTTGGTACACATATCTGAAATTGATGATATTCACGTAAATACCATCATTGATTCGAGAAATGCTAGATTTTTCAAGCATGTATACCCTTTAAAACAGAGTACTGAAAATTATCCTCAAAAGAGACTAAGAGAAATTGAAATCACCAATTCCCTTGAGAATACTGAACAAAATATTGATAATGATCAGCAAAATAGAGCTAAATAACAAGAGGAGGAACCAAGGAGAAGCAAAAGTTCAAGGAAATCAAAAATCTTTGGTCCAGACTTCTATACATTTATGTGAGAAGACGATCCATTGACATACAAACAAGCTATATCCTCCACCGATGGCCCTTATTGGAAGAAGACCATTAATAACGAAATCAAATCCATTATGGCAAATCATACATGGAAGTTAGTTGATTTACCCCAAGGATGCAAGACCTTGGGTAATAAATGGATTTTTAAGAAGAAATTGAAACCTAATGGTTCAATAGACAAGTATAAAGCTCGACTTGTGGTTCAAGGTTTCAAACAAAAGGAAGACCTGGACTATTTTGATACATATTTTTCAGCAACTAGAATAACATCAATAAGAATGCTGATAGCAATCACATCCATGCTCAATTTAGAAATACATCAAATGGATGTTTTTTTAAATGGAGAACTGGAAGAAGAAATATACATGAAACAACCTAAAGGTTTCCTAAAAACTGGAAATGAAAGTAAGGTTTATAGATTAAGAAAATCACTATATAGGCTTAAACAAGCGCCAAAACAATGGCATGAAAAATTTGATGAAAATATGACATTAAATGAATTTCATATAAATGAATGTGACAAATGTTTTTATTCTAAACATACAAAGATGGGATATGTCATTGTATGTCTTTATGTAGATGATATACTAATATTTGGAAGCAATAAGGAGATAATAAAATTTACAAAAGATATGCTCTCTGCCAGATTTGATATGAAAGATATAGGAATCGCTGATGTGATACTTGGTGTAAAAATACATAAAACCAACCAAGTATATGTGTTGTCCTAATCACACTACATTGGGAAAATACTTGAAAAGTTTAAACAACACAATATAATATCAGCAAAAACAACTGTAGATTTGAACCAAAACTGTGTTAAAAATAGCGGTGATAGTATTTATCAACTTGAGTACTATCGTATACTAGGCAGCATTATGTACATAATGAACTGCACTACGCCTGAAATAGCATATGCTGTAAGTAAACTCAGCAGATATACTAGCAATCTAGGAAAGAATCACTGGAAAGCTATAATTCGAGTACTAGGATACCTAAGGTATACACAAAGTCATGGACTACATTATGACAGATACCCATCTATAATAGAAGGGAATTGTGATGCAAACTGGATAACTGGTTCATCAGATACGAAATCCATCAGTGGATATGTGTTTACCTTAGCCGGTGGGGCAATATCTTAGAGATCCTCTAAACAAACTTGTATAGCAAGATCAACCATGAAATCATAATTTATTGCCTTAGACAAAGCCGCAGAAGAAACAGATTGGCTTCGAGGTTTCTTAGAAGGTATTCCGAATTGGGAAAAACCTGTACCGCCAATAAGCATACATTGCGATAGCCAATCAGCTATTGTAAGGGCCAATAGTAAGCTTTATAATGGCAAGTCCAGACATATTTGTCGTTGTAACGACCCGTAAATTTTAACTATTTTAATAACGTAATTAGTTAAAATTTTATGAAATTTTAAACGATAAAATTTTGAAATAAAAATTTGATATTTGGAATGCGTCTAATTAATCATAGCAACTAGGAAATTTTCATCAGATAATTTGGAAGTTTATTTTCTAGTGTAATTTTATTCCAATTTAATCAGTTAGGAATTGATGAAAATAAAATGTTTTCAAAACCTAAATATTTTTATATAGAAAAATTCTAAACCATCTTCTGAGCAAGACGTCATTTTTCGTTTTTCCAAATTCGGATTTCTTTAGCTCCGTCGATCTTATTTTTCTGCGTTTTTGTTGCATTTTCCACTAGTAGAAAATTTGAATTTTTATAATTCTACCATACCACTGATATCTGTATACCGTTTCGATCATCTCATGGTGATGATCTCAACAGTGTATTCATTTGTGTATTTCGAAAATTTGGTATGCGATGAAATCTGTGGAACGGTAAATCGTACCGGTACACGTTTTAAACTTTTGGTTTCTATCCACCTTTCATATACCTACCCGTTGAATTCAAAACAGCCAATTGTTTTTCCATATTCCCAAATATTAATAGCAAACATTTAATATTCTCACCGGTTCCTATATTCACTATTTTTGTTTCATCATCTCACGTTCGTTCATTTTTTCTTCCCGTTTGTTCTTCTTGGTTCTGCCAAGAAAAATATATAGAGCACTCTTTTCTTTTGTGTGAAGCAATCACCGGTCCACCTCACTTCCACGCATGCTCTACCCTCCACCAACAACATCTTCGAACACCCATGCACGCACGCACGCTCCAGACCATATCAGATCACCCCGGCCTGTCACCATCTCGCCACCTGAGACGGCAGCTCCTCTATTCGCCGCTGTGCTTTTCAATTGCTCGACTCTCACCATTTTTCACCCCCGTGTGTGTATATTTCCAGGTCAGTATTTATATATATGTTAGTTATATATGCTGTTGGATTTAGTTTTATACATTTTATAAACAGTTTATATGTTACGGTATGTTTATGGAAATAGTATGTGTATTATAAAGCTACTATATGTTAGTTTATTTACTGATATATATAAGTATACTTAGATTCGAGTTTTAAGTTGTATATGGATTTCAGAAAATTATATATATTTACAATATTTATATTTAGGTTTTATTCAAAGTTTGCGACAACTAGTATATATATATATATATATATCTTTAGTAGACAAAATATCAGTTTATATGCAAGGATCTGGTTTTTTATGATATAAGATTGTAAAGTTGTATGGATCCAGCTTGTGTTTATATAAAATGCAAGCTTATATATACGATATGTTAAGTTCAAATATATATATCATAACAAATCAAGTTTAGGTTGAGTTTTATAATAAAAGATTGATTTTTATTTATTAGTATATGTATATCAGGTTATATACGTTGATCAATTGGTCTTATTTATAAGTCATATTTGTGCTAGTTTATATTTATATGCAAGTTTATGTAAGTTGTATTATATGTCAGTCTTTTTGGGAGTTGGTTTATATGAATTCAAAATGTGTCGGTACCAGATATTATATCCCGGTTCACATATGTTAGTGTATACTACTTGATATAATATGTTTTGTTATAATGTTAGATTTATATGGGTGTATACGTTATACTTGCATATATATTAAGTTGTGTATGTATATCAAATATGTTTGAGTCGTATGTATATGAGAAGATTGCATACCTATTATATTTGAGTCGGCATGAATACCTATTTACTTCTAAATTTTGATAAATATATTTTGTGTTTATATATATAAGTAAATTTATATACATTTTGGCCTATATTTATTACATATATATACTGTTTATTTCAAAGGTGTAATAGATATGTAAGTGTATATATTAAGCTATATATATTAATATTCATATATGATATGTATACTATACGGTTGCATGCATAAAGGATATCAGTTTTGGGAAATGATTTCATATACTCTATATATACATGGGTTAGATATATATTAGGTTGGCATATCTTTTGTTCAATGTCTGGGACATATATTTTTTTTTTAAATGTAAGTATTTGGCATTTACATGTATTCATTTCAATATATAATATATATATATGTTCAATTTTTTTTTCTATGTGTGTTTTAATTTGAAGCAATGAATTTTGAAATACATATCTATTTAATTTAATATGTGGTTAAATTGGAATATGATTTTTATTATATATATATATATAGTTATATATATAGTTGTATATATGAGTTCACTCATACCAATTATATTCGTCGATCCTGTTCTGATTTGATTTCGTCCATTCCTATTTATCAGCTCTGTCGCCAAAATCCATGCCAATCTTGATTTGGATTTCGTGCTTGGATTCGTAACTCATCTCAGTCTCGTTCATTTCTAACCTTGAAAGGTGAGCAATCAATCACGATTAACGTTCTTATATTTAATAAATTTTATTTCAATTGAAACGACAATTGAAATATGCTGCTGTTAGTTATTTATATTGCTATATCTATGCCATCATCTGTATCTATTCACCTATGACACCTGACACCATTATCTGTTATTTATATTGATATATATATATATATATATATATATGCCATCATCTGTATTTGTTCACCTGTGACATCCGACACCCTTATCTGTTATTTATACTGATGATATATGTCTGTTACCGTTGTTATATTATTATCATATCTGTTATCGCTCTGCAAGTTCCCTGTTAGTATAGAATTCACTATGGGTTGAAATGATACATACCCGAATGATCTGTAGAATAAGAGAAAATCGTTATGGGTTGAAATGATAAACCCAAGCAATTTTCAATTGAATTGAATTTGGGATTTCGGGTTGAAAAGATATATACCCGAATATAATTTAAACTATGGATTGAAATGATAAATATCTGTATCACTTGACCATAAGATAGAAAATTATATACAGACACCATTGGTCTATATATATAAATATTTTGAAAAATGATTTCTATTGTTTTGAAAATAAATATATGGTTTTAATAAATATTGATTTTAAAGATTTATTAAAGTTGATTTGAATCAATATAAAAATATGTTTTGAGTATTTATGTAAAATTTATATTTTCAAATATAGAGTTTATAATGTTCAGGTTGAAAGATAAATTTGAAATTGATTTGGAATTCTTAATTATTTAATAATTATACTTAAATAAGTTTGATTCAAAATCTATTAAATTTAAAATCTTAAGATATTTTTTATAACTTGAATTTGATTAAAAAGTGGCTTAAATGAATATTTCAACCTTATATAAATTTAAAAGGGATATTTTGTTTATATAAATTTGTAAATTGAAGTTGTATTTAGATGTATTGAAATGATTAAAGAAATATCTCAGAAACTAAATGTAATGAAATTAAATTTAGATATAAATGGAATTATCAAATTTAGTTTTTGAAATATGGAATATTTAAAGCTTTGAAATATATTGAAATTTAATGGTTTATTTTGTGGTTCAAATATGTATTTGAAATTGATAATTTGAAATGGTCTATTTAGAAACTGAATCGAATTGAAATTGATGATTTGAAATTTGATTAAATTTGAATTTTGGAATTCGAGTTTATGTGAATTGATTTGTGAAATTTAAGGGAGCTATTTTATATAAAGTATTTTAAACTATATCTAAAACTATTTATATTTTACTTTATAAATTTTAATATAAATTATTTTAATATAAATCATTTTCAATATAAATTATTTTATTATAAACTATTTTAACTTATAACTATTTTATATAAACTATTTTATATAAACTATTTTATTCTATAAACTATTTTTCTATATATACAAATTTTAATATCTAAACTGTTTAAGAGGAAAGTGTTAGGATTCCAAAATGTTATGATTTCAAGCTATGATTTCAAAGTGTTATGAATTTCAAGGTTTTGATTTCCAAAGTGTTTTGATTTTAAAAGACTTATGATTTCGAAAGCGATATAACTTTGGGAAGTGATATGATTTTGGAAATGGATTTATTTGAAGTGAAAGTGATATCGAGTTGATATGGTTTTGAAATGGCAATGATATGTCGATTTTGAAATATAACTATTTTGAAAGTTTATTAAATGACCATCGGTGTAATAATACGTAGTTATTAAAGAGACCGGGATCGGATATGGACATACTCTCTGTCGATACCGAAAACCACTTTAATAACTAATATACGCGCACTGTTGATCCAGAACGAAGTGGATGGTTTTGGTGAACGCGTTGACTGAAGAAAGAGAACGATTTTGGATGACCCCTGATATGATTAAAACAAGAGCCGCGCCAGGCCACTGAGGATCGCCATCTCTAGCGGACACACTTCTTCGATACCTTATCTATTACTTATGTGATTCGATTTGGGTGCACCCCTTGATTTGGGAGTGTTGTTTCACGGTGTTGGGGTAGTAGCTGCTATGCCCGACATCAGTCCGGATCAGGCAACTACTAGTATCCTAGTTGGTATCGCCTCATGTACCTTGTCATACTGCTTATCCTATCGCGACCACTACGATTTGTTTTGTGTTATACCTATGGGGTACACTCTGATAACCACTAGTTTACGGTGGGGTTTACGGTGCTGTATAGACTATGACATTATAAAAATGTGTTAAGGGGGATTATGGTAACGCCTTAACGCTATTTTGATACTTTATATGACTGATTAGACATTATCTACTTAGCGTACACTATTACATAGTAGATAGTTTAACGGATCCTTAGAGGATGGTTATCCCAAACATCCTTTGAGTTACTTGTATTTTAGTTGTTATTTCACTTGAGTTGGATTTACTGATATAAGAATGTTAATCCTGACTCGAGTGTTTTGTGTTTTCTTTACGCTCGGGTCAGACTGAGTGATACAGTATTCGAGACTCACCTTTGGAGTTGGAGCTTCGCTTGGAGATCTAGCTATCTATCCAGCTTTCAGTTATTCAGTTGATTCCAGTGATGTATTCAGATCTTGTATTTGACTATTGTATTGAGATATCTATGTATTCGAGACCTCTGTTGTATCTTGTTTAACTCTGTTATATATATAGTAGCTTCATGAACTACTATTCTTTGTTTCCGTTGCATTATTGTTATATTACTCTGTGTCTGTGATCTGTAATTATTTTATTTACTGTATATGTTGAGTTTTGCCAATTTAAATTAACAATCTATTATTTTGAATTATTCAAGTCCGACATGTGTGTCTGCCTATGCACTTGTGGATTTATTGTCGATTTGAATGGTCCAAAATAGCGGGTCGTTACAGTTGGTATCAGAGCTCTGGTTTTAGGCAAAACTCAGCATATAGAGTAAATTAAATTACAGAATCACGTTCGTTCGAGCTTGAATTCCTTCTTCTTTGACTCGGTTTCTTTGAATTTTGGAACGTTCCCTTCGGTTCCAAAGTCCATTCGTGTCTCCCGTATTCGTGTCTTTTTAATTCTGGAGTATCCCATAACTCCACTTCGAATGATCTCTATAATAAATCGGCGGTCTTGCCAATCTCTGAATGATTTGTAAAAGAGTGAAGCCTCTTTACAATCGGTATTGATTAACCGGAGATTTCTGTATCCTCGGTTTACGATGTTGTTATCTTTTGCTATACCCGAATGCTAACTTTGGCGATTGAATGTCGATTTGTCATAGAATTCTACATCGAATTTATTCTTGGAATCACGGTTGACCCGGTTAAGGTTACCCGCGATTTATATAAGTTTGTCCATCTTCTGTTTGAAAACTCAATTATCCTATCTCCCTATCGAGTCTACCTTTTAGTTGAATTCTTTTAGTTAGAGTTTCTCTAATTTGAATCTCTATCTTTGTTTGAAATCCATTCGAGGGATCCGAGTGAGGGAGTGTATTTGTAATTAATATAAAATATTTTGTGTTTATAGTGTGTTGTTTGAGTTGTCGATGTTGGTTTGGATTTTCGATCGATTCGTCTGATCAACGCTGTCGATAGGATTTCCAAAACACTTGAACAGAGCAAACTGACACAATATTGATTTCAAATTTGGTAAATGAAATAATTTTGTATGATTATATTATAAATATATAAGTAAAAGTTTCTGGAATGAAGAAAAAAGAGGTTAATTAATTGGTTGTTTGAAATGATAATATTTGATTATCATTTATTGTTCTAAATGAATTTATAAACATGGTTTATAAATTGATTTAGAATTTAAATAAATTTAAATCAGGAATTTGAGAATTTAATTTCCGATGATTCCAAACTCTGGTTTTAAAATTTTAAATGTATATTATATAAAGTATTTTCGAAAATAAATGATTTTCAAAGAATTTTAATGTTTAAATCAGTACTCTTCTCTTTTGTCGCTGGAAAATAATTTCGGGGATGGCGGCCACATCATCGACATTCATTTTCGAGTTTCAAAGTGAAGAGACCATTCAGTAGCTCTGCTACACTTTGTTTGGAAATTTAATTTGATTTGAATTCCTGTGGTATGACCTGATTTATTATATATATAAAGATTTAATTTTGATCTGATATATACTATATATATATATCTCAAAATTGTTTGAAGTAAATCGGAGATTTAAATTCTTAAGTTTATGATTTAAAGATGATTTCAATTATAAACTGAAGTCAAAATTTTTGGATAAATATTTAAACTTGAAATAATTGAATTTGAAAATTTTATTTGTATAGTACTAAATTGCATTTCAAATATAACTTACCTAAATTATTCAGAAGTTAAAATGTAATTGGATAATACACAATATAAAATGATTTTATAAATAAAATTTGAGTGTTTATAATAAATGTTATACACTTAGATTCTAATTATAAAAAAAATGCTAATAAAGATGATAGAATAATAAGTTAATTGAATGAGATGAATAAATTTTGTTCTGAAAGAATTAACAAATTGAAATCAGATCAACTTATGGAAATACCTTAAATTTAAACCAATTATTGAATATAAATGAATTTAAATTGAAATTTATATGGTTTAAATTAATTTATATGGTTTAAATATATGTGATAAGATATATTAAGTGGAATAAACTTAATAATAATTTGGAATAAAAGAATTAGATTTGTTGAATAAAATATGAGTACAATAAATGATTATACAAATTGATGATTTAGAAATTGTTAATTGAGGATGATTAGATAATAAGATAATGAATTTAGAAATAGATAGATTGATTTAACTTAAGTGAACTCAAAGGGATTTAAACAAATTGTTAAATATTAATTAATTTAAATTGAAATTTATATGGTTTAAATTAATTGTTTTACTTGTATTCCAATCTATTTTCTTTCTGGTTGTTTCTATTCTCCTACCTCCTTCCTTTTCGGGGACGAAAAGTTTTGAGTGGGGGAGAGTGTAACGACCCGTAAATTTTAACTGTTTTAATAACGTAATTAGTTAAAATTTTATGAAATTTTAAACGATAAAATTTTGAAATAAAAATTTGATATTTGGAATGCGTCTAATTAATCATAGCAACTGGTAAATTTTCATCAGATAATTTGGAAGTTTATTTTCTAGTGTAATTTTATTCCAATTTCATCAGTTAGGAATTGATGAAAATAAAATGTTTTCAAAACCTAAATATTTTTACATAGAAAAATTCTAAACCATCTTCTGAGCAAGGCGCCATTTTTCGTTTTTCCAAATTCGGACTTCTTTAGCTCCGTCGATCTTATTTTTCAGCGTTTTTGTTGCATTTTCCGCTAGTAGAAAATATGAATTTTTATAATTCTACCATACCACTGATATCTGTATACCGTTTCGATCATCTCGTCGTGCTGATCTCAACAATGTATTCATTTGTGTATTTCGAAAATTCGGTACGTGATGAAATCTGTGGAATGGTAAATCGTACCGGTACACGTTTTAAACTTTTGGTTTCTATCCACCTTTCATATACCTAACCGTTGAATTCAAAACAGCCACTTGTTTTTCCATATTCCCATATATTAATAGCAAACATTTAATATTCTCACCGGTTCCTATATTCACTATTTTGGTTTCATCATCTTACGTTCGTTCATTTTTTCTTCCCGTTTGTTCTTCTTGGTTCTGCCAAGAAAAATATATAGAGCACTCTTTTCTTTTGTGTGAAGCAATCACCGGTCCACCTCACTTCCACGCATGCTCTACCCTCCACCAACAACATCTTCGAACACCCATGCATGCATGCACGCTCCAGACCATATCAGATCACCCCGGCTTGTCACCATCTCGCCACCTGAGACGACAGCTCCTCTATTCGCCGCCGTGCTTTTCAATTGCTCGACTCTCACCATTTTTCACCCCCGTGTGCGTATATTTCCAGGTCATTATTTATATATATGTTAGTTATATATGCTGCTGGATTTAGTTTTATACATTTTATAAACAGTTTATATGTTACTGTATGTATATGGAAATAGTATGTGTATTATAAAGCTACTATATGTTAGTTTATTTACTGATGTATATAAGTATACATAGATTCGAGTTTTAAGTTGTATATGGATTTCAGAAAATTATATATATTACAATATTTATATTTAGGTTTTATTCAAAGTTTGCGACAACTAGTATATATATATCTGTATTAGACAAAATATCAGTTTATATGCAAGGATTTGGTTTTTTATGATATAAGATTGTAAAGTTGTATGGATCCAGCTTGTGTTTATATAAAATGCAAGCTTATATATACGATATGTTAAGTTCAAATATATATATCATAACAAATCAAGTTTATGTTGAGTTTTATAAAAAAAGATTGATTTTTATTTACTAGTATATGTATATCGGGTTATATACGTTGATCAGTTGGTCTTATTTATAAGTCATATTTGTGCTAGTTTATATTTATATGCAAGTTTATGTAAGTTGTATTATATGTCAGTCTTTTTGGGAGTTGGTTTATATGAATTCAAAATGTATCGGTACCAGATATTATATCCCGGTTCACATATGTTAGTGTATACTACTTGATATAATATGTTTTGTTATACTGTTAGATTTATATGGGTGTATACGTTATACTTGCATATATATTAAGTTGTGTATGTATATCAAATATGTTTGAGTCGTATGTATATGAGAAGATTGCATACCTATTTTATTTGAGCCGGCATGAATACCTATTTACTTCTAAATTTTGATAAATATATTTTGTGTTTATATATATAAGTAAATTTATATACATTTCGGCCTATATTTGTTACATATATATACTGTTTATTTCAAAGGTGTAATAGATATGTAAGTGTATATATTAAGCTATATATATTAATATTCATATATGATATGTATACTATACGGTTGCATGCATAAAGGATATCAGTTTTGGGAAATGATTTCATATACTATATATATACATGGGTTAGATATATATTAGGTTGGCATATCTTTTGGTCAATGTCTGGGTCATATATATATTTTGTTTTAAAATGTAAGAATTTGGCATTTACATGTATTCATTTCAAAATATAATGTATATTTATGTTCGATTTTTTTTTCTATGTGTGTTTTAATTTGAAGCAATGAATTTTGAAATACATATCTATTTAATTTAATATGTGGTTAAATTGGAATATGATTTTTATTATATATATAGTTGTATATATGAGTTCACTCATACCAATTATATTCGTCGATCCTGTTCTGATTTGATTTCGTCCATTCCTATTTATCAGCTCTGTCGCCAAAATCCGTGCCAATCTTGATTTGATTTGGATTTCGTGCTTGGATTCTTAACTCATCTCAGTCTCGTTCATCTCTAACCTCGAAAGGTGAGCAATCAATAACGATTAACGTTCTTATATTTATTAAATTTGATTTCAATTGAAACGACAATTGAAATATGCTGATGTTAGTTATTTATATTGCTATATCTATGCCATCATCTGTATCTGTTCACCTATGAAACCTGACACCATTATCTGTTATTTATATTGATATATATATTCCATCATCTATATCTGTTCACCTGTGACATCTGACACCCTTATCTGTTATTTATACTGATGATATATGCCTGTTACCATTGTTATATTATTATCATATCTATTATCACTCTGCAAGTTCCCTGTTAGTATAGAATTCACTATGGGTTGAAATGATACATACCCGAACGATCTGTAGAATAGGAGAAAATCGTTATAGGTTGAAATGATAAACCCAAGCGATTTTCAATTGAATTGAATTTGGGATTTCAGGTTGAAAAGATATATACCCGAATATAATTTAAACTACAGATTGAAATGATAAATATCTGTATCACTTGACCATAAGATAGAAAATTATATACAGACACCATTGGTCTATATAGATAAATATTTTGAAAAATGATTTCTATTGTTTTGAAAAGAAATATATGGTTTTAATAAATATTGATTGTAAGATTTATTAAAGTTGATTTGAATCAATATAAAAATATGCTTTGAGTATTTATGTAAAATTTATATTTTCAAATATAGAGTTTATAATGTTCAGGTTGAAAGATAAATTTGAAATTGATTTGGAATTCTTAATTATTTAATAATTATACTTAAATAAGTTTGATTCGAAATCTATTAAATTTGAAATCTTAAGATATGTTTTATAACATGAATTTGATTAAAAAGTGGCTTAAATGAATATTTCAAACTTATATAAATTTAAAAGGGATATTTTGTTTATATAAATTTGTAAATTGAAGTTGTATTTAGATGTATTGAAATGATTAAAGAAATATCTCAGAAACTAAATGTAATGAAATTAAATTTAGATATAAATAGAATTATCAAATTTAGTTTTTGAAATATGGAATATTTATAGCTTTGAAATATATTGAAATTTAATGGTTTATTTTGCGGCTCAAATATGTATTTGAAATTGATAATTTGAAATGGTCTATTTAGAAACTGAATCGAATTGAAATTGATGATTTGAGATTTGATTAAATTTGAATTTTGGAATTCGAGTTTATGTGAATTGATTTGTGAAATTTGAGGAAGCTATTTTATATAAAGTATTTTAAACTATATCTAAAACTATTTATATTTTACTTTATAATTTTAATATAAATTATTTTAATATAAATCATTTTCAATATAAATTATTTTATTATAAACTATTTTAACTTATCACTATTTTATATAAACTATTTTATATAAACTATTTTATTGTACAAACTATTTTTCTATATATATAAATTTTAATATCTAAACTGTTTAAGAGGAAAGTGTTAGGATTCCAAAATGTTATGATTTCAAGCTATGATTTCAAAGTGTTATGAATTTCAAGGTTTTGATTTCCAAAGTGTTTTGATTTTAAAAGACTTATGATTTCGAAAGCGATATAACTTTGGGAAGTGATATGATTTTGGAAATGGATTTATTTGAAGTGAAAGTGATATCGAATTGATATGGTTTTGAAATGGCAATGATATGTCGGTTTTGAAATATAACTATTTTGAAAGTTTATTAAATGACCATCGGTGTAATAATACGTAGTTATTAAAGAGACCGGGATCGGATATGGACATACTCTCTGTCGATACCGAAAACCACTTTAATAACTAATATACGCGGAGTGTTGATCCAGAACGAAGTGGATGGTTTTGGTTAACGCTGTGACTGAAGAAAGAGAACGATTTTGGATGACCCCTGACATGACTAAAACAGGAGCCGCGCCGGGCCACTAAGGATCGCCATCTCTAGCGGACACACTTCTTCGATACCTTATCTATTACTTATGTGTTTCGATTTGGGTGCACCCATTGATTTGGGAGTGTTGTTTTGCGGTGTTGGGATAGTAGCTGCTATGCCCAACATCAGTCCGGATCAAGCAACTATTAGTATCCTAGTTGGTATCGTCTCATGTACCTTGTCATACTGCTTATTATATCGCGACCACTACGATTTGTTTTGTGTTATACCTATGGGGTACCCTCTGATAACCACTAGTTTACGGTGGGGCTTACGGTGCTGTATAGACTATGACATTATAAAAATGTGTTAAGGGGGATTATGGTAACGCCTTAACGCTATTTTGATACTTTATATGACTGATTTTACATTATCTACTTAGCGTACACTATTACATAGTAGATAGTTTAACGGATCCTTAGAGGATGGTTATCCCAAACATCCTTTGAGTTACTTGTATTTCAGTTGTTATTTCACTTGAGTTGGATTTATTGATATAAGAATGTTAATCCTGACTCGAGTGTTTTGTGTTTTCTTTACGCTCGGGTCAGACTGAGTGATACAGTATTCGAGACTCACCTTTGGAGTTGGAGCTTCGCTTGGAGATCCAGCTATCTATCCAGCTTTCAGTTATTCAGTTGATTCCAGTGATGTATTCAGATCTTGTATTTGACTATTGTATTGAGATATCTATGTATTCGAGACCTCTGTTGTATCTTGTTTAACTCTGTTATATATATATATATAGTAGCTTTATGAACTACTATTCTTTGTTTCCGCTGCATTATTGTTATATTACTCTGTGTCTGTGATCTGTAATTATTTTATTTACTGTATATGCTGAGTTTTGCCAATTTAAATTAACAATCTATTGTTTTGAATTATTCAAATCCGACATGTATGTCTGCATATGCACTTGTGGATTTATTGTCGATTTGAATGGTCCAAAATAGTGGGTCATTACAGTTGGTATCAGAGCTCTGGTTTTAGGCAAAACTCAGCATATAGAGTAAATTCAATTACAGAATCTCGTTCATTCGAGCTTGAATTCCTTATTCTTCGACTCGGTTTCTTTGAATTTTGGAACGTTCCTGTAACGACCCAGAATTTTTGATAATTAAAATTTGAATATTTAATTAATTTTAAATATTAATAAATGGAATTTAGAAGTCGAATGATTTATTTTTCGAATATTGGATTTAATTGGATAATTAAATCGATAATTTAATAGTTAAATTCCAGAAATAATTGAAAAACGAGTTTAAAATGATTGAAAATGATTTGTAAAATTTTATTTAATCATACTGAAGTTATAGAAAGGTTATAGAACTTTCAGAATCGAATTTGGAGTTAATCTATGAAAATCGAATATTTTAATATTTAATTATCGACTGTAAAAATAGCCAATTTTCGAACAGCCTCAGAATTTAACGAGACCAGTTCCATTGGATCCGTAATAGTTAGTTATTATCGGATTTCAATTTTCGTATCCATCGGAGTTATCATTTGACCGTGGCAGCTCGAAACGCATCGATATCGTTTTAATTTTAAATCGTCAAGTTAAAATAGTCATTTTTCAAACAGTGTCGGATTTCAACGAAACCAGTTTCATCGGATCCGTAATGTGATATTATTGTAAGATTTCAAATTTCGTAATTTTTGGATTTACCATTTGTCCGGTGCAAATTAAAACGTCTCGAAATCGATTTAAATCGGGTTAATTTAAATTGATCGTTTATTGTCATATCTCACACATACGATCGAATTAGCTTCCGAAACCTGTTCCATTGCGTTCGGAACGCGGGGTAAACCTTAGAAACATCAGCCGGCATGTTCGATTTCGAGTTCGGAAAATCCGGAGTGAATAGTGTTCGTCGTTTTTTCTATAAAAGCACCCCTTTAATTCATTTTGCAAACCAGAAAACCCTAGAGCGTTTGTTCCAGCCGCCATTTACATTTTTAATGGCTGAGAATATTCGATCTTTCTCCACTAATTTCTTCGAATCCGTTCAATATTTTTGAAAATCTTCTAAAGCAAAATTGAAGAGCACTCCGAGGTCTTTCAATCCATACGGTAATGATCATCTATGGAACGTCGTGATGCTCGAATTTCTACTTTGAAACCCCAACGTTCGCACGCGTTTTTCTATGCGTGGTGAGGGCCGAGTGTCGTGCTATTCACGTCGAGGGTGTAGGGGGTGATGGCCGTTCGGTTGGTGGGGGTGTGATGAAGATTCGTCGACGTTAGGGTGGCGCGGCTGGGATAGTTCGAACGCGTGGATGGGTTTTTTTGTTACGTTCGTGACTATCTGGGAGAAGAGGGAAGAAATAGGATGAGTGGCCTAGATCTGGGAATTCAAAATCTACGGTCAGATGGAGTATGGTTTGAAAAAAATTGAAATAAAGTTGTAAATTATTTTATAATAAATCGTATTAACTTTGAAAAATCGTATCTTTGTCATACGAGGTCGGATTGTGACGAAACGACTTGCGATGGGATCGTATTGTCGAGCACTACGCAATGCAACTGATTTGGAGTCATTTGGAGCTAGTTTGAATTTCGGGTAAAATTAAACGTCCGTTTAATTTTATTCGAAATAAACGCTGAAATCAGAATTAAAATCACGGTGAGATTTTCTCACTCAAATTGAATGTGGAATTTTTACAGTTATTGATTGTTTGATTGACTGTTTGGAATGTGCTATTAGATATGATAGGATATATCTATATATATAGCAGTATATACATATTGGCATATGTATATATTGGATTGATTGATTTCCCGCCTCGTATAGCGGATGAGACCCTATTGCGCCGTTAGTAAGCGGATTTTTATAAAAACCTATATACCGCGATAATTCCGTACTAGAGCGGAATTGGTATTGTGCTAATGTCTTTGGATGCAGGGAAACAGGTTGGAGGGATCCAACTGGATTCCTCACCGTATTGATTATTTACAGATATTTTGATATATTCTGTTATCATATGATGATATATGATATTTGACTGTTGTGATGGACTGATTGGTGTTGTTGCATCATCGGATTCAGTTTTGAAATGTAAAAATAACGACTTTTATTTTAAAAGGGTTTTTAAAGTGATTTTTGAAAACATACGTTTTATGGAATTTTTGAATCGATTTATAAACGTAAAATTTTAAAGTTATAAAAGTTATAATTTTTAGTGAAATATAACCGAAGTGTCGTTTTTGAAATAAAAGTCGATTTATTTATAAAATGGTTTAAGTTGGGATTTTTGAATAACTATAAACGATTTGTATAGAAAGATTTATAAAAATTGATATTTTTGTAAATCAAAATATTGGACTTATAAAACGAATTTTTATAAGTGTTAGAAAGAAGTATAAATAGATTTCATAAGTGAATGAAATTAATAGATTTATAACGTGAAGTTATAAAGTAAATAGATATTGTAGAATAAGAGATTTATAAGAAATTTACTTATAAATTTGACTTTTGCACTTAGATGGGATATAAATAGAAATTGCAAAATGAAATGATTTTGTAAGTAGGAATCGTTATAAAGTACAAATGTGATTTATAAAAGTTGTTTTATAAATCCGAAATCACTTATTCTTATAAGTGAATTTTTGAAGTTAATAAAATGAGATTTATAAACCGGAGTTGTTATAGAAAATAGAAAATGGAATTTATAAACGTTGTTTTATAAATTCGGAAACCAATCGATTGAATTTGATAAATTAAATATAGAAGATTATCAAAGGAGATATATTCGCGATTTTGGATAGCGAATTATTATCGAAATAAAACGTGTAGAAAATAGTGAAATGTAAATAGTAAAGTATATTCACGATTTTGGATAGTGAATATATTGTTAAGTAAAATGAACTTGTTTTGGGAAAGCGATATTACAGAAATGAAGTAATTGTTTTAAAAGATGTTTTAAAACGTGATAAGTATCGAATACATAGATTTCAACATTTATTGTTGAAATAGACGTTTTCGAGGAATAAGGAAATGATGAACTATAACACTGTTGTTATAGTAAATGATTTCCAAAAGGAAATGTTTACTGAAAGGATCCTAAGAGCGGAGTTTCCAAGGAAATTTGCACCTCCTACTATCCAAGCCTATAGGGGAACCAGTGACCCTAATCATTTCCTCTACAAGTACGATTGGCATATGACTGGTGCAAGAGCATCAGACGAGATCAAGTGTCGGTACTTTCCAGTATACCTGGAAGGTGTGGCTTTGCTTTGGTTCACAAAACTTCCAGTTCGGTCTGTAGATAAATTCTCCGACTTAACGCAAAAGTTTAAAGAACAGTTCAGATTGTATGCTTCAAAAGCTAAGGATATAATGTCACTGTCTAACCTTGAACAAGCGCCCGGAGAATCAATCAAATCTTTCTTGAGCCGTTTCAATATAGCTTTAGCCGAAGTAGAAAATGCAGAACCACGCATGATCCTGACTTATTTGATGAGAGCCATTGATAAATCGAGTGAATTTGGGATATGGTTAAAGATGAAAGAACCAAACTCACTTGATAAATTTTATAAAAAGGCCGATGAGTTCATTCGCCTTGAAAGCCTTTCTGCAACATCGAAAGTGGTCACCGCCCAGACTGATAATGACAATGTCCCACCTAAGAAAAGAGAATCTGAAAGTCAGAAAAGGGAGAATGAAGGAGGAAAAAGCCAGGGAAATGAAAAGAAACCTCGCCGCTTTAATCCTTCGGACTTTACTCCTTTAACTGATACACCAAGAAATATCATTTTTGCAACAAAGGACGTTGTCAGGTATCCTAAGCCGCCTGAGATGACGAGAGGGGCAAAGCGTAATGGAAAATTCTGCCAATTTCACAATCAACCTGGCCATGACACTGACCAATGTCGCGAATTAAAGAAGGTGATTGAAGAATTGCTAGAGCAGGGTAAACTCCAACAATACGTTAAAAGGAGCGGAGTCGATCCAACCTCATCTACTCGGGATCAACAACACCCTACCCATCAATCCGATTCTCACAACAACACTGCAGTGCAAGATTCAGAAAAGCTTGTCATTAATGCTATCACAGGGGGACCATACCCAGCAAGCAGAAGTTGGGATGACTACTAATTACCCACAAAACTGCGACTGGGGCACCTCTCACTTTCTCTGGCATAAAAATCCAAAAGCTATGAATCAAGCACAAATGGAAATCCAGCTTGGAGATTCTGAAACAACAATAACTAGCATTCATTTTTACTTAACTGCATTGCTTGAATTTGTAAAGATAATGATAGATGTGTAACTTCTGCATTGTAAACCGCTGAGAAATCAGCGTGACTCAATAATGAAAAACTATGCATTGTGTTTCTATTATAAAATGCCTGTTATATTTCGATGTGTAAATACTCTAAATGTATTGCTGAAATATCGATCTAATACTGCAAGTCATTAAAGCAAAGCTCACCCATCGCAAAGCTAAGCGAGCCTTGCAAATCATTTATTAAAGCAAATTTCAAGCAACAAAAATTTCAAACTCAAATCCCACACAAGAGGAGCTTCACATAAAAAGTTGACGGCTCCACTATGTCAAGCCCTCGTTAACTGGTTGCGATCGTTGATATAAAAAGGCATCCAACCAAATAACTTGCGTTTACTCTGTGAAATCATTCAACAGTGAAGTCTACTTCTTCGGATAAAGCAATTTACTTGCAAGAGAAAGAAACATGCGCTTGGAAACGATGATAAAGGATCGCAGATTGGCGGATGATGATACAACATGAGCAGGCAAACATGGAAGCAACCAAAGGGAGGTATGCCTCTCAACAGGAAAGCAGGTAGATCCACTAAAGGGATACCTTCCCAAGCAGAAGGAATAAGACCCTCGCTAGCTGATTGTGATGCATCCAATCAGGCAGCTTGTGTCCATCCCATGGATCTACTTGCCCCTAAGACGCAACCTTCCTGGCACACCAACCAACTGATGCTCCTTCCCAAAGGTCAACAAAGCCCTCTAACGAGGCACGCCAATAAATGGAGAACTTTCCTCAATCAAAAAGATCGGTGGGACTACCAAAGAGGCACCTTGTTAATTGATTGCGATCGTTTGTACAAACAAACATCCGATCAAACAACTTACGCCTGTCCCGTGGACCCCTCCGGCCATGAGAAAGTAACTTCCAGGCAATCACAAGCCCTCTTCGGAGGCACAAGCCCTCTTCGGAGGCACAAGCCCTCTTCGGAGGCACAAGCCCTCTTCGGAGGCACAAGCCCTCTTCGGAGGCACAAGCCCTTTTCGGAGGCACATTTCACCCGTGTAGAAGTGCAAAATGCTTCTCTTCGGAGACCCACTTCACCAGTGATGAAATGCTAAAAAGCCCTTTTCGGAGGCACATTTCACCCGTGTAGAAGTGCAAAATGCTTCTCTTCGGAGACCCACTTCACCAGAGATGAAATGCCAAAACTGCTTCTCTTCGGAGACCAAAACTGCTTCTCTTCGGAGACCAAAACTGCTTCTCTTCGGAGACCAAAACTGCTTCTCTTCGGAGACCAAAATTGCTTCTCTTCGGAGACCAAAAGACCTCTTCAGAGGCGTACTTCACCTTGCTTGAAGTACCAAAAATAAACCCTTTACTGGGGCACGAAAATCAAAACCTTCTTCAGAAGCTCATTTCACTGTGCAGGAAAATTCACTTTCAAACAAATAAAAGTGATCATTCCCAGAAGTCGAAGTGTTCTTCAGGAAGAAAAAGAAAATAAAGATTTCTCCAAAGACAAGATATACTCTATTAAAAGCAGAATAATTCTTTCCTGAAATAGTGGAAAGTTATTCTCTAAAATAAGAGTATCGGTCTTGTGAAAACAAGAAATATTACAATATACTTGTGGTATGGGGGCAACATTATACAATTCAGTTACAATAATAAAAGTGACATACAAGCAACATACCACAAGTTCATTGCAATATCACGTAATAAAGATGTGGAATAAATGCGTTCTTGAAACACAGACAAAAAGTTTGTACAAATAGAGAGAATCGTTTACTCCACACTTCAAATAAAAAACAGATGTATTCCTACATACACAAGGATTTGTACAAGAAAAATATCTATTTATTTCAATACTATGAGAAATTTTTTACATTGTACAGGTTACAAAAAGAAGCGGAGACCGGTATCCGCACAATACCCGGTCAATACAAAAAGCAGAAAATGCAAAATCAAACTCATTTCCCCTTCTTCCCACCCTTGGAGCTTTTACCCGGTCTGGTAATTAGCTTCGCAGGCCGTATCGGAGAAGAAGGAGAAAGAGACTCAGCCGGATCAATCTCTGCCTCATCCCCAGCGGCGGAAGAACTCCTCTTTCCCTTCTTTGAAACCACGCGCTTCCCCTTCTTCTTGGAAGAAGACTCACTCCCCGGAGCAAGAAATGTAGAAAGCTTTGTGTCATAATCGAAAGACTGCTCCGGGGTCTTCTCGCTATCTTCCAGATCTTCTGCCTTCTGTTCTTCGGAAGCAGGTGGTTCATCTAAACCTTGAAGGGCCGCTATTGGTTCTTCCTGTGAACCAGGTTGAGAAGCTGGAAGAGGTATAACTTGAGGAGGAGGAGGAACGACAGCTGAAGAAGGAAGAAGTGGTGCAGTTTCCGGCACGACTGCTGCATAATAAAAGAAATCAAAATCAGTATTCTCCGAGAAAAAAGAAGACCGTGAATCGTCAAAGTTACCTGGAAAAGCCGGTTTAGCAAGATCAATCTCAAATTCCCGAGCTTGGAAGTTCTTCATTGCCTCTTCCTCTGTAGGGGTGGATACAGTTTCTTTGTCAACCTTAGCGGGAGGCGTGGAATGAGAACTAGAGCCAGTAACATCCGCATGAGCTAAAGCCGAAGTATAAGCAGGAGCAATAGGAGGTGTTTCTTTCTCAGGAAGCTTCTCTCCCGTCGCCTCGGCCCGCACTCGGATGAGCTGCTCTTTTCCTTTGGCAAGGGCAGCGCGATCGCTCTCACTTAAGTAGGTAGCTTGAAGATCTGTTTCAGAATATCCGGCACCACCAAATAAGTCAATGATTGCCTCCCATACCTCCGCTAAGGTGACTTCATACTCTGGTCCCAAAAATGAAAGGCTCCCACGTCCCAGGACACAATGCATATAAAAGTCGAACAGAGTCGCGTCAACGGTGGCTATGGTCGCCTTATGGGATTCTTCGGCTGCAACTTTACCAGAAAGAACTTCATCACGTTCTCTTTCAGCCTTCAATAGCTGAGATTGCAGTCTTATAATTTCTAAATCTTGAGAGCTGACTTTCTCTCGAAGTTGAACGGCATCATCGCGGTATTTTCTTGTAACCTGCTGTTCTGCTTCAAGTTTCACCTCAATATCTCTCTGAGCAGCGTGGGCGTCTCGAACTTGTTTTTGAAGCATTTCTTCTTTCTGAGAATAAGAAGTGGAAGAAGTAGCAAGCTCTTTTTTAAGTCTTTCAACTTCAGCTTCGAGCTTCACATAACCATCGCTAATGCTTTTCATCTCCGAGTCATGCTGCTTACGCCATTTGTCCCACTCAGATTTATCATTTTCCATGGTCATCATCGCTTCAAGGTTCAGATGGTTGACCCTTTGAAGTTCATCAACCAGCTTCTGCCACCCAGACATTCTTTCGATGTCAAGCTTTACAGCATCGACATTTTTCAGCATCGCCTGCTTATCAATGGGGACCAAGTCCAAATCAAAGCGCACTCCTTTCAGACACCAATTCGGAAATCGGCTCTGGAGTGTGGGAGGACCATCTCCAGCTTGGTACTGTGGCCTATTAATGATGGTCTGGATGTCAGACTCCCTGAGGGCAGGAGAACCGGAAGATGTATGAGGAGGAATAGAAGCGGTAGTCTTTTCCGAAATGTTAGATGTATCTTTCTCGCCAAGTCTGATTCGTTTGCTGGAATCATCGGAAGTATGACTCTTCCCCTTATCATCATAAGATTTCCTCTTGTAAGGATCGTCGCTTCTGCGGGAAGAGTCACGTCGCTCGTCCCTACCCCCATAGTATTCCTCATCTTCTTTCCGACGACGCTCTTCATGAGCTCGCCTCTCATGAGCCTTTCTGGCAGCCCTCTCCTCATCAGTTTCTTTCACAGCACCGATATAACTCCTAAAGTCATAAGCCTCATGGCTCCCATAACGCTGGAATTTATTGTAGTAAGAGCCGCTTCGCCCCATCAGAGAACCTGAAATTGAAGAAAAAGACCAGTTTTAGAAATCCTCAAGTTGAAGAAGCTAAGCGCATATAAGTGCCAAAATACTAAGTGTGTGTGATGTGCAAACTACGCGCGTCAGACTACAAACCACTTTTGGGTGTAGAAATGGCAGTAAGTTGTGTGGAAGGCATTGTGGTTTGTTGCAGAGAAGAAGTTGCTTCGATAACAGGAGGAACCACTTTAGAAACATCATCTTTAAAGAGCTCCTGAGAGGTTATCATGATGTCGCTCAGACTGTCGAAAGTATCATCGCCATGGTGCATGGGAGAATTATCTTTTTCAACTTCCACCTCAGCCGTCTTTTCAAGACTGTGAAGATTTTCCTCCTCTTCAATAACCGGGGCAAGTGCTAACTTACTGGACGACCCCGCAATATCGGTAAGAGTAGAACACTTCACCAATGAAGTCTCAATGGTAAATTCTTTCGATGAAGGTTCTTTAGCAGAAGCGGGGGCATCTGACTCCTCAGCCGAAGAATTAGGGACTTCATGTGGCTGAGTGGAACGGGAAGGATGTAAGAGTCCAAATTCGTGGAGGAACTCATCTCTCAATAGAAATTGAACACTCCTCTCCTCGACCGGCACAGCCATAAGCCTCTCGAAGGTAGTTTTGTGACGAGTTTCCCTAGAGGGAGGAGGAAGCGCTGAAACAGTAGAAAAAGAAGTTAACACTTGACAATTTGAACTTCGAAGAATTTTAGAAAAACACAGGGAAAAGATAGATAATCTTACTTCCGACTCTCCATATGGCATAAAATCCCGGGGGACAATGAACATAGAAGAACGGGCTCAGGAAACTATGAACACTTTCAGGGAGACCGGTGATCAACTTACGATTTCTCGCACTCCTTACAACTATGATGGAGGGATGATCTTTACTTTTGGTAAAAGTACAAAGATAGCGAATTTCTCCGAAGGTAGGAAAGCGGCCCAGCGTTCTCCTAAAAAGCACGCATAGTCCCAGCAAGATGGCGTAGCCATTGGGATGTAACTGAAAAGGGGAAATAGATAGTTGGAGAAGAAGTTCTCGAATGCAGTCATTGAATGGGGGGATAGCTCCGCTCGAGCACATTTGGCGGTTAACTGCGACAAAGCCATGGGGCGGCCTGTCAGCAGTATCATTTATTTCGGGAAGCAAAGCGTCAGCTTCAGCAACGCCAAACTGGATGCATAATTGACGAACGGCTTTATGGCTCAAAGTAGTAGGAGTCCTCTCTGGAGGATCGTTCAGTGGGATAGCAACTGGAAATACATCTTCAGCTTGCTCTGTTCCTTCTTGTGGAGAAGACATTCTACACAATCAGCTGAATGTTCAAATGTGAAGGTGCACGTTCCCTAAAAGTGTGGAGTGTTGTGCAAAAAACTAATGAAAATAAAAAACAAGCATAACTGGAATTAAATTAGTTGACAATCAATCGATTACAGAATTTCAGAACTTGTCAATGATCAAGTGCAGTGTTAATACAGACAAGTCAGTTTCATTTGACTATTATGATTTTGTTTTAATACTTCACTTGAATTGGTTATTGTACAGCATCTCGTTCATATTCATTTAATTTAACTTTCTCATTACCAACTAATCTGTCATTCGATGTGGGCAGTTGGTGATAGTATATTCGTCCCAGTATTCTGTGAATGTTGTATTAAGCAGGATTGTTAGTTTGCAAAATTGAAGTGATATGTAAAAGAAAGGCATGCAACACGGTTCATAGTTCAACATTTCAAAAATCATCTGTTGAGTGGCCGAAAGCTTAAGTACTAACTCGGTAACGACCTAAGGAAGATTCCCTATGGGTCAAAGTCAGCAGTCCCCGAGTCTTAGGGCGGATAAAGAAGCAAAAAACTAGCTCGAGGCAACCAGAAATTCTCTAAGTCCTAACTCGGAAGCGACTCAAAACCTAGGTCACATGAAACTGCTAAGTCGGTTCCGACTTAAATCATGAAAATCACTGGATCGTATTAAATCCTTAAGTCGTGACCGAGCCAATACCTCAACCAATTTTCCTCCCTAACTCTTAACCCGTTAACCCAATAGCCACACAGTCAATAACGATCCTCATTCCATCACACCATTGGACCACCCAAGGATCAAATTCAAATCGAATCAAATTTGCTGCGAATCCGATGTATTACTGCCCTATCACAACTACAACATGGTCAATGGCGATTGCAGAACAATCAAAGAGTTATGCATAATGAATCGCAGCATCTAAACACAAATGGAAGTCAAAAATTGGGGAGTTATTGATTCGACAGTGAGCATGGGTGAACGATGACCAGATCGACTTACGAAGTATAACAGGAAGATGATCGGCGATTGGATGATTGGAGTTTATCTCTGAAAGCTTTAAAGTGCGTCAATGGCTGATTCGAGAAGAAGAACAGGTGAAGGAAGAGAATGGACGACTTAAGCTATTTATAATCTGGAACAGTGAAATATGAATCGACATGTCCGACCTACGACTCATCTTAAGTCGGTCGCGATCTAACACACTTACCAAGATGCGAGCTAAGGAAATCGAAGCACACGACCTACGAGTTAGGCACGTACTTCGAGGGGCAAATGTTAACCCCCTTTTTGACTCACGACCTAGCAGGAGCCGAGTTAAGGTGCTTGCCGACTTAAGAGGTATGCTGACTTAGGATGCTGGCTGACTTAAGGTGTTTGCCGACTTAAGAAGTATGCCGTCTTAGGATGCTGGCTGACTTAAAGTGCTTGCCGACTTAAGGTGCTTGCCGACTTAAGAAAGTTAACACGATATAGCGACTTAAAGAAGCCTACCGACCTAGCAAATCGTGAGTTAGCAAGGCCTGCCGAGTTAACAGATCGCCGACCTATGGGAACTTGCGACCTACCGAGTTAAAGAGTATACTGACTCAACAAGTGACAACATAAGGAAGCGTACGACCTAAAATGTCTATGACTTAGGACTCAGCGACTTAACTTGCCCAGCGACCTAAGGCTACAGGAATGTCACGACCTAAGGGAAGATGCGACCTAATAGTATCTCGACCTAAAGGCTCCGACTTAAGAAGGTTCCGACCTAACGGGTTACGACTTAGTGGGTTTACAACTTAAAGGCTGCGAGTTAAGGTCTTATGAGTTAAGGTCTGATAAGTCGGCTACGACTTAATACTTGTCAAAGACAGCCACAGGATGGGTCGGCAACAACCATCCCTTAACTCACCACCGACCTAACCCTATTCCTTAACTCGCCACCGACTTAACCCTATTCCTTAACTCGTCACCGATCTACCATAAGTCGGCTACGACTTAAAGACTTAGAGAAATTTCCTGAGTCCAGATCAGCTCCTATAAATACCCCACCACTTCCAACATGAAAAGGACTTTTGGTCATTCATTTCTTCAAGCGCCGTTACGCTGTCGAAGCCTCCTCTCACTCAGCAATCAAAGATCTTCAAGCATTCGAGACACTACAACAATCTTCGAGAAGAGCTCCTAACATCCAACACGGATTCGTCGAGTTTCATCATCGAAGATCGAGCTAGTAGTCAAGAATGTTTTCATGATCAAGTTGTATCGTTTTTAGAAAGATATTGTATCAAATTATAACCGAATCAGCAATAAAAGACTATAAAGTGGATGTAGGCTCAATTACGGGCCGAACCACTATAAATCTGTTGTTCATTTACTGCTTTTTCTGCTATTTTCAGCTCATATTCTGTTCCCGTACCAACGGGTGGTGCTTTCACAAGTTTATTACACACACCGGGTGTTAGCGTTCACTTTTTACCGTTAACAACCCGAATATAATTTAAACTACGGATTGAAATGATAAATATCTGTATCACTTGACCATAAGATAGAAAATTTTATACAGACACCATTGGTCTATATATATAAATATTTTGAAAAATGATTTCTATTGTTTTGAAAAGAAATATATGGTTTTAATAAATATTGATTTTAAAGATTTATTAAAGTTGATTTGAATCAATATAAAAATATGTTTTGAGTATTTATGTAAAATTTATATTTTCAAATATAGAGTTTATAATGTTCAGGTTGAAAGATTTGAAATTGATTTGGAATTCTTAATTATTTAATAATTATACTTAAATAAGTTTGATTCGAAATCTATTAAATTTGAAATCTTAAGATATGTTTTATAACTTGAATTTGATTAAAAAGTGGCTTAAATGAATATTTCAAACTTATATAAATTTAAAAGGGATATTTTGTTTATATAAATTTGTAAATTGAAGTTGTATTTAGATGTATTGAAATGATTAAAGAAATATCTCAGAAACTAAATGTAATGAAATTAAATTTAGATATAAATGAAATTATCAAATTTAGTTTTTGAAATATGGAATATTTAAAGCTTTGAAATATATTGAAATTTAATGGTTTATTTTGTGGTTCAAATATGTATTTGAAATTGATAATTTGAAATGGTCTATTTAGAAACTTAATCGAATTGAAATTGTTGATTTGAGATTTGATTAAATTTTAATTTTGGAATTCGATTTTATGTGAATTGATTTGTGAAATTTGAGGAAGCTATTTTATATAAAGTATTTTAAACTATATCTAAAACTATTTATATTTTACTTTATAAATTTTAATATAAATTATTTTAATATAAATCATTTTCAATATAAATTATTTTATTATAAACTATTTTAACTTATAACTATTTTATATAAACTATTTTATATAAACTATTTTATTGTATAAACTATTTTTCTATATATACAAATTTTAATATCTAAACTGTTTAAGAGGAAAGCGTTAGGATTCCAAAATGTTATGATTTCAAGCTATGATTTCAAAGTGTTATGAATTTCAAGGTTTTGATTTCCAAAGTGTTTTGATTTTAAAAGACTTATGATTTCGAAAGCGATATAACTTTGGGAAGTGATATGATTTTGGAAATGGATTTATTTGAAGTGAAAGTGATATCGAATTAATATGGTTTTGAAATGGCATTTGTGATAACCCGGATTTTCGGACAATTGTTATTTGATAATTAACTGATTTTAACTATTAAAACACTGATTTATAAGTTAAACAAATAATATTATGATAATTAAAATGTCTGGATGTATATATATATGGATTTTAAACTATAATAAATGTGGAAAATTTTAAGTATATACATATACAAGTATATAAGTGTGTATATATACATATGTATATGTCATGAGAAGTAGAATATTTAGAAGTTTGTAAAAAGGTGGATACACATATATATATCAAAGATTTACATAAGATAAGTATAATTACTTAAAAGTATAAATATAAAAATAAATAAATAAACCTTATTAACATTTAAGAATATATTTTTGCATGTAATATCACAAGTGTAAGCTAATAATATTATCTAAAGCATATGTGTTAACAAAATAGATTAGGAGAATGACAAGTGTCAATTTTCTTTTATTTTCAAAAATAAAAATATGTTTTCTATATTTTCATAAATTATTTTTCAATATTTTCACTGGGTGTTGAAAACGGGATCGGGTTTGCTACAGTACAGCATGATAGGGGGTTCTCGCTTTGCGGTTTGGTGGCGAACGGGAGACTCTTACCCCTACATGTCCCTGAGAGGTAAAGGCCTTGTGAGGGTTGGTTGCGAGTCGAGAGGCTGGCCGTAAAAGCAAATTCGAGGTATCACTGTGTGCCACGGTGGGTCTGGGATGGTTGCAAAGCCTACCGGTCGCCGCTACCGACGGTTGAAAAGCCTAGGTCGTCACATTTGGTATCAGCTCTATCATATTCCACATGTGACGACCCGCCACTCATTCGACAGAATGACGTATCACTAATAAGAAAGAAAGAGGTAGAAATAGAAAAGAAGGGAAGAAAGAAAGAAACAACAATAACGATCTCACAGCGGAACGAATAAATTATATTAATAACATAAACTATTACATAGTATACAACACTTTACAGAGTTACGCAGCATATACATCACTTACTAGACAGTTATAAACATCTATCTAGACATTACAACTCAATACACTACAGAGATACAGACACAGCAGAACTACTATATATATCTACAACGCTGAAGCCTCCTGCTCCATTGCTCCTCCACAATTCGTCAAAGCTAAACCTGAATCCCTTGGCTACTCGTAAAAATTTGAGTACCCAAGAGTTTATAAAACAGAAATAAACACTTGGGTCAGACATGGGTCTGGTGTGAGTAACAGGTTAAACTTGTTTAACTTCAAAACCTTTTGAAAGAAAAGGTATCACGTAAGACTCCCCACAAATAAACATGGGTAAGTTTTTACCTTACGCTAACCAAAACATTTGATAGGAAATTCGATTGTATTATAATAGGGTCTAGGGTTTTCAAATAAATATGAAATAGCCGAAATTGTTACATTATTAAATTCCAGCATACATAAGTATACAATCAAGTCTGTTATCACTTATTGGAATTTGGATTTCCATATAATGGCAGAGCTACCGGGGTACCGCTCATCACAGTACGGGGCCTAGATCACCGTACCGAGGATCACTCCCAATCCCCTGCAACACAAAGCCAGAACCATCCCTTACTGGATAATTCCGAATAAAATCACCCCACAGATGGCCGTCGCCAACTGCACCACTAAGCCGAAATAAAAGGAGGAACTCTCTAGACAGGGATGACCTTACTCTCAGTGGGCGCTACCCACGAAGCCTTGCTGCACCTCCCCTGTTTTAGCCATTCCCGGTTGATGAGGCTTGAGGCTACGATTTACCTTTAAATCAGAACACACCACTTAGAATGCTCATCGTCCACCTGACGATGTTCTGAAAGCATTCAATCCATACAAGTTCGTTCCAGGTTCGAACGAAACCGAAGGCATTATCTCGTTACACTCATGTTGGAATCACCCTCAGAGTTAACGACCATAACCCTTGCACTCTGAATCTTCATCTTCACTTGAGATTCATGACCTATCGTTAATTTGGATCGATGTGGTATTCGGGTCTCCAGACCTGGAATCCCGGTATACGGAAACCCGATCCCGGTCTCATCGAAATCCAAAACGTATCTTTTAAGGGCCAAGTTGTTTTAAGGTTAAAACAATTCAATTCTTATCTATATACACACAGATAGATAACTCAATAGATAATATACATTATCATCACAGCTGATAATTCATATTATCATTTCAATTCAACCAAACATCCATATCATATATCAATCATATCTCATCAGAGATATCAAACAATGAAATACATTCAATCTCATTCATCCATCCTTAAACAATGATTTATATCATCTAATTAATTTAAGGTGAATTAAACTAATTACTTCATTTTATAAATCCTACTTACTTAATTATTAATTAAACCAATTAATTAATCATACTTTAAGTATCATCTTAATTAATCATTCCTGATTAATTATACTATAATTAATTTAAGTAATTAATCCCTAATTAATTTCACAAATTAATTAACTTAAACCATTATAGTAATTAATCTTAAATTACTTTATTAATTAATTAATTATACTTAATTACATTAATCCTTAATTAATTACAATTAATTAATTACTTTTAATTAATTACTTTAATCCTTTATTATTGATTAATTAATTTTAATTAACCAATCCTTAATTACATCATTTAAATTAATTATATTTAATAATTAATACTTAATTAAACCCATTTATTAATCACCTTTGATTAATCACATTTAGTAATTAACTACCCTTAATTACTCTTCCATAAATTAATTACTCATTAATTAATTAACTATTAATTAATCCCTTGATTAATTATTTAAAGTAATTAACTCAAATTACTTTCATTATATCATCCTTAGTTAATTACATCCACTAATTAACTTTAATTACTTTCCTAAGTAATTACACTTCAATAATTATACTTAAGTAATTATCAAATCACCAAGTACTTATTTTAAATTAATTTAATTAATTAATTTAAACTTATCAAATTTATTTAATTAATTACCTTAAGTAATTAATTTCTTTAATTACTTTATTAGTAATTATAGCTAACCAATTCCATATTAATTAATCCAATTGATTATCAAAACTAATCACATTAATTAATTATTTAAAAATCCCTAATTAATGATCTCTCATTAATTATTAACAATTCTTTATTCAAGTAATTAAACTTAAATCAAACATTATTAATTACAAATTAATTAATTCTTAATTACCCATCAATTAATTTCTAATTACTAAATTAATTTACTTAATAAATCTTAAATGTGATATCCCGGGTTTTTGGGTAATATAAATTTAATAATCTGTATTAATAATTTAATTAATTTGATAAATTTTCTTTATAATTTTAGTTTAAATTGGTAATTTAATCTTTAAAGGATAATCAATATTTAATCTGGCAATATTGATAAGACTTGTTTGTTAAAGCTAATAAAATTTTATTCTATTTATAATATATATATATTTGATATATATTGTGAATGGAAATATCTTTTGTTTTAAATTAAAGATTGTATTTTCAAATTGTAATATATATGTATGTATATGTTATAATTTGGATTGTTTTGAATTTAATTTAATCTATTGATAATTTATATATGTATGAAGTATGATTTAAAGCTTTGTTTTAAAATTAATATTTTTCAAAGTTTAGTTTAGATTAATTCCATTATTTTCAAAATATAAGATAATTGTTTATTTTAAATGAAATTGTTTAAAAAGGATTTAAACAAGCTTTGTTTTGTCTTCTTTTTAAATGCTCAAATTAAAATGTTTATAAGTGTGTATATATGGTTTTAAATAAACTTTCCTTTTAAAATATCTCTTAAACTAAAATAGTTTGTAAATAAGTAAATGAATTTATATAAATCCATAATTACATATTAAGAAAACATAAATACTTTTGTAAATAAGGTTTTAAAATATAATTTCTTTTATAATAAGGTTTTAAACATAATTTTGCTTGTTTTAACACTTGTAAGTTAAGGGACTTATGCAATGAACATTTGTCTAATTTATAATATAACAAGTGGCATTATCTTGTTTTCTTTAAAGAATTTAACATTTATAAATAAAATATAGTTGTAGAGAAACCTATTTTCATTTTTTTCAGTTCGAATCTTTTTCTTCCTCCATCTTCTTTTTCTCTCCTCATCTTTCCAAAAACTAAAAACAAAGAAATAATAAATCAAAGCAGAAACCAAAATGCAAGTTCAGTTCAAATTCATCTCAACATCAGTTTTTTTCAATCTTCAACCTGGAAACTAAATTCAAATGCAAAGACTTCAGTCTCAACAATCAAGTTAAAGACTCAAATATTTACAAGCATGCAAGGGCAGTTTTCACAGCAAAGAAATTCAAAAGTTTTTCCAGAACAAAATCAAATACAAGTCCAGAATTCAAGAATTTAAAACCTGGGAAAAACTGACCTCTAATCTCTGTTTTATAATAGGTGAGTAAATACTTTTAAAAACAGTTTTAAACATCTGTGGTTAAACTTGGATGTATGTGATTGATTTTATTATGATAATATATTACTGTATATGAATGTTGATTGAGAATGCATGTATGCATATAAGTGAATGGCTGTGAAAGGTCTGTATAAATGTATATATATACACTTCTCTGTTTTACAGGCTTCAACTTCATGTAGGAAAATTCATATCCCCTTATATAATCAAATTTAAGCTTTGATTTTTGAATGAAAGATGATTATAACAACGTAGTATTAATTATAGAAATAGTTTCAAGATTTTAAATGCACCTGGTAATTTTAAATATGGAATTTACAGTGAAACTAAAATGTATGTTAAAAATCAACTGCTTTAAATCCAAAATTGAATTACATACATGTAATCATGATGGAAAATCATGAATTTAGATATGAGTTTTGTAATTTTTAGTTGGGTATTTCTTGATAATTTGGGGTTTGTTCGTTTTGGGAGTTTTGGTGAATTGCCAATTATCCACGCAATAATCTGACTTGAAATCTTGATCGAAGCTAGATTGTGAGTTGATGATGAGTGGAAAAATGCTTCAGAATTTTTCCAATGGCCAAGGAGATCGAATTCGATCAATCTAGGGTTTTAGGTCGTTTTCGATCGACTTAACTGTCGAAGCATTTGCGACTGGGATGATGGTCCGGAGGCGATCGCGATAGGAGGAAAGGTTTTGCTGGAGTCTTGGCGATGTGGGATGAGGTCGGCGAGGCTTCTCGAGGCGTAGTTCGTCGACGATGGGTGGTTTCAGTCGAGCTATGGGTTCCAGTTTTTGGTCGTTGGGTTCGATTTTGATATCAAGGTGGTATCGTCGTTCTGAGTGTTCGAATGGGCCAGTGGAGTCGTGGGTGACTGGAGGAAGGTCCGGGCGATGATCGTAGATGGCCAGAATTGGCGTGCACGTGAACTTGTACACGTTCGTGTACCAGATGTGTTCGATGATTTGGGAAGACGATAAGCAACTCGGAACAGTCTCGTGATTTTCGCGTTTCGACTCGAAGTAGAGGAGGCTGGGTTTGTCTCGGGGTAGGCTCGCGTAGATTGCTGTTCGACTCGAAGAGAAACGAGAGGGTTACGGGTTGGACTCGAAGCAGGAGAAGAGCAAAACTTTAAATCATGTTTTAAAGGTTTTGAAAACTTAAAAGAGGAATTTGTTTTAAAGTCATTTCTTAAATAATTCTTTTCTTTATCAAATGTTTTTGAACCTTTAATTAAAAAGTTATTTGTTTGTTTCAATTAAGTTTGTTTAAATTAAACTTTAAGATGTTTGAAATTTAACTTTTAATTAAGTTATAATTAAGGATTTAAAATTATTTTGTCTTAAAGTATAATTATATTTAAATATATATAATTAATTTCTAAACAAAATGATGGAAGTAAGTATTTAATTTTAATGATGAGTTTATCTTTTAAAAATTGAAATTAATTAAGGATAATAAATGAGTAAAATAAATTAAAAGTTAATTACTTATTGTAATTAGGATAATTACTTATGAAAGTAAATAAATGAATTTGATAATGGTTAACCACTTGTTATTATTAATTAAAGGATTAATTAATATAATTGATTGAAGTTAATTAATTTGATATGAATTTGAGAATACTTAATTTAAAATATGATTTGTTAATAAGTAAAGAGATTAATTAAGATGAATGTTTTTCTTATTTAATTAAGGATTTTGAAATATAAGATATTAATTAATTTATTGTTTAATTAATTTTAGATAATCACTTAATTATGGATTAATTAAGTATAATTACTTAATGAAGTAATAAATGGTTAATAATTGAATGTAATTAAGAAGGTAATTACTTATGGAAGTAATTAATGGAAAATTACTCATGGAAGTAATTAGTTGAAGTGATTAATGGGTAATCACTTAATGTTATCAATTAAGGAATTAATTAATATAATTATTTTAAAGTTAATTAATTATGAAGTAATTAATTAATTAAAGTATTAAGAATTATTTAATGATGGAATTAATTTTGGTTAAGTAATTAATTAAGAAAGTAATCAAGATTTTTAATGCAAGTAATTAGAAGATAATTACTTATGTAAGTAATAAAGAATTAATTACTTAATTTTAGTTTAGTTAATTAATAAATGTGATTAATTAAATGTGTTTAATTTAAGATTAATTACTAAGAGAAATTAATTAATAAAGTAATTAATTAAGGATTATTTGTTAATTTAAATTGATTAATAATTACTTAATGAAATAATTAAAGATTAATTAATTAGATTAATTAATCAAGGTTAATATAATTAATTAAGAAGTAATTAATTAAGATAAGCAATTTCAAATTGTTAATTACCATTTATGATTAATTAAGACTAATTAATGAAGTGGTTGATTAAAATTAATTATTTAATTAATTAAAAGGTTAATTAATTAGTAAGGATTATTTAATTAATGAATTAATCAAGGTTGATTAATGAAAGTAATTAATTAAAGTATGCTTAATTATATGCTTAATTAATTAATGAAGGTTCATTAATTATTGTAATTAATGATAGTAATTAAAAGTTAATTACTGTATATGGTTAAGGATAATTACTTGAATGTAATTAAAGTATAATTAATCAAGGAAGATTAATTAAGAAGATCATTAAAAGATGATTAATTAATTAAATTGTAATTAATTAATGGTTAAGTAAGAAGGATTTATAAAATGAAGTAATTAATTTAATTCTTTAAATTAATTAAAAGATAATATAAATCATTATTTATGAATGGGTGATAGTATTGAATACTTGGCATTGATTGATATCTCTGATGAGATATATGCTGTATGATATGGATGTTAGTTGAATTGTATGGATTATCTGATAATGATTATCTGTTGTAAATTATCTTTCTTTGTGTATAAAGATAATGAATTGAATTTGTTTTAACCTTTAAAACAACTTGGCCTTAAAAGATACGCTTTGGATTTCGATGAGACCGGGATCGGGTTTCCGTATACCGGATTTCCAGGTCTGGAGACCCGAATACCACATCGATCCAAATTAACGATAGGTCGTGAATCAAGTGAAGATGAAGATTCAGAGTGCAAGGGTTATTGTCGTTAACTCTGAGGGTGATTCCAAAATGAGTGTAACGAGATAATGCCTTCGGTTTCGTTCGAACCCGGAACGAACTTGTATGGATTGAATGCTTTCAGAACATCGTCAGGTGGACGATGAGCATTCTAAGTGATGTGTTCTGATTAAAGGTAATCGTAGCCTCAAGCCTCATCAACCGGGAATGGTTAAACAGGGGAGGTGCAGCAAGGTTAGTGGGTAGCACCCAAGTAGTATAAGATTCCCCTGTCTAGAGGTCCCTTCTTTTTATTTCGGCTGTGTGGGCGGTTGCTAGCTACAACCGCGGGGTTTCTTATGCGGGAATTATCCAGTAAGGGATGGTTCCGGCCTTGTGTTGCAGGGGATTGGGCGTGATCCTCGGTACGTTGATCTAGGCCACGTACTGTGACGAGCGGTACCCCGGTAGCTCTGCCATTGTATGGAATCCAAAATCCAATAAGTGCCGTACGATTTAGTTGTGCCCAACTATGTTGGAACGTGAGATGTAAGCATTCCAGCTATTTCTGTATTTTACTTGAAAACCCTAGACCCTATTATAATATAACTGGATTTCCTATCAAATGTTTTGGTTAGCGTAAGGTAAAAACTTACCCATATTTATTTGTGGGGAGTCTTACGTGATACCTTTGTTTTCAAAAGGTTTTGAAGTTAAGCAATTTAAACCGTTTACTCACACCAGACCCATGTCTGACCCAAGTGTTTATTTTCTGTTTTATTAAACTCTTGGGTACTCAAATTTTTACGAGTAGCCAAGGGATTCAGGTTTGCTTTGACGAATCTTTGGAGGAGCAATGGAGCAGGAGGCTTCAGCGTTCGTAGATATAGTGTTCCGCTGTGTTAGTCTGTATGAGTCATTTGTTGAGTATATTTGAGTTGTAATGATTAGACAGATATTTATAACTGTCTAGTATGTGTTGTATGAGCTGTGTATCTCTGATGTATATGATACAATGTAATATCTTATTTGATTAATATAATTTATTCGTTCCGCTGTTTAGATTCTGATGTGTTTCTTTCTTTCTTCTCTATCTTTTCTCTTTTCTATCTCTTTCTTTCTTCAAGATGATACGACTTTTTGAGGAGAAAAGCCGGGTCGTCACAGTTGGTATCAGAGCATTAGGTTGAGTGAATACCTTAGCTCTGGAGTGGTGTCTATCTTGAGAGAGCGTATTTGTAATTTTTTTTTAAAAAAAAAAACTATATATATATATATATCTACCTAATGTGTTGGATTATCTGTTCGGGTTTTCCAATATGAGTTATAAAGGTAGATAGGGTGGTGGTGTGTGTAACACGACTACCATTGGTTGAAGTCTGAATGTTGAGGTTGGAAGAGTATCTGTCGAGACTGTAGACCTAATACCGTCTCGAGTAAGTTTGGGCAGTTTGGTGTAAGGATTTCTCGGATCTCTGAAGAAAATATTTTTCAAGATTCGGAGTCCATTTTTGGAGTATAAGTTTGGTTGAGCTCGGGTGAGCAGATTTTCTAGACTTGAATCTGTCGGTTGTGCAGAAGTAAGTAACGGTAGCTTGGCGACTTCAGGAAGGAGCAGCTGTGTGATGAAACGCAGTATCTATTGATGTTCCCGAAGGAGATGTTCTTTTTGGAGTAAGATTAAGAAGAGTAAGTTGTTGGCGTTTGGTTTAGGGTCCGAGTTTCTCGAGGAACCTTTGGATTAGAAGTCTTTGATTAGCTGTGATAGCAGTTTCAGCTCGGTAGTGTTTGTGTGCCGACAAGAAGATTTTCTGGCTTAGCAGTGTCCCTGAGATAGAGTTTGGAAGCAGTAGTGTGGCTCGTTTCTCCGATGGTTCAAGAATCTTTGTGGTTCTTCTATCAACAGTCCGGGAAGATGGTGAAGGCTTTCTTGAAGGGTTAACCTTGTTTGGAAAAGCTTAAGACTCTTTTTAATTAGTAAAGAGAGAACAGTTTCTTTGGAATCCGAACTAGGTAGTAACGCAAAAGTGACTTGCGATTAGTTTGGGAATTCATCTTGGGTAATCTTTTGTTTGAGATTGAGGTTTCTCATGTGGAAGTAGGAGCTACTAAAGTAGTCAGAATTTTTCCGGATGTCTTCGAGGAAGTAGAAGTTGTCTGCATTTGGAGTTTGAGTTCCGTATCGACTTGGTTCCAGAAGCGATACCGGTAGTTAGTCTGGTAGTAGGATGGTTCTTAGAGAAAGAAGAGTTGGTATAGCAGCTCAGAAATATTTTTGAAATGGATTGGTCAGATCTAGTTTTCAAGTTTGGATTTCAACTGAATTTGGAAGGATCATCTTGTTGATAGGATCTAGAGATCATTTTGTTCTTGATCCAGAATTGTTTCAAGAAGCATCAGCGAAGGTTAAGCTGATCAGGAGGAGATGAGGTAGCCCAGGAATCGTCTAGTGAGTTATGCAGATATGAGACAAGGAGTTTGGAATTCGGAGTTGGAGATTGGAAATTGTTTAAGTTTTTCTCCGATTATAAAGCTATAAGATTGGTAAGTCTGGAAGCTAGCACTGAAGTATTTTGGATTTTCCCTGTGTTCTCGAGAGGAGTAGTTCTTTTGTCTACAGGATTGAATGGCCAGTTGGATATCTGGAATTCATTGTATTTCACGTATCTCTGAGGGAGTACGTGTATGATGCATTGCTAGTGTGGAATCTGCAGTTCAGATGGATTTGGAAGTTGAGCTAGACTTGAGTGTGATCTGATATTCTGTTCAGATTGGTGGATCTAGAGATGATAGGAGCTCTAGTCATGGTGGTGTTGTTAGTTTAGATTCTGTAGAGCGAGTCTCCCGGTGATTTATACCCAGGGAAACTCGAGATAGTGTTAGTAAAGTCTATCCTGATTTATATCAGAATAGTTAGTTAGGTTTGATTGTTTGATTGGTTGTTATGGTTGTTAGGAATTAGATGATAGGTATGCTTTGCTGTAAAAATCTTTACTGGATTATTAAATTAACTTTGCTTTTAATTTCGGGGACGAAATTATTTTAAGGGGGGAGGAATGTGATATCCCGGGTTTTTGGGTAATATAAATTTAATAATCTGTATTAATAATTTAATTAATTTGATAAATTTTCTTTATAATTTTAGTTTAAATTGGTAATTTAATCTTTAAAGGATAATCAATATTTAATCTGGCAATATTGATAAGACTTGTTTGTTAAAGCTAATAAAATTTTATTCTATTTATAATATATATATATTTGATATATATTGTGAATGGAAATATCTTTTGTTTTAAATTAAAGATTGTATTTTCAAATTGTAATATATATGTATGTATATGTTATAATTTGGATTGTTTTGAATTTAATTTAATCTATTGATAATTTATATATGTATGAAGTATGATTTAAAGCTTTGTTTTAAAATTAATATTTTTCAAAGTTTAGTTTAGATTAATTCCATTATTTTCAAAATATAAGATAATTGTTTATTTTAAATGAAATTGTTTAAAAAGGATTTAAACAAGCTTTGTTTTGTCTTCTTTTTAAATGCTCAAATTAAAATGTTTATAAGTGTGTATATATGGTTTTAAATAAACTTTCCTTTTAAAATATCTCTTAAACTAAAATAGTTTGTAAATAAGTAAATGAATTTATATAAATCCATAATTACATATTAAGAAAACATAAATACTTTTGTAAATAAGGTTTTAAAATATAATTTCTTTTATAATAAGGTTTTAAACATAATTTTGCTTGTTTTAACACTTGTAAGTTAAGGGACTTATGCAATGAACATTTGTCTAATTTATAATATAACAAGTGGCATTATCTTGTTTTCTTTAAAGAATTTAACATTTATAAATAAAATATAGTTGTAGAGAAACCTGTTTTCATTTTTTTCAGTTCGAATCTTTTTCTTCCTCCATCTTCTTTTTCTCTCCTCATCTTTCCAAAAACTGAAAACAAAGAAATAATAAATCAAAGCAGAAACCAAAATGCAAGTTCAGTTCAAATTCATCTCAACATCAGTTTTTTTCAATCTTCAACCTGGAAACTAAATTCAAATGCAAAGACTTCAGTCTCAACAATCAAGTTAAAGACTCAAATATTTACAAGCATGCAAGGGCAGTTTTCACAGCAAAGAAATTCAAAAGTTTTTCCAGAACAAAATCAAATACAAGTCCAGAATTCAAGAATTTAAAACCTGGGAAAAACTGACCTCTAATCTCTGTTTTATAATAGGTGAGTAAATACTTTTAAAAACAGTTTTAAACATCTGTGGTTAAACTTGGATGTATGTGATTGATTTTATTATGATAATATATTACTGTATATGAATGTTGATTGAGAATGCATGTATGCATATAAGTGAATGGCTGTGAAAGGTCTGTATAAATGTATATATATACACTTCTCTGTTTTACAGGCTTCAACTTCATGTAGGAAAATTCATATCCCCTTATATAATCAAATTTAAGCTTTGATTTTTGAATGAAAGATGATTATAACAACGTAGTATTAATTATAGAAATAGTTTCAAGATTTTAAATGCACCTGGTAATTTTAAATATGGAATTTACAGTGAAACTAAAATGTATGTTAAAAATCAACTGCTTTAAATCCAAAATTGAATTACATACATGTAATCATGATGGAAAATCATGAATTTAGATATGAGTTTTGTAATTTTTAGTTGGGTATTTCTTGATAATTTGGGGTTTGTTCGTTTTGGGAGTTTTGGTGAATTGCCAATTATCCACGCAATAATCTGACTTGAAATCTTGATCGAAGCTAGATTGTGAGTTGATGATGAGTGGAAAAATGCTTCAGAATTTTTCCAATGGCCAAGGAGATCGAATTCGATCAATCTAGGGTTTTAGGTCGTTTTCGATCGACTTAACTGTCGAAGCATTTGCGACTGGGATGATGGTCCGGAGGCGATCGCGATAGGAGGAAAGGTTTTGCTGGAGTCTTGGCGATGTGGGATGAGGTCGGCGAGGCTTCTCGAGGCGTAGTTCGTCGACGATGGGTGGTTTCAGTCGAGCTATGGGTTCCAGTTTTTGGTCGTTGGGTTCGATTTTGATATCAAGGTGGTATCGTCGTTCTGAGTGTTCGAATGGGCCAGTGGAGTCGTGGGTGACTGGAGGAAGGTCGGGGCGATGATCGTAGATGGCCAGAATTGGCGTGCACGTGAACTTATACACGTTCGTGTACCAGATGTGTTCGATGATTTGGGAAGACGATAAGCAACTCGGAACAGTCTCGTGATTTTCGCGTTTCGACTCGAAGTAGAGGAGGCTGGGTTTATCTCGGGGTAGGCTCGCGTAGATTGCTGTTCGACTCGAAGAGAAACGAGAGGGTTACGGGTTGGACTCGAAGCAGGAGAAGAGCAAAACTTTAAATCATGTTTTAAAGGTTTTGAAAACTTAAAAGAGGAATTTGTTTTAAAGTCATTTCTTAAATAATTCTTTTTTTTATCAAATGTTTTTGAACCTTTAATTAAAAAGTTATTTGTTTGTTTCAATTAAGTTTGTTTAAATTAAACTTTAAGATGTTTGAAATTTAACTTTTAATTAAGTTATAATTAAGGATTTAAAATTATTTTGTCTTAAAGTATAATTATATTTAAATATATATAATTAATTTCTAAACAAAATGATGGAAGCAAGTATTTAATTTTAATGATGAGTTTATCTTTTAAAAATTGAAATTAATTAAGGATAATAAATGAGTAAAATAAATTAAAAGTTAATTACTTATTGTAATTAGGATAATTACTTATGAAAGTAAATAAATGAATTTGATAAATGGTTAACCACTTGATATTATTAATTAAAGGATTAATTAATATAATTGATTGAAGTTAATTAATTTGATATGAATTTGAGAATACTTAATTTAAAATATGATTTGTTAATAAGTAAAGAGATTAATTAAGATGAATGTTTTTCTTATTTAATTAAGGATTTTGAAATATAAGATATTAATTAATTTATTGTTTAATTAATTTTAGATAATCACTTAATTATGGATTAATTAAGTATAATTACTTAATGAAGTAATAAATGGTTAATAATTGAATGTAATTAAGAAGGTAATTACTTATGGAAGTAATTAATGGAAAATTACTCATGGAAGTAATTAGTTGAAGTGATTAATGGGTAATCACTTAATGTTATCAATTAAGGAATTAATTAATATAATTATTTTATAGTTAATTAATTATGAAGTAATTAATTAATTAAAGTATTAAGAATTATTTAATGATGGAATTAATTTTGGTTAAGTAATTAATTAAGAAAGTAATCAAGATTTTTAATGCAAGTAATTAGAAGATAATTACTTATGTAAGTAATAAAGAATTAATTACTTAATTTTAGTTTAGTTAATTAATAAATGTGATTAATTAAATGTGTTTAATTTAAGATTAATTACTAAGAGAAATTAATTAATAAAGTAATTAATTAAGGATTATTTGTTAATTTAAATTGATTAATAATTACTTAATGAAATAATTAAAGATTAATTAATTAGATTAATTAATCAAGGTTAATATAATTAATTAAGAAGTAATTAATTAAGATAAGCAATTTCAAATTGTTAATTACCGTTTATGATTAATTAAGACTAATTAATGAAGTGGTTGATTAAAATTAATTATTTAATTAATTAAAAGGTTAATTAATTAGTAAGGATTATTTAATTAATGAATTAATCAAGGTTGATTAATGAAAGTAATTAATTAAAGTATGCTTAATTATATGCTTAATTAATTAATGAAGGTTCATTAATTATTGTAATTAATGATAGTAATTAAAAGTTAATTACTGTATATGGTTAAGGATAATTACTTGAATGTAATTAAAGTATAATTAATCAAGGAAGATTAATTAAGAAGATCATTAAAAGATGATTAATTAATTAAATTGTAATTAATTAATGGTTAAGTAAGAAGGATTTATAAAATAAAGTAATTAATTTAATTCTTTAAATTAATTAAAAGATAATATAAATCATTACTTATGAATGGGTGATAGTATTGAATACTTGGCATTGATTGATATCTCTGATGAGATATATGCTGTATGATATGGATGTTAGTTGAATTGTATGGATTATCTGATAATGATTATCTGTTGTGAATTATCTTTCTTTGTGTATAAAGATAATGAATTGAATTTGTTTTAACCTTTAAAACAACTTGGCCTTAAAAGATACGCTTTGGATTTCGATGAGACCGGGATCGGGTTTCCGTATACCGGATTTCCAGGTCTGGAGACCCGAATACCACATCGATCCAAATTAACGATAGGTCGTGAATCAAGTGAAGATGAAGATTCAGAGTGCAAGGGTTATTGTCGTTAACTCTGAGGGTGATTCCAAAATGAGTGTAACGAGATAATGCCTTCGGTTTCGTTCGAACCCGGAACGAACTTGTATGGATTGAATGCTTTCAGAACATCGTCAGGTGGACGATGAGCATTCTAAGTGATGTGTTCTGATTAAAGGTAATCGTAGCCTCAAGCCTCATCAACCGGGAATGGCTAAAACAGGGGAGGTGCAGCAAGGTTAGTGGGTAGCACCCAAGTAGTATAAGATTCCCCTGTCTAGAGGTCCCTTCTTTTTATTTCGGCTGTGTGGGCGGTTGCTAGCTACAACCGCGTGGTTTCTTATGCGGGAATTATCCAGTAAGGGATGGTTCCGGCCTTGTGTTGCAGGGGATTGGGCGTGATCCTCGGTACGTTGATCTAGGCCACGTACTGTGACGAGCGGTACCCCGGTAGCTCTGCCATTGTATGGAATCCAAAATCCAATAAGTGCCGTACGATTTAGTTGTGCCCAACTATGTTGGAACGTGAGATGTAAGCATTCCAGCTATTTCTGTATTTTACTTGAAAACCCTAGACCCTATTATAATATAACTGGATTTCCTATCAAATGTTTTGGTTAGCGTAAGGTAAAAACTTACCCATATTTATTTGTGGGGAGTCTTACGTGATACCTTTGTTTTCAAAAGGTTTTGAAGTTAAGCAATTTAAACAGTTTACTCACACCAGACCCATGTCTGACCCAAGTGTTTATTTTCTGTTTTATTAAACTCTTGGGTACTCAAATTTTTACGAGTAGCCAAGGGATTCAGGTTTGCTTTGACGAATCTTTGGAGGAGCAATGGAGCAGGAGGCTTCAGCGTTCGTAGATATAGTGTTCCGCTGTGTTAGTCTGTATGAGTCATTTGTTGAGTATATTTGAGTTGTAATGATTGGACAGATATTTATAACTGTCTAGTATGTGTTGTATGAGCTGTGTATCTCTGATGTATATGATACAATGTAATATCTTATTTGATTAATATAATTTATTCGTTCCGCTGTTTAGATTCTGATGTGTTTCTTTCTTTCTTCTCTATCTTTTCTCTTTTCTATCTCTTTCTTTCTTCAAGATGATACGACTTTTTGAGGAGAAAAGCCGGGTCGTCACATTAAATCACTTAAATAATTAATTCCTAATCATTTATTAAAAATCTATATTTATCTAAATAAATGATTCTTAATTCCAAATTAATTAAAACTTAATTAATTAACTTATAATCCTAATTATTTAATTCATTAACACTAAACCATTTATTAATTAAATTATCAAATTATTCTTAATTTACATATTAATTTAATTACTCCTATATAATTAAATCTTAATTACTTTCTGAACTAAAGTATTAACCTTTAACTACTTTAGTTATTAAAAAGTCTTTAAAACATTTTACTTTAAAATCTTTCTTTTAATTCATTTTAAATTAAAAGATTTAAAATAGATTACAATTTAACTTTAACCAATTTAAATCAAATTTATAAAATCTTCTTAAATTCACATGTTAAGAAACACTAACATTTATAAAAGAATTTTATAAGGTTTTAAATCAATTTATTCATTCAACCCTTTTAAAATATACTTTAAAACATTTTAAAGAGGTTTAAACATTTTAATTTTTTTATAAAATTATTATCTTAAATATAGAAAACCAGTTTTAGACTTGAACCTGTATGAAAACTTGATTTAAACATAGTTTAAATTCTGTTTCAAACCTTTTAAAAACTCATTCAAAATTTAAAACATTGCCAGGCTTAAAACTGCAATCACCAAAATCTACTCGAGACCAACTAAATTTACCCCGAGACAAACCCTAATAGGCTTCGAGTCACTCACGCGTTTTACTCGAGTGCTTTCCTCTACCAAAACCAACATCGCCAGTACGATACTCCGAGTCGAACACGAAGAAACTTCGAGCCAAACACGTACCCGTCTCTTCTTCCCCAACTTCAATTTCTTCCAGATGTACGAAACGTACATGTGCACGTGCACAGGCGTAACGATCGCCTCCGACCATCACTTCCAACTCTGGCATGTCGTCTACGACACCCACTCGCGATCCCAATCATCCGAACCACGAACTGCCTCATCAATCAAAATCGAGCAAATAGATCATTACCTAGAAACAGTCCCAACCTGGAAACTTCCTCGAATCCAACTTCTCCGATCATCAGATCGTCTGATCTTCCTGCCGAAGCTTTGTCAACGTCTCCACTTTAATTTCCCAAAATCTGATGGAGCTCGAACCACCAGAGGCGCCGTGATGATTGAAATTCCGACCATTCGAAAACTAGGGCTAAAAACGAAATCAAACTCCTACCATCGCCACAGTGAATTATTATCACTTCTGATATTTTTCTCAGATTCTCCGATCATCCCTACATCTCCATTGAGAACCACGACGTCCCCGAACCCATAGATCACTAGAGACAACTAAAAACCCAAATTCTGTTCAAGTTCGAACTGCTCACTCAACTTAATGCTAAAAATTGTGATTTCTCTTCTAAAAATCATTATTTTGTTTAAAGATTCAATTTATAATCCTGGAATGTTAAATTATCATATTTGAATTTTATACAAAAATTTAAACTTCCCTGTTCTCTTTTTATTTAGAGAGCAATTTCAAATAAACTTTTAAATACCAACCCATGAATTAAACAAATAGTAATGTTTGAATCCTAAGTTCTAATAAAAATCAGATAAAGGATAATGAGTTTTTTTTTTATTTAAAACTTTAGCTGCTGAACTAAGAACAGGCAGAAACAATAAAGCAATCAAACATGCATCTATCCACATATATATATACACATAGAAATTCAATCATATATATATCTACTCAATTCATGTTTCATTCCAGAATCCATATGTAAACAGATAACATATACTTTTAGTTTAAAATGAATGTTACTCACTTGATAAATAACAGGGAATAGGTTTTTATATGTAAACAGACAGGCTCACACACATATTCATACCAATTCATATAAATTCAAATTAGAAACTTCAATTCCAGTCAATATCATCACATGCAAACATATATCATATTCTTAAGTTTTAGAAAATGTAAGTTACTCACCAGAAAATGACGAACAGGCTTCCAGATTTGAAAAGCTTTTGAATTTTAAAAACTTGAGTTGCTTGAATCTGTTTTTGATTTTAAAACTTGAATTTTGATTTGGAAACTTGCATGCATGCTCTAAAATCTTGCTTTGTTTAGATGTTGCTCTAGATCAGGTTGCTTACTTTCAGATTCGAAAAGAAGAAATTGCAGTCTTTGCTTAGATTCCAGATTGAAAATGCATTACAGGGATTGAAGAAGAAGTTTTACAGGCTTTTGAAGAAGTGATTTGCAGGCTAATGGTTTGAAAATGAATTACGGTTTGAAGAAGTTTCTGGTTTGAGAGATTTTTACAGATTTAGCTTTTGAGAAATTTGATTTGAGAGGAGGTAAATTTTCTGATTGTTTATGAGGAGAGTTTACATTTGCAGGCTGAAGATTCTTACATTTTGAGAAAGAAAAATAGAAAAGAAATGAGAATGAAAGTAAATGAATATATAGGTTTATTTGTGATTTAATAAAAATAAAAGGAAAAAAAATGAAAAATCAAAAACTTGACATTTGGCATTACCATTGTATTATTAGTTTACACTTGTTATTACATAGCCTTATAAATTAACACATGTCCTTTTAATTAGTTAGTATTTATTTTAAATGTAAATAAAAGACTTTTCTTAATTTATTAAACACTTATTACTTATCTATTTATATATATTACTTATAAAGAAACAAAACTAATTATATATATATATAAAAAAAACTTATACATATATTTATAAAATCCAAAACTATTTAAATATTACCTCTTTTTGAATTCAAAATTAAATCTAAATTCAAATTCAAATTATATTTTAAAATCCAATTTAAAGTAAATTTAAAAACAACATATTAAATTTGATATAACTAATCCTATTTTATAAATTCTATTTATATCTATATATAAAACAATACATTAATAATATTGTTTAACATAATAATTTATCAATATTAAAATAATTTATAAAAGAGATTACCTTATTATTAACAAATTACTACTATTACTAAATGAATCAACATATACTTAATTTTCCAAATGTAACAACCCGGAAATTTCGATCCCGAAAATTCCAGATAGTTAGAAGAAAAAGAAAAGAGATAGAAGAAAGATACAGAACAAGACACAGATTCTCACATTCGCAGCGGATTAAAATACAATATCAAATAATAATATCAGTTATACAAAGAAAACTGTATCAGTCAATTACATTTTAATACATAAGAGTTACAACATTTCACAATCACTGGACAGTTAAAATAACTTGTCCAAATAATTAACAATATATCACACTCCATACGTTCCTGCCATCCAGTTCGCCTCCTGAGCTCCAGAACGTCCTTACCTGGAAATCTGTAATACTCGGTCTGACCCGAGCATTACATCAAAGTAACATCCGGGTCAGGCTGGAAACCAGCGTGAGTAAACTCATCTAATATGAAATTTCAATTCATAGAACTTATTTAAACCCGGGTAACTCGAACTTTACTATAAGTAAACAACTTATATACCAACGCTTATTTTCACAACAATATCTAAGTATCCAACTTAGTTTAAATAGTCAATATTATTCCAAACCGGCCTATTGATTTCACATATCAATCTATAAAGGATTAAAAAGATTTCAAATCGAAGTGGTTTCGGGTATGTATTGATACCCGACTCCGATCTCTTCGAATTCAATATCATCTTAAAGCCAAGTGGTTTAAGTTTAACAATTTAAATTCACAACAGAATGTCATATGCATACGGAATATCCATCACAGATATCTAATTAAATAAATGATTCATATTTATAAATAGATCAAACCAATCATTTATATCACCACACATCATATAGACTAGAGATATTCATCAATCCAAGTATTTGATATACTTAATTATCCATAAGAAAGGTTAATCAATTTTACAACTTCTAATAAATTTAATTAACACAAATAAATTAATTAGTTTTAAATCCCACTTAATTAACTCATTACAAATAATTTATTTTTATAATTCCAATAAATTATGAATTTAATCAATTATCCTTTAATTACTTAAGTCCTTCATTAATTTAAGATAACTCACGTATCTTAATTAATTTCTTAATTATCATTTTAAATCCTATTTAAATGCTTGAAATTAAATTAACATAGGGAATAGCTAAGATCTTTAAGTTAATTAGTAGTTAAAACATTTCATCTTCTTAATTAACTACTTGATTACACTATTTATTTTTACTTTAAATAACTTAAAAATAAAGGTCATATAATAAAATTTCTTAAACTTAATTAAGTTAAAATAGGTTATTATATAACTTTAACTAACAATATTAAGTAAGCATTTAAACATTTAAATTTGTTGGAAACTTTGCTTGGAAACTTGTTTAAAAATCTTTCTTATAAAATCTTATTGATAAACATATCCTCTTTGTACAGGCCCAAGGCCCAAATCGAAATTAAAGAAAAACTTCTCCCTCCCCTAACCTTTCTCTTCCTACCATTCCACTCACGTACACCCGAGTCAAACTCTCACTTCCCCGAAGTCCAACCCGAGTAATCCCCACAAAATCACGAGCCTTCCCCGAACAACTCAGAACCACTCACGTACAACCGCTCGAACTTACCTGCTTCGAGTCGTCACGCAACCCACACGAAACAAATCCCGAGTCCACTCTCTCTTCTCCAAAACTCACATTCACAGCCAACTCAGACTATCCCAAACGTGCACGTGCATGTGCACGGCAGCTCCGGTCTCCTCCGATCGACGCCGCTAGCTTCCCCAAGTCGACAACCATCCCCCTGACCCACCTGGCCACCCAGATCGCCGATATCATCCATGAATCGAAATCGAACCCATCGTTCGAAAATCTGGAACCCACTACCATCAGAATTTCTCCCCTCGCCGTCGATCCTGACCTTGATAAACCACGCCATCTTCACCAAAGATTCGCCCTGCACCCAAGCATCGATTCCACCTTCTACTAACAAGTCCGATGCTTCCCAGACATCACAAGATCTCGAAAACAATGATGGCCAAAACTGCCAATCGTACCCTAACTCGTCGCCGTCAAGATGCCATGGCCACCTAAAAATATTACCACTAATTTTATGATGACCTCCAACTCACAAGCTACCTCTGACAACAGCCTTGACCTTCATCTTGCCACCGTTCATCGGAATTTGGCAAAATTGCCAAATCTGTTCAACTCGATATTTCACATCAATCCCATTATTAAAAATCGAGATATTTGTACTAAAATTCATTATTTTTCAACACGAATTCACTCGTATAATCGAAGCTTGAAATCCAGATATAAAATTTTTGACCAATTTTTCTTTTCTACTGTTATTTATCATTTTCCAGAATATTACTAAATATCTTTAAGGGACATCACAAGGCTTGATCTACTTTGATTAAGTTGAATTTTGAACTTGAAGCGTGTGGGCCCATAACCCACAGAGCGAAAAATCCCAAATCGGCCTATTTGATTTCACATATCAATCTATAGAATTGTGGAGTTTATAAACTTAAAATACTCGTAAAAATTAAGTATTTCTTAATTACAAATTAATCAACCTCTAATTACTTAATTAATTAATCACAAAGTAATTATTCTTTAGTCATTAATTAAATCAATCTTCATCATTGAGTTAATTTAATTAATCAATTACTCTAAATAAATTTCTTAATTAATCCTTAATCATTATTAATTAAATTAATTAATTATACCTAATTTCCCTAATTAACTTAATTAATATCCAGACATTAAAACTTTAATTATCTTAAGATTAAACCATCTTATTTTAATTACTAACTTTTCTTTATTAAATCATTAATTAAAGTTTAAAGGAAATAATCATTTTCTTTTAAAAATGATTGAAATCTAATTATACTAAATAAATAATCACATATACACATAGGCTATCTTATATAACAAGGATATATAACTTTATTTTATTCTAAATCAAATATTCACATTTGATAAATCTTTTATAAAGTTATTAACCATATTTCTAAATTTCAAAACTTAAATTTACTTTATAAAGACTTTTAACATGCTTATCGTTCCTTTCATCTTTGCTTCGGGTAAAACCTTTACCCTGCTCGAGTCCAACCCGAGTTGTCCTCCCCTTCTTCTTAAGCTGGTATATATATATATATATTTTAAACAATATTTAGTTAAATTTTAAATGCTGTTAAAACCATAACAGTTACACTCACGAACACGAGACCAGACTCGAGAAAAACTCGTTCTTCCCCGAGCAAACTCGAGACTCTCCCTTCCACTTTTACTTCGAGTCGCACGCATGTAATCCCGAGACCAGACCCGTGTATACTTCTTTATTCTAATAATACAACAACCAATTACATTAATATTTATTAAAAAGAAATATTGCTTTATATATCAAAATATATTCTTATATAAAATCATTTAAAATCCTTATATAAGAAAATAACAATTACGCTCTCATATATATATATACACTCAACTCGTTCTAGGGTACCATTGACCCTATCCTTAACGAGTAATCCCAACAGAGCCAAGGTTCTCGCTTAACCTTCTGCTCTGATACCAACTATGACGACCCGAAAGCAGCGGCGACCGGTAGGCTTTGCAACCATCCCAGACCCACCGTGGCACACAGTGATACCTCGAATTTGCTTTTACGGCCAGCCTCTCGACTCGCAACCAACCCTCACAAAGCCTTTACCTCTCAGGGACATGTAGGGGTAAGAGTCTCCCGTTCGCCACCAAACCGCGAAGCGAGAACCCCCTATCATGCTGTATTGTAGCAAATCCGATCCCCCAGCTCTTTGAATTGACGACGAACACGAATTTGAGAAATTCGACAACCCACTGGAAACAAAAACGAATGACAGAACCCCCCCTCTGACCATCGCCTCCGTTCATCTGAACACACGCCACCCTATCTAAAGCTTCGGCACACCACGCTACTTCGATCAAACCCAAACCGATCACCTCCGGTTACCCCACGGCCATGCAGCAAACACGAGAACCCAACATCCTTAAACCCTACATCATCTAAAATCCGATGTCACGATGATCGATAAATTTATCTACCATTTTTCCGAGAATCTCTACCACCCAGGCTATTCCCAAACTCGAGCACGATACCCATTTCAACGTTGATCGCCGGAATTTTCAAAAAGTACCATTTCAGTTCATCTCGAAATTTCTCCATGAATATAACCTTAAAAATCTTGATTTTTAAATCAAATTTCATAATTTCCAAATACGAACTAGGTTATATACTTGAAACATGAAATTTGGGTAATTGTTTTTCTGTCTTGAAGTTGAACATCACTGTAATATCCAAATTTAAAAATATTAAATCAATATTTTCATCTGAATCTATTTTTCTAAATGATATTACACATATGTGCACACTTTTCATTCAGATATTAAATCCTAAAAAGGTTCAGGTGGATTGATTTACATTTTTGAACAGGTTTCAAACCTATAAAGTAAGGACAGAGGTAATTTCTTTTATATATAGGCATGGTCACATATATTTACAAACATGCAGTCATATTCACAAAACCATACAAGCAGATTCCACATCATACTTCAAATATCTATCACAAATACCAAGTTATATACTAAAGTTTTTGGTAGTTTACTTACTGGAAACTAGAACAGAGGCTTTTAATTCAACTGATAAGCATTCATATATACATAAAGAGGCTTAATTATATACATACTTATAGAACAGTGATCATCCCAGGTTTCACATGCAATTAGATAATTATCTAATCTTTATAATAAAGTGTTTACTCACCTGTGAAATGGTGGACAGAGGACAGGTTTTCAACCTGATCTGAACTTGTATTTCTTTTGATTTGAACTGATCCCTGTTTGTGTAATTGATCTATTCTTTGATGATTTTGATCTTAACTGAAACTTTGATTCAGCTATTAAAATGATCCATGCTTAGATCTGAGATTCTTTGCTTGATACAGTGGTGTCTTTGCTTTACATTTGAGTTTAACTTGAATTGCTTGAATCAGGTTGCAAACTTGATTTCTATTTTCCAGGTTTTGATTTTGAAACAGATATTATTTTTTTTTTCTTATTTTTTTTTCTTTCAGAAAAAGAGATGAGAAAATTTGAGAAAAACGTGTATAGCCTGGTTACTTCTTTACTATACATCTTCTTTATTTTTATTTTTATATTTTAGTTTAAAAGAAATTAAGCCACTAGCTACACTTGTTTATTACCTATTTCCTTTAGCTTACACTTGTAATTTATATTTTTCTTATTAAACATTTGTCACACATTTGTATTTTTATGTTTAAATCCTTGTCTCAATTTATATTATAAATTAGTTTAATTAATTTGTAATTAAGAATTATTAATTAGATAATTAAAGTTAATTAATTAATAATTAGTAGTTAATTAATTAAGAAATTAATTAAGAAATTAATTGGTAATTAGTAATTAATTAATTGATAATTAAGGGTTAATAAATCAAGTATTAAGAATTAATTAAATTATAATTAATTAATTAAGTAATTAATTGGTAATTAATAATTAATTAATCTTTGATTATGGATTACTTAATTTAAAATTAAGTTTTATTAATTAATAATTTAGGTTTATTAATTAATAGTTAAAGGATAATTAATCTCTGATTAAGGTTAGTTAATTTACTTAGGTTGATTAATTTGTAATTAAGAAATACTTAATTTTTACGAGTATTTTAAGTTTATAAACTCCACAATTCTATAGATTGATATGTGAAATCAAATAGGCCGTTTTGGGATAATAGGGACCATTTGAACTAAATTGGATACTTAGATATTGTTTTGTGAAATAAGTGTTGACCATATAAGTTGTTTACTTGTGGTAAAGTACGAGTTACCCCGGGTTTATATGGGTTTACTCACGCTGGTTTCCAGCCTGACCCGGGTGTTACTTTAATGTAATGCTCGGGTCAGACCGAGTATTACAGATTTCAGGTAAGGACGTTCTGGAGTTTAGGAGGCGAGCTGGATGGCAGGAACGTATGGAGTGTATTCCGCTGTGTATATGAGACTGTGTAGTCTGTATAGATTGTAGTCTGGAACAAGTTGTATAACTGTCCAGTCATTTGTAAATGTATAACTTTGATGTATAATGTATAAGTGTATTGATACAGTTCTTTTTGTAAAACTGTTATTTATGTGATATTATATTTTGATCCGCTGCGAATGTGAGGTTTCTGTGTCTTGTTCCTGTTTCTTCTTCTTTCTCTTTCTTTTCTTTTCTAACTATCTGGAATTTTCGGTATCGAAATTTCCGGGTCGTTACACTTGGTTTTTTAAAAGATTAACAGAGCTAACAGTTTATATAATATTCACAACAACATGCATTTATATATTCAACATGCATCACACTTTTACTTCAAACATCAATCACATAAAGCTAACTTCACCCACGATTTCGAAGCCCAAACATCCCCCGAACACCAGAATTCGATAGAAAACCCATCACTGTTCAACTACGAATTTCACTCTCGAAACGAAACTAAAATTCGTAATTTAACAGTGATGGGTTTTCTATCGAATTCTGGTGTTCGGGGGATGTTTGGGCTTCGAAATCGTGGGTGAAGTTAGCTTTATGTGATTGATGTTTGAAGTAAAAGTGTGATGCATGTTGAATATATAAATGCATGTTGTTGTGAATATTATATAAACTGTTAGCTCTGTTAATCTTTTAAAATAAAAACTGTTTAAACATTTGCATGTTGTTTAATATGTTTGGTATGTATGTATATTTTTGTATATATGGATGAATTGGTGTGCATGTCTGTTTCTTGCTCTGATACCACTGTAACGACCCGCCACTCATTCTACAGAATGACGTATCATTAATAAGAAAGAAAGGGGTGAGAAAAGAGAAAGAAGAGAAGAAAGAAAGAAACGACAACAACGATCTCACAGCGGAACGAATAAATTATATTAATAACATAAACTATTACATAGTATACAACAATTATCAGAGTTACACAGATACACATCACATACTAGACAGTTATAAACATCTGTCTAGTTATTACAACTCAATACAATACACACACTATCATAGAGATTAACACAACGGAATACTATATCTACGAACGCTGAAGCCTCCTGCTCCATTGCTCCTCCATAATTCGTCAAAGCTAAACCTGAATCCCTTGGCTACTCATAAAAATTTGAGTACCCAAGAGTTTATAAAACAGAAATAAACACTTGGGTCAGACATGGGTCTAGTGTGAGTAACAGGTTAAACTTGCTTAACTTCAAAACCTTTAGAAAGAAAAGGTATCACGTAAGACTCCCCACAAATAAACATGGGTAAGTTTTTACCTTACGCTAACCAAAATATTTGATAGGAAATCCAGTTATATTATAATAGGGTCTAGGGTTTTCAAATAAATATGAAATAGCTGAAATTGTTACATTATTAAATTCCAGCATACTAGCCACAAAGTGGGTTATACAATCAAAACCGTAAGGGCACGTAGAAAGAATGGATTTCCATCAATGGCAGGGCTACTGGGGTACCGCCCATCACAGTACGTGGCCTAGATCACCGTACCGAGGAGTACGCCCGCTCCCCTGCAACACAAAGCCGGAACCATCCCTTACTGGATAATTCCGAACAAGACAACCCCAGTAGTTGTCGCGAATCAACTACCCACTAAGCCGAAATAAAAGAAGGGACCTCTAGACAGGGATATATCTTGCTCTCAGTGGGCGCTACCCACGAAGCCTTGCTGCACCTCCCCTGTTTTAGCCATTCCCGGTTGATGAGGCTTGAGGTTACGATTACCTTTAATCAGAACATATCACTTAGAATGCTCATCGTCCGCCTGACGATGTGCTGAAAGCATTCAATCCATACAAGTTCGTTCCGGGTTCGAACGAAACCGAAGGCATTATCTCGTTACACTCGTGTTGGAATCACCCTCAGAGTTAACGACAATAACCCTTGCACTCTGAATCTTCATCTTCACTTGAGATTCACGACCTATCGTTAATTTGGATCGATGTGGTATTCGGGTCTCCAGACCTGGAATCCCGGTATACGGAAACCCGATCCCGGTCTCATCGAAATCCAAAACGTATCTTTTAAGGGCCAAGTTGTTTAAGGTTAAAACAATTCAATTCTTATCTATACTACACATAGATAGATAATTCACAATATCTCAAAAGAATACTCAAACTATAGCAAGTCACTTTTGCGATCAACCCAGCCAAAATCCAAATAAAACTGTTCTCTCTTTACCCAATCAGAACAGCTCATACTTAACTATCCAATCTATCGAAGAGCTTTGGAAAAGGAAGTCTTTGGCATTTGCTGTGGGTTATCCTTTAAACCAAGATTTTTCAGTTAAACAATTTAATTTAATTTTTAGGATATCATATTCATATAACAAATCTATCACAGATAGATAACTTACATTATCACAATTCATCCAAAACATCTCATATCACAATCACATATCAGATATATCAACTAATCCAAGGCATCTAATATCATTCAACCAATCCATAACAAGTCAATTCGTTCTTAATTAATTTAATTAATCTCTAATTAAATTAATTACTAACCTTTAATTACTTGGATTACCTTAATCCATCTTACTTAACATTAATTAATTATAAATTAATTAATCATTTCTTAATTATTTATCTTAATTAATCTTCCTTGATTAATTATTCCTTAATTACAAAAAGTAATTATTCTTAACTTACCCCTTTTTATTAATCATTCTTGATTAATTTCTTTTTAATTACATTAAGTAATTAGCCTTTAATTAATTATATAAACGAATTAACCTTAACCATTTATAATAATTAAACTTTAATCAATCCCATTAAGTAATTAATTAATAAATAAATGATCCTTTAATTACTTCCATTAATTAATTATTCTTTAATTAATTACCTCAATTAATCCATATTTAAATAAATTACACTTAAGTAATTAATCCTTAATAACTTCCATTTAATTACTTCCAAAAAGTAAATATCTTAATTAACTTCTTATTTATCATTAAAAATCATATTAAATAAAATTAACTCAGGTTTAAACTTCTGTTTAAATATTTTTTACAAAATTAAATTCAGTTTAAAACTTTTAAACATACAAGTTTTAAAACCTAGCAACACTATGAAAAATAAGAGTTTGTAAATGGATTTTTTTAGCTTTGTTAAAGTTAAATTTTTTTATTCATTTTAAATCTCATATTTGAAATGTAATTTAAAAGTAAATTTGAAAGTTAAATATTTTTCAAATGTGTTTTGAATGGTAATTATCATTAATAAGGAAATGTTTTTATAAAGACTTAAGGATTTGTGATGAATTAAATTAATAAGGTAAATTAATATGGATAATTAATTAATTCAATTAATTAAAGATTTGGGATTAATTAATTTGTAATTAAGGACTTAAATTAATTTAATTAAGGTTTAAGATTAATTAAATAGAATAATTAATTTGTAATTAAGGATTATAAATTAGAATATTAATTAATGATTAAGAATTAATTTAAAAAGTAATTAAATATTAATTAAGTTATGATTAACACTTAATTAATTAAATAATTAAAGATTAGTGTAATTAAATAAATGATTGATTAATTAAGGAAATTAATTAAGGCTGATAAATGAGAATGGTTAAAGAATAATTAATTTATAAATTAAAGGTTAATTTCTTAATGTAATTAAAGAATAATAAATCAAGGATGACTAATTAAGACGGATAATTAAGGGATGATTAATCAATTGGTTTGTAATTAATTAATGTTAATTATGCAGGATTTAAAAGTAAATAAAGCAATCAATTTAATTCATTGGTGGTTAATTAAATTAATTAGAGATGGTGTGGTTGATTTATCTTGCTTGTTGATGATTGAATGATATTGTGTGATATCTCCGATATGTGATATGTATTGCTTTATGTTATGAGATGAATTGTTGCATATAAATTGTATTGTTTAAACTTAAATTTTTGGTTTAATGAAAAACATTGGATTCGAAGAGACCGAGTATTACAGATTTCCAGGTAAGGACGTTCTGGAGCTCAGAAGGCGAGCTGGATGGCAGGAACGTATGGAGTGTATTCCGCTGAGCATATTATTGTTGTTGATCTGAGACATGTTAATTCTAACTGTCTAGTATATTTGTGAATGTTGTAACTCTGAAGTAAAAAATGTAATTAACAAATACAGTTTTCTTTGTATAACTGATATTATTATTTGATATTGTATTTTGATCCGCTGCGAATGTGAGAATCTGTGTCTTGTTCTGTTTCTTTCTTCTATCTCTTTTCTTTTTCTTCTAACTATCTGGAATTTTCGGGTAAGAAATTTCCGGGTCATTACATTTTCCTACCATTTTTTCTCAAGTCTCCGATCACTCTACTATCTTCAGAAAGAAACCCAACCTTCCAAACCATCTATATCACTAGTACCCACCAAAATACCCTTTTCTGGTCAGCTGAGAAATGCAAACTCAAAACCCAACTAAAAATTGCAATTTCATTCTTAAAAATCATATTTTGGTTTAAGAATTCAGATTAGATTCCTGAATTTATGAATTAAGAAGTTGGAATTTCAACATGATTTAAGACTTGCAATGTTCTTAATTTCCAAAGAAATTCTACATTTATTTTAACCTAAAACAAATTTAAAACTTAAGTTTACGATGAAACAAACAAATCTTGTTTAAAGTCTAAGATCTAACAGAGATTAGATAAGAAGATAAGGAATTTTGATTAAAATCTAAGCTCAAAAACAAAGAACAGAGAGTGTCACACATATAAACAGGCATACGCATATATCTATACATTTAATTTCAATTTCGTTGTATTTCTATTATATTTAAGCTCTTTTAAAAAAAAATGTTACTCACTTTGAGTTAATTACTTTGAATTATATTTAAGCTCTTTCAATTTCGTTGTATTTCTATTATATATCTATACATTTACTGGAAGTAATTACTTGAATAAATGATTTTATTAATAGAAGTAATTTGAGTTAATTACTTTGAATAATTAATCAAGGGATTAATTAAGAAATTAATTAAGGAGTAATTAATTTAGTTAATGAAAGTAATTAAGGGTAATTAATTACTGATTGAAGATTAATCAAGGGTGATTAATAAATGTTGTTTAATTAAAGGTTAATTACTTAATGTAATTAATTTAATTAAGTAATTAATAATTAAGTTGTAATTAAGGATCATTAATTAATATAATTAATGATGTAATTAAGATTGGTTAATTAAGTAATAATTAATAAATGAAGTAATTAATCAATGTAATTAATTAAGGATTAATGTAATTAATTATAGTTGATTAAGTTAATTAATTTTAGTAAATTAATTAATGAAGTAATTAAAGGTTAATTACAATAAGTGGTTAAGGATAATTAATTTAAGTAATTAAAGGATTTAATTTGTGTAGGAGATCTATAGCTTAGTAGTTTAGATTGTTTGTAGAGCGAGTATTCCGGTATATATATATACTTGGGGAAACTCGAGGAATTTTATCTAGAATTTAGTCTAGATAGTTAGAATTGTTTGATTGAATGATTTGGTTGCTATGGTTGCTAGCATATGGATGATAGTAGATGCTTGTGTTTTAAATTAAAATCTTTAATAAGATTATTAAATTACCTTTGTTTAAATTTCGGGGACGAAATTATTTTAAGGGGGGAGGAGTCGGGTCGTCACACGTGGTACTAATTACTTAACAAGATTTTATCTTCAAAATAAAATCAGTAGCAAGATCAAAGCCTGTAAAACAGCATTTGCAAACCTGAAATTAATCAAGCAATCATCTACCTGAACCTTCAAGCAACTTCAGATTCAAAGCAAAGATTAAGTTTCAAAGTAGGATTCAACCCAAATAAAACAAGCAGATCAAAATCAAACAGAGCAGACTTCAGATCAAAACGCTGGAAATCAAGTTCCAGACCAAAACTGTTCTCTGTTTCCTTAGAACAGGTGAGTAAACTCACTTATCTATCTATGTGCTTTTGATATTGTGGTTGACACTTGAAGTATGATTGTTTAAATGCCTGCATGTTTGAATTTACATATATTTATGGGTGTGAATGTCTGAGTATGTTTAAATACATATCTCTATTTTATGTTAACAAGTTTAAAGAAAAAAAAAAGTTTAAATCTGGTTCCAATCTTAATGCATGTAGTAATTACTTGAGATAAAGTATGATAAGCACTTGCATGGTTGTTAATATGAATGATATGTATATATATACATAAAAATTGATGTGAGCATGTCTGGAAATAAATCATTTCCAGATCAAAACTAATTCCAGGTTCTCTATTCTTCCAAGACCAGTAAGCAAACCCCTAAACAAAGAAAAAACAAAGTTTAAACCTGACATATGTTGTGATGTTTGATTTGGTACTTGGATTTGTTTGTAATTGAAGTAATAACTCAATTGGATATGGAAGCAATTGAGAATAAGTGAATGGGATTAAAGGAAATGTGGATAGAAAAGAGAATTGATTTGGCTAATAACCAATAAAGATAAATACGTAGGATATACGTATATTATTCTATTCGCATAGTGATTTGGTCCAGATTCGAACACAGAATTTCGAGATAGTATTATCGATCCAAGTTGGGATTTTTCGCTCGATTTTCGACGGCGAACCTGGATATGGATTGTTGATTGGTTCTGGATATTCTCTATCATAGTTGTGACTATGCAAGGAGAATGATAGTTTCTAATCAAGAAACCAGATCTGAGTCCGCACTAGGAAGTCGGGTGGACGATACTAGTTCGGAAGTGAAATTGTGTGATCGATTGAGCGATCAGATTGATCATCAAAGTAACACTCGAGTCAGGCTGGAAACCAGCGTGAGTAAACCCATATAATTTGAAATGCCAAGTTATAAACTTATTTGCAACCCAGGGTAACTCGTACCTTAGTACGTGTTCATAACTAGTTATAGTCAACACTTATTCTACAAAACAATACTAAGTATCCAACTTAGTTAAAATAGTCATGTCACCTAATTTATTCCATTCTAGCATATTTGATTCCATAATCAAATTTGTGAAGAATTATAACAGATCACTAATCGAATTGGTTTCGGATATTATTGATATCCGACCCCGGTCTCTTCGAATTCAATATCATCTTCCTAAGACAAGTTGTTTTAAATTTCAACAACTCGATTTAACTTCAGAATGTCATATCCCCACAACAATCCCATTATAGATAAATAACTCATTTTATCATGGTTCAACCAAAAACATTTCATATCACAGAACATTACAAAGTACATGCCAGAGTCAATAACAATCAAAGGTATTCAATATAATTTAATCATCCATAAGCAAGATTAATTCCACATAATTAATAATTAATTTAATTTAACTTACTAATTAATTAACTCTTGATTACTTACATTAATTAATTAACCTTTAATTAATCAATTTAATTAAATATCATTTAATTACTTACCTTAAGTAATTTTAATTACTTTCATTAATTAACTAATCCTTTAATTAATTAATTAATAAATCATTACATTAAGTAATTAATTCTCTAATTAATTACATGATTTAATTATCCTTTAACCATTAGTTAACCCTTAATTTCTTCTCATAAATTAATTATACCATAATTAATTACTTTAAATTAATCATTAATTATTGGGAATTAATCTTGCTTATGGATGATTAAATTATATTGAATACCTTTGATTGTTATTGACTCTGGCATGTACTTTGTAATGTTCTGTGATATGAAATGTTTTTGGTTGAACCATGATAAATATGAGTTATTTATCTATAATGGGATTGTTGTGGGGATATGACATTCTGAAGTTAAATCGAGTTGTTGAAATTTAAAACAACTTGTCTTAGGAAGATGATATTGAATTCGAAGAGACCGGGGTCGGATATCAATAATATCCGAAACCACTTCGATTAGTGATCTGTTATAATTCTTCACAAATTTGATTATGGAATCAAATATGCTGGAATGGAATAAATTAGGTGACATGACTATTTTAACTAAGTTGGATACTTAGTATTGTTTTGTAGAATAAGTGTTGACTATAACTAGTTATGAACACGTACTAAGGTACGAGTTACCCTGGGTTGCAAATAAGTTTATAACTTGGCATTTCAAATTATATGGGTTTAATCACGCTGGTTTCCAGCCTGACTCGAGTGTTACTTTGATGTAATACTCGGTCAACTGTAACGACCCGGAATTTTCAAACCCGAAAATTCCAGATAGTTAGAAGAAAAAGAAAGAGATAGAAGAAAGAAACAGAAAGAAGAAAGAAGAACAGAGAAAACAACATCTCACATTCGCAGCGGGTTAAATATAATAACAAATAATAATACCAGTTATACAAAGAAAACTGTATTTGTTAATTACATTTAATACATCAGAGTTACAACATTCACAAATGTACTAGACAGTTAGAATTAACATGTCTCTAACAACTATAATATATCACAGCGGAATATACTCCATACGTTCCTGCCATCCAGCTCGCCTCTTGAGCTCCAGAACGTCCTTACCTGAAATCTGTAATACTCGGTCTGGACGTTCTGGAGCTCAAGAGGCGAGCTGGATGGCAGGAACGTATGGAGTATATTCCGCTGTGATATATTATAGTTGTTAGAGACATGTTAATTCTAACTGTCTAGTACATTTGTGAATGTTGTAATTCTGATGTATTAAATGTAATTAACAAATACAGTTTTCTTTGTATAACTGATATTTTTATTTGTTATTATATTTAACCCGCTGCGAATGTGAGATGTTGTGTTCTCTGTTCTTCTTTCTTCTTTCTGTTTCTTTCTTCTATCTCTTTCTTTTTCTTCTAACTATTTGGAATTTTCGGGTTCGAAAATTCCGGGTCGTTACAGTTGGTATCAGAGCTTTCACATAATCCAAGGCATTCAATATCATTCAATCATACATAAGCAAGATTAATCTACTACACCATCTCTAATTAATTTAATTAACCACCAATTGAATTAAATTAATTACTTTAATTAATTACAAACCAATAAATCATCCATAATTACTTTTATGAAGAAATTATCCCACTGGTTAATTATCCTCAAATTAATTAACCTTTAATTATTAATTAATTTAACCTTTAACTGCTAATCAAATTAATTAACCCTTATCAAATTTATCCTTTAATTACTTACATTAAGTAATTATCATTTAAATGATTAATCTCTAATTACTTACATCAATTAATCCTTAATTACCAATTAATTAATCTCTAATTAATTAATTATAACCTTTAATTATAAATTAATAAATTCTTAATCATTAATAAATTAATTTCTCTTTAATTACTTACTTTAAGTGATCAATCTTTTCTTTCTAAACTTATTTAATTTTTTCCAAAATTAAATCCACTTCAATTTACAAGTCATACTTGCCTAAATGTTTTACTTCCCTAAAACATTTCATCATTTACAACATTTCATTATCAATACCAAATGTGACGACCCGACTTTCATCGACCAGAAAGTCGTATCGCTAATAAGAAAGAAAGGGATAGAAAGAGAAAAGAAGAGAAGAAAGGAAGAAACAACAACAGAATCTAAACAGCAGAACGAATAAATTATATTAATAACATAACTATTACATAGTTTCATATACAACACTATCAGAGTTACACAACATATACAACGCATTCTAGACAGTTATAAACGCTTGTCTAGTTTCTACAATACAAGATACAACACAGATAACAAATGACTCAGAGATCAACATAGCGGAACTACTATATCTCTACAAACGCTGAAGCCTCCTGCTCCATTGCTCCTCCAGAGAACTCGTCAAAGCAAACCTGACTCCCTTGGCTACTCGTAAAAATTTGAGTACCCAAGAGTTTATATAAAACAGAAATAAACACTTGGGTCAGACATGGGTCTGGTGTGAGTAAACGGTTTAAACTTGCTTAACTTCAAAATCTTTGAAATCAAAAGGTATCACGTAAGACTTCCCACACATAAACATGGAAAAGTTTTTACCTTACGCTAACCAAAACATTGATAGGAAAACTGGTTATATTATAATAGGTCTAGTGTTTTCAAATAAATATGAAATAGCCGAAATTGTTACATTATTAAATTCCAGCATACATAGGTATACAATCAAGACCGTTATCACTTATTGGAAGTTGGATTTCCATACAATGGCAGGGCTACTAGGGTACCACCCGTCACAGTACGTGGCCTAGATCACCGTACCGAGGAGTACGCCCGCTCCCCTGCAACACAAAGCCGGAACCATCCCTTACTGGATAATTCCGAATAAAATCACCCCACGGTTGTGTACATCAACCGCACCACTAAGTCGAAAATAGAAAGGGACATCTAGACAGGGATGACCTTACTCTCAGTGGGCGCTACCCACGAAGCCTTGCTGCACCTCCCCTGTTTTAGCCATTCCCGGTTGATGAGGCTTGAGGTCATGATTACCTTTAATCAGAACACTTCACTTAGAATGCTCATCGTCCACCTGACGATGTGCTGAAAGCATTCAATCCATACAAGTTCGTTCCGGGTTCGAACGAAACCGAAGGCATTATCTCGTTACACTCGTTTTGGAATCACCCTCAGAGTTAAGGACAATAACCCTTGCACTCTGAATCTTCATCTTCACTTGAGATTCACGACCTATCGTAATTTGGATCGATGTGGTATTCGGGTCTCCAGACCTGGAAATCCGGTATACGGAAACCCGATCCCGGTCTCATCGAGATCCTAAAACCTATATATTTTGATTCCAGAAGTATGATATTGAGATGTATTTGTTTATTTCAAGTATATATGAGTCAAAAACCAAAGTAAAAGTTTTAACCAGTTTTTGAAATTTAAATAAGTTTTAAAAAACTTTAAACAATTAAGTTAAACCAATTATCTTGAAATTTCATTTCTTTGTAATGGATAAAATTAATTTATATGATTTGTCTAACTTAATTGTATAAATTGAAACCTTAAGTTATTTTCAAACTTAATTTGAAAATAAGGTTAATTAATAAGGAAAGGTTTTATTTTAAACTTATTAAAAGTTTGATAAAATTAGAGTTAATTAATTAATGTAATTAATTAAAGTTAATTAATAAATATGATTAATTAATGTTATGAATTAATTAATGAATGTGATTAATTAATGGGAAATTAGTAAAGGAAATTTGAGGTAATTACTTAATGGAATTGATTTGAGGATTTTTAATAGAAGTAACTGAGGAGTAATTGCTTAGTTAAATTAATTAAATAATGTTAATTAAAGGTAAAGTGATTATAAGTTGATTAATTAATGAAATTAATTAAGAATAATTAATTAATGTAATTAATGAGACTAATTAAGGTTAATTAATGTGAATGATTAAATGATTAAAGAATAAATAATTAATTTCAATAATTAATTAAATAATAATAAAGCAGGATTTATAAAAGTAATTAATTTACTTTGTGTTAATTAAATTAATTAGAAATGGACTAATTAATCTTGCTTATGGATGATTAAATTGTATTGAATATTTGGATTGATTAATATCTCTAGTCGGATAAATTATGATAAAAGCTCATAATAATTTAGAGGCAGCGGAAGCGTTGATTGCCGTGGAGGGTGATTTTACTGGTGATGTCGTTTTCCAGGTGGTGGGTTAAATGCTCTGATACCAAATGTGACGGCCCGGAAATTTCGAACCCGAAATTTCCAGATAGTTAGAAGAAAAAGAAAAGAGATAGAAGAAAGAACAGAGCAAGACACAGATTCTCACATTCGCAGCGGATAAAATATAATATCAAATAATATTCTTTTACACAAAGAAAATTGTATCAATCAATTACAATTTAATACATCAGAGTTATAACCATTTACATGAGCTGGACAGTTATACAACTTGTTCCAGACTACAATCTATATAGACTACATAGTCTCATATACACAGCGGAATACACTCCATACGTTCCTGCCATCCAGCTCGCCTCCTGAGCTCCAGAACGTCCTTACCTGAAATCTGTAATACTCGGTCTGATTTTAATTGATTTTTACTGTAATTTCCCATTCTTGAAATAAATATTCAACTTTAACACTTGAAATTATTTTTAAAACTTAGATCTTGATTATATAAACATATTTCATTTAAAGATCATCACCTAAATCTTATTGCATGAGGAGATATGGATTTATGAACAGGTTTTGAAACCTGTAAACTATGAACAGAGATATATGTTCTTGAACCCAGACATGCACACATCATTTACACTCAATTCTACTTAAAATAAACATGCAAGCATATTTTAACAGAGATTCATCACAACATTTAAGCATAAACATAAGTTTAAAACTGTTTTTAAATTCAAATGTTTACTCACCTTAAATTATGCAAACAGAGATCCTAAACCTGCTTTTGAAATGCCTTTGTCCATGCTTTTAAAAGCTTGAATGTTGCTTACTGAAAGATTGAGTTGCTAATGTCTTTAACTTGCTTTTGATTGTTGCATGTGGGTAGCTTAACTTCCAGTTTTAAGAAGAATGCAGGAAATAAATTCTCAGGTTGAAGAGAAATGATGAATGCAGGTTGAAGTTTTGATCTTGAAAAAAATTTTGAACTGAAGCTTTTATCTTATTTCCGGGTTTTAGATTTTTAACTTTGCTTTGATTTATTTCCTGGTTTGTATTTATTTTTCTCAGGTTTGAGAGGTTTTTAAAACTGAGAAAACTTTTGGACTAAAATGAGCAGCTTTTGATTTTATTTACATTATCATTTCAAGAGAAAACATCTTTGCCACATGTTAATTTCATATTATCAAAACCTCACACTTGTTATAATGCATGATCTTATTTTACAAATGTCACAAACAAAGATTTTTGTGTTTTACACCCTTACTTCATTTTAATTTATAAATTTATGTTTATCCATTTATTTTATTTAATTTATAGATTTTGTTCTAAATCCTATATTAATTTGTTATATTCTTTATATAGATTATTTATTTTATATTTACATATGTCTTGTGTACTTTAAATTTTATACTTATAGTTTTAAAAGATATTCACATATCAAAGCTTTCTATTTATTTACATATATACTAACTATATATATTCCCAAGTATATAAAAGAAAAGTATTTTTTTAAATCTTTAATTAAATCTCACCTTATATATTTACAAACCAACCTTACATTACATATATAAATTTTAAAAAATAACTTTCAATACAATATATATAAACCTATATATTATTATATTAGAAAATTATTCTTATTAACTTTAAAATATAGAGTTTTTTTTAAAATCCAATTTATTTTTAAGATATTTATCAATTTGAATTTCAAATTCAAATTCAAACTCAATTTAGAATCAGCTCATAATAAACAGAGATGTAACTTGAGATTTGAAAACTGGAAATGTGCTTTGATTTACATCAGGTTGAAACTTGATGATTAGCAGAGGTTGAAGAATTAAAATTGACAGCTTCCAGTTTTTAAAATGCTTCTGGTTTATCTTGATTGTTGAGATGATTTAGAACTTTTGCTGTTGAGTTTGAATCGTGTGACGACCACGACTTTCCACTCCCGGAAAATCGCATCGACTGTAAGAAAGAAAGGGGTGAGAAGTAGAAAAGAAAAGAAGAGAAAGAAAACAAACACAAATACTCACAGTGGAAACGGAATAAAATATAATATATCACATAACTATTACATAGTATCATATACATCATCTATCAGAGTTACACAGATTACACATCACATACTAGACAGTTATAACATCTGTCTAGTTATTACAACTCAATACAAAACAAAGATCTAAACAAGATCAACACAGCGGAAACTACTATCTATATCTACAACGCTGAAGCCTCCTGCTCCATTGCTCCTCCACAATTCGTCAAGGCTAACCTGAATCCCTTGGCTACTCGTAAAAATTTGAGTACCCAAGAGATTCAGGTTAGCCTTGACGAATTGTGGAGGAGCAATGGAGCAGGAGGCTTCAGCGTTGTAGATATAGATAGTAGTTTCCGCTGTGTTGATCTTGTTTAGATCTTTGTTTTGTATTGAGTTGTAATAACTAGACAGATGTTAATAACTGTCTAGTATGTGATGTGTAATCTGTGTAACTCTGATAGATGATGTATATGATACTATGTAATAGTTATGTGATATATTATATTTTATTCCGTTTCCGCTGTGAGTATTTGTGTTTGTTTTCTTTCTCTTCTTTTCTTTTCTACTTCTCACCCCTTTCTTTCTTACTGTCGATGCGATTTTCCGGGAGTGGAAAGTCGTGGTCGTCACACGTGGTATCAGAGCCTTATTCTTTCAAAACTCTACTATCTTAAATACATGTATATGTTTTAAATAAATTAATAAACAAGAATTTACACTTGTAATCATATTAAATTGGTCTAGATTTTTGTAGATAGTTAGTTAAGATCCTATAGAACGAGTATTCCGGTATATATGTATACTTGGGGAAACTCGAGGAAGTAGGGGAGCATGGGAAAAATGCTCATTGGATTTTTCAATCATCGAGGCGACGACGAATGGAGGAAGTAGGGTTTTCTGGTGAATTTGGGGATCGGATTTGCTACACTACAGCATGATAGGGGGTTCTCGCTTCGCGGTTTGGTGGCGAACGGGAGACTCTTACCCCTACATGTCCCATTGAGGGGTTGGTTGCGAGTCGAGAGGCTGGCCGTAAAAGCAAATTCGAGGTATCACTGTGTGCCACGGTGGGTCTGGGATGGTTGCAAAGCCTACCGGTCGCCACTACCTCGGGTCTTCAAAACTTTAGTGCTTGATTTGGTCTGAAAACTGGAATGCTATTTGATTTTAAACTTGGTTGCTTGCTGCTTTATTTTGATTTAAAACTTGCGTGTTAATTGATGTATTTTTGAAATAATATTGTGAAAATTGTTGCATGGATGTAAATATGTTTGAATTTATATATATGTTGGATATATAGAGGCATGGTGCTGTTAAACCTGTTTTTATCTGTTCTTACTGTTAGAAGCCAAAATTATGATCAAAACTAAATTCCTCTTGATAAAATCTCTGTTAGAATTTAGGATTCAAACAACACTTGATTGTTTAATCATAACTTAACGCTTTAATTTTTTTTTTAAATGAATTAAATTGGATTTTTGCTCTGGAAAATAGAGTAGAACAGGGAAGCTTAAGCTTTGTTAAAAATTCGAATTCCTTAAATCATTGATTCAGGCATATGATCTGAATACTTGATTGAAAACATGATTTTTAAGATTTGAATCATGATTTTTAGAAGTAGGAAGAGAGAGCAGTTCGTGGTTGAACATATTTTACTCTTTGGGAAATTTCCGATGACCTAGTTGATCGGAGGGGCTGTAATCTTCTTTGGGGATAGTGGGATGATCGGAGAATGTGGGATAAATAGCAGAAGTAATGTCAGAGCAATGTGGCGATGGGAATTGATCGAGATTGTCTGTAGACCTAGTTTTTGATGTGGTTGGAAAAGTTGTCATCACGTTGTCTCTGGTGGACCGAGTTCCACCAGACTCTAGAGATTGGAAATAGGAACGTTGAAGAAGGTGCGGCTAGAAGGTCAGGCGCTCCGGTGGTCAGAAAGTTGGATTCGAGGAAGTTTCCAGGTTGGGACTGTTTCCAAGATTTGATCGAGATTGCTCGAATTCGATGGTGATGTTTGTTCGTGGTGCTGGTGATTGGGATCGCGAGTGGTGGTCGTAGACGTCATGCTGGCGATGGAAGCGATGGTCGGAGGCGATCGACTCGCCTGTGCACGTGCACGAGACATTTTGGAGCCTGGGTTGTTTTCTTGTAGTTTGGGGAAGAAGAGACGGTACGGGTTTGGCTCGAAGTTTCTTTGCGTTCGACTCGAAGGAATAGACGGAAGAAAACTCGAAGTTGTCTCGGGGGTTTTCAGTTTTTGCTCGGGTATTTTGATAGATGGTCTCGGGTCATTTGTGATGTTCAGTTTTAAAAACCTGACAGTGTTTTAAAAAATTAAAATGTGTTTTAAAATTTAAAGGCAGGATTTAAACTAAGTTTTAAATCAAGTTTCCATATGGGTTTAAGTTTAAATTTGTATTCTAAATTTGAGATAAATAAAGTTTATAAAATTTATAATGTTTTATCAAATTTAAAATATTTAAAGTATATTTTTAAAAAAGGGTTTGAATAAATGAATTTGTTCAAAAAACTTAATTTTCTTTATAAATGTTAAGTGTTTCTTAACATTTGGATTTAAAAAGATTTTGTAAATTGGATTTAAAATTGGTTAAAGCTAAATTGTAATTTATTTAAAATCTTTAATTTGAAATGAATTAAGGTAAGATTTTAAAGTAAAATGTTTTAAAGTCTTTGTTAATAATAATTAAAGTAGTTAAAGGTTAATACTTTAATTTAAAGATTAATTAAGCAATTTATTTAGTAATTAGAAATTAATTGGTAATTAAGAAATTATTAAGTTGTAATTAATAAATAGTTGATTAAAGCTAAATTTCTTAAAGAAAGTAATTAAAGAATTGTTAATAATTAATGAGAGATCATTAATTAGGAATTATTAAATAATTAATTAATGTGATTAATTTTTGATAATCAATTAGATTAATTAATTAATATAAATTGGTTAAGTATAAATTACTTAACGAAAGTAATTAAAGAAATTAATTACTTAAGGTAATTAATTAAATAAATTTGATAAGTTTAAATTAATTAGTTAAATTAATTTAAGATAATGATTTGGAAATTTGATAATTACTTAAATGTAATTAGTGAAAGTATAATTACTTAGGAAAGTAATTAAAGGTAATTACTGGATGTAATTAACTAAAGATGATTTAATAATAAAAGTAATTTGAGTTAATTACTTTTGAATAATTAATCAAGGGATTAATTAAAGGATAATTAATTAAGGAGTAATTAATTTATGAAGTGGAGTTGTAACATCCCGAAATTTTCGACTTTCGAAAATTCAACATCGATACTCACTTTATCGACTGCCGAGACATCGAATGCCGGAAACCCGGAAAGTTATGGTTTTAAGAAAGAAAAAGTAGAAGAAGAAGGAGATAGAAGAAAAAGAGAAGAGAAAAAGAAAAGAAGAACAACACATCAACATCAGAACAGAGACAATATCAGAATCTCACATATCGCAGCGGAACAATATATAATAGATAAATGAATAATCTCTAAAACAAAGAACTATATCATTTAATACATACATCAATCATCAGAGTTAATATACAACAATGGACAGTTATATAACTTGTCCTCATACAGAATACACAGCGGAATAAATACTATCAGATACAAATACTACGTCTCGTCATCCAGCTTATCTCCAAAGCTCCAGAATATCCAGAATATCCTGATAATCTAACTCTAGACTGCCCGTGTGGAAATTTGTGGGCACCCAGAGTTTAGAAGGGAAACAATAAACTCCGAGTCAGTCATGGTGACTGGTGTGAGATCGTAAAACAGTTATTCTTTAAAAATAAACAACAGGAAAATTTTAAAGTCAATTCGAAATGCTTTTGGAAAATGAAACTACCATAAGACCTCCCGCCACACACACAATGCAAACGCAGACTTGGAGGAGATTTCTTCTTATGATAGTCAAAGATGCTTACTACGCAAAATCAAATCATTTTTGATATTATTATTAGTGCATAGTGTAGAAAACATTTCGAAAGTAGAATATAAATCTTAGCCAGCATAGGTACCATTATAGTATGCTTGCTATAGCTGCCATATTAGATGGCAGGTTCTACAACTAAAACCGTACAAGTCACGTATTGTTTCTTTGGATTTCCAACAAATGGTCAGGCTAAGGAACTTCCTATCCACGATGGGTACGTCCCTGGAATAGACGACCCGAGAAATAACCTAACATTACGGTTAGATCTCTGCCAACACAAGGCCGGGTTACCTCTGCAAAAATAGGTAACTACTGACACGCGTATGCCATCCCCCGATCGTCACCGATCTTCCCGAGGATCCCCGATTTCCAACAAACCACATAGAAAAATAATGCAGTAACCACAGAGGTTAAGTATCTGGGCTCCATACCATGATACCACCTTTATCCAGAAGGAATGACATACACTAAGGGGCGCTACTCCCTAGAACCTTGCTGCATCCTTCCTGTTTCGACCATTTCCGGGGTGTGAGGCTCGACGAAGTCTCGTCCACAAAGCTACGCTTTCTACAAAAAGCCCTGCTTCGGGTCAAACAAAATGATCAACCTATGATCACAAAGATATAAGATCAAACACATGATCATATCACAAATGATCAAACACTGATCATTTCACAGCAACACTCAGTATGCCACGTTACCAAATTGAGATATATCGCTGATAAATTTCAACTACATAACCTCTGAGCTCGTACGTCTCAGAGAAGGGTGTTAAGCTAAGAGAATAAATTCTCCGCCACCAACAGAAATGTATTTGAAAGAAATCAGCTTTATATCTCAAATTGTAACGTCAGACACACAATCCATATAAGTCTGTTCCGGGATCGAACAGAACCGAAGGCACTTCTCACGAAGCCCTTGCATATCCGGATAATTTTCAATCACGTCAGGACTTCCCGTCACTAAGGGTGATAAAACCTCTAAATCGAAGATCAGTCGATGTAGAGTAACTCGACGGTAATCCTTCCGTTTTCAAAAATATCCGGTCTTCAACACCGGTCTTCAAATGCGATTCATAACGACGTATCACATATTCGGAATGGGTTATACGACCCCATGGTCCTTTCCCGGCTAACCCGAATAGTGAGCGATTATTCAAAAATAAGTGTGGCATTCAAATTCATCCAATTCACAACAAATACCTATTTAAGGTAATTATTGATAGTCGGTTATTTAACTATCAATAAAGATGCGCAACATCATCAGATTCCAAATAATTTTCCAAATTATTTTTATCTTCCAAAAAAAAAAAAAATATCTTTACTAGATATAAAATTTCCACACTTCAAAAATAAATCAACGTTTATTTTTAAAACGAATTTCCATTCCCTTTATAAATTCCATAGTGAATTCATATTTTCAAAATATCCCCTGATATACGATTTTCAAATCGATTTCAAATATTCAATTTCAATTTATCTTTAAGAAGATAAATTCTCAAAACGTTCGTTTCATATTGGAAAAGCAATTCCATACTTATTTAAAAATAAGTGTTCCACAAATCTATTTATTTTCAACACTTGGAAAGTATTCGATATACTTAAATCAATATTAAGTATATATATTTCGTTCTTTAAGGAAACCATTTACTATAACACATTTATTTGAGTCAAAACGAATGTTACGTAAAACATCGTTACGACGACTCAAAATCACTAGTATAGGGATTCGAAATTAAGATAGATATGTAAATCCCAATACTAGATAAAACATTTTCTTTCGAAAATCATTTACTATAACAACAGTGTTATAGTCCATCATTTCCTTATTCTTCGAAAACGTCTATTTCAACAAGAACTGCGGAAATCTCTGCTTTCGATTTATAATACATTTTAAAACATCTTTAAAATGTTTAACTTCATTTTTAAAATATTACTTCTTCAAAAATGAATCCATTTCACTAAACAATATATTCACCATCCAAAATCGTGAATATATTTTCTTTAATAATCTTCTATATTTTAATTTATCAAATTCAATCGATTTCGAATTTATAAGCACGTTTATAAATTCTATTTCTCTTTTATAACAACTTCGATTTATAAATCTCCTTTTATTAATTTCTATACTACACTTATTAAAATAAGTGATTTCTGATTTATAAAACAACGTTTATAAATTCAACCTTATATTTCACAATAGCTTTGATTTATAAATCCCCTTTATTAACAAGTTCGATCAATACTCCCTTTAAAGGCAAAAATCCAGTTTTATAAGTTAATTTCTTATAAATCTTCCATTCTACGATTTCATTCATTTTAACTTCACAATTTATAAATCTATAAATTTCCTATCTTTACAACTTATAATTTTATAAGTTTCATATCTTTACAAATTTAACACTTATAAAACTCGTTTAAAATTCCAATAATTTTAATTGATAAATATCAATTCTGTACATCTTTTATATACATCATTCTTAAAAAATTCAAAAGAAATCCAACTTAAACCATTTTATTTATCACTTGACTATTTATTTCAAAATCACCTTTCAGGTATATTTCACAATTTAAAATTTTTCATAACTTTAAATTTATAACATTTATTTATTTAAGATAAATAAATTCCAAATTTTAATAAATCGTATACTTTTCAAAAATCACTTCAAAATCCCTTTTAAGTAAAAATCGTTTATTTTTGAACTTTAAAAATTTAACCCGATGATGTAACGCATCAATTAGTCCATCACAACATCAAACATCATATATCATCATATGATGACAGAATATATATCAACATCTGTAAATAAATAAATACAGTTGAGGAATCCAGTTGGATCCCTCCAACCTGTTTCCCTGCATCCAAAGACGTCAGCACAATACCAATTCCGCTCCAGTACGGAATTATCGCGGTATATAGGTTTTTATAAATCCGCTTACTAACGGCGCAATAGGGTCTCATCCGCTATACGAGGCGGGAAATCAACAATCCAATATATACATATGCCAATATGTATATACTGCTATATATAGATATATCCTAAAATATCTAATATCAACAATCCAATAACAATCAACAATCAATAACAACTGTAAATTCAAATTTCCTTCGAGTGAGAAAATCTCACCTTCGCTTTTATTCGCAATCCGTTTCCAATCCTGACTCGATTTTCTCTTGATTTATACCTTGTATAAATAATTATACAAATTTATTAATATTCGAACCAATTAAATAACCAATTTCCGTTTTTAATTGTTAAATTTTAATAGTTCGTTCTAAACCAATTTCTCAATCAATAAATCTTATTCAACCACCATTTAAATTTCTTTAAACCAAATCTCATTTGCATATATATATATTTCAAACATTTTACTTATATACTTATTAAATTTATTCCTAACTGCTTATAAAAACAAGCTATAAAAATCTTATCTTTATAAAATTCTTATATATATATATAAAATTTTCTGTTTTACTGTAAATACAAGCAGTAATTTACTATCGAATTTTCATCCAAAAGAAATTTACATAGGTTTATCGAAAATAAATTAGTAAATTGATTACCTAACCGACGAGTTATCGAGGCCCAAAGGCTACAGCTCGAACTAGGCCTCGACCACGCGACTTCAGCAACCCACGCGAGCACGCGAATGCCCATCATTTCTGCAATCCCTCCTCGCCATCGAATCGAAGCCCTAAACCCACACCATCGCGAGCACTATTTCATCGTTCGCCCCCATCACTGCCGAGCTCCACTCGAGCCAATTCGCCATCGCCCTCCAATTGATTTCGCCTGCATTGCCTATCGCGAATGTCGCGACATCACAGACCGCCGCCACTACCCCTAACTGTCGACATCCCCCAGAACGACGCGCGCGCCTCTCCTTAAATCGCGAAGCCACCCCAGGCTCGAGCGCCTCCGCCCTTGTTGACTTCGAACTCGAGCTCGCAGCCCCTTCTCAGATCGACGAATCGATCTGCTTCGAATCTACTTGACTTGAATTCGAACGAGGCAGCGTTTTCCTTTTTGAACGAGAGAAGATTCCCACTTGTTTTTCTTTTGTCTCGAACGAGATAGTTTTGTTTTCTTTTTAAAGGAACGGAGAGGGAATTGAAGAAATTAAAGGAGCGACCATCTTTAATTTGAACGAGGCAGTTTTCGTTTCTTTTATTTGCTTCTGAGGAGAAGAAGGAATAAGTACGTATTTAAAAACGAAAAGGGGATGGTCGCGTGATGGGTTACACGATTTTCTCGTTCGTGATGCTCGGCTGAAATTAAGGGAAGAGAATGTGTGATATTTATTAATATAAATTTTAAATTAAATTTGAATTTCATTTTATCTTAACGCGTTTGCATATCGTACAGTCACGAAACAACTCCGAAAAATACGAAATTTGAAATCCGACAATAATACAACATTCCGGACCCAATGGAACTGGTTTCGTCGAATTCCAAGACTGCGCCTCGGACGACTATTTTTAAATATCGGTTAAACGATATAAATTTCAAACTGATCACATTTATTTTAAATTCGATTCTGAAGTTTTAATTATCTTCAGTAATATCAACACGAATTCTAAAAGCTTCCGAAATATTTTTCTTTGGCTTAAAATCGAAGATACAAATTCTTTATTCAACTTCAATCGATTAAATTTTATAATTTAATTGCCGATTTTCAAAATTATATCGGGGACACAAATTAAATCATCGTTTAAATATTTAAAATTAATTAAATATCCTCAATTTAATTCGTTCAAAATTCTGGGTCGTTACAAACTTCCCTCCTTAAAAGAATTTCGTCCTCGAAATTACAAGTTAGAAAGAAAGGTCCTTAACTCGTCTACTATTTTTCACAATCTAAATAGTTTTATCAATTCATCAAAACAAATCTTTCTACTAAAGATTCGTTATCATTCAACTACATTTCGACTTCAACTCTAAGTTTCAAAACAACATTGTTTAACTTCACAATTCAAATTTAAGTTTAAATTCAAGTTTAAACCTTCAAAAATTTCTCAAAAATTTTCTAACACCCGAAAATTTCGAAAAATTTCGCCAGCGTCTCCTTTGCGCGGCTAATACGGCACTACTACAAAACGTCCCTACGGACTCTCAGATTTCAAAAAGAAAAAGAAAAAGCCAAGCGGCTAGAGAGAAATCATCAAAAACTCATATTAAAATTCAAATACGTACCTTTTTCGAGCAATTCGAATTATCTGTGAAATAAATTTTTTCAAATTCCTTTACAATACCTGTATATCTACTAGCCATAATATCTAGTTACATACATACAAATCATTTTGTTACAAAATTTTCAATATAAACTGCTTATACATTTCTAGCTTACTATTGCAGTTACATTCGTTTCTAAACAAAATGAATTCATATCTATTCAATTTTTCATTTCAAATTTCATTTGAATTACATTTCACATTTCAATTCCTCATTCGAATTCAATTCACTATTTTGGTTTATAACCACTTATATTAAACTGAATTTCCAATAACATATGAATTTTTTTATCCACCTTTCAATTTACCTTATTCAATTCAATTCATTTGCTTACGAATTCGAAATGAATTTCAACTTTAAATTTCATACATCATAAATCAAATTCAAATTTTAGTTCTATTCACTTACAAATTCATTCTACTAATGAATTTTAAATTTCAATTATCTTTTCTGGAATTCCATTTTCCAACTATAAATTCACTTACAAATTTATATTTACAATTTCATTCATATGTGAATTCATCTCTTTATATTCTTAATTCACATTAATAATTCTCATTTGTTAAATGAATTTATTTTCAAATCTTTGGTTATTATTTTATTTCTCATTTTATAAGTTATATAACTTATACTTACTTTAATTCAACTTAAAATTCCTTAAGTTAAATTTATTCAATCTAAATTCACAACAACTTTGTATAAGTTATCAACTCATTTAGTATTCTCATAAATACCTTTATATAGCATTCCAGAGTCTTAATAACATTTTCAAAAAATCATTTTGAAAACAATTCAAATCATCCTTTGAATTTTCTAAAACAAAATCCAAATTTTCAAAACAACTTCTATTCAAAACAATTTGGCAGCAATTCCTCTTTTAGAAACCCGAAAATGAGCACCGGTGATGCCGCGGTCATCATCGAAGTTATTTTCCAGCGACCGAAAAGAGTTTAGAGCTTTATCTCTCTAAAATACTTTTCAAACCTTTGAAATTCATTTTCAAATCAAAAATGATTCAAACTTCCAAATTCCCAAAAATTTCTCTGGAATTTCGTTTTAAATTACAATTCACATTTATAATTTACATTCTTTAGTTTCATTTGTATACGAATTCATTTCTTATCTTTAGAGTTATGATTCGAATTTCTTATTCAATTTCAATGATAATATTTCTCATATTATTACCTCTAACAACCATGCAACCATATACTATAGTAATTCATAGAAAAACATCCTTTTCTATACAAAAATAGTTTTGGGTAAAATTATTTCATTCACCCTATTTTAAAACAATACCATGTCGTCTTGCCTCGTTTAAGTGTTTAGAAATCCCTATCGATAATATGGCGTCCCACATACCGACCAAGATTCATAAACATCTCAACGGATAAGCAAACACAATATAAAACAATTTTTATATTCACTAACAAATACGCACTCGTATCTATTATTACACTCAACTCATTTTAGAGTACTACTGACTCTATCTCTAATGAGTAACACCCAACAGAGCAGGGTTGTCGCTTAACCATATGCTCTGATACCAACTGTAACATCCCGAAATTTTCGACTTTCGAAAATTCAACATCGATACTCACTTTATCGACTGCCGAGACATCGAATGCCGGAAACCCGGAAAGTTATGGTTTTAAGAAAGAAAAAGTAGAAGAAGAAGGAGATAGAAGAAAAAGAGAAGAGAAAAAGAAAAGAAGAACAACACATCAACATCAGAACAGAGACAATATCAGAATCTCACATATCGCAGCGGAACAATATATAATAGATAAATGAATAATCTCTAAAACAAAGAACTATATCATTTAATACATACATCAATCATCAGAGTTAATATACAACAATGGACAGTTATATAACTTGTCCTCATACAGAATACACAGCGGAATAAATACTATCAGATACAAATACTACGTCTCGTCATCCAGCTTATCTCCAAAGCTCCAGAATATCCAGAATATCCTGATAATCTAACTCTAGACTGCCCGTGTGGAAATTTGTGGGCACCCAGAGTTTAGAAGGGAAACAATAAACTCCGAGTCAGTCATGGTGACTGGTGTGAGATCGTAAAACAGTTATTCTTTAAAAATAAACAACAGGAAAATTTTAAAGTCAATTCGAAATGCTTTTGGAAAATGAAACTACCATAAGACCTCCCGCCACACACACAATGCAAACGCAGACTTGGAGGAGATTTCTTCTTATGATAGTCAAAGATGCTTACTACGCAAAATCAAATCATTTTTGATATTATTATTAGTGCATAGTGTAGAAAACATTTCGAAAGTAGAATATAAATCTTAGCCAGCATAGGTACCATTATAGTATGCTTGCTATAGCTGCCATATTAGATGGCAGGTTCTACAACTAAAACCGTACAAGTCACGTATTGTTTCTTTGGATTTCCAACAAATGGTCAGGCTAAGGAACTTCCTATCCACGATGGGTACGTCCCTGGAATAGACGACCCGAGAAATAACCTAACATTACGGTTAGATCTCTGCCAACACAAGGCCGGGTTACCTCTGCAAAAATAGGTAACTACTGACACGCGTATGCCATCCCCCGATCGTCACCGATCTTCCCGAGGATCCCCGATTTCCAACAAACCACATAGAAAAATAATGCAGTAACCACAGAGGTTAAGTATCTGGGCTCCATACCATGATACCACCTTTATCCAGAAGGAATGACATACACTAAGGGGCGCTACTCCCTAGAACCTTGCTGCATCCTTCCTGTTTCGACCATTTCCGGGGTGTGAGGCTCGACGAAGTCTCGTCCACAAAGCTACGCTTTCTACAAAAAGCCCTGCTTCGGGTCAAACAAAATGATCAACCTATGATCACAAAGATATAAGATCAAACACATGATCATATCACAAATGATCAAACACTGATCATTTCACAGCAACACTCAGTATGCCACGTTACCAAATTGAGATATATCGCTGATAAATTTCAACTACATAACCTCTGAGCTCGTACGTCTCAGAGAAGGGTGTTAAGCTAAGAGAATAAATTCTCCGCCACCAACAGAAATGTATTTGAAAGAAATCAGCTTTATATCTCAAATTGTAACGTCAGACACACAATCCATATAAGTCTGTTCCGGGATCGAACAGAACCGAAGGCACTTCTCACGAAGCCCTTGCATATCCGGATAATTTTCAATCACGTCAGGACTTCCCGTCACTAAGGGTGATAAAACCTCTAAATCGAAGATCAGTCGATGTAGAGTAACTCGACGGTAATCCTTCCGTTTTCAAAAATATCCGGTCTTCAACACCGGTCTTCAAATGCGATTCATAACGACGTATCACATATTCGGAATGGGTTATACGACCCCATGGTCCTTTCCCGGCTAACCCGAATAGTGAGCGATTATTCAAAAATAAGTGTGGCATTCAAATTCATCCAATTCACAACAAATACCTATTTAAGGTAATTATTGATAGTCGGTTATTTAACTATCAATAAAGATGCGCAACATCATCAGATTCCAAATAATTTTCCAAATTATTTTTATCTTCCAAAAAAAAAAAAAAATATCTTTACTAGATATAAAATTTCCACACTTCAAAAATAAATCAACGTTTATTTTTAAAACGAATTTCCATTCCCTTTATAAATTCCATAGTGAATTCATATTTTCAAAATATCCCCTGATATACGATTTTCAAATCGATTTCAAATATTCAATTTCAATTTATCTTTAAGAAGATAAATTCTCAAAACGTTCGTTTCATATTGGAAAAGCAATTCCATACTTATTTAAAAATAAGTGTTCCACAAATCTATTTATTTTCAACACTTGGAAAGTATTCGATATACTTAAATCAATATTAAGTATATATATTTCGTTCTTTAAGGAAACCATTTACTATAACACATTTATTTGAGTCAAAACGAATGTTACGTAAAACATCGTTACGACGACTCAAAATCACTAGTATAGGGATTCGAAATTAAGATAGATATGTAAATCCCAATACTAGATAAAACATTTTCTTTCGAAAATCATTTACTATAACAACAGTGTTATAGTCCATCATTTCCTTATTCTTCGAAAACGTCTATTTCAACAAGAACTGCGGAAATCTCTGCTTTCGATTTATAATACATTTTAAAACATCTTTAAAATGTTTAACTTCATTTTTAAAATATTACTTCTTCAAAAATGAATCCATTTCACTAAACAATATATTCACCATCCAAAATCGTGAATATATTTTCTTTAATAATCTTCTATATTTTAATTTATCAAATTCAATCGATTTCGAATTTATAAGCACGTTTATAAATTCTATTTCTCTTTTATAACAACTTCGATTTATAAATCTCCTTTTATTAATTTCTATACTACACTTATTAAAATAAGTGATTTCTGATTTATAAAACAACGTTTATAAATTCAACCTTATATTTCACAATAGCTTTGATTTATAAATCCCCTTTATTAACAAGTTCGATCAATACTCCCTTTAAAGGCAAAAATCCAGTTTTATAAGTTAATTTCTTATAAATCTTCCATTCTACGATTTCATTCATTTTAACTTCACAATTTATAAATCTATAAATTTCCTATCTTTACAACTTATAATTTTATAAGTTTCATATCTTTACAAATTTAACACTTATAAAACTCGTTTAAAATTCCAATAATTTTAATTGATAAATATCAATTCTGTACATCTTTTATATACATCATTCTTAAAAAATTCAAAAGAAATCCAACTTAAACCATTTTATTTATCACTTGACTATTTATTTCAAAATCACCTTTCAGGTATATTTCACAATTTAAAATTTTTCATAACTTTAAATTTATAACATTTATTTATTTAAGATAAATAAATTCCAAATTTTAATAAATCGTATACTTTTCAAAAATCACTTCAAAATCCCTTTTAAGTAAAAATCGTTTATTTTTGAACTTTAAAAATTTAACCCGATGATGTAACGCATCAATTAGTCCATCACAACATCAAACATCATATATCATCATATGATGACAGAATATATATCAACATCTGTAAATAAATAAATACAGTTGAGGAATCCAGTTGGATCCCTCCAACCTGTTTCCCTGCATCCAAAGACGTCAGCACAATACCAATTCCGCTCCAGTACGGAATTATCGCGGTATATAGGTTTTTATAAATCCGCTTACTAACGGCGCAATAGGGTCTCATCCGCTATACGAGGCGGGAAATCAACAATCCAATATATACATATGCCAATATGTATATACTGCTATATATAGATATATCCTAAAATATCTAATATCAACAATCCAATAACAATCAACAATCAATAACAACTGTAAATTCAAATTTCCTTCGAGTGAGAAAATCTCACCTTCGCTTTTATTCGCAATCCGTTTCCAATCCTGACTCGATTTTCTCTTGATTTATACCTTGTATAAATAATTATACAAATTTATTAATATTCGAACCAATTAAATAACCAATTTCCGTTTTTAATTGTTAAATTTTAATAGTTCGTTCTAAACCAATTTCTCAATCAATAAATCTTATTCAACCACCATTTAAATTTCTTTAAACCAAATCTCATTTGCATATATATATATTTCAAACATTTTACTTATATACTTATTAAATTTATTCCTAACTGCTTATAAAAACAAGCTATAAAAATCTTATCTTTATAAAATTCTTATATATATATATAAAATTTTCTGTTTTACTGTAAATACAAGCAGTAATTTACTATCGAATTTTCATCCAAAAGAAATTTACATAGGTTTATCGAAAATAAATTAGTAAATTGATTACCTAACCGACGAGTTATCGAGGCCCAAAGGCTACAGCTCGAACTAGGCCTCGACCACGCGACTTCAGCAACCCACGCGAGCACGCGAATGCCCATCATTTCTGCAATCCCTCCTCGCCATCGAATCGAAGCCCTAAACCCACACCATCGCGAGCACTATTTCATCGTTCGCCCCCATCACTGCCGAGCTCCACTCGAGCCAATTCGCCATCGCCCTCCAATTGATTTCGCCTGCATTGCCTATCGCGAATGTCGCGACATCACAGACCGCCGCCACTACCCCTAACTGTCGACATCCCCCAGAACGACGCGCGCGCCTCTCCTTAAATCGCGAAGCCACCCCAGGCTCGAGCGCCTCCGCCCTTGTTGACTTCGAACTCGAGCTCGCAGCCCCTTCTCAGATCGACGAATCGATCTGCTTCGAATCTACTTGACTTGAATTCGAACGAGGCAGCGTTTTCCTTTTTGAACGAGAGAAGATTCCCACTTGTTTTTCTTTTGTCTCGAACGAGATAGTTTTGTTTTCTTTTTAAAGGAACGGAGAGGGAATTGAAGAAATTAAAGGAGCGACCATCTTTAATTTGAACGAGGCAGTTTTCGTTTCTTTTATTTGCTTCTGAGGAGAAGAAGGAATAAGTACGTATTTAAAAACGAAAAGGGGATGGTCGCGTGATGGGTTACACGATTTTCTCGTTCGTGATGCTCGGCTGAAATTAAGGGAAGAGAATGTGTGATATTTATTAATATAAATTTTAAATTAAATTTGAATTTCATTTTATCTTAACGCGTTTGCATATCGTACAGTCACGAAACAACTCCGAAAAATACGAAATTTGAAATCCGACAATAATACAACATTCCGGACCCAATGGAACTGGTTTCGTCGAATTCCAAGACTGCGCCTCGGACGACTATTTTTAAATATCGGTTAAACGATATAAATTTCAAACTGATCACATTTATTTTAAATTCGATTCTGAAGTTTTAATTATCTTCAGTAATATCAACACGAATTCTAAAAGCTTCCGAAATATTTTTCTTTGGCTTAAAATCGAAGATACAAATTCTTTATTCAACTTCAATCGATTAAATTTTATAATTTAATTGCCGATTTTCAAAATTATATCGGGGACACAAATTAAATCATCGTTTAAATATTTAAAATTAATTAAATATCCTCAATTTAATTCGTTCAAAATTCTGGGTCGTTACAGGAGTAATTAAGGGAAGTTAATTACTAAATGAGATTAATCAAAGGTGATTAATAAATGTGACTAATTAATTATTAAATGTAATTAATTTAAATAAGATAATTAATTAAGGGTAATTAAGGATCATTAATTAATAAAATTAATGATGTAATTAAGGATTGATTAATTAAGATTAGTAAAAAAAAGTGATTAAAGTAATTAATTAATTGTAATTAATTAAGGATTAATGTAATTAAATATAGTTAATTAATTAATGATGTAATTAAAGATTAATTACTGTAATGGTTTAAGTTAATTAATTTGTGAAATTAATTAAGAATTAATTACTTAAAGTAATTAAAGGATTATTAATCAGGAATGATTAATTAAGATGGATACTTAGAGTAATGATTAATTAATTGGTTTAATTAATAATTAAGTAAGCAGGATTTATAGAATGAAGTAATTAGTTTAATTCACTTTAAATTAATTAGATGATATAAATCATTGCTTAAGGATGGATGAATGAGATTGAATGTATTTCATTGTTTGATATCTCTGATGAGATATGATTGATATATGATATGGATGTTTGGTTGAATTATAATGATAATGTGAATTACTGTTTGGGATGATAATGTAGATTATCTATTGAATTATCTATCTTTGTGTATATAGATAAGAATTGAATTGTTTTAACCTTAAAACAACTTGGCCCTTAAAAGATACGTTTTGGATTTCGATGAGACCGGGATCGGGTTTCCGTATACCGGGATTCCAGGTTTGAAGACCCGAATACCACATCGATCCAAATTAACGATAGGTCGTGAATCTCAAGTGAAGATGAAGTTTCAGAGTGCAAGGGTTATTGTCGTTAACTCTGAGGGTGATTCCAAAACGAGTGTAACGAAATAATGCCTTCGGTTTCGTTCGAACCCGGAACGAACTTGTATGGATTGAATGCTTTCAGAACATCGTCAGGTGGACGATGAGCATTCTAAGTGATATGTTCTGATTAAAGGTAATCGTAACCTCAAGCCTCATCAACCGGGAATGGCTAAAACAGGGGAGGTGCAGCAAGGCTTCGTGGGTAGCACCCACTGAGAGCAAGATAGATCCATGTAACGACCCGACTTTCCAGACCCGGAAAATCGAACCATTTTAGTTAAGAAGAAGAGGTAGAAGAAGAAAAATAGAAAAAAACAACATCAGAATCTAACCATCGCAGCGGAATAAAATATAATATATATTAACAGATCTTTACACAAATCAAAACTATATCTGTTTTATACAATATATCATCAGAGTATACATCAGAGTACATCAACAGCCATAACATACAACTGAATACACAGCGGAAAAATAATAGCAAGTACGGAAGTACGTATCGTCATCCAGCTCGTCTCCTGAGCTCCACAGCATCATATCATGAACCTGTTTATCTCGGTCTGACCCGAGCATTATATAAAACAACACCCGAGTCAGTCTGGAATACCAGCGTGAGAAAATCACACTCGATTTGATTATTAAAGTTTCAAAATCCTTTGAAAAACAAAAGCATCTCGTAAGACCACGCCACAAATAAACATGTCGGGTTTTTACCTTACGATAGCTAAAACACCTTTTTATAAAATCCTCTGATATTATAATAGTGTCTATTTACAAATACTTATTCAAATAGCTGAAATTGTTACATGATTAAATTCCAGCATACTAGGTATACAAACAAAACACGTACAAGGCACGTAGGGAGAATGGATTTCCAACGAATGACTAGGCACTGGGGTACCACCTGTCACAGTACGTGGCCTAGATCACAGTACCGAGGAGTACGCCCGCTCCCCTGCAACACAAGGCCGGAATCACCTATGGGAAATTCCGAATATGATCACCCCACGGTTGGGATCAACAACCGCACCACTAAGCCGAAATAAAAGGGACATCTAGACAGGAATGATCATACTCTCCAGTGGGCGCTACCCACGAAGCCTTGCTGCATAACCCCTGATTTTCAGTCATTCCCGGTTGATGAGGCTTGAGGCTAAACGTTACCTTTACAGAACATTTCACTTTGAATGCCCATCGTCCACCTGACGATGTTTCGCAAGCATTCGTCCATACAAGTCCGTCCCGGGTTCGAACGGAACCGAAGGCACTATTCCTACTACATCCATTTATGAAAATATCCTCAGGATTAGTAGCGACTAGCCCTTGCACTTCACTGCTCCATCTTCGACTCTGAACACGTTACACGAAACGTACAAACCGAATCGAAGTGGTATTCGAGTCTCCAGACCTAGAATCCCGGTATACGGAAACTCGATCCCGGTCTCTTCGAAACGATCAGCGCATTTGGCCAATATTGATAGTCGGTTATTTAACTATCAATTAACATCCACAAGCAACCATCACACAATAAATAATTTCCCACATTATTTATTTGCCCAAATATCTTTCCAAGATATATTCCAATTTTCAAAGCTCATTTGAAAACAATTTCAAACAGTTTCTGCTTACGGAATACATTTCCCAAATAATTATTTCCACTGAATCACCAAGTACAAAATACTCTTAATTTTAAAATAATTTAAAAACACCAAAAATAAATATACTTTAACCTTTAAATTTGGAAAACTACTTTAATACTTAATTAAAAATAATACTTTTGTGAATATTTAAAATGAGGTTACTTTATACAATATAAAACTAAGTTTCCACTTTTAAATAAAATACTAATCACCCTTTAAATAATTATTACGATAATAGATTTGGAAAATATTTACTTTAGAATTTAAATATTAGAAACAATAAATTTCTAAACATCCCTTTCTTAAACAACATGAAAACTTTTAACTTATATTTAAGAATTTTCTTTGAAATCGTACTTGGCTATCCAGGGAATACACTTTCTTCCATATCTTTTAAAAATAAATCACCATTTATTTTTAAACACATTTACATTCCTCAATAAATTCCCACCTTGAATTTATATTTAAAATATCCACCGATATTTCATTTCACTTCATAAACCCAGTTTATAGATTTTAAAACCTCATTCTCTTTTAAAAATCCAAGTTTTAAACACTTAGATCAATTTCCAATTGATTTCCATTTTTCTTCACTTTTGAAATAAATTTCCCTATTTACTTCAATTATTTCAAATACATTAACTTTCATATTTTATTTCTTTATTATGAGTTAAAACCCTTTTAACTAAAATACCAATTTCGGATTTCCAAACTTCTTCAATTAATATTTTAATTAAATTAAATCTTTAAATTCAATAAAATCAATCCTTTTATATTTTAGATAATATCACTTTAGTTAAAGATTTATTTCTTCCCTGTTAAATTCAAAATCCTCTTTCCCCATATTTGTTCGAATTAAGAAATTTCTTTATTTCTTTTACAATTCCTTATTTAATTTATTCGAATTCACTAGAATTATTTAACTTGAATTTTACTCTTTTATTTCTTTCCAAAAATCCAATTCAATTTCTTTTGATAACTCATTATACTGGGAAATTCAATCCAACCAGATTATCCAATATAAATCATCACAGGATATCAACAAACATATCACAGAATATTTAAACAAAATTAAATATTTTGAGGAATCCAGTTGGATCCCTCCAACCTGTTTCCCTGCATCCACAGATGTTAGCACAATACCAATTTCACTTCAAAGTGAAATATCGCGGTATATGGGTTTTATAAAATATCATCCGCTATTATGCGAGAATATCAACAACTCCAATATATACATATGCCAATATATATATATTGGTATATACTACTATATACCATATCAATCAAATCAATCAATTCAATCATTCATCCATATTTAAATTTAACCAATTAAATTTAAATAAAATTAAACTGAGTGAGATTAACTCACCTTTGATTTTTGCAATTCCCATCCAAATCCCGACTTGTTTTCTTTTAGATTTTGACCTTGTAAAGACATTATAGGGTTTTAGTAATATTCGAATAAATCGAACAAACAATTTTCGTTTGCTAAATTTAATTTAATTAACTAATGATTTTATTAACACTCGAATTAACTACATAATTTATTACCACTTAACAACTTAATTTACTAATAATTTTAATTGAATTAAACCAATAATTTTTCTTAATCTATGGATATATCAGATTAAATTTCAAAACAAGTTGCCTAATACTTACTGTATATTCCAAAACTGGGTTATATATATAATTTCTATATATTTTCCAAAATCATGTAAATATATATTATAAAATAAAATAAAATTCCTTAGTTTATTGCACAATGAAACTGCAGATAACAGATTCAAATCTTGTACTCACTGGAATATATTAATTACTTCTTCTTCTTCTTGTAAATTTTTTTTCCAACCTATATTAATTTTAAAACTAAAGATAAAATTATCGTACCTTGCCGACAAGATCGACACCCACGATTATGAAATCGTACCATCCCAGAGTCGCAATCGCGACCCCTCGCCTTGAAACGACATCACCCACCACCTACCGGAGATGCCCATCGCGACCGCGAACCCAGAACGAGACGAAACGAACTCCCCTATTGATCCCCATACCTCTCGCATGCCAAGCGAGCTTCACTACCTCTGAAAGGCTGCTGAGCCTCCATGACACCGCGTGCTTCGAAGACGGTTGGCCACCATTGTCGCGTACCAGCCCTCCTCTCGGTGCTCCATCGCAACCCCAAATCGATCGAGACTGTAGCAGGACCTCAAATCAGCAGTAGAAAATATCGCGTAGGAGCAAGGACGAGCCAACGATGGCTGATGGAATAGCCAAGTTCGCAGCGATGATTAACTCGAAGGCGTTGATTTACGAAACCCTAGTTTTTATTCTCAGGTTCAAGCATCGCGACATGGAGATTGCTATTGAACTGTGACCTCGAAGTAAAACGGAATTTTATTTTCGATTTCGAAGACGAGAGGCTCGACTTTGGTTTAGGACAGAAAGAAGAAGAAGAGCGGCATTTCTTTCTTTAAACGAATGAATTTCGTTTCAGTTTGAACTGAAGGCTTAAAGAGGAAGAAAACGAGAACAGGATATTTAAAATCAACGAGGCATGCTTTGCACGATTTGTTTCGTGATCTTCGGCATGATTCTAGGAGACAACGTGTTGATGTTGACAAATGTAAAAATTTAAATTTTAAATTGAATTCGATTTAATTTTCAACGCGTTTACTCATCGTGTGCTCACACGACAAATCCAAACACCCCAAAATTTGAGATCCGGTAATAATACAATATTACGGATCCAATGGGACTGGTTTCGTCGAATTCCGAGACTGTGCCCCGGACGACTATTTTTAAATTCAATTTAAACGATAAAATTTGAAAACTGAACAAATCACTTTTTATTCGATTTTAAAAGTTCTACTACCTTTAGTATTATCAATATAGATTTTATAAGCCTTTAAATTATTTTTAACTGGCTCAAAACTCTCAATTCAACATTTTATTCAATTTTTAATTGTTTAATTCAATAATTAAATTCTCCAAATAAATGGTGATATTCGAAATTTAAATTACAAATTAACTTTTAAATATTTAAAAATAAATTAAATATTTCAATCTTAAATACTCAAAAATTCCGGGTCGTCACATTCCTCCCCCCTTAAAAGAATTTCGTCCCCGAAATTACTAGTTAAGAGGAATGATCTATAACTCATTAACTATTTCCTCAACCCAAATCGTTTTATCATCTTGCCCCAAATAAATCCTTTTTACTAAAGACACACTATCCCATTTATTTCATTCCAAGCCTATCCATAAGTTCCAAACAATATCACTTCTTATCAATTCAAATTTTATATTTGAATTCAAAATTCGAATTATCAAAATTTTCTCGAAATTTTTCTAACTCCCTAAATTTTTGAAAAATTTCGCCAGCGTCTCCTTTGCGCGGCTAGCTCAGTACTACTACAAAATGGCTCTACGGCCTCCCAATCTCAAAAAGAAAACAAAAAGCCAAGTGGCTGTATCAAAAACCCAATCAAATTTCATATAGAAATTCAAATACATACCTTTTTGTCGGGCCATTAAATTTTATCTTCTAAAATCAAAAATCCCAATTATCCATTGCTTTTAGACACCTGTATATTCTACTAAGCAATAATATTCAATCACAATTCCAAAGTCATTTTATACTTTCCTTTACAAATTTCCAACATTTGTTTTACTTAAGCCCGTACGATGCACATATATCATCCGTACGCAACATCACATTCGATCGCTCAATCGATCACACAATTCCGCTTCCGAACTAGTATTGTCCACCCGACTTCCTAGTGCGGACTCAGATCTGGTTTCTTGATCGGAAACCGTCATTCTCCTTGCATAGTCATAACTACGATAGAGAATTACAGAATCAACCAACAATCCATATCCAGGTTCGCCGTCGAAAATCGAGTGAAAAATCCTAATTCGGATCGATAAAACTATCTCGAAATTCTGTGTTCGAATCTGGATCAAATAGCTATGCGAACAAATAATATACGTACACCTTACGTAATTAGCCCAATTGATTATCAACTATATCAATTCTCTTTTATTCACATTCAGTTTGATTACATTCACTTATCCACAATTTTCTCATTTCACAACTTCAAATTTTAATTGTTATTCAATTATTCATCTAGAATAACTTTCCTCAATACCAAATTACTTAAGAATCTCACCATATTCCTTAAGTTCAATATAAATATTTTACATACTGCTTATACTTATTTTCACTTCATTATTGAAGTTCATATCCATTTCTATTTACTCTTGTCTTTACAATTCCATTTGATTTCAATTTGGCTTTCACCCGAATATTTAATTAGTTGCACTTACTAATTAATTTAAATTTCAATTAACAGTTTATTCGCAAACTTCACTTCTTTAGTTCCTTCGATTTCACTTCACTTTACATTCACATTTGAATTAGATTTCAATATCCAGCTTCAATTTTATTTGCTTAGCAAATTTAAATCATTTATCGTTAATGAAAATTTTCAAAAATTTCAAAAATTTTCTAACTCCCAAAATTTACGAAAAATTTTGGCAGAGTCTCCCTTGTACGGAGGGACTTCTGCGATATCGCAGGATGCACAAATATATATACATCGACCTCAGGCCGGAAATCACAATATATAGCAATAAATGCAGTTCATATCTCCTATTTTGAATTCTTTGCGTAGGCGTACCTTATTTTTAGCATTTTTAAAGCAAGCGGCTTACTATATAGCATATTGTGCAAGCAAATACAGCCTAGCGGCTTCCAAACACCTGTACTTACTCCATTTAAACTGATAAGTGACAATATAAGAAAATTCTATTAATATCCCATTAAATTCCAATAGCAAATCAATAGTTTTCATAGGCAATGCACTTAAAATAATTTCCATAAACAATTTATATGGTTTTAATACAATTTTAATCGCTTACAACCAATTCACATACCATTTCTATTCAATTTAATGGTTTACAATTCATTTTATTCCATTCTATTCATTTTTAGCGAAATGAATCCATATCCATTTCAATTGATTCAATTCAATTTAATTTGCATTTCACTTCCAAACTCAAGTTATGGTTTCCTTGTAAACAAATTTTTTTTTTATTTATTTAAATCTTTGGTTTGATTTTCATTTGATCGAATCTATTACCTTTACTAATCCATTCAATTTATATACTCATTCAATCCATTATAAATTCTAATTTTGGATTCACATTCACTATTTATCAAAATAATATCCAAGCACGTAATTAACTCGTTATATTCATATTGGATTTTATTTGAAACTTAAATCATTTCTATTGTAAACCAATTACAAACAACTCCACTTTATATTTAATTCATTTACAATCCCAAGTGGAATTTATTTATAGCTCGAGTTCATTGGACATTTCATTATTAACCCACAATCCATCTTTTATTTAACCAATTCAAATTCCATTTCCATATTCCATTCACTAATTTATTCCAAAGGTATTTTATTTCCCAATTTCAATCCAATATTTGATTCTCATATCAAAATTTACTTTAACTATTTTCCTGGAGTTCTATCCATTTAAATAATTCAAGTTTTGGATTTCATTCGTTTTTCCCAAATATAAACAAATTTTATTTGCTTATTTATTTTACTTCCAACTTTTATAAGTCACAACTTATTTATACCCGTTCTTTTATCCACAAATATTTACTTTAGTAAATTTTCTCGGGTTTAATCTATTATTATAATTCGTGTTTTGGATTTTATGCCAATCCGAAATAACTAACAAATTTATTTTGATTCTTATTTCACAGCTTAAATACAACTAGAATTTTATTTTATTAGTAACGGTCATTTCTAATTAGATTTTATTTTAGCTCAGATTTATTTAACTCAATTCGATTTCAACTCAATTCGAATACAACTGGATTAATTTGATTCAATTTAATTCAATTTTATTCAAATACGACTGGATATTATTTTTAACCTATTTTAATAATTTCAATCCAGTCAAATTTTTTATTTCCCAATCCAAATAAATTTCATTTTTAACTTTCCACTTTACATGTTAATTCTAACACCCAAAGCTTATATTTCCTTCCTGTTTGAAAGTCATTTCAAGATATAAGCTTACAACCCATTTTATCAGGATTTCCCTTTTTAAACACCCGGCTTTTAGTTTCAAATTATTTGGAACCTCCAACATCTCCAAATCACATTTCTCAAAATTTTAAACCAATCCTGGTTTTTAATTCCAACAAATTTCCTTTGGAAATTTCAAAAACAACTAGTTTTTCTGAATAAATCAATTTGGTAGCAATTTGTCACTCAGAAGTTCGAAAATGAATCCTGAAGATGCGGCCGTCATCCTCCGAATTATTTCCAGCAACTGAAATGAATTTATTGCTATATCCCTTTCGAAAATTTATTTGAAACAATTTCCCTTCCAAAAATACTTTCCAAAATAATAATGCTAGTGTTTATCTTCAAAACATTTTGAAACACTTCCAAGATATCCGGGGTTTAAATTTACCAATTTGATTAAATCAAATTTTTAGTTACAATTCATCTGTACAATTCATATTTATACAAATACCCATTGGTTATGTAAACCATTCTAATTTTACAATCTTACCATATTTTTTTCTTTCAATTTTATTTGTTAGAATATTTTAATCCAAACATCCAAATATATAATAATTCAAAAGAAATATTTCTTTTATATCAAAAATACATTTTTCGGGAAAAATTATTTCATCTACCCGTTTCAAAACAATATTGTGTCGAATTGTTCTATTCGAGTGTTTAGAAACCCCTTCGATACAGTTGCGCAGACTGTGCCGACGAAGGTTCATATACCACTCAATAAATCAACCAACACAATATAAAACCATTTTATATTCACTAACAAATACGCGCTCATATCTATTAATACACTCAAATTCCCACCAGAGCCAAGGTTATCGCCAACCTTTGCTCTGATACCACTGTAACGACCCGACTTTCCAGACCTGGAAAATCGAACCATTTTAGTTAAGAAGAAGAGGTAGAAGAAGAAAAATAGAAAAAAACAACATCAGAATCTAACCATCGCAGCGGAATAAAATATAATATATATTAACAGATCTTTACACAAATCAAAACTATATCTGTTTTATACAATATATCATCAGAGTATACATCAGAGTACATCAACAGCCATAACATACAACTGAATACACAGCGGAAAAATAATAGCAAGTACGGAAGTACGTATCGTCATCCAGCTCGTCTCCTGAGCTCCACAGCATCATATCATGAACCTGTTTATCTCGGTCTGACCCGAGCATTATATAAAACAACACCCGAGTCAATCTGGAATACCAGCGTGAGAAAATCACACTCGATTTGATTATTAAAGTTTCAAAATCCTTTGAAAAACAAAAGCATCTCGTAAGACCACGCCACAAATAAACATGTCGGGTTTTTACCTTACGATAGCTAAAACACCTTTTTATAAAATCCTCTGATATTATAATAGTGTCTATTTACAAATACTTATTCAAATAGCTGAAATTGTTACATGATTAAATTCCAGCATACTAGGTATACAAACAAAACACGTACAAGGCACGTAGGGAGAATGGATTTCCAACGAATGACTAGGCACTGGGGTACCACCTGTCACAGTACGTGGCCTAGATCACAGTACCGAGGAGTACGCCCGCTCCCCTGCAACACAAGGCCGGAATCACCTATGGGCAATTCTGAATATGATCACCCCACGGTTGGGATCAGCAACCGCACCACTAAGCCGAAATAAAAGGGACATCTAGACAGGAATGATCATACTCTCCAGTGGGCGCTACCCACGAAGCCTTGCTGCATAACCCCTGATTTTCAGTCATTCCCGGTTGATGAGGCTTGAGGCTAAACGTTACCTTTACAGAACATTTCACTTTGAATGCCCATCGTCCACCTGACGATGTTTCGCAAGCATTCGTCCATACAAGTCCGTCCCGGGTTCGAACGGAACCGAAGGCACTATTCCTACTACATCCATTTATGAAAATATCCTCAGGATTAGTAGCGACTAGCCCTTGCACTTCACTGCTCCATCTTCGACTCTGAACACGTTACACGAAACGTACAAACCGAATCGAAGTGGTATTCGAGTCTCCAGACCTAGAATCCCGGTATACGGAAACTCGATCCCGGTCTCTTCGAAACGATCAGCGCATTTGGCCAATATTGATAGTCGGTTATTTAACTATCAATTAACATCCACAAGCAACCATCACACAATAAATAATTTCCCACATTATTTATTTGCCCAAATATCTTTCCAAGATATATTCCAATTTTCAAAGCTCATTTGAAAACAATTTCAAACAGTTTCTGCTTACGGAATACATTTCCCAAATAATTATTTCCACTGAATCACCAAGTACAAAATACTCTTAATTTTAAAATAATTTAAAAACACCAAAAATAAATATACTTTAACCTTTAAATTTGGAAAACTACTTTAATACTTAATTAAAAATAATACTTTTGTGAATATTTAAAATGAGGTTACTTTATACAATATAAAACTAAGTTTCCACTTTTAAATAAAATACTAATCACCCTTTAAATAATTATTACGATAATAGATTTGGAAAATATTTACATTAGAATTTAAATATTAGAAACAATAAATTTCTAAACATCCCTTTCTTAAACAACATGAAAACTTTTAACTTATATTTAAGAATTTTCTTTGAAATCGTACTTGGCTATCCAGGGAATACACTTTCTTCCATATCTTTTAAAAATAAATCACCATTTATTTTTAAACACATTTACATTCCTCAATAAATTCCCACCTTGAATTTATATTTAAAATATCCACCGATATTTCATTTCACTTCATAAACCCAGTTTATAGATTTTAAAACCTCATTCTCTTTTAAAAATCCAAGTTTTAAACACTTAGATCAATTTCCAATTGATTTCCATTTTTCTTCACTTTTGAAATAAATTTCCCTATTTACTTCAATTATTTCAAATACATTAACTTTCATATTTTATTTCTTTATTATGAGTTAAAACCCTTTTAACTAAAATACCAATTTCGGATTTCCAAACTTCTTCAATTAATATTTTAATTAAATTAAATCTTTAAATTCAATAAAATCAATCCTTTTATATTTTAGATAATATCACTTTAGTTAAAGATTTATTTCTTCCCTGTTAAATTCAAAATCCTCTTTCCCCATATTTGTTCGAATTAAGAAATTTCTTTATTTCTTTTACAATTCCTTATTTAATTTATTCGAATTCACTAGAATTATTTAACTTGAATTTTACTCTTTTATTTCTTTCCAAAAATCCAATTCAATTTCTTTTGATAACTCATTATACTGGGAAATTCAATCCAACCAGATTATCCAATATAAATCATCACAGGATATCAACAAACATATCACAGAATATTTAAACAAAATTAAATATTTTGAGGAATCCAGTTGGATCCCTCCAACCTGTTTCCCTGCATCCACAGATGTTAGCACAATACCAATTTCACTTCAAAGTGAAATATCGCGGTATATGGGTTTTATAAAATATCATCCGCTATTATGCGAGAATATCAACAACTCCAATATATACATATGCCAATATATATATATTGGTATATACTACTATATACCATATCAATCAAATCAATCAATTCAATCATTCATCCATATTTAAATTTAACCAATTAAATTTAAATAAAATTAAACTGAGTGAGATTAACTCACCTTTGATTTTTGCAATTCCCATCCAAATCCCGACTTGTTTTCTTTTAGATTTTGACCTTGTAAAGACATTATAGGGTTTTAGTAATATTCGAATAAATCGAACAAACAATTTTCGTTTGCTAAATTTAATTTAATTAACTAATGATTTTATTAACACTCGAATTAACTACATAATTTATTACCACTTAACAACTTAATTTACTAATAATTTTAATTGAATTAAACCAATAATTTTTCTTAATCTATGGATATATCAGATTAAATTTCAAAACAAGTTGCCTAATACTTACTGTATATTCCAAAACTGGGTTATATATATAATTTCTATATATTTTCCAAAATCATGTAAATATATATTATAAAATAAAATAAAATTCCTTAGTTTATTGCACAATGAAACTGCAGATAACAGATTCAAATCTTGTACTCACTGGAATATATTAATTACTTCTTCTTCTTCTTGTAAATTTTTTTTCCAACCTATATTAATTTTAAAACTAAAGATAAAATTATCGTACCTTGCCGACAAGATCGACACCCACGATTATGAAATCGTACCATCCCAGAGTCGCAATCGCGACCCCTCGCCTTGAAACGACATCACCCACCACCTACCGGAGATGCCCATCGCGACCGCGAACCCAGAACGAGACGAAACGAACTCCCCTATTGATCCCCATATGTGACGCCCCACCTCTATACCCACGCTAGCCAAGAACACTACGGTGTAGTGCTGTCAATTAGCGCGGAGAATAAGGCTGTTGAGGAGCGACCATCCATGTAACTTCTTTGTGCGAGCACCGATATGTCAGATAGAATAGAATGCATATCTTTTAAGGAGGAAATCCGACATACCGATACAAACACAAAGCTATCACACGGTGGCTATATATAATCTTCGGAAACAAATATAGAAATAAACATAACACAAATCAGTCTCAGACAATTCATATCACAAAGGCGGAAATAGATATGAATATATAACACACATGAAAGTGTGCATCAGAGTAGTGGTCAAGTAAGATCCACGATAATACAAAAGAATAGCAACATGTGCTATACAAAAGAATAAGTACACAATATAGAGTCTATATCTCAAATGCGTACAACCAAAAACTACTAATCTAAGTAGTGCCAAAAGTCAGAGTAGCAAATCCCGGGAGGAAGTCAAGCAGAAGCACCTGTAACATCTCGGTCTGACCCGAGTATTATTTAAGAAAATAATAAACGGATCAGTCTAACTATAAATATCAGATGACATGATATAAAATAATAGATATGGCATAAACATAGAATACCCATACTGACATACTACTATAAGGATGAAAATGATGATCAACAGGAGATCAACCGATGAGAAATGATCAATATCACAAGAATCTTCTCAAAGATCCAAAGAGGGCATCATACCCTAAACTTGTACTCATAACAAGTCAATGACATAAAAATCCAGAAATCAAAACAAGAAATCCAGAAATCATAAAAAGAGAAAGAGGCCTATCACATGATGGTCCGAAGACCATGGGGAGCTACCCCATATGTGTGAGTCGGAATCACACTGATTGAGGCCTAGGCTAACCAAAAAGCAGAAAGGTATGTGTGAATGGAATCACACAAGTGGTGTCTAGCCTAACCTCGCAAACATAAAGATATGTGTGAGTCGGAATCACACTGATTGAGACCTAGGCTAACCAAAAAGCAGAAAGGTATGTGTGAATGGAATCACACAAGTGGTGTCTAGCCTAACCTCGCAAACAAAAAGGTATGTGTGAGTCGGAATCACACTACTGCGGCCTAGACTAACCTTGCGGACAAAGAGATGTGTGTGAGTCGGAATCACACTATTGCGGTCTAGTCTTACCTTGCAAACAAAGAGACATCGCACAATTGCTAGTCTAAATCATAAAATGATCATCATGATCAGCGAGAAGTGTCAATCACACCAAGCTAGTAAATATATGAGTTTAGCTTCATGTCCCATAACCACTTGCTTAACTTAAATATTTACGAACAAGCTGCAAATCTTCACTAGGAAATTGTCACGAAAAGGGTTCAATCGAACAAGTCCAAGAGCTAACCGACGAAGTGAACGCAAGCGTTTCATACCACTCGTTTTACTAAGTCGTTTAAGTCGATTTCTCATTCGAGTGAAGTAAAGGCTTATATATATTAGTAGATTGGAAATCGGTTTGAGAAAACGAACTTTTGATATAAAAAAATAGTGTTGAAATCGATTTGATGAAAGAGTTTTGATATTTACTACTAGTATAGAAAACCTTTATATTTTGAAGTGACAAATCATAGAAGTGATTGTAGAAACAATCAATCATAAAAATTCATGTTCGAAGACGTGAGTAAAGTTCAAAGAAATCAATTCTCAAAACCATCAAAGTAAGAAGTTCGGTTAAATGGCTTTCGGATAAGATTGCCTACGCAGAGTAATTCGGGGTTCGACCTGCCCGGTCAGGTCACGGGGGTCCATGGGGCAGCGTCCACGGCGGGGTGCGGGGCAGCGCCCCGTCTAAACGGTACGACCTAGTGAAGATAAAATGAGGTCTAACGACCTAAGGGAGATAGGGTCGAGCGACCTAACGAGGTACCATCCCGAAAGAGGAGTCATCAAAGTCTTAGAGATGATAACAACAAATAGGAGACCACACGAATCGATTAATGTTGGGAGTTCAAACAAAAATAGGAAATATAGGCAAAACTGGCAAATAGGAGCAGGTCGGTCAACCGGACTCCCTGAGTCGGCTGACCGGACCAGAGACAGAAGTGCTCGGGTAGCAGGTCGGTCGACCGGACCCTGAGGTCGGTCGACCGGAGCCTGTAACCTGCACTTCCAAACAGAAGCAGGGAGATGCTAGAGTAGCGGGTCGGTCGACCGGACTCTGAGGTCGGTCGACCGGAGCCTGTTTCCAGCACTCCCATGCCAAATCAAATGAATGCCAATTCCTTCCGAAATGCATTCGGACGAGCAACGGCACTAAGGGTTTACGCCCATCGACTACCCGGCCATATACGCTCTTCAATGCATCACAAAAATCATGATCAAAGATCAAAGTTTGGATTTTTAAAGAATTGAACTCAAAACACTAAAAATTGGAATATTCACCAAATCAATCCAAACCAAAAGCAATTGCACAAGAATAAGTGTTAGGAATTCATACCTAACAATCGAAGATAAATATAGATTAAGATGTGAGATAAAAATCTCACCTTTGACACAAGAACAAGGAAGGAGAAGCTTGAAATCAAAGGAGAATCAACCACTCTTCAACACAACCCAAATGAGCTTGAATCTATGCTCAAAAGAGAAACATTTCCCAAATTAGGTTTAGGGAATTTTCTAAAATTGAGAGGAGAACGGGTTGGAGGAGATGAAGGAGATGCTTACCAATGCTTCTTCTTGAATTTTGGAGGTAGAAGCTTGAATTTGCAATTGAAGCTAGGGCTTAGGAATTTCCATTTCCAATCTCTTCCCCCATTATTCTCTTGAGCTTGAGGGTGTTAAGAAATGAGGAATGAATGAAGAGAAGTGGAGTGGAGAGGGGTAATGATATAACCAGATTTGGGCAAGTGGGCTGAATCCAAACCCAAACCCAAAGTCCAATAGAAAATAGCAAAATTCGACTTTCTCCAAACATATCGAAGCTTATACTTAAAAAGGTCGCAAACGGCATTTTGAACTCAATGGAAGTGGTCTCGAGTCCTAATTCGACTGTTTGCAAAAAGTAGCTTTTTGGACAAAAATCCGACTAACGATGAAATATTTAAATAAAATATTTAAATATAAAATCGACAAATATGCGGGTTGTTACAGACTTCCCCCCTTAAAGAAATTACGTCCTCGCAATACTTAAGAAGAAAATAAAGAGTAACAACCATAAAAGCATATCAACACAAAAGAAAATTTGAAATGAGAAGTTCACCAAAAAGAGCATGAAAGAGAAAGTCCGAACGTGTTCGCTCGATGAATCCTCTGGATTCCCAAGAGCAATCCTTGGGGTTTGAGAACCATTGAACTTTCACAAGAAAAACATCTTTATTTCGAAGGCGCTCAACCTCCGAAGCAATGATACGAATAGAATGTTGCTCAAAAAGTCAAATCTGGTGAAACTTCAATTTCCAAAATAACACCGGGCTCAAGAATAAAAATCGGAATCCCTAAGGTATTTCCATAGTAGAGGGACGTGGAAAACGTCATAAATAGCAAAAGATTGAGCCGGTAATAAAAAGGCGATAAGCCACGGAACCAATACGTTCGGTGATAGGAAATGGCCCTATATATCGAGGCGCTAACTTTCCCGATCGACTGAAAATGCACAACACCCATCGTAGATGAAACACAAATGGACACTAATAAGATCTGGACCTAAAACCAGTTCTCACCGGTTTTAAGCCAACACGAAGAAAATCGGCATAGCCTTCCGTAGAGTGCCTCGAAAGGTGCCATACCAATACAAGGTTGGAAGTTATTATTGGAAGAAAACTAAACAAGAGAAATATAATTTTCCCAACTTCCACCAAAACCAAGGACACATGCACTAAAGAAGATCTTCAAGAGTTTGATTCACTCGCTTGGTTGTCCATCGGATTGAGGACGATAAGCGGTGCTAAAATTAAGCTTTGTTCCCAAAGCTTTTTGAAGACCTTACAAAATCCATCAGCAAAATAATGGATCACGATTGCTAACAACAGAAGTAGGAATTCCATGAAATTTAACTAAACACAGGGTTTAGTGAAAAGAGATACGGTCTGATTGGACCGAACGGGAAGAAAACGGGTAGATTTGTAAGTCTATCTACAATTACCCATAAACTGTCATGACCCGAACGAGAACGGAGAAGTCCGTCAACAAAGACCATGGAAATTTGATCCCTCTCCTTAATTGGAATGTCCAAGGTTGCAATAACCCACTGGGCCTTTGATGCTTGGCCTTTATGAGTTGGTAAGCCATGCAACGCTTAATGAAGTTAGCAATATCAAAATTTCGTTCCATCCCAATAATAAAGTCGCTACTACTACCGGGATGAAAGGAAAACTTAGAACGACGAGAATCTTCTAAAGTGTTTTTAAGAAGATCACAAATGTTTGGCACAATAAGTCTACCAAACACTCAAATGCCACCACGAGCATCGACTTCGAAATCTTTCAAACCAACAACCTTATTTTGATCCCTACAACTTCGGCCAAGAAAAGCCAATTTGGGATTTTACTTTAGAGTTTCAAGGATGCGGTCTAAAAGAGAAGATTGAGCCTCAGGGCTACATAAAACAAGAGATGAACATGAATTGAAATTCACGATCTCGAATCTCACAAGAGGAGGAAATCTCGAGATCATTCCATTTGGATATCATCAAAGAAATAACTGCATGTTGCTTAAGACTAAAGACCTCGGCAACACGATTCTCCCATCCGAGAGTAAACAAAGAATTTCAAGATCATAAGATGCAAGGAACTCGAGCCAACACTTGTTGAAGCAAATTATGTTCCTTATAAGAAAATAAACATTTCAAAGATTTATGGTCGGAGTGGAGAACGAACTTCTTCCCCAAAATAATGATGCCAAACTCTAAAAGAGAAAACAATAGCCGCGAGCACTAGATCGTGAGTGGCATACCCAGTCTCGATCCGCTTTAATGATTTAGAAGCACAAGTGATAGCACGTTCTATTTTGCAAGAGAACGGCATCCCAACCAATACGATTAGCATTCGTACAAAAGATAAAGTCTTGGTTCCCTACGGGAATCACAAGAATAAGAGTATCGGAAAAGAGTTCTTTTAAATAATCTTCTTTTTCCGAAAAATTAAAACTTACAAAATTACATTTATCTCTATGTAATAATCTTTCTAGAATAATTTACATTTTTACAAGTCAATATATTGTGTCTGACTGTCACATCAAAGCGTTTAGGAAATTCCTATCGATAACGTTGATCAAGCGCATCGACCAGAACTCTTAAAGCACTTAATGGGCAATACAATCACCAAATCATCTTCTATATGATAACCATGTTTTCTTAAAAACCTTTAAGAATATTCTTTGCTCGTTTAAGAGCAAAAATCAATTATACTTATAAATAAATCTTATGAAAAAGATTTACAAAATTTTAAATTGTTAATTCCATCCAAAAATCAATATACACAAGAACGGAGTCATCGAGATACTCATAGAAGACTCGATTTATAGAATGGATAAATAAGTTGGATAACTGAATGACATAACAAGTCATCCATAAGAATCATAACGAGTGCGGAATGCGATAAGTGGAATGCTAACTCCAACAACTCGTAGCAAATGAAAATCGGTGGCAAGGTCGAGCTAAAAAGACCTTATCACTACTCAAAAGACTGCTTAGGCGATAAGCCTAAAACAAACTCAAAAATACCGGAAAATTCTCAAACTACGTGAATGAGAGGAATAACGCTTTCCTCATCATGTGAGCTTAAAGAATAAAATGATGCCATCAAATTGGGATCAAAATCATAAAGGAAAAATCGGAAATCTGTTTAACGGATTGAAAATGTCGAAGATGAATAGTCCGCTTGGAAAAATAGGATATGGGCTTCACAATGATTAAGCCAATCCTTTCACAAAAATCAATTCCGAAGCCTAAGTGGAAGTCGGTTCGGAAAGAAAAATCACATAAAATAATTTCAACATCAATAAAAAGCAAATTGAGTGTTGCGGATCCACCAACCGGATCCGCAATCCTCATAAAAGTCAACAAGCCCAAAAATGTTTAAAGAAAAAGGAATCAGCAAGTTCTTTTGATATAAAAATTATGAGATGAAACCCATATCAAAAAGAGCTCGAATAAGGTAATCACGAAATAAATGTCATCAAGGAGTGAATGAAATATACCTTGACTAAGAGGAGAGTTGCTAGGGGCTTGCACAATATTTAGCTTTCTCATGTCCTTGTTCAAAAGTTTGGGACATGCAGATAAAAGATGACCCGAGCCTTTGCAATAGCGGCAATAAAGGGGTTTTGGGCACTTAATAACATAGTGGTCCGTGGAACCACAATTGTAGCATCGTTTATGACTAGCGGTAGGAGTCTCAACTACCGGCGTTTCTGGTTTCATCTTCTTCTTGCTCAGAAGCATAGGGCAGACAGAAATATGATGACTTGAATTTTTGCAATAACGACAAGAGAGCGGTTCCGGACACTCCTTTGCATAATGGTCCTTAGAATTACAATTGTAGCATCCTCCATGATTAGGGATTGGAGTATTTGCTACAAGAGTAGTTTGCTTCACTCTCTTATTGGGATTACGGCTTTTGAGCTTAATATGCCTCTTCTTGGAAATCCCAATATCAATATCACTTCCTTTATCAACCTCTTCATGTCGAAGAGTGATATCCACAAGTCGATTGAAAGGAACTTCAAGTTTCAGAGGTAAAATCATTTCGGGGTTCTTACCCAAAGCATAGATAAACCTTTGATTCTTTACAAGATCCAAAAGTTGTTGAGCTGACATAAATACGCCATCCAGAGAAGGACTACTGGATTGACCAGCGCTAGGACTGCCAGAACCAACCATTTCTTTTCTTTAAGAAAGAAAGAAAAGAAGAAGAAAAAGTTATTCTCAGAATGAAAATCAAACAATCATGATTGATAAAACAAGGAATCATAAAAGAGAATAGGATGAATTGGTACGAAGACTCGAATTAATCCTAAGGTACAACTCCTAAGAAGGACTTAGGACGATGATCCTTGTTAAGTTATTCTACATCATTCCGAAGTTTGGCTCTGATACCAAGCTGTGACGCCCCACCTCTATACCCACGCTAGCCAAGAACACTACGGTGTAGTGCTGTCAATTAGCGCGGAGAATAAGGCTGTTGAGGAGCGACCATCCATGTAACTTCTTTGTGCGAGCACCGATATGTCAGATAGAATAGAATGCATATCTTTTAAGGAGGAAATCCAACATACCGATACAAACACAAAGCTATCACACGGTGGCTATATATAATCTTCGGAAACAAATATAGAAATAAACATAACACAAATCAGTCTCAGACAATTCATATCACAAAGGCGGAAATAGATATGAATATATAACACACATGAAAGTGTGCATCAGAGTAGTGGTCAAGTAAGATCCACGATAATACAAAAGAATAGCAACATGTGCTATACAAAAGAATAAGTACACAATATAGAGTCTATATCTCAAATGCGTACAACCAAAAACTACTAATCTAAGTAGTGCCAAAAGTCAGAGTAGCAAATCCCGGGAGGAAGTCAAGCAGAAGCACCTGTAACATCTCGGTCTGACCCGAGTATTATTTAAGAAAATAATAAACGGATCAGTCTAACTATAAATATCAGATGACATGATATAAAATAATAGATATGGCATAAACATAGAATACCCATACTGACATACTACTATAAGGATGAAAATGATGATCAACAGGAGATCAACCGATGAGAAATGATCAATATCACAAGAATCTTCTCAAAGATCCAAAGAGGGCATCATACCCTAAACTTGTACTCATAACAAGTCAATGACATAAAAATCCAGAAATCAAAACAAGAAATCCAGAAATCATAAAAAGAGAAAGAGGCCTATCACATGATGGTCCGAAGACCATGGGGAGCTACCCCATATGTGTGAGTCGGAATCACACTGATTGAGGCCTAGGCTAACCAAAAAGCAGAAAGGTATGTGTGAATGGAATCACACAAGTGGTGTCTAGCCTAACCTCGCAAACATAAAGATATGTGTGAGTCGGAATCACACTGATTGAGACCTAGGCTAACCAAAAAGCAGAAAGGTATGTGTGAATGGAATCACACAAGTGGTGTCTAGCCTAACCTCGCAAACAAAAAGGTATGTGTGAGTCGGAATCACACTACTGCGGCCTAGACTAACCTTGCGGACAAAGAGATGTGTGTGAGTCGGAATCACACTATTGCGGTCTAGTCTTACCTTGCAAACAAAGAGACATCGCACAATTGCTAGTCTAAATCATAAAATGATCATCATGATCAGCGAGAAGTGTCAATCACACCAAGCTAGTAAATATATGAGTTTAGCTTCATGTCCCATAACCACTTGCTTAACTTAAATATTTACGAACAAGCTGCAAATCTTCACTAGGAAATTGTCACGAAAAGGGTTCAATCGAACAAGTCCAAGAGCTAACCGACGAAGTGAACGCAAGCGTTTCATACCACTCGTTTTACTAAGTCGTTTAAGTCGATTTCTCATTCGAGTGAAGTAAAGGCTTATATATATTAGTAGATTGGAAATCGGTTTGAGAAAACGAACTTTTGATATAAAAAAATAGTGTTGAAATCGATTTGATGAAAGAGTTTTGATATTTACTACTAGTATAGAAAACCTTTATATTTTGAAGTGACAAATCATAGAAGTGATTGTAGAAACAATCAATCATAAAAATTCACGTTCGAAGACGTGAGTAAAGTTCAAAGAAATCAATTCTCAAAACCATCAAAGTAAGAAGTTCGGTTAAATGGCTTTCGGATAAGATTGCCTACGCAGAGTAATTCGGGGTTCGACCTGCCCGGTCAGGTCGCGGGGGTCCATGGGGCAGCGCCCACGGCAGGGTGCGGGGCAGCGCCCCGTCTAAACGGTACGACCTAGTGAAGATAAAATGAGGTCTAACGACCTAAGGGAGATAGGGTCGAGCGACCTAACGAGGTACCATCCCGAAAGAGGAGTCATCAAAGTCTTAGAGATGATAACAACAAATAGGAGACCACACGAATCGATTAAAGTTGGGAGTTCAAACAAAAATAGGAAATACAGGCAAAACTGGCAAATAGGAGCAGGTCGGTCAACCGGACTCCTTGAGTCGGCTGACCGGACCAGAGACAGAAGTGCTCGGGTAGCAGGTCGGTCGACCGGACCCTGAGGTCGGTCGACCGGAGCCTGTAACCTGCACTTCCAAACAGAAGCAGGGAGATGCTAGAGTAGCAGGTCGGTCGACCGGACTCTGAGGTCGGTCGACCGGAGCCTGTTTCCAGCACTCCCATGCCAAATCAAATGAATGCCAATTCCTTCCAAAATGCATTCGGACGAGCAACGACACTAAGGGTTTACGCCCATCGACTACCCGGCCATATACGCTCTTCAATGCATCACAAAAATCATGATCAAAGATCAAAGTTTCGATTTTTAAAGAATTGAACTCAAAACACTAAAAATTGGAATATTCACCAAATCAATCCAAACCAAAAGCAATTGCACAAGAATAAGTGTTAGGAATTCATACCTAACAATCGAAGATAAATATAGATTAAGATGTGAGATAAAAATCTCACCTTTGACACAAGAACAAGGAAGGAGAAGCTTGAAATCAAAGGAGAATCAACCACTCTTCAACACAACCCAAATGAGCTTGAATCTATGCTCAAAAGAGAAACATTTCCCAAATTAGGTTTAGGGAATTTTCTAAAATTGAGAGGAGAACGGGTTGGAGGAGATGAAGGAGATGCTTACCAATGCTTCTTCTTGAATTTTGGAGGTAGAAGCTTGAATTTGCAATTGAAGCTAGGGCTTAGGAATTTCCATTTCCAATCTCTTCCCCCATTATTCTCTTGAGCTTGAGGGTGTTAAGAAATGAGGAATGAATGAAGAGAAGTGGAGTGGAGAGGGGTAATGATATAACCAGATTTGGGCAAGTGGGCTGAATCCAAACCCAAACCCAAAGTCCAATAGAAAATAGCAAAATTCGACTTTCTCCAAACATATCGAAGCTTATACTTAAAAAGGTCGCAAACGGCATTTTGAACTCAATGGAAGTGGTCTCGAGTCCTAATTCGACTGTTTGCAAAAAGTAGCTTTTTGGACAAAAATCCGACTAACGATGAAATATTTAAATAAAATATTTAAATATAAAATCGACAAATATGCGGGTTGTTACACCATACCTCTCGCATGCCAAGCGAGCTTCACTACCTCTGAAAGGCTGCTGAGCCTCCATGACACCGCGTGCTTCGAAGACGGTTGGCCACCATTGTCGCGTACCAGCCCTCCTCTCGGTGCTCCATCGCAACCCCAAATCGATCGAGACTGTAGCAGGACCTCAAATCAGCAGTAGAAAATATCGCGTAGGAGCAAGGACGAGCCAACGATGGCTGATGGAATAGCCAAGTTCGCAGCGATGATTAACTCAAAGGCGTTGATTTACGAAACCCTAGTTTTTATTCTCAGGTTCAAGCATCGCGACATGGAGATTGCTATTGAACTGTGACCTCGAAGTAAAACGGAATTTTATTTTCGATTTCGAAGACGAGAGGCTCGACTTTGGTTTGGGACAGAAAGAAGAAGAAGAGCGGCATTTCTTTCTTTAAACGAATGAATTTCGTTTCAGTTTGAACTGAAGGCTTAAAGAGGAAGAAAACGAGAACAGGATATTTAAAATCAACGAGGCATGCTTTGCACGATTTGTTTCGTGATCTTCGGCATGATTCTAGGAGACAACGTGTTGATGTTGACAAATGTAAAAATTTAAATTTTAAATTGAATTCGATTTAATTTTCAACGCGTTTACTCATCGTGTGCTCACACGACAAATCCAAACACCCCAAAATTTGAGATCCGGTAATAATACAATATTACGGATCCAATGGGACCGGTTTCGTCGAATTCCGAGACTGTGCCCCGGACGACTATTTTTAAATTCAATTTAAACGATAAAATTTGAAAACTGAACAAATCACTTTTTATTCGATTTTAAAAGTTCTACTACCTTTAGTATTATCAATATAGATTTTATAAGCCTTTAAATTATTTTTAACTGGCTCAAAACTCTCAATTCAACATTTTATTCAATTTTTAATTGTTTAATTCAATAATTAAATTCTCCAAATAAATGGTGATATTCGAAATTTAAATTACAAATTAACTTTTAAATATTTAAAAATAAATTAAATATTTCAATCTTAAATACTCAAAAATTCCGGGTCGTCACATTCCCTGTCTAGAGGTCCCTTTTCTTTTTATTCGGCTTAGTGTGTGGTTGGTCGCGCCAACTACGGGGTTATCTTGTTCGGAATTATCCAGTAAGGGATGGTTCCGGCTTTGTGTTGCAGGGGAGCGGGCGTACTCCTCGGTACGGTGATCTAGGCCACGTACTGTGACGGGCGGTACCCCAGTAGCCCTGCCATTGTATGGAAACCCATTCTTCCTACGTGCCCTTACGGTTTTGATTGTATAACCCACTTTGTGGCTAGTATGCTGGAATTTAATAATGTAACAATTTCAGCTATTTCATATTTATTTGAAAACCCTAGACCCTATTATAATATAACTGGATTTCCTATCAAATGTTTTGGTTAGTGTAAGGTAAAAACTTACCCATGTTTATTTGTGGGGAGTCTTACGTGATACCTTTTCTTTCTAAAGGTTTTGAAGTTAAGCAAGTTTAACCTGTTACTCACACCAGACCCATGTCTGACCCAAGTGTTTATTTCTGTTTTATAAACTCTTGGGTACTCAAATTTTTACGAGTAGCCAAGGGATTCAGGTTTAGCTTTGACGAATATTCTGGAGGAGCAATGGAGCAGGAGGCTTCGGCGTTCGTAGATATAGTATTCCGCTGTGTTGATATCTGTGATAGTGTGTGTATTGTATTGAGTTGTAATAACTAGACAGATGTTTATAACTGTCTAGTATGTGATGTGTATCTGTGTAACTCTGATAATTGTTGTATACTATGTAATAGTTTATGTTATTAATATAATTTATTCATTCCGCTGTGAGATCGTTGTTGTTTTTTCTTTCTTTCTTCTCTTCTTTCTCTTTTCTATCCCTTTCTTTCTTCATAATGATGCGACTTTCTGGGCATAGGAAGTCGGGTCGTCACATTTGGTATCAGAGCTTATTTTCAAACAAATAGCCTGTAAACAAAATTTTAAAATAGATAAGTAGTTGAAAAATAGTTATTAGTTTATAAAATAGCTGTAAAATAGTTAAGTAGGTATAAAATAGTTAGATAATTGCAAAATAGTTTTTTTTTAAAATAGTGATTAGATATAAATAACTGAAAAATAGTAATTAGTTTATAAGATAGTTTTCAAAATAGTTAAATAGTTCTAAAATAATTGTAAAATAAGTATAGGATAGTTTGGGGTTTAAGAAGAAAGATTGTATAGTAAAGGGTTTGGAAAAATATTATTTGTATTAAAATAATTTATTTTGAAAATAATCCAGAGCCAAACTGTTTAATTTCCCAATCTCCATTTCCAATTAATTTCCCAACAATTCAATTTAACTTAACCTTTAATTAACATTAGCGAAAGTCGTTTGTGCCGCTGAGAGCCAACAGTCTGCGTTTGATTTTATATCGGTAGACTGCGACCTATGTGGGAGAAGTTTCATTCTTTTGGCAGCGAAATTCGTTGGCGCTGATGCCTACAGTTATATGGGTTTGTGCTGTGATAGCAACGTAAGGCTCGGGTATAACTGCGATCTGTAGCGGGTTCCATGGCGTAATCGAGGAGCGCGGAGACCTACAGTTATCTGTGGTGTAACGAACAAGAATAGTATCATATATAAATAGAAATGGTTTTGAGTAGGCTATATCAGGACAGCCTTACATGTTTGACCAAACAAGAATTTTTGTGTTCAATCACAACAAATTGAAATGATACTGTAATTTCGGCTGGAAGATTTTCTTTGACACAAAGTTGTGCTACTCTTAAATGCATGTCTTCAATTGTGTTTACAAATAATTAATGTTAGCTGACACTTAAATTTGGTACAAAGATATTCGTATATGTGTGAATACATTTTGTAGTTGATTTATATACTTTGTCTTCTTTGCATTTCCCAATTCATATATATATATATACAGGTTATTCTTTGTCCTGTTTATGTACAGTCAACACTTGGTCATCTCTGTTAGCAAAATTTTCCAGTTTTATTTTTTTTCTAATTGTAATCAAATTTTCAAACATTGATTTATAACTTATGTTTGTATTTGTATATTTTATATTTATATTTATTCAGACATTTTATTTTTCGACTTATAAAATCAGTATTTCAATGATTTACTTTAGTTAACTACCAAATTATCTGACGTAAAAATCTGGGTCGTCACATTCCTCCCCCCTTTAAATCTTTTCGTCCTCGAAAAGGAACGGAACCAGAATTTATTAAAATATTTACAATTAGATAAATATTCTTTAATCATTTCTTTTAAAACACTTTTTAATATCTATATAATATTATTCCAAAATAGTTTTTCTAAAAATTAATTTTATAACTCGATGTTTCAACAAGTCCATCTTTGTTCTCACAGAAATTCGGTCATACGTTGATCAGGCGTAGGACTGAAAATCTATAAGTACTCGGTAAACCCATTTCCAACACCCAGTGAAAATACTTTGGAAAATAATTTTATTGAAAATATAGAAAACAGTTTCGAAAATAGAGGAAATATCTTTGGTAAAAATGCTCTGGAAATCATCACCCCCATCCATGGTCACAGTTAACCCGATGGTTACGTTTAACAAGTAAATTCTTAAATTGCTCACATTCATTAATTACCCTTAATTAAGCACATGCAGTAATTAACTATCCCATAATTTCTTATATTCATTCATCCTTAAATTAATTATACTAAGTAATTAATCCTAGAATAATTCCACAAAGTAATTATCCTCTTTATTAAGAAACTCCCATTAATTTCTTATACTAAGTAATTACTTAATTAATTTCATTAAGTACTTAAATCATTTTCACAAGTGATTTTCTTTAAACATACTAAATCAATTAAATTTCTTTAATTAATTCCATGGATTTATTACTTTATATCACTCATTAATGATCCTTAATAGATTCCAACCTTAATTATTTTAAATTGGAATGGCTGATAACTTGTTTATACTCGATCAAGTTTGGATTTAAAAACTGGTTATTTCTTTTCTATAATTAAAACTTGTTAACCCATCAATTTATTTTTGTATTTAAAAATCTAAAAATAAACCTAGTTTGAATCATTTCTTAAATATATTCCTTATATAATAAATGGTATTAAAAAGTGAAGTTAAGGAAGTTATAATTTGTTAAGTTTAAACTTTTAGTTATTTTAAACTTAATTTAAAATGTACTTAAGTGTTAACTAAAGGATAAAATGTTTTAAATTTATATGTTAATGATAATGAAGTAATTAATTAAGATAAATGGTTTATCTTAAAAAGATTAATTAAGGTCTTGGATAATTAATTAACTTAATGTAAGTAATTGGAATTACTTAATATAAGTAATTAGAGGACTAATTGTTGAGGATAATTAATCTAATAACTATTAGAGGATAATGAATGTGAATAATCTAAGATTAATTATTGAATGTGATTAATTTAAAGTAATTAATTATGGTATAATTAATTTATGAGAGAAATTAAGGGTTAACTAATGGTTAAAGGATAATTAAATCATGTAATTAATTAGAGAATTAATTACTTAATGTAATGATTAATTAATTAATTAATTAAAGGATTAGTTAATTAATGAAAGTAATTAAAATTACTTAAGGTAAGTAATTAAATGATATTTAATTAAATTGATTTATTAAAGGTTAATTAATTAATGTAAGTAATCAAGAGTTAATTAATTAGTAAGTTAAATTAAATTAATTATTAATTATGTGGAATTAATCTTGCTTATGGATGATTAAATTATATTGAATACCTTTGATTGTTATTGACTCTGGCATGTACTTTGTAATGTTCTGTGATATGAAATGTTTTTGGTTGAACCATGATAAATATGAGTTATTTATCTATAATGGGATTGTTGTGGGGATATGACATTCTGAAGTTAAATCGAGTTGTTGAAATTTAAAACAACTTGTCTTAGGAAGATGATATTGAATTCGAAGAGACCGGGGTCGGATATCAATAATATCCGAAACCACTTCGATTAGTGATCTATTATAAATCTTCACAAATTTGATTATGGAATCAAATATGCTGGAATGGAATAAATTAGGTGACATGACTATTTTAACTAAGTTGGATACTTAGTATTGTTTTGTAGAATAAGTGTTGACTATAACTAGTTATGAACACGTACTAAGGTACGAGTTACCCTGGGTTGCAAATAAGTTTATAACTTGGCATTTCAAATTATATGGGTTTACTCACGCTGGTTTCCAGCCTGACTCGAGTGTTACTTTGATGTAATGCTCGGGTCAGACCGAGTATTACAGATTTCAGGTAAGGACGTTTTGGAGCTCAGGAGGCGAGCTGGATGGCAGGAACGTATGGAGTGTGATATATTGTTAATTATTGGGACGAGTTATTTTAACTGTATAGTGATTGTGAAATGTTGTAACTCTGATATATAAAAATGTAATTGACTGATACAGTTTTCTTTGTATAACTGATATTATTATTTGATATTGTATTTTGATCCGCTGCGAATGTGAGAATCTGTGCCTTGTTCTGTTCTTTCTTCTATATCTTTTCTTTTTCTTCTAACTATCTGGAAATTTCGGGTTCGAAATTTCCGGGTCGTTACACTTTGTATTTATTAATTTCATGTATCATGTTTTAAATGTTGTATATATATATATATATACAAACTAAAATCTTTCTCATGTAAATTTTTAATGTATTAAATCTTTTCTTAAATCTTATAAAAGCTTTTTATTTATCCTTGTCTTTTATGTTATATTTTCCAAACATTTCTTTTTATCAATTTATGTTTTATAGTTATATTCATACATTTTCTAGTATTTATACATATATAACTTTTAAAAGAGAATGATTTTAAAATTTAAATTTCATATATATTTATCCTTGAATTTCCAATGTAAAATCTACTCATATATATATATAACAACACTTTAATATTTGTTTTAAAAGAAGAATTTGTCAAATATTAAATAATATATACTGGAGATTATCACATCTAAATTTGTTAAATTTATAAATCAGTATTTTTAAAAGTTAAATTTGATAACTATCCAATTATCTGATGCCCGAAAATCCGGGATATCACATTCCTCCCCCCTTTTAAATCTTTTCGTCCTCGAAAAGGAATGAAACCAGAATTTATTCAATACTTAATATCAGATAAAAATTTTTAAACTATAAACTCCTTTTTACTAAGAAATTTTAAAATACTTTGAGAAAAATCCGCATAATATTATTAAAATGACTTTATAAAAATACTCTTTATAACTCGATGTCTTTACGAGTCCATCCTCGTTCTCACAGAAATTCGGTCGTACGTTGATCAGACGTAAGACTGAAAATCTATAAGTACTTAGCAGACCCGTTTTCAACACCTAGTGAAAATACTTGGAAAATAATTTACTTTAAAATATAGAAAACATTTTTGAAAAGAGAGGAAATATTTTCGGTGAGAATGCTCTGGAAATCATCACCCCCATCCATGGTCGCAGTTAACCCGATGGTTACGTTGAGGGTTGGTTTATGTAACGACCCGGAAATTTCGAACCCGAAAATTCCAGATAGTTAGAGAAAAAGAAGAAAGAGGAGGAAGAAGAAGAAAATAGAATCACCAAAATACAGAAACCTCACATTCGCAGCGGATCAAAATATAATATCACATAAATAACAGTTTTACAAAAAGAACTGTATCAATACACTTATACATTTTATATATCAGAGTTACACTATTACACAACACAGGACAATTTGAAAACATGTCTCAGATAATCAACAATAATATATACAACGGATATCACTCCATACGTTCCTGCCATCCAGCTTGCCTCCTGAGCTCCTGAACGTTCTTACCTGAAAATCTGTAATACTCGGTCTGACCCGAGCATTACATCAAAGTAACACCCGGGTCAGGCTGGAAACCAGCGTGAGTAAACCCATCTAACATGAAATACTAAGATATAAACTTATTTAAAATTCCGGGTAACTCGTACCTTCTACGAGTTCTCAAGCTATTTAAGTCAAACATCTATTTCCACAATGTCTAGGGATCACTACTTAGTTTCTAAATATCCATAATTCTTAACCCTTTCATTCCAGCCTGCTTGATTCCACACATCACATTTGAAATGAACTTAGAATTACAAATCGAAGTGGTTTCGGGTATTTACTGATACCCGACCCCGGTCTCTTCGAATTCAATGTTACCCATTAATACAGGTCAGAGATAACAATCAATATAAAATCCAATCATCCATAAGCATGATCAATTTATCACATAACCTATAATCCATTTAATCTAAACCAAATAAATTAATCTCTTATGATTCTTCTTAATTAACATTAATTAATCAACCTTAATTATCCATCTTAATTAATTATCTTTAATTAATTCATTATTCCGTAATTAATTCAGCAAGATCAATTACAGTTGGATAATTTCAATATCCAAAATTGAATTATCACAGATCGAAAATGATCGAAAATTTCTTAACAAATAATTAATTCCATTATTAATAATCCTTAATTCTTTAATTAATTAATTATCTTCAAAATAATTAAATTATTCAATTCTTTAATTGATAACATTAAGTGATTATTCATTTAATCACTTCCACTAATTACTCCCATGAGTACTTCTACTAATTACTTCCATAAGTAATTACTTTCTTAATTAAATTCAATTATTAACCATTAATTACTTCTTTAAGTAATTATACTTAATTAAGTGATTATTCAAAATTAAATAAACAATTAACTAATTATTTAAAATTTATTAAACAATTAATTAATTAACTTCTTATATTTCTAAAAATTTATTAAGAAAACATTTATCTTAATTAAACTCACTTATTAACAAAACATATTTAATTGAGTATCCATAAGTTCATAACAAAGATAAATTAACTATATTTATCTTTATAATTTAATTATTTGGAATTAATCAAATTTTAATAAATTATCCTATTTGGTTTACAAAATCATAATAATAATCCTATTTGAAACTTTGTTATTAAAACATTACTTAACAATTTACTTAAACTTTGATTAAATATTTATAATGAAAACATTTCCTTTGAATTAAGATTCAAAACACTTCCTTAAATTAAATTCAAAATTTAGTTAAGTAATTTCTTTCAAAACATACTTCTTAACAATTTAAATTAATTTTAAATTCAATTTATACTTTAAAAATTTTGATTATCTTTATTTTCAAAACAACAAATTCAATATAAACTTATACCTTTCTTTTACTGATCCTATCCAGATTTCCATACCTAAATACTCGAGTACGAGCACTAAACTACTCGAGTAACCTCGTGACAAACCCCAAACCCAAAAGCTTCGAGACGACATCATGAAATCGCGAGCTCCACTCCGAGTCTCCCTTATCTTCCTCAAACCAATAATTTCCAGTGCATATACGTACACGCCTGTACGTGCACAACCAAAGCGCCATCCTCCGACCATCTTCCTGATCGCCGACAAACCCAGCAAGGCCTCGACAACCTCTCTCACCACCCAGAACCAAAAATCCTACCTCGAATCGAAATTCGACCTTCCACTCGAAAACTACAGCAACTCATCACCACAAAACCCATCGCCTCAGACGATCGCCACCACTGGAAGCTCCAACCATCACCTCAAAGTATCGCCGCAACCAACATGCTACTATTCCCAAGTCGCGATCAACTCCGGTCACGTATCGACGACGAAAATCCAACAGTGACGCCGGCCTCAACAACTGAAGCTAAAACCCTATTTTGATCGTTTTTGAACAAATTGAACAATAGAAAATTTCGATTATATTTTTCCCAACATCCTCAACATGAAAACAAGCTTCACCCAAGATTTCATCTAAAATCGTGGAGTTGATCATCGGCCATTTATCAAATTGCCGAAAATCTTAATTCCCAAATCCCCAATTGGATATCAATCTAAAAATTTTGCAATTCATGCTAAAATTCATCATTTCCAACCAACAATCCAACTATATATTCCAATGCAAGAATTAAAGATAACAGCTTTTTGACATGAATTAAGATTTCTCTGTGTCTCCTATTTACACACTATCTGTATGTTTAAATTTTTAGAATTTATTTTTAAAATTACTAACAAACATTAACATACATCTTTCATTTATATATCAAATTCAAATAAGGTATAGATTCGCAGGATTTTGAAATTTTCCTAAAGGAGAATAACTCCTGTAAAATAACAGAGGCAAATTTCTTTTTTATTCATACAGGACACATCCAATATTCAAACATGCATTCATGTAAACTAATATTCATCATCAAAGCAAATTTCATTGCATGCACCATCATTCAATCTCAGACAAATTTTAAAACTGTTTTAAAAATAATTTACTCACCTGTAAATTGTAAACAGAGAAGACTGGGATGATTAAAACTGGAAATTGGTTGAGATGATCTTGTTGAATTGATTCCTTGAATGTTAAGTTGAATTTGCATCCCTGCTGAGTTGATCTTGCATGATGCATATGAGTTGAATTTTTGCTTAGCTTGATTATAGTTTTAATTAAACTTCCTCAGAACTGTGACTTGATGTTGATCTGCTATTTATTTTGTTGAGATGATCTTTGCTTGATTTAGTTTTGAAGATGAAATCTTGCTTTAAACTGAGATTGGTAAAAGTGAATTGCTTTTGAAATTTTATTACTGGCTTGTTTTCTTTACAGGCTTTGATTCATTGGTTTAAAACATTTAAGATAGCAAAGAAATGAGAGGAGAGGAGTATAGATTTATTTATAACCTTGATTATGATTTTATAAAATAAAAGAAAGATAAAAATATTTATGACACTTGTTTAAATGCATGTTAATATCCTTACACTTGTTATAATGCATAGAGAATTTTTTTACATTTGTAATTATCATATATTAATATGTTTTTATACAATCTTTTATATTATTCTTAATTTAGTTATATATTTTAAACAAACCCAAATTCAATTTGTAATAATAATTCGATTATATATACACACACACACACATTATTATTATTGATTTGAAATTAACAATTTTATTTTCTTCAAATTTTTAAATAATTTATACTAGAGATTATCACATCTAATTTCTATTTATTTATTTATAAATCAGTATTTTAAAAGTTAAATCAGATAACTATCCAATTATCCGATTCTCGAAAATCTGGGATATCACATTCCTCCCCCCTTTAAATCTTTTCGTCCTCGAAAAGGAACGAAGCCAAAATTAATTATTTACTTATTATCGGGTAATTTACTTGTTGAACATTTTAAACTATAAACTCCCTTTATATTAAATTTTTAAAATATTTTAAAATCTATATAATATTACAAAAATAGTTTTTATAAAAATACTATTTTTTTATAACTCAATGTTTCAACAAATCCATCCTCGTTCTCACAGAAATTCGGTCATACGTTGATCAGGCGTATGACTGAAAATCTGTAAGTACTTAGCAGACTCATTTTCAACACCCAGTGAAAATACTTGGAAAATAATTTTATTGAAAATATAGAAAACATTTTTGAAAATAGAGGAAACAATTTGGTGAAAATGCTCTGGAAATCATCACCCCCATCCATTGTCACAGTTACATCACGGGTTACGTTGCCATCGCAGCAAAAGTCCATGTAACTGATTACACCATGGAACCCACAACAGATCGCAGTTACATCCAGGGTTACGTTGCCGTCGCAGCAAAAGTCCATGTAACTGTTGGCTCTCAGCGGCACACACGATTTCGCTGTCAAAATGAAACTCCTCCACATAGGTCGCAGTCTACCGATATAAAATCAAACGCAGACTGTTGGCTCTCAGCGGCTCAAACGACTTTCGCTATGTTACCATAGTGTCACAGTCTACCGATATAAAATCAAACGTAGACAGTTGGCTCTCAGCGGCACACATGACTTCCGCTATGGTCTGCAGTAGATCGCAGTGACATTGAGTTAAATTGTTGTCACAGCATAACTCAAATGCCTCTGTAGGCACCAGCCCCTCGACTTTCGCTACACAAATAATCCTCATGAACTAGTTTTGTCCGGACTCCTCACAGTATCAACTTTAGAAACCCCCCTTGGGGCTCAAGGCAGTACCACCCAGTGGTACTCCTGAGAAGTTCATTTCAAGGGAGCGCCTTTTTCCCCAGAGCTATACTCAAAACATTTTATACTATATACTTATAGTATCTTCAAATCATACCCTTTATGATTTATCAAAATCTCCTTTACACAAAATCGATATCCAAAATCGATAGTTCCAAACTTTGCTTTCCAAAATCTAAAATTGATTTTCCCAAAAATCAAAAGCCTTTTCCAAAATCATAAGTTCCCAAAACCTTTTTCCAAAATCATTCTCATAAGATCCTTTATATATATATAGATATATATAACTTTGAAAACCTTTGGATTATTTCAAACTTGTATAAAGCTTTTTTTATACTTCAAATATTTTCAAAACCCTTTTCTATTCTGACTATAGATTTAACAAGGGAAGATTTGTTTCATATAACAAAGATAACTTTGTTTTATTCCAAATCAAATATTCAAATTTGATTATTCTTTTATAAAGTTATTAACCATACCACTTTTTTTTATAAAATGAGTTCTAATCATAGAAATATTCAACTCACATTTTACTTCAATCATTTATTTCTCAAAATATACCCTTCTATTTCAAAACCATTTTACAGTTTTATCCAAAAATTTCAATATCAATTTCATCCAAACTCGTACGATATACATATATCATCCGTATGCAATATCAGTCTGATCGCTCACTCGATCACACAATTTCTCTTCCGAACTAGTATCGTCCACCCGACTTCCTAGTGCGGACTCAGATCTGGTTTCTTGATCAGAAACCGTTATTCTCCTTGCATAGTCGTAGCTATGATAGAGAATATCCAGAACCAATCAACAATCCATATTCAGGTTCGCCGTCGAAAATCGAGCGAAAAATTCTAACTCGGATCGATAATATTATCTCGAAATTCTGTGCTCGAATCTGGATCAAACCACTATGTGAATAGAATAATATACGTTCATCCTACGTATTTAACTTCATTGATTATTAGCCAAATCAATTCTCTTTTCTATTCACATTTCCTTTAATTCCATTCACTTATTCTCAATTGCTTCCATTTCCAATTGAGTTATTACTTCAATTACAAACAGTTTGAACTCTGACCAATTTAAATTTAAAAATAGCTTGAAAAAGTTTAAAATAGATAAGTAGTTGAAAAATAGTTATTAGTTTGTAAAATAGCTGTAAAATAGTTAAGTAGGTATAAAATAGTTAGATAATTGCAAAATAGTTTTTAAAATAGTGATTAGATATAAGTAACTGAAAAATAATAATTAGTTTATAAGACAGTTTCAAAATAGTTAAATGGTTCCAAAATAATTGTAAAATAAGTATAAGATAGTTTGGGGTTTAAGAAGAAAGATTGTATAGTAAATAGTTTGAAAAAAATAGGTTTATATTAAAACAATTTACTTTGAAAATAGTCCAGAGTCAAACCGTTCAATTCCCCATCAATTCAATTTAAATTTCTACTTTCATTTAAATTAACTCAATTCCAATTTAAACAACTTCAATTTCTATTTAAATTGATTTAACCTCAATTCAAGTTGAATAAATCCTCAATTTTTTTCCTAATTCAAATCAAATTTCATTTGATTTTAAACATATTCATTTTAATTACAATTTCAAATTATTCAAACTAATTTCAAATTGAATCCACTTCAATTTCAAATCATTTCAATTTCTATATGAATTAATCCCAATTCCCATTTGAATTTTGAACCCATTCAATCTTCAATTTTTATTTCAAATTAATTCAATTCAAATTTTCCATTTGAATTTTAAACTTATTCATCTTAAATCACAATTCCCATTTATTTAAATCAATTTCAGTTTGAACTAATTCAATTTAAATCTCAATTTTAAACTATCTCGAATTATATAAATTCGAGTTAAATTTTAAATGTTGATTTAATCCTTTAAATCAAATTAACCTTTACTTTTAAATCAAATCAACCTTAATTTTTAATTTAACAACTTAAATCTTTAAACCATTTAATTCTGGATCCAAATTCCAAAATTCCATTTAAGATTATCTTTACTTAACTTATTATAAAGTTCAAATAAGAATTTAAAAACAATTAAATTTCAGATTATAATTTATTATCCATTTTCAATTTCCAAATCTCAAACCCATTTTGAGATCACTCATAACTCCCATTTTAATCAACCATTTAACTTCCCAAGTTAAATTTTAATTTCATCTTGAAATTTCTAATTCAAGTTGTTCATTCTAAACTCATTTAACTTTCATTAAGTTAAATTCAATTTATCTTTACCCAAATTGAATTCCCATTCAAATTTTAAACTTCTTATTAAAAATCTTCCCACTTAAGTTTAAAAACTTATTCACTTTGGGGTTTCACATCACATTCCAAGGAAAAATTTAAAACTCAATACTTAGAGTTTATTTCAAATCATCTTTAATATAATGTATATCCTCATTTATACATATTTATTTCCTTTACACACCAAGTTATACCTTAAAATTGTAAACCACCTTTGTTTTAATTTAAAACAAATTCCTTTAAAATAATTTCAAGTTTTCTGGATTTAGATTTAAAATTTCACAATTTTAAATTATCTTCAATTCTAATTGGATTTTTTTATTTCAGTTTGGATCCATTTCAAACTTATCTTCATTCAATTTTTATTTGGTTGTATTACCATTACTACTTAATTCTCATTATCTTATTTAATTCCAATTAATTTAACAACCAATTTCTTTAATATATTTAATAATTAGAAAATTATTTCTATATACATCAAAAGATAAACTTATATAAAAACCATTTATTTTTAAAACCATTTTAAAACCTTTATATAAGAAAATAACAAGTACGCTCTCTCATATATATATATATATATACACTCAACTCATTCTAGGGTACTATTGACCCTATCCTTAATGAGTAATCCCAACAGAGCCAAGGTTCTCGCTTAACCTTCAGCTCTGATACCATATGTAACGACCCGGAAATTTCGAACCTGAAAATTCCAGATAGTTAGAGAAAAAGAAGAAAGAGGAGGAAGAAGAAGAAAATAGAATCACCAAAATACAGAAACCTCACATTCGCAGCGGATCAAAATATAATAACACATAAATAACAGTTTTACAAAAAGAACTGTATCAATACACTTATACATTTTATATATCAGAGTTACACTATTACACAACACAGGACAATTTGAAAACATGTCTCAGATAATCAACAATAATATATACAACGGATATCACTCCATACGTTCCTGCCATCCAGCTTGCCTCCTGAGCTCCTGAACGTTCTTACCTGAAAATCTGTAATACTCGGTCTGACCCGAGCATTACATCAAAGTAACACCCGGGTCAGACCGAGTATTACAGATTTTCAGGTAAGAACGTTCAGGAGCTCAGGAGGCAAGCTGGATGGCAGGAACGTATGGAGTGATATCTGTTGTATATATTATTGTTGATTATCTGAGACATGTTTTCAAATTGTCCTGTGTTGTGTAATAGTGTAACTCTGATATATAAAATGTATAAGTGTATTGATACAGTTCTTTTTGTAAAACTGTTATTTATGTGATATTATATTTTGATCCGCTGCGAATGTGAGGTTTCTGTATTTTGGTGATTCTATTTTCTTCTTCTTCCTCCTCTTTCTTCTTTTTCTCTAACTATCTGGAATTTTCGGGTTCGAAATTTCCGGGTCGTTACTGTCACATACCGGAATTTTCGACTTTCGAAAATTCAACATCGATACTCACTTTATCGACTGCCGAGCAATCGAGTGCCGGAAACTCCAATAGTGAGGGTTTTAGAAAGAAGAAAAAGTAAGAAGAAGAAGAAAAGAGAAGAACAACAACACAACATCAGATACAGAAGCAGAAAACAATATCAGAATCTCACATATCGCAGCGGAAAATATACAATAGATAATTACTAGTCTTTTAAAACAAAGAATTATCAGTTTATACATACATCAATCATCAGAGTCACATACAACAATGGACAGTTATATAAACTTGTCCTCATACAGAATACACAGCGGAATAAATACTATCAGATACAAATACTACGTCTCGTCATCCCGCTTATCTCCAAAGCTCCAGAATATCCAGAATATCCTGATAACATAACTCTAGGCTGCCCGTGTGGAAATTGGTGGGCACCCAGAGTTTAGAAGGGAACAATAAACTCCGAGTCAGTCATGGTGAGTGGTGTGAGATCGTAAAACAGTTATCTTTAAATTTAACAACAGAAATATTTTTAAAGTCAATTCGCAATGCTTTTGGAAAATGAAACTACCATAAGACCTCCCACCACACACACAATGCAAACGCAGACTTGGAGGAGATTTCTTCTTATGATAGTCAAAGATGCTTACTATGCAAAATCAAATCATTTTGATATTATTATTAGTGCATAGTGGAAAACATTTCAAAAGTATAATATAAATCTTAGCCAGCATAGGTACCATTATATTATGCCCGCTATAGCTGCCTCCTGAGGAGACAGGTTATACAATTGAAATCGTAAAGGCTCGTATTGTTTCTTTGGATTTCCAACAAATGGTCAGGCTAAGGAACTTCCTTTCCACGATGGGTACGTCCCTGGAATAGACGACCCGAGAAATAACCTAACATTACGGTTAGATCTCTGCCAACACAAGGCCGGGTTATGTGACGACCCGGAATTTTTGTATATTTGAAATGGGGATATTTAATTTATTTTAAATATTCGAAGGTTAAATTTTAACTTTAATTTCAAATATACAGTATTTATTGGATGATTAATTATTGAATTAAACAATTGGAAATTGGGTAAAATATGGAATCTTCGGTTTTAGGCTTGTTAAAAATATTTTAAAGGTTTAGAAAATTCATATTAATAATACTGAAAATGATAGAACTTTTAAAATGAAATTTTAAAGTGTTTTGTCCAGTTTTAAAAATTTATCGTTTAAATTTGAATTTAAAAATAGCCGTCCGAGGCACAGTCTCGGAATTCGACGAAACCAATTCCATTGGATCCGTAATATTGCATTATTGTCGGATTTCAAGTTTCGTAGTAATTGGAGTTGTGGTTTGAGCGTACGATTTATAAACGCGTTGAACTTGTTTCGAAACAAATTGAATCTAAATACAATATGGTTGCTTTTCTTTTATCCGACCATAAGTACAATCTGCCTCCATTTTGTCTCGTTCGTACCCCTTTTATTTTCTTTCTTTTCCCCTCTTCTCAGTATGGCCATTCGAAAAAAAAATATCATTTCGTTCAAAGTAAAGATTAATGGCCGAACTATGTAAGGCAAAGAAGAAAAATATAAATCTGCACTTCAAATAAACTGTGTACTTCAATTCGTCACCCTCCTCATTTCTATCTTTCGATTTATCTCTAAGCAATGGCCGCCTTCTTTCATTTTCAAAACCATCAGATTGACCCGTATAAAAAAAAAACGAATCGAACTCGTATAAAAAGAAAAGGGAAGATCGAATTCGTATTCGATTTCTTGGCTCACGAGGAAGGGAGACGATGCCGTAGCAGTAGTCGATGGCGGAGGGGTTCGTGGTGGTCTCGATTTGGGTTTCGCGTGTGGATTATAGACGTGAGGAGGGTCGCGAGTTTATCGAAGGGAGGTCGCTGCATCTGGAAGCGCAGGCGATGTCGTGGAGTATGGTGGCCACGACCTGTAGCACGATTTGGATCGAGCTGAAGCTCGTTGAGTCTGGTCTTCGTTCGTTTGAGGTTGAAATCTGGGAAGAAAACAAACTGGTTTGGGTGGATTGCAAATAAAAGCAAAGGTGAGTTAATCTCACTCAGCTGAATTTTTAATTTAAATTTAAATAGTTAAATTTAAATAATTGATTGAATGGTTGAATTGATTTGGATGTGCTATATATATATAGTAGTATAGCAATATATACATATTGGCATATGTATATATTGGAGTTGATATTCCCGCATTATATAGCGGATGAGACCCTATGCGCCGCATAATAGCGGATGATATTTATTTAATCCCATATACCGCGATATTCCACCTTGAAGTGGAATTGGTATTTTATATTGTGCTAACGTCTGTGGATGTAGGAAAAACAGGTTGGAGGGATCCAACTGGACCCCTCAACATTTATTATATTATTCAATATCCTCTGTTGTGATTGTTTGATATTTCCTGATAAATTATATTGGAATATTGAATGTTATTGTTTGATTGAATATTTGGGTATAAGGAAATACCAGAAAATATAAATTGGGTTTTTGAAAGAAAGTAAAGGAAGTAAAATTGTAAAAGAAATAATTATCGAAAATTTGAATGAAGTAAGAATGAATTGAAAGATGGGAATGATATTAAATACAAATAAATAACTTTGAATATGAAAAGTAAAGAATTTGCAATAACAGTAATTAAGGGATTAATGAATTGTAAATTCAAGTGATATTGTTCGAAAAGGAATAAAAATAAAAAAAGAAAAAAAAAGAAAATTAAAGTTTAACTTAAAAAGGAAATTTGGGAAATCTAAAATTGGTATTTCCAGTTAAAAGTATTTTAAATCAAATGAAGGGTTTAAAATCTGAAGTTAAAGGATTTTTGAAATAAATGGATTAAATTGAAAATCAATTTGGGAATTGATTTAAATATGTGAAACCGAGAATTTAAGGAAGAATGTGGCAATGGAATTTATAAACGGGGTTTATAAAAGTAAAGTAATATCTTAGAGGATATTTGGAAAGAATAAATTCAAATTGGGAATTTATTAAGGGAAATGAGAAATTGTTTAAAAATAAACAGTGTTTTATTTTTAAGATGAGGAGAGAAGTATATTTCTCTGGATAGCCAAGTATGTTTTCCAAAGCAATTTTAAATATAAGTTAAAAGTTCTAATTTTGTTTTTAAAAAAGGCATGTTTTAGGAAATTGATTATTTCTAAGGGTTAATTTTCAAAGTAAGTATTTTCAAAAATCTATTTTTGTAGTAAGTATATAAAAGTGATTTGGTATTATGTTTTAAAGAGGAAGTTAGCTTATATTTATAAAGTGGTTTTATTTTAAATATTCTTAAAATATATATTTTAATAAAGTATTAAAGTAGTTTGATTTCAATGTTATAAGATATATTTAAAATAAAGTGTTTTTAAATTATTTTAAAATCTAAAAGTGTTTTGTACTTGGTGTTTCAGAGGAAATAAATATTTGGAAATGTATTCCGTAAGCGGAAACTGTTTGAAATTGTTTTCAAAAGGAGTTTGAAAATAGAAATATATCTTGGAAAGATATTTGGGCAAATAAATAATGTGGGAAATTATTTATTGTGTGATGGTTGCTTGTGGATGTTAATTGATAGTTAAATAACCGACTATCAATATTGGCCAAATGCCCTGATCGTTTCGAAGAGACCGGGATCGAGTTTCTGTAACGACCCCGAAATTTAAATTTATTTAAATTAATAATTTATTGGATTTTTGAATTAAATTGAGTAATTAAATTAATTTTTGAATAAAAATTGTAAAATCAATTTGATAAATTGATTCGAGTTTCCCCAAAACCAAATTCCAATATATTAAATCATTTAAATTTAAATATTTGTATATATGTGAATATATATGTATATAAATATATGAGTTATAAAAAAATAAATAAAAAATTGATGTTAAGTTTAAAAAGACATATATATATAACTATAACCATCTTAACTTAAGCATAAAGAAAAGAACTTATTATAAACAAGAAATTATTTAGAACAATATGATAAAATATGTACAAAAATAAAGTAAGTGGCTGTAAACAAACATGTAGACAAAAGAAAGCAATAAAACTAAAACAGCACCTATCAACTGAACCTAACAACATATGCTGTAAACAAGCATGGGAAGCATCACAAAACATGTTTGCATTAAATGCAAACCTCCACAAAGCATGAACACGGCATGCTGCAGATTTACAAAGCAACATACTTGCATTTAATGTTTTCAAACCTACCCATCACCACAAAGTACAAAGCCTGAATAAAGTAATTTTACAAAAGAATGTCTCAGTACTCTACTGCTGCACATCCCCTTCTTAAGTATCTATACATCTCCAAGCCTTTGGTTCGTTCAAACAAAAGAAAAAAATAAGCAAAGCCTGGAAGAAAATAAAAATAAAAAGAGAAACAAACATCACCATTTGTTTACCAATGCGAATTCAGTTTATACAACAAAACAGAAAAGAAGAGAAGAAGATCAACTGCAGATTTTCCAAACAAGTAAAAACAACTCTACTAACAAGATTCAGATCAAACTTAGAGAGATTAAAATCAAGGCTTCCAAAAGAGCAGATCCTTTTCCAGACTTTAAAACTCCAGTTCTCTGTTTTCATCAAAACCGGTGAGCAACTTTTTGTTTTAACCTCGAATTTGTTTATATGACTTGATGCTGGTGAGTAACTTCACCTATAAATTTCTGGTTGCAAGTTATTGTTCTGTCCCTTTCTTAATCATGTGAGCAAATTTTCCTTAAATCTATTATGTGTCTGATGAATGCATGAATAAATTTTTCTCTGGTATATGTCCACCTGGTTAGCATATACATCTGAGAATATTTAAAAGCTCTGAGAATAAGCATAGTTTAAAATATTTTGAATGCTCTGTTCTCTTTAGTCGGGTGAGCAAATTTCTTTTTTTTGAAAACCAGACTTCTTTGTTCTTACCAGTAATTACACATTCAACCTTATAAATTTGAATCTGTGTGTTTGATTTATAATCAGTATGTGTTGGATAGATAGTCTTGTGTAGGTTCTTTTGTTCTGAGAAGTTGTATATGGTTTGTTCTTCAGTAATTCTAGTTTCTGAGCAAAGGAAAGTAGAAAATTTTAATACGTCTTCCTATAAAACATTTTAAACTTAGGATTTTAAACAAATTATATTTGTTTAAACTTAAACCATGGTCCAGAATTTTGTTAGCTTGAAAATGAAGGAACTTGACACTGTAAACTCATTTTACAGTCAAAGAAGAAATCATATGATTTAATCAAATAGTTTAAAATTATTGATTTGATTTTATAACTCGAATAAGCATACATGAAATGACCCTCCTAATTATACTCTAATTTCATAAGGAATTTTTTTTTTTTAAGGTAAAGAGGATATATATATATAGATATATCATCCATTGTAACTATAATTCTCAGGGTCAATATCTTTCTCCAATAAACCAAAATATATCCAGGATCACAAAAATCAACCAATATAAATATATCAGTACATTCACAAAAATAAGCACATACATGTGAGGATGCATATGCCTCTCTTGTTTGAATCAGAGTTCTGGAAAAACAAGAGGATATTGGATTGCTAATAATTTTTTTTTGACCAAACAATCCACTGGTAACATACATATTAGTCTGTTTATCCTAACTAAGAAGTGATCAAGTAATTATCAGTAGTAAACAAGCTTTTAATATAGCTGTTTATGTTAAGCTCTGAATAGTGTCAAAATCAGTATAAAATAAAGTGGATCCTAAGTGAAAGCAAGCAACATCTAGGCGTAATGGAAACGCGCCTAACTTATACACATGAGATCACGAGTTCGAGTACTATGCTGGTTGGTTCAAACACAATTTTTGTTTTTCATTTTTTTTTCATTTTCTTTTGTGCAGTTTGGAATCTGTTATCTACCTATCTATATATATATATATACTTTATTTTTGCCTATGTTCCATCATACAAAACCATAATTCTTGCTTAATTGTTTTTGAAACCCACTCCTATAACCTGGAAGGCTTCAGGATTGATATGAATCAAGATTCTGGTTCTTGGGTTTTGAGGATGATAGAAGTATTTATCATTATTCATGTTTGTATTTCTTCTTATAAGGTCTGTCTGGCCTTAAAAATGCATTTGGTTAAAATCTGAGTGAAATCCAGATTCCTATTACAAGTGCAAAGAAAAAAGATGTGGTAATGTTTGCACTAAACATATTTGTGCATATATATATGCAACTATTGGAATCTGGCTTCCATCTACCTTATTACAGATCCTTTCTCTAATTAAAAATAGGACATGAAACATTTGTATGAAACAAGTTTAACTATAGAAACCTTGCAGCCATATAAAACATTTAATCTATGCCTATTTCTTTTGCATACATATGCTATATTAGAAAATAAAACCATTTAAATTTTCTGAGAATCAACTCTCCAGACTTTCCAAAACTTAAATCCTTTCCAAAGATTCATGGTAGACTAATGCCTTTATAAAATGTAATCATTCAATTTTTAACATGGTGTTCTTGCTAAATCTACTTACAAGATTTGATTAAAATACTTTTAAACATAACAGATATTTAACTTAATTCATAGTTTCCAGATACAAGTCAAATTCTTAACAAAATACTTAACAAAATATCCCTTCAATATTCAACACTTAGTACAAGTAGCAATTTAAGTTATCAATACATGCAGATTTCAACGTTTAGGCTCTTATCTAACTAAGTTTTAGCATGCTATATCTTCTTCTCAAAGCCTTGCTCCTACTCCTATTTAGTTGCTGCAATCCCTGAAAAAGCATTGGAAACTGCCTCATTTTAAATGAGACACCCCAGATGCCATTAGCACACTAGGGTCAGACACATGTCTGGTATGAGAAAATTCACAAAAGCAATTTGTTAATTAGTTTAAAATCAAGTTAAGTACAAATACATAAGGTTCTGTCCTTTGGAATTAGGTAAATACTTGTGTGCATGCTCTGTGTCATTGTGCATGTGCACACTTTAACTTTCTTCCCAGAGACTACATATATATATATATAGCACATACATTCAAGCATACAATTCAATCATGGACAAACAATCATTCATACCAAACAGGAGAATAACTGATATGAGTTAAATCACTCATTCAATACTCATATTTCAAATCTGGGAAAAACTCTAGTTTTCTCATCTGCTCAAGTATTACTTCCTTGGTATATTTATCTATCCTTGGTCTCACCTGCAATATTTATGAATCAATGGACACACTGTAATGAACTAATTCACTCCATTACACAAAGATCTCAGGACTTAAACAAGCCATGTGTCAACTTATGTTACTCAAGCACACAAGTCATTCCTGCAGTGTTCTTGACCCCAATTTCCTAATCAGGTTTTAAGTTAATAATAACTCTTTTGATTGTTCATGGCAAAACCATTCAGTGATTCATTTCCTTAGCTAAAACATCCATAACATGGCATCTCATATTATTCATAATCATACAGAGACAAACAAGCAACAACCATTTGTGATTACAAAATAAGGTTCTGTATATACATATATTCATCTTGGTATTTTAAAAGGAGTTTAGGCAACTAACATTGGCTTATAGCTTCTGGGAGAGTTTTTCTTTTGCAAACCTTTGTGCTTGAGTTAAACTCAGAATAATCTGGTTTCACTGAATCACAAAATTTTGTTTGCTATGTATTTTGTTGAATCAGGAGCATCAGCACATAGGCAACCCTATTGCACCCCTAATTCCTTTCTATTTCAAGCCTCAGCACTTATACATGAGTATATTGCAGCTCAACATTATTTGCATTTTTCTGGGTTAAGCCAAAACCAATACTACTTGCCTATTCTCAACATTTTATTTTCTGGGTATTTGTTTATATCCCTAAATATTAACATATCAGAGATCTGAGTGTACAAACAGATATGTATACTATCAACACATAAAACTTTGTTATAATAAAACAAGTGATCAATCAAAGAAAATCAAAACATATTCAGATTTAAATTCACAGATAAACATATATATATGAAAATACTCTTTTAATAAAAATACTTTTATCTGGCTGCCTACATTAGGACTTATTGCCTTAGATTTTTGAGTGAGTTTTCTCACCTAGCTCTCTCCTTTGTTTCCTTAATTAACTGATGAACTCCTGCTCTTATCCTCAAGCTCTCTTTATTCCCTTGTCTTATAATTTCTGTGGTATTGTTTTTCTCTTTTTTTTTTCAAAATTCTTTTCTGAGGAGAAGAGGAGGCTGCTGCATATACTTGTATATATACAGAGTCTTTCTTAGGGTTTTGGGTATTGGCTAAAGCCATTTTTGCCCACCAGAAAATCATGTTTTCTGCATTTTAAACCCAAAGTTTTACCCCTTCCCGGCTTAATTTGGGTGAAGAGAAAAGTGGTTACATTTTTCTTTCAGAAATTTTGCTTTTCAGAAAAATACTTTTCCCCCTTGTCTACAATCATGCTAAAAATGTGACTTGGTTTTGTTATTTATTAAATACTCTTTTCTAATTCTGCCTATACCAAGAACTTCTCTGTTTTTATCTTATTTTCCTACTTTTAGCTTTTATGTAAATGGTATGTACTTCCTTCATTTATTTATAAGAGAATTATTCCTTTTTATATCTTCATTCTTTTCATTTCTGCTTATATTAAAATGTGTCTGTATATTTTATTTCACTAGTTTAATCTCTAGTATTTTATTAACACATATATATTTGTATATAAGTCTTTCTGAAATAATTAGTATTCCCACCTATATATTCATACATCATTCTATACTGACACACACCCATATGCACATGTACACTCAAATTATTCAGTAGCACTCATATATATACATTTACTTATGCATACTACTTTTAAAAATTTAATCTACATATATATATATATATTTCCATACACATCAATATGTATGTATTCTTGGAGTTCAGGGTTTTAGCTTATATTCATGTGCATTTTCCTGTGCACTCATGTACACACACACTGATACACTATCAAGCTATATCAATTCCTTCTTTAAAATTTATTTAAAAATCATTTTAAATTCATTTATATTTTTCAGGATAAATTCCTAAAATCTTGGGTCATTACATACACCCCTCCTTTTAGAAATTGTGTCCCACAATTTTCCTAAGCTTAAAATAAATTTTAAACTTAATTCAGAGAACAAGTATATTCTCTACCAAATAGATTCTTAGTTCTATACTAACTAAAAATATATTCATCCAAAATAAAGAAAGCAATCAAAGATCAGAATTACCTTAATCTGAAAATAGCTTAGGATAATTCATCCTAACCTTGTCTTCTAATTCCCATGTGCAATCACTAGGATCTAGACTCCACTGTACCTTCACAAGTTTCAGAGATTTATTTCTCAACTTCTTCACATCTTTTGCCAAAATTCCCACTGGATCCTTTTCATAAATCAAATTAGGATTTATCTGCACTTGGGTTGGGGTTTCAAGAATTTCTGCCTTGTCATGGACCCACCTTCTCAATTGTGATACATGAAAAACATCATGTATGCCTTGCATGTTTTCTGGCAATTCCAACTTATATGCCAAGGGACCAATTCTCTCCAGAATTTTGTATGGTCCAATATATCTTGGGGTTAATTTGCCTTGTTTTCCAAACCTCAACACATTTTTCATGGGTGAGATTTTGATGAAAACAAAATTTCCCACCTCATATTCTACCTGCCTCCTTCTCATGTCTACAAATTTCTTTTGCCTATCTTGAGCTGCTGTCATTCTTCTTCTTATCAACTCAATTTTCTCCTTGGTTTCTTGTATGTACTCAGGTCCTAAAATAGACCTTTCTCCTGCTTCTACCCAGCAAACAGGTGACAAGCAGGGTTTACCATACAAGGCTTCAAATGGAGCCATTCCTATGGTGCTTTGGTAGCTGTTGTTGTATGTAAATTCAACTAGATGAAGATAATCTTCCGAGTTGCCCCCAAAATCCAGTATACATGCCCTCAACATGTCCTCCAAAACTTTGTTTACCACCTCAGTCTGCCCATCTGATTGAGGATGGTAGGCAGTACTTAAACATAGTTCACTTCCCATTGCTTCTTGAAAGCTTCTCCAGAATTTTGAAGTGAAGATGGTATCCCTATCACTCACAATGGTTTTGGGAATGCCATGTAACCTTACCACTTCTTTTATAAAAATTTGAGCTAGTTTTGGTGCTGTTCTTTCTGACTTGACTGGGATGAAGTGTGCTACCTTGGTTAGCCTATCCACTATCACCCATATGCTTGTATTACCTCTCTTAGATCTAGGCAGTCCATCTATGAAGTCCATGGATATGTCTTCCCACTTCCACTGTGGTACACTAAGAGGTTGCATCAACCCTGATGGTCTTTGAGTTTCAGCCTTGACTTGTTGGCAAGTCATACATTTGGCAATGTATTTAGCTATATCAGATTTCATCCCCTTCCACCAGAAGTCTCTTTTCAAATTTTGATACATTTTTGTGTTGCCTGGGTGTATGGAGTATTTACTCCTGTGATATTCATTCAATATCTCCCTCTTCAATTCTATGTCCTCTGGTACACATATCCTATTCTGGTATCTTACATAACCATCTTTATCCAGGTGGTGATTCATTACTTCCTCCCCTCTTGAGAGGAGCATTCTCTTCTCTAATAAGTGAGCATCTTGTTCTTGCATTTTTCCTACCTTCAGAATTAAATCTGGTTGAAGTGTCATTAAGCTTAACTTCCCTTTATCTTCTTGTGCACCATGCATCTGCACACAACCATTCTCCCCAATCTCTAACTCAGTTAGCAAAGACAAATCTTTAAATTCTGCTATCATCATCTTAGCCAATTTAGCATGCTGTCTACTTAGAGCATCTGCAACTTTGTTTGCTTTCCCTGGTGTATAAAATATGTCAAAGTCATAGGCAGCTAAGAACTCCACCCATCTGTGTTGCCTCATGTTCAAATCTTTTTGTGAAAACAAATATTTTAGAGACTTGTGGTCAGTGTAAAGTTCAAACTTAGTGCCTAATAAATAATGTCTCCAAAGTTTTAAAGCATATATCACAGCTGCTAATTCGAGATCATGTGTGGCATACCTTACTTCATGGGGTTTAAGTTGTCTGGATGCATATGCAATGACTTGGCCTTGTTGCATTAACACTGCACCCAAGCCAAATCCACTAGCATCAGTGTATACCACTAATTCTTCATTTCCATGTGGTACCTTTAGAATTGGAGCATTCACCAATGCCTCCTTCAATTGTTCAAAAGACTTTTCACATTTTTCTGACCAAACAAAAGCTTGGTTCTTCCTGGTTAGGTTAGTGAGTGGTGTAGAAATTTTTGAAAAATCTTTTATAAACCTCCTATAATACCCTGCCATCCCCATAAATGACCTCACTTCACTCACAGTGCTTGGCCTCTTCCATGCTTGAATAGCCACTACTTTATTGGGGTTCACAGAAATTCCCTTGGCAGATATAACATGGCCAAGAAAATGTACTTCCTCCTTCCAAAATACACATTTTGAAAATTTTGCCTTTAAATCTTTTTCCCTTAGCCTAGACAAAACCAGGTGCAAATGATGCTTATGTTCTTCCACTGTCTTGGAATAAATCAAAATGTCATCTATGAAAATAAGCACAAACTTGTCTAAGCAATCTCTAAAGGTTTTGTTCATTAAATCTACAAAGTAAGATGGTGCATTGGTCAAGCCAAATGGCATGACCAAAAATTCATACAACCCATACCTAGTGTTAAAGGCAGTGTACTTGATGCTTGATTCTTCCACCTTCATTTGATGAAAACCAGATGCTAAGTCTAATCTAGAAAATACTTTTGCCCCTGCTAATTGATCAAAAAGATCATCTATTCTTGGCAATGGGTATTTATTTTTAATAGTTACTTTCTTTAATTCTCTATAATCTATGCAGAGTCTTAAAGAGCCATCTTGCTTCTTAACAAATACCACTGGTGCTCCCCAGCAAGAATTACTTGGTCTTATAAAACCCTTTTCTTCCAATTCTTCTAACTGTTTCTTTAGTTCCTTTAGTTCATTTGGCCCCATTCTAGTTGGCTTTTTAATCACTGGGCTTGCTCCTGGAACTAAATTGATCTGGAATTCTACTGGTCTATGGTGTGGAATACCCTTGACCTCACCAAACACATCCAAATATTCATTGACTATGGGAATTTCTTCAATGGTTAGTTCACTGAAATCTTTTTCTGAGTCAACTAAATGATATAGTTTTCCTTCCTTAGCTACCTCACATAAAACTGTGATTCTCTGGCCTCTAGAATTTTGCAATGATATGGTGGATGAGTCTAAATTAATCATGGCTTTAAATTGCCTTAACCAGTCTACCCCCAATATAACACCTATATTTGGGTAATTCAAAACATATAAATTGGAAATAAAAATATTTCCTCCTATGTTTAACTCCACATCCACACAAATCATATTTAAAACACTAGAACTCCCCAATGGACTGTGTATATGTAATGGGGTTTCAACCAATATGCAATTCAATTTTAGCATTTTAACCAATTCATAAGAAATTAAGGAGTGAGTTGCCCCAGTATCATACACTACTGTTATGGGTATGGTACAAATAAGTAATGTACCTTCCACTTGGCTATGGTTTACAGTGTTACTCTCCACTGTGGCTTTGCCTTTTCCTTCCAAATTTGCCAATTTGCCTTGCTGTTTATACTCAGGACAATTCCTCTTCATATGCCCCTCTTTCCCACATAGATAGCATTTGAAAGCTCCTCCTTTCAATTCTGGACATTTTGGTGTTATATGCCCTTCCTTTCCACACTGATGGCACACAATTTTCTTCTTGTCTTCCTTAGCCTTGACATCTCCAGTGTTTTTGCTACTAGCCTCTTCTTTCTTCTTATCATAAGGGTGATACCTCCCCTTACCTTTCTTGTTATTATTGCTCTTAAAATTTCTGAACTTCTCCCTTTCCTTGTCATGCTGTTCCAACCTCAAAGCTAAGTCTATTACATGATCAAAAGTCTTGTCTGCATAGGGTAACATGGCTCTGCTAAGTCCTGGATTCAAACCTTTTATGTACCTATCATTTTTAGATGCCTCATCTGCCACAAGCATTGCTCCATATGTGGAAAGCCCCTCAAACTTTTGAGTATATTCTGTGACAGTCATGGTTCCTTGTCTAAGTCTAATGAATTCTTCTAGCAAGGTAGTCTTTGCTGATGCTGGTACAAACCTTGCCTCCAACATCTCTTTGAATTGATTCCAAGTGATTTCATTCTCATTCCTCCCTGCAATGATTACTTCCCACCAGCCTAAAGCCACTCCTTTTAGCTGTCTGGAAGCCACTTGCCTCTTTCTTTGATCATCAAGTTGCATGTCATTGAAAATTCTTTCCAATGTTCTCAACCATGTTTGAATTTCCATGATACTCTCTGTCCCTTCAAAGCTTTTGCCTCCTAAATGAGTATATGTCTTAAGCAATTTTGAGAGTTCTTCATAGGGATTTTCTTGCCTTTGTCCTGCCCCATCCCTAAATGCTCTCACCAAGTCTTGCAGATTGACCATTGGTGGTGCATGGGAAGATCCTGCTCCCTGATTTGGTGGTCTCCCTACCATAGTTTGCTAATAATAATTTACATAGCTGGTTAGTTTAATATTTAGTTCCTTTTAATTTTATTTCTATCTAAGGACTTGATCCTTACTTCTACTATGTTGAATAACATAGCTCTGATACCAACTGAAATGACCCTCCTAATTATACTCTAATTTCATAAGGAATTTTTTTTTAAGGTAAAGAGGATATATATATATAGATATATCATCCATTGTAACTATAATTCTCAGGGTCAATATCTTTCTCCAATAAACCAAAATATATCCAGGATCACAAAAATCAACCAATATAAATATATCAGTACATTCACAAAAATAAGCACATACATGTGAGGATGCATATGCCTCTCTTGTTTGAATCAGAGTTCTGGAAAAACAAGAGGATATTGGATTGCTAATAAATTTTTTTTTGACCAAACAATCCACTGGTAACATACATATTAGTCTGTTTATCCTAACTAAGAAGTGATCAAGTAATTATCAGTAGTAAACAAGCTTTTAATATAGCTGTTTATGTTAAGCTCTGAATAGTGTCAAAATCAGTATAAAATAAAGTGGATCCTAAGTGAAAGCAAGCAACATCTAGGCGTAATGGAAACGCGCCTAACTTATACACATGAGATCACGAGTTCGAGTACTATGCTGGTTGGTTCAAACACAATTTTTGTTTTTCATTTTTTTTTCATTTTTCTTTTGTGCAGTTTGGAATCTGTTATCTACCTATCTATATATATATATACTTTATTTTTGCCTATGTTCCATCATACAAAACCATAATTCTTGCTTAATTGTTTTTGAAACCCACTCCTATAACCTGGAAGGCTTCAGGATTGATATGAATCAAGATTCTGGTTCTTGGGTTTTGAGGATGATAGAAGTATTTATCATTATTCATGTTTGTATTTCTTCTTATAAGGTCTGTCTGGCCTTAAAAATGCATTTGGTTAAAATCTGAGTGAAATCCAGATTCCTATTACAAGTGCAAAGAAAAAAGATGTGGTAATGTTTGCACTAAACATATTTATGTGCATATATATATGCAACTATTGGAATCTGGCTTCCATCTACCTTATTACAGATCCTTTCTCTAATTAAAAATAGGACATGAAACATTTGTATGAAACAAGTTTAACTATAGAAACCTTGCAGCCATATAAAACATTTAATCTATGCCTATTTCTTTTGCATACATATGCTATATTAGAAAATAAAACCATTTAAATTTTCTGAGAATCAACTCTCCAGACTTTCCAAAACTTAAATCCTTTCCAAAGATTCATGGTAGACTAATGCCTTTATAAAATGTAATCATTCAATTTTTAACATGGTGTTCTTGCTAAATCTACTTACAAGATTTGATTAAAATACTTTTAAACATAACAGATATTTAACTTAATTCATAGTTTCCAGATACAAGTCAAATTCTTAACAAAATACTTAACAAAATATCCCTTCAATATTCAACACTTAGTACAAGTAGCAATTTAAGTTATCAATACATGCAGATTTCAACGTTTAGGCTCTTATCTAACTAAGTTTTAGCATGCTATATCTTCTTCTCAAAGCCTTGCTCCTACTCCTATTTAGTTGCTGCAATCCCTGAAAAAGCATTGGAAACTGCCTCATTTTAAATGAGACACCCCAGATGCCATTAGCACACTAGGGTCAGACACATGTCTGGTATGAGAAAATTCACAAAAGCAATTTGTTAATTAGTTTAAAATCAAGTTAAGTACAAATACATAAGGTTCTGTCCTTTGGAATTAGGTAAATACTTGTGTGCATGCTCTGTGTCATTGTGCATGTGCACACTTTAACTTTCTTCCCAGAGACTACATATATATATATATAGCACATACATTCAAGCATACAATTCAATCATGGACAAACAATCATTCATACCAAACAGGAGAATAACTGATATGAGTTAAATCACTCATTCAATACTCATATTTCAAATCTGGGAAAAACTCTAGTTTTCTCATCTGCTCAAGTATTACTTCCTTGGTATATTTATCTATCCTTGGTCTCACCTGCAATATTTATGAATCAATGGACACACTGTAATGAACTAATTCACTCCATTACACAAAGATCTCAGGACTTAAACAAGCCATGTGTCAACTTATGTTACTCAAGCACACAAGTCATTCCTGCAGTGTTCTTGACCCCAATTTCCTAATCAGGTTTTAAGTTAATAATAACTCTTTTGATTGTTCATGGCAAAACCATTCAGTGATTCATTTCCTTAGCTAAAACATCCATAACATGGCATCTCATATTATTCATAATCATACAGAGATAAACAAGCAACAACCATTTGTGATTACAAAATAAGGTTCTGTATATACATATATTCATCTTGGTATTTTAAAAGGAGTTTAGGCAACTAACATTGGCTTATAGCTTCTGGGAGAGTTTTTCTTTTGCAAACCTTTGTGCTTGAGTTAAACTCAGAATAATCTGGTTTCACTGAATCACAAAATTTTGTTTGCTATGTATTTTGTTGAATCAGGAGCATCAGCACATAGGCAACCCTATTGCACCCCTAATTCCTTTCTATTTCAAGCCTCAGCACTTATACATGAGTATATTGCAGCTCAACATTATTTGCATTTTTCTGGGTTAAGCCAAAACCAATACTACTTGCCTATTCTCAACATTTTATTTTCTGGGTATTTGTTTATATCCCTAAATATTAACATATCAGAGATCTGAGTGTACAAACAGATATGTATACTATCAACACATAAAACTTTGTTATAATAAAACAAGTGATCAATCAAAGAAAATCAAAACATATTCAGATTTAAATTCACAGATAAACATATATATATGAAAATACTCTTTTAATAAAAATACTTTTATCTGGCTGCCTACATTAGGACTTATTGCCTTAGATTTTTGAGTGAGTTTTCTCACCTAGCTCTCTCCTTTGTTTCCTTAATTAACTGATGAACTCCTGCTCTTATCCTCAAGCTCTCTTTCTTCCCTTGTCTTATAATTTCTGTGGTATTGTTTTTCTCTTTTTTTTTTCAAAATTCTTTTCTGAGGAGAAGAGGAGGCTGCTGCATATACTTGTATATATACAGAGTCTTTCTTAGGGTTTTGGGTATTGGCTAAAGCCATTTTTGCTGTAACAACCCGGCATTCCGTACCCATTTTCTTATCGTCTCTTGACGATTTAATCTGGGAACGAATAGCTTCTGGCATTTTAATCAAATTGAAATTCAGGGATAAAATTGTGTTAATCGCTATTTGAAATATTTCTTTTTAAAACAAATGTTAAACGAGCTTTAGAAATTTGTGAAGTGTCGTTTGGGTTTAAACAATAATCTCGGCCCATGATCTTTTGTTTTGAAACCGTGATTTCACTCAACACCCAAACAACCCATATCCTTTCCCCTTTTTCATTCAATTGCATACAACCCGATTCAATTTTCTTTTGCTTGTGAAATAATGGCGGCTGAGAAAAACTTCTCTCGTTCGATCTGGAAAGATTAGGGCTTTTGTCTTGTTCGTTCTTTCGATGCTTGCTAGGGCTTTCGTTCGCTCTGATCTTCGGGCTTTGTATGTCGAAGCATGCGATGGTTTCGATTGGATGATTTTCGATGTCGCCTGTCTCGATCGAAGTTCTGCTCTTCGTGCTCGCTCGTAGAAGAAGCTCCTCTGTGGTGACTCTGGCTTCGCCTTCGCTGTAGCTCATTTGCTTGCGATCTCGAATTAAAGGTGAGTGTTTCCGGCACTCACATCTAATGCAAATGATTAGGCTCGTCTGCTTATTGTTTTCGTTGTCTTCGACACTGACATTGTTAGTGGTTGGGTTTGATTCTCTGTTGCCTGTCACTGTTTTGAATTGGTGGTTTAAATTATTGCAGCATTGTTCGATTTTTGTTCGTTTCACTGCTGCTTTATGTCTTTGGGCATTTTGTTTTGACCGTGGGATCCCTAGGTTGATGACGTTCGACCGTTGAACTTGATGGTCTGAGGTCATCGACTTACAGCTCCGTATACATTGCATTTCCTCGTTACTGTGACTTTATGACCTCTGGCTTGTTTTTGTATTGCTCGATTTCTTGTACCTGGGTTAATTGGTCTCTCTGACATTGTTAATTTGTTTTCCAAGGAGTCGACTTTGTTTTAGTTGTCTTTGGTTTCGATGCAGAACCATTCGACCTTCTCTTGGTCGTTACAGTAGTGAATTTCCTGCCTAACTTCGAGTTTGGTAACTTTGTTGCCTCCGGTTTCCATGAATTCTGTACTGCCTTGACATTTTGTTTACTGGTGCCTTTGTTTCCCTGTTGCCAGTAGCATTCATACTTCATTGTGTAGTTCTTTTGCCATTCACGTGTACATGTTTGATCACCTGCTAGTCGAGCTTGCATGTTGCCTTCATAGATTAATCACTGAGTTCTTCCCTGTTGATCTGTAGCTTCACTTGAGTTGTTGAACTTGAAGTTCTCCCTGTTGTGTCTTTCATCATTCAGTATACTTGCAATGGTCTCTTCATTTTAATTGGTCTTCGTGACAAATTCAGTTGGACTATGTAGCCCTGGTTTTTGATTTGTATTACCTGAACTATCTTGATCTTGGGTACTGCTTCATCTGCGAGGGGTATGTATGTGTATGCATATATATATATATGTGCATACATGTATACTTGTATCTGCTTGACCTTGGATTTTCTTTGTGACTTCTCTGCAGTTTGTCTTCTTTGATGCACTGTTGCATTTGTACATCTGGACATGTATTTGTTGTCTGCACCTATGTACTTCGACTTTGGCATTTTTCCTTGTTCTAAATTTTGATGTAAGTACTGTCCAGTTACAGTATTCCATATGTTTACAAATTCGTACACTCATGTTTTTGGAGACTGTTTGCATCCAGTTGCATTTTAGTCTTCATATATATATATATGTATGTATGTTCGAATTTGCATTCTTGCTCTTGAAGTTTTGGACTTGGTTTTGGGTTATGTTGTTTATCAATTCCTTTGTCTACACTATGCACTTTGCTTGGACACCTGTTATCCAAATCTGCATATATGTACATACATACATAGGTATGTGTGTGTACATATATGGTCGGAATTGTACCAAGTTTGTGTTATTTTTAAAAATGCAAATTGCAGTTACCTTGGTTCAAAACTGATAATTGTTTCTGGGCATTTCATTTTAGCAAATTATTAAGTTGTCTTGGTTTGGTTTCTTCCTCACTTCGGCCTTGGCTACTACGTTGCCCTGTAACCTATGCCTATATGATTGAGTGTCACTGCATTGATCTTTTATGCCTTTGAATTATCACTTCATGTTACATCTGTTAGGTGTAATAGTATTGAACTACCTTATGTTCATATACATTTCCTGTTGAGTTTGCTCCATCCAGTTTCATGCATACTTGACACTGTAGTTTCTTCACTTGGTTCCTACTTTTATACACTGCATATCCATGTGTCATTTTCGCTTGCATCTGTTCATCCCTGAGCACTTGCTGACCTGCTGCATTTTCGTAGCAGTTTTACCCTTGTCCCTTGTGGTGACTTTATACTCTGTTGTGGCGAGGCAGTGCACGCGTGCGTGCACTGCAGCCACACCGAATTGACAGATTTTAATCGATATCTCTTTTATTCTTTATTCATCGACCTGTTGCGTAATTCGTAGGCTGTATTGGCGAGGCAGTACACGTTAGCGTGTACTGCAGCCAATTAGCATTGATATTTTTAAATTGACATTTCAATTATTTAAACTGCTTTGGATTTCTGTTTCGTGGATTAACACTGTTTAGTGATATATCTGTCGTTATCCGGTTCTTTTATCGAGAAGTTGGATATACGATATTTCTGTAACTGTCATCTATATTGAGATTGATTATTATTGCTTCTATGCCCTAATAACTGATTTTGAATTAGACTGACCCGGGTATTATTTTCTTTTGAATGTAATACTCGGGTCAGACCGAGTATTTACAGGTTGTAGATTTTTAGCTTTGGGTTGCTGCTAGAGCTATGAAGACTTTTTATATCAGTTGAAGTGGTCTTCGTCTTGTTGTAGTAGTCAGTGTGTCTGTTTTAAGATGATAATGTATTCATGTACATTAGTCGATAATGTACTTGTATATATAACTTCTTGAGTCGACAATTGTAGTTGTATCATTTGTATTGTGTCAAATGTATTGTAACTGGTATCAGTTATTGTATATATGAGACTTTTCGTTCCATCTTTATTCCGCATTTATGTTATCTGTGTTATTTTTATATTTATTGTCCTAAACTATTATAGCCACTGTGTAGTAGCTTTGAGTTTGTAACGGTATGTCGGATTTCCTCTAAAAGATGAAATGCATGTTATTCTATCTGACATATCGGTGCTCGCACAAAGCAATTACATGGATGGTCGCTCCTCAACAGCCTTATTCTCCGTGCTAGTTGACAGCACTACACCGTAGTGTTCTTGGCTAGCGTGGGTATAGAGGTGGGGCGTCACATTTGCCCACCAGAAAATCATGTTTTCTGCATTTTAAACCCAAAGTTTTACCCCTTCCCGGCTTAATTTGGGTGAAGAGAAAAGTGGTTACATTTTTCTTTCAGAAATTTTGCTTTTCAGAAAAATACTTTTCCCCCTTGTCTACAATCATGCTAAAAATGTGACTTGGTTTTGTTATTTATTAAATACTCTTTTCTAATTCTGCCTATACCAAGAACTTCTCTGTTTTTATCTTATTTTCCTACTTTTAGCTTTCATGTAAATGGTATGTACTTCCTTCATTTATTTATAAGAGAATTATTCCTTTTTATATCTTCATTCTTTTCATTTCTGCTTATATTAAAATGTGTCTGTATATTTTATTTCACTAGTTTAATCTCTAGTATTTTATTAACACATATATATTTGTATATAAGTCTTTCTGAAATAATTAGTATTCCCACCTATATATTCATACATCATTCTATACTGACACACACCCATATGCACATGTACACTCAAATTATTCAGTAGCACTCATATATATACATTTACTTATGCATACTACTTTTAAAAATTTAATCTACATATATATATATATATATATATATATATTTCCATACACATCAATATGTATGTATTCTTGGAGTTCAGGGTTTTAGCTTATATTCTTGTGCATTTTCCTGTGCACTCATGTACACACACACTGATACACTATCAAGCTATATCAATTCCTTCTTTAAAATTTATTTAAAAATCATTTTAAATTCATTTATATTTTTCAGGATAAATTCCTAAAATCTTGGGTCATTACAATACAAGGATAGGATTTTTAAAATTAATATGATGATTTTTAATTAAGCATTCCAAGTGCAGTTCATATTTGAACAAGATATGCATTTTGATCAATTTTTGATGATCGAACCAATTATGAACGATGAGATCTTGCTTGAAGCAAGTTTGACAATCAATAGTAATGGGAAAATTATTAAATAATTTTTCCACTGTACAAATTGTTGAGACGAGGCGTGATTAGGGTTCGTTATCGAGTTTTCGATGTGTCTGGAAACGAAGTGGTTTCATCCCCTCGGTTTGATCGAGTTGTACGAAACTAAGGGGAATGGAAGAACGAGGGGTTGACGTGGTAAGGTCGAAGTCGTGGCGTCTCCGATGGTGGGAGCGACCGTGGCGAAGTATTTTTGTATGGTGAGATCGAGTTCCAGGTTTAGAGTGGAATGCTTATTTTCGATCTGGGAAGTTTGGCATCGAGATGATCCTTGATTTCGTTTGTAGTGCTAGTTTGCGACTTGCTGGAGGACTCGAAGTTCACCGGAGCTCCGGCGAAGTGATGTGCACGTGCACGATCAAACGTGTGCACGCGTGGATATTGCGTAGCAGGTGGTTGTCGAAGATTGGGGAAGAAACGTTCGTCTCGGGTTAAATCTCGAGAAAAGCAGGGTTAAATCTCGAGAAAAGCATGGTTCGACTCGAAGTAGGAAATGGAGGGGCGTAACCCGAAGTTGAGCTCGGGTATTTTTGTGTTAGGCTCGAAGCAAAGTGGGTTGTCTCGAGTCAGTCTAGTCTGGCTACAGTTATTGTAAACCTGTCTGAAATTTGAATTTAAGCAAATTTAAATGGAATTTAAATTTGTAAAATAGATTTAAACTAAGTTAAATCCAGTTTTAGTTAGATTCAAATGAACTTTGAATCTTAAAGTTTAAAATGAAATTTGTTTTTTTTTAAAACAAGTTTAAATTAAAAAAAAAACTTTTAAAAAGAAAATAGTTTCAAAACAAATGTTTAAATTAGATTTCGATAAAATTCTTTTATTTAAAAGTTTAATTTTGAAATGGAATTTAAATTCAAATAAAAAAAAGGGTAATGTTTAAATTTCACTCAAAATGATTTAATGAAATCATAAATAAAGAAATTATTATCTTAGAAATAATTAGGGTAATAAAATGATTTAATAATTAGAAAAAAATCAATTTAGTAATTAATTAAAGGCCAATTAATTTATGAAGGCGATTAAGGAAGGATAATAAATTGAGGAATAATTAATTAAAGAAATAAATTGGAGATAATTAATTTAATGGTGGGTTAAATAATTAAAGGTTAATTATTTAATGATTAAGGTTGATTAATTAATAACCAAAGGTTAATTAATAAATGATTAAAGAATAATTAATCAAAATGATTTGTAAATTATTGATGTTAACTAACCAGGATGAGTAATTTATTCATAAGAAATTAATCTGATTTAAATTAATCAGACAATTAACTGACCCTACTTATGAATATTTGGATTCTATTGGATGACTTGATTGTTTGATATCCCTGATATATGATGCTTTGTGATACATCCTGATTTATGTTATCATCTGTAGTTTACTTACCTGTGATATATATCTATGATCTGTGAATGAGCGATAAGCGTTATAGTTATATCGCTTATCAACTATATCCTGTATTTTGATCTGTGATGATTCATTGTGTTGCACTATTGTGTTGAACCCCTGGACTACATTTTACACACACAAATATGGATTTCACGTGGAAATCGGTTAAGTCACAGATAATTTAAATTTGATGTTTTTGAAATTGAAATTTTAATTTCAATTGATTTTGAAATTGGAAATTTGGGGTTTAAAGTGAAAAGCTTTTGAAATAAAATTTCAAATATAAAAGTTATTTTGAATAACTTAATCGAGTTTTGAAATTTAAATAATTTGATTTGAATTCAAGTGTGAAATTGAATTCTATGATTCGAAACTAGGAATTAAAGATGATATAAATGTGTTTGTATGAAGTTGAACCATTTTAAAAGTAAAATTTTGAGAATTAAGATTTGACCAAAGAACCTTAGCTCGTATAAATGAATCAGATTTCCAAAATGAAACTGTTTGTTTTCAAAGGAATAAAAGCTTTCAGATAAGAAATGAAATTCCAGTTTAATTAAAGGAATTTCAAGATTGAATTGGAATTATTTTTCCAAGTTATGAATGAACTGTTTTAAAAAGCTATGAATTAAATCTGTTATCTTAACAGATTTAAAATGATGTTTGTTTAAACCATTTGAAATGGAATTGTTTTGAAAGCTATCAGTTAAATCTTTGATTCAAAGATTTAACGAGTTAAACTGAAATGGAAATTGATTTGGAAAATCTATGAATGAATCTTTGTGAAATTAAGTGAACTTTGTGAATTTAATCTTTTTGTTTAAAAAGATTAAAATGGTAACTTGTTTAAACCATTTGAAGAAAGATTTTTGGGTAATAAGTTGTGACTTAATTGAAATCCCAATATCCATATGTTTTGAATATTGCGCTCACTATTCGGGTTAGCCGGGAAAGGACCTTTGGGTCGTATAACCCATTCCGAATAGTGATACGTCGTATATGGATGGCATTTGAAGACCGGCGATGAAGACCGGATATTTTCGAAAATGAAAGGACAACCTGTCGAATGTCTCTGCACTGAGTTGCTCCGGTATAGAGATTTATATCACTCTTTTTGTGACGGGAAGTCCAGACGTGATTGGAAATTATCCGGATTTGCAAGGGCTTTGTGAGAAGTGCCTTCGGTTCTGTTCGATCCCGGAACAGACTTATATGGATACATGTCTGACATTACACTTTGAGATATAAAGCCGATTTCTTTCAAATACATTTCTGTTGGTGGCGGAGAATTTATTCTCTTAGCTTAACACCCTTCTCTGAGACGTACGAGCTCAGAGGTTATGTAGTTGAAGTTATCAGCGATATATCCCAATTTGGTAATGTGGCATGCTGAGTGTTGCTGTGTGATGATCAGTGTTTGATCATTTGTGATATGATCATTTGTTTGATCATTTATCTTTGTGATCATAGGTTGATCATCTGTTGACCCAAAGCGTGGCTTTTTGAAAAAGCGTAGCTTTGTGGACGAGACTTCGTCGAGCCTCACAACCCGGTAATGGTCGAAACAGGAATCGTGCGGCAAGGTTTTCAGGGGTAGCTCCCCTAGGGTATGACCATTCCTTCTGGAAAAGGGTAGTATCATGGTATGGAGCCCAGATACTTACTCATGTGGACACACTTTATTTATGACGTGTGATGTTGGATTCGAGGTGCCTCGGTTAAAGGTCCCAAAGGACCGGGGGTGGCATATCTGAGGTTTCTTTTATCCCTTGGGAAAAGGGGTTGCCGGCCTTGTTTGGCAGAGAACAGTTGGTTCTCGGAACGTCCCGCCAGAGGCGTTTCTTTCGTGGAATAGGAAGTTCCTTAGCCTGACCATTTGTTGGAAATCCGTCTTCCAAATACGAACTTTGTACGGTTTTAGTTGTATTACCTACCATGGAATGTGGTGGTAACCTGCTATTGAACATGGTAGCTATAGTAGGCATAAGTGCGAAATGTCTATGCTGGCTAAGATTTATACTCTACTTTCGAAATTGTTTTCTACACTATGCACTAGTAATAATATCAAATGATTTGATTTTGCGTAGTAAGCATCTTTGACTATCATAAGGAGAAATCTCCTCCAATTCTGCGTTTGCATTGTGTGTGTGGCGGGAGGCCTTATAGTAGTTTCATTTTTCAAAAGCATTGCGAATTGACTTTAAAATTCTCTGCTATTTGTTTTTAAAGATAAACTGTTTTTGTTGCTCACACCAGTCCCATGACTGATCCGGAGTTTATTGTTCCTTTCCTAAACTCTGGGTGCTCATAATTTTCCTACACGAGCAGTCTAGAGTTGGGTTTTTCAGATATTCAGGTTTAGTAGATTATCTGGAGCTAGTTCAGTCTTTGGATCGGACTGCACTTGCTTATCTTGGTGTATCGTTATTGGGAGTTCAAGCTATTTCTGGATTAGTGCTTTGAAGATGGAGATTATCCGCTGCTGATGTTATCATTTTCTTTTCCGCTGCTATTTGTTGTATCATATCTCTGATGTATATTGATATTCATTGTATCACTCTATTGTATCAGATATTGTATATCAATGTATTATTCATTTATTCCGCTGTGTTATTTACTTAATGTTGTTATAAGCTCCGGCGACTCGGATTTGAACGGTCGAATCTACGGCATTCGAGTACGATGTAAAGTATGGATGTCGATTTTCGAGCGCGAAAATCTGGGACGTTACATTTGGTATCAGAGCTAAGGTTGAACTTTAGCTCAGGAGTATAACACGTTAAGTAGCTCATTAGAGATAGAGTGAAGTAAACTCTAGAATGAGTATATCCCTAAGATATCAGTCTGAACGTCTCAATAAATTCTCTTACTATCCACTGATAGTGAGTATGAGTGCAAGAAGATGACGAGATAGGGGACAAGGGAATACGACTATAAATTGTCAATACCCTGCAACAGTGGAAATAACTTTCTTATCAATCTCTTTTGATTCGTTTCCAAATTCTTTAGATCGCTTCGTATCAGCTCCAAAAGAAGTTTCGGTACGATGATCGCCCTACGAATCGTTGTGGAAAATCCTTACTTCGTATTTCATCGGTTTCTTATCTATTTTTGATTTAAACCTTAATGAATTTGAAATTGAAAATTTTAAATTGGGATAAATTGATTAATAGAATATGAAGGCTAAATTGAATTGTATCAATTAAAACGATCTCGTTTAAAACAAAATTTGAAATTCTATTGAAATTTTCTTGTGAATACCAAAGTCCGAAGAGGGACAAATTGGTATGTATTCTGTGATATTCTGACTTGAATTCGAAATCCGTATCTTGTGTTCGAGTAATTATAGGAGATTGAATCTGTCTATCTCCGTGTTGTTTCGTGCCTGCGAATTTCGAGGACGAAATTCTTTTAAGGGGGGAAATTTGTAACGACCCCGAAATTTAAATTTATTTAAATTAATAATTTATTGGATTTTTGAATTAAATTGAGTAATTAAATTAATTTTTGAATAAAAATTGTAAAATCAATTTGATAAATTGATTCGAGTTTCCCCAAAACCAAATTCCAATATATTAAATCATTTAAATTTAAATATTTGTATATATGTGAATATATATGTATATAAATATATGAGTTATAAAAAAATAAATAAAAAATTGATGTTAAGTTTAAAAAGACATATATATAACTATAACCATCTTAACTTAAGCATAAAGAAAAGAACTTATTATAAACAAGAAATTATTTAGAACAATATGATAAAATATGTACAAAAATAAAGTAAGTGGCTGTAAACAAACATGTAGACAAAAGAAAGCAATAAAACTAAAACAGCACCTATCAACTGAACCTAACAACATATGCTGTAAACAAGCATGGGAAGCATCACAAAACATGTTTGCATTAAATGCAAACCTCCACAAAGCATGAACACGGCATGCTGCAGATTTACAAAGCAACATACTTGCATTTAATGTTTTCAAACCTACCCATCACCACAAAGTACAAAGCCTGAATAAAGTAATTTTACAAAAGAATGTCTCAGTACTCTACTGCTGCACATCCCCTTCTTAAGTATCTATACATCTCCAAGCCTTTGGTTCGTTCAAACAAAAGAAAAAAATAAGCAAAGCCTGGAAGAAAATAAAAATAAAAAGAGAAACAAACATCACCATTTGTTTACCAATGCGAATTCAGTTTATACAACAAAACAGAAAAGAAGAGAAGAAGATCAACTGCAGATTTTCCAAACAAGTAAAAACAACTCTACTAACAAGATTCAGATCAAACTTAGAGAGATTAAAATCAAGGCTTCCAAAAGAGCAGATCCTTTTCCAGACTTTAAAACTCCAGTTCTCTGTTTTCATCAAAACCGGTGAGCAACTTTTTGTTTTAACCTCGAATTTGTTTATATGACTTGATGCTGGTGAGTAACTTCACCTATAAATTTCTGGTTGCAAGTTATTGTTCTGTCCCTTTCTTAATCATGTGAGCAAATTTTCCTTAAATCTATTATGTGTCTGATGAATGCATGAATAAATTTTTCTCTGGTATATGTCCACCTGGTTAGCATATACATCTGAGAATATTTAAAAGCTCTGAGAATAAGCATAGTTTAAAATATTTTGAATGCTCTGTTCTCTTTAGTCAGGTGAGCAAATTTCTTTTTTTTGAAAACCAGACTTCTTTGTTCTTACCAGTAAGTACACATTCAACCTTATAAATTTGAATCTGTGTGTTTGATTTATAATCAGTATGTGTTGGATAGATAGTCTTGTGTAGGTTCTGTTGTTCTGAGAAGTTGTATATGGTTTGTTCTTCAGTAATTCTAGTTTCTGAGCAAAGGAAAGTAGAAAATTTTAATACGTCTTCCTATAAAACATTTTAAACTTAGGATTTTAAACAAATTATATTTGTTTAAACTTAAACCATGGTCCAGAATTTTGTTAGCTTGAAAATGAAGGAACTTGACACTGTAAACTCATTTTACAGTCAAAGAAGAAATCATATGATTTAATCAAATAGTTTAAAATTATTGATTTGATTTTATAACTCGAATAAGCATACAAGGATAGGATTTTTAAAATTAATATGATGATTTTTAATTAAGCATTCCAAGTGCAGTTCATATTTGAACAAGATATGCATTTTGATCAATTTTTGATGATCGAACCAATTGTGAACGATGAGATCTTGCTTGAAGCAAGTTTGACAATCAATAGTAATGGGAAAATTATTAAATAATTTTTCCACTGTACAAATTGTTGAGACGAGGCGTGATTAGGGTTCGTTATCGAGTTTTCGATGTGTCTGGAAACGAAGTGGTTTCATCACCTCGGTTTGATCGAGTTGTACGAAACTAAGGGGAATGGAAGAACGAGGGGTTGACGTGGTAAGGTCGAAGTCGTGGCGTCTCCGATGGTGGGAGCGACCGTGGCGAAGTATTTTTGTATGGTGAGATCGAGTTCCAGGTTTAGAGTGGAATGCTTATTTTCGATCTGGGAAGTTTGGCATCGAGATGATCCTTGATTTCGTTTGTAGTGCTAGTTTGCGACTTGCTGGAGGACTCGAAGTTCACCGGAGCTCCGGCGAAGTGATGTGCACGTGCACGATCAAACGTGTGCACGCGTGGATATTGCGTAGCAGGTGGTTGTCGAAGATTGGGGAAGAAACGTTCGTCTCGGGTTAAATCTCGAGAAAAGCAGGGTTCAATCTCGAGAAAAGCATGGTTCGACTCGAAGTAGGAAATGGAGGGGCGTAACCCGAAGTTGAGCTCGGGTATTTTTGTGTTAGGCTCGAAGCAAAGTGGGTTGTCTCGAGTCAGTCTAGTCTGGCTACAGTTATTGTAAACCTGTCTGAAATTTGAATTTAAGCAAATTTAAATGGAATTTAAATTTGTAAAATAGATTTAAACTAAGTTAAATCCAGTTTTAGTTAGATTCAAATGAACTTTGAATCTTAAAGTTTAAAATGAAATTTGTTTTTTTTTAAAACAAGTTTAAATTAAAAAAAAAACTTTTAAAAAGTAAATAGTTTCAAAACAAATGTTTAAATTAGATTTCGATAAAATTCTTTTATTTAAAAGTTTAATTTTGAAATGGAATTTAAATTCAAATAAAAAAAAAGGGTAATGTTTAAATTTCACTCAAAATGATTTAATGAAATCATAAATAAAGAAATTATTATCTTAGAAATAATTAGGGTAATAAAATGATTTAATAATTAGAAAAAAATCAATTTAGTAATTAATTAAAGGCCAATTAATTTATGAAGGCGATTAAGGAAGGATAATAAATTGAGGAATAATTAATTAAAGAAATAAATTGGAGATAATTAATTTAATGGTGGGTTAAATAATTAAAGGTTAATTATTTAATGATTAAGGTTGATTAATTAATAACCAAAGGTTAATTAATAAATGATTAAAGAATAATTAATCAAAATGATTTGTAAATTATTGATGTTAACTAACCAGGATGAGTAATTTATTCATAAGAAATTAATCTGATTTAAATTAATCAGACAATTAACTGACCCTACTTATGAATATTTGGATTCTATTGGATGACTTGATTGTTTGATATCCCTGATATATGATGCTTTGTGATACATCCTGATTTATGTTATCATCTGTAGTTTACTTACCTGTGATATATATCTATGATCTGTGAATGAGCGATAAGCGTTATAGTTATATCGCTTATCAACTATATCCTGTATTTTGATCTGTGATGATTCATTGTGTTGCACTATTGTGTTGAACCCCTGGACTACATTTTACACACACAAATATGGATTTCACGTGGAAATCGGTTAAGTCACAGATAATTTAAATTTGATGTTTTTGAAATTGAAATTTTAATTTCAATTGATTTTGAAATTGGAAATTTGGGGTTTAAAGTGAAAAGCTTTTGAAATAAAATTTCAAATATAAAAGTTATTTTGAATAACTTAATCGAGTTTTGAAATTTAAATAATTTGATTTGAATTCAAGTGTGAAATTGAATTCTATGATTCGAAACTAGGAATTAAAGATGATATAAATGTGTTTGTATGAAGTTGAACCATTTTAAAAGTAAAATTTTGAGAATTAAGATTTGACCAAAGAACCTTAGCTCGTATAAATGAATCAGATTTCCAAAATGAAACTGTTTGTTTTCAAAGGAATAAAAGCTTTCAGATAAGAAATGAAATTCCAGTTTAATTAAAGGAATTTCAAGATTGAATTGGAATTATTTTTCCAAGTTATGAATGAACTGTTTTAAAAAGCTATGAATTAAATCTGTTATCTTAACAGATTTAAAATGATGTTTGTTTAAACCATTTGAAATGGAATTGTTTTGAAAGCTATCAGTTAAATCTTTGATTCAAAGATTTAACGAGTTAAACTGAAATGGAAATTGATTTGGAAAATCTATGAATGAATCTTTGTGAAATTAAGTGAACTTTGTGAATTTAATCTTTTTGTTTAAAAAGATTAAAATGGTAACTTGTTTAAACCATTTGAAGAAAGATTTTTGGGTAATAAGTTGTGACTTAATTGAAATCCCAATATCCATATGTTTTGAATATTGCGCTCACTATTCGGGTTAGCCGGGAAAGGACCTTTGGGTCGTATAACCCATTCCGAATAGTGATACGTCGTATATGGATGGCATTTGAAGACCGGCGATGAAGACCGGATATTTTCAAAAATGAAAGGACAACCTGTCGAATGTCTCTGCACTGAGTTGCTCCGGTATAGAGATTTATATCACTCTTTTTGTGACGGGAAGTCCAGACGTGATTGGAAATTATCCGGATTTGCAAGGGCTTCGTGAGAAGTGCCTTCGGTTCTGTTCGATCCCGGAACAGACTTATATGGATACATGTCTGACATTACACTTTGAGATATAAAGCCGATTTCTTTCAAATACATTTCTGTTGGTGGCGGAGAATTTATTCTCTTAGCTTAACACCCTTCTCTGAGACGTACGAGCTCAGAGGTTATGTAGTTGAAGTTATCAGCGATATATCCCAATTTGGTAATATGGCATGCTGAGTGTTGCTGTGTGATGATCAGTGTTTGATCATTTGTGATATGATCATTTGTTTGATCATTTATCTTTGTGATCATAGGTTGATCATCTGTTGACCCAAAGCGTGGCTTTTTGAAAAAGCGTAGCTTTGTGGACGAGACTTCGTCGAGCCTCACAACCCGGTAATGGTCGAAACAGGAATCGTGCGGCAAGGTTTTCAGGGGTAGCTCCCCTAGGGTATGACCATTCCTTCTGGAAAAGGGTAGTATCATGGTATGGAGCCCAGATACTTACTCATGTGGACACACTTTATTTATGACGTGTGATGTTGGATTCGAGGCGCCTCGGTTAAAGGTCCCAAAGGATCGGGGGTGGCATATCTGAGGTTTCTTTTATCCCTTGGGAAAAGGGGTTGCCGGCCTTGTTTGGCAGAGAACAGTTGGTTCTCGGAACGTCCCGCCAGAGGCGTTTCTTTCGTGGAATAGGAAGTTCCTTAGCCTGACCATTTGTTGGAAATCCATCTTCCAAATACGAACTTTGTACGGTTTTAGTTGTATTACCTACCATGGAATGTGGTGGTAACCTGCTATTGAACATGGTAGCTATAGTAGGCATAAGTGCGAAATGTCTATGCTGGCTAAGATTTATACTCTACTTTCGAAATTGTTTTCTACACTATGCACTAGTAATAATATCAAATGATTTGATTTTGCGTAGTAAGCATCTTTGACTATCATAAGGAGAAATCTCCTCCAATTCTGCGTTTGCATTGTGTGTGTGGCGGAAGGCCTTATAGTAGTTTCATTTTTCAAAAGCATTGCGAATTGACTTTAAAATTCTCTGCTATTTGTTTTTAAAGATAAACTGTTTTTGTTGCTCACACCAGTCCCATGACTGATCCGGAGTTTATTGTTCCTTTCCTAAACTCTGGGTGCTCATAATTTTCCTACACGAGCAGTCTAGAGTTGGGTTTTTCAGATATTCAGGTTTAGTAGATTATCTGGAGCTAGTTCAGTCTTTGGATCGGACTGCACTTGCTTATCTTGGTGTATCGTTATTGGGAGTTCAAGCTATTTCTGGATTAGTGCTTTGAAGATGGAGATTATCCGCTGCTGATGTTATCATTTTCTTTTCCGCTGCTATTTGTTGTATCATATCTCTGATGTATATTGATATTCATTGTATCACTCTGTTGTATCAGATATTGTATATCAATGTATTATTCATTTATTCCGCTGTGTTATTTACTTAATGTTGTTATAAGCTCCGGCGACTCGGATTTGAACGGTCGAATCTACGGCATTCGAGTACGATGTAAAGTATGGATGTCGATTTTCGAGCGCGAAAATCTGGGACGTTACAGTTTCCGTATACCGGGATTCTAGGTCTGGAGACTCGAATACCACTTCGATCCGATTTTGTACGTTTCGTGTAACGTGTTCAGAGTCGAAGATGGAGCAGTGAAGTGCAAGGGCTAGTCGCTACTAATCCTGAGGATATTTCCAAAATGGATGTAGTAGGAATAGTGCCTTCGGTTCCGTTCGGACCCGGGACAGGCTTGTATGGACGAATGCTTTCGTGACATCGTCAGGATGACGATGGGCATTCTAAGGGATATGTTCTGAAAAGGTATCGTTTAGCCTCGAGCCTCATCAACCGGGAATGACTGAAAATCAGGGGTTATGCAGCAAGGCTTCGTGGGTAGCACCCACTTGAGAGTAAGGTCATCCCTGTCTAGATGTCCCTTTTATTTCGGCTTAGTGTTGCGGTTGCTGATCCCAACCGTGGGGTGATCTTATTTGGAATTATCCAGTAAGGGATGATTCCGGCCTTGTGTTGCAGGGGAGCGGGCGTACTCCTCGGTACTGTGATCTAGGCCACGTACTGTGACAGGTGGTACCCCAGTGCCTAGTCATTCGTTGGAAATCCATTCTCCCTACGTGCCTTGTACGAGTTTTGTTTGTATTACCCACTTTGTGGCTAGTATGCCGGAATTTAATAGATGTAACAATTTCGGCTATTTTAATAAGTACTTGTGAATAGACACTATTATAATATCAGAGGATTTTGATAAAAAGTGTTTTAGCTATCGTAAGGTAAAAACCCGACATGTTTATTTGTGGCGTGGTCTTACGAGATGCTTTTGTTTTCAAAGGATTTTGAAACTTAAAAAAATCAATTTGAGTGTGATTTTCTCACGCTGGTTTTCCAGACTGACTCGGGTATTGTTTTATATGATGCTCGGGTCAGACCGAGATAAACAGGTTCAGATTGATGCTGTGGAGCTCAGGAGATGAGCTGGATGGCGAGACGTATCTCCCGTACTTGTTTATATATATATATTCCGCTGTGTTGATTGTTGTACTCTGTTGTATTGAGGACATGATATGATTATTGTCCAGTTGTATGTTATGTGTTCTCTGGTGTATACTCTGATGCTATATTATATAAAACTGATACAGTTTTGATTTGTGTAAAGATCTGTTAATATATATTATATTTTATTCCGCTGCGATGGTTAGATTCTGTTGTTGTTTTCTATTCTTCTTCTTCTTCTACCTCTTCTTCTTAAATTAAATGGTTCGATTTTCCGGGTCTGGAAAGTCGGGTCGTTACAGTGGTATCAGAGCTTAGGCTGGCGATAACCTTGGCTCTGGTGGGAATTACTCTTAAATAGAGTCGATAGTACTCTAGAATGAGTTTGAGAGTATTAATAGATATGAGCGCGTATTTGTTAGTGAATATAAAATGGTTTTATATTGTGTTGGCTGGTTTATTGAGTAGTTTATGGATTCTGGTCAATACGAGTAATTAACGTTATTGATAGGGATCTCTAAACACTTAAATAGAATAGTTCGACACAATATTGTTTTAAATAGGGTGAATGAAATAATTTTGCCCAAATTATTTTTATATATAAAAGGATAACTTTTGTAAATTATATATTTGATTGCTTGGTTGTTAGAAAGCGATGATATTAAATTATTATCATCATTGTAAAAATTGAATAAGAAATTGAAAACTTATAACCAAAGTTCAAGAATAAATTTATATAACAAATGGAGTTTGAGAACATAAATTATAAGTGTAATTTATAAGTTGAAATAAAACTTCATATACAAAGGTGATTATAATTTTGAAATAGAATTCCATAGAAACATTTGAAATTGAAATGAGATAAATTCCAGGGAATGTTTGAATGTAGATTTAAAGGAATTGCAATTTGGGATTTTCGGGAAAAAGTTTAAATTCCTGGGATTTGGAAATGGTTTTCAAAGATTTTGGAGAAATAATAAGTAGTACTATTTCAGAAATATTTGGGGTGGAATTGAAATCTGGTGAGGTTTGGGGATTTAAAAATATTTGAAATGTTTTAAAGAGATAAAAGCATTAAATTCTCTTTTGGTCGCTGGAAAATAATTTCGGTGATGACTGCAGCATCATCGATGTCTATTTTCGAGTTTCCAAAGAGAAATTGCTACCAAAACTGTTTTAAATTGGAAGTGATTGTGAACTGGGTTGGTTTTGAAATTCAAAGGGAAAATTGTTTGGTAAAAGCAGATTGTTTTGGAAATTGGGATTTGATGTGATATACCAGATATGTATGAGTTATTTATGGATTCAAAATGGTTTTGAAATAAAACCGGGCAATTGAATTCTGGGAATTCTATTTAAAATAAAAATGTGGGAATTTAATTGAATCAACAACATAAAGTATAGAATGAAGTTGATTGAAATAAGAAGGGAATGAAAGTTTAATTATGGGATTATAATTATGAGATGAAATAACTCAATGAGTAATATAAGCTAGGTAGATAAAAGAGTTAGAGAACTTGAAGGTGAACGAATTGTAAAACTTGTACAAAATTGTATCCTAGAATTAAAATTTAATTCGAGTATATGAAGGTGAATAAAATATATTTGAATTTAACTTAAGATAAGTTAAATAAAATTGAGAATTGGAATTGAATTAAATGTAAATAAGTTGAAGTCGAATTGAATTGGATATAAAGGTAATGTAGAATGCTTATAATTGTGTAAAGAAATTCATATTCTTAAGTTCTTAAGTGTAATAATTTGAGATTTGATTGTAAAGATGAAAATGGACTTAAATGAATAGTCCCAGATCTTAAGTAAGTAAGTTAAAACTTATGAATAGAAATGAAATTGTAAGTCATAAATGGGAATCCAGTACTTTGAACCATTAAGAGTTATAAGTTGAAATTGTAATTATCAAATGGAAACGACTAAGATGAGTAATCTTAATTTTTAAATAAATCCAAACTTGAATTATAAAATAAATTGAACTTAAGATAATTAAGTGAAGTGATATTTGGGATTTAAAAAGCAAGTATTTGATTTTAACCAGCGGAGGAACTAATTAGATAATAAATTAGTTAATGAAATTGAATTGTGAGTTAATGAAATTGGATTAAAATAGAGATGGTTTGGATTGCGAATGAAATCCAAATAAGTGAAAATAAATTGGAAATGGCCTGGTTATTAATAAAATAATTCCAGATGAATTGAGTATGGAAATTAAAATTCATAATGATTGAGTGAATGAACCACTTATATTAAATAAATAAATGGATGGAATTTGATTAAATAAGAATCAAATGAAAGATGGAAATAAAACTTTAAAGGGTTGGTTAAGTGGAAAATAAACTTAAGTTTTTGACTTAAGTAAATGTTGAATGGAAACTGAATTCAAATAGAAGAGTGGTTTAAATAAGTTGAAAAATAGTTATTGAATGAATTAACTTGGATTGTTTTCGAGCTAAATAAAATTCAATTTTTGGAAGTTGGAGATGAATTGAATTTAAGGAAAAAATTGGTATTGGGAATATACTTAGTAATTTTGGAAAAAAATATATACTAAGTGAATAGTTGAATGAAGACTAAAACTGAAGTTGTGAAATGGGATAGTTGTGAATAAGGGGATAACAATCAAAAAAAGGAATGTGAATAAAAGAGAATTGATGAAATTGGTAATCAATTGGAATTTATACGTAAGATGTATGTATATTATTTTATTCGCATAGCTATTTGGTCCTGGTGTCGAACACAGAATTTCGAGATAGTTCTATCGATCCGAATCAGGATTTTTCACTCGATTTTCAACGGCGAGCCTAGATATGGATTGTTGATTGATTCTGGATATTCTCTATCATAGTTGGTGACTATGTAAGGAGAATGACGGTTTCTGATCAAGAAACCAGATCTGAGTCCGCACTAGGAAGTCGGGTGGACGATACTAGTTCGGAAGTGAAATTGTGTGATCGATTGAGCGATCGAATGTGATATTGCGTACGAATGATATATGTGCATCGTACGGGCTTAAGTAAAACAAATATTGAAAATTTGTAAAGGAAAGTATAAAATGACTTTGGAATTGTGATTGAATATTATTGCTTAGTAGGATATACAGGTGTATAAAAGCAATGGATAATTGGGATTTTTGATTTTAGAAGATAAAATTTAATGGCCCGACAAAAAGGTATGTATTTGAATTTCTATATGAAATTTGATTGGGTTTTTGATCCAGCCACTTGGCCTTTTGTTTTCTTTTTGAGATTGGGAGGCCGTAGAGCCATTTTGTAGTAGTACCGAGCTAGCCGCGCAGAGGAGACGCTGGCGAAATTTTTCGTAAATTTAGGGAGTTAGAAAAATTTTGGAAAATTTTGATAAGTTAAAATTTGAATTCAAATTTAAATTTGAATGCATAAGTAGGTGGTATGGGTTGAACTTATGAATAAGTTTGGGAAGTTAAAAGATGATTAGTGTATCATTAATAAAAGATTGTTTGGGTGTTGTTAAAACTGTTTGGATTTGAGGAATAGTTAACGGGTATTGAATCATTCTTCCTAACTAGTAATTTCGGGGACGAAATTCTTTTAAGGGGGGAGGAATGTGACGACCCGGAATTTTTGTATATTTGAAATGGGGATATTTAATTTATTTTAAATATTCGAAGGTTAAATTTTAACTTTAATTTCAAATATACAGTATTTATTGGATGATTAATTATTGAATTAAACAATTGGAAATTGGGTAAAATATGGAATCTTCGGTTTTAGGCTTGTTAAAAATATTTTAAAGGTTTAGAAAATTCATATTAATAATACTGAAAATGATAGAACTTTTAAAATGAAATTTTAAAGTGTTTTGTCCAGTTTTAAAAATTTATCGTTTAAATTTGAATTTAAAAATAGCCGTCCGAGGCACAGTCTCGGAATTCGACGAAACCAATTCCATTGGATCCGTAATATTGCATTATTGTCGGATTTCAAGTTTCGTAGTAATTGGAGTTGTGGTTTGAGCGTACGATTTATAAACGCGTTGAACTTGTTTCGAAACAAATTGAATCTAAATACAATATGGTTGCTTTTCTTTTATCCGACCATAAGTACAATCTGCCTCCATTTTGTCTCGTTCGTACCCCTTTTATTTTCTTTCTTTTCCCCTCTTCTCAGTATGGCCATTCGAAAAAAAAATATCATTTCGTTCAAAGTAAAGATTAATGGCCGAACTATGTAAGGCAAAGAAGAAAAATATAAATCTGCACTTCAAATAAACTGTGTACTTCAATTCGTCACCCTCCTCATTTCTATCTTTCGATTTATCTCTAAGCAATGACCGCCTTCTTTCATTTTCAAAACCATCAGATTGACCCGTATAAAAAAAACGAATCGAACTCGTATAAAAAGAAAAGGGAAGATCGAATTCGTATTCGATTTCTTGGCTCACGAGGAAGGGAGACGATGCCGTAGCAGTAGTCGATGGCGGAGGGGTTCGTGGTGGTCTCGATTTGGGTTTCGCGTGTGGATTATAGACGTGAGGAGGGTCGCGAGTTTATCGAAGGGAGGTCGCTGCATCTGGAAGCGCAGGCGATGTCGTGGAGTATGGTGGCCACGACCTGTAGCACGATTTGGATCGAGCTGAAGCTCGTTGAGTCTGGTCTCCGTTCGTTTGAGGTTGAAATCTGGGAAGAAAACAAACTGGTTTGGGTGGATTGCAAATAAAAGCAAAGGTGAGTTAATCTCACTCAGCTGAATTTTTAATTTAAATTTAAATAGTTAAATTTAAATAATTGATTGAATGGTTGAATTGATTTGGATGTGCTATATATATATAGTAGTATAGCAATATATACATATTGGCATATGTATATATTGGAGTTGATATTCCCGCATTATATAGCGGATGAGACCCTATGCGCCGCATAATAGCGGATGATATTTATTTAATCCCATATACCGCGATATTCCACCTTGAAGTGGAATTGGTATTTTATATTGTGCTAACGTCTGTGGATGCAGGAAAAACAGGTTGGAGGGATCCAACTGGACCCCTCAACATTTATTATATTATTCAATATCCTCTGTTGTGATTGTTTGATATTTCCTGATAAATTATATTGGAATATTGAATGTTATTGTTTGATTGAATATTTGGGTATAAGGAAATACCAGAAAATATAAATTGGGTTTTTGAAAGAAAGTAAAGGAAGTAAAATTGTAAAAGAAATAATTATCGAAAATTTGAATGAAGTAAGAATGAATTGAAAGATGGGAATGATGTTAAATACAAATAAATAACTTTGAATATGAAAAGTAAAGAATTTGCAATAACAGTAATTAAGGGATTAATGAATTGTAAATTCAAGTGATATTGTTCGAAAAGGAATAAAAAAAAAAAGAAAATTAAAGTTTAACTTAAAAAGGAAATTTGGGAAATCTAAAATTGGTATTTCCAGTTAAAAGTATTTTAAATCAAATGAAGGGTTTAAAATCTGAAGTTAAAGGATTTTTGAAATAAATGGATTAAATTGAAAATCAATTTGGGAATTGATTTAAATATGTGAAACCGAGAATTTAAGGAAGAATGTGGCAATGGAATTTATAAACGGGGTTTATAAAAGTAAAGTAATATCTCAGAGGATATTTGGAAAGAATAAATTCAAATTGGGAATTTATTAAGGGAAATGAGAAATTGTTTAAAAATAAACAGTGTTTTATTTTTAAGATGAGGAGAGAAGTATATTTCTCTGGATAGCCAAGTATGTTTTCCAAAGCAATTTTAAATATAAGTTAAAAGTTCTAATTTTGTTTTTAAAAAAGGCATGTTTTAGGAAATTGATTATTTCTAAGGGTTAATTTTCAAAGTAAGTATTTTCAAAAATCTATTTTTGTAGTAAGTATATAAAAGTGATTTGGTATTATGTTTTAAAGAGGAAGTTAGCTTATATTTATAAAGTGGTTTTATTTTAAATATTCTTAAAATATATATTTTAATAAAGTATTAAAGTAGTTTGATTTCAATTTATAAGATATATTTAAAATAAAGTGTTTCTAAATTATTTTAAAATCTAAAAGTGTTTTGTACTTGGTGTTTCAGAGGAAATAAATATTTGGAAATGTATTCCGTAAGCGGAAACTGTTTGAAATTGTTTTCAAAAGGAGTTTGAAAATAGAAATATATCTTGGAAAGATATTTGGGCAAATAAATAATGTGGGAAATTATTTATTGTGTGATGGTTGCTTGTGGATGTTAATTGATAGTTAAATAACCGACTATCAATATTGGCCAAATGCGCTGATCGTTTCGAAGAGACCGAGATCGAGTTTCCGTATACCGGGATTCTAGGTCTGGAGACTCGAATACCACTTCGATCCGATTTTGTACGTTTCGTGTAACGTGTTCAGAGTCGAAGATGGAGCAGTGAAGTGCAAGGGCTAGTCGCTACTAATCCTGAGGATATTTCCAAAATGGATGTAGTAGGAATAGTGCCTTCGGTTCCGTTCGGACCCGGGACGGACTTGTATGGACGAATGCTTTCGTGACATCGTTAGGTGGACGATGGGCATTCTAAGGGATATGTTCTGAAAAGGTATCGTTTAGCCTCGAGCCTCATCAACCGGGAATGACTGAAAATCAGGGGTTATGCAGCAAGGCTTCGTGGGTAGCACCCACTTGAGAGTAAGGTCATCCCTGTCTAGATGTCCCTTTTATTTCGGCTTAGTGTTGCGGTTGCTGATCCCAACCGTGGGGTGATCTTATTTGGAATTATCCAGTAAGGGATGATTCCGGCCTTGTGTTGCAGGGGAGCGGGCGTACTCCTCGGTACTGTGATCTAGGCCACGTACTGTGACAGGTGGTACCCCAGTGCCTAGTCATTCGTTGGAAATCCATTCTCCCTACGTGCCTTGTACGAGTTTTGTTTGTATTACCCACTTTGTGGCTAGTATGCCGGAATTTAATAGATGTAACAATTTCGGCTATTTTAATAAGTACTTGTGAATAGACACTATTATAATATCAGAGGATTTTGATAAAAAGTGTTTTAGCTATCGTAAGGTAAAAACCCGACATGTTTATTTGTGGCGTGGTCTTACGAGATGCTTTTGTTTTCAAAGGATTTTGAAACTTAAAAAAATCAATTTGAGTGTGATTTTCTCACGCTGGTTTTCCAGACTGACTCGGGTATTGTTTTATATGATGCTCGGGTCAGACCGAGATAAACAGGTTCAGATTGATGCTGTGGAGCTCAGGAGATGAGCTGGATGGCGAGACGTATCTCCCGTACTTGTTTATATATATATATTCCGCTGTGTTGATTGTTGTACTCTGTTGTATTGAGGACATGATATGATTATTGTCCAGTTGTATGTTATGTGTTCTCTGGTGTATACTCTGATGCTATATTATATAAAACTGATACAATTTTGATTTGTGTAAAGATCTGTTAATATATATTATATTTTATTCCGCTGCGATGGTTAGATTCTGTTGTTGTTTTCTATTCTTCTTCTTCTTCTACCTCTTCTTCTTAAATTAAATGGTTCGATTTTCCGGGTCTGGAAAGTCGGGTCGTTACAGGTTACCTCTGCAAAAGTAGGTAACTACTGACACGCGTATGCCATCCCCCAATCGTCACCGATCTTCCCGAGGATCCCCGATTTCCAACAAACCACATAGAAAAATAATGCAGTAACCACAGAGGTTAAGTATCTGGGCTCCATACCATGATACCACCTTTATCCAGAAGGAATGACATACACTAAGGGGCGCTACTCCCTAGAACCTTGCTGCATCCTTCCTGTTTCGACCATTTCCGGGGTGTGAGGCTCGATGAAGTCTCGTCCACAAAGCTACGCTTTCTCAAAAAGCCCTGCTTCGGGTCAAACAAAAATGATCAACCTATGATCACAAAGATATAAGATCAAACAAATGATCATATCACAAATGATCAAACACTGATCATTTCACAGCAACACTCAGTATGCCACGTTACCAAATTGGGATATATCGCTGATAAATTTCAACTACATAACCTCTGAGCTCGTACGTCTCAGAGAAGGGTGTTAAGCTAAGAGAATAAATTCTCCGCCACCAACAGATATGTATTTGAAAGAAATCAGCTTTATATCTCAAATTGTAACGTCAGACACACAATCCATACAAGTCTGTTCCGGGATCGAACAGAACCGAAGGCACTTCTCACGAAGCCCTTGCACATCCGGATAATTTTCAATCACGTCAGGACTTCCCGTCACTAAGGGTGATAAAACCTCTAAATCGGAGATCAGCCGATGTAGAGTAACTCGACGGTAATCCTTCCGTTTTCAAAAATATCCGGTCTTCATCACCGGTCTTCGAATGCAATTCATAACGACGTATCACATATTCGGAATGGGTTATACGACCCCATGGTCCTTTCCCGACTAACCCGAATAGTGAGCGTTTATTTAAAAACAAGTGTCGCATTCACATTCATCCAATTCACAACAAATACCATTCAGGGTAATTATTGATAGTCGGTTATTTAACTATCAATAAAGATGCGCAACATCATCAGATTCCAAATAATTTCTAAATTATTTCATCTTCAAAAATATCTTTACTAGATATAAAATTTCCACACTTTAAAAATAAATCAACGTTTATTTTTAAAACAAATTCCCATTCCATTTATAAATTCCATAGTGAATTTATATCTTCAAAATATCTACTGATATACGATTCTCAAATCGATTTCAAATATTCAATTTCATTTTATCTTTAAGAAGATAAAATCTCAAAACGTTTCATTTCATTTTGGAAATGCATTTCCCTACTTATTTAATAATAAGTATTTCACAAATCATTTATTTTCAACACTTGGAAAATATTCGATATACTTAAATCAAATTAAGTATATGTTTCATTCTTTAAGGAAATCTATTTTCTATAACAACATCAATTTGAGTCAAAACGAATGTTACGTAAAACATCGTTACGACGACTCAAAAATCACTAGTATAGGGATTCGAAATTAAAATAGATATGTAAATCCCAATATTAGATAAAAACATTTCCTTTCGGAAAACATTTACTATAACAACAGTGTTATAGTCCACCATTTCCTTATTTTTCGGAAACGTCTATTTCAACAATGAATGTTGAAATCTATGATTTCGATTCATAATACATTTTAAAACATCTTTAACATGTTTAACTTTATTTTTAATATCCCTTCTTCGAAAATAAGTCCATTTTACTTAACAATATATTCACTGTCCCAAAATCGTGAATATATTTCACTAACCAAATTTCAGTCTTTTCTACACATTCAATTTAAGGATAATTCGCTATCCAAAATCGCGAATATATTTCCTTTAATAACCTCCTACATTTAATTTATCAAATTCAATTGATTCCGAATTTATAAAAACAATGTTTATAAATTTCACCTTTTATATTTTTTTTTTCAACTTCGATTTGTAAATCTCCTTTATTAACGAATTCGATCAATATTTCATTTGTAGGCAAAAATCCAATTTATAAGTTAATTTCTTATAAATCTTCTATTCTACAATTTCATTCATCTTAACTTCCCGATTTATACATCTATAAATTTCATTCTTTTTAACTTCACAATTTATACATCTATAAATTTCATTCTTTTTAACTTCACAATTTATACATCTATAAATTTCATTCTTTTTAACTTCACAATTTATACATCTATAAATTTCATTCTTTTTCCAAATTCGTTTCAATTTGCCAAATTAAATTTCTAATTGGACTTCCCACTTATTTCTTTTTAAATAAATTCCTTTTAAAGAAAATAAATTTCTTTATCTCTTTCAATCTATTTAAAAATCCAAATTTAAATTAAATTCTTCAATTTAAAAAATCACTATTATACGAAATTCATTTATTTAACATTTTCACTTGATTCTGGAATTTATTCAATACGATTATAAAAATTTACTTTTTTATACTTTAAAAATTCCTTTCTTCAAAATTTCTTAAATTTCAAAAATTGATTCACTTAGAAATTTTCTACTTGAATTTCAAAAATTCAATTTCGTTTATCTTTGGAATCCAATGATGTCAAACATCCATTCAGCTAAATTTTAGCTTTCAAACAATTTCCAGATATCAATATGATTAATAGCATCACTATAATCATTCACAGATTCATATCACAATAGAAATGAATTAAATAAATGTGAGGGGTCCAGTTGGATCCCTCCAACCTGTTTCCCTGCATCCAAAGATGTTAGCACAATACCAATTCCGCTCCAGTACGGAATTATCGCGGTATATAGGTTTTTATAAATCCGCTTACTAACGGCGCAATAGGGTCTCATCCGCTATACGAGGCGGGAAATCATCAATCCAATATATACATATGCCAATATGTATATACTGCTATATATATAAATATATCCTATCATATCTAATAACACATTCAAACAAATCAATCAATAACTGCAATAATTCCACTTTAAATTTTGAGTGAGAAGATCTCACCTTAGCTTTTAATTTGCCATCCAATCCAATTCTTCTTTCGTTTTCTCGACTTTATCCTTGTATACATAATTTATACAATCTATTAATATTTGAGAAAATCCGAACAATTCATTTCCTTTTGATAGTACTACTTAGCTAAGAATTTTATTTAACTCAATTTCCTTTTAAATAATTTATCTTTAAGAACTGGAAAAAATTAAATGGGTTTACTTAAACAATTAAACCACCATAATCTACCTTTTTATTTAAATTAAATTTTCAAACACTTCAAATTTCCTATTATTATTTCTTTCTATAAATCTTATTTAAATCAAAATATAAATTTCTAAACTTACAGTAGAATCAATACTGCTCACATTTAATATTTTCAAAACAGTTATCTTTTTTAAATCACACTGCAATTTACAATTCACTATTACATATACATGTTAAATAGAAATAAAAATTCATTTTATTTCTTCTGCAAAGTTTATTTGTTTTTATTTTAGAAAAGCAGTTCGAAACAAAATGAGAAGCCATACCCAAAAATCCCAACTCAGCCTCCCTCTTACACGCAAGCTTTTCGAGCCTCCTCTGGCACCGCCGCCACTTCCAGATGCTCAAGAACCCATGCGCGCGCCACCGTACGCGAGCCCTAGCCCCGAACCGATCTGCCTTCGATCGCCAACTCCACCACATCGCGACCCATCTTTTTCTCGTCGCCTGCCTTGGCCTCGTCGAACTCGAGACTCCCACGTGCCTGAAACCCAAAACCAATCGAGACTCCAGCCTCCCCTTGATTCGACGACGTGAGTTCGCCAGAGCCCCTCGTGTGCGCGAGACCTCCTTGTCGCGAGCTTCGCGGCATCGCGCTGCTGTTTGGACCCCGCTCGAGTTCGATTTAAAATGAAGTTGAGGAAACGCTTCTCGATTTTAGTTTTAAACAAAAGAGGGAAGAAGGAAGTAGCTTGCGATTTTAAATTTGTGAGGCAATCTCGATTTGAAAATGTAAAGGCAAGCGGCCATTTTTTTTCTTTTGTTTCTGATTTTTGAACTGAGGAAGAGGGGGACGAGATTTATCAGAGAAGAGTCGTGCAAGCACGTCCTTGTATCGCGATTTTAGGCATATTTTTAGGGAGGAATAGCATTTTGATTTTGACCAATTCGAATTTTAAATTCAAATTGAATCTCGATTTAATCTCAACGCGTTTACTTACCGTGTGCTCACACATTAACTCCGATTTCTACGAAAATTGAAATCCGGTAATAATTCAATATTACGGACCTAATGGAACTGGTTTCGTCGAATTCCGAGACTGTGCCTCGGACGGCTATTTTTGACTGTTGATTCAAACGATATAATTTCAACTGAACAAAACACTTTGAAATACAATTCTGAAGCTTCTATTATTTTCAATATTATCAATATAGATTTTACAATCCTTTGAAATATTTTTCTTCAACCTGAAATTGAATATTCAAATTTTTATTCAACTTCACTCGATTAAATTTTAAAGTTTAATCGCAAATTTCAAAGTTGAATCGGGGATTTAAATTAAATTATCGTTCAAATATTTTAAAATAAATTAAATATTCTCAATTTAATTTGGTCAAAATTCTGGGTCTTTACAGTTACATATGGTATCAGAGCTGAAGGTTAAGCGAGAACCTTGGCTCTGTTGGGATTACTCATTAAGGATAGGGTCAATAGTACCCTAGAATGAGTTGAGTGTATATATATATATATATATATATATGAGAGAGCGTACTTGTTATTTTCTTATATAAAGGTTTTAAAATGGTTTTAAAAATAAATGTTTTTTATATAAGTTTATCTTTTGATGTATATAGAAATAATTTTCTAATTATTAAATATATTAAAGAAATTGGTTGTTAAATTAATTGGAATTAAATAAGATAATGAGAATTAAGTAGTAATGGTAACACAACCAAATAAAAATTGAATGAAGATAAGTTTGAAATGGATCCAAACTGAAATAAAAAAATCCAATTAGAATTGAAGATAATTTAAAATTGTGAAATTTTAAATCTAAATCCAGAAAACTTGAAATTATTTTAAAGGAATTGGTTTTAAATTAAAACAAAGGTGGTTTACAATTTTAAGGTATAACTTGGTGTGTAAAGGAAATAAATATGTATAAATGAGGATATAAATTATATTAAAGATGATTTGAAATAAACTCTAAGTATTGAGTTTTAAATTTTTCCTTGGAATGTGATGTGAAAACCCAAAGTGTGATAACCCAGATTTTGAACAACTGTTAATTGGATGATCAACTGATTTTAAATTAGGGAGAAATACCGATATCTGGATGAATATTATAAATAGATATATGCAAAACTCTATAAAGTTGGAATTTATAAGTTTTCAAGTATATGAGTGTGTGTGTGTATATATATATTGTCATTTGAAGAATGGGTTTGAATCCAATATAATAAATTTTCAAAAGTTATTTAAAGTTAACTATGTATTTTAAAAACTCTAAAGATAAATATTTATTCATTTAAAGGCATGATAAATAAAATAAGATTTAATAAAGGATTTATTATGCTCTCTTTTAAAATTTCTTAAACTATAATGGTTTGTAAATATACATAGGAAAGTTTAAAAGAAATGATACATAAATTTGTATAAAACATTAGAAAAGATTTAAATAAAGAATAAATACTCTTTCTTTTAAAATTACACATGAATAAGAATAATTTAAAATATGTATAGATTTTTAAACAATTTAAATAAAAATTTAAAACACTCTAAATACATGTGTAAGTCTCTTAAGACATCTAAATAACATGTGTAAGTAAATTAGAATATGTAAATGACAAATGTTAGATAATTAACAAGTGGCCACATTTGTCTCTTTTAAAATTAATTTATAAATAATGTTGTATTAGAGAGAAGCCTGGTTTTTCCTTTCAGTTCAAATTCTTTTTCTCCCTCAAATTCTTTCCTTCTTCTTATTCATAAAAACTGAAATCTAAATTCAAAAAGAAAATCAAAGCTACAAACAATTTCAGTTTTTCAAATCTTCAACATGTTGCAACCTGAATCAAAGCATGCAACAAGGTCAACATCAGTCTCAGTTTCAACATCTAAGAATTCAAATCAACGTAAGAACAAACAGATTCAAACATCTACAACTCAAAGCCTGAAACAAGATCAGTTTTCAACCTGTAAACAACTCAAAGACCATCTCAATATAAAGCAAGCAAAGATTCAATTCAGTTTCAAATCAAGATCCAGTAGCAGATCAAAATTCAAACAAATTTCCAAGCTTTTAAAACAATCCCAGGCTTCTCTGTTTATATATATAAGGTGAGTAAACAATTCCCTTTAAAAATTTTAAATCTGATTTTAATCTGGATGCATGCAATTAATATCTCAAGTAAATTGTGATGAATGTTTGCAAAAATGCTGCATGATTGTTTTAAGATGAATGCATGTATATATGTATATAGATTCTTCTGTGCATGTTTGAACATCAATACATATGTTCTGTTTTTCATCTACTGGTTAAAATATGTTCAAATGAAATCAAATTGTCATTCCCTAATTTTTTTTTCAGGCTTAGATATATAAACCAATTATGTCTGTAACAACAAAATTTAAGTTTTAAAAATATTCTTAGTAGAAATTGAAGATAGTTTTAACCAGGGTAAAGAATTACAGTACAATCTTAATTTTATAAAAATCTCGACTATAATAATTCATTGATTCAAAGTTATAATCTGATTCATTATCAAGAAAAAAGATTTTTAAGAGCAAAATTATGATTTTTAAATTTGCAAATCAAGGGATATTGTAAGTTGATCGTGGATTGGGTTTTAAGCATTTGCGGGTGATCGAGATGATGTGGAAGGTCGGGATCAATGTCAGAGAAAGGGGAAAGGTTGACGAACCGGGGAAAATTGTTCGATGATTTTATCAGTCACCGAGGCGACGGCGAGAGGTAGATTTAGGGTTTTGTTCGAGTTTTGGGGTCGAAGTTGTTTCTTGGCAATGGTGGCATCGTGGTGGGTTTTGAAGGATGCGGTATAAGGGGAAAAGCTGGAGTGTAGGGAGACGAAGTTTTGGCTGGAATCTAGGGATCATCGGTGGTCTATAGTGGTGGAACGTGGGGTCGGTGGTTGATCGTTCGAGTTCCAGTTTTGGAACGAATGGCTCGTTCCTGATTTATGGTTGGATCGAGGTAGCTGAGAGGTCGGAACGATGGAGCAGGTCATCGCCGACTTGGGTGATTGGCGGTGAGTTGATCGGAGGGCGTGGGTACGGCGTGCACGTACACACGTGCACGTTGATGACATTGTTGAATCTGGTAAGGGGAGGCGATTGTTTTGTCGAGTTTTGACTCGGGTAGAATAGGGGATTGCTCAGAGATGGATTCGAGAATAACTGATTTAGGAATAACAGTTTTAAAATTTTATACAAAGGGAAGGAGAAGAGGAAACTCGGGTTTAGTTTGAGTAATCCCTGGGATTTTCTCGCGTGAAATGATTAGGTTAAAGTGTTAAAAGATAACATGATTAAGTTTTATTAATTCACTTAAATCAATATTTTAGATAAAGGTGTTTATTTAAATAATAGTATAATTAAGTTGATTTTAAAGTTGTTTAAAACTTAATTAATAACATGATTAAATTAAGAAAATTTAATGTGTCTAATCATTAGCTAACTTAAGAATTAAGTTAAATTTTAGATTTATGATAATTTAATTCAAAGTCTATTTAATAGGATTTTTAATGATAAGTAAGAAGTTAATTAAGATAAATAACTTATCTTTTAAATTAATTAAGGTTTGGGTGATTAAGATTTATTAATTAATTAAGATAAATATTTAATAAATAAGGGATAATTAATAAATGTGATTAATCAATGATTAATAAATTTTGGTAAATAAATCAATGTAATTAATTAAGGTTAATTAACTGATTAAGATCAATTAATTAAATCAGAATAACTAATTGATTTTTAAGTAATTAAGAAATAGTTAATTAATGAAGTTAATTCAAGATGATTAATTAAAGATGATTAATTAAGTATAATTAATTTAAGGGTAATCACTTATTGAGATTTATAAAGATTAATTACTTATTAAGGAATAATTAATCAAGGAAGATTAACTAAGATAAATAATTTAGAAATGATTAATTAATTTGTAATTAATTAATGTTAAGTAAGATGGATTAAGGTAATCCAAGTAATTAAAGGTTAGTAATTAATTTAAGAGATTAATTAAATTAATTAAGAATGAATCAATTTGTTATGGATGGATGAATGGCATTAGATGACTTGGATTGATTTTATCGCTAATAAGTGATGAAGATATGCTGCGATATGAACATGTTAAACTGTGATAATGTAGGTTACCTATCTGAGTTGGATTGTTGTATGATATCCTGAATATGAATTGTATTGTCTGAACTTAACAATTTTGATTAGGGATCACATTGAATTCGAAGAGACAGGGATCGGGTTTGAGTAAATACCCGAAACCACTTCGATTCTTTATAAATTGAGTTTAGAACCAACAGGCTGGAATTGGAATAAATTAAGTAACTTGACTTTTAACTAAGTAATGGTTCGTGGACATTGTTGTAATAAGTGATGGACTTTGGGAACTCGTAGAAAGGTACGAGTTACCCTGGATTGCAAATAAGTTTATAACTTACTATTTCATATTATATGGGTTTACTCACGCTGGTTTCCAGCCTGACCCGGGTGTTACTTTGATGTAATGCTCGGGTCAGACCGAGTATTACAGATTTCAGGTAAGGACGTTCTGGGGCTCAGGAGGTGAACTGGATGGCAGAAACGTATGGAGTATATTCCGCTGTGATATTATAGTTGTCTGAGACATGTTAATTCTAACTGTCTAGTACATTTGTGAATGTTGTAACTCTGATGTATTAAAATGTAATTAACAAATACAGTTTTCTTTGTATAACTGATATTATTATTTGTTATTATATTTAATCCGCTGCGAATGTGAGATGTTGTGTTCTCTGTTCTTCTTTCTTCTTTCTGTTTCTTTCTCCTATCTCTTTCTTTTTCTTCTAACTATCTGGAATTTTCGGGTTCGAAAATTCCGGGCCGTTACAGTTGGTATTAGAGCTGAAGGTTAAGCGAGAACCTTGGCTCTATTGAGATTACTCGTTAAGGATAGGGTCAATGGTACCCTAGAACGAGTTGAGTGTATATATATATATGAGAGCGTATTTGTTATTTTCATATATAAAGATTTCAAATGATTTTTATATAAGATTATATTTGATATATAAAGCAATATTTCTTTTAATATATTAAAGAAATTGGTGTTGAATCATTGGAATTTAATAAGATAATAAGAATTAAGTGGTAATAGAAATACAACCAAATTAAAATTTAATGAAGATAAGTTTGAAATGAATCCAAACTGAAATTAAAATCTTGAATTTGTAGAAATAAAGATAATAATGAATTGGTTTCCAGATATGATAATCTTGGTTATTATCATAAATGGTTGTTGTGTTTAATAATGGAATGTTTAGGGAAGTAAAACATTTAGGCAAGCAAGACTTGTAAATTGTAGTGGATTTTAAATTGTGAAGTTTTAAATCCAGAAAACTTGAAATTATTTTTGAATTAAAACCAGAGATGGTTTAAAAATTTAAGGTATAACTTGATATGTATATATAAAGATATACATAATATCAAAGATGATTTTAAATAAACTCTAAGTATTGAGTTTTAAATTTTTCCTTGGAATGTGATATGAAAACCCAAAGTAATAAGTTTTTGAACTTATAAGTGGAAAGATTATTAATCTGAAGTTTAAAATTTGAATGGGAATTTAAATTGTGTAAAGTAGACCGGATTAAGTAAATTTAATTTAACTTGTAGGAAGTTAAATAAGTTTAGATTGAACAACTTGAATTGGAAATTTCAAGATGAAATTTAAATTTAACTTGGGTAGTTAAATGATTAATTTAAATAGGAGCTATGAGTGATCTCAAAATGGGTTTGAGATCTGGAAATGGAAAATGGATAATAAATTAGAATCTGAAATTTAATTGTTTTTGAATTCTTATTTGAACTTTATAATAAGTTAAGTAAAGATAATTTTAAAATGGAATTTGGAATTTGGATTCAGAATTTAATGGTTTAAAGATATAAGTTAATTTGATTTAAGAAATTAAATCAACATTTAGAAATTTAACTCGAATTTATATAAATTTGAGATAGCTTAAAATTGAGTTTTAAATTGAAATTTGTTCAAATGGGATTTGGTTTGAATTAATTAGAATTGTGATTGAAGATGTATAAGTTTAAAAATCAAATGGAATTTGATTTGAATTTGGAAAGGAATTAAGGTTAATTCAACCTGAATTGGGATTAAATCAATTTCAATGGAAATTGAAGTTATTTAAATTGCAATTGAGTTAATTTAAATGGAGATGGAAATTTAAATTGAATTGATGAGAATTGAACAGTTTGGCTCTGGATTATTTTCAAAATAAATTGTTTTAATACAAATATATTTTTCCAAACTATTTACTATATAATCTTTCTTCTTAAACCCCAAACTATCTCATACTTATTTTACAATTATTTTGGAACTATTTAACTATTTTGAAACTGTCTTATAAACTAATTACTATTTTTCAGTTACCTACATCTAATCACTATTTTAAATCTATTTTGCAATTATCTAACTATTTTTATATCTACTTAACTATTTTACAGATATTTTACAAACTAATAACTATTTTTCACCTACTTATCCATTTTAAATTTTTTCAAGTTATTTTTAAATTTAAATAGGTCAGAGTTCAGACTGTTTGTAATTGAAGTAATAACTCAATTGGAAATGGAAGCAATTGAGATTAAGTGAATAAAATTAAAGGAAATATGAATAGAAAAGGAAACTGATTTGGCTAATAACCAATAAAGATAAATACGTAGGATATACGTATATTATTCTATTCGCATAGTGATTTGATCCAGATTCGAGCACAGAATTTCGAGATAGTATTATCGATCCGAGTTGGGATTTTTTGCTCGATTTTCGACGGCGAACCTGGATATGGATTGTTGATTGGTTCTGGATATTCTCTATCATGGCTACGACTATGCAAGGAGAATGACGGTTTCTGATCAAGAAACTAGATCTGAGTCCGCACTAGGAAGTCGGGTGGACGATACTAGTTCGGAAGTGAAATTGTGTGATCGATTGAGTGATCAGATTGATATTGTGTACGGATGATATGTGTGCATCGTACGGATTTGAATGAAATTGATATTGAAGATTGGGGATAAGAACTGTAAAATGGTTTTTGAAAAGAAATATGGTTAATAACTTTATAAAAGATTTATCAAATGTGAATATTTGATTTAGAATAAAATAAAGTTATATATCCTTGTTATATAAGGTAAATCTTCCCTTGTTGAATCTATTGCTAAAAGAAAAGGGTTTTGAAATATTTGAAGTATAAAAGAGGTTTTATACAAAGTTTGAAATGATCCAAAGTTTTCAAAGTTATATATATCTATATCTATATATATAAAGGATCTTATGAGAATGATTTTGGAAAAGGTTTTGGGAACCTATGGATTTTGAAAAGGGCTTTTGATTTTTGAGAAATCAATTTTGGATTTTGGAAAGCCTAGTTTGAGAATTATCGATTTTTGGTAATCGATTTTGTGTAAAGGAGATTTTGATAAATCATAAAGGGTATGATTTGAAGATACTATAAGTATATAGTATAAAATGTTTTGAGTATAGCTCTGGGGAAAAAGGCGCTCCCTTGAAATGAACTTCTCAGGAGTGCCACTGGGTGGTACTGCCTTGAACCCCAAGGGGGGATTGTAAAGTTGATCCTGTGAGGAGTCCGGACAAAACTAGTTCCTGAGGATTATTTGTGTAGCGAAAGTCGAGGGGCTGGTGCCCACAGAGGCATTTGGGTTATTCTGTGACGACAATGTAACTCGATGTCACTGCGATCTACTGCAGACCATAGCGAAAGTCATGTGTGCCGCAGAGAGCCAACTGTCTACGTTTGATTTTATATCGGTAGACTGTGACACTATGGTAACATAGCGAAAGTCGTGTGTGCCGCTGAGAGCCAACTGTCTACGTTTGATTTTATATCGGTAGACTGTGACACTATGGTAACATAGCGAAAGTCGTGTGTGCCGCTGAGAGCCAACTGTCTACGTTTGATTTTATATCGGTAGACTGCGACCTATGTGGGAGAAGTTTCATTATTTGGCAGCGAAATTCGGTGGCGCTGATGCCTACAGTTATATGGGTTTGTGCTGTGATAGCAACGTAAGGCCCGGGTATAACTGCGATCTGTAGCGGGTTCCATGGCGTAATCGAGGAGCGCGGAGACCTACAGTTATCTGTGGATTTTGCCGGGACGGCAACGTAACCATCGGGTTAACTGCGACCATGGATGGGGGTGATGATTTCCAGAGCATTCTCACCAAAGATATTTCCTCTATTTCAAAAATGTTTTCTATATTTTCAATAAATTATTTTCCAAGTATTTTCACTGGGTGTTGAAAACGGGTCTGCTGAGTACTTATAGATTTTCAGTCTTACGCCTGATCAACGTATGACCGAATTTCTGTGAGAACGATGATGGATTTGTTAAAACATCGAGTTATAAAAGTATTTTTATAAAATTATTTTACAATATTATATAGATTTTAAGAGTGTTTTAAAAATGATCAAAGAATAATTTATCTGATTTTAAGTAAATAATAAATTTTGGCTTCGTTCATTTTCGAGGACGAAAAGATTCTAAGGGGGGAGGAATGTGATAACCCAGATTTTGAACAACTGTTAATTGGATGATCAACTGATTTTAAATTAGGGAGAAATACTGATATCTGGATGAATATTATAAATAGATATATGCAAAACTCTATAAAGTTGGAATTTATAAGTTTTCAAGTATATGAGTGTGTGTGTGTATATATATATTGTCATTTGAAGAATGGGTTTGAATCCAATATAATAAATTTTCAAAAGTTATTTAAAGTTAACTATGTATTTTAAAAACTCTAAAGATAAATATTTATTCATTTAAAGGCATGATAAATAAAATAAGATTTAATAAAGGATTTATTATGCTCTCTTTTAAAATTTCTTAAACTATAATGGTTTGTAAATATACATAGGAAAGTTTAAAAGAAATGATACATAAATTTGTATAAAACATTAGAAAAGATTTAAATAAAGAATAAATACTCTTTCTTTTAAAATTACACATGAATAAGAATAATTTAAAATATGTATAGATTTTTAAACAATTTAAATAAAAATTTAAAACACTCTAAATACATGTGTAAGTCTCTTAAGACATCTAAATAACATGTGTAAGTAAATTAGAATATGTAAATGACAAATGTTAGATAATTAACAAGTGGCCACATTTGTCTCTTTTAAAATTAATTTATAAATAATGTTGTATTAGAGAGAAGCCTGGTTTTTCCTTTCAGTTCAAATTCTTTTTCTCCCTCAAATTCTTTCCTTCTTCTTATTCATAAAAACTGAAATCTAAATTCAAAAAGAAAATCAAAGCTACAAACAATTTCAGTTTTTCAAATCTTCAACATGTTGCAACCTGAATCAAAGCATGCAACAAGGTCAACATCAGTCTCAGTTTCAACATCTAAGAATTCAAATCAACGTAAGAACAAACAGATTCAAACATCTACAACTCAAAGCCTGAAACAAGATCAGTTTTCAACCTGTAAACAACTCAAAGACCATCTCAATATAAAGCAAGCAAAGATTCAATTCAGTTTCAAATCAAGATCCAGTAGCAGATCAAAATTCAAACAAATTTCCAAGCTTTTAAAACAATCCCAGGCTTCTCTGTTTATATATATAAGGTGAGTAAACAATTCCCTTTAAAAATTTTAAATCTGATTTTAATCTGGATGCATGCAATTAATATCTCAAGTAAATTGTGATGAATGTTTGCAAAAATGCTGCATGATTGTTTTAAGATGAATGCATGTATATATGTATATAGATTCTTCTATGCATGTTTGAACATCAATACATATGTTCTGTTTTTCATCTACTGGTTAAAATATGTTCAAATGAAATCAAATTGTCATTCCCTAATTTTTTTTTCAGGCTTAGATATATAAACCAATTATGTCTGTAACAACAAAATTTAAGTTTTAAAAATATTCTTAGTAGAAATTGAAGATAGTTTTAACCAGGGTAAAGAATTACAGTACAATCTTAATTTTATAAAAATCTCGACTATAATAATTCATTGATTCAAAGTTATAATCTGATTCATTATCAAGAAAAAAGATTTTTAAGAGCAAAATTATGATTTTTAGATTTGCAAATCAAGGGATATTGTAAGTTGATCGTGGATTGGGTTTTAAGCATTTGCGGGTGATCGAGATGATGTGGAAGGTCGGGATCAATGTCAGAGAAAGGGGAAAGGTTGACGAACTGGGGAAAATTGTTCGATGATTTTATCAGTCACCGAGGCGACGGCGAGAGGTAGATTTAGGGTTTTGTTCGAGTTTTGGGGTCGAAGTTGTTTCTTGGCAATGGTGGCATCGTGGTGGGTTTTGAAGGATGCGGTATAAGGGGAAAAGCTGGAGTGTAGGGAGACGAAGTTTTGGCTGGAATCTAGGGATCATCGGTGGTCTATAGTGGTGGAATGTGGGGTCGGTGGTTGATCGTTCGAGTTCCAGTTTTGGAACGAATGGCTCGTTCCTGATTTATGGTTGGATCGAGGTAGCTGAGAGGTCGGAACGATGGAGCAGGTCATCGCCGACTTGGGTGATTGGCGGTGAGTTGATCGGAGGGCGTGGGTACGGCGTGCACGTACACACGTGCACGTTGATGACATTGTTGAATCTGGTAAGGGGAGGCGATTGTTTTGTCGAGTTTTGACTCGGGTAGAATAGGGGATTGCTCAGAGATGGATTCGAGAATAATTGATTTAGGAATAACAGTTTTAAAATTTTATACAAAGGGAAGGAGAAGAGGAAACTCGGGTTTAGTTTGAGTAATCCCTGGGATTTTCTCGCGTGAAATGATTAGGTTAAAGTGTTAAAAGATAACATGATTAAGTTTTATTAATTCACTTAAATCAATATTTTAGATAAAGGTGTTTATTAAAATAATAGTATAATTAAGTTGATTTTAAAGTTGTTTAAAACTTAATTAATAACATGATTAAATTAAGAAAATTTAATGTGTCTAATCATTAGCTAACTTAAGAATTAAGTTAAATTTTAGATTTATGATAATTTAATTCAAAGTCTATTTAATAGGATTTTTAATGATAAGTAAGAAGTTAATTAAGATAAATAACTTATCTTTTAAATTAATTAAGGTTTGGGTGATTAAGATTTATTAATTAATTAAGATAAATATTTAATATATAAGGGATAATTAATAAATGTGATTAATCAATGATTAATAAATTTTGGTAAATAAATCAATGTAATTAATTAAGGATAATTAACTGATTAAGATCAATTAATTAAATCAGAATAACTAATTGATTTTTAAGTAATTAAGAAATAGTTAATTAATGAAGTTAATTCAAGATGATTAATTAAAGATGATTAATTAAGTATAATTAATTTAAGGGTAATCACTTATTGAGATTTATAAAGATTAATTACTTATTAAGGAATAATTAATCAAGGAAGATTAACTAAGATAAATAATTTAGAAATGATTAATTAATTTGTAATTAATTAATGTTAAGTAAGATGGATTAAGGTAATCCAAGTAATTAAAGGTTAGTAATTAATTTAAGAGATTAATTAAATTAATTAAGAATGAATCAATTTGTTATGGATGGATGAATGGCATTAGATGACTTGGATTGATTTTATCGCTAATAAGTGATGAAGATATGCTGCGATATGAACATGTTAAACTGTGATAATGTAGGTTACCTATCTGAGTTGGATTGTTGTATGATATCCTGAATATGAATTGTATTGTCTGAACTTAACAATTTTGATTAGGGATCACATTGAATTCGAAGAGACAGGGATCGGGTTTGAGTAAATACCCGAAACCACTTCGATTCTTTATAAATTGAGTTTAGAACCAACAGGCTGGAATTGGAATAAATTAAGTAACTTGACTTTTAACTAAGTAATGGTTCGTGGACATTGTTGTAATAAGTGATGGACTTTGGGAACTCGTAGAAAGGTACGAGTTACCCTGGATTGCAAATAAGTTTATAACTTACTATTTCATATTATATGGGTTTACTCACGCTGGTTTCCAGCCTGACCCGAGTGTTACTTTGATGTAATGCTCGGGTCAGACCGAGTATTACATATTTCAGGTAAGGACGTTCTGGAGCTCAGGAGGTGAACTGGATGGCAGAAACGTATGGAGTATATTCCGCTGTGATATTATAGTTGTCTGAGACATGTTAATTCTAACTGTCTAGTACATTTGTGAATGTTGTAACTCTGATGTATTAAAATGTAATTAACAAATACAGTTTTCTTTGTATAACTGATATTATTATTTGTTATTATATTTAATCCGCTGCGAATGTGAGATGTTGTGTTCTCTGTTCTTCATTCTGTTTCTTTCTCCTATCTCTTTCTTTTTCTTCTAACTATCTGGAATTTTCGGGTTCGAAAATTCCGGGCCGTTACACAAAGTGAATAAGTTTTTAAACTTAAGTGGGAAGATTTTTAATAAGAAGTTTAAAATTTGAATGGGAATTCAATTTGGGTAAAGATAAATTGAATTTAACTTAAGGAAAGTTAAATGAGTTTAGAATGAACAACTTGAATTAGAAATTTCAAGATGAAATTAAAATTTAACTTGGGAAGTTAAATGGTTGATTAAAATGGGAGTTATGAGTGATCTCAAAATGGGTTTGAGATTTGGAAATTGAAAATGGATAATAAATTATAATCTGAAATTTAATTGTTTTTAAATTCTTATTTGAACTTTATAATAAGTTAAGTAAAGATAATCTTAAATGGAATTTTGGAATTTGGATCCAGAATTAAATGGTTTAAAGATTTAAGTTGTTAAATTAAAAATTAAGGTTGATTTGATTTAAAAGTAAAGGTTAATTTGATTTAAAGGATTAAATCAACATTTAAAATTTAACTCGAATTTATATAATTCGAGATAGTTTAAAATTGAGATTCATATTGAATTCACTTCAATTTAAATTTCCGGGTTGAAAAGCCTAGGTCGTCACATTCTCCTTGCATAGTCACAACTATGATAGAGAATATCCAGAACCAATCAAAAACCCATATCTAGGTTCGCCGTCGAAAATCGAGCGAAAAATCCCACTCGGATCGATAATACTATCTCGAAATTCTGTGTTCGAATCTGGATCAAATCACTATGCGAACAGAATAATATACGTACATCCTACGTATTTAACTTTATTGATTATTAGCCAAATCAATTCTCTTTTCTATTCAAATTTCCTTTAATTTCATTCATTTATTCACAATTGCTTCCATTTCCAATTGATTTATTACTTTAATTACAAACAGTTTGAACTTTGACCTATTTAAATTTAAAAATAGCTTGAAAAAGTTTAAAATAGATAAGTAGTTGAAAAATAGTTATTAGTTCGTAAAATAGCGGTGAAATAGGTAAGTAGTTATAAAATAGTTAGATAATTGCAAAATAGTTTTTTTTTTAAAAATAGTGATTAGATATAAGTACTTGAAAAATAGTAATTAGTTTATAAGACAGTTTCATTATTTGGCAGCGAAATTCGGTGGCGCTGATGCCTACAGTTATATGGGTTTGTGCTGTGATAGCAACGTAAGGCCCGGGTATAACTGCGATCTGTAGCGGGTTCCATGGCGTAATCGAGGAGCGCGGAGACCTACAGTTATCTGTGGATTTTGCCGGGACGGCAACGTAACCATCGGGTTAACTGCGACCATGGATGGGGGTGATGATTTCCAGAGCATTCTCACCAAAGATATTTCCTCTATTTTCAAAACTGTTTTCTAATATTTTCATAAATTATTTTCCAAATATTTTCACTGAATGTTGAAAACGGGTTTACTAAGTACTTATAGATTTTCAGTCTTACGCCTGATCAACGTATGACCGAATTTCTATGAGAACAAAGATAGACTGGTTGAAACATCGAGTTATAAAAGTATTTTTATAAAAACTATTTTTGTAATATTTAAAAATATTTAAAAAAAATTAATATAAAGGGAGTTTATAGTTTAAATTGTTCCACAAGAAATTTATCTGATAATAAGTAAATAATAAATTTGGCTTCATTCCTTTTCGAGGACGAAAAGATTCTAAGGGGGGAGGAATGTGATAACTCGGATTTTCGAACAATTGTTATTTGATAATTAACTGATTTTAACTATTAAAACACTGATTTATAAGTTAAACAAATAATATTATGATAATTAAAATGTCTGGATGTATATATATGGATTTTAAACTATAATAAATGTGGAAAATTTTAAGTATATACATATACAAGTATATAAGTGTGTATATATACATATGTATATGTCATGAGAAGTAGAATATTTAGAAGTTTGTAAAAAGGTGGATACATATATATATCAAAGATTTACATAAGATAAGTATAATTACTTAAAAGTATAAATATAAAAATAAATAAATAAACCTTATTAACATTTAAGAATATATTTTTGCATGTAATATCACAAGTGTAAGCTAATAATATTATCTAAAGCATATGTGTTAACAAAATAGATTAGGAGAATGAAAAGTGTCAATTTTCTTTTATTTTCAAAAATAAAAATAAAAATTTAAATCAAAGTTTTATATATACATCATCATTTCTTCTTCTATTCTCTTTCCCTCATATTCCAACTAAACAAGATAAATGCAAGCTTTAAAATCTTAGATACAACCAGAAAAGAAGTAGAAACTATAAACAAAACAAAGATGGAAATCAAGTTCAATTCATCTCAACAATCAGAGTTTCAAAATCAGATCGATTAAAAACAACTTCAAGTCAACCTGAGAAAAGCAAAGTAGATTCAAATCAAAGACCAAGCAAATTCACATTTAAACTCAGGATCAGTATATATCAAGTAGCAGATCAGATCAATATCAAGTGGCAATTCCAGATCAAATTCAAGGCAGATCAGTTTATGAGCATTTTCCAGTTTTACTCTGTTCAAACCAAATACAGTGAGTAAACTACCTTTTTTAAAACTTAAACCTGTTTGCATGTGATAAATATTTGAAAGTATGTTGTGAAAATGATTGTACGGATTTAAATGTGCTTGCATATTGTATAGATGAGATATATCTGTGTGCATGTCTGTTTATAGATGAGTTACCCCTGTTTTTGATTTCACAAACTAAATCTAGTTCAAAAGTATAAAGCCTGTAGCTCTGTCCTCTGTTTGCATAAAACAGGTAAGTAAATTACAATCCTTGAAAAGCTAAATCTGATACATAAACTCATGTAGTGATGTGTGAATAAAGGCTTGCATGAATAAATTAATATGGTTGATATGTATTAATGTGAAGAAAAATCTGTGCATGTCTGTATCAACAGACTTATTATCATTCTGTTCATATTTAGGTTCCAGTCCTTCTAAATTTAATTTAAACTGCCCATACAATCAAAATTAGACTTTGATCTCTAAATAGAAAATGTCTGTAACATTGTAGATTAAATTTTAAAAGGACTGGAACCTAAATATGAACAGAATGATAATAAGTCTGTTGATACAGACATGCACAGATTTTTCTTCACATTAATACATATCAACCATATTAATTTATTCATGCAAGCCTTTATTCACACATCACTACATGAGTTTATGTATCAGATTTAGCTTTTCAAGGATTGTAATTTACTTACCTGTTTTATGCAAACAGAGGACAGAGCTACAGGCTTTATACTTTTGAACTTGATTTAGTTTGTGAAATCAAAAACAGGGGTAACTCATCTATAAACAGACATGCACACAGATATATCTCATCTATACAATATGCAAGCACATTTAAATTCGTACAATCATTTTCACAACATACTTTCAAATATTTATCACATGCAAACAGGTTTAAGTTTTAAAAAAGGTAGTTTACTCACTGTATTTGGTTTGAACAGAGTAAAACTGGAAAATGCTCTTAAACTGATCTGCCTTGAATTTGATCTGGAATTGCCACTTGATATTGATCTGATCTACTACTTGATATATACTGATCCTGAGTTTAAATGTGAATTTGCTTGGTCTTTGATTTGAATCTACTTTGCTTTTCTCAGGTTGACTTGAAGTTGTTTTTAATCGATCTGATTTTGAAACTCTGATTGTTGAGATGAATTGAACTTGATTTATCAGTTAATAATCAAATAACAATTGTCCGAAAATCCGGGTTATCACTCCCTCACAATGTGACGACCCGACTTTCCACTCCCGGAAAATCGCATCGACAGTAAGAAAGAAAGGGGTGAGAAGTAGAAAAGAGAAGAAGAGAAAAGAAACAAACACAAATACTCACAGCGGAAACGAACAAAATATATTATATCACATAAATATTACATAGTATCATATACAACACTTATCAGAGTTACACAGATTACACATCATATACTAGACAGTTATAAACATCTGTCTAGTTATTACATCTCAATACAAAACAAAGATCTAAACAAGATCAACACAGCGGAAACTACTATCTATATCTACAACGCTGAAGCCTCCTGCTCCATTGCTCCTCCACAATTCGTCAAGGCTAACCTGAATCCCTTGGCTACTCGTAAAAATTTGAGTACCCAAGAGTTTATAAAACAGAAATAAACAACTTGGGTCAGACATGGGTCTGGTGTGAGTAACAGGTTAAACTTGTTTAACTTCAAAACCTTTTTGAAAGAAAAGGTATCATGTAAGACTCCCCACAAATAAACATGGGTAAGTTTTTACCTTACGCTAACCAAAACATTTGATAGGAAATTCGATTGTATTATAATAGGGTCTAGGGTTTTCAAATAAATATGAAATAGCTGAAATTGTTACATTATTAAATTCCAGCATACTAGCCAACAAAGTGGGTTATAAAATCAAGTCCGTTATCACTTATTGGAAATTGGATTCCATACAATGGCAGGGCTACCGGGGTACCGCCCGTCACAGTACGTGGCCTAGATCACCGTACGGAGGATCACTCCTAATCCCCTGCAACACAAGGTCGGAACATCCCTTACTGGATAATTCCCGCACAAGATACCTCACGGTTGGGATCAGCAACCGCACCACTAAGTCGAAAATAGAAAGGGACATCTAGACAGAGGTAATCTTGTCCTACTTGGGTGCTACCCACTAACCTTGCTGCACCTCCCTTGTTTTAGCCATTCCCGGTTTGTGAGGCTTGAGGCTAGGATTACCTTTAAAAAGAACACATCTATCTTAGAATGCTCATCGTCCACCTGACGATGTGCTGAAAGCATTCAATCCATACAAGTTCGTTCCGGGTTCGAACGAAACCGAAGGCATTATCTCGTTACACTCGTTTTGGAATCACCCTCAGAGTTAACGACAATAACCCTTGCACTCTGAATCTTCATCTTCACTTGATTCACGACCTATCGTTAATTTGGATCGATGTGGTATTCGGGTCTCCAGACCTGGAAATCCGGTATACGGAAACCCGATCCCGGTCTCATCGAAATCCAAAGCGTATCTTTTAAGGCCAAGTTGTTTTAAAGGTTAAAACAATTTAATTTATTATCTTTATTCACAAAGGAAGATAATTTACAACAGATAATCAACATTATCAGATAATCCATACAATTCAACTAACATCCATATCATACAACATATATCTCATCAGAGATATCAATCAATGCCAAGTATTCAATACTATCACTCATTCATAAGTAATGATTTATATCATCTCTAATTAATTTAAAGTGAATTAAATTAATTACTTTATTTTATAAATCCTGCTTACTTAACCATTAATTAATTACAATTAATTAATAAATTATCCTCTAATAATTCATTTTAATTAATCATCTTGATTAATTATCTTTTGATTACATTCAAGTAATTTATTCTCAATTAATTACTTAAATTAATTATCCTTAACCACTTATTGTAATTAACCTTTAATTACTTCATTAATTAATTTACTAAAATTAATTAACTTAATCAACTATAATTAATTACATTAATCCTTAATTAATTACATTGATTAATTACTTCATTTATTAATTATTACTTAATTAACCAATCTTAATTACATCATTAATTATATTAATTAATGATCCTTAATTACAACTTAATTATTAATTACTTAATTAAATTAATTACATTAAGTAATTAACCTTTAATTAAACAACATTTATTAATCACCCTTGATTAATCTTCAATCAGTAATTAATTACCCTTAATTACTTTCATTAACTAAATTAATTACTCCTTAATTAATTTCTTAATTAATCCCTTGATTAATTATTCAAAGTAATTAACTCAAATTACTTCTATTAATAAAATCATTTATTCAACTAATTACTTCCAGTAATTATCTTATTATTTACTCCCCTAAATAAACTTATCTTAATAATTACATTAAGTAATTATTATCAAATCATCTCTTGATTATTCTAAATTAATTAAACTTAATTAATTAATTTAACTAAATCAAATTAACTTCAATTAATTACAATAAGTAATTAATTCTTAATTACTTCCAATAAGTAATTACATTTAAACAAATTCTATAATTGATTATCTTTAAATTAATTAATCTAATTAACTATTAAATTAATCCTATTAATTAATTATTTAATAATCCATAGTTAATGACTTCATTAACTATTATTTAATTACTTTCCTTAAGTAATTAACTTATATTAATTATTATTAATTCTAAATTAATAAATCTTAATAACCAATTTATTAATCTCTAATTACTAAATTAATTAAGTGTCAACCATAACTTAATTAATATTTAATTACTTATTAATTAATTCCTAACCATTAATTAATATTCTAATTATAATCCTTAATTACAAATTAATTATTCTAATTAATTAATCTTAATCACTAATTAATTAGTTTAAACCATTAATTACCTATTTAATTAATCCAAATGATTAATTAATCAATTAAATTAATTATCCATTAAATTTCCTAATTAATTCAATGAACACAAATCTCTAATTACTTTAAGATAAAACATTTTCTTATCAAAGGTTAAATTATCATTCTTAAATACATTTGAAGACATCCATTTCAAATTAACTTTTAAATTTCATTTTAAATTCTAGATTTAAAATGAATACTAATTTATCTTTTACAATGTTTTAAACAACATTTCTAAAACTCTTTTAATTTACAAGTTAAAGAAATACTCATTTATAAAGAAGTTTAAAAGGTTCTAAACAAATTCATATTTAAATTTATAAAACTTATTTATTTCCAATCTAAAATTCAAAACCAAACTTGAATTCATATATTAAAAACTTTGATTTCAAATCCTGTCTTAATATTTCTTCATAATTTAAATTCAGTTTAAATTTAAACTGACAGGCTTTTAAAAACCTGGCAACACATAATTACCCGAGACCTTACAAAATTACTTCGAGTCGCATACCTAAAAACTTCGAGCATCACTCGAAACAATTCGAGAAAAACTCGAGCCACACTCCTCTGTAAAAACAGACTTCACCCAGACAATCTTCGATCTCGTGCACGTGCACATCCACCAGCGGCAACTCCGGTCATCGACGACGACTCCACCATCTCGACGTTCATCCCTACACCATATCACGATCGCGATTTCTTCGATCACTGCTCGAATTCGAAATCGAGCCTAAATCCAAAACCAGGAACCAGACAACATTTCCCAAAGCCTGTCAACATCTCTTCGCCTTCGAAATCTCGACCACCAGAACGCCAGTGACTTCGGCGACGAGTTCATCTACGTCACGACTATCAATTCCCAGAGTTTCGTCGAACTCGATCCATCCTAGACGAAATGATGCTCGATTTCTCTAGACTGGTAATAACTAGGTTTAAAATTTTAAAACTTAAATCATTTCTTCCTCACTGCCTTGATTCTATTTCTAATAATTTTCCTTATATCCATGATCATTCCACTACCACTACTAAAGATTTCAAACTTCCAATTTCACTGAGATGATAAAAATCACCAGAACTTCATCTCTAACATAAACCAGAACTGCTCTTATTATACTAGACTAAAAACTATGATATTAATGTTAAAAATCATGTTATAGCCTATCTATTCCATATATAATCCTGAATCTATTAATTACCCAGTTCGAATTTTTACATTTTATAACATGCACTGTTATTTTAATTTACAGAGGCACTCAGGCTAAAGTTTTGACTTAATTAAAACTTTTAAACTTTAGTTTATTACAAATCAATCATATTTTGTTTGTAAATTTTGTCCTTACAAAACTAGATACAGAGGTAAGAGATTTTTAAAAGAATTTCTTAAGTCTGGGCAACAAACAGAACAGAGAACAATATCATACATGCACACTTATATACATTCATGTATATACAAAATCATCTACAAACATTCACATCCAAACACTATTTATCACAGAATTAAACATGCATCATAATTACTTAAGTTAATTTAAGTAAGAATGTTACTCACCTGATTAAAGATGAAACAGAGGCAGACTTAAGCTTTGAAATAGCTTGGAACCATAAACTTTAATTACTGAAAAATGATTTGATCTTTTAAAACTTGAAACTGAAATGCTTTAAATCCCCAGAAGCTTTGCATGCTACTGAAGCTTGATTACAGACAGTCTTGAAGAACAAATGCAGGCTTCCAGATGAAGAAAATGCAGATTTGTTTCCTTTTGAAAAAATGATTTGCAGTCTTCTTTAAAAAAATAAGTTACAGGCTTTTGAATTTTGATTTCAGGTTTGTGAGGAGTTGATTTCGAATTTAGTTAGAGAAATGGTTTGAGTTTTGTTATAGGCTGGAGTTTCTTGGTTTTTGATTAGAGAAAATAGAAAAGTAATAAAGAGGGGAAATGTTATGTATTTATAAAGGCTGAAAATATGATTTAATAAAAATAAAAGAAAATGAAAACTTAATGACACTTGTTAAAATTTCTCAACATTTGTCATCTTGAATTAATATTTACTTAACACATGTTATTTGGCTACTTAACGTGTTAACACATGTCATTTAAGTAATATCCTTTTAGTTTAAATGTAAATAAAAGCTTTAGATAATGACACTTGTCATTTAAGTAATTACTCATATTTATTTATTTTAAAATTATTTAAAAAGCCTTTTTCTTATTTATTTAAACACTTATCTATATATAATTCTATTTTAAAGAGAAACCAAAAACTAATTATATTTATAAATAAAAGTTTATACAAATATTTTAAAATCCAAAACAATTTAAATATATATTCTTTTGAATTTCAAAGCTTAAATTCAAATTGAAATCAAATTAAATCCTAAGATTCAATTTAAAAGTTAAGTTATATATATATATATATTTACATACACTATTTATTCAATTTAAAAATAACAATTCCTTTTAGCATTAAAATTCATACATTATACTTATTATTTGAAAATAACATATTTGATATTAAATAATTTATATAAGAGATTATATTGTCAAGAAATATTTAAAAAGAAATAAAACAAACCATTTTTGTAAATCTTATTTATTTAAATTTAAGTTAAAATATATCTTAAACTAATAAAAATATTTACTTAAAGTATTTTAAAACTATAAAATTACTTATTTAAATATCTTTGAAAAGTCCAGATTAAATTAAATCTAAATTTCCAATTTACCAAAGCTTCTATTAAAATATATACAAATAAATATATATATATATTCAAATAGAAAATATCTTATTAGATTTTAAAAGATAAAATTACCAATTAATACTAATTTAATCAGATTATTAAATTAAATTCAAATTTTATTATCAAGGATCATCCATATCAATTTAATTATTCAACAGATTATTAAATTGATATTGTTAAAATTTCCGGGATATTACATTCCTCCCCCCTTAAAATAATTTCGTCCCCGAAATTTAAACAAAGGTAATTTAATAATCTTATTAAAGATTTTAATTTAAAACACAAGCATCTACTATCATCCATATGCTAGCAACCATAGCAACCAAATCATTCAATCAAACAATTCTAACTATCTAGACTAAATTCTAGATAAAATTCCTTGAGTTTCCCCAAGTATATATATATACCGGAATACTCGCTCTACAAACAATCTAAACTACTAAGCTATAGATCTCCTACACATCTAGATCTACAGAACTAAATAGACTATCAGACTACAGACGAGTCTGACTCAACTACCCAACTTCCAGAACTGCTGATTCTAAAACCAAAGATAGATCAAATACGTATTCCCTTAGAGATACGTAAAACTCAATGAATTCCAGTTATCCAAACTGACAATTCAATCAAGTAGACCAATTACTTATCCAAATCAGAACACAGACAAGATCCAAACATAACTCTACTTCACAACATCAGTAGATTCCAAACTTACTTCTCCCATCCAGAGATACACTCCAAACTGCTTTCGCTGCTCAACTCTGATCTGAGGTAGAACACAAGCACAGACTGGACAACTCACTTCTAGAAATAAGGTTCACTGATCCATAAAGAAAACTCAGATACTCCAGCAAAACTTGAGCTGCTTCACCAAACTCTATCTCTAGGAAAACATCCTTCCACTAGACTGAACCACCGGTACTACTCCTGGAATCCAGTCGATAAGAAAACTCACCCTTCAGATGTGGACAAACTTCTGACTTCTCTGAAGACATCCAGAAAAACTCTGACAACCCAAGAGAACACTCAGACAATCGCAAGTCACTTTTGCGATCAACCCAACCTAATTCCAAAGAAAACTGTCCTCTCTTTACTAATCAGAACAGCTTACACTTATTTATCCAATTTATCGAAGAAATGGATTTACTCTTACTGCTTCTGAACTTCACTTCCAGAAAAACTGCTCATCCAGAAAACTTCCTGCCATCACGGAATACTCCGAGCTGCACTGCTGACACTGATGCCAAGGACTTCCTATTCCAAAGATCTTCGAGAAACTCGAACTCCAAACCAAACAGAAACACCATGCTGAACTCAGCCACAATACCAAAGCATTCACACTTCCTTAATCTTGTTCCAAAGAAAACATCTTCAGGAACATCCATCGTCACTGTATCTCATCATACAGCTACTATTACTTGAGGTATTAAGGTACCATTACTCACTTCTGCCTCATCGACAGATCCAACTCTACTCATCCACACTTCAAAGATAAACTCCGAACCTTAACAGGTTTCCTTCAGAGATCGATGAAATTCTACACCATAGCAAAGCTCACTCGAGACGGTATTGGGTCTACAGTCTCGTCAAATACTTCCAACCTCAACACTCAAACTCCTATTATAGGTAATAGTCGTGTTACAAACACCACCACCCTATCTACCTTTATATCTTATATTGGAGAACCTGTACGGGTAACCCAACAGATAGGTAGAATATATATATATAGTTATATAAAAATTAAAAATACGTTCTCTCATGATAGACACCACTCCAGAGCTTAGGTATTCGCTCAACCTAATGCTCTGATACCACGTGTGACGACTCGACTTTCCACTCCCGGAAAATCGCATCGACAGTAAGAAAGAAAGGGGTGAGAAGTAGAAAAGAGAAGAAGAGAAAAGAAACAAACACAAATACTCACAGCGGAAACGAACAAAATATATTATATCACATAAATATTACATAGTATCATATACAACACTTATCAGAGTTACACAGATTACACATCATATACTAGACAGTTATAAACATCTGTCTAGTTATTACATCTCAATACAAAACAAAGATCTAAACAAGATCAACACAGCGGAAACTACTATCTATATCTACAACGCTGAAGCCTCCTGCTCCATTGCTCCTCCACAATTCGTCAAGGCTAACCTGAATCCCTTGGCTACTCGTAAAAATTTGAGTACCCAAGAGTTTATAAAACAGAAATAAACAACTTGGGTCAGATATGGGTCTGGTGTGAGTAACAGGTTAAACTTGTTTAACTTCAAAACCTTTTTGAAAGAAAAGGTATCACGTAAGACTCCCCACAAATAAACATGGGTAAGTTTTTACCTTACGCTAACCAAAACATTTGATAGGAAATTCGATTGTATTATAATAGGGTCTAGGGTTTTCAAATAAATATGAAATAGCTAAAATTGTTACATTATTAAATTCCAGCATACTAGCCAACAAAGTGGGTTATAAAATCAAGTCCGTTATCACTTATTGGAAATTGGATTCCATACAATGGCAGGGCTACCGGGGTACCGCCCGTCACAGTACGTGTAACATCCCTAAATTTTCGACTTTCGAAAATTCAACATCGATACTCACTTTATCGACTGCTGAGCCATCGAATGCCGGAACCCGGAAAGTTATGGTTTTAAGAAAGAAGAAATAGTAGAAGAAGAAGAAGATAGAAGAAAAAGAGAAGAAAGAAAGAAGAACATCATCAGAAAACACATCAGAACAGAAAACAATATCAGAATCTTACACATCGCAGCGGAACAATATATAATAGATAAATGAATAATCTTTAAAACAAAGAACTATATCATTTTATACATACATCAATCATCAGAGTCAATATACAACAATGGACAGTTATATAACTTGTCCTTATACAGAGTATACAGCGGAATAAATAATATCAGATACAAATACTACGTCTCGTCCTCCAGCTTATCTCCAAAGCTCCAGAATATCCAGAATATCCTGATAATATAACTCTAGGCTGCCCGTGTGGAAATTGGTGGGCACCCAGAGTTTAGAAGGGAACAATAAACTCCGAGTCAGTCATGGTGACTGGTGTGAGATCGTAAAACAGTTATTCTTTAAAATAAACAACAGGATAATTTTAAAGTCAATTCGCAATGCTTTTGGAAAATGAAACTACCATAAGACCTCCCACCACACACACAATGCAAACGCAGAATTGGAGGAGATTTCTTCTTATGATAGTCAAAGATGCTTGATACGCAAAATCAAATCATTTTGATATTATTATTAGTGCATAGTGTAGAAAACATTTCGAAAGTATAATATTAATCTTAGCCAGCATAGGCATTCCGCACTTATGCCTACTATAGCTACCATCCAAACAGTGGTGACCACCATAAGTGAATGATAGGTTCTACAACTAAAACCGTACAAGATCGTATTGTTTCTTTGGATTTCCAACAAATGGTCAGGCTAAGGAACTTCCTATCCACGATGGGTACGTCCCTGGAATAGACGACCCGAGAATCTAACGTTACGGTTAGATCTCTGCCAACACAAGGCCGGGTTACCTCTGCAAAAATAGGTAACTACTGACACGCGTATGCCATCCCCCGATCGTCACCGATCTTCCCGAGGATCCCCGATTCGCAACAAACCACATAGATAATAATAATGCAGTAACCACAGAGGTTAAGTATCTGGGCTCCATACCATGATACCACCTTTATCCAGAAGGAATGACATACACTAAGGGGCGCTACTCCCTAGAACCTTGCTGCATCCTTCCTGTTTCGACCATTTCCGGGGTGTGAGGCTCGATGAAGTCTCGTCCACAAAGCTACGCTTTCTACAAAAAGCCCTGCTTCGGGTCAAACAAAATGATCAACCTATGATCACAAAGATATAAGATCAAACAAATGATCATATCACAAATGACCAAACACTGATCATTTCACAGCAACACTCAGTATGCCACGTTACCAAATTGGGATATATCGCTAATAAATTTCAACTACACAACCTCTGAGCTCGTACGTCTCAGAGAAGGGTGTTAAGCTAAGAGAATAAATTCTCCGCCACCAACAGAAATGTATTTGAAAGAAATCAGCTTTATATCTCAAATTGTAACGTCAGACACACAATCCATACAAGTCTGTTCCGGGATCGAACAGAACCGAAGGCACTTCTCACGAAGCCCTTGCACATCCGGATAAATTTCTGATCACGTCGGGACTTCCCGTCACTAAGGGTGATAAAACCTCTAAATCGAAGATCAGTCGATGTAGAGTAACTCGACGGTAATCCTTTCGTTTTCAAAAATATCCGGTCTTCAACACCGGTCTTCAAATGCGATTCATAACGACGTATCACATATTCGGAATGGGTTATACGACCCCATGGTCCTTTCCCGGTTAACCCGAATAGTGAGCGTTTATTCAAAAATAAGTGTGGCATTCAAATTCATCCAATTCACAACAAATACCTATCTAAAGGTAAATATTGATAGTCGGTTATTTAACTATCAATAAAGATGCGCAACATCATCAGATTCCAAATAATTTTCCAAATTATTTTATCTTCAAAAATATCTTTACAAGATATAAAATTTCCACACTTAACCATTTGAAAACAATTTCAAATATTCACATTTCATTTTATCTTCGAAGATAAAATCTCAAAACAGTTTATTTCATATTGGAAAAAGCATTTCCATACTTATTTAATAACAAGTATTTCACAAATCTATTTATTTTCAACATTTGAAAATATTCGATATACTTAAATCAAATTAAGTATATACTCAATCTTTAAGGAAATCATTCTCTTTAAACACATTTATTTGAGTCAAAACGAATGTTACGTAAAACATCGTTACGACGACTCAAAATCACTAGTATATGGATTCGGATTTTAATAGATATATAAATCCCAATACTACATCAAAACATTTCCTTTCGGAAATCATTTACTATAACAACAGTGTTATAGTCCATCATTTCCTTAAATTTCTCGAAAACGTCTATTTCAACAAGAACTGTTGAAATCTATGTTTTCGATATTCAACACATTTTTAAAACATCGTTAAAAACAATTTAACTTCATTTTTAAAATATCATTTCTTCAAAAATGAATCCGTTTTATTCAATAATATATTCACTGTCCAAAATCGTGAATATATCTTCTTTAATAATCTTCCATATTCAATTTATCAAATTCAATCTATTTCGAATTTATAAACACGTCTATAAATTCTATTTCCATTTATAAAAACTACAATTTATAAATCTTCTTTATTAACTAGTTCAATTCGTAACTCAATTTTTATACTAACGGTCCACCTTATAAGTTAATACTTATAATTCATTTATTTTCAAAAATCATTCTTTTAAAACTTTACAATTGTAAAGTTCATCCCTTTATAAATCGTTTTAACATCATTTCCATTTTAAATTCACATTCCCTTATTTCAATTTGGATTCATTTTTCCAAATATTCACTTTTGAATCTAAAATCGGATTTCAACTTAATTTCTAATTCTACTTTAACTCCAAATCAATTACAAATTGATTTCTAAATTTATTTTCACTACTAAAATAAATTCTTATTCTTTTCAAATTATTCAATATCCTGTTTTTAAATGGATTCTTTAAATTGAAGTCATTTTACATTTACTTCCCAAATCGTTTCAATTTACCAAGTAAATTTCAAATCGGATTTCCAACTTATCTTCTTTTAAATAAATTCCTTTTTAAGAAAATAAATCTCAATCGTTTCTTTCAATCTATTTAAAAATCCAAATTCTTAAATTAAATTCTTCAATTTATACTCACGATTATGCGAAATTCATTTATTTAACATTTTCACTTTATTCTGGAAATAAATTCGATAAGATTATAAAAATTAACTTTTTATACTTTAAAATTCCTTTCTTCGAATTCATTAAATTTCTAAAATCAAATTCACTTAAAAATTTCTATTTTTATTTCCAAAAATTCAATTTCGTTTATTTTTGGAATCCAATGATATCAAACATCCATTCAGCTAAATTTTAGCTTTCAACAATTTTCCAGACATCAATATGGTCGATAACATCAATATAATCATTCACATATCCATATCACAGTATAAATAAATTCAATCAATGTGAGGGGTCCAGTTGGATCCCTCCAACCTGTTTCCCTGCATCCAAAGACGTTAGCACAATACCAATTCCGTTCCAGTACGGAATTATCGCGGTATATAGGTTTTTATAAATCCGCTTACTAACGGCGCAATAGGGTCTCATCCGCTATACGAGGCGGGAAATCATCAATCCAATATATACATATGCCAATATGTATATACTGCTATATATATAGATATATCCTAAAATATCTAATAGCACAATCCACATAGCAATCATATCAAACAATCAATAACTGCAATCAATTCTTGAGTGAGAAAAATCTCACCTTAGATTTTATTTTGCCATCCATTTTCTTTTCCGGCTTGTTTCCCTTGATTTATACCTTATATAACAATTTATATAAATTTATTAATATTCGAACCAATCGAATAATTTAAACTTCATTTGATAAATTAAATTAACCAATGATTTTTCTTCTTGTCTTTCTCTACTGTAAAATCGTAATGGTATTTATTATAAAACAGAAATTAATTTCACTGTTAATATTTTCTAATCTATATAAACTTGACTGCAATTATATTACCTTCACTGTCGAACTCTCGCCTTACAGATCACCACCATCAACTCGGCAAATTTTTCAGTCGAACAAGCTAAACCCCAGCTTTCCGAACAACCTTTGACGCTGCACTTGACTGGCACTTCGGCCAACCTTAGCCGCTCTCCTAATCGCGATGCTACAGGCGACGAATCACCTCCATCGCTGCTATCACACGAGTGCCACAAACCCAATATCAGTCGATGCCCTAACCTTAGCACGTCGAAGTGAATGCATCGCCTTTCCCAGATTCGTGACCCTCCCTTTTGCTCGAGAACATTGCGACCGCTACCTGCCTCCACCCTCTACAATCGCGACCATCAATCCGAAGACCTAAACCCATGTGAACGAGCACCTCGGTTCACAATTTCGAACCATCATTCGACGATGAATCTCAAACCCCTGCTCTTCGCTAATCACGACAACCCAGCAGCACTTCATCGTTGTCGCGCTCGCCTATGCCTCCAGACATCGTGATTTTCCACTTGCGAACCTCGTCACTTTCAATCTCGAACGCGGCCCCGTACGCATGTCACAGCCTCGCGAAACCCTAACTCACGTCGTTGCCTCACGCGATTTGATTTTGGGATTTGAACTGGAGAGTATGGGTTTTGATAAGTTTAAAAGATGAAGGGGGATCGGTGAAGAAAACTGGGAATTGATTGTAAAGCTCGGCCATTGTTTGTTTCGAACAAAAGAAGATTTTCTTTCTTAGATTTAAAACTGTTGCGTGATGATTTAAAAAGAGATGGGGAGGCGAGATTTTATCAGAGAAGAGAATGGTTTTCACGATTCCTCACCGTGTTCTTCTGCGTGAATTTAGGCGTGATAATTGGAACGAAACGTGCTATCTCTGACTATCAATTTAAATTTAAATTAAATTTGAATTTGATTAAATTCAAATGCGTTTAAGTGTCGTGTGCTCACAGAACAACTCCGAAAAGTATGAAATTGGAAATCCGACAATAATACAATATTCCGGACCCAATGGAACTGGTTTCGTCGAATTCCGAGACTGTTTGAAAAATGACTATTTTTAAATATCGGTTAAACGATATAAATTTCAAAACTGATCAAACAGTCTTAAAATTCAATTCTGAAGCTCCTATCATCTTCAGTATTATCAATACGAATTTTAAAAGCTTTCGAAATATTTTTCTTCAACTTTAAATTGAAGATTCAAATTTTTATTCAATTCAATAGATTAAATTTTATAATTTAATCGCCAAACTCAAAGTTTTATCGGGAATTCAAATTAAATTATCGTTCAAATATTTAAAATAAATTAAATATTCCCAATTTAATTCGTTCAAAATTCTGGGTCGTTACAAACTTCCCCCCTTAAAAGAATTTCGTCCTCGAAATTACAAGTTAGGAAAAATGGTCCTTAACTCGTCTACTATTTTTCAACATCCAAATAGTTTTATCAAATTTTTCAAAACAAATCTTTCTACTAAAGATTCGTTATCAATTCTACTAACTTTCCAACTTCAATTATAGGTTTCAAACAACATTGTTTAACTTAACAATTCAAATTTAAGTTTAAATTCAAATTTAAACTTTCAAAAATTTCTCAAAAATTTTCTAACGCCCTAAATTTTCGAAAAATTTCGCCAGCGTCTCCTTTGCGCGGCTAATACGGCACGACTACAAAACGTCCCTACGGACTCTCAGATTTCAAAAAGAAAAAGAAAAAGCCAAGCGGCTAGAGAGAAATCATCAAAAACTCATATTATAATTCAAATACATACCTTTTTCGAGAAATTCGAATTATCTGTGAAATCAAATTCAATTCCTTTATACCTGTATATCCTACTAGCCATTATATCTAGTTACATATATTCAAACCATTTCGTACATTCAATTACAAAATTTTCAATATAACTGCTTATATCATCATTACTTCACTATTGAAGTTACACCTATTCAATTTTGTTCAATCTTTACATTTCAAACTTCATTTGAATTTACTTTACCATTTCAATTCAATTCAATTTGGATTCTATTTATCTCCTGAATATTGAATTTTATCGATCAGTTTCAATTACTAATTCATTTCTAATTCTAATCCACTTACAAATTCAAATCTGCTTTCAACATTCAGTTTCAATTTCAGTTTTATCTTCATTCAATTAGCTTCACTTACTAATTTTAGTTTAATACTTCACAATCCAATTCAAATTCAGTCTTACATTCTTACAAATTCAAAATGAATCTTAACATTTCAATTTTATTCTCTTGCGCTTAAAATCGCAATTTTATTTGTTTGTTCTCACATTCTTTCATTTTCAATTCGAATCCCAATTTTATTCTTTTGTTCAATTATCAACTTAGAAAAATTTCAATATCAAGTTTCACTTAAAGAATTTCACTCTTCATTTAATTGATTCACTTATACTTACTTTGATTTAACTTCATTCCTTAAGTTAAATTTATTCGACCAAAATTCAAATTGTATAAGTTATCAACTTAGTTATATTTCATAGTATTCCAGAGTCTTAGCAACATTTCAAAACCATTTTGAAAACAATTCAAATTATCCTTTGAATTTACTAAAACAAAAATCCAAATTTTCAAACAACTTCCATTTAAAATAATTTGGCAGCAATTTCTCTTTTGGAAACTCGAAAATGAACACCAACGATGCCGCGGTCATCATCGAAGTTATTTTCCAGCGACCGAAAAGAGTTTAGAGCTCTCATCTCTTCCAAAATACTTTTCAAATCCTTTGAAATCCATTTTCAAATCAAAAAGAAATTAAACTTTTCAAATCTCCAAAATTTTCAGATTCTTTTCAAAACATTTCCAAAAACTTCTCTGGAATTCCGTTTTAAATTACAATTCACATTTATAATTTACATTCTTAAATTTCATTTATATGTGAATTAATTTCTTAACTTTGGAGTTACGATTTTAATTTCTTATTCAGTTTTAGTGATGATGGATTAATATTATCACTTCTAACAACCATGCAACCATATACTATAGTAATTCATAGAAAACATTTCTTTTCTATACAAAATAGTTTGGGTAAAATTATTTCATTTACCCCATTTTAAAATCAATACTGTGTCGGTTTATCTTGTTTAAGAGTTTAGAAACCCCTATCGATTACAGTTAGCTAGACTGCACCGACCAGAATCTATAAACAATCAACCGATAAGTCAACACAATATAAAACAATTTCATATTCAAATAACAAATACGCGCTCATATCTATTATTACACTCAACTCATTCTAGAGTACTACTGACTCTATCTCTAATGAGTAACACCCAACAGAGCAGGGTTGTCGCTTAACCATATGCTCTGATGCCAAATGTAACATCCCTAAATTTTCGACTTTCGAAAATTCAACATCGATACTCACTTTATCGACTGCTGAGCCATCGAATGCCGGAACCCGGAAAGTTATGGTTTTAAGAAAGAAGAAATAGTAGAAGAAGAAGAAGATAGAAGAAAAAGAGAAGAAAGAAAGAAGAACATCATCAGAAAACACATCAGAACAGAAAACAATATCAGAATCTTACACATCGCAGCGGAACAATATATAATAGATAAATGAATAATCTTTAAAATAAAGAACTATATCATTTTATACATACATCAATCATCAGAGTCAATATACAACAATGGACAGTTATATAACTTGTCCTTATACAGAGTATACAGCGGAATAAATACTATCAGATACAAATACTACGTCTCGTCCTCCAGCTTATCTCCAAAGCTCCAGAATATCCAGAATATCCTGATAATATAACTCTAGGCTGCCCGTGTGGAAATTGGTGGGCACCCAGAGTTTAGAAGGGAACAATAAACTCCGAGTCAGTCATGGTGACTGGTGTGAGATCGTAAAACAGTTATTCTTTAAAATAAACAACAGGATAATTTTAAAGTCAATTCGCAATGCTTTTGGAAAATGAAACTACCATAAGACCTCCCACCACACACACAATGCAAACGCAGAATTGGAGGAGATTTCTTCTTATGATAGTCAAAGATGCTTGATACGCAAAATCAAATCATTTTGATATTATTATTAGTGCATAGTGTAGAAAACATTTCGAAAGTATAATATTAATCTTAGCCAGCATAGGCATTCCGCACTTATGCCTACTATAGCTACCATCCAAACAGTGGTGACCACCATAAGTGAATGATAGGTTCTACAACTAAAACCGTACAAGATCGTATTGTTTCTTTGGATTTCCAACAAATGGTCAGGCTAAGGAACTTCCTATCCACGATGGGTACGTCCCTGGAATAGACGACCCGAGAATCTAACGTTACGGTTAGATCTCTGCCAACACAAGGCCGGGTTACCTCTGCAAAAATAGGTAACTACTGACACGCATATGCCATCCCCCGATCGTCACCGATCTTCCCGAGGATCCCCGATTCGCAACAAACCACATAGATAATAATAATGCAGTAACCACAGAGGTTAAGTATCTGGGCTCCATACCATGATACCACCTTTATCCAGAAGGAATGACATACACTAAGGGGCGCTACTCCCTAGAACCTTGCTGCATCCTTCCTGTTTCGACCATTTCCGGGGTGTGAGGCTCGATGAAGTCTCGTCCACAAAGCTACGCTTTCTACAAAAAGCCCTGCTTCGGGTCAAACAAAATGATCAACCTATGATCACAAAGATATAAGATCAAACAAATGATCATATCACAAATGACCAAACACTGATCATTTCACAGCAACACTCAGTATGCCACGTTACCAAATTGGGATATATCGCTGATAAATTTCAACTACACAACCTCTGAGCTCGTACGTCTCAGAGAAGGGTGTTAAGCTAAGAGAATAAATTCTCCGCCACCAACAGAAATGTATTTGAAAGAAATCAGCTTTATATCTCAAATTGTAACGTCAGACACACAATCCATACAAGTCTGTTCCGGGATCGAACAGAACCGAAGGCACTTCTCACGAAGCCCTTGCACATCCGGATAAATTTCTGATCACGTCGGGACTTCCCGTCACTAAGGGTGATAAAACCTCTAAATCGAAGATCAGTCGATGTAGAGTAACTCGACGGTAATCCTTTCGTTTTCAAAAATATCCGGTCTTCAACACCGGTCTTCAAATGCGATTCATAACGACGTATCACATATTCGGAATGGGTTATACGACCCCATGGTCCTTTCCCGGTTAACCCGAATAGTGAGCGTTTATTCAAAAATAAGTGTGGCATTCAAATTCATCCAATTCACAACAAATACCTATCTAAAGGTAAATATTGATAGTCGGTTATTTAACTATCAATAAAGATGCGCAACATCATCAGATTCCAAATAATTTTCCAAATTATTTTATCTTCAAAAATATCTTTACAAGATATAAAATTTCCACACTTAACCATTTGAAAACAATTTCAAATATTCACATTTCATTTTATCTTCGAAGATAAAATCTCAAAACAGTTTATTTCATATTGGAAAAAGCATTTCCATACTTATTTAATAACAAGTATTTCACAAATCTATTTATTTTCAACATTTGAAAATATTCGATATACTTAAATCAAATTAAGTATATACTCAATCTTTAAGGAAATCATTCTCTTTAAACACATTTATTTGAGTCAAAACGAATGTTACGTAAAACATCGTTACGACGACTCAAAATCACTAGTATATGGATTCGGATTTTAATAGATATATAAATCCCAATACTACATCAAAACATTTCCTTTCGGAAATCATTTACTATAACAACAGTGTTATAGTCCATCATTTCCTTAAATTTCTCGAAAACGTCTATTTCAACAAGAACTGTTGAAATCTATGTTTTCGATATTCAACACATTTTTAAAACATCGTTAAAAACAATTTAACTTCATTTTTAAAATATCATTTCTTCAAAAATGAATCCGTTTTATTCAATAATATATTCACTGTCCAAAATCGTGAATATATCTTCTTTAATAATCTTCCATATTCAATTTATCAAATTCAATCTATTTCGAATTTATAAACACGTCTATAAATTCTATTTCCATTTATAAAAACTACAATTTATAAATCTTCTTTATTAACTAGTTCAATTCGTAACTCAATTTTTATACTAACGGTCCACCTTATAAGTTAATACTTATAATTCATTTATTTTCAAAAATCATTCTTTTAAAACTTTACAATTGTAAAGTTCATCCCTTTATAAATCGTTTTAACATCATTTCCATTTTAAATTCACATTCCCTTATTTCAATTTGGATTCATTTTTCCAAATATTCACTTTTGAATCTAAAATCGGATTTCAACTTAATTTCTAATTCTACTTTAACTCCAAATCAATTACAAATTGATTTCTAAATTTATTTTCACTACTAAAATAAATTCTTATTCTTTTCAAATTATTCAATATCCTGTTTTTAAATGGATTCTTTAAATTGAAGTCATTTTACATTTACTTCCCAAATCGTTTCAATTTACCAAGTAAATTTCAAATCGGATTTCCAACTTATCTTCTTTTAAATAAATTCCTTTTTAAGAAAATAAATCTCAATCGTTTCTTTCAATCTATTTAAAAATCCAAATTCTTAAATTAAATTCTTCAATTTATACTCACGATTATGCGAAATTCATTTATTTAACATTTTCACTTTATTCTGGAAATAAATTCGATAAGATTATAAAAATTAACTTTTTATACTTTAAAATTCCTTTCTTCGAATTCATTAAATTTCTAAAATCAAATTCACTTAAAAATTTCTATTTTTATTTCCAAAAATTCAATTTCGTTTATTTTTGGAATCCAATGATATCAAACATCCATTCAGCTAAATTTTAGCTTTCAACAATTTTCCAGACATCAATATGGTCGATAACATCAATATAATCATTCACATATCCATATCACAGTATAAATAAATTCAATCAATGTGAGGGGTCCAGTTGGATCCCTCCAACCTGTTTCCCTGCATCCAAAGACGTTAGCACAATACCAATTCCGTTCCAGTACGGAATTATCGCGGTATATAGGTTTTTATAAATCCGCTTACTAACGGCGCAATAGGGTCTCATCCGCTATACGAGGCGGGAAATCATCAATCCAATATATACATATGCCAATATGTATATACTGCTATATATATAGATATATCCTAAAATATCTAATAGCACAATCCACATAGCAATCATATCAAACAATCAATAACTGCAATCAATTCTTGAGTGAGAAAAATCTCACCTTAGATTTTATTTTGCCATCCATTTTCTTTTCCGGCTTGTTTCCCTTGATTTATACCTTATATAACAATTTATATAAATTTATTAATATTCGAACCAATCGAATAATTTAAACTTCATTTGATAAATTAAATTAACCAATGATTTTTCTTCTTGTCTTTCTCTACTGTAAAATCGTAATGGTATTTATTATAAAACAGAAATTAATTTCACTGTTAATATTTTCTAATCTATATAAACTTGACTGCAATTATATTACCTTCACTGTCGAACTCTCGCCTTACAGATCACCACCATCAACTCGGCAAATTTTTCAGTCGAACAAGCTAAACCCCAGCTTTCCGAACAACCTTTGACGCTGCACTTGACTGGCACTTCGGCCAACCTTAGCCGCTCTCCTAATCGCGATGCTACAGGCGACGAATCACCTCCATCGCTGCTATCACACGAGTGCCACAAACCCAATATCAGTCGATGCCCTAACCTTAGCACGTCGAAGTGAATGCATCGCCTTTCCCAGATTCGTGACCCTCCCTTTTGCTCGAGAACATTGCGACCGCTACCTGCCTCCACCCTCTACAATCGCGACCATCAATCCGAAGACCTAAACCCATGTGAACGAGCACCTCGGTTCACAATTTCGAACCATCATTCGACGATGAATCTCAAACCCCTGCTCTTCGCTAATCACGACAACCCAGCAGCACTTCATCGTTGTCGCGCTCGCCTATGCCTCCAGACATCGTGATTTTCCACTTGCGAACCTCGTCACTTTCAATCTCGAACGCGGCCCCGTACGCATGTCACAGCCTCGCGAAACCCTAACTCACGTCGTTGCCTCACGCGATTTGATTTTGGGATTTGAACTGGAGAGTATGGGTTTTGATAAGTTTAAAAGATGAAGGGGGATCGGTGAAGAAAACTGGGAATTGATTGTAAAGCTCGGCCATTGTTTGTTTCGAACAAAAGAAGATTTTCTTTCTTAGATTTAAAACTGTTGCGTGATGATTTAAAAAGAGATGGGGAGGCGAGATTTTATCAGAGAAGAGAATGGTTTTCACGATTCCTCACCGTGTTCTTCTGCGTGAATTTAGGCGTGATAATTGGAACGAAACGTGCTATCTCTGACTATCAATTTAAATTTAAATTAAATTTGAATTTGATTAAATTCAAATGCGTTTAAGTGTCGTGTGCTCACAGAACAACTCTGAAAAGTATGAAATTGGAAATCCGACAATAATACAATATTCCGGACCCAATGGAACTGGTTTCGTCGAATTCCGAGACTGTTTGAAAAATGACTATTTTTAAATATCGGTTAAACGATATAAATTTCAAAACTGATCAAACAGTCTTAAAATTCAATTCTGAAGCTCCTATCATCTTCAGTATTATCAATACGAATTTTAAAAGCTTTCGAAATATTTTTCTTCAACTTTAAATTGAAGATTCAAATTTTTATTCAATTCAATAGATTAAATTTTTAATTTAATCGCCAAACTCAAAGTTTTATCGGGAATTCAAATTAAATTATCGTTCAAATATTTAAAATAAATTAAATATTCCCAATTTAATTCGTTCAAAATTCTGGATCGTTACAGTACGTGGCCTAGATCACCGTACCGAGGATCACTCCCAATCCCCTGCAACACAAGGTCGGAACATCCCTTACTGGATAATTCCCGCACAAGATACCTCACGGTTGGGATCAGCAACCGCACCACTAAGTCGAAAATAGAAAGGGACATCTAGACAGAGGTAATCTTGTCCTACTTGGGTGCTACCCACTAACCTTGCTGCACCTCCCCTGTTTTAGCCATTCCCGGTTTGTGAGGCTTGAGGCTACGATTACCTTTAAAAAGAACACATCTATCTTAGAATGCTCATCGTCCACCTGACGATGTGCTGAAAGCATTCAATCCATACAAGTTCGTTCCGGGTTCGAACGAAACCGAAGGCATTATCTCGTTACACTTGTTTTGGAATCACCCTCAGAGTTAACGACAATAACCCTTGCACTCTGAATCTTCATCTTCACTTGATTCACGACCTATCGTTAATTTGGATCGATGTGGTATTCGGGTCTCCAGACCTGGAAATCCGGTATACGGAAACCCGATCCCGGTCTCATCGAAATCCAAAGCGTATCTTTTAAGGCCAAGTTGTTTTAAAGGTTAAAACAATTTAATTTATTATCTTTATTCACAAAGGAAGATAATTTACAACAGATAATCAACATTATCAGATAATCCATACAATTCAACTAACATCCATATCATACAGCATATATCTCATCAGAGATATCAATCAATGCCAAGTATTCAATACTATCACTCATTCATAAGTAATGATTTATATCATCTCTAATTAATTTAAAGTGAATTAAATTAATTACTTTATTTTATAAATCCTGCTTACTTAACCATTAATTAATTACAATTAATTAATAAATTATCCTCTAATAATTCATTTTAATTAATCATCTTGATTAATTATCTTTTGATTACATTCAAGTAATTTATTCTCAATTAATTACTTAAATTAATTATCCTTAACCACTTATTGTAATTAACCTTTAATTACTTCATTAATTAATTTACTAAAATTAATTAACTTAATCAACTATAATTAATTACATTAATCCTTAATTAATTACATTGATTAATTACTTCATTTATTAATTATTACTTAATTAACCAATCTTAATTACATCATCAATTATATTAATTAATGATCCTTAATTACAACCTAATTATTAATTACTTAATTAAATTAATTACATTAAGTAATTAACCTTTAATTAAACAACATTTATTAATCACCCTTGATTAATCTTCAATCAGTAATTAATTACCCTTAATTACTTTCATTAACTAAATTAATTACTCCTTAATTAATTTCTTAATTAATCCCTTGATTAATTATTCAAAGTAATTAACTCAAATTACTTCTATTAATAAAATCATTTATTCAACTAATTACTTCCAGTAATTATCTTATTATTTACTCCCCTAAATAAACTTATCTTAATAATTACATTAAGTAATTATTATCAAATCATCTCTTGATTATTCTAAATTAATTAAACTTAATTAATTAATTTAACTAAATCAAATTAACTTCAATTAATTACAATAAGTAATTAATTCTTAATTACTTCCAATAAGTAATTACATTTAAACAAATTCTATAATTGATTATCTTTAAATTAATTAATCTAATTAACTATTAAATTAATCCTATTAATTAATTATTTAATAATCCATAGTTAATGACTTCATTAACTATTATTTAATTACTTTCCTTAAGTAATTAACTTATATTAATTATTATTAATTCTAAATTAATAAATCTTAATAACCAATTTATTAATCTCTAATTACTAAATTAATTAAGTGTCAACCATAACTTAATTAATATTTAATTACTTATTAATTAATTCCTAACCATTAATTAATATTCTAATTATAATCCTTAATTACAAATTAATTATTCTAATTAATTAATCTTAATCACTAATTAATTAGTTTAAACCATTAATTACCTATTTAATTAATCCAAATGATTAATTAATCAATTAAATTAATTATCCATTAAATTTCCTAATTAATTCAATGAACACAAATCTCTAATTACTTTAAGATAAAACATTTTCTTATCAAAGGTTAAATTATCATTCTTAAATACATTTGAAGACATCCATTTCAAATTAACTTTTAAATTTCATTTTAAATTCTAGATTTAAAATGAATACTAATTTATCTTTTACAATGTTTTAAATAACATTTCTAAAACTCTTTTAATTTACAAGTTAAAGAAATACTCATTTATAAAGAAGTTTAAAAGGTTCTAAACAAATTCATATTTAAATTTATAAAACTTATTTATTTCCAATCTAAAATTCAAAACCAAACTTGAATTCATATATTAAAAACTTTGATTTCAAATCCTGTCTTAATATTTCTTCATAATTTAAATTCAGTTTAAATTTAAACTGACAGGCTTTTAAAAACCTGGCAACACATAATTACCCGAGACCTTACAAAATTACTTCGAGTCGCATACCTAAAAACTTCGAGCATCACTCGAAACAATTCGAGAAAAACTCGAGCCACACTCCTCTGTAAAAACAGACTTCACCCAGACAATCTTCGATCTCGTGCACGTGCACATCCACCAGCGGCAACTCCGGTCATCGACGACGACTCCACCATCTCGACGTTCATCCCTACACCATATCACGATCGCGATTTCTTCGATCACTGCTCGAATTCGAAATCGAGCCTAAATCCAAAACCAGGAACTAGACAACATTTCCCAAAGCCTGTCAACATCTCTTCGCCTTCGAAATCTCGACCACCAGAACGCCAGTGACTTCGGCGACGAGTTCATCTACGTCACGACTATCAATTCCCAGAGTTTCGTCGAACTCGATCCATCCTAGACGAAATGATGCTCGATTTCTCTAGACTGGTAATAACTAGGTTTAAAATTTTAAAACTTAAATCATTTCTTCCTCACTGCCTTGATTCTATTTCTAATAATTTTCCTTATATCCATGATCATTCCACTACCACTACTAAAGATTTCAAACTTCCAATTTCACTGAGATGATCAAAATCACCAGAACTTCATCTCTAACATAAACCAGAACTGCTCTTATTATACTAGACTAAAAACTATGATATTAATGTTAAAAATCATGTTATAGCCTATCTATTCCATATATAATCCTGAATCTATTAATTACCCAGTTCGAATTTTTACATTTTATAACATGCACTGTTATTTTAATTTACAGAGGCACTCAGGCTAAAGTTTTGACTTAATTAAAACTTTTAAACTTTAGTTTATTACAAATCAATCATATTTTGTTTGTAAATTTTGTCCTTACAAAACTAGATACAGAGGTAAGAGATTTTTAAAAGAATTTCTTAAGTCTGGGCAACAAACAGAACAGAGAACAATATCATACATGCACACTTATATACATTCATGTATATTCAAAATCATCTACAAACATTCACATCCAAACACTATTTATCACAGAATTAAACATGCATCATAATTACTTAAGTTAATTTAAGTAAGAATGTTACTCACCTGATTAAAGATGAAACAGAGGCAGACTTAAGCTTTGAAATAGCTTGGAACCTTAAACTTTAATTACTGGAAAATGATTTGATCTTTTAAAACTTGAAACTGAAATGCTTTAAATCCCCAGAAGCTTTGCATGCTACTGAAGCTTGATTACAGACAGTCTTGAAGAACAAATGCAGGCTTCCAGATGAAGAAAATGCAGATTTGTTTCCTTTTGAAAAAATGATTTGCAGTCTTCTTTAAAAAAATAAGTTACAGGCTTTTGAATTTTGATTTCAGGTTTGTGAGGAGTTGATTTCGAATTTAGTTAGAGAAATGGTTTGAGTTTTGTTACAGGCTGGAGTTTCTTGGTTTTTTATTAGAGAAAATAGAAAAGTAATAAAGAGGGGAAATGTTATGTATTTATAAAGGCTGAAAATATGATTTAATAAAAATAAAAGAAAATGAAAACTTAATGACACTTGTTAAAATTTCTCAACATTTGTCATCTTGAATTAATATTTACTTAACACATGTTATTTGGCTACTTAATGTGTTAACACATGTCATTTAAGTAATATCCTTTTAGTTTAAATGTAAATAAAAGCTTTAGATAATGACACTTGTCATTTAAGTAATTACTCATATTTATTTATTTTAAAATTATTTAAAAAGCCTTTTTCTTATTTATTTAAACACTTATCTATATATAATTCTATTTTAAAGAGAAACCAAAAACTAATTATATTTATAAATAAAAGTTTATACAAATATTTTAAAATCCAAAACAATTTAAATATATATTCTTTTGAATTTCAATGCTTAAATTCAAATTGAAATCAAATTAAATCCTAAGATTCAATTTAAAAGTTAAGTTATATATATATATTTACATACACTATTTATTCAATTTAAAAATAACAATTCCTTTTAGCATTAAAATTCATACATTATACTTATTATTTGAAAATAACATATTTGATATTAAATAATTTATATAAGAGATTATATTGTCAAGAAATATTTAAAAAGAAATAAAACAAACCATTTTTGTAAATCTTATTTATTTAAATTTAAGTTAAAATATATCTTAAACTAATAAAAATATTTACTTAAAGTATTTTAAAACTATAAAATTACTTATTTAAATATCTTTGAAAAGTCCAGATTAAATTAAATCTAAATTTCCAATTTACCAAAGCTTCTATTAAAATATATACAAATAAATATATATATATATTCAAATAGAAAATATCTTATTAGATTTTAAAAGATAAAATTACCAATTAATACTAATTTAATCAGATTATTAAATTAAATTCAAATTTTATTATCAAGGATCATCCATATCAATTTAATTATTCAACAGATTATTAAATTGATATTGTTAAAATTTCCAGGATATTACATTAATTAATTACATTGAAAGAACTGAGAGGTAAAGGCCTTGTGAGGGTTGGTTGCGAGTCGAGAGGCTGGCCGTAAAAGCAAATTCGAGGTATCATTGTATGCCACGGTGGGTCTGGGATGGTTGCAAAGCCTACCGGTCGCCACTACCTCGGGTCGTCACACGTGGTATCAGAGCATTAGGTTGAGCGAATACCTAAGCTCTGGAGTGGTGTCTATCATGAGAGAACGTATTTGTAATTTTTATATAACTATATATATATATATTCTACCTATCTGTTGGGTTACCCGTACAGGTTCTCCAATATAAGATATAAAGGTAGATTGGGTGGTGGTGTTTGTAACACGACTATTACCTATAATAGGAGTTTGAGTGTTGAGGTTGGAAGTATTTGACGAGACTGTAGACCCAATACCGTCTCGAGTGAGCTTTGCTATGGTGTAGAATTTCATCGATCTCTGAAGGTAACCTGTTAAGGTTCGGAGTTTATCTTTGAAGTGTGGATGAGTAGAGTTGGATCTGTCGATGAGGCAGAAGTGAGTAATGGTACCTTGATACCTCAAGTAATAGTAGTTGTATGATGAGATACAGTGACGATGGATGTTCCTGAAGATGTTTTCTTTGGAACAAGATTAAGGAAGTGTGAATGCTTTGGTATTGTGGCTGAGTTCAGCATGGTGTTTCTGTTTGGTTTGGAGTTCGAGTTTCTCGAAGATCTTTGGAATAGGAAGTCCTTGGCATCAGTGTCAGCAGTGCAGCTCGGAGTATTCCGTGATGGCAGGAAGTTTTCTGGATGAGCAGTTTTTCTGGAAGTGAAGTTCAGAAGCAGTAAGAGTAAATCCATTTCTTCGATAAATTGGATAAATAAGTGTAAGCTGTTCTGATTAGTAAAGAGAGGACAGTTTTCTTTAAAATAGAATTATATATAGATAAGTGTTTAAATAAATAAGAAAAAGGCTTTTTAAATAATTTTAAAATAAATAAATATGAGTAATTACTTAAATGACAAGTGTCATTATCTAAAGCTTTTATTTACATTTAAACTAAAAGGATATTACTTAAATGACATGTGTTAACACATTAAGTAGCCAAATAACATGTGTTAAGTAAATATTAATTCAAGATGACAAATGTTGAGAAATTTTAACAAGTGTCATTAAGTTTTCATTTTCTTTTATTTTTATTAAATCATATTTTCAGCCTTTATAAATACATAACATTTCCCCTCTTTATTACTTTTCTATTTTCTCTAATCAAAAACCAAGAAACTCCAGCCTGTAACAAAACTCAAACCATTTCTCTAACTAAATTCGAAATCAACTCCTCACAAACCTGAAATCAAAATTCAAAAACCTGTAACTTATTTTTTTAAAGAAGACTGCAAATCATTTTTTCAAAAGGAAACAAATATGCATTTTCTTCATCTGGAAGCCTGCATTTGTTCTTCAAGACTGTCTGTAATCAAGCTTCAGTAGCATGCAAAGCTTCTGGGGATTTAAAGCATTTCAGTTTCAAGTTTTAAAAGATCAAATCATTTTCCAGTAATTAAAGTTTAAGGTTCCAAGCTATTTCAAAGCTTAAGTCTGCCTCTGTTTCATCTTTAATCAGGTGAGTAACATTCTTACTTAAATTAACTTAAGTAATTATGATGCATGTTTAATTCTGTGATAAATAGTGTTTGGATGTGAATGTTTGTAGATGATTTTGAATATACATGAATGTATATAAGTGTGCATGTATGATATTGTTCTCTGTTCTGTTTGTTGCCCAGACTTAAGAAATTCTTTTAAAAATCTCTTACCTCTGTATCTAGTTTTGTAAGGACAAAATTTACAAACAAAATATGATTGATTTGTAATAAACTAAAGTTTAAAAGTTTTAATTAAGTCAAAACTTTAGCCTGAGTGCCTCTGTAAATTAAAATAACAGTGCATGTTATAAAATGTAAAAATTCGAACTGGGTAATTAATAGATTCAGGATTATATATGGGATAGATAGGCTATAACATGATTTTTAACATTAATATCATAGTTTTTAGTCTAGTATAATAAGAGCAGTTCTGGTTTATGTTAGAGATGAAGTTCTGGTGATTTTGATCATCTCAGTGAAATTGGAAGTTTGAAATCTTTAGTAGTGGTAGTGGAATGATCATGGATATAAGGAAAATTATTAGAAATAGAATCAAGGCAGTGAGGAAGAAATGATTTAAGTTTTAAAATTTTAAACCTAGTTATTACCAGTCTAGAGAAATCGAGCATCATTTCGTCTAGGATGGATCGAGTTCGACGAAACTCTGGGAATTGATAGTTGTAACGACCCAGAATTTTTGATAATTAAAATTCAAATATTTAATTGATTTTAAATATTAATAAATGAATTTAGAAGTCGAATGATTTATTTTTCGAATATTGGATAATTTAATCGATAAATTTAATAGTGAAATTCCAGAGATAATTGAAAATCGTGTTTGGAATGATTGTAAATGATTTGGAAAATTTTATTTAATCATACTGGAGTTATAGAAAGGTTATAGAACTTTTAAAATTGAATTTGGAGTTAAATTGTGAAAATTGAATATTTTAATATTTAATTATCGACTGTAAAAATAGCCAATTTTCGAACAGTCTTAGAATTGAACGAGACCAGTTCCATTGGATCCGTAATAGTTTATTATTATCGGATTTCAATTTTTGTATCAAACGGAGTTGTCGTTTGACCGTGGCAGCTCGAAACGCATCGATATCGTTTTAATTTTAAATCGTCGAGTTAAAATAGTCATTTTTCAAAAAGTCTCGGATTTCGACGAAACTAGTTTCATCGGATCCGTAATGTGATATTATTGTAAGATTTCAAATTTCGTAATTTTTGGATTTACCGTTTGTCCGGGGCAAGCCAAAACGCCTCGAAATCGATTTAAATCGATTTAATTTAATTTGATCGTTTATTGTCATATCTCACACATACGATCGAATTAGCTTTCGAAACCTGTTCCATTGCGTCCGGAATGCGGGATAAACCCCAGAAACGCCAGTCACCGCGCGTAAATCGAAGTTCGAAGATTCCGGAATGAATAGTGTTCGGTAGAAAATCTATTAAAGCACCATCCTCTTCACATTTTTATCAAAACCCTAATTATTATACGTAGCCGCCACTTTTGTTTCGAATGGCCAGAAATGCTCGTCATTCTCCCTTCAATTCCATTCAATCCATCAACAATTTGCTAAAATCTCCAACTACAATATTGTGGAGCATAGGAAGATCTTCCGATCCATACGGATATGATGGGTTCTAGAGCAGCGTAGTGGGCGTTTGGTGGCCGCGTTCATGCTCATCCTAGGCACGAATTCCAAGAAATAGAGAGGGCCGGGCTTCACTATCTCCTAGCCGATGGTGGCTCGCGAGGAAGGCTTCGATTTGACGGTGGTGTGATGGGGTTTCGTCGACGTTAGGGGGGTGCGGTGATGATGGTTTCGAACGGCATGGGTTACGTGAAAACCTGGAGGAGCATACGTGAGAGGGGAGAAGGGGAAAGGGGCGGCCCAGATTTTCTTTTGCTAAAATGATCGGCAGATGTGAGTTTGGGCAAATAAATAAAATAAAAGTTGTAAATAAATTATAATATGATTTGTATAACTTTGAAATATCATATCTGTTTGCTGCAAGGTCAGAAAATGACGAAACGAAGTGCATTGGAATCGTATTTGCGAATACTTCGCGATGCAACTAATTTGGAGTCGTTTGGAGCTAGTTTGAATTTCGGGTAAAATTAAACGGCTGTTTAATTTCATTCGAAATAAACGCTGAAATCAGAATTTAAAATCAAGGTGAGATCTTCTCACTCAAATTGAATGTGGAATTTTTACAGTTATTGATTTGATTGATATGATTGCTATTCGATGTGATATTAGATATGATAGGATATATCTATATATATAGCAATATATACATATTGGCATATGTATATATTGGATTGATTGATTTCCCGCCTCGTATAGCGGATGAGACCCTATTGCGCCGTTAGTAAGCGGATTTTTATAAAAACCTATATACCGCGATAATTCCGTACTGGAGCGGAATTGGTATTGTGCTAACATCTGTGGATGCAGGGAAACAGGTTGGAGGGATCCAACTGGATTCCTCACCGTATTGATTATTTACAGATATTTTGATATATTCTGTTATCATATTGATATATGATATTGACTGTTGTGATGGACTGATTGATGCTGTTGCATCATCGGATTTAGTTTTGGAAATGTAAAAATAACGACTTTTACTTTAAAAAGGTTTTTAAAGTGATTTTTGAAAATATACGTTTTATGGGATTTTTAAATCGATTTATAAACGTAAAATTTTAAAGTTATAAAATTTATAATTTTTAGTGAAATATAACCGAAGTGTCGTTTTTGAAATAAAAGTCGATTTATTTATTAAATGGTTTAAGTTGGGATTTTTGAATAACTATAAACGATTTGTATAGAAAGATTTATAAAATTGATATTTTATAAATCAAAATATTGGACTTATAAAACGAATTTTATAGGTGTTAAAAAGAAGTATAAATGAATTTCATAAGTGAATGAAATTAATAGATTTACATTGTGAAGTTAAAAATGAATGAAGTTGTAGAATAAAGGATTTATAAGTAATTAACTTATAAATTGGATTTTTGCCTTTAAGTGGAATATTGATCGAATTTGTTAATAAAAGAGATTTATTAAATCAAAGTTGTTATGAATTACGAAGATGAATTTATAATCGTTGTTTTATGAATTCGAAAATAAATCAAATTTGATAAATTGAATATAGAAAGTGATTAAGGGAATTTTATCCACGATTTTGGATAGTGGATAATTCTTGAGATAAAAGTGTAGAAAATATTGAAATGTGGTTAATGAAGTATATTCACGATTTTGGATAGTGAATATATTGTTAAGTAAAATGAACTTGTTTTGGGAAAACGATATTACAGAAATGAAGTAATTGTTTTAAAAGATGTTTTAAAACGTGATAAGTATCGAATACATAGATTTCAACATTTATTGTTGAAATAGACGTTTTCGAGAAATAAGGAAATGATGGACTATAACACTATTGTTATAGTAAATGGTTTCCGAAAGGAAATATTTTTGTATGGTATTGGGATTCATATATCTATCTAAATTCCGAATCCCTATACTAGTGATTTTGAGTCGTCTTAACGATGTTTTACGCAACATTCGTTTTGACTCAAATAGATGTTAAAATTTATGATTTCCTTAAAGAATGAAATATATACTTAATATTGATTTAAGTATATCGAATATTTTCAAATGTTGAAAATAAATGATTTGTGAATTACTTATTTTTAAATAAGTATGGGATTGCTTTTCCAAAATGAAATGAAATGTTTTTGAGAATTTATCTTCTTAAAGATAAATCGAAAGTGAATATGTGAAATCGATTGAAAACTGTATATCAGTAGATATTTTGAAAGATATAAATTCACTATGGAATTTATAAAGGAAATGGAAACTGTATAGAAAAATAAACGTTGATTTATTTTTGAAGTGTGGAAATTTTATATCTAGTAAAGATATTTTTGGAAATTAAATAATTTGGGAAATTATTTGGAATCTGATGATGTTGCGCATCTTTATTGATAGTTAAATAACCGACTATCAATAATTACCCTGAATGGATGTTTTGTTGTGAATTGGATGAATTTGAATGCCACCCTTATTTTTAAATAATCGCTCACTATTCGGGTTAGCCGAGAAAGGACCATGGGGTCGTATAACCCATTCCGAATATGTGATACGTCGTTATGAATTGCATTTGAAGACCGGTGTTGAAGACCGGATATTTTTGAAAACGGAAGGATTACCGTCGAGTTACTCTACATCGACTGATCTTCGATTTAGAGGTTTTATCACCCTTAGTGACGGGAAGTCCTGACGTGATTGAAAATTATCCGGATAAGCAAGGGCTTCGTGAGAAGTGCCTTCGGTTCTGTTCGATCCCGGAACAGACTTATATGGATTGTGTGTCTGACGTTACAATTTGAGATATAAAGCTGATTTCTTTCAAATACATTTCTGTTGGTGGCGGAGAATTTATTCTCTTAGCTTAACACCCTTCTCTGAGACGTACGAGCTCAGAGGTTATGTAGTTGAAATTTATCAGCGATATATCCCAATTTGGTAACGTGGCATACTGAGTGTTGCTGTGAAATGATCGGTGTTTGATCATTTGTGATATGATCATTTGTTTGATCTTATATCTTTGTGATCATAGGTTGATCATTTTTGTTTGACCCGAAGCAGGGCTTTTTGAGAAAGCGTAGCTTTGTGGACGAGACTTCGTCGAGCCTCACACCCCGGAAATGGTCGAAACAGGACGAATGCGGCAAGGTTCTAGGGAGTAGCGCCCCTTAGTGTATGTCATTCCTTCTGGATAAAGGTGGTATCATGGTATGGAGCCCAGATACTTAACCTCTGTGGTTACTGCATTATTATTATCTATGTGGTTTGTTGCGAATCGGGGTTCCTCGGGAAGATCGGTGACGATCGGGGGATGGCATACGCGTGTCAGTAGTTACCTATTTTTACAGAGGTAACCCGGCCTTGTGTTGGCAGAGATCTAACCGTAATGTTAGGTTATTTCTCGGGTCGTCTATTCCAGGGACGTACCCATCGTGGATAGGAAGTTCCTTAGCCTGACCATTTGTTGGAAATCCAAACTCCAATACGAACTTTGTACGGTATTAGTTGTAGAACCTGCCATCTAATATGGCAGCTATAGCAAGCATACTATAATGGTACCTATGCTGGCTAAGATTTATATTCTACTTTCGAAATGTTTTCTACACTATGCACTAATAATAATATCAAAAAGAATTTGATTTTTGCGTAGTAAGCATCTTTGACTATCATAAGAAGAAATCTCCTCCAAGTCTGCGTTTGCATTGTGTGTGTGGCGGGAGGTCTTATGGTAGTTTCATTTTCCAAAAGCATTGCGAATTGACATTAAAGTTTCCTTGTTGTTTTAAAGATAACTGTTTTACGATCTCACACCAGTCACCATGACTGACTCGGAGTTTATTGTTTCCCTTCTAAACTCTGGGTGCCCACCAATTTCCACACGGGCAGCCTAGAGTTATATTATCAGGATATTCTGGATATTCTGGAGCTTTGGAGACAAGCTGGATGACGAGACGTTGTATTTGTATCTGATAGTATTTATTCCGCTGTGTATTCTGTATGAGGACAAGTTTATATAACTGTCCATTGATGTGATGTATTGTACTGAGTTGTATAGTGACTCTGATGATTGATGTATGTATAAACTGATATAGTTCTTTGTTTTAAAAGACTAGTGTTTATTTATTATATATTGTTCCGCTGCGATGTGTAAGATTCTGATATTGTTCTGTTTCTGTTGTTGTTCTGTTGTTCTTCTTTCTTTCTTCTCTTTTCCTTCTATCTTCTTCTTCTTCTTCTACCTTTTCTTTTTCTTAAAACCATAACTTTTCGGGTTTCCGGCATTCGATGGCTCAGCAGTCGATAAAGTGAGTATCGATGATGAATTTTCGAAAGTCGAAAATTCCGGGATGTGACATTTGGTATCAGAGCATATGGTTAAGCGACAACCCTGCTCTGTTGGGTGTTACTCATTAGAGATAGAGTCAGTAGTACTCTAGAATGAGTTGAGTGTAATAATAGATACGAGTGCGTATTTGTTAGTGAATATAAAGTTGTTTTATATTGTGATGATTGGTTTGTTGAGTGGTATATGGATTCTGGTCGGTATTGTCCGTACAACTCTATCGATAGGTGTTAACGGTAAAAAGTGAACGCTAACACCCGGTGTGTGTAATAAGATCGTGAAAGCACCACCCGTTGGTACAGGAACAGAATATGAGCTGAAAATAGCAGAAAAAGCAGTAAATGAACAACAGATTTATAGTGGTTCGGCCCGTAATTGAGCCTACATCCACTTTATAGTCTTTTATTGCTGATTTGATTACAATTCAATACAATATCCCTCTAAATATAATACAACTTGATCATGAAACCATTCTTGACTATTAGCTCGATCTTTAATGATAAAACTCGACGAATCCGCGCTGGATGTTAGGAGCTCTTCTCGAAGATCGTTGTTGTGTCTCGAATGCTTGAAGATCTTTGATTGCTGAATGAGAGGAGGCTTTGACAGCGTAACGGCGCTTGGAGAAATGAATGGCCAAAAGTCCCCTCTAAATTGGAAGTGATGGGGTATTTATAGAAGCTGATCTGGACTTAGGAAATTTCTCTAAGTCTTTAAGTCGGCGCCGACTTATAGTAAGTCGCAAGTTTTAAGTCAACCACGAGATAGACATGCGCTGTGTTAACGCTTGAACATCCAAAATGAACAAAGTCATAAGTCGGCAGCGACTTATCATCTGTCGTTGGTCTTAACTCGGAAACTTATGTATCTCGCAAACTTTTAAGTCGGAGCTTTCTTAAGCAGTTAGGTCGGTATGGCTTTAGGTCGGTGCCTTTCCATAACTCGGAGTCTTTCCTAACTCGGCGCCTTTCTTAACTCGACAACCTGTTAAGTCGGCAAACTTTATAAGTCGAATGCTCCTTAACCCGGTAGGTCATAAGTCCACATAGGTCGCAGCCATCCTTAACTCGCAAACCGTTAAGTCGTAGCTCTCTTAGGTCGGCAAGCATCTTGACTCGGCATCCTTCTTAAGTCGGTCTTAACTTCTGAGTCACAGATCTTCTTAAGTCGGCAGGCTCTTAACTCGGCATCCTTCTTAAGTCGGTCTTAACTTCTGAGTCACAGATCTTCTTAAGTCGGCAGGCTCCTAAGTCGGCACAACTCTTAAGTCGGCAGCTCTTCTCAGTAGTTAGATCGGCAACTGTTGGGTCAGAGCTTTCCTTAAGTCGGTTACTCCTTTAGCTTGTTAGGTCGTCTTCTGTCTTAGGTCGGCAAGCACCTTAACTCGGCATACCTTCTTAAGTCATGAGTCGAAAAGGGGTTAACATTTGCCCCTCGAAGTATACGCCTAAACCATAGGTCGTATGCTTCGATTCTCTTAACTCTCTGGTTAGGTCGGAGGCGACTTAACGTAAGTCTTAAGTCGTACATCATGTGTCGATTCGTCTTTCACTGCCCCAGTGAGTAAATAGCTTAAGCCGTCCCTTCTCTTCCTTCACCTGTTCCAGCTTCTTGTGCCGCCATTAACAAAGTTCTTCAATTTCGAATACAAATTCAAGTCCACCACCCAGCGATTCACCCTTGCTATCCAATTGCGTAAGCGTTTTCGATCCTTTTTCACTTCACGTTCGTCATTGAACCATGAATTCTAACCTCCGAGCCCCGAATCGAAATCATACGTCGCGCTTCACTTTGAATCGTGCTGTGATCACTTTATAATCGTCACTAGTTGTTGATGTGATTTACGAACGCATGACAGTAGGTCAGGTTTATAACAGATTGGAGATGTGTTGAATTGTTGTTCCAGCGACTTTGTGATATGAAGGGAACGGTGAAATTCGAGTTGATTGGTGGAAGGAGGTGAAATTTATGGTGGAGGAGAAGTAGCTTGAGACGACTCAAAACATTCATGCGACCTAACTATCTCAGCAGCCCAGTTTTCTCTTGCGACTTAACTATTCGCCGACATAAGCCTTAGGTCGTGGCCGAGCTAGGACTTAGACATTCATGCCGTTCTGACTTGAGACCTTTTGCACGCAGCCCGACTTAACTTATCACACAGCTTCTTATATTAGGTCGTGACCGACCTAGAACTTGGAATAATTTCAACTTATTTTTCACAACAAGGCTATAGGTCGCAGCCGAGTTATGACTTAGAGAATTTCTGGTTGCCTCGAACTATTTTTGTTTCTTTATTCGACCTAAGACTCAGGGACCGCCGACCTAGACCCATAGAGAATCTCTTAAGTCGTCACCGAGTTAATACTTGGGTTTTCAGCAAACTAAGCAGATGACTTTTAAACTTTGCCTGGACTTTGAACTGTTGAACTATAAACCATGTTGCATGTATTTCTTTTTACGGATTGCTTCAATTTTGCAAACTAACAACCCTGCTTAAAACAACATTCACAGAATACTGGGACGAATATACTGTCACTGACTGCCCATATCAAATGACAGATTAGTTGGTAAAGAGAAAGTTAAATTAAATGAATATGAATGAGATGCTGTACAATAACCAATTCAAGTGAAGTATTAAAACAAAATCATAATAGTCAAATGGAACTGACTTGTCTGTATTAACACTGCACTTGATCATTGACAAGTTCTGAAATTCTGTAATCGATAATTTAATTCCAGTTATGCTTGTCTTTTATTTTCATTAGTTTTTGCACAACACTTCACACTTTTAGGGAACGTGCACCTTCACATTTGAACATTCAGCTGATTGTGTAGAATGTCTTCTCCACAAGAAGGAACAGAACAAGCTGAAGATGTATTTCCAGTTGCTATTCCGCTGAACGATCCTCCAGAGAGGTCTCCTACTACCTTGAGCCATAAAGCCTTTCGTCAACTATGCACCCAGTTTGGCATTGCTGAAGCTGACGCTTTGCTTCCTGAAACAAATGATACTGCTGACAGGCCGCCCCATGGCTTCGTTGCAGTTAACCGCCAAATGTGCTTGAGCGGAGCTATCCCCCCATTCAATGACTGCATTCGAGAACTTCTTCTCCAACTATCTATCTCCCCTTTTCAGTTACATCCCAATGGCTACGCCATCTTGCTGGGACTATGCGTGCTTTTTAGGAGAACGCTGGGCCGCTTTCCTACCTTCGGAGAAATTCGCTATCTTTGTACCTTTGCCAAGAATAAAGATCATCCCTCCATTATAGTTGTAAGGAGTGCGAGGAATCGTAAGTTGATCACCGGTCTCCCTGAAAGTGTTCACAGTTTCCTGAGCCCGTTCTTTTATGTCCGCTGTCCTCCTGGGTTTTATGCTATTTGGAGAATAGGGAGTAAGATCACTTGCACTTGTCTCTTATGTTCCTTCAAACTTACCGAAGTTCGGATTATCAAGTGCTAACTTCGATCTTTTCTTTTTCTTTTCAGCACTTCCTTCTCCTTCTAAAAATCTTAGTCACAAAGTGACTTTCGAGAGGCTTATGGCGGTGCCTGTGGAGGAGAGGAGTATCCAGTTTCTATTAGATGATGAACTTTTGCACCAATTTGGGCTTCTACACCCTTCCAGGTCGACTCGAATTCATGAAACTCCTAGCTCTGATGCAGAAACGTCGGCTGCTTCGGGTTCTCAAACAGAGGCGTCAAATGCCCCAGTTTCTGCGGAAGAAGCTGCATCAAAAACACTCGTCATGGATGCTGCTTTGATAAAGTGTTCTGGATCCACTGATGCTGTAGGGTTAGCTGGCAAGTCGGCACTTCCCCCAATTATTGAGGAAGAAGAGAATCTTCGAGCTTCTGAAAAATCAACTGATGTGGAAGTTGAGAAGGAGAAATCTGCCGAATACTTGGGCGATGACACCTTCGATGGCTTGAGTGACATTATGATTACTTCTCAAGAGCTTTTCAAGGATAATATTCCAAAGGCAAACTCTCCTGTCATTGAAGCGACTTCCTCTTTGAAACAGATCTCGACGCCTTCGACACCTGTCGTCTCCGTTCCTGCACTGAAGCGTGGTTTGTAGTTTGACGCGCGTAGTTCGCACGCCGCACACACTTAGGATTTTTTTGCACTTATAAGCATTTACTTTTTCCTTCTGGAAATTTCTAAACTTTACTTCTTTCCTGTTTTCAGATTCTCCGATGGGACGCTCCGGCTCATATTATGACTCATTTCAGCGCCATGGAGGCCGTGGATCCTATGACTTCAGGAAATATCTTGGTGACCAGAGAGAGACAGATGAGGAACGGGCCCAAAGGAAGGCTCAAGAAAAATGGGACTATGAGCAGCGGCAGAGAAGAAGGGATGCTGATCGATACGATTCTTCCTACAAAACTCACGATTCTCATAAGCGAAAAACTTATGATGACAAAGGGAAGACTCAAATTACTGATGAATCGAGCAAACGGTCTAAGCCAAGTGACGCGTCTGCTATTTCTGAAAAGATCAATGCTCCCATTTCTTCTGACATTCCGGCCGGTTCTCCTCCTCTAAAGGAAACTGACATTCAAACCATCATTAACAGGCCACAATATCAAGCTAAAGACGGCCCTCCAACGCTTCAGAGCCGATTTCCGAATTGGTGTCTAAGAGGAGTCCGCTTTGACTTAGATTTGGTTCCCATTGATAAGCAGGCAATGCTGAGAAATGTCGATGCCGTCAAGCTTGATATTGAAAGAATGTCTGGATGGCAGAAGTTGGTTGATGAACTTCAAAGGGTCAACCATCTTAACCTTGAGGCAATGATGACGATGGAGATTGATAAAGCAGAATGGGACAAATGGCGTAAGCAGCATGACGTGGAAATGACGAGTATTGCAGACGACAATGCAAAGCTTGCGTCTGAAGTTAAGCAGCTTAAGGAAAATCTCGCTTCTTCTTCTGCATCATATACTCAAAAAGAAGAAGTCTTTCAGAAGCAGGTGCGGGACGCACATGCTGCACAAAGAGATGTAGAAATGAAGCTTGCCGCCGAACAGCACGTTAAAGAGAAGTACCGCGCAGAAAACGCCGAACTGCGGGAAAAGGTCACCTCCCAGAACATGGAGATTGAGTTACTAAAGTCTCGACTTGCTAAAGCTAAGGCAGCTCGTGATGAGGCTATTACTGGTAGGGTCGCTGCTATTGCCGAAAAAGAAGCGATTGAACAATCACATGAGGCAACGAAAGCAAGCATCAGTTCTACCTTATTCGACTTTTATTTACACTGCGTTCTGGGTCGTGGGAGCCTTGCTTTTCTGGGTCCAGATTATGAAATCACTCTGGCTGAAGTGTGGGAAGCCGCGCTTGATATGTTTAAAGGTGCCGGCTATGATGAAGCAAAATTTGAGGAAGCAAAATTTGAGGCTCGCTATCTTGATGATGAGGCTCGCGCCGCTCTGGTTAGAGGGAAGGAGCAGCTTGCCAGGGCACGGGCTGAATCATTGGGAGAAGAACTCTCGAAAGAGGAAGCTCTTTTAACTGCCCCTGTTCATGCTTCCACTTCGGCTGATGCAAACATTATGGATTCCAGCTCTCATCCTTCACCTCCAGTTGTGACCACTCCTACAGAAGAGGAGGCAATGAAGGACTTTCAGGCTCGGGAATTTGAGATTTATCTTGCCAAACCGGCTTCTCCAGGTAACTTTGACGATTCACGGTCTTCTTTTTTCTCGAGGAATACTAATTTTGATTTCTTTTATTATGCAGTAGTCGCGCCGGAAACTGCACCAATTCTTCCTTCTTCAGCTGCCATTCCTTCTTCTCAAGTTACTCCTCTTCCAGCTTCTCAACTAGGTTCACAGGAAGAACCGATAGCAGCCCTTCAAGGTTTGGACGAACCATCTGCTTCCGAAGAACAGAAAGCAGGAGATCTGGAAGATAGCGAGAAGACCCCGGAGCGGTCTTTCGACTACGACACAAAACTTTCTACATTTCTTACTCCGGGGAGTGAATCTTCTTCCAAGAAGAAGGGGAAACGTGCGGTTTCGAAGAAAGGAAAGAAGAGTTCTACTGCTGCTGGAGATGAGGCAGAGATTGATCCGGCTGAGTCTCTTTCTCCTTCTTCTCCAACGCGGCCTACGAAGCTAATTACCAGGCCGGGTAAAAGTTCCAAGGGTGGGAAGAAGGGGAAATGAGTTTGATTTTGCATTTTCTGCTTTTTGTATTGACCGGGGATTGTGCGGATTCCGGTCTCCGCTTCTTTTTGTAACCTGTACAATGTAAAAATTTCTCATAGTGTTGAAATAAATAGATATTTTTCTTGTACAAATCCTTGTGTATGTAGGAATACATCTGTTTTTCATTTGAAGTGTAGAGTAAATGATTCTTTTTGCTTGTACAAATTTTTGGTCTGTGTTTCAAGAACGCACTTACTCCACATCTTTATTACGTGATATTACAATGAACTTGTGGTATGTTGCTCCCATACCACAAGTATATTGTAATATTTCTTGATTTCACAAGACCGATACTCTTATTTTAGAGAATAACTTTCCACTTTTTCAGGGAAGAATTATTCTGCTTTTAATAGAGTATATCTTGTCTTTGGAGAAATCTTTATTTTCTTTTTCTTCCTGAAGAACATTTCGACTTCTGGGAATGATCACTTTTATTTGTTTGAAAGTGAATTTTCCTGCGCAGTGAAATGAGCTTCCGCAGAAGGTTTTGATTTTTGTGCCCCAGTAAAGGGTTTATTTTTGGTACTTCAAGCAAGGTGAAGTACGCCTCTGAGGAGGTCTTTTGGTCTCTGAAGAGAAGCAATTTTGGCATTTTAACTCTGGTGAAGTGTGCCTCCGAAAAGGGCTTTTGCCTCCGAAGAGGGCTTGTGCCTCCGAAGAGGGCTTGTGCCTCCGAAGAGGGCTTGTGCCTCCGAAGAGGGCTTGTGCCTCCGAAGAGGGCTTGTGATTTCCTGGAAGTTACTTTCTCATGGTCGGAAGGGTCCACGAGACAAACGCAAGTTGCTTGATTGGATGTTTGTTTGTACAAACGATCGCAATCAATTAACGAGGTACACCTTCGGTGGTCCTACCAATCTTTTTGATTGAGTAAAGCACTCCCATTTATTGGCGTGCCTCGTTAGAGGGCTTTGTAATATTTCATCTCTGGTGAAGTGGGTCTCCGAAGAGAAGCATTTTGCACTTCTACACGGGTGAAATGTGCCTCCGAAAAGGGCTTTTGCCTCCGAAGAGGGCTTGTGCCTCCGAAGAGGGCTTGTGATTGCCTGGAAGTTACTTTCTCATGGTCGGAAGGGTCCACGAGACAAGCGCAAGTTGCTTGATTGGATGTTTGTTTGTACAAACGATCGCAACCAATTAACGAGGTGCCCCTTGGGTGGTCCTACCAATCTTTTTGATTGAGTAAAGCACTCCCATTTATTGGCGTGCCTCGTTAGAGGGCTTTGTTGATCCTTGGGAAGGAGCATCAGTTGGTTGGCGTGCCAGGAAGGTTGCGTCTTAGGTGCAAGTAGATCCATGGGATGGACACAAGCTGCCTGATTGGATGCATCACAATCAGCCAGTGAGGGTCTTATTCCTTCTGCTTGGGAAGTTATCCCTTTAGTGGATCTACCTGCTTTCCTATTGAGAGGCATACCTTCCTTTGGCTGCTTCCATGTCTGCCTGCTCATGTTGTACCATCATCCACCAATCTGCGATCCTTTATCATCATTTCCAAGCGCGTGTCTCTTTCTTTTGCAAGTGAATTTCTTTATCCGAAGAAGTAGACTTCACTGTTGAATGACTCCACAGAGTAAACGCAAGTTATTTGGTTGGATGCCTTTTTATATCAACGATCACAACCAGTTAACGAGGGCTTGACACAGTGGAGCCGTCAACTTTTTATGTGAAGCTCCTCTTGTATGGGATTTGAGTTTGAAATTTTTTGTTGCTTGGAATTTGCTTTAATAAATGATTTGCAAGGCCCGCTTAGCTTTGCGATGGGTGAGCTTTGCTTTAATGACCTGCAGTATTAAATCGATATTTTAGCAATACATTTAGAGTATTTACTCATCGAAATATAACAGGCATTTTATAATAGAAAACACAATGCATGATTTTTTATTATTGAATCACGCTGATTTCTCAGCGGTTTACAATGCAGAAGTTACACATCCATCATTATCTTTACAAATTTAAGCAATGCTGTTAAGTAAAAAATGAATGCTAGTTATTGTTGTTTCAGAATCTCCAAGCTGGATTTCCATTTGTGCTTGATTCATAGCTTTTGGATTTTCATGTCAGAGAAAGCGAGAGATGCCCCAGTCGCAGTTTCGTGAGTGATTAGTAGTCATCCCAACTTCTGCTTGCTGGGTATGGTCCCCCCGTGATAGCATTAATGACAAGCTTTTCTGAATCTTGCACTGCAGTGTTGTTGTGAGAATCGGATTGATGGGTAGGGTGTTGTTGATCCCGAGTGGATGAGGTTGGATTGGTTCCGCTTCTCTTAACGTATTGTTGGAGTTTACCCTGCTCTAGCAATTCTTCAATCACCTTCTTTAATTGGCGACATTCGTCAGTGTCATGGCCAGGTTGATTGTGAAATTGGCAGAATTTCCCATTACGCTTTGCCCCTCTTGTCATCTCAGGTGGCTTAGGATACCTGACAACGTCTTTTGTTGCAAAAAAGATATTTCTTGGTGTATCGGTTAAAGGAGTAAAGTCCGAAGGATTAAAGCGGCGAGGTTTCTTTTCATTTCTCTGGCTTTTTCCTCCTTCATTCTCCCTTTTCTGACTTTCAGATTCTCTTTTCTTAGGTGGGACATTGTCATTATTAGTCTGGGCAGTAACCACCTTCGACGTTGCAGAAAGGCTTTCAAGGCGAATGAACTCATCGGCCTTTTTATAAAATTTATCAAGTGAGTTTGGTTCTTTCATCTTTAACCATATCCCAAATTCACTCGATTTATCAATGGCTCTCATCAAATAAGTCAGGATCATACGTGGTTCTTCATTTTCTACTTCGGCTAAAGCTATATTGAAACGGCTCAAGAAAGATTTGATTGATTCTCCGGGCGCTTGTTCAAGGTTAGACAGTGACATTATATCCTTAGCTTTTGAAGCATACAATCTGAACTGTTCTTTAAACTTTTGCGTTAAGTCGGAGAATTTATCTACAGACCGAACTGGAAGCTTTGTGAACCAAAGTAAAGCCACCCCTTCTAGGTATACTGGAAAGTATCGACACTTGATCTCGTCTGATGCTCTTGCACCAGTCATATGCCAATCGTACTTGTAGAGGAAATGATTAGGGTCACTGGTTCCCCTATAGGCTTGGATAGTAGGAGGTGCAAATTTCCTTGGAAACTCCGCTCTTAGGATCCTTTCAGTAAATGGAGTTCTGCTCGGCGCAAATCCCCAGTCAGCCTCATCCTCTTCCCTTTGCATGCTCTCTTTCATGATGCGGCCAACCATCTCAGACAGGTACTCCTTATTGTTCAAAGACACCTTCGGGCAAGTATTAGTTCTTCCCTCGGAATTTTGCCCGGGCATCTGCTCATGACAAGTTGGTTGCGGCATAGAACCATCAGCTTGGAAAGGTGGCATTTCAGGAAGAGTAGTTCGACGGTTTTCTGGTTGACGATTTGCCCCGAGCAGAGCAGTTAATCTATCCATCATCAAAGCGTTTTGAGTTTCAATTTGTTGATATAATCCAGAAACTGCGTCATCCAATTCAGCCCTGGTGACCCCAACGGTTGGAGTTGCTTGGTCTGTTATTGGGGAAACGGAAGTTCCTTCGTGAGCGTTTCCGGATCTGATAGGTCTACCTCTTCTTCCAGGAGCCATTATTTCAGATTTGGTCTTTAAAGAGAGGTTCTTTTTATGAATCTTTGCGAAGCAACGGTGGATGATCGCCTTGAGTTCAATTCTCAGTGAAAGCACCAAAATGTTAACGGTAAAAAGTGAACGCTAACACCCGGTGTGTGTAATAAGATCGTGAAAGCACCACCCGTTGGTACGGGAACAGAATATGAGCTGAAAATAGCAGAAAAAGCAGTAAATGAACAACAGATTTATAGTGGTTCGGCCCGTAATTGAGCCTACATCCACTTTATAGTCTTTTATTGCTGATTTGATTACAATTCAATACAATATCCCTCTAAATATAATACAACTTGATCATGAAACCATTCTTGACTATTAGCTCGATCTTTAATGATAAAACTCGACGAATCCGCGCTGGATGTTAGGAGCTCTTCTCGAAGATCGTTGTTGTGTCTCGAATGCTTGAAGATCTTTGATTGCTGAATGAGAGGAGGCTTTGACAGCGTAACGGCGCTTGGAGAAATGAATGGCCAAAAGTCCCCTCTAAATTGGAAGTGATGGGATATTTATAGAAGCTGATCTGGACTTAGGAAATTTCTCTAAGTCTTTAAGTCGGCGCTGACTTATAGTAAGTCGCAAGTTTTAAGTCAACCACGAGATAGACATGCGCTGTGTTAACGCTTGAACATCCAAAATGAACAAAGTCATAAGTTGGCAGCGACTTATCATCTGTCGTTGGTCTTAACTCGGAAACTTATGTATCTCGCAAACTTTTAAGTCGGAGCTTTCTTAAGCAGTTAGGTCGGTATGGCTTTAGGTCGGTGCCTTTCCATAACTCGGAGTCTTTCCTAACTCGGCGCCTTTCTTAACTCGGCAACCTGTTAAGTCGGCACACTTTATAAGTCGAATGCTCCTTAACCCGGTAGGTCATAAGTCCACATAGGTCGCAGCCATCCTTAACTCGCAAACCGTTAAGTCGTAGCTCTCTTAGGTCGGCAAGCATCTTGACTCGGCATCCTTCTTAAGTCGGTCTTAACTTCTGAGTCACAGATCTTCTTAAGTCGGCAGGCTCTTAACTCGGCATCCTTCTTAAGTCGGTCTTAACTTCTGAGTCACAGATCTTCTTAAGTCGGCAGGCTCCTAAGTCGGCACAACTCTTAAGTCGGCAGCTCTTCTCAGTAGTTAGATCGGCAACTGTTGGGTCAGAGCTTTCCTTAAGTCGGTTACGCCTTTAGCTTGTTAGGTCGTCTTCTGTCTTAGGTCGGCAAGCACCTTAACTCGGCATACCTTCTTAAGTCGTGAGTCGAAAAGGGGTTAACAATAGGGATCTCTAAACACTTGAATAGAACAATTCGGCACAGTATTGTTTTGAATAGGGTAAATGAGATAATTTTACCCAAAACTATTTTTGTATAGAAAAGAAATGTTTTTTCTATAAAGTACTATAGTATATGGTTGCATGGTTGTTAGAAGTAATAATAGTGAATTATCATCACTAAAATTGAATGAGAAATTGAAATCGTAACTCCAAAGATAAGAAATAAATTCACATACAAAGGAATTTGAGAATATAAATTATAAATGTGACTTATAATTTGAAACGGAATTCCAGAGGAGTATTTGGAAATGTTTTGAAAAGAATTTGAAAATTTTGGAGATTTGGAAGTTTAAATTCTTTTTGGTTTGAAAAATGATTTGAAGAGATGAAAAGCTCTAAACTCTTCTCGGTCGCTGGAAAATAACTTCGATGATGACCGCGGCATCGTTGGTGTTCATTTTCGGGTTTCCAAAAGAGAAATTGCTGCCAAATTGTTTTAAATGGAAGTTGTTTGGAAAATTTGGATTTTGTTTTAGAAAATTCAAAAGATAAATTTGAATTGTTTTCAAAATGGCTTTGAAATATTGGTAAGACTCTGGGATACCATATTTATGAAATATTATCAAGTTGATAACTTATACAATTTGAAAGGTTGATAGAATAAATTTAACTTAAAGGATGAAGTTAAATGAATGTAAGTACAAGTGAATCAATTAAATGAAATTGAAGGTTGAAATTCATTTCGAATTCGTAAGCAAATGAATTGAATTGAATAATGTAAATTGAAAGATGAATTAAAATTCATATGCTATTGGAAATCCAGTTTAATATAAGTGATTGTAAACCAAACTAGTGAATTGTAAATAAATTTTGGGAGCGAACAAAAGTGAATAAAACTGGAATTAAAACTGAATGTTGAAAACAAATTTGAATTTGTACTGAATTAGTAATTGGAACTAATTTAAAAATAGTGCAGATATGAATGAAAGATAATTGATAAAATTCAATCTTCAGAATTGAAGATAAATTGAACTCAAATAGAATTGAAATTGTGAATTGAATTCAAATGAATGTGAAATGTAAAATTGAATGATAATAGATATGTAACTTCAATTGTGAACTAAAATGGTGCAAAAAGTATATATTAAAAATTTTGTAATAGAATTTACAAAATGGTTTGAATATGTAACTAGATATAATGGCTAGTAGGATATACAGGTATATTAAAGGAAATAGAAATTGGAATTTTGATTGTGAAGATAAATTTGAATTGCTCGACAAAAGGTAAGTGTTTAAATTTCTATATGAGTTTTTGATGATTTCTGGTCTAGCCGCTTGGCTTTTTCTTTTTCTTTTTGAAATCTGAGAGTCCGTAGGAACGTTTTGTAGTCGTACCGTATTAGTCGCGCAAAGGAGACGCTGGCGAAATTTTTCGAAAATTTCGAGTGTTAGAAAAAATTTTGAGAAATTTTGAAAGTTTGAAATTTGAATTTAAACTCGAATTTGAATTTTGAAGTAAACAATGCTGTTGAAACTTATAATTGAAGTTGGAAAACGAGATTAAATGATAACGAATCTTTAGTAGAAAGATTTGTTTTGAAAATTTGATAAAACTATTGGATATTAAAAATAGTAGACGAGTTAAGGACCTTTCTTCCTAACTTGTAATTTCGAGGACGAAATTCTTTTAAGGGGGGAAGTCTGTAACGACCCAGAATTTTTGATAATTAAAATTCAAATATTTAATTGATTTTAAATATTAATAAATGAATTTAGAAGTCGAATGATTTATTTTTCGAATATTGGATAATTTAATCGATAAATTTAATAGTGAAATTCCAGAGATAATTGAAAATCGTGTTTAGAATGATTGTAAATGATTTGGAAAATTTTATTTAATCATACTGGAGTTATAGAAAGGTTATAGAACTTTTAAAATTGAATTTGGAGTTAAATTGTGAAAATTGAATATTTTAATATTTAATTATCGACTGTAAAAATAGCCAATTTTCGAACAGTCTTAGAATTGAACGAGACCAGTTCCATTGGATCCGTAATAGTTTATTATTATCGGATTTCAATTTTTGTATCAAACGGAGTTGTCGTTTGACCGTGGCAGCTCGAAACGCATCGATATCGTTTTAATTTTAAATCGTCGAGTTAAAATAGTCATTTTTCAAAAAGTCTCGGATTTCGACGAAACCAGTTTCATCGGATCCGTAATGTGATATTATTGTAAGATTTCAAATTTCGTAATTTTTGGATTTACCTTTTGTCCGGGGCAAGCCAAAACGCCTCGAAATCGATTTAAATCGATTTAATTTAATTTGATCGTTTATTGTCATATCTCACACATACGATCGAATTAGCTTTCGAAACCTGTTCCATTGCGTCCGGAATGCGGGATAAACCCCAGAAACGCCAGTCACCGCGCGTAAATCGAAGTTCGAAGATTCCGGAATGAATAGTGTTCGGTAGAAAATCTATTAAAGCACCATCCTCTTCACATTTTTATCAAAACCCTAATTATTATACGTAGCCGCCACTTTTGTTTCGAATGGCCAGAAATGCTCGTCATTCTCCCTTCAATTCCATTCAATCCATCAACAATTTGCTAAAATCTCCAACTACAATATTGTGGAGCATAGGAAGATCTTCCGATCCATACGGATATGATGGGTTCTAGAGCAGCGTAGTGGGCGTTTGGTGGCCGCGTTCGTGCTCGTCCTAGGCACGAATTCCAAGAAATAGAGAGGGCCGAGCTTCACTATCTCCTAGCCGATGGTGGCTCGCGAGGAAGGCTTCGATTTGACGGTGGTGTGATGGGGTTTCGTCGACGTTAGGGGGGTGCGGTGATGATGGTTTCGAACGGCATGGGTTACGTGAAAACCTGGAGGAGCATACGTGAGAGGGGAGAAGGGGAAAGGGGCGGCCCAGATTTTCTTTTGCTAAAATGAACGGCAGATGTGAGTTTGGGCAAATAAATAAAATAAAAGTTGTAAATAAATTATAATATGATTTGTATAACTTTGAAATATCATATCTGTTTGCTGCAAGGTCAGAAAATGACGAAACGAAGTGCGTTGGAATCGTATTTGCGAATACTTCGCGATGCAACTGATTTGGAGTCGTTTGGAGCTAGTTTGAATTTCGGGTAAAATTAAACGGCTGTTTAATTTCATTCGAAATAAACGCTGAAATCAGAATTTAAAATCAAGGTGAGATCTTCTCACTCAAATTGAATGTGGAATTTTTACAGTTATTGATTTGATTGATATGATTGCTATTCGATGTGATATTAGATATGATAGGATATATCTATATATATAGCAATATATACATATTGGCATATGTATATATTGGATTGATTGATTTCCCGCCTCGTATAGCGGATGAGACCCTATTGCGCCGTTAGTAAGCGGATTTTTATAAAAACCTATATACCGCGATAATTCCGTACTGGAGCGGAATTGGTATTGTGCTAACATCTGTGGATGCAGGGAAACAGGTTGGAGGGATCCAACTGGATTCCTCACCGTATTGATTATTTACAGATATTTTGATATATTCTGTTATCATATTGATATATGATATTGACTGTTGTGATGGACTGATTGATGCTGTTGCATCATCGGATTTAGTTTTGGAAATGTAAAAATAACGACTTTTACTTTAAAAAGGTTTTTAAAGTGATTTTTGAAAATATACGTTTTATGGGATTTTTAAATCGATTTATAAACGTAAAATTTTAAAGTTATAAAATTTATAATTTTTAGTGAAATATAACCGAAGTGTCGTTTTTGAAATAAAAGTCGATTTATTTATTAAATGGTTTAAGTTGGGATTTTTGAATAACTATAAACGATTTGTATAGAAAGATTTATAAAATTGATATTTTATAAATCAAAATATTGGACTTATAAAACGAATTTTATAGGTGTTAAAAAGAAGTATAAATGAATTTCATAAGTGAATGAAATTAATAGATTTACATTGTGAAGTTAAAAATGAATGAAGTTGTAGAATAAAGGATTTATAAGTAATTAACTTATAAATTGGATTTTTGCCTTTAAGTGGAATATTGATCGAATTTGTTAATAAAAGAGATTTATTAAATCAAAGTTGTTATGAATTACGAAGATGAATTTATAATCGTTGTTTTATGAATTCGAAAATAAATCAAATTTGATAAATTGAATATAGAAAGTGATTAAGGGAATTTTATCCACGATTTTGGATAGTGGATAATTCTTGAGATAAAAGTGTAGAAAATATTGAAATGTGGTTAATGAAGTATATTCACGATTTTGGATAGTGAATATATTGTTAAGTAAAATGAACTTGTTTTGGGAAAACGATATTACAGAAATGAAGTAATTGTTTTAAAAGATGTTTTAAAACGTGATAAGTATCGAATACATAGATTTCAACATTTATTGTTGAAATAGACGTTTTCGAGAAATAAGGAAATGATGGACTATAACACTGTTGTTATAGTAAATGGTTTCCGAAAGGAAATATTTTTGTATGGTATTGGGATTCATATATCTATCTAAATTCCGAATCCCTATACTAGTGATTTTGAGTCGTCGTAACGATGTTTTACGCAACATTCGTTTTGACTCAAATAGATGTTAAAATTTATGATTTCCTTAAAGAATAAAATATATACTTAATATTGATTTAAGTATATCGAATATTTTCAAATGTTGAAAATAAATGATTTGTGAATTACTTATTTTTAAATAAGTATGGGATTGCTTTTCCAAAATGAAATGAAATGTTTTTGAGAATTTATCTTCTTAAAGATAAATCGAAAGTGAATATGTGAAATCGATTGAAAACTGTATATCAGTAGATATTTTGAAAGATATAAATTCACTATGGAATTTATAAAGGAAATGGAAACTGTATAGAAAAATAAACGTTGATTTATTTTTGAAGTGTGGAAATTTTATATCTAGTAAAGATATTTTTGGAAATTAAATAATTTGGGAAATTATTTGGAATCTGATGATGTTGCGCATCTTTATTGATAGTTAAATAACCGACTATCAATAATTACCCTGAATGGATGTTTTGTTGTGAATTGGATGAATTTGAATGCCACCCTTATTTTTAAATAATCGCTCACTATTCGGGTTAGCCGAGAAAGGACCATGGGGTCGTATAACCCATTCCGAATATGTGATACGTCGTTATGAATTGCATTTGAAGACCGGTGTTGAAGACCGGATATTTTTGAAAACGGAAGGATTACCGTCGAGTTACTCTACATCGACTGATCTTCGATTTAGAGGTTTTATCACCCTTAGTGACGGGAAGTCCTGACGTGATTGAAAATTATCCGGATAAGCAAGGGCTTCGTGAGAAGTGCCTTCGGTTCTGTTCGATCCCGGAACAGACTTATATGGATTGTGTGTCTGATGTTACAATTTGAGATATAAAGCTGATTTCTTTCAAATACATTTCTGTTGGTGGCGGAGAATTTATTCTCTTAGCTTAACACCCTTCTCTGAGACGTACGAGCTCAGAGGTTATGTAGTTGAAATTTATCAGCGATATATCCCAATTTGGTAACGTGGCATACTGAGTGTTGCTGTGAAATGATCGGTGTTTGATCATTTGTGATATGATCATTTGTTTGATCTTATATCTTTGTGATCATAGGTTGATCATTTTTGTTTGACCCGAAGCAGGGCTTTTTGAGAAAGCGTAGCTTTGTGGACGAGACTTCGTCGAGCCTCACACCCCGGAAATGGTCGAAACAGGACGAATGCGGCAAGGTTCTAGGGAGTAGCGCCCCGTAGTGTATGTCATTCCTTCTGGATAAAGGTGGTATCATGGTATGGAGCCCAGATACTTAACCTCTGTGGTTACTGCATTATTATTATCTATGTGGTTTGTTGCGAATCGGGGATCCTCGGGAAGATCGGTGACGATCGGGGGATGGCATACGCGTGTCAGTAGTTACCTATTTTTGCAGAGGTAACCCGGCCTTGTGTTGGCAGAGATCTAACCGTAATGTTAGGTTATTTCTAGGGTCGTCTATTCCAGGGACGTACCCATCGTGGATAGGAAGTTCCTTAGCCTGACCATTTGTTGGAAATCCAAACTCCAATACGAACTTTGTACGGTATTAGTTGTAGAACCTGCCATCTAATATGGCAGCTATAGCAAGCATACTATAATGGTACCTATGCTGGCTAAGATTTATATTCTACTTTCGAAATGTTTTCTACACTATGCACTAATAATAATATCAAAAAGAATTTGATTTTTGCGTAGTAAGCATCTTTGACTATCATAAGAAGAAATCTCCTCCAAGTCTGCGTTTGCATTGTGTGTGTGGCGGGAGGTCTTATGGTAGTTTCATTTTCCAAAAGCATTGCGAATTGACATTAAAGTTTCCTTGTTGTTTTAAAGATAACTGTTTTACGATCTCACACCAGTCACCATGACTGACTCGGAGTTTATTGTTTCCCTTCTAAACTCTGGGTGCCCACCAATTTCCACACGGGCAGCCTAGAGTTATATTATCAGGATATTCTGGATATTCTGGAGCTTTGGAGACAAGCTGGATGACGAGACGTAGTATTTGTATCTGATAGTATTTATTCCGCTGTGTATTCTGTATGAGGACAAGTTTATATAACTGTCCATTGATGTGATGTATTGTACTGAGTTGTATAGTGACTCTGATGATTGATGTATGTATAAACTGATATAGTTCTTTGTTTTAAAAGACTAGTGTTTATTTATTATATATTGTTCCGCTGCGATGTGTAAGATTCTGATATTGTTCTGTTTCTGTTGTTGTTCTGTTGTTCTTCTTTCTTTCTTCTCTTTTCCTTCTATCTTCTTCTTCTTCTACCTTTTCTTTTTCTTAAAACCATAACTTTTCGGGTTTCCAGCATTCGATGGCTCAGCAGTCGATAAAGTGAGTATCGATGATGAATTTTCGAAAGTCGAAAATTCCGGGATGTGACATTTGGTATCAGAGCATATGGTTAAGCGACAACCCTGCTCTGTTGGGTGTTACTCATTAGAGATAGAGTCAGTAGTACTCTAGAATGAGTTGAGTGTAATAATAGATACGAGTGCGTATTTGTTAGTGAATATAAAGTTGTTTTATATTGTGATGATTGGTTTGTTGAGTGGTATATGGATTCTGGTCGGTATTGTCCGTACAACTCTATCGATAGGGATCTCTAAACACTTGAATAGAACAATTCGGCACAGTATTGTTTTGAATAGGGTAAATGAGATAATTTTACCCAAAACTATTTTTGTATAGAAAAGAAATGTTTTTTCTATAAAGTACTATAGTATATGGTTGCATGGTTGTTAGAAGTAATAATAGTGAATTATCATCACTAAAATTGAATGAGAAATTGAAATCGTAACTCCAAAGTTAAGAAATAAATTCACATACAAAGGAATTTGAGAATATAAATTATAAATGTGACTTATAATTTGAAACGGAATTCCAGAGGAGTATTTGGAAATGTTTTGAAAAGAATTTGAAAATTTTGGAGATTTGGAAGTTTAAATTCTTTTTGGTCTGAAAATGAATTTCAAAGGTTTGAAAAATGATTTGAAGAGATGAAAAGCTCTAAACTCTTCTCGGTCGCTGGAAAATAACTTCGATGATGACCGCGGCATCGTTGGTGTTCATTTTCGGGTTTCCAAAAGAGAAATTGCTGCCAAATTGTTTTAAATGGAAGTTGTTTGGAAAATTTGGATTTTGTTTTAGAAAATTCAAAAGATAAATTTGAATTGTTTTCAAAATGGCTTTGAAATATTGGTAAGACTCTGGGATACCATATTTATGAAATATTATCAAGTTGATAACTTATACAATTTGAAAGGTTGATAGAATAAATTTAACTTAAAGGATGAAGTTAAATGAATGTAAGTACAAGTGAATCAATTAAATGAAATTGAAGGTTGAAATTCATTTCGAATTCGTAAGCAAATGAATTGAATTGAATAATGTAAATTGAAAGATGAATTAAAATTCATATGCTATTGGAAATCCAGTTTAATATAAGTGATTGTAAACCAAACTAGTGAATTGTAAATAAATTTTGGGAGCGAACAAAAGTGAATAAAACTGGAATTAAAACTGAATGTTGAAAACAAATTTGAATTTGTACTGAATTAGTAATTGGAACTAATTTAAAAATAGTGCAGATATGAATGAAAGATAATTGATAAAATTCAATCTTCAGAATTGAAGATAAATTGAACTCAAATAGAATTGAAATTGTGAATTGAATTCAAATGAATGTGAAATGTAAAATTGAATGATAATAGATATGTAACTTCAATTGTGAACTAAAATGGTGCAAAAAGTATATATTAAAAATTTTGTAATAGAATTTACAAAATGGTTTGAATATGTAACTAGATATAATGGCTAGTAGGATATACAGGTATATTAAAGGAAATAGAAATTGGAATTTTGATTGTGAAGATAAATTTGAATTGCTCGACAAAAGGTAAGTGTTTAAATTTCTATATGAGTTTTTGATGATTTCTGGTCTAGCCGCTTGGCTTTTTCTTTTTCTTTTTGAAATCTGAGAGTCCGTAGGGACGTTTTGTAGTCGTACCGTATTAGTCACGCAAAGGAGACGCTGGCGAAATTTTTCGAAAATTTCGAGTGTTAGAAAAATTTTTGAGAAATTTTGAAAGTTTGAAATTTGAATTTAAACTCGAATTTGAATTTTGAAGTAAACAATGCTGTTGAAACTTATAATTGAAGTTGGAAAACGAGATTAAATGATAACGAATCTTTAGTAGAAAGATTTGTTTTGAAAATTTGATAAAACTATTGGATATTAAAAATAGTAGACGAGTTAAGGACCTTTCTTCCTAACTTGTAATTTCGAGGACGAAATTCTTTTAAGGGGGGAAGTCTGTAACGACCCAGAATTTTTGATAATTAAAATTCAAATATTTAATTGATTTTAAATATTAATAAATGAATTTAGAAGTCGAATGATTTATTTTTCGAATATTGGATAATTTAATCGATAAATTTAATAGTGAAATTCCAGAGATAATTGAAAATCGTGTTTAGAATGATTGTAAATGATTTGGAAAATTTTATTTAATCATACTGGAGTTATAGAAAGGTTATAGAACTTTTAAAATTGAATTTGGAGTTAAATTGTGAAAATTGAATATTTTAATATTTAATTATCGACTGTAAAAATAGCCAATTTTCGAACAGTCTTAGAATTGAACGAGACCAGTTCCATTGGATCCGTAATAGTTTATTATTATCGGATTTCAATTTTTGTATCAAACGGAGTTGTCGTTTGACCGTGGCAGCTCGAAACGCATCGATATCGTTTTAATTTTAAATCGTCGAGTTAAAATAGTCATTTTTCAAAAAGTCTCGGATTTCGACGAAACCAGTTTCATCGGATCCGTAATGTGATATTATTGTAAGATTTCAAATTTCGTAATTTTTGGATTTACCGTTTGTCCGGGGCAAGCCAAAACGCCTCGAAATCGATTTAAATCGATTTAATTTAATTTGATCGTTTATTGTCATATCTCACACATACGATCGAATTAGCTTTCGAAACCTGTTTCATTGCGTCCGGAATGCGGGATAAACCCCAAAAACGCCAGTCACCGCGCGTAAATCGAAGTTCGAAGATTCCGGAATGAATAGTGTTCGGTAGAAAATCTATTAAAGCACCATCCTCTTCACATTTTTATCAAAACCCTAATTATTATACGTAGCCGCCACTTTTGTTTCGAATGGCCAGAAATGCTCGTCATTCTCCCTTCAATTCCATTCAATCCATCAACAATTTGCTAAAATCTCCAACTACAATATTGTGGAGCATAGGAAGATCTTCCGATCCATACGGATATGATGGGTTCTAGAGCAGCGTAGTGGGCGTTTGGTGGCCGCGTTCGTGCTCGTCCTAGGCACGAATTCCAAGAAATAGAGAGGGCCGAGCTTCACTATCTCCTAGCCGATGGTGGCTCGCGAGGAAGGCTTCGATTTGACGGTGGTGTGATGGGGTTTCGTCGACGTTAGGGGGGTGCGGTGATGATGGTTTCGAACGGCATGGGTTACGTGAAAACCTGGAGGAGCATACGTGAGAGGGGAGAAGGGGAAAGGGGCGGCCCAGATTTTCTTTTGCTAAAATGAACGGCAGATGTGAGTTTGGGCAAATAAATAAAATAAAAGTTGTAAATAAATTATAATATGATTTGTATAACTTTGAAATATCATATCTGTTTGCTGCAAGGTCAGAAAATGACGAAACGAAGTGCGTTGGAATCGTATTTGCGAATACTTCGCGATGCAACTGATTTGGAGTCGTTTGGAGCTAGTTTGAATTTCGGGTAAAATTAAACGGCTGTTTAATTTCATTCGAAATAAACGCTGAAATCAGAATTTAAAATCAAGGTGAGATCTTCTCACTCAAATTGAATGTGGAATTTTTACAGTTATTGATTTGATTGATATGATTGCTATTCGATGTGATATTAGATATGATAGGATATATCTATATATAGCAATATATACATATTGGCATATGTATATATTGGATTGATTGATTTCCCGCCTCGTATAGCGGATGAGACCCTATTGCGCCGTTAGTAAGCGGATTTTTATAAAAACCTATATACCGCGATAATTCCATACTGGAGCGGAATTGGTATTGTGCTAACATCTGTGGATGCAGGGAAACAGGTTGGAGGGATCCAACTGGATTCCTCACCGTATTGATTATTTACAGATATTTTGATATATTCTGTTATCATATTGATATATGATATTGACTGTTGTGATGGACTGATTGATGCTGTTGCATCATCGGATTTAGTTTTGGAAATGTAAAAATAACGACTTTTACTTTAAAAAGGTTTTTAAAGTGATTTTTGAAAATATACGTTTTATGGGATTTTTAAATCGATTTATAAACGTAAAATTTTAAAGTTATAAAATTTATAATTTTTAGTGAAATATAACCGAAGTGTCGTTTTTGAAATAAAAGTCGATTTATTTATTAAATGGTTTAAGTTGGGATTTTTGAATAACTATAAACGATTTGTATAGAAAGATTTATAAAATTGATATTTTATAAATCAAAATATTGGACTTATAAAACGAATTTTATAGGTGTTAAAAAGAAGTATAAATGAATTTCATAAGTGAATGAAATTAATAGATTTACATTGTGAAGTTAAAAATGAATGAAGTTGTAGAATAAAGGATTTATAAGTAATTAACTTATAAATTGGATTTTTGCCTTTAAGTGGAATATTGATCGAATTTGTTAATAAAAGAGATTTATTAAATCAAAGTTGTTATGAATTACGAAGATGAATTTATAATCGTTGTTTTATGAATTCGAAAATAAATCAAATTTGATAAATTGAATATAGAAAGTGATTAAGGGAATTTTATCCACGATTTTGGATAGTGGATAATTCTTGAGATAAAAGTGTAGAAAATATTGAAATGTGGTTAATGAAGTATATTCACGATTTTGGATAGTGAATATATTGTTAAGTAAAATGAACTTGTTTTGGGAAAACGATATTACAGAAATGAAGTAATTGTTTTAAAAGATGTTTTAAAACGTGATAAGTATCGAATACATAGATTTCAACATTTATTGTTGAAATAGACGTTTTCGAGAAATAAGGAAATGATGGACTATAACACTGTTGTTATAGTAAATGGTTTCCGAAAGGAAATATTTTTGTATGGTATTGGGATTCATATATCTATCTAAATTCCGAATCCCTATACTAGTGATTTTGAGTCGTCGTAACGATGTTTTACGCAACATTCGTTTTGACTCAAATAGATGTTAAAATTTATGATTTCCTTAAAGAATGAAATATATACTTAATATTGATTTAAGTATATCGAATATTTTCAAATGTTGAAAATAAATGATTTGTGAATTACTTATTTTTAAATAAGTATGGGATTGCTTTTCCAAAATGAAATGAAATGTTTTTGAGAATTTATCTTCTTAAAGATAAATCGAAAGTGAATATGTGAAATCGATTGAAAACTGTATATCAGTAGATATTTTGAAAGATATAAATTCACTATGGAATTTATAAAGGAAATGGAAACTGTATAGAAAAATAAACGTTGATTTATTTTTGAAGTGTGGAAATTTTATATCTAGTAAAGATATTTTTGGAAATTAAATAATTTGGGAAATTATTTGGAATCTGATGATGTTGCGCATCTTTATTGATAGTTAAATAACCGACTATCAATAATTACCCTGAATGGATGTTTTGTTGTGAATTGGATGAATTTGAATGCCACCCTTATTTTTAAATAATCGCTCACTATTCGGGTTAGCCGGGAAAGGACCATGGGGTCGTATAACCCATTCCGAATATGTGATACGTCATTATGAATTGCATTTGAAGACCGGTGTTGAAGACCGGATATTTTTGAAAACGGAAGGATTACCGTCGAGTTACTCTACATCGACTGATCTTCGATTTAGAGGTTTTATCACCCTTAGTGACGGGAAGTCCTGACGTGATTGAAAATTATCCGGATAAGCAAGGGCTTCGTGAGAAGTGCCTTCGGTTCTGTTCGATCCCGGAACAGACTTATATGGATTGTGTGTCTGATGTTACAATTTGAGATATAAAGCTGATTTCTTTCAAATACATTTCTGTTGGTGGCGGAGAATTTATTCTCTTAGCTTAACACCCTTCTCTGAGACGTACGAGCTCAGAGGTTATGTAGTTGAAATTTATCAGCGATATATCCCAATTTGGTAACGTGGCATACTGAGTGTTGCTGTGAAATGATCGGTGTTTGATCATTTGTGATATGATCATTTGTTTGATCTTATATCTTTGTGATCATAGGTTGATCATTTTTGTTTGACCCGAAGCAGGGCTTTTTGAGAAAGCGTAGCTTTGTGGACGAGACTTCGTCGAGCCTCACACCCCGGAAATGGTCGAAACAGGACGAATGCGGCAAGGTTCTAGGGAGTAGCGCCCCGTAGTGTATGACATTCCTTCTGGATAAAGGTGGTATCATGGTATGGAGCCCAGATACTTAACCTCTGTGGTTACTGCATTATTATTATCTATGTGGTTTGTTGCGAATCGGGGATCCTCGGGAAGATCGGTGACGATCGGGGGATGGCATACGCGTGTTAGTAGTTACCTATTTTTGCAGAGGTAACCCGGCCTTGTGTTGGCAGAGATCTAACCGTAATGTTAGGTTATTTCTCGGGTCGTCTATTCCAGGGACGTACCCATCGTGGATAGGAAGTTCCTTAGCCTGACCATTTGGTGGAAATCCAAACTCCAATACGAACTTTGTACGGTATTAGTTGTAGAACCTGCCATCTAATATGGCAGCTATAGCAAGCATACTATAATGGTACCTATGCTGGCTAAGATTTATATTCTACTTTCGAAATGTTTTCTACACTATGCACTAATAATAATATCAAAAAGAATTTGATTTTTGCGTAGTAAGCATCTTTGACTATCATAAGAAGAAATCTCCTCCAAGTCTGCGTTTGCATTGTGTGTGTGGCGGGAGGTCTTATGGTAGTTTCATTTTCCAAAAGCATTGCGAATTGACATTAAAGTTTCCTTGTTGTTTTAAAGATAACTGTTTTACGATCTCACACCAGTCACCATGACTGACTCGGAGTTTATTGTTTCCCTTCTAAACTCTGGGTGCCCACCAATTTCCACACGGGCAGCCTAGAGTTATATTATCAGGATATTCTGGATATTCTGGAGCTTTGGAGACAAGCTGGATGACGAGACGTAGTATTTGTATCTGATAGTATTTATTCCGCTGTGTATTCTGTATGAGGACAAGTTTATATAACTGTCCATTGATGTGATGTATTGTACTGAGTTGTATAGTGACTCTGATGATTGATGTATGTATAAACTGATATAGTTCTTTGTTTTAAAAGACTAGTGTTTATTTATTATATATTGTTCCGCTGCGATGTGTAAGATTCTGATATTGTTCTGTTTCTGTTGTTGTTCTGTTGTTCTTCTTTCTTTCTTCTCTTTTCCTTCTATCTTCTTCTTCTTCTACCTTTTCTTTTTCTTAAAACCATAACTTTTCGGGTTTCCGGCATTCGATGGCTCAGCAGTCGATAAAGTGAGTATCGATGATGAATTTTCGAAAGTCGAAAATTCCGGGATGTGACAATAGTCGTGACGTAGATGAACTCGTCGCCGAAGTCACTGGCGTTATGGTGGTCGAGATTTCAAAGGCGAAGAGATGTTGACAGGCTTTGGGAAATGTTGTCTGGTTCCTGGTTTTGGATTTAGGCTCGATTTCGAATTCGAGCAGTGATCGAAGAAATCACGATCGTGATATGGTGTAGGGATGAACGTCGAGATGGTGGAGTCGTCGTCGATGACCGGAGTTGCCGCTGGTGGATGTGCACGTGCACGAGATCGAAGATTGTCTGGGTGAAGTCTGTTTTTACAGAGGAGTGTGGCTCGAGTTTTTCTCGAATTGTTTCGAGTGATGCTCGATGTTTTTAGGTATGCGACTCGAAGTAATTTTGTAAGGTCTCGGGTAATTATGTGTTGCCAGGTTTTTAAAAGCCTGTCAGTTTAAATTTAAACTGAATTTAAATTATGAAGAAATATTAAGACAGGATTTGAAATCAAAGTTTTTAATATATGAATTCAAGTTTGGTTTTGAATTTTAGATTGGAAATAAATAAGTTTTATAAATTTAAATATGAATTTGTTTAGAACCTTTTAAACTTCTTTATAAATGAGTATTTCTTTAACTTGTAAATTAAAAGAGTTTTAGAAATGTTGTTTAAAACATTGTAAAAGATAAATTAGTATTCATTTTAAATCTAGAATTTAAAATGAAATTTAAAAGTTAATTTGAAATGGATGTCTTCAAATGTATTTAAGAATGATAATTTAACCTTTGATAAGAAAATGTTTTATCTTAAAGTAATTAGAGATTTGTGTTCATTGAATTAATTAGGAAATTTAATGGATAATTAATTTAATTGATTAATTAATCATTTGGATTAATTAAATAGGTAATTAATGGTTTAAACTAATTAATTAGTGATTAAGATTAATTAATTAGAATAATTAATTTGTAATTAAGGATTATAATTAGAATATTAATTAATGGTTAGGAATTAATTAATAAGTAATTAAATATTAATTAAGTTATGGTTGACACTTAATTAATTTAGTAATTAGAGATTAATAAATTGGTTATTAAGATTTATTAATTTAGAATTAATAATAACTAATATAAGTTAATTACTTAAGGAAAGTAATTAAATAATAGTTAATGAAGTCATTAACTATGGATTATTAAATAATTAATTAATAGGATTAATTTAATAGTTAATTAGATTAATTAATTTAAAGATAATCAATTATAGAATTTGTTTAAATGTAATTACTTATTGGAAGTAATTAAGAATTAATTACTTATTGTAATTAATTGAAGTTAATTTGATTTAGTTAAATTAATTAATTAAGTTTAATTAATTTAGAATAATCAAGAGATGATTTGATAATAATTACTTAATGTAATTATTAAGATAAGTTTATTTAGGGGAGTAAATAATAAGATAATTACTGGAAGTAATTAGTTGAATAAATGATTTTATTAATAGAAGTAATTTGAGTTAATTACTTTGAATAATTAATCAAGGGATTAATTAAGAAATTAATTAAGGAGTAATTAATTTAGTTAATGAAAGTAATTAAGGGTAATTAATTACCGATTGAAGATTAATCAAGGGTGATTAATAAATGTTGTTTAATTAAAGGTTAATTACTTAATGTAATTAATTTAATTAAGTAATTAATAATTAAGTTGTAATTAAGGATCATTAATTAATATAATTAATGATGTAATTAAGATTGGTTAATTAAGTAATAATTAATAAATGAAGTAATTAATCAATGTAATTAATTAAGGATTAATGTAATTAATTATAGTTGATTAAGTTAATTAATTTTAGTAAATTAATTAATGAAGTAATTAAAGGTTAATTACAATAAGTGGTTAAGGATAATTAATTTAAGTAATTAATTGAGAATAAATTACTTGAATGTAATCAAAAGATAATTAATCAAGATGATTAATTAAAATGAATTATTAGAGGATAATTTATTAATTAATTGTAATTAATTAATGGTTAAGTAAGTAGGATTTATAAAATAAAGTAATTAATTTAATTCACTTTAAATTAATTAGAGATGATATAAATCATTACTTATGAATGAGTGATAATATTGAATACTTGGCATTGATTGATATCTCTGATGAGATATATGCTGTATGATATGGATGTTAGTTGAATTGTATGGATTATCTGATAATGTTGATTATCTGTTGTAAATTATCTTCCTTTGTGAATAAAGATAATAAATTAAATTGTTTTAACCTTTAAAACAACTTGGCCTTAAAAGATACGCTTTGGATTTCGATGAGACCGGGATCGGGTTTCCGTATACCGGATTTCCAGGTCTGGAGACCCGAATACCACATCGATCCAAATTAACGATAGGTCGTGAATCAAGTGAAGATGAAGATTCAGAGTGCAAGGGTTATTGTCGTTAACTCTGAGGGTGATTCCAAAACGAGTGTAACGAGATAATGCCTTCGGTTTCGTTCGAACCCGGAACGAACTTGTATGGATTGAATGCTTTCAGCACATCGTCAGGTGGACGATGAGCATTCTAAGATAGATGTGTTCTTTTTAAAGGTAATCGTAGCCTCAAGCCTCACAAACTGGGAATGGCTAAAACAGGGGAGGTGCAGCAAGGTTAGTGGGTAGCACCCAAGTAGGACAAGATTACCTCTGTCTAGATGTCCCTTTCTATTTTCGACTTAGTGGTGCGGTTGTTGATCCCAACCGTGAGGTATCTTGTGCGGGAATTATCCAGTAAGGGATGTTCCGACCTTGTGTTGCAGGGGATTGGGAGTGATCCTCGGTACGGTGATCTAGGCCACGTACTGTGACGGGCGGTACCCCGGTAGCCCTGCCATTGTATGGAATCCAATTTCCAATAAGTGATAACGGACTTGATTTTATAACCCACTTTGTTGGCTAGTATGCTGGAATTTAATAATGTAACAATTTCAGCTATTTCATATTTATTTGAAAACCCTAGACCCTATTATAATACAATCGAATTTCCTATCAAATGTTTTGGTTAGCGTAAGGTAAAAACTTACCCATGTTTATTTGTGGGGAGTCTTACGTGATACCTTTTCTTTCAAAAAGGTTTTGAAGTTAAACAAGTTTAACCTGTTACTCACACCAGACCCATGTCTGACCTAAGTTGTTTATTTCTGTTTTATAAACTCTTGGGTACTCAAATTTTTACGAGTAGCCAAGGGATTCAGGTTAGCCTTGACGAATTGTGGAGGAGCAATGGAGCAGGAGGCTTCAGCGTTGTAGATATAGATAGTAGTTTCCGCTGTGTTGATCTTGTTTAGATCTTTGTTTTGTATTGAGATGTAATAACTAGACAGATGTTTATAACTGTGATATCCCGGAAATTTGGCAATATCAATTTAATAATCTTTATTAATAATTAAATTGATTTGTAATTTTATTTTATAAATTAACAAGTTTAATTCATTTAAAAGGTTAATAATATTTTAAATTTCGCAATATTTATAAATATCTTTTCTAACAATTTTAAATTGGGAAAGATTTATCTTTCTAAAGCTAATATAAATGTTTTATATTTATAATGTATATGTATATATTGGTATATATATTATAAATAGGAAATCTTTAATTTAAGTAAAAATTATGTTTTAAAATTATAATATATATGTGTATATACATATTGTGATTTGGAGTTATGTTATAAAATTCAATATAATAATTATCAAACTAATGTTAAAAATATTTTCCATTAAGAATATATATATATATATTTGTATATATTGAAATGGAAAGAATATTGGATTTGAATTTAATAAAGTATTTTCAAACTTTAATATATATATAATTTGTAATTTGGAAATTTGTAATTTGACTTAGTACTTTTGGAAATGATAATTGAGATTTAAATAACAAGTGTAATTTCTTATTTATTAAAAATATATATGTAAGCTTAAGTTTAAATAAGGTTTAAATTAAGAAGTTTATTTGTTTTAATAATCTTTTCTCTTTTAATATTCAAATATAAGTCAAAATGGTTTTGTAAAAATATATAGAGAGTTAAACTCAATTTCTCAAGCATATATAAATATGTTATATATAATTGATATAAGTATAAGTTAATTTAAATATTTGTTTCTCACCATTGTATATTTATTAAAATCTAAAAGTTTATTTATAAAAGATAAATACATTTTTATATACATGTAAATATTTTATAAATACATAGGTATAGCTTAAGTCAATTAATTAAAATAAGAATGTACACTTGTAAGTTTTTAAAGGTAGTTTAAAGACATTTGTAAAGATGTAAGCCTATGTGTAAGCAAATTAACACTTAAAGAAGACAAGTGGCTATTTTCTTTGGTAATTAAAGTTTTAAAATTTTAAATATAGAAGAAAGATCTGCAATTTATTTTCTTCAGCTCTAAAAAAACTATCTTCACTTCTTTCTCTACCAAAATAATTCGAATCTAAAGATAAAGTAAAAAGTATGGAAATCAAATGATAAGAAAAATGAAAATCTGGAAATTCAACTGCAAATCAAAAGGAGATCAAAGGCAAAATTTAATAACAGCTTCAAATCTTCAATTTCAATTTGAAGACATGCAATCAAATAAGGAAATCAACAGCAAGTTTAAATTCAAAGCAAAAAGAAATCAAATTCAAAAAATCTGGAAAAGCCTGGAAACAAGCCTGTAATGCTCTCTGCCTTGTTCAGAATTTCCAGGTGAGTAAACTAAGATTTTAAAAACAGTTTTATAGAGTTGCATGTGATAAATCCATATAGAAATTGTTATATTATGGTTGTATGTATGCGTGAAGTTGGATATATGTATATATTACTTAAAGTTGACTGTGCATAGTAATGTGAATCTATATAATAGGTTCTCTGTTTTACAAATTCAAGTGAGTAAACCTTAGTTTTAAAAACAGTTTAAAATCTGTGTTCATAACTAGATATATGTGATGTTTGTGTGGAAATATGTTGTTCATGTTCATGTGTATGAATGTATATATATATGATGTACTGTGTATATTTATCTGGATGCATGCCTGTAGAATGAATTTCAACTCTCTGTTTATAAACAGGTTAGAAAATAAGTTAAAAGTATAAACACCTTTCTTCCAAATCTATATCTAGATACGATTATAAAATAGAAAAATGATTTTTACAATGTAAATTCTTGTTAGAAATAGTTTCCAGGTGAAATTGTTTAGTTTATAGTTTAAAAATGTGTTTTTACAGTAGAAATGAATTTAATCAGTAAAATCAAATGTTTCAATTTCCTGAATTGAATTCATAATCTAATTTATCATTGCAAATAATGATTTTAGAGATAAAAATCATAGTTTTTAGCATTGTGTAAGTCGAGATATACTGAGTTGATCGATTTTGAGTATATCATCTATTGCCGATGATCGACGGTGAGGGGTGTGTCGAGATTGAGGCTGGAGGAGGATTGAAGGTAGGGGAACTCAGGAAAAATGAGTGGAGATTTTTCTGATGAACGTGGTGGATCGTCGGAGACAATTTAGGGTTTTATGGTTGGTTTTGGTCGACGATGTGGGCAATGCTCGTACGACGTTGATGGTGGATTGGGGTCGATCACATGAGGGGGAAAGGGTTCATCGTATCATGGCGCTTCTCTGGGTGGAATGACAGGATTTCTGGTGGTCAGAATTGGTGGCGCGAGTCGATTTTCCGATGATGGTATGGGTTCCAGTTTGTTCGAGTTGTTCGATTTCGTCCTTCTGGCGATTACGTCGAACTGGGTTATCGAAGGGTTAGGCGGGGTCGTCGTCGACATGTCGAGAAGTGGGACGTTGGTCGGAGCAGTGGCGATCGAGTGTGCACGTGCACGTGTGCACGGTGATGCCTGGGTTCGTTCGCTAGTTGGAGAAGAAGATGTGTACTCGGGTTTTGTCTCGAGGATAGTGTGTGATCGACTCGAAGTTACGAGGGTCTCGGGGTTTCTCGTGTTTCACTCGGGAAAATTGTATGTTGGCTCTAGTTTTAGTGAGGATTAACTCGAGTTTCTATGTTGTAGTGTTTAAATAAGCTTTAATGTTTTAAAGATTTAAAACAATCAGTTTTTATAAAAAAAGATGATTAGTTAAGTTTAAAAATGTTTGAATATGTTTTAAAAATTTAATAGGTTATTAAAGGAATTGATAATTAAGTTTTTAAGAATAAGGATTTATTTAAACAAGTTTGTAAAGTTTTTCAAAGATCTTAAATGTTGAAATTAAATGTTAAATTGTTTTGTTTAAAAATAGATCATATATTCTTAAATATGAAATTTATTTCTAAATATTTTATAATGAAGTTTAGTAAGTAATTAAGTTATATATTAAGATAAAGAATTTATCTTTAATTAAAAATGTGAGTAATTAAGTGGAATTAATTAAAAGTTAATCACTTAATGAGATTAATAAAGGTAAATTGATTTATGTTGATAATCAAGGATAATTACTTAGTAAGAAATTAGTGGATAGTTAATGAATGAAATTTAAAGATCATTAACTAGTAATTATGAGTTGATTAATTAATGTATTTAAATTAAGATAATTGGTTTAATTTATTAAGATAGTTAATTACTTAATTAATTAAGGGTTAATTGATCTAAGTAATTAAAGGTAATTAATTAAAGAATAATTAACTAATGGAAGTAATTAAGGAATTAATTACTTAATGTAATTAATTAAGTTTAAATGTAATTTGTTTAAGTTAATTAATTAAGTTTAATTAATTAAGTTTAATTAATTTAAACACTTGATGATTTGATAAATAATTATTTAATTTAATTAATGGATTGTAATTACATAGTAAAGTAATTAATGATAATTACTCGATGTAATTAATGGAAGATGAGTTAAAAATGGAAGTAATTTGAGTTTAATTACTTTTTGTAATTAATCAAGGGATTAATTAAATATAATAAATTAAGGAGTAATTTATTAATTAATGAAGTAATTAAGGGAAGTTAATTACTAGATGAGATTAATCAAAGGTGATTAATAAATGTGGTTTAATTAAAGATTAATTATTTAATTAGGATAATTAATTAAGAGTAATTAGGGATCATTAATTAATATAATTTATGATGTAATTAAGAATTGATTAATTAAGATTAATTAATCAATATAATAAGTAATCTAAGAGTAATTAATTAATGTAATTAATTAAGGATTAATGTAATTAATTTTAGTTAATTAATTTATAGAGTAATTAAAGGTTAATTACTATAAATGGTTAAGAATAATTAATTTGTGAAATTAATTAAAGGCTAATTACTTGAATGTAATTAAAAGATAATTAATCAAGGAGGATTAATTGAAATGAATAATTAGAGGATAATTAATTAATTAATTTATAATTAATTTATGGTTAAGTAAGCAGGGTTTATAGAATGAAGTAATTGATTTAATTTATTTTAAATTAATTAGAGATGATATAAATCATTACTTATGGATGGTTGAATAATATTGAATGCTTTTCATTGTTTGATATCTCTGATGAGATATGATTGATATATGATATGGATGTTTGGTTGAATTATAATGATAATGTAGATTATCTATTGAATTATCTATCTTTGTGTATATAGATAAGAATTGAATTGTTTTAACCTTAAAACAACTTGGCCTTAAAAGATACGTTTTGGATTTCGATGAGACCGGGATCGGGTTTCCGTATACCGGATTTCCAGGTCTGGAGACCCGAATACCACATCGATCCAAATTAACGATAGGTCGTGAATCTCAAGTGAAGATGAAGATTCAGAGTGCAAGGGTTATTGTCGTTAACTCTGAGGGTGATTCCAAAACGAGTGTAACGAGATAATGCCTTCGGTTTCGTTCGAACCCGGAACGAACTTATATGGATTGAATGCTTTCAGCACATCGTCAGGCGGACGATGAGCATTCTAAGTGATATGTTCTGATTAAAGGTAATCGTAACCTCAAGCCTCATCAACCGGGAATGGCTAAAACAGGGGAGGTGCAGCAAGGTTTCGTGGGTAGCACCCACTGAGAGCAAGATAGATCCCTGTCTAGAGGTCCCTTTTCTTTTATTCGGCTTAGTGTGTGGTTGGTCGCGCCAACTACGGGATTGTCTTGTTCGGGATTATCCAGTAAGGGATGGTTCCGGCTTTGTGTTGCAGGGGAGCGGGCGTACTCCTCGGTACGGTGATCTAGGCCACGTACTGTGACGGGCGGTACCCCAGTAGCCCTGCCATTGTATGGAATCCAAACTCCAATAAGTGCCGTACGTATTAGTTGTGCCCAACTATGTTGGAATGTGAGATGTAAGCATTTCAGCTATTTCTGTATTTTACATGAAAACCCTAGACCCTATTATAATATAACTGGATTTCCTGTCAAATGTTTTGGTTAGCGTAAGGTAAAAACTTTTCCATGTTTATGTATGGGAAGTCTTACGTGATACCTTTGTTTTCAAAAGGTTTTGAAGTTAAACAATTTTAACCCGTTTACTCACACCAGACCCATGTCTGACCCAAGTGTTTATTTTCTGTTTTATTAAACTCTTGGGTACTCAATTTTTACGAGTAGCCAAGGGATTCAGGTTAGCTTTGACGAATCTATGGAGGAGATATGGAGCAGGAGGCTTCAGCATTCGTAGATAGATAGTATTCCGCTGTGTTGGTTGATCTGAGTCTTTTGTTTGAATTGTATCTTGAGTTGTATAATAGACAGAAATTATAACTGTCTATTTTGTTGTATAAGTTGTGTAACTCTGATTATGTAAAGACTATGTAATAGTTATGTGATATATTATATTTTGTTTCGTTCCGCTGTGAGATTCTGATATTGTTTAGTTCTTTCTTTATCTTCTTTTCTCTTTTCTATCCCTTTCTTTCTTATTAGCGATACGACTTTCTGTGGAGAGAAAGTCGTGGTCGTTACAGTGGTATCAGAGCATAGGTTGAGCGAATGCCTAAGCTTTTGGTTAAGTGAATATCAGAACACTAGGTTGAGTGAATACCTAGGTTCGGAAGGATTGTTCATTAGAAATAGGATCTGTAACAACCTGTTTGAGTCCGAGTGTATATATATATATATGAGAGCGCGTATTTGTTAGTTATATAAAATGGTTTTATATTGTGTTAATTGATCGGTTGAGTGGTATATGGATTCTGGTCAATACGAGTAGCTAACGTTATTGATAGGGATCTCTAAACACTTGAACCAGGCCAACGGACACAATATTGTTTTAAAGAGGTAAATGAAATAATTTTACCCAGATATAATTTCTATATAAAAAAATATCATTTTAAATGTATATGGTATTTGTGATGATTGGTTGAGATGATAATAATTTATCATCTAGGATTAGGAGTCTGAGTGTTGAGGTTGGAAGTGTATTTGTCGAGACTATAAACCTAATACTGTCTTGAGTGAACTTTACAGTTGTGTAAGGATTTCATAATCTCTGAAGGAAACCTGTTAAGGTTCGGAGTTTGTCTTTGAAGTTGGATGAATAGAGTTAGATCTATTGGATGAGCTGAAGCGAGTGATAGTATCTTGGTAACCTCAGGAAGTAGTAGCCGTGTGATGAGACGCGGTGACTATGGACGTTTCTGAAGATGTTTCTTCTGGAACAAGTTTGAAGAAGTGAGTCTGTTTCGGTGTTGTGGCTGAGTCCAGTGGGGTGTTTCTATTTGCTTTGAGGTCCGAGTTTCTCGAGGAGTTTCGGATAAGAAGTCTTTGGTTTGTGGCAGCAATGCGACTCGGAGTGTTCTATGTTGGCAGAAAGTTTCTGGCTGAGCAGATTTTCTGAAGGTGAAGTTCAGGAGCAGTAGAGTGAATCCATTTCTTCGATGGATTGGTTAGTCAAATATAAGCTGTTCTGATTAGTGAAGAGAGAACAGTTATCTTTGGAAATTAGGCCGAGCTGATCGCAAAAGTGACTTGCGATTGTTTAAGTATTCTCTTGGGATTATTGGAGATTGAGATTTCGTATCAACTTGATTCGTGGAGTTACCGGTGGTTCAGCTTAGTAGAAGGATGTCTCCTAGAGAAGAATTTGGTGAAGCAGCTCAGGATTCTTTGGAGATTAGATTTTGATCCCCAGGATTGAGTTGCCAGTTCGGATAACTGGAATTCATTTTATTTCACATATCTCTGAGGAATATGTGTATGATTCATCGAGTGATGGAATCAGCAGTTCAGAAGGATAGTTGGGATGGTTTTGAGTTAGTCTGATATCTTGTTCAGATTTGTGATCTAGAAAGGAAGGACTTCTAGATTATTGTAGATAGTTAGTTTAGATCCTGTAGAACGAGTCTCCCGGTATATATATATATATACTTGGGGAAACTCGAGTAAATTCTATCCAGATTTTGACTGGATAGTTAAATTTGTTTGATTAAATTGTTTGCTATGGTTGTTAGAATATGATTGATTTGTATGATTGCTGTTTAAAATTAAAATTTTGCTGGGTTATTAAATTATCTTTGCTTTTAAAATTTCGGGGACGAAATTATTTTAAGGGGGGAGGAATGTGATATCCCTAAAATTTGGCAATATCAATTTAATAATCTTTATTAATAATTAAATTGATTTGTAATTTTATTTTATAAATTAACAAGTTTAATTCATTTAAAAGGTTAATAATATTTTAAATTTCGCAATATTTATAAATATCTTTTCTAACAATTTTAAATTGGGAAAGATTTATCTTTCTAAAGTTAATATAAATGTTTTATATTTATAATGTATATGTATATATTGGTATATATATTATAAATAGGAAATCTTTAATTTAAGTAAAAATTATGTTTTAAAATTATAATATATATGTGTATATACATATTGTGATTTGGAGTTATGTTATAAAATTCAATATAATAATTATCAAACTAATGTTAAAAATATTTTCCATTAAGAATATATATATATATATATTTGTATATATTGAAATGGAAAGAATATTGGATTTGAATTTAATAAAGTATTTTCAAACTTTAATATATATATAATTTGTAATTTGGAAATTTGTAATTTGACTTAGTACTTTTGGAAATGATAATTGAGATTTAAATAACAAGTGTAATTTCTTATTTATTAAAAATATATATGTAAGCTTAAGTTTAAATAAGGTTTAAATTAAGAAGTTTATTTGTTTTAATAATCTTTTCTCTTTTAATATTCAAATATAAGTCAAAATGGTTTTGTAAAAATATATAGAGAGTTAAACTCAATTTCTCAAGCATATATAAATATGTTATATATAATTGATATAAGTATAAGTTAATTTAAATATTTGTTTCTCACCATTGTATATTTATTAAAATCTAAAAGTTTATTTATAAAAGATAAATACATTTTTATATACATGTAAATATTTTATAAATACATAGGTATAGCTTAAGTCAATTAATTAAAATAAGAATGTACACTTGTAAGTTTTTAAAGGTAGTTTAAAGACATTTGTAAAGATGTAAGCCTATGTGTAAGCAAATTAACACTTAAAGAAGACAAGTGGCTATTTTCTTTGGTAATTAAAGTTTTAAAATTTTAAATATAGAAGAAAGATCTGCAATTTATTTTCTTCAGCTCTAAAAAAACTATCTTCACTTCTTTCTCTACCAAAATAATTCGAATCTAAAGATAAAGTAAAAAGTATGGAAATCAAATGATAAGAAAAATGAAAATCTGGAAATTCAACTGCAAATCAAAAGGAGATCAAAGGCAAAATTTAATAACAGCTTCAAATCTTCAATTTCAATTTGAAGACATGCAATCAAATAAGGAAATCAACAGCAAGTTTAAATTCAAAGCAAAAAGAAATCAAATTCAAAAAATCTGGAAAAGCCTGGAAACAAGCCTGTAATGCTCTCTGCCTTGTTCAGAATTTCCAGGTGAGTAAACTTAGATTTTAAAAACAGTTTTATAGAGTTGCATGTGATAAATCCATATAGAAATTGTTATATTATGGTTGTATGTATGCGTGAAGTTGGATATATGTATATATTACTTAAAGTTGACTGTGCATAGTAATGTGAATCTATATAATAGGTTCTCTGTTTTACAAATTCAAGTGAGTAAACCTTAGTTTTAAAAACAGTTTAAAATCTGTGTTCATAACTAGATATATGTGATGTTTGTGTGGAAATATGTTGTTCATGTTCATGTGTATGAATGTATATATATATGATGTACTGTGTATATTTATCTGGATGCATGCCTGTAGAATGAATTTCAACTCTCTGTTTATAAACAGGTTAGAAAATAAGTTAAAAGTATAAACACCTTTCTTCCAAATCTATATCTAGATACGATTATAAAATAGAAAAATGATTTTTACAATGTAAATTCTTGTTAGAAATAGTTTCCAGGTGAAATTGTTTAGTTTATAGTTTAAAAATGTGTTTTTACAGTAGAAATGAATTTAATCAGTAAAATCAAATGTTTCAATTTCCTGAATTGAATTCATAATCTAATTTATCATTGCAAATAATGATTTTAGAGATAAAAATCATAGTTTTTAGCATTGTGTAAGTCGAGATATACTGAGTTGATCGATTTTGAGTATATCATCTATTGCCGATGATCGACGGCGAGGGGTGTGTCGAGATTGAGGCTGGAGGAGGATTGAAGGTAGGGGAACTCAGGAAAAATGAGTGGAGATTTTTCTGATGAACGTGGTGGATCGTCGGAGACAATTTAGGGTTTTATGGTTGGTTTTGGTCGACGATGTGGGCAATGCTCGTACGACGTTGATGGTGGATTGGGGTCGATCGCATGAGGGGGAAAGGGTTCATCGTATCATGGCGCTTCTCTGGGTGGAATGACAGGATTTCTGGTGGTCAGAATTGGTGGCGCGAGTCGATTTTCCGATGATGGTATGGGTTCCAGTTTGTTCGAGTTGTTCGATTTCGTCCTTCTGGCGATTACGTCGAACTGGGTTATCGAAGGGTTAGGCGGGGTCGTCGTCGACATGTCGAGAAGTGGGACGTTGGTCGGAGCAGTGGCGATCGAGTGTGCACGTGCACGTGTGCACGGTGATGCCTGGGTTCGTTCGCTAGTTGGAGAAGAAGATGTGTACTCGGGTTTTGTCTCGAGGATAGTGTGTGATCGACTCGAAGTTACGAGGGTCTCGGGGTTTCTCGTGTTTCACTCGGGAAAATTGTATGTTGGCTCTAGTTTTAGTGAGGATTAACTCGAGTTTCTATGTTGTAGTGTTTAAATAAGCTTTAATGTTTTAAAGATTTAAAACAATCAGTTTTTATAAAAAAAGATGATTAGTTAAGTTTAAAAATGTTTGAATATGTTTTAAAAATTTAATAGGTTATTAAAGGAATTGATAATTAAGTTTTTAAGAATAAGGATTTATTTAAACAAGTTTGTAAAGTTTTTCAAAGATCTTAAATGTTGAAATTAAATGTTAAATTGTTTTGTTTAAAAATAGATCATATATTCTTAAATATGAAATTTATTTCTAAATATTTTATAATGAAGTTTAGTAAGTAATTAAGTTATATATTAAGATAAAGAATTTATCTTTAATTAAAAATGTGAGTAATTAAGTGGAATTAATTAAAAGTTAATCACTTAATGAGATTAATAAAGGTAAATTGATTTATGTTGATAATCAAGGATAATTACTTAGTAAGAAATTAGTGGATAGTTAATGAATGAAATTTAAAGATCATTAACTAGTAATTATGAGTTGATTAATTAATGTATTTAAATTAAGATAATTGGTTTAATTTATTAAGATAGTTAATTACTTAATTAATTAAGGGTTAATTGATCTAAGTAATTAAAGGTAATTAATTAAAGAATAATTAACTAATGGAAGTAATTAAGGAATTAATTACTTAATGTAATTAATTAAGTTTAAATGTAATTTGTTTAAGTTAATTAATTAAGTTTAATTAATTAAGTTTAATTAATTTAAACACTTGATGATTTGATAAATAATTATTTAATTTAATTAATGGATTGTAATTACATAGTAAAGTAATTAATGATAATTACTCGATGTAATTAATGGAAGATGAGTTAAAAATGGAAGTAATTTGAGTTTAATTACTTTTTGTAATTAATCAAGGGATTAATTAAATATAATAAATTAAGGAGTAATTTATTAATTAATGAAGTAATTAAGGGAAGTTAATTACTAGATGAGATTAATCAAAGGTGATTAATAAATGTGGTTTAATTAAAGATTAATTATTTAATTAGGATAATTAATTAAGAGTAATTAGGGATCATTAATTAATATAATTTATGATGTAATTAAGAATTGATTAATTAAGATTAATTAATCAATATAATAAGTAATCTAAGAGTAATTAATTAATGTAATTAATTAAGGATTAATGTAATTAATTTTAGTTAATTAATTTATAGAGTAATTAAAGGTTAATTACTATAAATGGTTAAGAATAATTAATTTGTGAAATTAATTAAAGGCTAATTACTTGAATGTAATTAAAAGATAATTAATCAAGGAGGATTAATTGAAATGAATAATTAGAGGATAATTAATTAATTAATGTATAATTAATTTATGGTTAAGTAAGCAGGGTTTATAGAATGAAGTAATTGATTTAATTTATTTTAAATTAATTAGAGATGATATAAATCATTACTTATGGATGGTTGAATAATATTGAATGCTTTTCATTGTTTGATATCTCTGATGAGATATGATTGATATATGATATGGATGTTTGGTTGAATTATAATGATAATGTAGATTATCTATTGAATTATCTATCTTTGTGTATATAGATAAGAATTGAATTGTTTTAACCTTAAAACAACTTGGCCTTAAAAGATACGTTTTGGATTTCGATGAGACCGGGATCGGGTTTCCGTATACCGGATTTCCAGGTCTGGAGACCCGAATACCACATCGATCCAAATTAACGATAGGTCGTGAATCTCAAGTGAAGATGAAGATTCAGAGTGCAAGGGTTATTGTCGTTAACTCTGAGGGTGATTCCAAACCGAGTGTAACGAGATAATGCCTTCGGTTTCGTTCGAACCCGGAACGAACTTATATGGATTGAATGCTTTCAGCACATCGTCAGGCGGACGATGAGCATTCTAAGTGATATGTTCTGATTAAAGGTAATTGTAACCTCAAGCCTCATCAACCGGGAATGGCTAAAACAGGGGAGGTGCAGCAAGGTTTCGTGGGTAGCACCCACTGAGAGCAAGATAGATCCCTGTCTAGAGGTCCCTTTTCTTTTATTCGGCTTAGTGTGTGGTTGGTCGCGCCAACTACGGGATTGTCTTGTTCGGGATTATCCAGTAAGGGATGGTTCCGGCTTTGTGTTGCAGGGGAGCGGGCGTACTCCTCGGTACGGTGATCTAGGCCACGTACTGTGACGGGCGGTACCCCAGTAGCCCTGCCATTGTATGGAATCCAAACTCCAATAAGTGCCGTACGTATTAGTTGTGCCCAACTATGTTGGAATGTGAGATGTAAGCATTTCAGCTATTTCTGTATTTTACTTGAAAACCCTAGACCCTATTATAATATAACTGGATTTCCTATCAAATGTTTTGGTTAGCGTAAGGTAAAAACTTTTCCATGTTTATGTATGGGAAGTCTTACGTGATACCTTTGTTTTCAAAAGGTTTTGAAGTTAAACAATTTTAACCCGTTTACTCACACCAGACCCATGTCTGACCCAAGTGTTTATTTTCTGTTTTATTAAACTCTTGGGTACTCAATTTTTACGAGTAGCCAAGGGATTCAGGTTAGCTTTGACGAATCTATGGAGGAGATATGGAGCAGGAGGCTTCAGCATTCGTAGATAGATAGTATTCCGCTGTGTTGGTTAATCTGAGTCTTTTGTTTGAATTGTATCTTGAGTTGTATAATAGACAGAAATTATAACTGTCTATTTTGTTGTATAAGTTGTGTAACTCTGATTATGTAAAGACTATGTAATAGTTATGTGATATATTATATTTTGTTTCGTTCCGCTGTGAGATTCTGATATTGTTTAGTTCTTTCTTTATCTTCTTTTCTCTTTTCTATCCCTTTCTTTCTTATTAGCGATACGACTTTCTGTGGAGAGAATGTAACGACCCGTATTTTTACGGATCAAAACATTCTAAAATGATTGACCTTTGGTTGTATTGTTGTTAAGTCATTTCAGGTTTTAGCAGAATTTTTCTTAAGTCTTAAGTCGTAGCCGACTTAGGAAGTTTGGACGAGTTAAGAAATAGGTCTGGACGGGTTAATGACTAAGTGGTAGGTCGGCGACGACCTAAGGAAGATAGGGGAGTGGTTTAAGTCGGTTGATAGTTTAGGACGACCTAAGGGATTAACCGGGTTAAGGAAGTTAAGTCATAGGGTGGCTTAGGTCGAGTGACCGACTTAAGGGAGTAGCCTATCTAAGAAGTTGACCGACTTATAGTATTAACCGACTTAAGGATAGTGGTGGGTTAAGTGTTAAGTCGGCTAACGAGTTAAGATAGTGGTCGACTTAAGACCTGGACGACTTAGTAGTTAGCATGTCTGACAAGTTATTTGTTAAGTCGTTGCCGAGTTAAGGAAGTGGGGTTGACCGACTTAAGAGGTTAGGGCGACCTAAGGAAGAATAGTAGGCAGCCTAAGTATTCTGGAGTAGAGTTAGGTCGGCAACGACCTAAGGACATGTTGTGAGCGACCTAAGTGTTTGGGTGTTAAGTGTTAGGTCGGCAGTGTGTGTTGAGTTATGAGTCGGTAGGTCGTCTCCTGTGTTAAGTTGTTGAGTCGTCAACCGACTTAGGACTTGGGTTTTGCGGCAGTATGATGAGTCTGCTTCGTTGGGTCGGTCATATGGTTAAGTCGTAGGTCGGCGAGGCAGTTAAGTCGTTAGGTCGTATAGGCTGGTTAACTCGGCATAGCAGTAAGTCGTAAGTCGTCTAACTAGTTAAGGCGCGTGCGCATTAAGTCGTAGACAGGGTTCGTATATGCGCATGTGTTGAGTCGGAGGTTGCTAGGTCGGCAGAAGCTTAAGTGTTAAGTCGGCACCGACTTAAGGAGATAGCCGAGTTACGACTTAAGGGCAGTTTTCAGCTATAAATAGGAGGGGTTGTTCTCACTTTTTGGGATCTGGATTTTGAAGCGACGAAGTGCTGCCATTTTGAGAGCTCGACTTCTACACTTCTTCACTTCTTTTCTCCACTCTAATCTAGTGCTTCCATCCATCCAAATCGAAGATCAAGATTGAAGATTCAAGAGCTTAGATTGAAGATCTTCATCTTTTCAAGAGAGATTTCTTCGTTTGAAGTGAGATCTTGTCGGGTCTAGCTTAGTTCTTCGCTGTCCAGATCTGAAGTTGTTATCTTTTGGATTGTTTAGGTGATTTGGTGAGTGGTGATTATCTCTCACACGGATCCAAAGGAGTATATCGGATTGTTGGCTCGATTTGGTGTTAAAATAGAGATTTCCATGCATTTTCTTCATCCTATGTATAGATCCCTATAGATCCATTGTTCATGATGATGTTACATCCATTTTATCATATGTTAACCTATGCAAGTTCATTCATCAAGTTTGTAGAGATATAATCCATGTTTTCATGCTTATTGGACTTTCAACTCTTTAATTACGAAAATGCCATTATTGTTATAATTGTCTACTTAGATCATATTTGAATGCTTGATTGTTTGGATTGATGTTTGATTTGATTGATTGTTATGAACTAGATGATTGATGATTAGATTTAGACCGAAGACAATTCAAAAGCTAAGGGAAAGGCTCTTGAATTGGGAAAGCTGCTCGTGGCATATGGAGCGGGATGATGAAGCTCTTATGCATAGATTTGATGATGTGATGATGAGATGAGGCTTTGCGAGGATGTAATGAAGCGAGGCAATCATGTGATGAAGACTTGGTCTAATCCAGACGGGATAATTCCAAGCATGTTGATAACTCGGTGATATGATTCGAGTTGAGGATAATGAATGGATATGAGAATAGTCGTCGAGGAGGACGACTAGGAGGCTTGGATAGCATCGTTGTTGAAGGTTCTAGCATGCTCTAAGCAAGAGTACGTTTGGGCAGATTCGATAGTCCCAACGGCCAACTGTTGATGGTCGAGTACTCTGGGCAGATTCGATAGTCCTAGGCACGGGCTGCGACGACGTGCGGGGGCTATGTCTAGAACCGGGGTTTTCATTAGCCCTTGACGGACGGCTGAAAGAATGTGCCGGTCATTCAATTAACGGTGATATCGAAGCAAGGATAACAGTGATAGCCAGAGTCATGGATGTTTGGTTGTATCGTCATTCGGACTCAAGAGCGGTATTTTCTGGGTGCTTATCTGATTTAGGCCTTGGTACTTGGAAAACATCGCCCTTGACTCGAGTGATAGTAGTTTTACTTTAAATTGTATGCTCTGCTATGTTTGCTTCTGTTTAGTGTGTGTCTGGGGGCTATCACTGTAGAATGAGGTTGGAGTGGGAGGGTTGTATTCCTATTCCTTTTCCTTTATGCTCTTTTGGTATGTTGTTAGTTAATTTACTGCTCACTAAGACTGTTGTCTGACTCAAGGCTTTATGTTTTCATTCTTATTGCCTTGGGCTGTTCGTCCATTTTGGGACGGGCAGACTAGGTAGCAGGTGACAGGTGCTGTTCTCTTCTCACGATGCTGATATCGAAGACGAGCTGGAGGGTTGCATATTATCTTCTTATATGTACTGGATATTCCGCTGTTTTGTTTTCTCTGAGAGATATGTAGTGAGGCTGGATGTATTGACTATATGAATGCTTGTATTCAACTATTATGGAGTTTTATAAGATGTCATTTTGTTCTGTAAAGCTTCACTATACATATGTTCTATTGTATTTTGTCCATGCGCTATGAGTAATACGATAGATTCTGTTGTTTTAATCTTACCTTGACAATCGTCCATGGTCGCCTGGCACACTTTACAGCGCACTATCTCTAGATTCGGTGCAGGGTCATGGGCGGTCGTCACATTTGGTATCAGAGCATTGGTTAATCGATTTTACCCAACGCTCGCTGGAGTAACTACGTATGAGAGACGTAATTGTATTTTGATGGATGATTACTATATATAATATAGTAGCTTAGTAGAGTTTGAGTCCTTTATGCAGTTGTTTCTCTAGATGTTCTAATCATTCCTTTTTATAGATATTGAGAATGAGTCGAAGAGGGAGACCAGCTGCTAGGGAAGGCCGTGCTACTGAAGAGACTGCTGATTATGCAGCCATGTTCGAAGCTATGATGACTTCGATCATGAGAAGGATACCAGTTCCGGGGGCAGCAGTTGATGTTGGAGTTCAAGTCCAAGCTCCGAAACCAGTGGATTTTGCTAAGTTGTGCAAGGATTATACTGCTCTTGGAGGGAAGGTTTTCTTGGGAACAGAATCTACCATTGAGGTCCAGAGGTGGATAGATGCTTGTAGAAGGATCTTTGGTGATTTGGGAATTGATGATGCAACTAAGAGGAAGTTGGCATCGAGGCAGCTTCAAGGGAGAGCCTCTGATTGGTGGAACTCTATTACCATCACTACTCCGGAAGAAGAGATTACTTGGGAGCAATTCCAAGTCAGATTTGAAGCTAAGTTCATTTCTACAGCTCAGAAGTCTGTTCTGTTCAAGAGGTTTGTGGAGCTCAAGCAAGGTGGAAGATCAGTTCTTGAGTATGTTTCTGAGTTCGAAGCTTTGTCCAAGTATGCCCGGTCATATATTGAATCTGCTTATCAGAAGAATGAGAAGTTCGTGACCGGCTTGGATAGTTATCTTGGGAGGCAGTTGGTGGATCATTTGGACGATTCATTTGAGAAGCTTGTGGAGAAAGCTCTTAGGCATGAGAGTCTGTTTCCTAAGGAAGGACCTGTTGTTGCTGTTACCAAGGGAGAATCTAAACCACAGCAGGGTGGAAACCAGAAGAGGAAGCAGCAGCAGCAGAAGGGTAAGGATGGCCAGAAGAAGCCGAAAGGCGAGGTGACTTGCTACAACTGTCAGCAGAAGGGCCATTTCTCGAAGGATTGTAAGAATCCAAAGGCACCGATGAAGTGTCACAACTGTGACAAGCCGGGGCATTTCAGGAAGAATTGTCCAGAACCAAGGAAGGACAGGCAGATTGTGCAAGCCTATGCTTTAGGGGCTGTTCCGTCGTCTTCGAAAGCTCCTACTGCTGAAGAGAAGGGAAAGAGTGTGGTGGTTCAAGGTACTCTTTTTCTATGTGGTGTTCCAGTTAGAGTTCTGTTTGATACTGGAGCGTCGCATTCATTTGTTTGTAATGAACTAGTGGGCCGGTTAGGTTTGGCACCGGATATTGTTGATAGGCCATTGGTTGTGACTAATCCAGTTGGGGGTTCGTCTTGTTTGTGTATGTTATGCCGTGGTCTAGTTGTGTCGAGTCATGGTTGCTCTTTTGTTTGTGATTGCTTTGTTCTGAACTTTGCGGGGTTCGGAATTATTTTGGGTATGGACTGGCTTAGGAAGTATGCGGCTAAGGTTGATTGTGAGAGGCTGGAGGTGACAGTCGAGAATGTGGAAGGGCGAAAGATTGTGATACGATGTAAGCATGAGGAAGGCGTCTTCATGAGCTTCATGTATTCGCTAGTTGTTCCACGGGATGGACTGTCTTTAGTGCCAATCGCAAATGGATTCGAGGATGTCTTTGACGAAGTCAAAGGGTTGCCGCCGCATAGAGAGATCGAGTTTCGTATAGATCTAGTTGAAGGAGCCAGACCTGTTGTGATGCCTCTTAGGCGGATGGCGCCTAGGGAACAGCAGGAGTTGAGGGTGCAAGTTGATGATCTTTTGCAGAAAGGATTCATTCGGCGTAGTGTGTCCGAGTGGGGTGCACCAGTTGTGTTTGCAACCAAGGCAGATGGGTCATTGAGATTGTGTGTGGATTATCGTGAGCTGAATAAGGTGACTAAAAAGAACAAGTATCCATTGCCGAGAATAGATGACTTGTTTGATCAGCTTCACGAGGCTAAGGTGTTTTCTCAGATGGATTTGGCAACGGGATTTCACCAGTTGAGAGTAGCTAAGGATAGTGTGCCGAAGACTGCTTTTAGGACACCATCCGGTTTCTTTGAGTGGCTAGTAATGCCGTTTGGATTGACTAACGCGCCATCATATTTTGTGGATCTTATGAATAGAGTGTTCAGAGATCAGTTGAACAAGTTCGTACTTGTGTTCGTGGATGATATTCTGATTTATTCCAGAACGGAAGAAGAGCACAAGACGCACTTGCGTATTGTTTTGGAAATCTTACGGAAACATCAGCTGAAGGCTAAGTTTTCGAAGTGTCACTTCTGGAAGAATGAAGTGAGGTTCTTAGGCCATGTGATTTCTGGAAATGGAATAGCGGTTGATCCCGCTAAGGTGGCAGCAATCCAGGATTGGGTTAGACCTAAGAATGCATCTGATGTGAGAAGTTTTCTTGGATTAGCAGGATATTATCGACGGTTTATCAAAGACTTCTCCAAGGTAGCTGCACCGTTAACAGGATTGACGAAGAAGAACCAAGTGTTCAGTTGGGATGCTAAGTGTGAGCAAGCTTTCGGAATCCTGAAAGAAAGATTGACGAGTGCTCCTGTTTTGACTATTCCTAGTGGGAATGATGAGATGGTGGTTTACACCGACGCATGTGGTACTGGACTTGGAGCAGTGCTGATGAAGAAGGATAAAGTTGTTGCGTATGCCAGTCGACAACTAAAGCCGCATGAAAGGAATTACCCGACTCATGATTTGGAGTTAGCGGCGATTGTATTTGCTCTGAAGATGTGGAGGCATTATTTGTTGGGAGTTCGATTCGAGTTGTTTACGGATCACAAGTCGTTGAAGTATCTTTTCTCCCAAAAGGATTTGAATCTTCGGCAACAACGTTGGCTAGAGTTTTTAGCATCATATGATTTTGGTATAGCTTATACTCCGGGAAAAGGTAACGCAGTGGCAGATGCGTTAAGTCGAAGACATGCAGGATTAGGAGCCATGTTTTCAGAATGGAAGAGTCTCGAGTATTTAGCTAGATTTGACTTCAGGCCTAGATGCGAATTGGAACCTGAGATGTTGGCAAACTTATCGATAAGACCTTCTCTTGTGGAAAGGATTGGCGAGGGCCAAAAGCGAGATGATAAGCTTGTCAAGATTATCCGTGAATTGGAATCTGGATTGGATCCAGAAAAGGATAAAGGATTCGAGGTCGATCGAGAGGGTTGGCTTCGGAAGCAAGGACGACTAGTTGTTCCCGATACAGATGAATTGAGGAGTGAAGTTCTGAAGGAAAGTCATCACTCGAAGCTGACAATTCATCCAGGTGGAAACAAGATGTATCGGGATATGAAGAGAACCTACTACTGGGAAGGCATGAAGAAGGATGTTGGAAATTTTATTTCCAAATGCATGAATTGCCAGTTGGTAAAGGCTGAACAGAAGAAGCCAAGTGGATTGCTTCAGCCATTAGAAGTCCCTACGTGGAAGTGGGAACAAGTGTCGATGGATTTCATCGATGGATTGCCTAGAACCAGAACGGGAAATGAAGGGATTTGGGTCATTGTGGATCGTCTGACTAAGAGTGCACGATTCATTCCTGTCCGATCGACTAGGACTGCATCAAAGTTGGCTGAGTTGTATGTTAAGTGGATAGTTCGTTTCCATGGTATTCCGAAGAGTATAGTGAGCGATCGAGACCCATTGTTCACTAGTGGATTTTGGAAGAGCTTCCAGGAAGTCTTGGGAACCGAGTTGTGTTTGAGTACAGCTTATCATCCCCAAACAGATGGTCAGACCGAGAGAGTCAACCGAGTTTTGGAAGACCTCCTCAGAGCTTGTGTTTTGGACTTCGGAGGATCATGGGAAGATCACCTTCATTTGGTGGAGTTTGCGTACAACAACAGTTACCAGTCAAGTATTGGTATGGCACCATATGAGGCATTGTATGGAAGACCGTGTAACTCTCCGACATGTTGGTTGGAAACTGGGGAAAAGTTGATGCTTGGGCCAGAGATGATTCGTCAGACTTCAGATTGTATAGAGATCATTCGGCAACGAATGAAGGCAGCCCAAGATCGTCAGAAGAGTTATGCTGATAAACGTCGTAAGGATTTGGAGTTCGACGTAGGTGAAATGGTTTTTGTGAAGATTTCTCCACTGAAGAATGTTATCCGATTCGGGAAGAAAGGAAAATTGACTCCGAGATTTGTTGGACCATTCCCGGTCATCGAGCGAATTGGAAAGCTCGCCTACAGATTGGAGTTACCAGAGAAGATGTCGAGTGTGCACAATGTTTTTCATGTATCATATCTACGGAAGTATGTGCACGACTCGAGTACGGTGGTTTCTGCTGATAGCTGTGAAGACTTAGAAGTTGATCCAGTCGATAGAAGACCTCGTAAGCCGCTTCGTGTTGTTGAAACCGACACGAAACAGCTTAGGAGGAAGATAGTTAAGTTGCTCAAGATACAATGGAGTGACGATGATAACGACTGTACGTGGGAGGTGGAAGAGAGGATGAAGGCAGCTCATCCTGAACTCTTCAAGGTATGGCCCTAAGGTGTCGTGTCATCTAACGAAATTGTAACTTGTTCTAAGTCTTAGAATTCTGTACGCTAAGCTAGAATTGGATGCATGGTCTATTGATTGTTATGGATGATAGGCGTACAGAATAGCTTTGATTGCCTTGTTTGTTTGGAATTTCGGGGGCGAAATTCCTAAGGGGGAGAGAATGTAACGACCCGTATTTTTACGGATCAAAACATTCTAAAATGATTGACCTTTGGTTGTATTGTTGTTAAGTCATTTCAGGTTTTAGCAGAATTTTTCTTAAGTCTTAAGTCGTAGCCGACTTAGGAAGTTTGGACGAGTTAAGAAATAGGTCTGGACGGGTTAATGACTAAGTGGTAGGTCGGCGACGACCTAAGGAAGATAGGGGAGTGGTTTAAGTCGGTTGATAGTTTAGGACGACCTAAGGGATTAACCGGGTTAAGGAAGTTAAGTCATAGGGTGGCTTAGGTCGAGTGACCGACTTAAGGGAGTAGCCTATCTAAGAAGTTGACCGACTTATAGTATTAACCGACTTAAGGATAGTGGTGGGTTAAGTGTTAAGTCGGCTAACGAATTAAGATAGTGGTCGACTTAAGACCTGGACGACTTAGTAGTTAGCATGTCTGACAAGTTATTTGTTAAGTCGTTGCCGAGTTAAGGAAGTGGGGTTGACCGACTTAAGAGGTTAGGGCGACCTAAGGAAGAATAGTAGGCAGCCTAAGTATTCTGGAGTAGAGTTAGGTCGGCAACGACCTAAGGACATGTTGTGAGCGACCTAAGTGTTTGGGTGTTAAGTGTTAGGTCGGCAGTGTGTGTTGAGTTATGAGTCGGTAGGTCGTCTCCTGTGTTAAGTTGTTGAGTCGTCAACCGACTTAGGACTTGGGTTTTGCGGCAGTATGATGAGTCTGCTTCGTTGGGTCGGTCATATGGTTAAGTCGTAGGTCGGCGAGGCAGTTAAGTCGTTAGGTCGTATAGGCTGGTTAACTCGGCATAGCAGTAAGTCGTAAGTCGTCTAACTAGTTAAGGCGCGTGCGCATTAAGTCGTAGACAGGGTTCGTATATGCGCATGTGTTGAGTCGGAGGTTGCTAGGTCGGCAGAAGCTTAAGTGTTAAGTCGGCACCGACTTAAGGAGATAGCCGAGTTACGACTTAAGGGCAGTTTTCAGCTATAAATAGGAGGGGTTGTTCTCACTTTTTGGGATCCGGATTTTGAAGCGACGAAGTGCTGCCATTTTGAGAGCTCGACTTCTACACTTCTTCACTTTTTTTCTCCACTCTAATCTAGTGCTTCCATCCATCCAAATCGAAGATCAAGATTGAAGATTCAAGAGCTTAGATTGAAGATCTTCATCTTTTCAAGAGAGATTTCTTCGTTTGAAGTGAGATCTTGTCGGGTCTAGCTTAGTTCTTCGCTGTCCAGATCTGAAGTTGTTATCTTTTGGATTGTTTAGGTGATTTGGTGAGTGGTGATTATCTCTCACACGGATCCAAAGGAGTATATCGGATTGTTGGCTCGATTTGGTGTTAAAATAGAGATTTCCATGCATTTTCTTCATCCTATGTATAGATCCCTATAGATCCATTGTTCATGATGATGTTACATCCATTTTATCATATGTTAACCTATGCAAGTTCATTCATCAAGTTTGTAGAGATATAATCCATGTTTTCATGCTTATTGGACTTTCAACTCTTTAATTACGAAAATGCCATTATTGTTATAATTGTCTACTTAGATCATATTTGAATGCTTGATTGTTTGGATTGATGTTTGATTTGATTGATTGTTATGAACTAGATGATTGATGATTATATTTAGACCGAAGACAATTCAAAAGCTAAGGGAAAGGCTCTTGAATTGGGAAAGCTGCTCGTGGCATATGGAGCGGGATGATGAAGCTCTTATGCATAGATTTGATGATGTGATGATGAGATGAGGCTTTGCGAGGATGTAATGAAGCGAGGCAATCATGTGATGAAGACTTGGTCTAATCCAGACGGGATAATTCCAAGCATGTTGATAACTCGGTGATATGATTCGAGTTGAGGATAATGAATGGATATGAGAATAGTCGTCGAGGAGGACGACTAGGAGGCTTGGATAGCATCGTTGTTGAAGGTTCTAGCATGCTCTAAGCAAGAGTACGTTTGGGCAGATTCGATAGTCCCAACGGCCAACTGTTGATGGTCGAGTACTCTGGGCAGATTCGATAGTCCTAGGCACGGGCTGCGACGACGTGCGGGGGCTATGTCTAGAACCGGGGTTTTCATTAGCCCTTGACGGACGGCTGAAAGAATGTGCCGGTCATTCAATTAACGGTGATATCGAAGCAAGGATAACAGTGATAGCCAGAGTCATGGATGTTTGGTTGTATCGTCATTCGGACTCAAGAGCGGTATTTTCTGGGTGCTTATCTGATTTAGGCCTTGGTACTTGGAAAACATCGCCCTTGACTCGAGTGATAGTAGTTTTACTTTAAATTGTATGCTCTGCTATGTTTGCTTCTGTTTAGTGTGTGTCTGGGGGCTATCACTGTAGAATGAGGTTGGAGTGGGAGGGTTGTATTCCTATTCCTTTTCCTTTATGCTCTTTTGGTATGTTGTTAGTTAATTTACTGCTCACTAAGACTGTTGTCTGACTCAAGGCTTTATGTTTTCATTCTTATTGCCTTGGGCTGTTCGTCCATTTTGGGACGGGCAGACTAGGTAGCAGGTGACAGGTGCTGTTCTCTTCTCACGATGCTGATATCGAAGACGAGCTGGAGGGTTGCATATTATCTTCTTATATGTACTGGATATTCCGCTGTTTTGTTTTCTCTGAGAGATATGTAGTGAGGCTGGATGTATTGACTATATGAATGCTTGTATTCAACTATTATGGAGTTTTATAAGATGTCATTTTGTTCTGTAAAGCTTCACTATACATATGTTCTATTGTATTTTGTCGATGCGCTGTGAGTAATACGATAGATTCTGTTGTTTTAATCTTACCTTGACAATCGTCCATGGTCGCCTGGCACACTTTACAGCGCACTATCTCTAGATTCGGTGCAGGGTCATGGGCGGTCGTCACAGAGAAAGTCGTGGTCGTTACAATAACTGTCTAGTATATGATGTGTAATCTGTGTAACTCTGATAAGTGTTGTATATGATACTATGTAATATTTATGTGATATAATATATTTTGTTCGTTTCCGCTGTGAGTATTTGTGTTTGTTTCTTTTCTCTTCTTCTCTTTTCTACTTCTCACCCCTTTCTTTCTTACTGTCGATGCGATTTTCCGGGAGTGGAAAGTCGGGTCGTCACACGTAATGTAATATCCCGGAAATTTTAACAATATCAATTTAATAATCTGTTGAATAATTAAATTGATATGGATGATCCTTGATAATAAAATTTGAATTTAATTTAATAATCTGATTAAATTAGTATTAATTGGTAATTTTATCTTTTAAAATCTAATAAGATATTTTCTATTTGAATATATATATATTTATTTGTATATATTTTAATAGAAGCTTTGGTAAATTGGAAATTTAGGTTTAATTTAATCTGGACTTTTCAAAGATATTTAAATAAGTAATTTTATAGTTTTAAAATACTTTAAGTAAATATTTTTATTAGTTTAAGATATATTTTAACTTAAATTTAAATAAATAAGATTTACAAAAATGGTTTGTTTTATTTCTTTTTAAATATTTCTTGACAATATAATCTCTTATATAAATTATTTAATATCAAATATGTTATTTTCAAATAATAAGTATAATGTATGAATTTTAATGCTAAAAGGAATTGTTATTTTTAAATTGAATAAATAGTGTATGTAAATATATATATATAACTTAACTTTTAAATTGAATCTTAGGATTTAATTTGATTTCAATTTAAATTTAAGCTTTGAAATTCAAAAGAATATATATTTAAATTGTTTTGGATTTTAAAATATTTGTATAAACTTTTATTTATAAATATAATTAGTTTTTGGTTTCTCTTTAAAATAGAATTATATATAGATAAGTGTTTAAATAAATAAGAAAAAGGCTTTTTAAATAATTTTAAAATAAATAAATATGAGTAATTACTTAAATGACAAGTGTCATTATCTAAAGCTTTTATTTACATTTAAACTAAAAGGATATTACTTAAATGACATGTGTTAACACATTAAGTAGCCAAATAACATGTGTTAAGTAAATATTAATTCAAGATGACAAATGTTGAGAAATTTTAACAAGTGTCATTAAGTTTTCATTTTCTTTTATTTTTATTAAATCATATTTTCAGCCTTTATAAATACATAACATTTCCCCTCTTTATTACTTTTCTATTTTCTCTAATCAAAAACCAAGAAACTCCAGCCTGTAACAAAACTCAAACCATTTCTCTAACTAAATTCGAAATCAACTCCTCACAAACCTGAAATCAAAATTCAAAAGCCTGTAACTTATTTTTTTAAAGAAGACTGCAAATCATTTTTTCAAAAGGAAACAAATCTGCATTTTCTTCATCTGGAAGCCTGCATTTGTTCTTCAAGACTGTCTGTAATCAAGCTTCAGTAGCATGCAAAGCTTCTGGGGATTTAAAGCATTTCAGTTTCAAGTTTTAAAAGATCAAATCATTTTCCAGTAATTAAAGTTTAAGGTTCCAAGCTATTTCAAAGCTTAAGTCTGCCTCTGTTTCATCTTTAATCAAGTGAGTAACATTCTTACTTAAATTAACTTAAGTAATTATGATGCATGTTTAATTCTGTGATAAATAGTGTTTGGATGTGAATGTTTGTAGATGATTTTGAATATACATGAATGTATATAAGTGTGCATGTATGATATTGTTCTCTGTTCTGTTTGTTGCCCAGACTTAAGAAATTCTTTTAAAAATCTCTTACCTCTGTATCTAGTTTTGTAAGGACAAAATTTACAAACAAAATATGATTGATTTGTAATAAACTAAAGTTTAAAAGTTTTAATTAAGTCAAAACTTTAGCCTGAGTGCCTCTGTAATTAAAATAACAGTGCATGTTATAAAATGTAAAAATTCGAACTGGGTAATTAATAGATTCAGGATTATATATGGGATAGATAGGCTATAACATGATTTTTAACATTAATATCATAGTTTTTAGTCTAGTATAATAAGAGCAGTTCTGGTTTATGTTAGAGATGAAGTTCTGGTGATTTTGATCATCTCAGTGAAATTGGAAGTTTGAAATCTTTAGTAGTGGTAGTGGAATGATCATGGATATAAGGAAAATTATTAGAAATAGAATCAAGGCAGTGAGGAAGAAATGATTTAAGTTTTAAAATTTTAAACCTAGTTATTACCAGTCTAGAGAAATCGAGCATCATTTCGTCTAGGATGGATCGAGTTCGACGAAACTCTGGGAATTGATAGTCGTGACGTAGATGAACTCGTCGCCGAAGTCATTGGCGTTCTGGTGGTCGAGATTTCGAAGGCGAAGAGATGTTGACAGGCTTTGGGAAATGTTGTCTGGTTCCTGGTTTTGGATTTAGGCTCGATTTCGAATTCGAGCAGTGATCGAAGAAATCGCGATCGTGATATGGTGTAGGGATGAACGTCGAGATGGTGGAGTCGTCGTCGATGACCGGAGTTGCCGCTGGTGGATGTGCACGTGCACGAGATCGAAGATTGTCTGGGTGAAGTCTGTTTTTACAGAGGAGTGTGGCTCGAGTTTTTCTCGAATTGTTTCGAGTGATGCTCGAAGTTTTTAGGTATGCGACTCGAAGTAATTTTGTAAGGTCTCGGGTAATTATGTGTTGCCAGGTTTTTAAAAGCCTGTCAGTTTAAATTTAAACTGAATTTAAATTATGAAGAAATATTAAGACAGGATTTGAAATCAAAGTTTTTAATATATGAATTCAAGTTTGGTTTTGAATTTTAGATTGGAAATAAATAAGTTTTATAAATTTAAATATGAATTTGTTTAGAACCTTTTAAACTTCTTTATAAATGAGTATTTCTTTAACTTGTAAATTAAAAGAGTTTTAGAAATGTTGTTTAAAACATTGTAAAAGATAAATTAGTATTCATTTTAAATCTAGAATTTAAAATGAAATTTAAAAGTTAATTTGAAATGGATGTCTTCAAATGTATTTAAGAATGATAATTTAACCTTTGATAAGAAAATGTTTTATCTTAAAGTAATTAGAGATTTGTGTTCATTGAATTAATTAGGAAATTTAATGGATAATTAATTTAATTGATTAATTAATCATTTGGATTAATTAAATAGGTAATTAATGGTTTAAACTAATTAATTAGTGATTAAGATTAATTAATTAGAATAATTAATTTGTAATTAAGGATTATAATTAGAATATTAATTAATGGTTAGGAATTAATTAATAAGTAATTAAATATTAATTAAGTTATGGTTGACACTTAATTAATTTAGTAATTAGAGATTAATAAATTGGTTATTAAGATTTATTAATTTAGAATTAATAATAATTAATATAAGTTAATTACTTAAGGAAAGTAATTAAATAATAGTTAATGAAGTCATTAACTATGGATTATTAAATAATTAATTAATAGGATTAATTAAATAGTTAATTAGATTAATTAATTTAAAGATAATCAATTATAGAATTTTTTTAAATGTAATTACTTATTGGAAGTAATTAAGAATTAATTACTTATTGTAATTAATTGAAGTTAATTTGATTTAGTTAAATTAATTAATTAAGTTTAATTAATTTAGAATAATCAAGAGATGATTTGATAATAATTACTTAATGTAATTATTAAGATAAGTTTATTTAGGGGAGTAAATAATAAGATAATTACTGGAAGTAATTAGTTGAATAAATGATTTTATTAATAGAAGTAATTTGAGTTAATTACTTTGAATAATTAATCAAGGGATTAATTAAGAAATTAATTAAGGAGTAATTAATTTAGTTAATGAAAGTAATTAAGGGTAATTAATTACTGATTGAAGATTAATCAAGGGTGATTAATAAATGTTGTTTAATTAAAGGTTAATTACTTAATGTAATTAATTTAATTAAGTAATTAATAATTAAGTTGTAATTAAGGATCATTAATTAATATAATTAATGATGTAATTAAGATTGGTTAATTAAGTAATAATTAATAAATGAAGTAATTAATCAATGTAATTAATTAAGGATTAATGTAATTAATTATAGTTGATTAAGTTAATTAATTTTAGTAAATTAATTAATGAAGTGATTAAAGGTTAATTACAATAAGTGGTTAAGGGTAATTAATTTAAGTAATTAATTGAGAATAAATTACTTGAATGTAATCAAAAGATAATTAATCAAGATGATTAATTAAAATGAATTATTAGAGGATAATTTATTAATTAATTGTAATTAATTAATGGTTAAGTAAGCAGGATTTATAAAATAAAGTAATTAATTTAATTCACTTTAAATTAATTAGAGATGATATAAATCATTACTTATGAATGAGTGATAGTATTGAATACTTGGCATTGATTGATATCTCTGATGAGATATATGCTGTATGATATGGATGTTAGTTGAATTGTATGGATTATCTGATAATGTTGATTATCTGTTGTAAATTATCTTCCTTTGTGAATAAAGATAATAAATTAAATTGTTTTAACCTTTAAAACAACTTGGCCTTAAAAGATACGCTTTGGATTTCGATGAGACCGGGATCAGATTTGCTACAATGTAATATCCCGGAAATTTGGGGCAATATCAATTTAATAATCTGTTTAAATAATTAAATTGATTTGATAATCTTTGATAATTAAATTTAAATTGGTTTAAAAATCTAATTAAATAAATATTTAATTGGTGAATTTTATCTTTTATAAGTTAATAAAATGATTTCTATTTATAATGTATATATATATATGTATATATTGTAAATAGATAAGCTTGGATTTGAAATTTAAATAATAAATGAAATCTTGTTTTAAATTTCTAATGTATATTCTTATAGTTTGGAAATTATGATTTATTTAATATTAGCTTTACAAAGCTATTTAAAACAAAATAATTATATGGTTTTAAATAAGATTAATAATAAGATTTATTTATTTATTTTTATTTTTTTGAATATTGCTTAATAAATATGATTTAAGAGTATATATATATATTTAAAGTACAAATTACATATGATATGTTAATTCATTTAGTAATAGTAGTAATCTATAATCTCTTTTATAAATTAGTTTTAAAATTGATAAATTTGTTATTTTAAACAATATTATTATAAAGATAATAATGAATTGTTTTTCAGATATGAAAATCTTGGTTATTATCATAAATGGTACTTAGTATTGTTTTGTGGAATAAGTTTTGACTATTTTGCAATTATCTAACTATTTTATACCTACATGTCCCTGAGAGGTAAAGGCCTTGTGAGGGTTGGTTGCGAGTCCAGAGGCTGGCCGTAAAAGCAAATTCGAGGTACCAATGTAAGCCACGGTGGGGCTGGGATGGTTGAAAAGCCTACCAGTTGAGGCTGCTGTCGATGGTTGGATGAATGCTCGAATTTGAATTCGAGTAGGAATCGAAGAAGTGATTGTCGTATTCTGGTTCGAGAGTTTTAGTGTTGACAGGTTTTATACTTGATTGTTTGAAATTAAAAAGGAAATTGGTTTAAACTCTTCTTAAATTTCTTTTATAAGAGATAAGAATTTTAATAAGTAAAAGTTTTTAATTTGGTTTTAAAAACTTAGTAAAAAATAAATTGGTATTCATTTAATGTAACGACCCGGAAATTTCAAACCCAAAAATTCCGGATAGTTAGTGTAACATTCCCCCTTTTGACCGCCTCCAGTCGGTAATTAAACCAACTAAAAACGTTCAAAAAGACGAATTGTTATTTAGTTTATAAGGTTTAAACAGAATCAGCCACAGAAACACAGATAATAACAATCAATTAAAACAAATGAAAATTTATTTCATTACTATAAATCTTTTTATATACATCAGAGTTTATACAATTTTAATACTGATACAGCGGAATTTCTAAAAATACAATTTTCTCGAAATAAATGATTCTTTACTCTCTCTCTAACTTCGCTGCTCGAAAATCTTCAAGCTGTAAAAATACTCGGTCTGACCCGAGTATTATATTCAAAAGAAAATAATACACAGGTCAGTCTAATTCAAACCAGTTTATTAGTGCATATAGGCAGTAATAATTTAAGTAGACGACAGTCACAGTAATTCCCGTCTATCCAATCCTTTTGACAAAGAAATCGGATAACGAAAATTTTAACACTAAACAGTGTTAAACAATAAATCAACAGATTTAAATCATCAACAGAGATAAACAGTGTTATTGGCTGCCGTACACACGTGTGCATTCGTACACGTGTGCACTGCCCCGCCAACTCGTGTGCATAGATAACGGTGCAACATAGTGTACAAATTCAAATAATCGGGCCTCAAACTGCAACAATATTTTGGAGGCAGAACAAAATAGCCCAAGCAGTACACAAAGGCAACAAAGATGACCAAAACAACAGTTATGATCGAGTAACCGGAGCTACCCAGGGTCAACAACAGTGCCACAAGCATAACAAACTCAGTGAAGTGCCAACATCACAAATATGAATATAATCAGTGAAGCTACAGATGTACAACATCAACAAAGGAATGCAGACTGAACAAATAACAAGTGGAGCTATAATCAATGAATGCCAGAGCCAAAAGTTCACAGTGAAGACAGTGATACAAGCTAATGAATGCAAGATGCAACACAATGAAAACAACTCACATGCAAGCACTGCCCCAAACCAAACTCAAGTGTATGAATGCAAAGTGATACATGCACAATGCAACACACAAGGGCAACAACATAAAGACCAGAGTGTGCAGGTACAATACAAAGACAACAAGGTCGTGAATACAAACTAGTGTGAATGCAACAAACAAAGCTCAACAGTATAGCAATTACAGCAATGGCAATGGTATGGATTGACAGATGAAACAAACTAATATCAACAACATTTGAAATGAATGCAGACAGTGGTCCAGCATGATAAATGCCAAATGCACAACAGTGAATGAATGAAGTGATAAAGCATTTGTGACAAAGATAGGATCAAGTGCATATCTGTTACTTATTGAAACAGTCAAACAAATCCAACCAGATGCAAAACCGAGGTTTCAAAAACAGTCAAAGCCGAAATTCACAAAACAGGAAAAGTTCGTATCTGTACTTTTGAAAATGTCAGAGATAAATCTCAAAATCAAGTCCAGATTCAAGCCGAGATTTCCAAAACCAAATCAAGTACAAGTTAAGACAGTGGATTTAAATCCAATGCAACCAAGTTCGAATGCACTGTGACAAATATACCAGCTCAACCTACTATGAAGAGAAGGTAGCACACTCATAAGGATAGTGAAATAGTGAATGAACCAATGTCTAGTGAATGACTCAAATGAACAGACTAAAGCATAAATGCCAAAGCATACATGGAGCAGCAATCAAATCTATGCAACATGGCAAAGCAAAAATATAAATGTTTTGAAAATTTTAAAGAAAGAAAACTGAGTTTAAATGTAAAGCCAGATTTAACAAAATTTTGAGTCAAGTTTTAAGTAGGGAAATGTATCAGACAATAAAATGATGCAAAATATGTACACAAAGGACAAACACATAGTTTCGAAACTATATGTATTACTTTTATTACAAAATTTCGAATAAAACTAAGTTTAACTGAACATGCTTCTTATACATATAATGTTCATAAATTCTGGCTCGCAAAGTTCATCAGTTATTCTCCTAAAGCATCATGAATCTTAATGAGAGACCGTAACATATAAGTATACAACAGTACATATAGTGCCTAATATACAGTAAACTTTCAATATTTCAGATATCATCCTGATTTTTATAACTAATCTCTATTTGGTTTGATCTGTTTTAAGAGGTGTAATTCAAGTTAGAAATCATCACAAACCAACATACGTCTAGAATTTATACTCCTCAGAAAACAAATTACTCCAATGCAATCGCACAATACCGTGAGCTCATGACCAAGACAAAGGTTGAAACAAATAAGCAACCTAGTGCCATAAAGGAAGTATTCAAGCTTCAACTCCAAACATGGCTTCAATTCGAAACCATTGTACAGAGGTACGTAAACCACTACAACAAATCCATAATTTACAGTGAAAGACCAGAAACAAAACTCATCATAAAACCAAGTCGAAAATCAAAGGCCACAAAACAAAATAAACAGACAAGTTCGAACGGTTCGAATTAGATGTGAGTGAAGAGAGTTCACTCACCTTTTGTTGACGAATCGGAGCAGACGGAGTCGGCGCGAGCAAGAAGAAGACGAACGATCGGTCGAAGCCGAAGCTCCAAATTTGCCAGAGAATCGAAATCGCCGAAGCCCTAGATTTCGAAAGCCCTAATTGCTGAGGAGGAACGAACGAGAAGACATATGAGTTTGAAGACGAATGAACACGAGGACGAGCGAACGAAATTCTTTCCTTTAGGCCGCCATTTATTTTCTTTCTCTCGTTCGATTTCGTTGTTTTAGGGTTTGAATGAAAAGGGGAGGATGGTTTCGTGGTTTTAACAGAGAAGGGGGGAAAAGATCGTGGTCTCGCAGAGGAAAATGTGGGTTTGCAGAAGAAATCGTGGGTTAAAGTACTTGCATCGTGGGCTGATATGATTTTATCAGTGTACTAAAGGTATGTTAATATCTTATACAAAACATCGGCTTCCTTTGAAAGCTGATGTCTTTTATTATCTTGCATACTTTTGTTTATGTAAAGTTGTGATGAATGTTTATGTAAAGTTGCATACTTTTGTTTGTATTGATCTTACTTGGTTTTACTATCTTGCTTTGCATATGGCTCTATAATATTTATTTATTTCGTATCAATAAAATTTTAAATAAAAGAATTCCAATCCCTTTACCAATTTCAATCAAATTAACAGAAATTAATATTGCCAATTTGACGAAGATTTTATCGTTATAACAATTTCAACAACAAACAGAAATTATCTGTCTACATAGATCGTTTATCGATGATCAAAATTTTGGGCAAAACCCCAGTTGTTACAGAAATTCAAATTGAATTCAATTAAATTTTCTACGCGTTTATACGTGTATGTTCATAAAACAATTCCGATAAATACGAAAATTGAAATCCAGTAATAATTCAATATTACGGACCCAATGAAATTGGTTTCGTCAAATTCCGAGACTGTGCCTCGAAAGACTATTTTTAAATTCAATTCAAACGATACAATTTCAAAATTGAACAAATCGCTTTCAAAATCAATTCTGAAGCTTCTATTATCTCCAGTATTATCAATATGAATTTTCTAAGCCTTTAAATTATTTTTAACCGGCTTGAAATTGAAGATTCAAATTTTATTCAACTTTCAATAGATTAAATTCAAAGATTTAATCGCCAATTCATTCTGATAATTTGAAATTCAAGTCAAATCATCGTTTCAAATATTTAAAATTAATTAAATATTTTCAATTTAAATTGTTCAAAATTCAGGGTCGTTACAAACTCCCCTCCTTAAAAACTTTTCGTCCACGAAAAGGAAAAGTTGTTAAAATTTCATCGATATTTATACTCTAGTCAATTTTTTTTACTAAACTTAAAACTTATTACAAATAAATGAATATAGGATTCATTTCATTTGTTTAATCTCTCTAGTTCTGTTTATTTTCTCTTTTGTTCATTGATTTTCAAAAATCAAAACCCAAAAGTCTTTTACCAATTTCTCAATTTATAACTCAGATTCAAACTCAAAATTCTTCACATTAGAGATTTATATAATATATCTCTTCCAAAGCTGTGGACTTTCCAAACATTTCAAAGATCTTCTTCCTTAGTTCATTAGGTAGGAATTTTGAAATTTTAATTTCAAACTATTGATTCGATATTTAAAGTTTGAAAATACTTGCTAACTCGAAATTTAACAAGTCCATCTTCGTTCTCACAGACATTAGGCATACGCTGGCCAGGCGCAGGTCTAAAAATCTCCAAGTACTAAATATACTTGCTTCAATTCCCAGTGAAAATACTTTTAAAAATTCTTTTAAAAACGGATATGGAAAGCATGTTCCCCCATGGATTACAGTTCCACCCGGCGGTTACGCTACTATCCCAGTAGAGTCGCTTGTGGCTGTAGATTTCACATCTCTTAAATTTCGCCATGGTTGTCGCCATAGATTGCAGTACACACGGCGGTTACGCTACTATCCCAGTAGAATCGCTCGTGTCTGTAGGCATCACGCCCCTCAAATTTCGCCTGGCATTAGATTGCAGTTTCCTCGGCAGTTGCGCCACTATCCCAGTGGAATCGCTTGTAACTGTGGGCATCTCGCCCTTCAAATTACGCTAATCATCAATCAAATCTAATCTCATCGCGATGAACTATCGCGAAGGATTTCCGATTCAAATAGTCACTCTGACTAAATGTAAATTCTACGTAGCTACGAATTTCAAATGGACACTCTTCACGAGTTCCAATACCTTCTCTAATAATAAATGGAAGGTACTTTTCCACATCCTCAGTTTAGAAAACATAATATCATATATGTAGTACTTTCATTTCACATTTCGTACATATAACATCTATGTAAACATACATAAGATTTCCATAACAATGTCTTTCTAAACTAACGGTTTCAAATTTACCGCATTCATATATATAAGTTCTAAAAACTTACATATCCATATTCATAACAAAATAGAGGATTTCAAAATTTTCCTCTAAGTCGATTTGGAAATTTAAGGTTATCTCAAACCTAATTCATATTCATAATTCCATTCATTATCGACTTTCACATTCAATTTGGATTTCACGCTTACATCGTCAATTCTCAACACAGAATTGATGTCTATCGATATATAACCTCTGAGCTCGTACGTCTCAGAGAAGGGTGTTAAGCTAAGAGAATAAATTCTCCGCCACCAACAGATATATATTTAATAGAGATCAATTGCTATGTCATCAATTCACAATGTTAGACATGCAATCCAAATCATCATCTGAAATTCAAAGCTCAACTTATATTGTCTTTGATGTCGAAGTTAAACTCAATTTTAACTTAACGATTCAATCTTTTTGAAAAATTTCAAATTGAACTAATTGTTCAAATTCTCATTTAACTTTTCAACTTCGACTTCAAAAATGAACTTCAAATCATTTATCCCTTACGGAATATATTCACAACATTTCATTTCATATTGGAAAAACATTTCCATACTTATTTAAAAATAAGTAATTCACAATTCCATTCTATTTTCAACATTTGAAAATATTCGATATACTCAAATCAGAATTAAGTATATATTTCATCTTTTAAGGAAATCATTCTCTTTCACATTTTCATTTGAGTCAAAAACGAATGTTACGTAAAACATCGTTACGACAACTCAAAATCACTAGTATAGGGATTCGAAATTTAGATAGATGTATAAATCCCAATACTATACAAAACATTTCCTTTCGGAAATCATTTACTATAACAATAGTGTTATAGTCCACCATTTCCTTTTATCTCGAAAACGTCTATTTCAACAATGAATGTTGAAATCTATGGTTTCGATATTCAATGCCTTTGAAAACATCTTTTTAAAACAATTACTTCGTTTTAAAATATCGATTCCCAAAACATGTCCATTTTATTCAATAATATATTCACGGTCCAAAATTGTGAATATACTACTTTTAACAACTATACAGAATTTTACTTATCAAAATAAGTCAGTTTCGAATTTATAAACAACGTTATAAATTCCATTCCTATTTATAAAGACTTCAATTTATAAAAATTGCTTTATTAACCAATTCCTTTATAACTCAATTTTATATCAGAATTTTAATTTACAAGTAAATTACTTATAAATTCTTTTATTTCGCAACTTCGATTCATTTTATAACTTCACAATCTTAATTCTGTAATTTTTCATCCACTTATGAAATCCATTAAATATTTCACTTTTAACACTTATACAATTCCAATATTTTATTAACACTTTTCAAATCTTCAATTTAAGCCGTTTATAATAATTCAAAAATTCCAATTTAAACAATTATATAAATTTTATCAATTTTCTATTTCCAAGATAATCAACTAGTTCTTTAATAAATCCTTCATCGACTTGGTTTTCAATTAAATCACATTTGATTCATTCACATTGGATTTTACTAACATTCATTCATATTCAATTAGTTCACATTCACTAATTTATATTCAAGTTGGTTTACTTTCAATTCAAATCAAATTTGATTCTATTTAAATTTACTTATCTTTCAATTTGAATTCAATTTACATAGCTTCCAATTTCCATTAATACAATTTCATCAACACTTAATGAATTTCTATACGATCAACTAGCAAAACCAAATTTATTCAATTTAACCAAATTTATTCACTTTGCTTACATTCAATTTGGTTCAACATACTTAATTTCAATTGGTTTATATTCTAATTCAGATCGAATTTTTATACTCACCATATTCACTAATTCACTTTTACAATTAAAGTTGAATTTCCTTTATATAACTCAAATTCATATTCATTCTTCACTTTATCAATTCATTTTGATATCAAATTCAACCTCATTCAATATTACTTAAGCTGTTTCATTTTATCTTCACTTGCATTTATTTTCACCATACAACTTAAGTTTGTCTCAAAGTTACTTGAAATTCTATTTTATTTAACTTTTACTAAAGTCAAATTCATATCACTATCCAAAATTCAGATTTTGTTTTACTTAACAAAACTGTTTAACCATTTAACAATTGGTTTTACTTAAACTTTCTCATTTTATAAGTTAAACAACTTATTAATTTAAACTTTCCAATTCATATCATATAATCACTTATCTTTCAAGTTTAACTTTCTATCTCAATAATTTATCAAATCAAGTTCAATTTATTTAACTTCCTTTAGTTAAATTTCAAATCATATATTTATTGATACTAATTCAATTCAATTTAACTTTTCTTAAGTTAAAAATCTTCATTTTCAAAGACAATTTTATACTTCTTTGGATTTGAAAAACATTTTCTCCTTTTAAAGTGTTTCTAGTAACTATTCATATTAAACATCATAAACTAAGCTTTGTGTAAACCAAAGCTCTGATACCACTCTGTAACATTCCCCCTTTTGACCGCCTCCAGTCGGTAATTAAACCAACTAAAAACGTTCAAAAAGACGAATTGTTATTTAGTTTATAAGGTTTAAACAGAATCAGCCACAGAAACACAGATAATAACAATCAATTAAAACAAATGAAAATTTATTTCATTACTATAAATCTTTTTATATACATCAGAGTTTATACAATTTTAATACTGATACAGCGGAATTTCTAAAAATACAATTTTCTCGAAATAAATGATTCTTTACTCTCTCTCTAACTTCGCTGCTCGAAAATCTTCAAGCTGTAGAAATACTCGGTCTGACCCGAGTATTATATTCAAAAGAAAATAATACACAGGTCAGTCTAATTCAAACCAGTTTATTAGTGCATATAGGCAGTAATAATTTAAGTAGACGACAGTCACAGTAATTCCCGTCTATCCAATCCTTTTGACAAAGAAATCGGATAACGAAAATTTTAACACTAAACAGTGTTAAACAATAAATCAACAGATTTAAATCATCAACAGAGATAAACAGTGTTATTGGCTGCCGTACACACGTGTGCATTCGTACACATGTGCACTGCCCCACCAACTCGTGTGCATAGATAACGGTGCAACATAGTGTACAAACTCAAATAATCGGGCCTCAAACTGCAACAATATTTTGGAGGCAGAACAAAATAGCCCAAGCAGTACACAAAGGCAACAAAGATGACCAAAACAACAGTTATGATCGAGTAACCGGAGCTACCCAGGGTCAACAACAGTGCCACAAGCATAACAAACTCAGTGAAGTGCCAACATCACAAATATGAATATAATCAGTGAAGCTACAGATGTACAACATCAACAAAGGAATGCAGACTGAACAAATAACAAGTGGAGCTATAATCAATGAATGCCAGAGCCAAAAGTTCACAGTGAAGACAGTGATACAAGCTAATGAATGCAAGATGCAACACAATGAAAACAACTCACATGCAAGCACTGCCCCAAACCAAACTCAAGTGTATGAATGCAAAGTGATACATGCACAATGCAACACACAAGGGCAACAACATAAAGACCAGAGTGTGCAGGTACAATACAAAGACAACAAGGTCGTGAATACAAACTAGTGTGAATGCAACAAACAAAGCTCAACAGTATAGCAATTACAGCAATGGCAATGGTATGGATTGACAGATGAAACAAACTAATATCAACAACATTTGAAATGAATGCAGACAGTGGTCCAGCATGATAAATGCCAAATGCACAACAGTGAATGAATGAAGTGATAAAGCATTTGTGACAAAGATAGGATCAAGTGCATATCTGTTACTTATTGAAACAGTCAAACAAATCCAACCAGATGCAAAACCGAGGTTTCAAAAACAGTCAAAGCCGAAATTCACAAAACAGGAAAAGTTCGTATCTGTACTTTTGAAAATGTCAGAGATAAATCTCAAAATCAAGTCCAGATTCAAGCCGAGATTTCCAAAACCAAATCAAGTACAAGTTAAGACAGTGGATTTAAATCCAATGCAACCAAGTTCGAATGCACTGTGACAAATATACCAGCTCAACCTACTATGAAGAGAAGGTAGCACACTCATAAGGATAGTGAAACAGTGAATGAACCAATGTCTAGTGAATGACTCAAATGAACAGACTAAAGCATAAATGCCAAAGCATACATGGAGCAGCAATCAAATCTATGCAACATGGCAAAGCAAAAATATAAATGTTTTGAAAATTTTAAAGAAAGAAAACTGAGTTTAAATGTAAAGCCAGATTTAACAAAATTTTGAGTCAAGTTTTAAGTAGGGAAATGTATCAGACAATAAAATGATGCAAAATATGTACACAAAGGACAGACACATAGTTTCGAAACTATATGTATTACTTTTATTACAAAATTTCGAATAAAACTAAGTTTAACTGAACATGCTTCTTATACATATAATGTTCATAAATTCTGGCTCGCAAAGTTCATCAGTTATTCTCCTAAAGCATCATGAATCTTAATGAGAGACCGTAACATATAAGTATACAACAGTACATATAGTGCCTAATATACAGTAAACTTTCAATATTTCAGATATCATCCTGATTTTTATAACTAATCTCTATTTGGTTTGATCTGTTTTAAGAGGTGTAATTCAAGTTAGAAATCATCACAAACCAACATACGTCTAGAATTTATACTCCTCAGAAAACAAATTACTCCAATGCAATCGCACAATACCGTGAGCTCATGACCAAGACAAAGGTCGAAACAAATAAGCAACCTAGTGCCATAAAGGAAGTATTCAAGCTTCAACTCCAAACATGGCTTCAATTCGAAACCATTGTACAGAGGTACGTAAACCACTACAACAAATCCATAATTTACAGTGAAAGACCAGAAACAAAACTCATCATAAAACCAAGTCAAAAATCAAAGGCCACAAAACAAAATAAACAGACAAGTTCGAACGGTTCGAATTAGATGTGAGTGAAGAGAGTTCACTCACCTTTTGTCGACGAATTGAAGCAGACGGAGTCGGCGCGAGCAAGAAGAAGACGAACGATCGGTCGAAGCCGAAGCTCCAAATTTGCCAGAGAATCGAAATCGCCGAAGCCCTAGATTTCGAAAGCCCTAATTGCTGAGGAGGAACGAACGAGAAGACGTATGAGTTTGAAGACGAATGAACACGAGGACGAGCGAACGAAATTCTTTCCTTTAGGCCGCCATTTATTTTCTTTCTCTCGTTCGATTTCGTTGTTTTAGGGTTTGAATGAAAAGGGGAGGATGGTTTCGTGGTTTTAACAGAGAAGGGGGGAAAAGATCGTGGTCTCGCAGAGGAAAACGTGGGTTTGCAGAAGAAATCGTGGGTTAAAGTACTTGCATCGTGGGCTGATATGATTTTATCAGTGTACTAAAGGTATGTTAATATCTTATACAAAACATCGGCTTCCTTTGAAAGCTGATGTCTTTTATTATCTTGCATACTTTTGTTTATGTAAAGTTGTGATGAATGTTTATGTAAAGTTGCATACTTTTGTTTGTATTGATCTTACTTGGTTTTACTATCTTGCTTTGCATATGGCTCTATAATATTTATTTATTTCGTATCAATAAAATTTTAAATAAAAGAATTCCAATCCCTTTACCAATTTCAATCAAATTAACAGAAATTAATATTGCCAATTTGACGAAGATTTTATCGTTATAACAATTTCAACAACAAACAGAAATTATCTGTCTACATAGATCGTTTATCGATGATCAAAATTTTGGGCAAAACCCCAGTTGTTACAGAAATTCAAATTGAATTCAATTAAATTTTCTACGCGTTTATACGTCGTATGTTCATAAAACAATTCCGATAAATACGAAAATTGAAATCCAGTAATAATTCAATATTACGGACCCAATGAAATTGGTTTCGTCAAATTCCGAGACTGTGCCTCGGAAGACTATTTTTAAATTCAATTCAAACGATACAATTTCAAAATTGAACAAATCGCTTTCAAAATCAATTCTGAAGCTTCTATTATCTCCAGTATTATCAATATGAATTTTCTAAGCCTTTAAATTATTTTTAACCGGCTTGAAATTGAAGATTCAAATTTTATTCAACTTTCAATAGATTAAATTCAAAGATTTAATCGCCAATTCATTCTGATAATTTGAAATTCAAGTCAAATCATCGTTTCAAATATTTAAAATTAATTAAATATTTTCAATTTAAATTGTTCAAAATTCAGGGTCGTTACAAACTCCCCTCCTTAAAAACTTTTCGTCCACGAAAAGGAAAAGTTGTTAAAATTTCATCGATATTTATACTCTAGTCAATTTTTTTTACTAAACTTAAAACTTATTACAAATAAATGAATATAGGATTCATTTCATTTGTTTAATCTCTCTAGTTCTGTTTATTTTCTCTTTTGTTCATTGATTTTCAAAAATCAAAACCCAAAAGTCTTTTACCAATTTCTCAATTTATAACTCAGATTCAAACTCAAAATTCTTCACATTAGAGATTTATATAATATATCTCTTCCAAAGCTGTGGACTTTCCAAACATTTCAAAGATCTTCTTCCTTAGTTCATTAGGTAGGAATTTTGAAATTTTAATTTCAAACTATTGATTCGATATTTAAAGTTTGAAAATACTTGCTAACTCGAAATTTAACAAGTCCATCTTCGTTCTCACAAACATTAGGCATACGCTGGCCAGGCGCAGGTCTAAAAATCTCCAAGTACTAAATATACTTGCTTCAATTCCTAGTGAAAATACTTTTAAAAATTCTTTTAAAAACGGATATGGAAAGCACGTTCCCCCATGGATTACAGTTCCACCCGGCGGTTACGCTACTATCCCAGTAGAGTCGCTTGTGGCTGTAGATTTCACATCTCTTAAATTTCGCCATGGTTGTCGCCATAGATTGCAGTACAGACGGCGGTTACGCTACTATCCCAGTAGAATCGCTCGTGTCTGTAGGCATCACGCCCCTCAAATTTCGCCTGGCATTAGATTGCAGTTTACTCGGTGGTTGTGCCACTATCCCAGTGGAATCGCTTGTAACTGTGGGCATCTCGCCCCTCAAATTACGCTAATCATCAATCAAATCTAATCTCATCGTGATGAACTATCGCGAAGGATTTCCGATTCAAATAGTCACTCTGACTAAATGTAAATTCTACGTAGCTACGAATTTCAAATGGACACTCTTCACGAGTTCCAATACCTTCTCTAATAATAAATGGAAGGTACTTTTCCACATCCTCAGTTTAGAAAACATAATATCATATATGTAGTACTTTCATTTCACATTTCGTACATATAACATCTATGTAAACATACATAAGATTTCCATAACAATGTCTTTCTAAACTAACGGTTTCAAATTTACCGTATTCATATATATAAGTTCTAAAAACTTACATATCCATATTCATAACAAAATAGAGGATTTCAAAATTTTCCTCTAAGTCGATTTGGAAATTTAAGGTTATCTCAAACCTAATTCATATTCATAATTCCATTCATTATCGACTTTCACATTCAATTTGGATTTCACGCTTACATCGTCAATTCTCAACACAGAATTGATGTCTATCGATATATAACCTCTGAGCTCGTACGTCTCAGAGAAGGGTGTTAAGCTAAGAGAATAAATTCTCCGCCACCAACAGATATATATTTAATAGAGATCAATTGCTATGTCATCAATTCACAATGTTAGACATGCAATCCAAATCATCATCTGAAATTCAAAGCTCAACTTATATTGTCTTTGATGTCGAAGTTAAACTCAATTTTAACTTAACGATTCAATCTTTTTGAAAAATTTCAAATTGAACTAATTGTTCAAATTCTCATTTAACTTTTCAACTTCGACTTCAAAAATGAACTTCAAATCATTTATCCCTTACGGAATATATTCACAACATTTCATTTCATATTGGAAAAACATTTCCATACTTATTTAAAAATAAGTAATTCACAATTCCATTCTATTTTCAACATTTGAAAATATTCGATATACTCAAATCAGAATTAAGTATATATTTCATCTTTTAAGGAAATCATTCTCTTTCACATTTTCATTTGAGTCAAAAACGAATGTTACGTAAAACATCGTTACGACAACTCAAAATCACTAGTATAGGGATTCGAAATTTAGATAGATGTATAAATCCCAATACTATACAAAACATTTCCTTTCGGAAATCATTTACTATAACAATAGTGTTATAGTCCACCATTTCCTTTTATCTCGAAAACGTCTATTTCAACAATGAATGTTGAAATCTATGGTTTCGATATTCAATGCCTTTGAAAACATCTTTTTAAAACAATTACTTCGTTTTAAAATATCGATTCCCAAAACATGTCCATTTTATTCAATAATATATTCACGGTCCAAAATTGTGAATATACTACTTTTAACAACTATACAGAATTTTACTTATCAAAATAAGTCAGTTTCGAATTTATAAACAACGTTATAAATTCCATTCCTATTTATAAAGACTTCAATTTATAAAAATTGCTTTATTAACCAATTCCTTTATAACTCAATTTTATATCAGAATTTTAATTTACAAGTAAATTACTTATAAATTCTTTTATTTCGCAACTTCGATTCATTTTATAACTTCACAATCTTAATTCTGTAATTTTTCATCCACTTATGAAATCCATTAAATATTTCACTTTTAACACTTATACAATTCCAATATTTTATTAACACTTTTCAAATCTTCAATTTAAGCCGTTTATAATAATTCAAAAATTCCAATTTAAACAATTATATAAATTTTATCAATTTTCTATTTCCAAGATAATCAACTAGTTCTTTAATAAATCCTTCATCGACTTGGTTTTCAATTAAATCACATTTGATTCATTCACATTGGATTTTACTAACATTCATTCATATTCAATTAGTTCACATTCACTAATTTATATTCAAGTTGGTTTACTTTCAATTCAAATCAAATTTGATTCTATTTAAATTTACTTATCTTTCAATTTGAATTCAATTTACATAGCTTCCAATTTCCATTAATACAATTTCATCAACACTTAATGAATTTCTATACGATCAACTAGCAAAACCAAATTTATTCAATTTAACCAAATTTATTCACTTTGCTTACATTCAATTTGGTTCAACATACTTAATTTCAATTGGTTTATATTCTAATTCAGATCGAATTTTTATACTCACCATATTCACTAATTCACTTTTAAAATTAAAGTTGAATTTTGTAACAGTGCGATGATTTTAAACGAAATTTTAATTGAAAACAAAACATTTTGAAATATTAATTTAAATATAAATTGTAGAAATTCGTATAAAACGAAAATTTAAAACGTTACATTTCGTCACGTTTTGTCCGTTCTTAACTTTACATTAGAATCAAATTTTATTAACGATGATAATAGCTATTTTAAATTTTGATTTATAAAGATACGTTATATTTTAAGAAACCGTTAACATTTTTAAATTTATTAAATAAGAGAAACAAGTAACGGTTGTTCGTTACTTTGGGCGTTACACTGTACGTGCATTGTTCCATTGTCCATTTAATTTCTGCTGTATATATTAGTTTGAAAAGTCAAATCTTGCCTTACTTCACGTAAGAAATATTCCACTTTTCCCTTCATCTTCCTTACGTTTCGTTCAAACTTAATATCATTGCCTACAGTTCTAAACTTTTCGTTGCCTTCTTTCTACAAAAAGCAAAACAACTGTTCATTTTTGTTTCGTTCAACAATTTTCATTCCTCAAAAAGCCTTCTCTGTAGCTTTTGTTTAGAATCTCGTGTGCATCTAATAGGGTAAGCATACCTCCTCCTTTTATTTTTACTTTTTGATTTCCCTGTTTGGTGTGGCCAAACTCCTTACCTTCTTCTTTTGTCCATGGTATAATGAATTGGTGGCCTTTGCTTTGTTGTTTGCTGTTCTACCTTATGTCCATTCGTTTTGCTTTTATTTTATTTTTCAAATCTTGGCTACCTGAAGCCTACCACCCCAGGAAACCCTACTATCCCCACGCCTATTCGCCATGCCTCCAACATCATCTTTCCCACCCCAACCGTGACAGCCTGCCACCACGTGACCCCACGCCGAACGAACCCCAGCCTACCACCCAGGCGAACCACTGCCATCGCCGACCCAAACCCTTCGCCTGAACCTACCTTCATCCAGCCCACCACCGAACTCACGTCTCCATCCACTACCACATGCTGAGACCACCACCAGAACCCACTCGGCCCTACCCATGCGTGCCCACCACATCCCTACCCCGTGAGAAACCCCTGCCGAACCCACCACCACGGCACCACCATGACCACATTTGCCACCAGATCACCACGCCACCAGCCCACCACCACGAGACCAGCCACCACGGCAGTCCTGCCCCACGCACATCACCCTACGCCCTGCCATGGTACCACGAATCCAGACCGAGCTTGCCATGCCTTCAAACCCCTGCGTACCGAGCCTTGTTGTTGGTTTGGAATCATAGTTTTATCTTGCCACCAGATCTCTGTTTGAAAAAAAGGGAGAGATATGAAAAGTTGTTTGGCACGTGTCTGGTATCCTAGTTAGTTTGTTTGCATTGAACAAACCTATGCCTTGTCACCTTGTATTTGAAAACAGAAATAAAGGAAATGAGAACCTTTTGCAATCTTCATTTGTTGGATTGCCAGACCAAGTTTGCTTTAGTTTAGTTTTATTGCGTCTGGCCTTTGTATTTAAAATCAAGAAATGTGAAAATAGTTTGTCACTTGTTTTTTTTTTCTCTGAAAGATGCCAGACCGAACCATTGTTGTTTGAAAAAAAAAAATTATTTTTGTTGTATGTGTTTTGTCACTTTACAAATATAAAGTTATAATCTATATTTTTAAAAAGTGGTCGTGCTATATTGTTTCGATTTTTCAACTTGTTTGTTTTCGTTGTTCGCTTCATTGAGAATTCGTTATTCGTGCAATCTTAGATTTGATTATTTATTGTGCCTTTGGTTTGAATATAGTTGGCGCATCCGCTAACGACTGATCGTGCTATCCGCGTGCTTTCGATTGACATCGTACTTCTTTCTTTCCGAATCTCCAGCTCCGTAGAGGTGAGTAAATCTCACACGAATATTTATACTTATATAATTGTGAAACGACCGCAACTGAATGTGTAGAAATAAATAAATAAATAAATGATGTTATAATTACCTGTGATTTATTTATAGTTGTTGTTAATTGTTAAAACTGCATATCGTATCATCTGTTATATCTGTTCTTATTTTACTGTTATTCTATTCTGTTAAATCACACTGCAAGTTCCCTGTAGAATAGAATCACTATGGGTTGAAATGATACATACCCGAACGGACTTTAGAATAAGGGAAGGTCGTTATGGGCTGAAATGATAGGCCTGAGCGATTTTCAATTAAATTTTATTTACTTGGGATTGCGGGTTTGAAATGATAAAACCCGGATTTTTCTTTGTAAATTACGGATTGAAATGATATAGTATCCGTATCACTTAAATTAGGCTAGAAAATATTATACAGACCCGTGGTTATTTTTATGTATATTCTGAATATTTTTAATTAATTTAAAAATTGTAATAATATTAAATTTGATTTAAACCGAATTTTAAATGATTTATTTAAAAATAGAAATGATTTTTTCTATGTGATAAATATAAATAAATGGAGGAATATTGATTTTAAAACGAAACTTAAATTTGAAATTTTGAAAAAAAGAAAGAAAGATGGAAACTTAAGTTAAATAAATTGAAATGAAATTTAGTTTAAATTGGTTGAAAAATGGAGTTTAAGTTAAAATGTTGAAATGAACGTAATAAGCAAATTTGTAAGTTTGGTTTTAACTTGTAAAAATTTCCCTTTAAATAAATTGTTAAAGGTTTGAAAATGAACATTTTAAATGTATGATTTTATAAGTTTAACTAGGTAGAATCTGTAGCACTTGTTAAGTGTGGTGGATTTTATAAGTGAACCAAAAGACTAAAATGAACTAAAGCTATGATAGTACTTGGTAAGTGCTGTTGTAGCAGAAACTAAAATTGAACTTGAACTAATAAAAAGCTACTGTAGCACTTGTTAAGGACTGCAGTAGACTGAAATATGATTTTGTTTAAACTGAACTAATATAACAATTATAAATTTTGTTTTGTTGAAATAAAATTGTTTTCGAATATAACTTACCGCCACACTTTTAAATGCCGTGGAAGCTGAAAATTTTAATGCTTTTGTTTAAGTGAATAAGTGAACTCCGAAGGGTTAGATTTTGGAAATATAATATTGATTTAAAGGAATAATGACTTTGTTTTTAAATGGTTTAATTCGAGTATATTTTGATAAATTGTTTTAAATCTATAACCACGGGTTATAATAACGATTGGTTGGCAAAGAGACCGGGATCGGATATGGACATACTCTTTGTCGATACCGAAAACCACTTTGACAACCGTGTACGCGGTGGAGATTCCAGAATGAAGTAGGATGGTGGCGACGTCCTTAAGGTATTACGTGGACCCAACTCCCGTGAGTTGGCATAAGGTGGCTAAAACAGGAGCGATCTCGGACCAGTGAGGTAGCACCTCTTCTCGGACACATTCCTTCGATATTATACTCTTACTGATTTGACTAGATGGCCATCCTCCGATTTGGGAATGTTGTTCGAGGTGGAACGGTAGTGGCTGCTATGCGTATCCATCAGTCCGTGTGCGTAATTGGTATATCTACCCTGGCATTGCCTAGTTGTGCCGTGTCACCTACCATACCGAGCTTTACTACGATTATGATTTTAAGATCCGACCGCGTTAAGGTTCTCCATCCCCTTAACGCTATTTTCCGATATGATTGTACTTTACTTATGTAGACACTATTATAATAGCGAATATTACTACATAGTAGATAGTTTAACGGATCCTTAGAGGATGGGCGGTCCCAAGCATCTTCTAAGTTACTTATACCTTTACTACAGTTCATTTGAGTTGGTTTACACTGTATAAGTATGTATATCCTGACTCGAGTGTTATGTTTTATTTTACGCTCGGGTCAGCCTGAGTATTCACAGCTTTGGATTCACCTTTCTGGAGCTCGGAATCACTGGAGATTCTGCCTATCTAGTTATCTTCCTATTTCAGTTTCAGTTGTCTTATTTCAGCTTTTGTTTTAGAGACTTGTGTATTTGGGATTTCTATTGTACTTGTTTCAGAACTGTATTGGGTTTCAGACTATGTATTTTGTATTTGATTTTAGACTATGTATTTAGTGGCTTCATGAACCACTATGGTATTTTTTAAATTCCGCTGCGAGTTATTCTGATATTTCTGTGTCTGTGATTCTGTGAATGATTTTATTTGCTCCAAATTTTATTACAATCTGTTATTTTGTATTATTCAAGTCTGACATGTGTGGATTATTGTCGATTTGAATGGTCCAAAATAGTGGGTCGTTACATTTGGTATCAGAGCTTTGGTTTTAGGCAAACCTTAGCCTATGGAGCAAAACTCATTAGAGATAGGGTAGAAATACCCTAGAATGAGTGAAATCAAACTCAGAATCATTTCCTTGTGAGTGAACGTATTTTTCAAAGTATAAAATGATTTTAAAATGATTTTTCAAATGATTTTTCAAAGATTATTTTGATATAAAGTTTTCTTGTTTTAAGAAGAAATTTTCTAAACTTCCTTCTTTCCGTATCTACCTTGTTAGGAATTTTGTTATTAGGATATTCACCCAAGTGACCTTATCGTGTTTTTATCTTAACTTATCTTAGTCTTCTTTGTACCTTGTCCTAAATTAATTCTTGATATTTCCAGGATGAATCGTGGAAATGCTAGAGGTAGGGGTCGTGGTATTGCCCCAGTTCCTCCACCTGTTGCACCCGTTAAGTTTACAGTCCTTTGCAAAGAATTCTCTCAGCTCGGTGGCACTAAGTTCACCGGTTCAGAAAGTATCATCGAAGCCCAGCAATGGCTAAGAAGTTTGGAAAGAATCTTTACTGGTTTAGAGATCACTGATGCCCAGAAGCGTCAGTTAGCAGCATGGCAGCTGCAAGAGTCAGCCCTTGATTGGTGGGAGTCTGTTACGACTCACACTAACGAAGGTGATCTTTCGTGGGAGCAGTTCAGGTATCCTTTGAGTTAACTTGAATTTTTCCCCATTTCCTTTCTTTTCGAATCTATCTTAAGTTCGATTTGTATCTTCTTTCAGGGAGGCTTTTGTGGCAAAATGGATGCCCGAAGCCGGAAAATCTCAGCTTTACCGTGAATTCATGGACCTCAAGCAGGGTACCATGTCCTTCTCAGAGTATGAACGGAAGTTCAATGAACTTTCAAAATTCGGTCCTGGTCTTATCGACACTCAGCTAAAGAAGAACGAGAAGTTCATTTCTGGAGCTCGCCCAGAGTTCTACGATCGCCTTATTTCACATGTTCATGGCACATTTACTGAGCTCATGGATATGGCTATCCGCTATGAGAACCCTACTTCCAAGGGTCCTGCTACTTCTGGTACTCATGTCTCACAATCTTCCTCTGCAAATTCCAAGAAGAGAAAGCCCAACTTCCACCAGCAGAAGAAGAATTGGATCAAACATGCGGGCTTGGGATCTTCAGCATCTGCTCCTTCCCAGAGACATCCTATTGATCTTTCCTCCATTACTTGCTTCAAATGTGACCAAAAGGGACACTATGCCAATAGTTGCCCTAATCCGTCCAGTGCTGCTGTTCCTCCACCCCAGGTTACCAGGAATGATCTTTGTCATGTTTGTCTTCAGCCGGGTCATTTTAGGAAGGACTGTCCTTTATATCAGAAGGGAAAGCCATCTGGCGTATTTGCTGTCACATCTGCTTCATCACCTGCTCCCGCACCTACTCCTGCTCCTAGCGATAGTCAAGGTACTCTTCAAGGCACCTTTACTTTATTTCATCATCCAGTTCGTGTTTTATTTGATACTGGTGCTTCGCATAGTTTTATTTCTGATGACCTGTGTAATAAGTTTGAACATCTCCTTTCCCCTGAGTATGCTTCTGTTCCTCTATGTGTTTCTAATCCTATTGGTGGTCCTGCAAATCTTAATAAGATTTGTAAACATGTGAAACTCCTCCATTCCGATCATAGTTTTAGTGGCGATTTCTATATCCTTGGTTTCGATGCTTTTGATTTGCTGCTTGGAAGTGATTGGCTTGATAGACACGATGCCCGTATCTCGTGCAAATCCCGAATTGTTTCTCTTAAGGATGATCGAGGAAATTCTTTGTTTATTCAAGGCTGTATGCCTCATGATTATGCTGGTAGCTTTATCTTTTCTCTTGATGTTTCTATTGATGATCTTCAGTCGACCCGTGTAGTTAATCACTACCCGGATGTATTTGGTGAAGTTACTGCTTTACCTCCCAAGCGGGAAATTGATTTCCGCATTGATCTCATTCCTGGAGCTCGACCTATAGTTCTTCCTCCTAGAAGAATGGCACCCCGCGAGAAGGTTGAGTTAAGGAAACAAATTGAAGACCTATCGTCCAAGGGTCTGATCAGACCTAGTTTTTCTGAATGGGGAGCCGCGGTGGTTTTCGTCACCAAGTCCGATGGTTCTCTTCGGATGTGTGTTGATTATAGGGAGTTGAACAAACTCACTATGAAAAATAGATATCCAATGCCTCGCATCAATGACATGTTTGATCAGCTTTATGGTGCTACTGTTTTCTCTCAGCTTGATCTAGCCACAGGTTTTCACCAACTCAGAGTTGCCGAGGAAAGTATTCCTAAGACTGCTTTCCGTACTGAGAATGGATTCTTCGAATGGTTAGTCATGCCTTTTGGTTTGACTAATGCTCCCGCTTTCTTTGTTGACTTGATGAATCGTGTATTCCGTGATGTGCTAAATAAATTTGTTCTAGTCTTTGTGGATGATATCCTCATATTCTCTAAGTCTGAAGAAGAACATGAGTCACATTTGAAATCTGTTCTTGAGACTCTTCGAAAGCATCAGTTAAAAGCTAAATTTTCCAAATGCCATTTCTGGAAGGATGAAGTCCGATTTCTCGGGCATATTGTTTCTAGTAATGGAGTTTCAGTTGATCCAGTCAAGATCGCTGCGATCAATGTAAGTCTTTCTTTCCTTCTCTTTCATTTCAATTTACTCTATCTTTCTATTATCCTTCTTTTTTCCCTATTCTGTGCAGGATTGGGAAACTCCTAAGACTCCTACTGATATCCGTAGTTTTCTGGGCCTCGCCGGTTATTACCGGAGATTCATTGAGAATTTCGCTCGGATTGCTGCACCTCTCACTGCTTTGACTCGGAAGAATGCTAAGTTTATTTGGAGTAGTAAGTGTGAAGCCGCATTCAATGAGTTAAAAGACAAGCTTACTTCCGCACCTGTTCTTACCGTTCCAAATGGAGATGAGAGATTAACGGTATACACTGATGCTTGTCGAGAAGGTTTGGGAGCTGTTCTGATGCAGGATGGTAGAGTGATTGCTTATGCTAGTAGACAGTTGAAGACCCATGAAGTAAATTATGCTGCCCATGATCTAGAGTTGCTTGCTGTTGTTTTCGCTTTGAAGCTTTGGAGACATCATCTGTTGGGTACTAAGTTCGAGCTTTTCACAGATCATCAGTCTTTGAGGTATATTTTCTCTCAGAAGGATTTGAATCAGAGACAAGTTAGGTGGTTAGAGTTCCTTGCTTCTTATGACCTCGATATCAACTATACACCGGGAAAGGCTAATGTAGTGGCGGATGCTTTGAGTAGGAAGAAAGCTTTGTTGTGTCAGATTGTTGTTTCTTCGCCCCTTGTGGATCGTATTATGGCTAGGCAGGATGAAGATCAGATGCTTAAGTTGATTAAGGAGAATGTTCGAAGTAGAGTTGGAGGTAGTAGTCTTGATGGTAATGGAGCTCAGATTGACGATAAGGGTGTATTGAGGATTAATAATAGGATTTGTGTCCCGAATGTTGATGGATTGAGACAGGAGTTACTTCGGGAGAATCATCAGTCCAGACTTTCTATTCACCCAGGCGTGACCAAGATGTATCAGGATATGAAGAAGTTATATTGGTGGAAAGGTATGAAGCGGGATATTTCCATTTTCGTCAATAGGTGTGCGACTTGTCAGCAAGTCAAGGCAGATCATCAGAAGACCCCTGGTTTATTGCAGCCTCTTGAGATTCCCAATTGGAAGTGGGAACAAGTTTCTATGGATTTCATTGATGGTTTACCGAGGAGTAGGAAGGGTAACGAGAGTATCTGGGTTATTGTGGATAGATTGACCAAATCAGCTCATTTCATTCCGGTCAAGTCTACCCGTTCAGCTTCTAGTTTATCTGAGATTTACATGAGGGAGATTGTTCGTCTCCATGGTGTTCCTCTCAGTATCGTTTGTGATCGTGATCCTATCTTTACTAGTAGGTTTTGGAAAGCCTTTCAGGATTCTTTGGGTACTCATCTAAATCTGAGCACTGCTTACCATCCACAGACCGACGGTCAAACGGAAAGGGTGAATCAGATTTTAGAAGATCTTCTTCGTGCTTGTGTGCTTGATTATGGAGGATCTTGGGAAGATCATCTCCATCTCGTCGAATTCACTTATAACAATAGTTATCAGGCCAGTATTGAGACTTCTCCATTTTCTGCTCTTTACGGACGACCTTGTAGATCTCCTTCTTGTTGGATTGAATCCGGTAATCGGTTGGTTCTTGGTCCTGAGATGGTTTTGGAAGCTTCAGAGAGAGTTGAAGAGATTAAGAGAAAGATGAGGATTGCTCAAGATAGACAGAAGAAGTACGCTGATCGTCGAAGACAGAGTTTAGAGTTTGCTGTTGGTGATTTGGTTTTCCTTAAGGTCTCCCCCTTAAGGAATGTTATTCGTTTTGGTCGTAGAGGAAAGCTATCTCCTAGATTCGTTGGTCCTTTCCGCATTTTGGAAAGAATTGGTTCTCTTGCTTATCGTCTGGATTTACCCGAGAAATTTTCTGGAATTCACAACGTCTTTCATGTATCTCATCTTCGTCGCTATCTGCATGATCCATCTCTTATTATTCAGCCTTCTGCCCTTGATAGTTTGGATATCGAGACAAATCTGACTGTTGAGAGGAAGCCACTTCGTATCGTCGATCGAGGTACGAAGCAGCTAAGAAGAAAATCTGTCAACCTGGTCAAAGTGCAGTGGAGCACTGATGAACGGGATTGCACCTGGGAGACGGAGGAGAGCATTCGTGCTTCGAATCCGGAATTGTTTATTTCAGGTACTTTTGCTATTCTGTCTTATCTTCTTTGTTTTCCTTCTTCGTTCCTTTTCGAGGACGAAAAGCTTTGAGTGGGGGAGAGTGTAACAGTCCGATGATTTTAAACGAAATTTTAATTGAAAACAAAACATTTTGAAATATTAATTTAAATATAAATTGTAGAAATTCGTATAAAACGAAAATTTAAAACGTTACATTTCGTCACGTTTTGTCCGTTCTTAACTTTACATTAGAATCAAATTTTATTAACGATGATAATAGCTATTTTAAATTTTGATTTATAAAGATACGTTATATTTTAAGAAACCGTTAACATTTTTAAATTTATTAAATAAGAGAAACAAGTAACGGTTGTTCGTTACTTTGGGCGTTACACTGTACGTGCATTGTTCCATTGTCCATTTAATTTCTGCTGTATATATTAGTTTGAAAAGTCAAATCTTGCCTTACTTCACGTAAGAAATATTCCACTTTTCCCTTCATCTTCCTTACGTTTCGTTCAAACTTAATATCATTGCCTACAGTTCTAAACTTTTCGTTGCCTTCTTTCTACAAAAAGCAAAACAACTGTTCATTTTTGTTTCGTTCAACAATTTTCATTCCTCAAAAAGCCTTCTCTGTAGCTTTTGTTTAGAATCTCGTGTGCATCTAATAGGGTAAGCATACCTCCTCCTTTTATTTTTACTTTTTGATTTCCCTGTTTGGTGTGGCCAAACTCCTTACCTTCTTCTTTTGTCCATGGTATAATGAATTGGTGGCCTTTGCTTTGTTGTTTGCTGTTCTACCTTATGTCCATTCGTTTTGCTTTTATTTTATTTTTCAAATCTTGGCTACCTGAAGCCTACCACCCCAGGAAACCCTACTATCCCCACGCCTATTCGCCATGCCTCCAACATCATCTTTCCCACCCCAACCGTGACAGCCTGCCACCACGTGACCCCACGCCGAACGAACCCCAGCCTACCACCCAGGCGAACCACTGCCATCGCCGACCCAAACCCTTCGCCTGAACCTACCTTCATCCAGCCCACCACCGAACTCACGTCTCCATCCACTACCACATGCTGAGACCACCACCAGAACCCACTCGGCCCTACCCATGCGTGCCCACCACATCCCTACCCCGTGAGAAACCCCTGCCGAACCCACCACCACGGCACCACCATGACCACATTTGCCACCAGATCACCACGCCACCAGCCCACCACCACGAGACCAGCCACCACGGCAGTCCTGCCCCACGCACATCACCCTACGCCCTGCCATGGTACCACGAATCCAGACCGAGCTTGCCATGCCTTCAAACCCCTGCGTACCGAGCCTTGTTGTTGGTTTGGAATCATAGTTTTATCTTGCCACCAGATCTCTGTTTGAAAAAAAGGGAGAGATATGAAAAGTTGTTTGGCACGTGTCTGGTATCCTAGTTAGTTTGTTTGCATTGAACAAACCTATGCCTTGTCACCTTGTATTTGAAAACAGAAATAAAGGAAATGAGAACCTTTTGCAATCTTCATTTGTTGGATTGCCAGACCAAGTTTGCTTTAGTTTAGTTTTATTGCGTCTGGCCTTTGTATTTAAAATCAAGAAATGTGAAAATAGTTTGTCACTTGTTTTTTTTTTCTCTGAAAGATGCCAGACCGAACCATTGTTGTTTGAAAAAAAAAAATTATTTTTGTTGTATGTGTTTTGTCACTTTACAAATATAAAGTTATAATCTATATTTTTAAAAAGTGGTCGTGCTATATTGTTTCGATTTTTCAACTTGTTTGTTTTCGTTGTTCGCTTCATTGAGAATTCGTTATTCGTGCAATCTTAGATTTGATTATTTATTGTGCCTTTGGTTTGAATATAGTTGGCGCATCCGCTAACGACTGATCGTGCTATCCGCGTGCTTTCGATTGACATCGTACTTCTTTCTTTCCGAATCTCCAGCTCCGTAGAGGTGAGTAAATCTCACACGAATATTTATACTTATATAATTGTGAAACGACCGCAACTGAATGTGTAGAAATAAATAAATAAATAAATGATGTTATAATTACCTGTGATTTATTTATAGTTGTTGTTAATTGTTAAAACTGCATATCGTATCATCTGTTATATCTGTTCTTATTTTACTGTTATTCTATTCTGTTAAATCACACTGCAAGTTCCCTGTAGAATAGAATCACTATGGGTTGAAATGATACATACCCGAACGGACTTTAGAATAAGGGAAGGTCGTTATGGGCTGAAATGATAGGCCTGAGCGATTTTCAATTAAATTTTATTTACTTGGGATTGCGGGTTTGAAATGATAAAACCCGGATTTTTCTTTGTAAATTACGGATTGAAATGATATAGTATCCGTATCACTTAAATTAGGCTAGAAAATATTATACAGACCCGTGGTTATTTTTATGTATATTCTGAATATTTTTAATTAATTTAAAAATTGTAATAATATTAAATTTGATTTAAACCGAATTTTAAATGATTTATTTAAAAATAGAAATGATTTTTTCTATGTGATAAATATAAATAAATGGAGGAATATTGATTTTAAAACGAAACTTAAATTTGAAATTTTGAAAAAAAGAAAGAAAGATGGAAACTTAAGTTAAATAAATTGAAATGAAATTTAGTTTAAATTGGTTGAAAAATGGAGTTTAAGTTAAAATGTTGAAATGAACGTAATAAGCAAATTTGTAAGTTTGGTTTTAACTTGTAAAAATTTCCCTTTAAATAAATTGTTAAAGGTTTGAAAATGAACATTTTAAATGTATGATTTTATAAGTTTAACTAGGTAGAATCTGTAGCACTTGTTAAGTGTGGTGGATTTTATAAGTGAACCAAAAGACTAAAATGAACTAAAGCTATGATAGTACTTGGTAAGTGCTGTTGTAGCAGAAACTAAAATTGAACTTGAACTAATAAAAAGCTACTGTAGCACTTGTTAAGGACTGCAGTAGACTGAAATATGATTTTGTTTAAACTGAACTAATATAACAATTATAAATTTTGTTTTGTTGAAATAAAATTGTTTTCGAATATAACTTACCGCCACACTTTTAAATGCCGTGGAAGCTGAAAATTTTAATGCTTTTGTTTAAGTGAATAAGTGAACTCCGAAGGGTTAGATTTTGGAAATATAATATTGATTTAAAGGAATAATGACTTTGTTTTTAAATGGTTTAATTCGAGTATATTTTGATAAATTGTTTTAAATCTATAACCACGGGTTATAATAACGATTGGTTGGCAAAGAGACCGGGATCGGATATGGACATACTCTCTGTCGATACCGAAAACCACTTTGACAACCGTGTACGCGGTGGAGATTCCAGAATGAAGTAGGATGGTGGCGACGTCCTTAAGGTATTACGTGGACCCAACTCCCGTGAGTTGGCATAAGGTGGCTAAAACAGGAGCGATCTCGGACCAGTGAGGTAGCACCTCTTCTCGGACACATTCCTTCGATATTATACTCTTACTGATTTGACTAGATGGCCATCCTCCGATTTGGGAATGTTGTTCGAGGTGGAACGGTAGTGGCTGCTATGCGTATCCATCAGTCCGTGTGCGTAATTGGTATATCTACCCTGGCATTGCCTAGTTGTGCCGTGTCACCTACCATACCGAGCTTTACTACGATTATGATTTTAAGATCCGACCGCGTTAAGGTTCTCCATCCCCTTAACGCTATTTTCCGATATGATTGTACTTTACTTATGTAGACACTATTATAATAGCGAATATTACTACATAGTAGATAGTTTAACGGATCCTTAGAGGATGGGCGGTCCCAAGCATCTTCTAAGTTACTTATACCTTTACTACAGTTCATTTGAGTTGGTTTACACTGTATAAGTATGTATATCCTGACTCGAGTGTTATGTTTTATTTTACGCTCGGGTCAGCCTGAGTATTCACAGCTTTGGATTCACCTTTCTGGAGCTCGGAATCACTGGAGATTCTGCCTATCTAGTTATCTTCCTATTTCAGTTTCAGTTGTCTTATTTCAGCTTTTGTTTTAGAGACTTGTGTATTTGGGATTTCTATTGTACTTGTTTCAGAACTGTATTGGGTTTCAGACTATGTATTTTGTATTTGATTTTAGACTATGTATTTAGTGGCTTCATGAACCACTATGGTATTTTTTAAATTCCGCTGCGAGTTATTCTGATATTTCTGTGTCTGTGATTCTGTGAATGATTTTATTTGCTCCAAATTTTATTACAATCTGTTATTTTGTATTATTCAAGTCTGACATGTGTGGATTATTGTCGATTTGAATGGTCCAAAATAGTGGGTCGTTACAAATTTCCTTTATATAACTCAAATTCATATTCATTCTTCACTTTATCAATTCATTTTGATATCAAATTCAACCTCATTCAATATTGCTTAAGCTGTTTCATTTTATCTTCACTTGCATTTATTTTCACCATACAACTTAAGTTTGTCTCAAAGTTACTTGAAATTCTATTTTATTTAACTTTTACTAAAGTCAAATTCATATCACTATCCAAAATTCAGATTTTGTTTTACTTAACAAAACTGTTTAACCATTTAACAATTGGTTTTACTTAAACTTTCTCATTTTATAAGTTAAACAACTTATTAATTTAAACTTTCCAATTCATATCATATAATCACTTATCTTTCAAGTTTAACTTTCTATCTCAATAATTTATCAAATCAAGTTCAATTTATTTAACTTCCTTTAGTTAAATTTCAAATCATATATTTATTGATACTAATTCAATTCAATTTAACTTTTCTTAAGTTAAAAATCTTCATTTTCAAAGACAATTTTATACTTCTTTGGATTTGAAAAACATTTTCTCCTTTTAAAGTGTTTCTAGTAACTATTCATATTAAACATCATAAACTAAGCTTTGTGTAAACCAAAGCTCTGATACCACTCTGTAACATTCCCCCTTTTGACCGCCTCCAGTCGGTAATTAAACCAACTAAAAACGTTCAAAAAGACGAATTGTTATTTAGTTTATAAGGTTTAAACAGAATCAGCCACAGAAACACAGATAATAACAATCAATTAAAACAAATGAAAATTTATTTCATTACTATAAATCTTTTTATATACATCAGAGTTTATACAATTTTAATACTGATACAGCGGAATTTCTAAAAATACAATTTTCTCGAAATAAATGATTCTTTACTCTCTCTCTAACTTCGCTGCTCGAAAATCTTCAAGCTGTAGAAATACTCGGTCTGACCCGAGTATTATATTCAAAAGAAAATAATACACAGGTCAGTCTAATTCAAACCAGTTTATTAGTGCATATAGGCAGTAATAATTTAAGTAGACGACAGTCACAGTAATTCCCGTCTATCCAATCCTTTTGACAAAGAAATCGGATAACGAAAATTTTAACACTAAACAGTGTTAAACAATAAATCAACAGATTTAAATCATCAACAGAGATAAACAGTGTTATTGGCTGCCGTACACACGTGTGCATTCGTACACGTGTGCACTGCCCCGCCAACTCGTGTGCATAGATAACGGTGCAACATAGTGTACAAACTCAAATAATCGGGCCTCAAACTGCAACAATATTTTGGAGGCAGAACAAAATAGCCCAAGCAGTACACAAAGGCAACAAAGATGACCAAAACAACAGTTATGATCGAGTAACCGGAGCTACCCAGGGTCAACAACAGTGCCACAAGCATAACAAACTCAGTGAAGTGCCAACATCACAAATATGAATATAATCAGTGAAGCTACAGATGTACAACATCAACAAAGGAATGCAGACTGAACAAATAACAAGTGGAGCTATAATCAATGAATGCCAGAGCCAAAAGTTCACAGTGAAGACAGTGATACAAGCTAATGAATGCAAGATGCAACACAATGAAAACAACTCACATGCAAGCACTGCCCCAAACCAAACTCAAGTGTATGAATGCAAAGTGATACATGCACAATGCAACACACAAGGGCAACAACATAAAGACCAGAGTGTGCAGGTACAATACAAAGACAACAAGGTCGTGAATACAAACTAGTGTGAATGCAACAAACAAAGCTCAACAGTATAGCAATTACAGCAATGGCAATGGTATGGATTGACAGATGAAACAAACTAATATCAACAACATTTGAAATGAATGCAGACAGTGGTCCAGCATGATAAATGCCAAATGCACAACAGTGAATGAATGAAGTGATAAAGCATTTGTGACAAAGATAGGATCAAGTGCATATCTGTTACTTATTGAAACAGTCAAACAAATCCAACCAGATGCAAAACCGAGGTTTCAAAAACAGTCAAAGCCGAAATTCACAAAACAGGAAAAGTTCGTATCTGTACTTTTGAAAATGTCAGAGATAAATCTCAAAATCAAGTCCAGATTCAAGCCGAGATTTCCAAAACCAAATCAAGTACAAGTTAAGACAGTGGATTTAAATCCAATGCAACCAAGATCGAATGCACTGTGACAAATATACCAGCTCAACCTACTATGAAGAGAAGGTAGCACACTCATAAGGATAGTGAAACAGTGAATGAACCAATGTCTAGTGAATGACTCAAATGAACAGACTAAAGCATAAATGCCAAAGCATACATGGAGCAGCAATCAAATCTATGCAACATGGCAAAGCAAAAATATAAATGTTTTGAAAATTTTAAAGAAAGAAAACTGAGTTTAAATGTAAAGCCAGATTTAACAAAATTTTGAGTCAAGTTTTAAGTAGGGAAATGTATCAGACAATAAAATGATGCAAAATATGTACACAAAGGACAGACACATAGTTTCGAAACTATATGTATTACTTTTATTACAAAATTTCGAATAAAACTAAGTTTAACTGAACATGCTTCTTATACATATAATGTTCATAAATTCTGGCTCGCAAAGTTCATCAGTTATTCTCCTAAAGCATCATGAATCTTAATGAGAGACCGTAACATATAAGTATACAACAGTACATATAGTGCCTAATATACAGTAAACTTTCAATATTTCAAATATCATCCTGATTTTTATAACTAATCTCTATTTGGTTTGATCTGTTTAAAGAGGTGTAATTCAAGTTAGAAATCATCACAAACCAACATACGTCTAGAATTTATACTCCTCAGAAAACAAATTACTCCAATGCAATCGCACAATACCGTGAGCTCATGACCAAGACAAAGGTCGAAACAAATAAGCAACCTAGTGCCATAAAGGAAGTATTCAAGCTTCAACTCCAAACATGGCTTCAATTCGAAACCATTGTACAGAGGTACGTAAACCACTACAACAAATCCATAATTTACAGTGAAAGACCAGAAACAAAACTCATCATAAAACCAAGTCGAAAATCAAAGGCCACAAAACAAAATAAACAGACAAGTTCGAACGGTTCGAATTAGATGTGAGTGAAGAGAGTTCACTCACCTTTTGTCGACGAATTGAAGCAGACGGAGTCGGCGCGAGCAAGAAGAAGACGAACGATCGGTCGAAGCCGAAGCTCCAAATTTGCCAGAGAATCGAAATCGCCGAAGCCCTAGATTTCGAAAGCCCTAATTGCTGAGGAGGAACGAACGAGAAGACGTATGAGTTTGAAGACGAATGAACACGAGGACGAGCGAACGAAATTCTTTCCTTTAGGCCGCCATTTATTTTCTTTCTCTCGTTCGATTTCGTTGTTTTAGGGTTTGAATGAAAAGGGGAGGATGGTTTCGTGGTTTTAACAGAGAAGGGGGGAAAAGATCGTGGTCTCGCAGAGGAAAACGTGGGTTTGCAGAAGAAATCGTGGGTTAAAGTACTTGCATCGTGGGCTGATATGATTTTATCAGTGTACTAAAGGTATGTTAATATCTTATACAAAACATCGGCTTCCTTTGAAAGCTGATGTCTTTTATTATCTTGCATACTTTTGTTTATGTAAAGTTGTGATGAATGTTTATGTAAAGTTGCATACTTTTGTTTGTATTGATCTTACTTGGTTTTACTATCTTGCTTTGCATATGGCTCTATAATATTTATTTATTTCGTATCAATAAAATTTTAAATAAAAGAATTCCAATCCCTTTACCAATTTCAATCAAATTAACAGAAATTAATATTGCCAATTTGACGAAGATTTTATCGTTATAACAATTTCAACAACAAACAGAAATTATCTGTCTACATAGATCGTTTATCGATGATCAAAATTTTGGGCAAAACCCCAGTTGTTACAGAAATTCAAATTGAATTCAATTAAATTTTCTACGCGTTTATACGTCGTATGTTCATAAAACAATTCCGATAAATACGAAAATTGAAATCCAGTAATAATTCAATATTACGGACCCAATGAAATTGGTTTCGTCAAATTCCGAGACTGTGCCTCGGAAGACTATTTTTAAATTCAATTCAAACGATACAATTTCAAAATTGAACAAATCGCTTTCAAAATCAATTCTGAAGCTTCTATTATCTCCAGTATTATCAATATGAATTTTCTAAGCCTTTAAATTATTTTTAACCGGCTTGAAATTGAAGATTCAAATTTTATTCAACTTTCAATAGATTAAATTCAAAGATTTAATCGCCAATTCATTCTGATAATTTGAAATTCAAGTCAAATCATCGTTTCAAATATTTAAAATTAATTAAATATTTTCAATTTAAATTGTTCAAAATTCAGGGTCGTTACAGTTAGAAGAAAAAGAAAGAGATAGAAGAAAGAAACAGAATAAGACACAGATTCTCACATTCGCAGCGGATCAAATTACAATAGCAAATAATAATATCAGTTATACAAAGAAAAACTGTATCAGTTAATTACATTTTTATATATCAGAGTTACAACATTTCTTAATCACTGGACAGTTAAATAACTCATCCCAATAAATAACAATATATCACACTCCATACGTTCCTGCCATCCAGCTCGCCTCCTGAGCTCCAGAACGTCCTTACCTGGAAATTTGATGTAATGCTCGGGTCAGACCGAGTATTACAGATTTCCAGGTAAGGACGTTCTGGAGCTCAGGAGGCGAGCTGGATGGCAGGAACGTATGGAGTGTGATATATTGTTATTTATTGGGACGAGTTATTTTAACTGTCCAGTGATTAAGAAATGTTGTAACTCTGATATATAAAAATGTAATTAACTGATACAGTTTTTCTTTGTATAACTGATATTATTATTTGCTATTGTAATTTGATCCGCTGCGAATGTGAGAATCTGTGTCTTATTCTGTTTCTTTCTTCTATCTCTTTCTTTTTCTTCTAACTATCTGGAATTTTCGGGTTCGAAATTTCCGGGTCGTTACATTTTGTAATGCTCGGGTCAGACCGAGTATTACAGATTTTCAGGTAAGGACGTTATGGAGCTCAGGAGTCGAGCTGGATGGCAGGAACGTATGGAGTATATTTCGCTGTGATATATTATAGTTGTCAGAGACATGTTAATTCTAACTGTCTAGTATATTTGTGAATGTTGTAACTCTGATGTATTAAAATGCAGTTAACAAATACAGTTTTCTTTGTATAACTGATATTATTATTTGATATTGTATTTTGATCCGCTGCGAATGTGAGAATCTGTGTCTTGTTCTGTTTCTTTCTTCTATCTCTTTTCTTTTTCTTCTAACTATCCGGAATTTTCGGGTTCGAAATTTCCGGGTCGTTACACTTGGTACTGTAACGACCCGGAATTTTCGAACCCGAAAATTCCAGATAGTTAGAAGAAAAAGAAAGAGATAGAAGAAAGAAACAGAAAGAAGAAAGGAGAACAGAGAACACAACATCTCACATTCGCAGCGGATTAAATATAATAACAAATAATAATATCAGTTATACAAAGAAAAACTGTATTTGTTAATTACATTTTAATACATCAGAGTTACAACATTCACAAATGTACTAGACAGTTAAAATTAACATGTCTCAGACCGAGTATTACAGATTTTCAGGTAAGGACGTTCTGGAGCTCAGGAGGTGAGCTGGATGGGTGCTGTAATATAGCCTAGGTCGTCATATTTATTTATCCTAATATCATTCTATTATTATAAATAATCTATGAAACTAGGAATTGGTTTTGAAGTTAGAAATGGATAATAAATTAGAATCTGAAGATTAAATTGTTTTTGAATTCTTATTTGAACTTCGTAATAAGTTAAGTAAAGATAATTTTAAAATGGAATTGTGGAATTTGGATTCAGAATTAAATGGTTTAAAAATTTAAGTTGTTAAATTAAAAATAAAAGTTGATTTAATTTAAAAAGTAAAGGATGATTTGATTTAAAGGATTAAATCAACATTTTAAAATATTTAACTCGAATTTATATAATTCGAGATGGTTTTAAGTTGAGATTTGAATAAAATTAGTTCAAATTGAAATTGATTTGAAATAATTTGGAATTGTGATTAAAGTTAAATAAGTTTAAAAATCAAATGGAATTTGATTTAAATTGAAAAAGAATTAAGGTTAATTCAACTTGAATTGGGATTAAATCAATTTCAATGGAAATTGAAACATTGAGTCAATTTAAATGAAAGTGGAATTTAAATTGAATTGGTGGGAAATTAATTGGAACTGGAGATTGGGAAATTTAACAGTTTGGCTCTGGATTATTTTCAAAATAAATTGTTTTAATACAAATATATTTTTCCAAACTATTTACTATACAATCTTTCTTCTTAAAACCCCAAACTATCTTATACTTCTTTTACAATTATTTTGGAACTATTGAACTATTTTGAAACTGTCTTATAAACTAATTACTATTTTTCAAGTACTTATATCTAATCACTATTTAAAAAAAAAAACTATTTTGCAATTATCTAACTATTTTATAACTACTTAACTATTTCACCGCTATTTTACGAACTAATAACTATTTATTTTTCAACTACTTATCTATTTTAAACTTTTTCAAGCTATTTTTAAATTTAAATAGGTCAAAGTTCAAACTGTTTGTAATTAAAGTAATAAATCAATTGGAAATGGAAGCAATTGAGAATAAATGAATGAAATTAAAGGAAATGTGAATAGAAAAGAGAATTGATTTGGCTAATAATCAATAAAGTTAAATACGTAGGATGTACGTATATTATTCTGTTCGCATAGTGATTTGATCCAGATTCGAACACAGAATTTCGAGATAGTATTATCGATCCGAGTTGGGATTTTTCGCTCGATTTTCGACGGCGAACCTAGATATGGCTTTTTGATTGGTTCTGGATATTCTCTATCATAGTTGTGACTATGCAAGGAGAATGACGGTTTCTGATCAGGAAACCAGATCTGAATCCGCACTAGAAAGTCGGTTGGACGATACTAGTTCGGAAGTGAAATTGTGTGATCGAGGAAGCGATCAAATTGATATAGCATACGGATGATATGTGTACATCGTACGAGTTTGGATGAAATTGATATTGAAATTTGTGAATAAGGAAATTGAATGGTTTTGAAATGAAAAGTATATTTGTAATATATAATGGAATTGGATATTTCTTTGGTTGAAATTTACTTTATGGAAGTAAGTAAATGATAAATAACTTTATAAAGAAATCAAACTTGAATATTTGATTTGGCAATAAATAAAGTTATATTTTGTAATATGATAAACTCCCCTTATTGAATCTAGCCAGAATAAAAAGGGTTTTTGGAAATATTTGAAGTATAGAAGAGGTTTTATACAAGTTTGAAATAATCCAAAGATTTTCAAAGTTTTATATATACATCATCATTTCTTCTTCTATTCTCTTTCCCTCATATTCCAACTAAACAAGATAAATGCAAGCTTTAAAATCTTAGATACAACCAGAAAAGAAGTAGAAACTATAAACAAAACAAAGATGGAAATCAAGTTCAATTCATCTCAACAATCAGAGTTTCAAAATCAGATCGATTAAAAACAACTTCAAGTCAACCTGAGAAAAGCAAAGTAGATTCAAATCAAAGACCAAGCAAATTCACATTTAAACTCAGGATCAGTATATATCAAGTAGCAGATCAGATCAATATCAAGTGGCAATTCCAGATCAAATTCAAGGCAGATCAGTTTAAGAGCATTTTCCAGTTTTACTCTGTTCAAACCAAATACAGTGAGTAAACTACCTTTTTTAAAACTTAAACCTGTTTGCATGTGATAAATATTTGAAAGTATGTTGTGAAAATGATTGTACGGATTTAAATGTGCTTGCATATTGTATAGATGAGATATATCTGTGTGCATGTCTGTATCAACAGACTTATTATCATTCTGTTCATATATAGGTTCCAGTCCTTCTAAATTTAATTTAAACTGCCCATACAATCAAAATTAGACTTTGATCTCTAAATAGAAAATGTCTGTAACATTGTAGATTAAATTTTAAAAATAGCATTAAGTAAAGATATTTAGTAATATTCTGGAAAATGATAAATAATAGTAGAAAAGAAAAATTGATCAAAAAATTTTATATCTGGATTTCAAGCTTCGATTATACGAGTGAATTCGTGTTGAAAAATAATGAATTTTAGTACAAATATCTCGATTTTTAATAATGGGATTGATGTGAAATATCGAGTTGAACAGATTTGGCAATTTTGCCAAATTCCGATGAACGGTGGCAAGATGAAGGTCAAGGCTGTTATCAGAGGTAGCTTGCGAGTTGGAGGTCATCAGAAAATTAGTGGTAATATTTTTAGGTGGCCATGGCATCTTGACGGCGACGAGTTAGGGTACGATTGGCAGTTTTGGCCATCATTGTTTCCGAGATCTTGTGATGTCTGGGAAGCATCAGACTTATTAGTAGAAGGTGGAATCGATGCTTGGGTGCAGGGCGAATCTCTGGTGAAGATGGCGTGGTTTATCAAGGTCAGGATCGACGGCGAGGGGAGAAATTCTGATGGTAGTGGGTTCCAGATTTTCGAACGATGGGTTCGATTTCGATTCATGGATGATATCGGCGATCTGGGTGGCCAGGTGGGTCAGGGGGATGGTTGTCGACTTGGGGAAGCTAGCGGCGTCGATCGGAGGAGACCGGAGCTGCCGTGCACATGCACGTGCACGTTTGGGATAGTCTGAGTTGGCTGTGAATGTGAGTTTTGGAGAAGAGAGAGTGGACTCGGGATTTGTTTCGTGTGGGTTGCGTGACGACTCGAAGCAGGTAAGTTCGAGCGGTTGTACGTGAGTGGTTCTGAGTTGTTCGGGGAAGGCTCGTGATTTTGTGGGGATTACTCGGGTTGGACTTCGGGGAAGTGAGAGTTTGACTCGGGTGTACGTGAGTGGAATGGTAGGAAGAGAAAGGTTAGGGGAGGGAGAAGTTTTTCTTTAATTTCGATTTGGGCCTTGGGCCTGTACAAAGAGGATATGTTTATCAATAAGATTTTATAAGAAAGATTTTTTAAACAAGTTTCCAAGCAAAGTTTCCAACAAATTTAAATGTTTAAATGCTTACTTAATATTGTTAGTTAAAGTTATATAATAACCTATTTTAACTTAATTAAGTTTAAGAAATTTTATTATATGACCTTTATTTTATTTAATTATTAAGTTATTTAAAGTAAAATTAAATAGTGTAATCAAGTAGTTAATTAAGAAGATGAAATGTTTTAACTACTAATTAACTTAAAGATCTTAGCTATTCCCTATGTTAATTTAATTTCAAGCATTTAAATAGGATTTAAAATGATAATTAAGAAATTAATTAAGATAAGTGAGTTATCTTAAATTAATGAAGGACTTAAGTAATTAAAGGATAATTGATTAAATTCATAATTTATTGGAATTATAAAAATAAATTATTGGTAATTAATTAATTAAGTGGGATTTAAAACTAATTAATTTATTTGTGTTAATTAAATTTATTAGAAGTTGTAAAATTGATTAACCTTTCTTATGGATAATTAAGTATATCAAATACTTGGATTGATGAATATCTCTAGTCTATATGATGTGTGGTGATATAAATGATTGGTTTGATCTATTTATAAATATGAATCATTTATTTAATTAGATATCTGTGATGGATATTCCGTATGCATATGACATTCTGTTGTGAATTTAAATTGTTAAACTTAAACCACTTGGCTTTAAGATGATATTGAATTCGAAGAGACCGGAGTCGGGTATCAATACATACCCGAAACCACTTCGATTTGAAATCTTTTTAATCCTTTATAGATTGATATGTGAAATCAATAGGCCGGTTTGGAATAATATTGACTATTTAAACTAAGTTGGATACTTAGATATTGTTGTGAAAATAAGCGTTGATATATAAGTTGTTTACTTATAGTAAAGTTCGAGTTACCCGGGTTTAAATAAGTTCTATGAATTGAAATTTCATATTAGATGAGTTTACTCACGCTGGTTTCCAGCCTGACCCGGGTGTTACTTTGATGTAATGCTCGGGTCAGACCGAGCATTACAGATTTCCAGGTAAGAACGTTCTGGAGCTCAGGAGGCGAACTGGATGGCAGGAACGTATGGAGTGTGATATATTGTTAATTATTTGGACGAGTTATTTTAACTATCCAGTGATTGTGAAATGTTGTAACTCTTATGTATTAAAATGTAATTGACTGATACAGTTTTCTTTGTATAACTGATATTATTATTTGATATTGTATTTTAATCCGCTGCGAATGTGAGAATCTGTGTCTTGTTCTGTTTCTTTCTTCTATCTCTTTTCTTTTTCTTCTAACTATCTGGAATTTTCGGGATCGAAATTTCCACGTGTGACGACCCGACTTTCCACTCCCGGAAAATCGCATCGATAGTAAGAAAGAAAGGGGTGAGAAGTAGAAAAGAAAAGAAGAGAAAGAAAACAAACACAAATACTCACAGCGGAAATGGAATAAAATATAATATATCACATAATTATTACATAGTATCATATACATCATCTATCAGAGTTACACAGATTCACATCATATACTAGACAGTTATAAACATCTGTCTAGTTATTACATCTCAATACAAAACAAAGATCTAAACAAGATCAACACAGCGGAAACTACTATCTATATCTACAACGCTGAAGCCTCCTGCTCCATTGCTCCTCCACAATTCGTCAAGGCTAACCTGAATCCCTTGGCTACTCGTAAAAATTTGAGTACCCAAGAGTTTATAAAACAGAAATAAACAACTTGGGTCAGACATGGGTCTGGTGTGAGTAACAGGTTAAACTTGTTTAACTTTAAAACCTTTTGAAAGAAAAGGTATCACGTAAGACTTCCCACAAATAAACATGGGTAAGTTTTTACCTTACGCTAACCAAAACATTTGATAGGAAATTCGATTGTATTATAATAGGGTCTAGGGTTTTCAAATAAATATGAAATAGCTGAAATTGTTACATTATTAAATTCCAGCATACTAGCCAACAAAGTGGGTTATACAAACAAGTCCGTTATCACTTATTGGAAATTGGATTCCATACAATGGCAGGGCTACCGGGGTACCGCCCGTCACAGTACGTGGCCTAGATCACCGTACCGAGGATCACTCCCAATCCCCTGCAACACAAGGTCGGAACATCCCTTACTGGATAATTCCCGCACAAGATACCTCACGGTTGGGATCAGCAACCGCACCACTAAGTCGAAAATAGAAAGGGACATCTAGACAGAGGTAACCTTGTCCTACTTGGGTGCTACCCACTAACCTTGCTGCACCTCCCCTGTTTTAGCCATTCCCGGTTTGTGAGGCTTGAGGTCACGATTACCTTAGAAAAGAACACATCACTTAGAATGCTCATCGTCCACCTGACGATGTTCTGAAAGCATTCAATCCATACAAGTTCGTTCCGGGTTCGAACGAAACCGAAGGCATTATTTCGTTACACTCGTTTTGGAATCACCCTCAGAGTTAACGACAATAACCCTTGCACTCTGAATCTTCATCTTCACTTGATTCACGACCTATCGTTAATTTGGATCGATGTGGTATTCGGGTCTCCAGACCTGGAAATCCGGTATACGGAAACCCGATCCCGGTCTCATCGAAATCCAAAGCGTATCTTTTAAGGCCAAGTTGTTTTAAAGGTTAAAACAATTTAATTTATTATCTTTATACACAAAGAAAGATAATTCACAACAGATAATTAACATTATCAGATAATCTTTAAATTAATTAATGGGATTAATTAATGTAACGACCCGACTTCCTATGCCTAGAAAGTCGCATCATTATGAAGAAAGAAAGGGGTAGAAAATAGAAAAGAAGAGAAGAAAGAAAGAAACAACAACAACGATCTCACAGCGAAACGAATAAATTATATTAATAACATAAACTATTACATAGTATACAACAATTTACAGAGTTACACAGATACACATCACATACTAGACAGTTATAAACATCTGTCTAGTTATTACAACTCAATACAATACACACACTATCACAGATAACAACACAGCGGAATACTATATCTACGAACGCCGAAGCCTCCTGCTCCATTGCTCCTCCAGAATATTCGTCAAAGCTAAACCTGAATCCCTTGGCTACTCGTAAAAATTTGAGTACCTAAGAGTTTATAAAACAGAAATAAACACTTGGGTCAGACATGGGTCTGGTGTGAGTAACAGGTTAAACTTGCTTAACTTCAAAACCTTTAGAAAGAAAAAGTATCACGTAAGACTCCCCACAAATAAACATGGGTAAGTTTTTACCTTACGCTAACCAAAACATTTGATAGGAAATCCAGTTATATTATAATAGGGTCTATGGTTTTCAAATAAATATGAAATAGCTGAAATTGTTACATTATTAAATTCCAGCATACTAGCCACAAAGTGGGTTATACAATCAAAACCGTAAGGGCACGTAGGAAGAATGGGTTTCCATACAATGGCAGGGCTACTGGGGTACCGCCCGTCACAGTACGTGGCCTAGATCACCGTACCCAGGAGTACGCCCGCTCCCCTGCAACACAAAGCCGGAACCATCCCTTACTGGATAATTCCGAACAAGATAACCCCGTAGTTGGCGCGACCAACCACACACTAAGCTGAATAAAAAGAAAAGGGACCTCTAGACAGGGATCTATCTTGCTCTCAGTGGGTGCTACCCACGAAGCCTTGCTGCACCTCCCCTGTTTTAGCCATTCCCGGTTGATGAGGCTTGAGGTTACGATTACCTTTAATCAGAACATATCACTTAGAATGCTCATCGTCCACCTGACGATGTTCTGAAAGCATTCAATCCATACAAGTTCGTTCCGGGTTCGAACGAAACCGAAGGCATTATTTCGTTACACTCGTTTTGGAATCACCCTCAGAGTTAACGACAATAACCCTTGCACTCTGAAACTTCATCTTCACTTGAGATTCACGACCTATCGTTAATTTGGATCGATGTGGTATTCGGGTCTCCAAACCTGGAATCCCGGTATACGGAAACCCGATCCCGGTCTCATCGAAATCCAAACGTATCTTTTAAGGGCCAAGTTGTTTTAAGGTTAAAACAATTCAATTCTTATCTATATACACAAAGATAGATAATTCAATAGATAATCTACATTATCATCCCAAACAGATAATTCACATTATCATTATAATTCAACCAAACATCCATATCATATATCAATCATATCTCATCAGAGATATCAAACAATGAAATACATTCAATCTCATTCATCCATCCTTAAGCAATGATTTATATCATCTAATTAATTTAAAGTGAATTAAACTAATTACTTCATTCTATAAATCCTGCTTACTTAATTATTAATTAAACCAATTAATTAATCATTACTCTAAGTATCCATCTTAATTAATCATTCCTGATAAATAATCCTTTAATTACTTTAAGTAATTAATTCTTAATTAATTTCACAAATTAATTAACTTAAACCATTTCAGTAATTAATCTTAAATTACTTCATTAATTAATTAACCATACTTAATTACATTAATCCTTAATTAATTACAATTAATTAATTACTTTAATCACTTATTATTTATTAATTAATCTTAATTAATCAATTCTTAATTACATCATTAATTATATTAATTAATGATCCTTAATTATTCTTAATTAATTATCTTATTTAAATTAATAATTAATAAGTCACATTTATTAATCACCTTTGATTAATCTCATTTAGTAATTAACTACTCTTAATTACTACACTTCATAAATTAATTACTCCTTAATTAATTATCCTTTAATTAATCCCCTGATTAATTATACAAAGTAATTAAACTAAAATTACTTTTATTATTAAAATCTTCTTTAGTTAATTACATCCACTAATTAACTTTAATTACTTTCCTAAGTAATTACACTTCACTAATTACATTTAAGTAATTACTTATCAATCACCAAGTGATTATCTTAATTTAATTAATAAATTAAACTTATCAAATTTATCTAATTAATTACCTTAAGTAATTAATTACTTTAATTACTTTCATTAAGTAGTTATACTTAACCAATTCACAAATGATTATCATTAGTTAATTAATCTAATTGATTATCAAAATTAATCATATTAATTAATTATTTAATAATCCCTAATTAATGAACCCTCATTAATTATTAATCAATTCTTTAATTACTTCCCTTAAGTAATTAAGCTTTAATCAATTATTATTAATTACAAATTAATTCATTTCTAATTACTTAATTAATTGCTTAAATAAATCTTTAATCACTTGATTAAAAAATTTCTAATCATTTATAAAAACTCTATACTTATTTAAATAAATGATCCTTAATTTCAAATTAATTAATTTATTAAATTATTCCTTAATTACCTTATTAATTTAATGAATCCTACATCATTAAATCTTAATTACTTCTAAATTAAAGTATTAACCTTTTAACTACTTTAATTATCATTAACAAAGACTTTAAAACATTTTACTTTAAAAGTTTCTTTTTAATTCATTTTAAATTAAAGATTTAAAATAAATTAAAAATTTAACTTTAACCAAATTTAAATCTAATTTACAAAACCCTTTTTAAATCAAATGTTAAAGAAACATTTAACATTTAAAAGATTTTTAAACCAATTTATTTAAATTCAAAACCTTTTTAAAATATACTTTTAACAATTTAAATTTGATAAAACATTTAAATTGTTATAAACTTATTTATCTCAAACTAGTGATACAAATTAACTTGAATCCATACTTTATATTTGATTTAAAACTGTGTTTTAAAAACCTGCTTTACATTTTAAACTTAATTTAAATTTTAAAAAAAAACCCTGTCAGGTTTCAAAACTGAAGCACTAAAATCTACCCGAGTCCATCACAAATTCCCCCGAGCAAAACCCCTACACGCTTCGAGTTGCTTACGCTACAAACTTGAGAAATACTCGAGTTCTTCCTCTATTAAATCCCCAAACCAAAACACTGACACGCTGATACTAGTTCACGTGCACACACGAGATGATCGCCTCCGACCATCGCTTCCAACGCCGACATCTCGTCCACGACCATCTCTCACGATCTCGATCACCAGAAACTCGAACAACCTCATCAGTCGAAATCGAGCAATCTCGATCACAAAACTGGAAACAACCCAAACCTGGAAAACTCTCGAATCCAACTTTCTGACCACCGAAGCGCCTGACCTTCTAGCCATACCTTCGTCAACGTTCCTGCTTCCAATCTCCAGAGTGTGGTGGAATTCGGTCCACCAGAGACAACGTGATGACCATTTTTCCGACCAAGTTAAAAACTAGGTCTACAGACTTAAATCTATCACTGTCATCACCACAACACCATGATCACCAACCTGGCTCTGATACCAATTTATTAGCTGTTTTCAGATTTCAAAAGCTTTCCTCTGTTCCAAAATTTATACAGGTGAGTAGATAAAGCTTTAACCTGTTTTATCTTGTTGCATGGATAGATATATGGAATAATGTTGTCATAGTTGTTTGTATGAATGTATAAAAAATGTAACAACCCGGAAATTTCGAACCCGAAAATTCCAGATAGTTAGAAGAAAAAGAAAAGAGATAGAAGAAAGAAACAGAACAAGACACAGATTCTCACATTCGCAGCGGATTAAAATACAATATCAAATAATAATATCAGTTATACAAGGAAAACTGTATCAATCAATTACATTTTAATACATAAGAGTTACAACATTTCACAATCACTGGACAGTTAAAATAACTCGTCCAAATAATTAACAATATATCACACTCCATACGTTCCTGCCATCCAGTTCGCCTCCTGAGCTCTAGAACGTCCTTACCTGGAAATCTGTAATACTCGGTCTGACCCGAGCATTACATCAAAGTAACACCCGGGTCAGACCGAGTATTACAGATTTCCAGGTAAGGACGTTCAAGAGCTCAGGAGGCGAACTGGATGGCAGGAACGTATGGAGTGTGATATATTGTTAATTATTTGGACGAGTTATTTTAACTGTCCAGTGATTGTGAAATGTTGTAACTCTTATGTATTAAAATGTAATTGACTGATACAGTTTTCCTTGTATAACTGACATTATTATTTGATATTGTATTTTAATCCGCTGCGAATGTGAGAATCTGTGTCTTGTTCTGTTTCTTTCTTCTATCTCTTTTCTTTTTCTTCTAACTATCTGGAATTTTCGGGTTCGAAATTTCCGGGTTGTTACATTTGGTATCAGAGCTTTATATTTATATACATATATACTAACTATATCTATTTCCAAGTATATAAAAGAAAAGGTATTTTTTTTAAATCTTTAATTAAATCTCACCTTACATATTTATAGACCAATCTCACACATATATATATATAGAATTTTTAAAAATTTGTTTAAAGTTGATTCTACGTATATATATTTTATACCAGCTTTGAAAAGATAAATTTTGCCAAATAAATATTTATAAAAGAAGATCATTAAACAAATATTATCAAATGAATATTTATCTAGATATTTATAAGTCAGTATTTATTATAGTTCGAATTCATCTATATACATATCCAGATATATTCTAATTATCAGAATTTCATTTATTAATCCAAATAAAATCAATATTTTTATTAATTAAACCAGTTAATTATCTATTAACAGATGTTCAAAAATCCGGGTTATCACATTCCTCCCCCCTTTAAATCTTTTCGTCCTCGAAAAGGAACGAAGCCAGAATTTACTTATTTACTTATTATCAGATAAATTTTTCTTTTGAACATATTTTTAAAAAACTTTAAAAATCTTTATAATATTACTAAATTAGTTTTTATAAAAATACTTTTTATAACTCGATGTTTCAACCAGTCTATCCTTGTTCTCACAGAAATTCGGTCATACGTTGATCAGACATAGGACTGAAAATCTATAAGTACTTGGTAAACCCGTTTTCAACATTCAGTGAAAATATTTGGAAAATAATTTATGAAAATATTAGAAAACAGTTTTGAAAATAGAGGAAATATCTTTGGTGAGAATGCTCTGGAAATCATCACTCCCATCCATGGTCGCAGTTAACCCGATGGTTACGTTGCCGTCCCGGCAAAATCCACAGATAACTGTAGGTCTCCGCGCTCCTCGATTACGCCATGGAACCCGCTACAGATCGCAGTTATACCCGGGCCTTACGTTGCTAGCACAACACAAACCCATATAACTGTAGGCATCAGCGCCACCGAATTTCGCTGCCAAATAATGAAACTTCTCCACTCTAACATAGGTCACAGTCTACCGATGTAAAATCAAACACAGACTATTGGCTCTCAGCGGCACACATGACTTTCGCTATGTTACCATAGTGTCGCAGTCTACCGATATAAAATCAAACATAGACTGTTGGCTCTCAGCGGCACACACAACTTTCGCTATGGTCTGCAGTAGATCGCAGAGACATCGAGTTAAACTGTCGTCACAGCATAACCCAAATGCCTCTGTGGGCACCAGCCCCTCGACTTTCGCTACACAAATAATCCTCAGGAACTAGTTTGTCCGGACTCCTCACAGGATCAACTTTAGAAACCCCCCTTGGGGCTCAAGGCAGTACCACCCAGTGGCACTCCTGAGAAGTTCATTTCAAGGAAGCGCCTTTTTCCCCAGAGCTATTCATAAAACACTTTATACTATACACTTATAGTATCTTCAAATCATATCCTTTATGATTTATATCAAAATCTCCTTTACACAAAATCGATTCCCAAAATCGATAGTTCCAAACTTGGCTTTTCAAAATCCAAAACTGATTTCCCAAAAATCAAAAGCCATTTCCAAATTCATAGGTTCTTAAAACCTTTTTTTTTCAAAATCATTCTCATAAATCCCTTTATATATATATATATATAACTTTGAAAATCTTTGGATTATTTCAAACTTGTATAAAACCTCTTCTATACTTCAAATATTTCCAAAAACCCTTTTTATTCTGGCTAGATTCAATAAGGGGAGTTTATCATATTACAAAATATAACTTTATTTATTGCCAAATCAAATATTCAAGTTTGATTTCTTTATAAAGTTATTTACCATTTACTTACCTCCATAAAGTAAATTTCAACCAAAGAAATATCCAATTCCATTATATTTCATAAATATACTTTTCATTTCAAAGACCATTTTACAATCCTTATCCACAAATTCCAATATCAATTTCATTCAAACTCGTACGATGTACACATATCATCCGTACGCAATATCAGTCTGATCGCTCAATCGATCACACAATTTCACTTCCGAACTAGTATCGTCCACCCGACTTCTAGTGCGGACTCAGATCTGGTTTCTTGATCAGAAACCGTCATTCTCCTTGCATAGTCACAACTATGATAGAGAATATCCAGAACCAATCAACAATCCATATCCAGGTTCGCCGTCGAAAATCGAGCGAAAAAATCCCAACTCGGATCGATAATACTATCTCGAAATTCTGTGTTCGAATTTGGATCAAATCACTATGAAAATGGAATAATATACGTACATCCTACGTATTAACTTCATTGATTATTAGCCAAATCAATTCCCTTTCCTATTCTCATTTCTTTTAATTCCATTTACTTATTCTCAATTGCTTCCATTACCAATTTAGTTATTACTTCAATTATAAACAGTTTGAACTCTGACCAAATTAAATTTAAAAATAGCTTGAAAAAGTTTAAAATAGATAAGTAGTTGAAAAATAGTTATTAGTTTGTAAAATAGCTGTAAAATAGTTAAGTAGGTATAAAATAGTTAGATAATTGCAAAATAGTTAGTGATTAGATATAAGTAACTGAAAAATAGTAATTAGTTTATAAACAGTTTCAAAATAGTTAAATAGTTCCAAAATAATTGTAAAATAAGTATAAGATAGTTTGTAGTTTAAAAAGAAAGATTGTATAGTAATAGTTTGGAAAAATATATTTATTAGAAAGAAATATCATTTTATATATATATCAAAAGATATTCTTATAAAATCATTTAAAATCCTTATATAAGAAAATAACAATTACACTCTCATATATATATATATATATACACTCAACTCGTTCTAGGGTACTATTGACCCTATCCTTAACGAGTAATCCCAACAGAGCCAAACTGTTTAATTTCCCAATCTACAATTTATAATCAATTCCCTTTCCTATTCTCATTTCTTTTAATTCCATTTACTTATTCTCAATTGCTTCCATTACCAATTTAGTTATTACTTCAATTATAAACAGTTTGAACTCTGACCAAATTAAATTTAAAAATAGCTTGAAAAAGTTTAAAATAGATAAGTAGTTGAAAAATAGTTATTAGTTTGTAAAATAGCTGTAAAATAGTTAAGTAGGTATAAAATAGTTAGATAATTGCAAAATAGTTAGTGATTAGATATAAGTAACTGAAAAATAGTAATTAGTTTATAAACAGTTTCAAAATAGTTAAATAGTTCCAAAATAATTGTAAAATAAGTATAAGATAGTTTGTAGTTTAAAAAGAAAGATTGTATAGTAATAGTTTGGAAAAATATATTTATTAGAAAGAAATATCATTTTATATATATATCAAAAGATATTCTTATAAAATCATTTAAAATCCTTATATAAGAAAATAACAATTACGCTCTCATATATATATATATATATACACTCAACTCGTTCTAGGGTACCATTGACCCTATCCTTAACGAGTAATCCCAACAGAGCCAAACTGTTTAATTTCCCAATCTACAATTTAATTCTCTTTCTTCTATCTCTTTTCTTTTTCTTCTAACTATCTGGAATTTTCAGGATCGGATTTGCTATATTACAGCATGATAGGGGGTTCTCGCTTCGCGGTTTGGTGGCGAACGGGAGATTCTTACCCCTACATGTCCCTGAGAGGTAAAGGCCTTGTGAGGGTTGGTTGCGAGTCGAGAGGCTGGCCGTAAAAGCAAATTCGAGGTACCAATGTAAGCCACGGTGGGGCTGGGATGGTTGAAAAGCCTACCAGTTGAGGCCGCTGTCGATGGTTGAAAAGCCTAGACCGTTACATTTGGTATCAGAGCTGAAGGTTAAGCGAGAACCTTGGCTCTGGTGGATCACTCATTAAGGATAGGGTCAATAGTACCCTAAGATGAGTTGAGTGTATATATATATATATATGAGAGCGTACTTGTTATTTTCTTATATAAAGGTTTTAAAATGGTTTTAAAAATAAATGATTTTTATATAAGTTTATCTTTTGATATATATAGAAATAATTTTCTAATTATTAAATATATTAAAGAAATTGGTTGTTAAATTAATTGGAATTAAATAAAATAATGAGAATTAAGGGGTAATAGTAATACAACCAAATTGAAATTGAATGAAGATAAGTTTGAAATGGATCCAAACTGAAATTAAAAATCCAATTGGAATTGAAGATAATTTAAAATTGTGAAGTTTTTAAATCTAAGTCCAGAAAACTTGAAATTGTTTTAAAGAAATCTGTTTGAAATTAAAACCAAAGGTGGTTTAAAATTTTAAGGTATAATTTGGTGTGTAAAGGAAATAAATATGTATAAATGAGGATATACATTATATTAAAGATGTTTGAAATAAACTCTAAGTATTGAATTTTAAGTTTTCCTTGGAATGTGATGTGAAAACCCAAAGTGAATAAGTTTTTAAACTTAAGTGGGAAGATTTTTAATAAGAAGTTTAAAATTTGAATGGGAATTCAATTTGGGTAAAGTTAAATTAAATTTAACTTAAGGGAAGTTAAATGAGTTTAGAATGAACAACTTGAATTGGAAATTTCAAGATGAAATTGAAATTTAACTTGGATAGTTAAATGGTTAGTTAAATTGTTGATTTTAAATGGGAGTTATGAGTGATCTCAAAATGGGTTTGAGATCTGGAAATTGAAAATGGATGCTGTTAATTGGTGTTTGGATAAATTTGGATATTTATTTATCCTAATATCATTCTATTATTATAAATAATCTATGAAACTAGGAATTGGTTTTGAAGTTAGAAATGGATAATAAATTAGAATCTGAAGATTAAATTGTTTTTGAATTCTTATTTGAACTTCGTAATAAGTTAAGTAAAGATAATTTTAAAATGGAATTGTGGAATTTGGATTCAGAATTAAATGGTTTAAAAATTTAAGTTGTTAAATTAAAAATAAAAGTTGATTTAATTTAAAAAGTAAAGGATGATTTGATTTAAAGGATTAAATCAACATTTTAAAATATTTAACTCGAATTTATATAATTCGAGATGGTTTTAAGTTGAGATTTGAATAAAATTAGTTCAAATTGAAATTGATTTGAAATAATTTGGAATTGTGATTAAAGTTAAATAAGTTTAAAAATCAAATGGAATTTGATTTAAATTGAAAAAGAATTAAGGTTAATTCAACTTGAATTGGGATTAAATCAATTTCAATGGAAATTGAAACATTGAGTCAATTTAAATGAAAGTGGAATTTAAATTGAATTGGTGGGAAATTAATTGGAACTGGAGATTGGGAAATTTAACAGTTTGGCTCTGGATTATTTTCAAAATAAATTGTTTTAATACAAATATATTTTTCCAAACTATTTACTATACAATCTTTCTTCTTAAAACCCCAAACTATCTTATACTTCTTTTACAATTATTTTGGAACTATTGAACTATTTTGAAACTGTCTTATAAATTAATTACTATTTTTCAAGTACTTATATCTAATCACTATTTTAAAAAAAAACTATTTTGCAATTATCTAACTATTTTATAACTACTTAACTATTTCACCGCTATTTTACGAACTAATAACTATTTTTTTTTTCAACTACTTATCTATTTTAAACTTTTTCAAGCTATTTTTAAATTTAAATAGGTCAAAGTTCAAACTGTTTGTAATTAAAGTAATAAATCAATTGGAAATGGAAGCAATTGAGAATAAATGAATGAAATTAAAGGAAATGTGAATAGAAAAGAGAATTGATTTGGCTAATAATCAATAAAGTTAAATACGTAGGATGTACGTATATTATTCTGTTCGCATAGTGATTTGATCCAGATTCGAACACAGAATTTCGAGATAGTATTATCGATCCGAGTTGGGATTTTTCGCTCGATTTTCGACGGCGAACCTAGATATGGGTTTTTGATTGGTTCTGGATATTCTCTATCATAGTTGTGACTATGCAAGGAGAATGACGGTTTCTGATCAGGAAACCAGATCTGAATCCGCACTAGAAAGTCGGTTGGACGATACTAGTTCGGAAGTGAAATTGTGTGATCGAGGAAGCGATCAAATTGATATAGCATACGGATGATATGTGTACATCGTACGAGTTTGGATGAAATTGATATTGAAATTTGTGAATAAGGAAATTGAATGGTTTTGAAATGAAAAGTATATTTGTAATATATAATGGAATTGGATATTTCTTTGGTTGAAATTTACTTTATGGAAGTAAGTAAATGATAAATAACTTTATAAAGAAATCAAACTTGAATATTTGATTTGGCAATAAATAAAGTTATATTTTGTAATATGATAAACTCCCCTTATTGAATCTAGCCAGAATAAAAAGGGTTTTTGGAAATATTTGAAGTATAGAAGAGGTTTTATACAAGTTTGAAATAATCCAAAGATTTTCAAAGTTATATATATATATAAAGGGATTTATGAGAATGATTTTGAAAAAAAAAGGTTTTAAGAACCTATGAATTTGGAAATGGCTTTTGATTTTTGGGAAATCAGTTTTGGATTTTGAAAAGCCAAGTTTGGAACTATCGATTTTGGGAATCGATTTTGTGTAAAGGAGATTTCGATATAAATCATAAAGGATATGATTTGAAGATACTATAAGTGTATAGTATAAAGTGTTTTATGAATAGCTCTGGGAAAAAGGCGCTTCCTTGAAATGAACTTCTCAGGAGTGCCACTGGGTGGTACTGCCTTGAGCCCCAAGGGGGGGTTTCTAAAGTTGATCATGTGAGGAGTCCGGACAAACTAGTTCCTGAGGATTATTTGTGTAGCGAAAGTCGAGGGGCTGGTGCCCACAGAGGCATTTGGGTTATGCTGTGACGATAGTGTAACTCAATGTCACTGCGATCTACTGCAGACCATAGCGAAAGTTGTGTGTGCCGCTGAGAGCCAACAGTCTATGTTTGATTTTATATCGGTAGACTGCGACACTATGGTAACATAGCGAAAGTCATGTGTGCCGCTGAGAGCCAACAGTCTGCGTTTGATTTTACATCGGTATACTGTGACCTATGTTAGAGTGGAGAAGTTTCATTATTTGGCAGCGAAATTCGGTGGCGCTGATGCCTACAGTTATATGGGTTTGTGCTGTGATAGCAACGTAAGGCCCGGGTATAACTGCGATCTGTAGCGGGTTCCATGGCGTAATCGAGGAGCGCGGAGACCTACAGTTATCTGTGGATTTTGCCGGGACGGCAACGTAACCATCGGGTTAACTGCGACCATGGATGGGGGTGATGATTTCCAGAGCATTCTCACCAAAGATATTTCCTCTATTTTCAAAACTGTTTTCTAATATTTTCATAAATTATTTTCCAAATATTTTCACTGAATGTTGAAAACGGGTTTACTAAGTACTTATAGATTTTCAGTCTTACGCCTGATCAACGTATGACTGAATTTCTATGAGAACAAGGATAGACTGGTTGAAACATCGAGTTATAAAAGTATTTTTATAAAAACTATTTTTGTAATATTTAAAAATATTTAAAAAAAAATTAATATAAAGGGAGTTTATAGTTTAAATTGTTCCACAAGAAATTTATCTGATAATAAGTAAATAATAAATTTGGCTTCATTCCTTTTCGAGGACGAAAAGATTCTAAGGGGGGAGGAATGTGATAACCCAGATTTTCGGACAATTGTTATTTGATAATTAACTGATTTTAACTATTAAAACACTGATTTATAAGTTAAACAAATAATATTATGATAATTAAAATGTCTGGATGTATATATATATGGATTTTAAACTATAATAAATGTGGAAAATTTTAAGTATATACATATACAAGTATATAAGTGTGTATATATACATATGTATATGTCATGAGAAGTAGAATATTTAGAAGTTTGTAAAAAGGTGGATACATATATATATATCAAAGATTTACATAAGATAAGTATAATTACTTAAAAGTATAAATATAAAAATAAATAAATAAACCTTATTAACATTTAAGAATATATTTTTGCATGTAATATCACAAGTGTAAGCTAATAATATTATCTAAAGCATATGTGTTAACAAAATAGATTAGGAGAATGACAAGTGTCAATTTTCTTTTATTTTCAAAAATAAAAATAAAAATTTAAATCAAAGTTTTATATATACATCATCATTTCTTCTTCTATTCTCTTTCCCTCATATTCCAACTAAACAAGATAAATGCAAGCTTTAAAATCTTAGATACAACCAGAAAAGAAGTAGAAACTATAAACAAAACAAAGATGGAAATCAAGTTCAATTCATCTCAACAATCAGAGTTTCAAAATCAGATCGATTAAAAACAACTTCAAGTCAACCTGAGAAAAGCAAAGTAGATTCAAATCAAAGACCAAGCAAATTCACATTTAAACTCAGGATCAGTATATATCAAGTAGCAGATCAGATCAATATCAAGTGGCAATTCCAGATCAAATTCAAGGCAGATCAGTTTAAGAGCATTTTCCAGTTTTACTCTGTTCAAACCAAATACAGTGAGTAAACTACCTTTTTTAAAACTTAAACCTGTTTGCATGTGATAAATATTTGAAAGTATGTTGTGAAAATGATTGTACGGATTTAAATGTGCTTGCATATTGTATAGATGAGATATATCTGTGTGCATGTCTGTATCAACAGACTTATTATCATTCTGTTCATATATAGGTTCCAGTCCTTCTAAATTTATTTTAAACTGCCCATACAATCAAAATTAGACTTTGATCTCTAAATAGAAAATGTTTGTAACATTGTAGATTAAATTTTAAAAATAGCATTAAGTAAAGATATTTAGTAATATTCTGGAAAATGATAAATAACAGTAGAAAAGAAAAATTGATCAAAAAATTTTATATCTGGATTTCAAGCTTCGATTATACGAGTGAATTCGTGTTGAAAAATAATGAATTTTAGTACAAATATCTCGATTTTTAATAATGGGATTGATGTGAAATATCGAGTTGAACAGATTTGGCAATTTTGCCAAATTCCGATGAACGGTGGCAAGATGAAGGTCAAGGCTGTTGTCAGAGGTAGCTTGCGAGTTGGAGGTCATCAGAAAATTAGTGGTAATATTTTTAGGTGGCCATGGCATCTTGACGGCGACGAGTTAGGGAACGATTGGCAGTTTTGGCCATCATTGTTTCCGAGATCTTGTGATGTTTGGGAAGCATCGGACTTGTTAGTAGAAGGTGGAATCGATGCTTGGGTGCAGGGCGAATCTCTGGTGAAGATGGCGTGGTTTATCAAGGTCAGGATCGACGGCGAGGGGAGAAATTCTGATGGTAGTGGGTTCCAGATTTTCGAACGATGGGTTCGATTTCGATTCATGGATGATATCGGCGATCTGGGTGGCCAGGTGGGTCAGGGGGATGGTTGTCGACTTGGGGAAGCTAGCGGCGTCGATCGGAGGAGACCGGAGCTGCCGTGCACATGCACGTGTACGTTTGGGATAGTCTGAGTTGGCTGTGAATGTGATTTTTGGAGAAGAGAGAGTGGACTCGGGATTTGTTTCGTGTGGGTTGCGTGACGACTCGAAGCAGGTAAGTTCGAGCGGTTGTACGTGAGTGGTTCTGAGTTGTTCGGGGAAGGCTCGTGATTTTGTGGGGATTACTCGGGTTGGACTTCGGGGAAGTGAGAGTTTGACTCGGGTGTACGTGAGTGGAATGGTAGGAAGAGAAAGGTTAGGGGAGGGAGAAGTTTTTCTTTAATTTCGATTTGGGCCTTGGGCCTGTACAAAGAGGATATGTTTATCAATAAGATTTTATAAGAAAGATTTTTTAAACAAGTTTCCAAGCAAAGTTTCTAACAAATTTAAATGTTTAAATGCTTACTTAATATTGTTAGTTAAAGTTATATAATAACCTATTTTAACTTAATTAAGTTTAAGAAATTTTATTATATGACCTTTATTTTATTTAATTATTAAGTTATTTAAAGTAAAATTAAATAGTGTAATCAAGTAGTTAATTAAGAAGATGAAATGTTTTAACTACTAATTAACTTAAAGATCTTAGCTATTCCCTATGTTAATTTAATTTCAAGCATTTAAATAGGATTTAAAATGATAATTAAGAAATTAATTAAGATAAGTGAGTTATCTTAAATTAATGAAGGACTTAAGTAATTAAAGGATAATTGATTAAATTCATAATTTATTGGAATTATAAAAATAAATTATTGGTAATTAATTAATTAAGTGGGATTTAAAACTAATTAATTTATTTGTGTTAATTAAATTTATTAGAAGTTGTAAAATTGATTAACCTTTCTTATGGATAATTAAGTATATCAAATACTTGGATTGATGAATATCTCTAGTCTATATGACGTGTGGTGATATAAATGATTGGTTTGATCTATTTATAAATATGAATCATTTATTTAATTAGATATCTGTGATGGATATTCCGTATGCATATGACATTCTGTTGTGAATTTAAATTGTTAAACTTAAACCACTTGGCTTTAAGATGATATTGAATTCGAAGAGACCGGAGTCGGGTATCAATACATACCCGAAACCACTTCGATTTGAAATCTTTTTAATCCTTTATAGATTGATATGTGAAATCAATAGGCCGGTTTGGAATAATATTGACTATTTAAACTAAGTTGGATACTTAGATATTGTTGTGAAAATAAGCGTTGATATATAAGTTGTTTACTTATAGTAAAGTTCGAGTTACCCGGGTTTAAATAAGTTCTATGAATTGAAATTTCATATTAGATGAGTTTACTCACGCTGGTTTCCAGCCTGACCCGGGTGTTACTTTGATGTAATGCTCGGGTCAGACCGAGCATTACAGATTTCCAGGTAAGAACGTTCTGGAGCTCAGGAGGCGAACTGGATGGCAGGAACGTATGGAGTTTGATATATTGTTAATTATTTGGACGAGTTATTTTAACTGTCCAGTGATTGTGAAATGTTGTAACTCTTATGTATTAAAATGTAATTGACTGATACAGTTTTCTTTGTATAACTGATATTATTATTTGATATTGTATTTTAATCCGCTGCGAATGTGAGAATCTGTGTCTTGTTCTGTTTCTTTCTTCTATCTCTTTTCTTTTTCTTCTAACTATCTGGAATTTTCGGGATCGAAATTTCCGGGTCGTTACAGCATTGATATGTCGGTTTTGAAATATAACTATTTTGAAAGTTTATTAAATGACCATCGGTGTAATAATACGTAGTTATTAAAGAGACCGGGATCGGATATGGACATACTCTCTGTCGATACCGAAAACCACTTTAATAACTAATATACGCGGAGTGTTGATCCAGAACGAAGTGGATGGTTTTGGTGAACGCGTTGACTGAAGAAAGAGAACGATTTTGGATGACCCCTGACATGACTAAAACAGGAGCCGTGCCGGGCCACTGAGGATCGCCATCTCTAGCGGACACACTTCTTCGATACCTTATCTATTACTTATGTGATTCGATTTGGGTGCACCCCTTGATTTGGGAGTTTTGTTTCACGGTGTTGGGTAGTAGCTGCTATGCCCAACATCAGTCCGGATCAGTATACTACTAGTATCCTAGTTGGTATCGCCTCATGTACCTTGTCATACTACTTATCCTATCACGACCACTACGATTTGTTTTGTGTTATACCTATGGGGTACCCTCTGATAACCACTAGTTTACGGTGGGGCATACGGTGCTGTATAGACTATGACATTATAAAAATGTGTTAAGGGGGATTATGGTAACGCCTTAACGCTATTTTGATACTTTATATGACTGATTAGACATTATCTACTTAGCGTACACTATTACATAGTAGATAGTTTAACGGATCCTTAGAGGATGGTTATCCCAAACATCCTTTGAGTTACTTGTATTTCAGTTGTTATTTCACTTGAGTTGGATTTATTAATATAAGAATGTTAATCCTGACTCGAGTGTTTTGTGTTTTCTTTACGCTCGGGTCAGACTGAGTGATACAGTATTCGAGACTCACCTTTGGAGTTGGAGCTTCGCTTGGAGATCCAGCTATCTATCCAGCTTTCAATTATTCAGTTGATTCCAGTGATGTATTCAGATCTTGTATTTGACTATTGTATTGAGATATCTATGTATTCGAGACCTCTGTTGTATCATGTTTAACTCTGTTATATATATATAGTAGCTTTATGAACTACTATTCTTTGTTTCCGCTGCATTATTGTTATATTACTCTGTGTCTATGATCTGTAATTATTTTATTTACTGTATATGCTGAGTTTTGCCAATTTAAATTAACAATCTATTGTTTTGAATTATTCAAGTCCGACATGTGTGTTTGCATATGCACTTGTGGATTTATTGTCGATTTGAATGGTCCAAAATAGTGGGTCGTTACAGTCGTAGACATAAAACTATTAGACAACTTCTCTCCAATGGGGTTATCACAATTGACTATGTAAGATCAAATGATAACGTTGCAGATCCACTAACAAAAGGTTTACATAGAGAGAAGGTTAATATCTTATCGATGAGAATGGGGTTAAGGACTATAAAATAAAAGCTTCTTTAAACGGAAATCCCACCTAACTGACTGGAGATCCCAAGATCTAGGTTCAAATGGACAATTAAGTTTAGATAAACATGATAGCACTGTAAGTATTCAAACCATTCCTATGATAAGTCAGTGCACTACTCACCGGAGAATAGGATAAGTTTTGATACTTTTAATGATTTCTATACTTGGTAATATTATAGAATCAAGTAGAGTATTGAGAAAATACCCGTTATAGAATTACCTACATGAGTGCGAAGGCGCCGCTTCAAGGAGAATTGTAAGGCCGAATTCTCCAAAGCACTCATGAGACCAAGCTGGTGTTCATGGCGTAAACGAACACAAACAGAGAACCAAGGAGGATTATAAACACTTATTGCGTGTTTTCTATTTTAGATTTACACAAAAGGCTTACAGTTTAAAGACAACCTAGTTCACTAATTCGCTTGTAAGTCAAAAGGGCATTAATCGCCTTGGAAGTTGAATAGTCCCACATCTTAGAATAAAATAAACTATTTGTGTTTGTATACTAAGATGTGGACACTATGACAATTCATATAGACAAGGAGAGACACAAGCCATGACGGGTGGTGCAACGCACCAACCCGCACACGCGCGCCCGCTTCTGTGCCCGCACACGCATTCGCGGCGCGGGCGGATGAGCGTTTGAGGTGTATTAGAGGCACTTTGCAGTTGGCAGTTGGCTTGGCGTGGCTGTTCAGACCGAACAGTTTTTATTTCTGTCCGTTCAAATTCAAACGGTCGCACCGCTTGGTAAAGCATCGCAACCTTTCCAACAGTCGCACTCGTTTGAACATGCACCTTTTACCGAATGGGTGCATCTCCCCGCGCCTATATATAGGTAGATAGAAAAATAGTGAAATTATAATTTTTAGTTTTTCTGCTTTTTCTTTCTCCACACTGTCTGTTCTTAAAATACACTCTCTTGAGTTCGTCAGTGCTCTGCGATTATTGCACAGCATCGCAGAGAAGGTCCGTTTCATCTTGGGAAATAATTGCTCGATACCCTTAGGCACCGTAGAGGGAGCATAATTGTTTCAAGGAAACAGTTTTTAAACATTGGACTCGGACAATACAATCGGTACGCTTTTTACTGCTTTATTTGTTAACTGCACTGTTCTACTCGTAATATTTTTGCGACGTGCCTGTGACAGTTTGTTGTTGTTGCAATTTGCAACATAATCATAACAGTTTTGTAACACTTTTGTAACGTTACTGTTAACATTTTGTGCCTAACAATTTCATATCACTTTTCTGCCATTACGAATAAAAAAAACATGTTTCTCTTAAATACAAACTGTAATAGTGTAAAAGAATAATAAGAACCTCATCACATGTGAAACTTTAAGTAATTTGAAAAAGCAACTAAGTGGAGTCAAAGGAGAAATATTATCACCTTACAAATAATTCAAGTTATAGTAGATGTATTACTCACTGTGCATTATTTCAATTTTCTAATACAAAAATGAGAAGATGCGCAAAATGGGACAGTAACCCGAGTATTGTACTAAAAGGGATTCATCTTCCTTCAAAATTTAACAATAAAAAATGCATTACCTAAGTACTATGAAGATTAATGCCATGCGTTATCATATTTGTGTATTATCTACTAGACAATAGGTGTAAATTCCTAAACACAATAGTATTTACCAGGAACAACATGATTGGAATAAATTATTTATATATGACGATTCAAAGCGCAACTAAGAAACATACCTGAATACATAAGCTGAACTCTGGATTATAATCAATATTTTTGCATATTAATAGCGAACTACTTCTATTCTAACCGTCAAAACTAGAAAAGAGCGTAAATGTAATACTCAAAATTGAGTTTCACATGAATACCAAAATGGGAATAATGATTAAGGTGATGTAATTCGAGAAATTGTTGGGTTTTTTGTTTTCTCATTTATTAGTTAAAAATTCAAATCATCAACAAATTCAATGACCATATAGATAGTATACGTGCCTTGCTTATCCTCTGAATGGTGAATGTTGAACTGCATTGCAACAAGCTCCATTCCAACAATCTCAAATCATTGGTTCATCTTCTGGTGCACGTAGTAGTTCGAGAAGATGTTGTGGAGAAGTCAATGAGAAGATGTACGACATTATTGACGTTATACACGAGTGACGGATGAAAAAATCTCATATGACTTCAGAAAGTCCGAACACAAATAGCGTAGACTCAACATCAAATTCTACAAATTACGCAGATATGGCTGCTCGCGTTCAACATTTTGGAGCAAGAGGAGAATTTAATTTTGATGAAGCGATGATAATTGTTATGTAGTCTGATAATAAAGATTTATTCAATGCTTTTAACGACGACTTAGCGAAAGATTGGTTGATGTTAGTGGTTGCAGCCAAACGTCTTTCTATAAACTACAAATCTTATATGATAAACCAAGGTGGTGACAACAAATAAGATTTTTACTATAATTGTATTTCTGTTGTATTATTTATGCATTTTATCAGTGAATTTTTAACGTATTTTAATTAATTTGGATGTATCTCAATTTCTGTACTGTTATTTCATTTTAATTAAACCATATAACACAACAAAACAAATAATTAATCAACTATAAGTCAACTAAATTAACAATCACAACTTAAATGTCCCACTCAAATGCCCCGTTTGTGGCCGCAAACGCATTCCACGTTCACCAATCTTCCCCGCTAAAATACCTCATTTTCATTCGTCGCAAACACACCTTAATTTTTTTATAGGTTTGTGGATCTTATTTATTTTATTTTTGTACCTTGTGCATAGTAAGAGATCGCAGGAATTCAAAAATTAATTCTGTAAATTCCATAAAAAGGAAATTTGAAAGGTCGATGTTTTAGCTTTTATAAATATAGAATAGATTCTATTTTTAATTATAATTTTGTTGATTTTGTCGCCAATTTGAAGAATGACTTGTTTCTCATCACAAGTTTCTATCGGTTTCATATCTAGTTCAAATCTCTATTATTTTCAAATTAGGGTTTTTATAGAATGATTTTAATTTCACACTTTGTTCGTTTCTATTCATTTCTAATGACATTATATGATATTGAATAATTTGTTGTGTTTAAGTTGTTTAACTTGTGCGACCATAACAATGCATTTAATGTAAATAGTTATGAAAAATTGGTATATAAAATGGATTTGTATAATTATATACTTGTTAAATTTTGTAAAGATTACGTTGAGATGCTACCTGGAGTAATTGATGGCGGCATGTTGTACCTGCAAGAATGCCACCGCACGAACAACCCCGAGTGGATGGAAGTAAAGCACTTCCATATTGAATAGAAATATAAAGCTAATGATTTATATGTAGTACTAATATTGTTTTGTTATTTTTTACAGCGCACTACTCCATACGTGACTATCGATCACCCATCATCATTGAAGATAATGACGTCCATTCATCCCACGATTTCAAAAGGCGCATTTGTGTGTGTTGAGTGTGAGGAAATCAAGGAGCATTTGGGGTGCTACTGAAACGCTCCTCATACACACATACATGAAATCTCAAATTATGCCTGTATATTTTTTCTACAAAACAAAACATGTGCAATTTCAAATCGTGCATGTGTATGTTTATAAAAAAAATATAGATGATATTTGAAATGTCACCTGTACATTTTGGTCAATTTGTCCTTGAGCTGGCATAAATTGGCCTGTTTCTGTAATTAGTCTACAAAGTGACATATGAGTGTAATAAGTTTGCAAAATAAGGCCAAACTAAAAAAATTCCATTTTTTAAGCGATTGTAATATGCTAAATTTTGTATTTTTTGAAATCTAATTTTATAATTGAAGTAGTCGTGCTATTTATTTTTAATTTAGCTACATGAATGTGTTACACGACACATGGAAATGAACAAGGTGAATTATAATTTGCACTTCAAGTTATTTAATTTGGAAACAAATAATATTTTCTTATGCCTCGACCCTAGTGTTGTTTAGATAGAGTGTAGGTGTGATTCAGATAAAGTGTAGATGCGAGTTGCATGACATAAGGTCACAAGTTCGTGTCAGGTGTTGAAGATGGACATAAAACCTTATAAACCTTGAGTATGTATTATGGTTTAGTACATATTCTCTCAAAGTTAACCAGAGAAGCTTAAGGTCCGTTTGGTTTATTTTATATTTTGAGTTTTGAGTTTTCAACGTTGATCACAAAATATGAGAAGAATAGAGGGACGACGAAGGGGATGAAGGAAGATGGAGAGGACGACGAAGAGGAATGAGGGATGACAGAAAGATGAATTATTTCTCGTGCTTTCATTATTTTCCAAAACAGGAAAATGTGAAACCCAGTGCATGAGGCACTCGTATGATAGCGCGCTCTACGAAGGTCGATAATGTACACAACCTTTTTCTCGCATTGCGCAGAGGCTGTTTCCGGACGTATTTTTATATGGATGAAAACTCAAAACTAAAAATAGTGAACCAACCGCAGCTTTAGTTTTTTTTGTAAAAATAATTACATGTGCTTTTCTTTATACCCTTTTATTCAGCAATAAATTTCTCAACCAACAAAGAACTGTTAGACAATAATTTTTGAACCACAAAATATCTTCTCTTGACCAATAATACATTTTCAGATAGAATGTATAAATAGTCAAGTGATTGATTTTGATTTAGGCCAATCTATGAGACACTCCTATGGGTAGATTGGTGAAGTGATTACTAGTGCTTATTTAATAATCTTAAAATATTTGCATTAATGTCATTTTCGATGCAACAACCTTGGGTTCCATTTTTTAAGAAACGAAAAGGGCATTTGAACAAGGTAATTGAGCGGGGTATTTTAGTTAGTATGTTGGTTGAAAAGGAATGTGTTTGGTGTTGCGAACGGAATATTTGAGTGGAGTATTTTAAATGTGATTTTTAATTTAATTGATTTATAGTTAATTAATTATTTGTTTTTATTATGTAATATGCATTTAATAATTATAAATAATAAGAAATAAATTATGCAATTTCATCAAATAAACTAATATATTTTAAAATTAAATACGTTTGAAAAATAAACCGAACTACCGACGACGGCCACAACCACACAACAATTCCAATTCGTATATTATGAATCTTGTTACTTCTGCATTACTCAATTTTTCGACAATATTCAAGCTTGTGAGTTTGTTACAAAAAATTAACGTAAGCTCCCACCACTCAATAGGTAGAATAGGAGCTAGTAAACTATAACAACGCTGCATGATGTTGTTGAAATGATCTGTATACACAATAAACCTTTCACCGTCATGCCTGCTCAAACTGGCATGATCGGTATGCTTGTTACGTCTAGACTGCAGAGTAAATAGAGTGTCACGGGCTATCCAATCAGAGTAGTAATTCGTACCGGCAGTAGTAAAAGCCTGAGTATGTTAGGAGGTATGAGACATTTGTAAGTCCTATGTCCTATGCAACCTCCAAAAAGTTGATCCAGCTATCTGAATTTGAAAATTGTCTCTTTGTTGAATCTTTTGAATCTGCATGCAGTCGTATTACACCACTCCCCACACCCGTCCCTGTAATCAGACTCCAGAACCCAAATTCCACATTCTAGTTATAGTAGTCTGTCTCAGTCAACCCAAAACACTTCAGGCGGTCCAATTTCTTCTTTATTTGTGTCTGAGACTAGTCCAGATCTAATCTTTCGTTAAATGTGTTTGTGACTGATGCATAAAACGAAATGATAGAACTCTTTCTTTCTAATAAAAAAAATCCAAGCACAAGTCTATGAAAATCCCCTCCCTTTCGATGTCGATAAAGTAATCAGATGTGAGGAAGTAGAAGGAGCAGATCCGTGCGCCATTCTGAAAAATGAAAAATTACAATAAAATCCCAAAAAAATATGTGCCATAGATACAAACAAAATAAACACGAAAACGTAAAAATTTACCTGAGATAATAAGCGGATTGTTCTGTAGAAATTGTAGAAAACTCGATTTTGGAGTGTGGAGGTGGAAGAGAGGAGGAATGAATAAATGGAAGGAAAGAGAAAGGGGAAAAGAAGGAGCCATTGATGGAAAATTCCACGAAGTGTCTGACGTGTCGGACGCCAACGTTTCATTCCTAGTACAAGTGCCATGTAAGTAACGTTGGGGCGTCGAACGCATCGCCAACGTTTACCGAGCATTTATTTTAATCTTCGAATGGTACCTTGGTACTTTGAAAAATGATTTGTTAGTTTTTCATCATTGCATGGTCGTACTAGTTATGTAATAAGTTCAACTATAAATGCCACTACTTGTACATGTAATCCATTCACTGACCAGTCCACCATCTTAATATTCTTCGCTGTGGTAGAAGTTATAAAATAACCGCATAAATAGTTTTGTTGGAAATAAATTTGATTTTGTTAATCCAGATTTTTCCATATAGGAAATATCTAGAATCTTGAATATATAGAATAATATATTTGAAATTGTATGAGAGAATATTTAGGAGATATATATGGAATAATATACTTGAAATTGTATGAGAGAATATTTAGGAGATATTTATGAAAAATCATTAGATTAAATGAATCTTCACCGTTTGTTTAAGATGTAAATTCCTATAAATAGAGGTAGATTCATTCATCATGGATGTAAGAAGAGAAAAAATGTAGTAAAAAATATGAACTTTTGTAATAAAGTTTTTCTCCTATAAGAAAACTCCAACCTCTTATCCATCTTCTTCTAAAATCAAATCTATTTGCTATTGAAGAGAAAAATTCCAACAAAGTGGTATCGAAGCTTGAAGATCCTCCTAAAAAATGGCGAATAGCAGTGTTCCCTTACAAGTCCCAATGCTCACTAAGACCAATTATGACAATTGGAGTTTAAGGATAATGGTTCTCTTTGGAGCACACGATGTATGAGGGATAGTCGAGAAAGGCTACACCAAACAAAAGAATGAAGATAGTCTATCTCAAACTCAAAGGAATAGTTTGAGAGACTCAAGGACAAAAGACAAGAAGGCTCTTAATCTAATCTATCAAGCAATCTAATCTATCAAGCATTGGATAACGATACTTTTGAGAAAGTTTCGGGATCAAAGTCCGCCAAAGAAGCATAGGAAAAGCTTCTAACATTTTACAAGGAGTCGATCAAGTCAAAAAGGTACGTCTTCAAACTTAAAGAGGAGATTTTGAAACTTTGCATATGAAAGAAAGTGAATTTATCTCTTATTACTTTTCAAGAGTTTTAACGGTTAATACTAACCATAAAAAATGGTGAGAAGTTAAATGATGTAAGAATTATGGAGAAGATTCTTAGATCATTAGATCCAAAGATCGAACATATTTTCACCATCATCGAAGAGACATCAAAATTGGAGGTCATGGCCATAGAGGAACTTCTCGGTTCATTGCAGGCTGATGAAAAAAGAAAAAGAAGAAGGAAGAGATTGTGGAGCAAGTACTTAAGACACATATTGATTAAGAAAAGAAAGAAAGCAATCGAAGCCAACACAGTCAAGAACAAGAAAGGGGTCGTGGATATGGACGAGGTTGGAGACCTAATAACGACAACAGCAATGACAACAACAACCAAAAAGGAGAAAGATTAACAAGAGGTCATTGGAGAGGAAATTCAAAATCATGTGTCAAATTCTACAATTGCGAAAAATTTGGAAATTATACTATTGTATGTAGAGCTCCAAGCAACAATAAAGTTGAAGAGAATGTCGGTTACGTTGAAGAAAGAAATCGAGAAGATGGTACTTTGCTGTTGGATTACAAGAAAAAGAAAGAGGAGTTAATCTCCAAAGGATTGTGGGAGATTATAGAAAATGGTTATGAATGGCCGAATGATTTGGAGAGCATGTCGCCAATTGATAAGAAAGCTTTTGCGAAAATACGATGGAGTGATCATTGTGCTTGTGTTGTGATGAGTGAGAACGTCGACAAAATAGCGTGGGATTATATTTTTGAAAAAAGTTCCACAAAAGATTCGTAGATTTTGTTGAAAGAAGTATATGGAAAGAATGATGTAAGAATAATAGAAGAAGACAAGCTGACTGATGACAAAGAGGAAAGAAGAATTGTGAGAAGGAGAAAGATGTTGAAAAATTGCTGAAATTTGATAAGTTAGAAGAGGAAAAATTGAAAGAAGGAATACATGTAGTGTGACGCCCCATCTCTATACTCACACTAGCCAAGGACACTACGAGGTAATGTCATCGACTAGCACGAAGAATAAGGCTGTTAAGGAGTGACCATCTGTGTAATTGCTTTGTGCGAGTACCAATATGTCAGATAGTATGACATGCATTTCGTTTCAAGAGAAAATCCGACATATCAAATACAAACTCAAAGCTACCACACAGTGGCTATGTGGCTTTTGGAAACAAATATAGAAATAAGCATAACACAAATCAGTCATAGATATTCATATCACAAAGGCGGAAACAGATATGAATATAACACATAGAAGTGTACATCAAAGTAGTGGTCATATAAGATCCACTACATCACAAAAGAATAGGTACAAGTGCTAGACAAAAGAATAATTATACATCAAGGAGTCTCTATTTCGAATGTATAAAAGCAAAAACTACTAATCTAAAGTAGTTAGCCAAAAATCAGGTGACGAACCCTGATAAGAAGTCAAGCAGGAGCACCTGAAATACCTCGGTCTGACCCGAGTATTATTTAAGGAGAAAATAATAAACGGATCAGTCTAGCTATGAATATCATATAAAATGAGATAGGATAAGAGATATGACAAAAACGTATGATAACAAAAATGCCATACTGTGACAAGTATACATAAGGTAACAACAAAAATCATACAATATCTCAAATATTCTCAAACACTAAAAATAATGTCATATTCTTTAAATTATTCACCAAAACACAAATATTGATAGAGCTTATCAATGCATATCATCAAAATTGGTGAAACACAAATTCTAGAAATCATCAACCAGAAATCCAGAAATCACAAAAAAAGGGGAAGGCCTATCACAAACGGGAGCATGAAAACTCACCAACACGTGTATCACAAACGGAACGCTATTCCATGGTCGCTAACCCATCAAATTTGAACCGAACCTCCACAAACGGCACGAAGACCATGGGTCGCTACCCCACCAATTTGAGCCGAAGTTCCACAAACGGCCCGAAGACCATGGATCGCTACCCCACCAATTTGAGCCGAAGCTCCACAAACGGGGTTTAATCCCCCACGCAAATAAAGAGACATCGCACATCGCTAGTCTAAATCACAAAATGATCATCATTGATCGATAAGTGTAAATTACACTAAGCTAGTAAATAAATGAGTTAGGCTTCATGTCCCATAACCACTGGTTTAACTTAAATATTTACGAACAAATTGTAGATTTCCACTCGAAAATTGTCACGAGAGTTCAATCGAACAAGTCCAAGAATTAATCGACGAAGTAAACACAAGTGTTTCATACCACTTGTTTTGCTAAGCCATTTAATTAGATTTCTCATACGAATGAGGTAAAGGTTTGTATATACTAATAGATTGGAAAACGGTTTTAAAAGCGAGCTTTATATTAAAAATAACGTTGAAATCATTTTAATGAAAGAGTTTGAGTATTTACTACTAGTATAAAAACCTTTGTATTTTAAAGTGACAAATCACAGAAATGATTGTAGAAACAATCAATCACCAAAAATTCACATACGAGAATGTGAATTAAATCCATAAAAATCGATATCAAATCCATAAAATGGATATTCCCAAAAATCCAAAGAAAGAAGTCATCAAAGTCGATAATAAGTGATAACAACTAACCGGATCAACAATAATCGATTAAAATTGGAAATCCACTCAAAAAATAGGCAAGTAGGCAAAATGCGCAGTTCCAGACGTCTGTTTAGAATCCAGACGTCAGGATTTAGGTTCTGGAAATTTTCAAAAACCTTCCAAACGTTTGGTAGACTTTCCCAGACGCCTGATAGACTTCCCAGATGTCTGGTTGGTTTGGACCAGACATCTGGTTCCAGTTTCTGCCTTTTTTTTCTTCGTTCTTATATTTTTTTCTCCAGGGACCATAACCAGACGTCTGGTCACCTGGTCTGGGCAACAATTTGCCTAGGCCATGGTGGCCAAAACGATTCGGGAGCGATCCGACGAGCAACAAAGACTTGGGATTTATGCCAAGCGACAACCCAGCCTTATAGGCTCTTAGATACACCCCAAATAACACATCCAAATATCCAAGATAGGATCTTTAAAGATTTTGACTTCAAAACACCGAAATTTGGAAAATTCACCAAATCAATTCAAATCAAAAGCAAATGAACATGCATAAATGTTAGGAATTCATACCTAAAAACAATGAAATTTATAGACGTTGATGTGAGTTCAAAAACTCACCTTTAAAACTCAAAGACAACGAATGAGAAGCTTTAAAACAAAGCAAGACCAATTCCTCTTCAATATACCTCTAGAATCTTCAATCTATTATCAAAGGTGAAGTTTTTCCTAAGTTAGGTTTCTCTAAATTGTAGAGAGATAGAGATGGAGAAGATGAAGAGGATGCTTACCTAAGCTTCTCCTTAATTTTGGACTTGAATTTGAGTTTCCTAATCAAAACTAGGGTTTAGGAAATTTAATTTCCTCTTCTTTCTCCCATTTTTACTTTAGCTAGAGAGTGTTAGGAAATGAGGAGTGGAATGAATGAAGAGGAGTGGAGTTGGGTTATTTGTTAGGTTAGTGGGCTGAAACCCAAACCCAAAGCCCAAAATAGAAAAATAGCAAAATTCTACTCAACTCCAATCATATCGATGTTTATACTAAAAAAAGTTGTAAATGCCATTTTGGACTCAATGGAAGTGGTCTCGAGTCCCAATTCGACTGTTTACAAAAAGTAACATTTCAGACTTTAATCCGATTAACGATGCTATATTTAAATAAAACATTTAAATATATAATCATGAAATATGCGGGTTGTTACAGACTCTCCTCCTTAAAGAAATTGCGTCCTCGCAATAATTAAGAGGAAATTAAAAAGTAACAACCATACTAAGGCATAGCAACACAAAAAGAAGAAATTTTGAAATGAGAAGTTCACCTTAAGTAGCACGAGAGAGTAAGTCCAGATGTGTTCGCTCGATGAATTCTCTGGATTCCCAAGAGCAATCCTTAGGATTAGAGGACCATTGAACTTTCACAAGAGGAACATCTTTATTTCGAAGGCGTTTATCCTCCGTGGCAATGATATGAATAGGATGTTGCTCATAAGTCAAATTTGGTGAAACTTCAATTTCTTCAATTATACCGGGCTCAAGAATAGAATCGGAATCCCTAAGGCATTTTCGTAGTTGAGAGACGTGGAATACGTCATGAATAGCAGAAATTTGAGCCGGTAACAAAAGGCAATAAGCCACGGAACCAATACGTTCGGTGATGGGAAAAGGGCCAATATATCGAGGTGCTAATTTCCCGATCAACTCTAACGTACAACTCCATTCATATGTGAAACACGAATGAACACCAAATCTCCCACATAAAATTCTAAATTCCTTCTTCGAATATCGGCATAGGATATTTGTCTCTTTGAGCTTCTTTCATCCTATGACGAATAAGGTCAATCTTTTCTATGGAATCACGAATAAAATCTAGACCTAAAACCAGCTTCTCACCAGTCTCAAGCCAACAAGAAGGAGATTGCCACGGCCTTCCGTAGAGTGCGTCGAAAGGTGCCATAACAATACTAGATTGGAAGAATTATAGGAAAACTCAACAAGAGAAATATGTTGTTCCCAACTTCCACCAAAATCAAGAACACATGCACGAAGGAGATCTTCAAGAGTTTGATTCACATGCTCCATTTGTCCATCGGACTGAGGATGATAAGCGGTGCTAAAATTAAGCTTCATTCCCAAAGCTTTTTGAAGACCTTTCCAAAATCCACTAGTAAATAATGGATCACGATCGCTAATAATAGAATATGGAACTCCATGCAATTTAACAATTTCTTTGACATAGAGTTTTGCCAAAAGAGGTACGGTCCGATTGGACCGAACGTGAATAAAATGGGCGGATTTTGTAAGTCTATCGACAATCACCCATAAACTGTCATGACCCGAACGAGAACGGGGAAGCCCATCAATAAAGTCCATGGAAATTTCACTACGCCATAGATGGCCTATTGCAACAAAAATACAAGATGTTGCTAGCTACAATGTAACAATAGCTATGCTGATTTTTGTCTATTACAACATTAGCTTCAGGATGTTAGCATAGATATCAACACTATGTTGCAGTAGCTATAGACTTATAAAAATATTATAAAAAATGAGTGCGGGCTGAAAAAAAGCGGGCTGAAATAATTTTTAATGTGGGAAGCAAAAACAAAGCGGCAAAAGTTAACAAATTAAAAATGAATCCCTTTTTCTTTTCCTTTGTTCGACCGGTTCCTTTTCTCGTATGTGATAATGGCTGCTCCTATCTTGTTCCTCTTTTGCTCTGAAATTAGGGCTTTAGCCTCATGTTCTCTCCTATGAGATTAGCTAGGGCTTCGGCCTTGTCTTCGCTCCTGTGAGATTAGCTAGGGCTTCGGCCTTGTGCGATTAGGGCTTTGGCTAATATCGAAGGACCCGATTGATTGCCGATCGATTACAATTGCTGTTCTTCTGATTTGCTTTGGCAATCGATCGTCTCCTTGCTTCAAATACAGCTCCTTCGATTTAGCTTGAGTTCAACTGTGAATTCGGGTATGTAATTTGTTGCTTTTACTTTACAGTATTGCTTGCTTGAACTCGATACTATCTGCCGATGATGTTAATGTGTTTATATAGGGTTCAAACCCCTAGATTTACGTTCGTATATATCTGTTTGAATTTGTCAACTAATTTATCTTGGCCACTTGATTTAAGTTGAATGTTTGTGATGATTTCTGACTTTGTCAATTTCGTATATTTGTTACTTGATTCCCACGGTGTTGATTTCTGACTTGGTTCGATTTCTTGGCCACTACGGTTTTGGTTTTGGTTTGACGATGGTTGTCATGGCTCTGACTTTACTCTGTTGACATCGGTCATTTAATTGATTGTTCATCGCGACTTTGCCTTTGACATTTAACTAGACTTCGGCAACTTGATTTGAATTGGTCGAACTTGCTACTGTTCGTGGTTGACTTTGGCTATGTCTGTTCATCCTGTAGCTTGAACTTGTAATATATCTTCTGGTTGACATCCTGTAGCTTGAACTTGTAATATATTTCACTTGAGTTGTTGCTTGAGTTGTTGTAGTCGAGTTGCTTCACCATACTGTTTCCATTGGTGCCACACACACTTGTGTACCTTTCTCTTTGTGCTTCACTTGTTCACTGAACTGTTGTATCACTTATGTTTTCCATTATCATGTATATACATGCATTCATGTATGTATATATGTGTTTGTTATTGCACATGAACATGTATATATGCTGCACTGGGTTTGTTTTTTATTTTATGTTGAGGCCTTCTCTTGTATTTACTTGCCTTCGAGTCATATAAGTTTCTTTCCCTTGTGCCAGTCTTGCTTTGTTTTGGTCTTGGCCATTCACTCGTTAAGGCTGCTTGTTTCATTGATGCATGTTTTTGTATTCACCACTTTGCATTGGTCATTGTATATCTGTGCTCTGGTCCTTTGAGCATGTTTGCAATGCCTATATATATACATGCTATTTCACACATGTATATATGTATGGTTGCTTTCATATGGTAGCTGGACTTGCTCAAGTTCATATTTCTTATATTATCTGACTTCGGTCATTTTTGAAATTGCTGCAGCTCATTCACTTGACACTTCTGTTGGTCTGTATTTTTGAATATGGTTGAAGTTTTGGTTTAATTGTGAGTTTGAGTTGTTTTGTTGAGCTCTGTCCACTGTTGTTTTATGTTTGGCATACAAGTCTGGTATAGTTCGCTCTGACCAATTCATTGAGCATGCTATTTATTTCTGTAGCATGCTTCTGTTTCATTTTTGTTCTTGTGCATTGTCAACTGCTTGGACCTTGTTGTGCATACTTCTATTTCATTTTTGTTCTTGTGCATTTGGTTTATTACTGTTGCATGTTGTAGTGTTTTACTTGAATCTTGGTTGCACTATCCACTTTAGTTCATTTAGCTCTGTCCTTTGTTTGGTTCATCTTGTAGTCTGGTACATTGTTTCATTTTGTATGCATTTGCTTGTATACTTGAATCTGGTTCATTCCAGAAAGTTTTGTTCATTGTATATGTTGTCTTGACAATTTTCTTGAACTTGCACCTGCGTTGAATCCAGCTAATAGCTCGGGTTTGACCTTATGTTGATATCGTGATTTTATTTGTATTTCACTTGAGTTGAACCCGGCTTTTGATTTGGGTTTGACTTTGTGCTCACCTGTCCCTATAACTTTATCAAGTGTATATCGGTGTGCACGGCCTTATGGCATGTACAAATATACACTGTGCATGTCACAAGTTGTTCGTGTGTGATGAATTCAAAATTAAATGATGACGAACAACCCAAATAACTGAGGCAAATAATATTTTCAAAATTACATTTTATTTTATACTGCAAAAATATTTCCTTTTCAATTTTACTGCGTCAGTGTGTATTTTTGCAGATTGCTCAGATGTTGGATTCAATCTGGAATGGAGTTGAAGATAAATATGAATGAACACACGATATGTAGTGAGGTCAACTGTAAAAGTGAATCATGATGTAATCAAAGTTGTATTGTAATCAAAATTGTGTATATATATAGCGAGAGCTCAAATTTGTACTATTCAAAATTGTAATAAATATTTGTTTGAATAAAATATTCGTTTGAATTTAAATTCGGTGTTATTTATTGATGCAGCTCATGCCAGAGGTGAAGGTTTAAATTGCACATTACTTAAAGATTTAAGTCGCACACGACTTAACAAAGAAGATATAGGTCGCTCACGACCTAACGAAGCGGAACTAAGTCGTCTACGACTTAACTCAAGCGGGTCACGACTTAAGGAAATTGACATAAGTCGTCTACGACTTATGGGAGCGCCATGAGATAACAAAGTAGTAGCGCGTGTTGAAGGCCTAGGTCGGTTACGACTTAAAGGAAAGATTCTGAGTCGTCCACGACTTAGCTGGAAACCAGAGGAAGAAGTTATGTTGAATTCACGACCTAACAAAGCGGCCATAAGTCGGAAACGACTTAACGAAGATGAAGGTATAAGTCGTCCATGACTTAACAAAAAGCAAGAAGAAGAAGCGGGTTACGACTTAGTTAAGTCGTCTGAGATCCTTAAGTCGTGAACTGGGCTAACTCGTTGAAGTCACTATTCACTAAGTCGTCTAAGCATAAGTCGCGTAAAGATTACTTGAAGCCGTTTTCTTAAGTCGCTGAAGGGATAAGTCGGTTGTTGTTTAAGTCGTAACTCGCGTGGTTTTGAGTCGTCATGTACTAAGTCGTGTACTTTGTAAATAAGGAGTATTGTATTTTTTTTTAGGTCGTACCAGGTTAGGTCGGCCATGTTTGTTGAGTCGTTGTATGGTGTTGTAACCTGTTTCTTGAGTCGTTTGTACATAAGTCGTATTTGTTAAGCCGGCTGAGGCGGATTGTGTGTTGTAATCAGATAAGTCGTGAACAACTTATAGTAAGTCGTCTCTTTTGAGTCGTCTATGTTAAGTCGCAGGTTATAAGTCAGCAACGACTTAAGAGTTGTACAATTTTCAGCGTTGAGTTGTAATTTCTATAAATAGGCCGGTGGTGCCATTTGTAATGGTTGTTGATTTTTGAATAAAATTCTCTTTTGTTAGCTTTGTGCTTTCATTCCAATTGGTAGTTGAGTGTAAGCTCCTATCTCCACCTACGTTGTTCGAGTGCGCTCGAATCATCGTTTGTTGAAGCCAATTCGCGGAATCAAGTGCGCTTGATCAACGCTTGAAGAATTATAGATCTTCTTTCTCGGTATCGTGCGCGATCAACGAGACAAAGATAGCTAGAATCCGGTATCCTTGGATCAACGGATTTGGGCATTTCAGTATTCATCAATCCACCGATTGCTACTTTCATTGATCTATCTAGTTTTGAATTATCCACTGCGTCAGTTTGGTATCAGAGCTTATTCTAGCCAATCATAGCTAGATCGAGACTTGGAGCCTAATCATTTTAGAAGTTTGAAGAGTTAGAGAGGCCAAGCTACATCAAGCAAAGGCAAGTGAAATCGAAGAGTTTGGAGATTGAATTTTGCATCATTTTGAGAAGTGGTTGTTCATCGTGTTCATCACAATTTGCAACACGTGTGAAGATTTCGATCCATTTCATTTTGGATCAAAGTTCGAAAGGTGTTTGAATTTTGAAGTGTTGAAGAGTTTGTAAAGTTTCAAATCATGCCGCTGAGAAGAGCTAATCGTCACCAAAACGTAGAAGCTTTGTATAGAAGAGAAGAAGCTGACGAGATGGAGCAAAGAATCAATGAAAACTTTAGTGAAAAGCTTAACGAAGGAATTGGACGATTAGAGAAGATGATGTTAGAGATGAATCAAAATCGGAGAAGGGTTTCACCTGAATCTAACCATGGGGGAAGTAGAGTCTCGCCACATTCCAATCGAGATAGAAGTGTTGATGATGATCAAAGGCGTGGGAGGAACGTGAATGATCATGAACGGAGGAATGTAAATAGAAGGGATGATGGTGGTAGACGTGATGGTAGTAGAGATGTGGGAGGACGAGATAGACAACGATATACATCTGATTTTGAAGAGGAGTATGATGGTGGTAGTATTCATGAACGAGGACAAGGAAGAAATCACTCTGAGTATGATCACAAGTAGGAGTCGGGAATGAAGACTGAAATTCCTGAATTCAAAGGTGGTATGCAAGCGGAGGAGTTTCTAGATTTGCTGGCTAATGTTGAAGAGATTTTTGACTTCAAAGAAGTTCCAGAACATCGTAGAGTGAAGTTGGTTGCTACAAGGTTGAGGGGTAGAGCTTTGGCGTGGTGGCAGCAAACCAAACTTACACGTGAACGGATGGGGAAGTCAAAAGTTGAATCTTGGGAGAAGATGAAGAAATTGATGAAAGCAACGTTCTTACCTTACAATTATCAATCTTTGATGTATCAACGTTTGCAGAATTTGAGGCAGGGCACAAAGACTGTCAATGATTATGCAGATGAGTTTTATCAGCTTATTGCGAGTAATGATATTATGGAAACGGAAGAGCAACTGACATCTAGATTCATTGGGGGATTGAGAATGCAGATTCAGGATATGGTTAATATGTTCGATCCAAGATCTGTGGTAGAAGCACATCAGAAAGCGTTGGCTTGGGAGAAACAAGGACGACGAGGAGGTGGTGTGTTTACTAATTCCAACAATCAAGTGAAGGGTGTTAGTGGGAGTTCTAATGTTTCTAAACCTATCAATAAACCAGTGGTGAAGGAGGTTGAGAAGGCGATGGTTAACAATGGTTTCAAATGTTACAATTGCCAGGAATTGGGTCATAAAAGCAATGAGTATCCAAAGCCAAAGAAGAGAACCATGATTACAGAAGTTGAAGATGAGGATGCTGATGGAGATTATTCTAGTCCAGTTGAGGAGGGTGAACATGATATTGCGTCAGGAGATGAAGGTTGTAATCTAATGCTAAGGAGATCGTGTTTGACATCGAAGCAGGAAGAAGCTAGTTGGTTGAGGAGTAATATCTTTCAGTCGACATGCACTATACTGGGAAAGGTGTGTAAATTTGTGATTGACGCAGGAAGCTGTGGCAATATCGTTTCAACCGAGGCTGTGACAAAGTTGAAGTTGAAGACAGAGAAACATCCAAGTCCATACAAGTTAGCATGGTTGAGAAAAGGAGGAGAAGTGAAAGTGGATAGACGAGTTCGTGTTCCATTCTCTATTGGGAAGAAATACAAAGACGAGATCTGGTGTGATGTAGTAGAGATGGATGTTTGCCACTTACTTTTGGGAAGACCATGGCAGTATGATCGAGCAGTACATCATGACGGTCGGACCAATAGCTACAGCTTTATGTTTAAAGGTACGAAGATTATCTTAGTTCCAAAGAAGAGACCACAAGGAGAAAGTAAGTCGGAAGAGATTGAAGAGCTAAAACATTTGTTATCATTAAAAGAGTTTGTTAAGGAGGTCGAAGAGGAGCCTGAAGTGTACTTGTTGATTGGGCGAGAGAGTCAAGAAGAGGTTGAAATTCCAGGAGAAGTAAAACCAGTATTAGAGGAATTCAATGATGTGTTTCCCGAGGAATTACCGAAGGAGTTACCGCCACTGAGAGACATTCAACATCAAATTGATCTGGTTCCGGGAGCAATGTTGCCACATAGACCACATTATCGAATGAGTCCGAAGGAACATGAAGAGTTGCGGAGGCAGGTAGAGGAATTGTTTGAACAGGGGCGTGTGTAGGAGAGTTTAAGTCCTTGTGCTGTACCAGCTTTATTGGTACCCAAAAAGGATGGAACATGGAGGATGTGCACAGATAGTAGAGCATTGAATAAGATCATAGTCAGATACAAATTTCCGATGCCGAGGCTTGATGATTTATTGGATCAAATCAGTGGGTCCGTAATCTTTTCTAAGATTGACTTGAAGAGCGGTTATCATCAGATTCGCAATAGACCAGGGGACGAATGGAAGACATCATTCAAGACGAGGGAAGGATTGTATGAATGGCTGGTAATGCCGTTTGGTCTATCTAATGCACCAAGTACATTCATGAGGGTGATGAATCAAATTTTTAGACCATTCATTGGGAAGTTTGTGGTAGTGTACTTTGATGATATTCTGATATATAGTGGAAGTCCAGAGGAACATTTGAATCATTTGAGAGAGGTGTTGATGGTACTAAGACAAGAACAATTTTATGCTGCAACGAAGAAATGCGTGTTCATGATGCATAGTGTTTTATTTCTGGGGTATGTTGTTTCGAAGGAAGGTATACAGGTGGACCAGAGTAAAGTTGAGGCGATCAGAGATTGGCCGCAACCCAAGACGATAACAGAAGTTCGGAGTTTTCATGGGTTGGCTTCATTTTATCGGAGGTTTATTCCACACTTTAGTAGTGTGATGGCGCCTGTGACTGATTGTATGAAGGGTAAATAGTTTTCATGGACAGAGGAAGCAGGGAATGCTTTTGGGAAGATCAAGGAGTTGCTGACGTATGCACCAATTCTAGTATTACCAGATTTTCAGTTGTTGTTTGAGCTACACACTAATGCGTCAAAGGTTGGAATTGGAGGGGTGTTGAGTCAGAGGGGACGTCCGATTGCATACTTTAGTGAAAAGTTATCAGGAGCGAAGATGAGATACAACACATATGATGTGGAATTCTACGCTGTTGTGCAATCTATTAAACATTGGAGACATTATCTATTTCAGAAAGAGTTTGTTCTATACACTGATCATGAGGCGTTGAAGCATTTACAAGGGCAAGACAGGATTTCAGCAAGACATGCATCGTGGATTGCATATCTGCAACAATTTACTTTTGTTGTTAAACACAAGTCAGGAGTGACGAATCGTGTGGTTGATGCTTTGAGTAGAAGGAATCATTTGTTAACAACAATGAAGATTGAAGTAACGGGATTCGATGTGTTACCAGAGTTATTTGACGAAGATCCTTATTTTGCAAAGTTTGTTGATAAAGTCAAGAATGGGGAGACGGATGAGTTTTTGATGGTAGATGGTTTTCTGTTCAAAGGAAATCGATTGTGCATACCTGATTGTAGTTTGAGAATGAAGATTGTAAAGGAGCTACATGAGGAAGGCCACGTGGGTAGAGACCGTACATTACAGTTGATTTCACAGTCTTACTTTTGGCCATCAATGAGGAAAGAAGTGGAAAGGTTTGCGGAGCGATGTCATATTTGTCAGGTTTCGAAAGGACCTACGACCAATGCTGGATTATATATGTCGTTACCTGTACCAACTAAACCATGGGTTGATGTGAGTATGGACTTTGTGTTTGGGTTGCCAAGAATGCAGCGTGGTAATGATTCCATTTATGTGGTGGTTGACCGATTTTCGAAAATGGCACATTTTATTGCTTGTAAAAAGACGGCGGATGCTGTTCATGTTGCTCAGTTATTTTTCAATGAAATCTATCGACTTCATGGATTGCCTGAATCGATTGTTTCAGACAGGGATACTAGATTTCTAAGTCATTTCTGGCTAAGTTTGTGGAAGATGGTGGGAACGAAGTTGAACTTTAGCAGCGCTTATCATCCGCAAACGGATGGACAAACCGAGGTCGTGAACAGATCGTTGGGAAATTTGTTGAGATGTCTGGTGCAAGACAATCTGAAGAGTTGGGATGTGAAGCTATGCCAAGCAGAGTTCGCTCATAATCATGCAGTGAATCGTAGTACGGGATTCAATCCATTTCAGATTGTATATTCTAATTTACCGAGGGGGCCGTTAGATTTAACGATAATACCACAACCAAAGAAGACAGTCAAACGAGCTGCTGATTTTGTTGAAGGATTGACAGAGTGTCATAGAATCGTTCAAGAACGATTGGAAAAGGCAAATGAGAAATACAAACGATCTGCAGACTTGAAGCGAAGAAATGTTGAATTTAATGAAGGTGATTGGGTTTATGCAGTGTTAACAAAGGATCGTTTTCCAGTAGGCGCTTATAATAAGTTGAAAGCCAGAAAAATTGGTCCTGTAGAAGTCGTGAAACGAATTAATGAAAATGCTTATAAGTTGAATCTGCCAGAGGATGTGTACACTTCTGATGTGTTCAATGTTAAACATCTCGTACCATATCATGGGGATGAACGAGCTGATGTGGAAGAATTTACAAATTCGAGGTCGAATTTTTCTCAACCTGGGGAGGATGATGCAGCTCAGGCCAGAGGTGAAGGTTTAAATTGCACACGACTTAAAGATTTAAGTCACACACGACTTAACAAAGAAGATATAGGTCGCTCACGACCTAACGAAGCGGAACTAAGTCGTCTACGACTTAACTCAAGCGGGTCACCACTTAAGGAAATTGACATAAGTCGTCTACAACTTATGGGAGCGCCACGAGATAACAAAGTAGTAGCGCGTGTTGAAGGCCTAGGTCGGTTACGACTTAAAGGAAAGATTCTGAGTCGTCCACGACTTAGCTGGAAACCAGAGGGAGAAGTTATGTTGAATTCACGACCTAACAAAGCGGCCATAAGTCGGAAACGACTTAACGAAGCTGAAGGTATAAGTCGTCCACGACTTAACAAAAAGCAAGAAGAAGAAGCGGGTTATGACTTAGTTAAGTCGTCTGAGATCCTTAAGTCGTGAACTGGGCTAACTCGTTGAAGTCACTATTCACTAAGTCGTCTAAGCATAAGTCGCGTAAAGATTACTTGAAGCCGTTTTCTTAAGTCGCTGAAGGGATAAGTCGGTTGTTGTTTAAGTCGTAACTCGCGTGGTTTTGAGTCGTCATGTACTAAGTCGTGTACTTTGTAAATAAGGAGTATTGTATTTTTTTTAGGTCGTACCAGGTTAGGTCGGCCATGTTTGTTGAGTCGTTGTATGGTGTTGTAACCTGTTTCTTAAGTCGTTTGTACATAAGTCGTATTTGTTAAGCCGGCTGAGGCGGGTTGTGTGTTGTAATCAGATAAGTCGTGAACGACTTATAGCAAGTCATCTCTTTTGAGTCGTCTATGTTAAGTCGCAGGTTATAAGTCGGCAACGACTTAAGAGTTGTACAATTTTCAGCGTTGAGTTGTAATTTCTATAAATAGGCCGGTGGTGCCATTTGTAATGGTTGTTGATTTTTGAATAAAATTCTCTTTTGTTAGCTTTGTGCTTTCATTCCAATTGGAAGTTGAGTGTAAGCTCCTATCTCCACCTACGTTGTTCGAGTGCGCTCGAATCATCGTTTGTTGAAGCCAATTTGCGGAATCAAGTGCGCTTGATCAATGCTTGAAGAATTATAGATCTTTTTTCTCGGTATCGTGCGCGATCAACGAGACGAAGATAGCTAGAATCCGGTATCCTTGGATCAACGGATTTGGGCATTTCAGTATTCATCAATCCACCGATTGCTACTTTCATCGATCTATCTAGTTTTGAATTATCCGCTGCGTCATTTATTTATCATCAAACAAAAATCATATACTAGCATACTAGCATATTCAACAATTGGGGCCCAGATTGTGGGGCCCACTTTTTAGTAAATTTGGTATGTGGGGCCCACTTTTTAGTAAATTTGGTACCTATGGTAAAAACAGAACGGATGTTGCCCTAGGGCCGCAAAGATGTTGCCTTTGACTCTAGGGCAACGCGGCAAAATGCATCACCGAGAAAGTGTTGCCTTTACCCTTTTTTAGCCTACAACAACATTTTTTGGCACTTCCTGCATCACTTCTTGGGTGTTGTAGTATGCAATCTATGGCGTAGTGAATTTGATCCCACGTCCAAACTGGAATGCCCAAAGGTTGCAATAACCCACCGGGCCTTTGATGTTCGGCCTTTACGAGTTGGCAAGTCATGCAACGCTTAATAAAGTTAGCAATATCAGATTTCATTCCATCCCAATAATAAAGTCGCTTCATATCCGCGTACATTTTACTACTACCGGGATGAATGGTAAATTTAGAACGATGAGAATCTTCTAAAATGTCTTTACGAAGATCACTAATATTTGGCATAATAAGTCTACCAAATTTTTGAATACCGCAACGAGCATCAATATCAAAGTCTTTCAAACCTTCAATATCAATTTTATCCCTACAACTTTGGCTAGGAAGAGCCAATTCGGGATCATGCTTTTGAGCTTCAAGAGTGCGATCTAAAAGAGATGGATGAGCCTCAAGTTTACACAATACAAGAGATGAATATGAATTGGATTCACGATCTCGAATCTCACAAGTGGATAAAGTCTCGAGATCATTCCATTCAGATATCATCATAGAAACAACCGCTTGTTGCTTATGACTAAGGGCATCAGCAACACGATTACCCTTTCAAGGAGTATAAAGAATATCAAGATCATAAGATGCAAGGAATTCGAGCCAACGTTGTTGACGCAAATTAAGTTCCTTTTGAGAAAATAAATACTTCAAAGATTTATGATCGGTGTAGAGAACAAATTTCTCTCCCAAAAGATAATGACACCAAATTCTAAGAGCGAAAACAATAGCCGCGAGCACCAGATCATAAGTGGCATATCTGGTCTCGGCAAGCTTTAGTTGTCTAGAAGCTTAAGCAATGACACGTTCCCTCTTGCATGAGAACGACACACAAACCAACACGACTAGTATCGGTATAAACAATCAAGTCGTGGTTCCCTTCAGGAATCACAAGAATAGAAGCATCAGAAAAGATTTCTTTTAATTTTTAAAAAGCAGCTTCTATGCTAAATTATTCATTTAATGATCCACTTTCCCGAAAAGCTAAGACTTTCAAAATTATAATTAACTTTGTGGAATCATCTTTTTAGAAAAATTTACTTTTTATAAGTCAATTTACTGTGTTTGACTGTCTTATCATAGCGTTTAGGAGATTCCTATCGATAACATTGATCAGGCGCATCGACCAAAATTCTTAAAGCACTCAATGGGCAATACAACACAAAATCATCTTCTATGTGATAAACATGTCTCTTAAAAATTTTACGAATATTCTTTGCTCGTTTTAAGAACAAAATCCAATCATACTTATATATATCTTATTAAAAAGATTTGCAAATTTTTAATTGTAGTTTTCATCCATAATCAATGAATACAAGGATGGTCTCATCGAGATATTCACAGAATACTTGATTCATAAGATGGATGAAATAAGCTGGACAAACTGAATGACATCACGAGTCACTCATAAGAATCATAACGAGTGCGGAATGCGGTAAGTGGAATGCTACCCTTCGCAACTCGTAGTTGATGAAAACCGGTGGCGAGGTCGAGCTGAAAAGAACTTAGCTCCACTCAATAGATCGCTTAGGTGGTAATCCTAAGACAAGCTCAAAAATATTCTAGAAAATTCACAAACTACTTGAATGAGAGAAATAACACTTTTCTCATCAAGTGGGTTTAGGTAAAATGATGCCACCGAATTGGAATCAAAATCATCAAGGAAAATAGAAATCTACTTAATAGATTGAGGATGTCAAAGATGGATAGTCCTCTTGGGACATAGGATGTGGGCTTTATAATGATTAAGCCAATCTGTTCCCAAAAATCATTTCCGAAGCCTAAGTAGCATATAACATGCAAATCGGATCGGAAAGCACAATTACATAAAATAATCTCGACATCTTTACAAAGTAAACTGAGTGTTGTGGATCCACCAATCGGATTCACAATTCTCAGTGAAGTCATCAAGCCCATAATATTAAAGAAAAAGTATCAACAAGTTCTTTTGATATAAAAGGATGAGATGCACCTGTATCAAAAGAATTCGAATAAGATAATCACAAACTGGTCGAAAGGCACATTTAATTTAAGAGGTAAAACCTTTTTAGGGTTCTTATTCAAAGCACAGGTAAACCTTTGGTTCTTTACAAGATCCAAAAGTTGTTGGGCAGACATGAATACGCCATCCATAGGAGGACTACTGGATTGACCAGCGCTAGGACTGCCAAGTCTAACCATTTCTCTTCTTTAAGAAAGAAAGAAAGAAAGAAGAGAAAAAAGGTTATTCTCAGAATGAATATCAAACAAACTTGATAGATAAAACAAGGCATCATAAAAGAAAATAGGATAGAACGGGTCAAATGACTCGAATTAATCCTAAGGCACGATTCCTAAGAAAGACTTAGGACAATGATCCTTGCTAGATTATTCTACATTGTTCCGAAGTTTGGCTCTGATACCAAGCTGTGACGCCCCACCTCTATACTCACACTAGCCAAGGACACTACAAGGTAATGCCGTCGACTAGCGCAAAGAATAAGGCTGTTGAGGAGTGACCATCTATGTAATTGCTTTGTGCGAGTACCGATATGTTAGATAGTATGACATGCATTTCGTTTCAAGAGGAAATACGACATATCAAATACAAACTCAAAGCTACCACACAGTGGCTATGTGGCCTTCGAAAACAAATATAGAAATAAGCATAACACAAATCAGTCACAGATATTCATATCACAAAGGCGGAAACAGATATGAATATAGCACATAGAAGTGTACATCAAAGTAGTGGTCATACAAGATCCACTACATCACAAAAGAATAGGTACAAGTGCTAGACAGAAGAATAATTATACATCAAGGAGTCTCTATCTCGAAGGTATAAAAGCAAAAAGTACTAATCTAAAGTAGTTTGCCAAAAATCAAGTGACGAACCCTGATAAGAAGTCAAGCAGGAGCACCAGAAATACCTCGGTCTGACCCAAGTATTATTTAAGAAGAAAATAATAAACGGATCAGTCTAGCTATAAATATCATATAAAATGAGATAGGATAAGAGATATGACCAAAACGTATGATAACAAAAATGCCATACTGTGATAAGTATACATAAGGTAACAACAAAAATCATACAATATGTCAAATATTCTCAAACACTAAAAGAATGTCATATTCTTTAAATTATTCACCAAAACACAAATATTGATAGAGCTTATCAATGCATATCATCAAAATTGGTGAAACACAAATTCTAGAAATCATCAACCAGAAATCCAGAAATCACAAAAAAAAAGGGAAGGCCTATCACAAACGGGAGCATGAAAACTCACCAACACGTGTATCACAAATGGAACGCTATTCCATGGTTGCTAACACATCAAATTTGAACCGAAGCTCCACAAACGGCCCGACGACCATGGGTCGCTACCCCACCAATTTGAGTCGAAGTTCCACAAACGGCCCAAAGACCATGGGTCGCTACCCTACCAATTTGAGCCGAAGTTCCACAAACGGGGTTTAATCCCCCATGCAAATAAAGAGCATCGCACATCGCTAGTCTAAATCACAAAATGATCATCATTGATCGATAAGTGTAAATTACACTATGCCACTCGAAAATTGTTACGAGAGTTCAATCGAACAAGTCCAAGAATTAACCGATGAAGTAAATGCAAGCGTTTCATACCACTTGTTTTGCTAAGCCGTTTAATAAGATTTCTCATACGAATGAGGTAAAGGTTTATATACTAATAGATTGGAAAACGGTTTTAAAAGCGAGCTTTATATTAAAAATAACGTTGAAATCATTTTAATGAAAGAGTTTGAGTATTTACTACTAGTTCAAAAACTCACCTTTAAAACTCAAAGACAATGAATGAGAATATATATTTATTTCACGAACACAAGACACAAGAATATATATATATATATATATATATTTATTTCATGAACACAAGACAGAAGAATATATATTTTTATTTCACGAACACAAGACACAAGAATATATATTTATTTCATGAACACAGAATAGTTACAGAATCCAATTTCCAGAATCCAAGAGATCTTACTCAAAACGATCGTAATGATCGTACTCAGGCCTCGTAACAAACAAATAAACAATTTGGTATCACATCCGATCCGATATCGTGGATCGTACACAGGACGAGAATCACAGGATCACAAGACAATCTCAAGGAAAGCAAACATGAACAAGCCTTTCAGTTTTTTTATATATTAGTACACTTGATAAGAAATCCAGGAGTAAACTTCCAAAGGATCTAGCAGCCACTTGCCGCACACCAAAAGAGAGTAAACTCTAAAGTGCCAAATACTATCACCTTCAGTAATCATTAGAATTTAACCAATATGACCCATACCATATGGAGGAATCCAAGTATTTACTAAAAGCTTGTAAATATCACTTATTACGGATACCATCGAAAAACCTAAGTTATATTCACTTTCGGATCTCGCAACCACTTGTCGCACACTCGAAGAGAAGACAAATCTAAAGTGTTAATTACATCCTTGTAGTGATCACATGAATTTAAACAAAGTATCCCATACTTCCCGGTGGAATTCATGTATCCACTAATGGTTAGTAAATTCCACTCAAATATTCTATTCAATGAAAGTATGCTATATTCGACGAAGCGTTATTCAAAAGAATTTAAACCAATCGATAACATTAAGTCGAATAATAATACTCCTAAATTATAGAAATAAGGTTCTCAATTATTTTTTCCTCTTTGATTTTATTGTTTAAAAAAACAGAAATATTAGATTCTCTTACATTCATTTATTATTTACTTTAAATAAGCATTCACTTTTTCACTAAATTATTCAATGAAACTAAATAAATTTACAGGTCATATTTCAAAAAGCTTAATTATAAATCGATTTACTTTATAAAATCATATTACTCATTTCTAAAGTTATACTTGTTTTGAAATCAACTCTTATATATATTGTTACATCAAAAATCTGTTTTTGTACAAGTGTCCTAGTTGTAGATATATAAACTTGTTTTATTATTAAACCTAGACTTATAAGAAATGTAAACTATGTTTCTTAACTAAGAAACAGGTTGGACTTGAACTAAAATAAAAGACACTAAAGATATGAACAGATCTATACAACTTATCTAAACTAGAGTCATGAAAGGTTACAATCAATTTTCTAACATATATATACATATGCAAAGTCAATGCTACTCTTTCAAAAAGAACTTTGTGTTAGGTCATTTTGTACGGACAAAAGCATATTAAATAATTAATCTATATCCTATAAAAGTAAAAACATGAATAGCCCTTCCTTATGTCATTAGGAAATGTCAGCCTATATTCTTTTATGTATACAAGATTTTGAAACATCTACATATACCTTTTATTACACTACTTGTCTTTATACAATGTGAGTATTTTTATTAAACAAGGTTGGACTTCCTATCCAAAACAAGAAGACAGCATGCGAAATACAGGTGCTCATAAATAGATGAGTTTAATGGATTTACTAACTACCTCACTAAATATTCATTCATTCACAAACTAGTGCAACATTTATCTAATTAACTTCACTACATTATTTAATGCAGTAACACTTGTATAATCATCACAACAATCTTAGGGAAGAAGAACAGCTAGTACAAAACTCAACAAACATAGGAAAGAGCCACATGAAAATGCAAACATCAATTGAAATTCACACAAATAAGATATGACCAGTCCTCTAACATTAACATATAAAGTATAGAATATATGGGCAGCTTGTTCTTTAGGAATTTAAGAAAAGTGGGGCATATACTATAGCTAAATAATACATATATAGACAATTATGTAAAGAATCAATAAATATGTACCTTATATATATATGTACCGTATATATATCGAAACCTGGCCATAACTAAAGAATGAAAGTTTCAAAACTATATATATAAATATGTACCTTATATATTTATAAACAAGTTTGAATCAGTAAATATATAACATGTTCTAAAATATGCATATATGTGAATAGTCAAGGTTACCATTTCAAAATGATGTAGTTGTCTGGTTTTTAATATAAGCAAAGTTTATTGAATTGTAAGCTATTTACTAGATGCAAAACATGGATAGCCTACATCTCTTTCTCCATGCATACAGTAAAGTGAAATTATACCCAAAACATGAAAAAGCGATATACGAAAATCTCAAGGCCATAAAATCCTAACTTATAGAACAACAAATCTCTAATTTAGTGATTGCAAAACTTAGGATTTCACTTTAATTATTCAAACTGAACTAAAAACATCCAAATGTAATGACCTGGATTTTTACATCATTTGATTTTGAATATTGGATTTGGAATAAATTGATTTGTGGATATGAAAGATTTAGTTGGAAATTATAGAGTGAATTTAAATATCAAATATAGCGATGTATCGTAATACGGAAATGGTAAATAATTGAAATTTGAATTGAATATGAATCGAAACGATTTCTAATGTTGATATAAATTATATTCAAATTAGAATTTAGTTAATAAGTTTTTAAAATTGAAACTTCAAGTAATTTCATCAATTTTGAAAATTGTCGATTTAAATCGATGCGTTAAATTATCCGAGGCACAGTCTCGAAATTTGACGAAACCAGTTCCGTTCGATCAGTAATAGTTTATTATTATCGGATTTCAAATTTCATAGTTTTTGGATTTACCATTTAGTCGTACGGAATAGAAACTCGTTGAATTTAATATCGAAAATTTAATATATTAATTAGGTTCAAAATGCTATCTTCCACATACGATCGAATTAAGCTTTAAAACTTGTACCATTGGGTTCAGAATTGAGGTATAACATTAGGAACGCCAGGCGGCACGCCTCAATAGGGGTTTGACATTTCGAGATATGCAAACGAGATATTTTGAACATTTAAATAATTATAAATCAATCAATCACGGGTCAAACTTTTAGCCGACCTACTCACTCACGAGCCACCCTAGTCTGATCGCAGGCACCCTAATTTCTAAACCGAGCCGCCTTCCTCTATTTTAAAATAGCGACTTCCTTCTTCTCCCCTTCTCAGTTCGAAATCACGAAAACTAAAAAAAAAGAACGAAATTAAATCGTTCGAAGAAAGATAAGAGGAGGCTCGCATGTGCTCATCACGATCGAGGGTTGCGTGGAGTGGCTTGGGTTTCGGCGATCGTGAGTTAGGTTTTGGGGGCCATAAGTGGGAGGCAGTCGCGAGTTTTGGACGACGATTGGCCATAAAGTTCGAACTCGAGTGCGTGCGTAAGGGGATATGCGTAGGTGCGGCAGCGGCAGAGAGTTTGTGGTGTTCGCTCGTGGAGGGTGACCAAGGTTGGGCGAATTATTGGTGAGGTTGCACTTATGGGGTTGGTCTTCGGTGGTCGCAGGTATGGGGATATGGTAGATGCTGGGGATGATCGATTGATTGCTGTAATTGGTGGTGATGTTTTGGTGAATGCATTTGGGTTTGGAGTGGCATTCGGCGTGGGTGGGCACGTGTGCATGGAAGCTGGAGGTAGGGGCTCGACTGGAGATCGATGGCGAGGTTGGGGAAAGTCGCCATGATGTGCAGAGGAATGTTCTGAGTGGTGAGGAATTAATTTCCCTAATTATGGTAAGTAGTTGTGTGATTAAGTATTTAATTTAATTTATTCAAATTCGTTAACTTATAAATATCATAATTTATTCATACGGGGTCCAAAAAATCATAAAATCAGTCACGTTGGATTCATAGCTGTGAAATATACAATCTAGAATTAGTTGGAGATTTTCGAAGTCGGCAGGAATTTTAAATTTAATCGAACGTTGTTCGATTTAATTTAAAATTGGAATGGATTGCAAATAAAAGTCAAGGTGAGTAAATCTCACTCATTTGGATTACTGCTTTAATTTTCAATTATTAAAATTAATTTTTAGTTGATTGGATGAAATTGATAATTTTCATCAGTTAGATGTTATATTATATATATTAGTATATATGTTAGTAGTTGGATATATTTTCCAACCTATTGGAGCGGATGAGACCATATGCGCCTCACATAATAGCAAATGACCCTATATTACCGTGATATCCCGCCTCGAAGCGGGATTGGTTTGTATGTTATATAACCTCTATGGAAGCAGAAAAACAGGTTGAAGGGATCCAACGGGATTCCTCAAAATATATTGATTGTTTTTTGTATATAGTGATATGTGATATGATTAAATTAATCTGTTATGGATTGTTGTGTGATTTGATTATTGGATACTATAGCAGCACTGGCCTACATTTTGGTAATTTAAATATCATAAATATAATTTTTGAATTTGGAGGAATTAAAAGGAGATTTTGGATATAAAAATATTTATATTGGAATGATTATTTTTAAAGATATTGATTTGGTTAAAACAATGATTTGGTTGTGGAGTTGTGCTTAACTAGTCGAAAAAAGTGAAACGGAAGATTTTAAATAATTTATATAAAGGATTTTTTTTATAATGGATTTTTAAACGATATGTGACGCCCCACCCTAAGACCCATATTAACAAAGAGTATTACTGAGTAATACTGTCTGCTAATACGGAGAATAGGGCTAGTTAGGAGCGAGCATCTATAGCTTTGTCTTAAACATCTATTAAATACGTCGATTAATGCTCTAATTTTTTTTTCTATCTCAAGTGGATCGATATATCTAATAAATTCTTAATACAAAACTATAGGTGGCTAACGGTTCTATCAGAACAAAATACAACAACTAAAATGTACATCACATCACTGAACAATAAATAATAGATATATACATATATACAGATACATCTCCAGTACAATACAAAATGATACATCATATGTGGTTCGAAGACCACACTATATACGACGAGTCAAAATAATATACATATCAGAGTCAAGCACAAAGACTACAACAACAAAAGGTGATAGATAAATATCCAAGCGCAACCATCTAAGCAAAGGTAAGTCCAAAAGCAGGTATCTAGCCTGAAACAACTCAGTCTAACTCGAGTATAAAATACACGGGTTAGTCTAGCTAAAACAACCAGTTTAGTAAGATAAGTGATAATATGAAGCATAAGGTAAAGGGTGATCATTCTTCTCAAATGAGAAGAAATATTAGCATAAGTAAGTACATGTCATTACTTCAAGTGAAGTAGTATCACTAGCATGTATAATCTCGAAAGAGATAACTCAACATTAAAACAACAAAGCATAAACATGCCTCATATCATCGGCATAACCCAAAACAACTATAATGGTTTAGATAAACCATAACTCCTAATTAGAAGAAATCTCAAAACTCAAACTCGCCAAAATGGCAAACCCAAATATATTCTCATAATAGAGAAGTCTCAAACATAAAATATGCCAAAAATGGCAATCTCATATATCTCCAAAAAGGAGAGTATAAATCTCAAATAAACGCCAAGTGTTGGTAAACTCAAAATCTTAAATATAGAACTCGATAAGGAGTTCAAATTTCTAAAGATGTAATCGCCATATATAATGTCTCAAACGGCTCAAATGGCCAAGTATGTAAAAAGGCTAAAAAGGTGATACACTTGGAAAATCATAAAGAAATCAATAAAATCATCCTAAAGATATAGCACGTGCTTATGGTCGAAGCCCGCCAAGTACCATTCTCTCAAAATAAGGCGCCACGTCTCAAATGAAAAACGTCCCAAAGGACAACATCTCGAAGGACAAATATGTCTTGAAGACAAACGTCCCAAAGGACATCATCTCGAATGACAAATACGTCACAATGACAAACATCCCGAAGGACAAATGACCCAAAGGTTCAGTACTGGCAAATACGTCTCTTAGACAAATGTGTCACAAACTCTCAGATAGGAACCCGAAAATTGTTAACGTGCGTCCCATACCACACGTTCGCACTTAACAGTCTACTAACAGCTAGCCAATGCCACACCAGAAAGCAGTAAAAATATTCGCCTCATCTCATCGGCAAATACGACCCGAAGGTCAAAACGATCAAACGAACAAGTCAGGAATTAACCGATAAGATAAACGCACGTGTCCCATAGCACGTGTTTTGCCAAACCATTTAATTCTTCTTCTTATTCACTAAAATAGTGCAAAAATGTGGATTTTATATATAAAATAATTTATTTGAGAAAACAAGCTTTTAAAATATTTTTTCGAAATTGTTTTTGAAAACAAACTTTGAAAATTCCCTTATTATAAAGAATATATAGATTTTATAGCTCGAAAATAATCTAAAAATATTATATAATAATTATTTCAAAAGCCACTTTATTTTAAAAATTATTTCAAAATTATTTAGAAAAACCTATGCTCGAAATCAAAGAAAAATCATCGAAAAGCACCAAAACCGACATTAGAAAACATCTCAAAAATTGATTCGTTTTGAATCACAAATTCACCAAAATTCTGGCTCGCCTATTGATAGGCTTCATGGCCTTCAAAACAGTTCAAAAATATCATAAAAACACGATGCAGAAGTTGGAAAATGGATTAGAAAACAAGGCACAACACAAAAATGCACAGGGCAAAAACAATACCCAGGTCTAAAATCTTCTTCGGGTTCAACTTTCAAACATGATTTGAATGTCTTAATGACCTCAGAATGGTCTGTAATTTGATACACACAAAGTAGAAGAATTTATCTATGAACTGGAAAACGATTCACTTAATTCTAATATGAAATGGTAAAGATATGAAATTTCAAACATGGTCTCAGGCCATGTTGAATTATGCCTAGGTTTGAAAACCCTCTCGGGTTCAACTTACAGGCATGAAACAGGTAAACAAACGGCCTCAGATTTAACAGAAAATCGTTATGCACATAGTAGAAAACTTTAGCTTTCAAATAAAATAGAATCGAAGAATTCCGATAGGAAATGAAGAAGATACACTATCTCAAACATGGACTCAGGCCATGTTTGCAGCAGCTCAAAAAATGGAAATGTACATGCCTGAAAACCATCTCGCATTCAACTTTCGAGCATGAAACGTAGGAACAAACGACCAAAGATTGAACTGAAAATTAGTATGCACATAGTAGAAAACTTCAAATTTCAAATAAAAACCGAATCAATGAATTCCGACAGGAAATGAAAATGATGCGCTGTCTTAAACATGTACTCAGGCCATGTTTGCAGTAGCTCAGAAAACGGAAATGTATAGGCCTGAAAACCATCTCGGATTCAACTTTCAAGCATGAAATAGAAGACCAAAGTACCTCAGATTTAACTGAAAATTGATATCCATATAGTAGAAAACTTTAAATTTCAATTAAAAAAAATCTAGGAATTCTGACAGGAAATGAAAAAGATACGCTGTCTCAAACATGGACTCAAGCCATGTTTGCAGCAGCTCTAGAAAACGGAAATATGTACAGACCTAAAAACCATATCGGGTTCAACTTTCAGGCATGAAACAGAGGACCAAACAAACTCAGATTAAACTAAAAATTGGTATGCACATAGTAGAAAACTTCAACTTTAAAATAAAAAAAGAATCAGTGAATTTCGACGTAGTAATAAGAAGATACGGTCATGCAAAGTAGCACCCAAACACAGTTTATCACAAAAAAGAAACAACTACAGAAAATGATAAACAAAAGCTAAATTTGCACAGATTTTTGGCATTTGAAGCTTTGCTTCAGATAGAATTTGTGAGCTATTAACTCACCTTGCAATTGAAGAGAAAAACTTGTATTTGCAGCTGAAAGATGGAAGCATGGTGCTAGATTTTGCTTCAAAAACCTGTATACTCCCGAAGCAGGAACATGCAAGAAGAAAATACCAGTTACCAAACAAACCCAATTTCTCAAAACTAGATTTTGATGAAATGCTTTAGTTTTGGAATAGACTACCTATAGAATTATCTTTAATTTGATATAAACAACAAATTTTATTTGAAGAAATTGTAGATTGGCCTTAGATTTGAAAAATGGATAAAGCTTCTTTCTTTCTTCAGTTTTGGTTTACTGTAAATGATAAATGAGCGTACAGGTTTGAGAAGAGAAGATTTTATCTCTTCTGGTTTAAGTTTTGTTAAGTGGGCTTGGACCCAAAACCAATAATTAGCCTAAGTAAATTAGTTTTTCACTTAAAAACAAATATACACATGTAATTAAATCAAAACAATATGTTCGAACAAAATTTCTTCACACTAAAATTATACAAACACATTTCTATGTTAAATAAAATATTTTACAACTAATAAAAAGACAATTTTGTTATAAAAATATTTTTATTATTAAAAACCATTATTTTTAATTAAATAACCAATTTAACACAAATATTTACATATAACACTATTTTAACTCCAAAAATTACAAAAGATAATTTTCTTGTATAATAAAATATAACAAACCATTTTCCATCAAATTTATAACCAAAACTTATATTTAAACCAAATTTCTTCTTTTTATTTATAACACACACATATAAAATCAAATACTTCTTTTAAAAATCAATAAAAGAAACATTTGGCAATAATTACAAGAATTATTGCATTTACTCAAATAAAAATCATATTTCACTCATATTTCTCACAAACACCCAAGATAAAGTTTTAAAACTTTATTTTCTCATTTTATTTCTAAAATCCATTGTTTATTCTAAATAACAAATTTAAATCTCCAATTTATTTTTAATTCACAATATTAAATTACAACCACCGTTATAATTTAATATTTATAGGTAATCCCCAAAACCAGGGTTGTTACAGACTTCCCCCCTATAAAAAAATTACGTCCTCGCAATTTCTAGAGAAGAGTTGTATTCAACATAATTTATTTCATCAAACAAAAGAAAGTAGATAAGCTTAAGTTTAAAATTTCTTACTCTCAACACAGGATGATAGAAAACCAAGATAAGATTGCTCGATAAATTCTATGATTTTCCCAGTGTGATTGCTGGGATTAGCGGACCATTGAATATCTTCGAGCAAAACATCATGATTTCGAAGGTGTCTCATCTTCGAAACAAGGACATAGATAAGATGCTACACAAAAGATCAATCAAGTGAGACTGATTTCTTAGAAGCTTCATAAATAGAGTCAGGATTTAGCACAACTTTATCCCAGACTCCAATCAATAAGATAATTATCGACATAACCTTCCGTATGACATTACGAAAGGAACCATACTAATATTAAATTGACAACAATAAAGATAAAAAAATTCGACGAGAGGTGGTTTCTCCAAAGACCACCGAACTTAAACGACCGCATAAAAGCACATCGTTGGATAATTGCACAAGGCATAACAAACTCAAGGAAATTACTAAACAAACATTTTTTAAGGTTTCAAAAGCCCAATTTCTTTATACTCAAATTCCCAAACTTCAATATTTTGAAAATTTTCAAAACTTCTTACTAAAATCCAATTTAATCTCAAAAGTCTTAATTTAAAGTTAATAAAAAAATGTTTCACTCTTAAATTCTACCATAATATATTTCGGTTTGAAACATATACTTTCATATTAAACATCATGTAATGACCCTAAAATAAAATAAAATAAAAATATATACATTTAATATATATATGGGGCATTTTCTGTTTTATATATAAAGGTAAAATAAAATGAAGTTTAATAAAAAGGTTTATAAGTCTTATAATTGTGCCAGAAATAATTAGCATAGTATGTGTGATTTTTAATTTAAGTGTACAAAGGAGATTTTCAGATTCTCTAAACTTATAAAAAGAAATGAATAAAGGATCACATGCATATGGCATGAACAAAATAGAAACATGAAAATAGCATGCAGTGTTTAAAATGTTCAACTCCCAAAATAACCAATTAAAGTAACCTGATGTGTACATTTCCCATTTAGGACCACACAGGAATGAGATGTATGCATGAACAGCTAAGGGTATTAGGAGAATTACCCATTTTCTTAAACCCTAGAATGGATTTATAAATAACTGCACATGGCCAAAACCATCACTCTCTCGGGATCAAACACAAAATAAAATAAACAAGGAAGAAACACTAGCTTGGGGCTTTGGGGGATTTGCTGTTCAAAAGATTAAGGCAGTAAAAGGAAAAACATTAGGTGAGTATTTATCCTTTGTATGCAATGGCATTAAGTCCTATTGCAGGCAGCCTAGAATATTATGAGACATTTAAATCTCTGAATTGATTTTGTTATGGGTGGTATGGATGTTTGTTTGTGCATTCTTTTTGTTTGTTTGGAGTATTAATCTGTAAGTGGGCTTTGGGTGTTAACATGATTGGAGCATTCTTGTTCTATCTTATCATCATTAAACATGGATATAGATTAAACAGGGGAACATGGGGTTGAATCAGAAAAATATACAAGCAGTTATATCTTTCTGTAATATGAATGAAAGAAAAAAAAACCAAATTGGTCACTTGGGAGTTAGTCAATGATCTGCTTACTTCAGGTGGAAGCAAGTATATGCATGGTGCAACTGCACCCTGAGGCCTTTGTGTGTTGGAAAAATTTAAACAACCTGGGAGTTTCCTTCACAATGCATACATAGTGTTCATTTGACAAGGAGTTAAAGACCATAAAATAAATGGGGACAGGGGTTTAAAAATCTGGGTTATAAATATCCAGATATGGTGTTAAATTAATCAAGTTAAACTTGTTCATTGATTAGTTGCTGGGTGAAAATTTGGAGTATGAAACTTGGGTTTATTTATCTAGATTTGGGGAGAATAAATCAAGAATCATACATATGTTTATCTTTACTGTTTGCTATGTATTTGTTTGAATAGATGAATGTGTTTTTGTATTACCTTGTATGAACCAAAACATGCTAAGTATAAACATCTGTTAAATTAGGAAGGCACTGCAAGATTATGTTTTAAAATTTTGAATATGTATACAAAATTGATAAATGCTCATACCAGTGAAAACTGACCCTTTTGGTTGCCCTTGCAATCATCTGGGTGTCTCAAAAATTCTTTGGGGCAGCTAAATGATTTGCTTGCAGGAAATTGAAGTTGGCTTGATGAGTAGAGAAGGCATTGGCTGCTAGTATAAATAAGAGAGAGACTTGTCTTTTTTTTTAAATTTGCAGATGCATTGTAATGAAATTACTAGGCACATTTTATTTTCTGCAATTGAAGTTACTTTTAGGAAACTTTTTAAGTATTTTGAGTTGAAGATATGTACTTAATCAAAACCTGTTATGAGTGATCATTGATGATGTTTTTGATAACTATTAAATTTATCTTATGAATGTCTGATTTGGAGAAAATAAGGGGTTAGACATGTCATATACATTTGACATGGATACATATATATTTGAACACTGATTTTCATTGCTTATGTTTTGCCTTATGGAAATTAATAAGCTAAGGGGATTGGTATTTAATGAACAATCAAGAATTTAGTAGAATATTCAAGTGAGATGAATTTGTGCATGGCAGGTAAGTGATACTTGCATATGCACGAATTCTGGAAACTTATAAGTAATTGAGTATTCAAGTTTAACCTCTGAGAAAACTTATCAACAATTTTAGACGTCTAAGATCAAATTAGACGTCTGTCATAATAATTTAGACGTCTGAGATTGAATATAGACATCTGTTAATAAAAATTTAGACGTCTGAACTTAGTTCAAAATGTTTTCTACTCTCTGTTTAAAATCTAGACACTCTGAGACGTCTGTCATAATAATTTAGACGTCTGGGATTGTATATAGACGTCTGTTAATAAAAATTTAGACGTATGAACTTAGTTCAAAATGTTTTCTACTCTCTGTTTAAAATCTAGACACTCTGAGACGTCTGTCATAATAATTTAGACGTCTGAGATTGAATATAGACGTCTGTCATAAAAATTTAGACGTCTGAATTGCTGATTTTGCCTAATTTGTCTATTTTCGAGTAAATTTCCAAGATTTATCGATTTTAGCAGATCCAACTTATTGTTATTAATTATTATCAACCTTGATAACTATCATGAGATCAAGTAAATGTTATTTTAGAGTTAAATAGAATTATCTAGGCAAGATATATATATAAGTGTTAGTATTTGTCAAAGTGCACCTATGGCAGTAGAACAAGACTTAGAAAAGAAATAAGTGGCTATGTTAATAGCTTGTATGGTACTTTAATTTCATTTTGATTTAAATTCCCTCTGATAAAAAAATATATATATATAATAATAATAAAGAAACAATTGTATATCATCAAATATACAATTGACTTAGTTTGTTTGTACACTGATATGATTATATTGGTAAAACCAGGGTCTTGGGAAAAATATTTGGAAATTATATAAATATTCAAATATAAAAGAATTGGGGTTTAGTGGTGAAGGCCTCTTGAAAGTTGTATATATAAAAAAAAATATGTGTTATAGAGTGAGGGTCACCACAGTTTTGATATCAGAGCTATGTTTTAAATAACATAGTAAATGTTGTTGTATGCATGTGGATGTTTGAATGCATTGTTTGAATTATTAATGTTGAATGCTTTTGTTTTATGACGGAATAAAAATATATATATATATAAATGTGTACATGTGATACATGCACAGTGTGCACAGAAATAAAAATGAATCAAGAAAAGACACCAAAAACTGATAAGGGTAATTAAACTAACATAAAAATCATATTTATAGCATTATGGTAGGACCAAGGCACCATACAGGTGCAGGATCATCACGAGAGCCACATGTGATGAGCATGGAGGATTTTGTGAGAGCTTTAAGGGATGGAATGGCACCAAGGCAAGACAATCCTCATGAGGAACTCTCCAAACTGCTTAAGACATGTACCACTTTGGGAGGAAAGGATTTTGAAGGTACTGAAGGAGCTATAGGAGTTCAAACTTGGATAAGAACTATGGAGAGGGTCTTCACAGATATGCAAATCAATGACCAAAGGAAGAGACAGATAGCTTCAAGGAAATTGAAGGGGGTTGCACTGGATTGGTGGGAAGTTGTGACAGCAGGAAGACAAGAGGATACTATCACTTGGAATAATTTCAAGGACATGCTTGAGGCCAGATTTGTCCCTGCATCTGCCAAGGCCACACTGCTTGAAGACTTTATCAGATTAAGGCAAGGAAGCATGAGTGTGAATGAATACACTCAGAAGTTTGAAGCATTATCCAAGTATGGACTGGTGTTAATAGGGAATGCAGAAGCAAAGAATGCAAGGTACATTCAAGGCTTGAACCCTAGCCTGTCAAGGGCAATGTTGCCATACAAAGACAAAACCTTTGATCAAGTAATTGATCTAACTCTCTCATTTGAGCAACATGACACTGCAAGGGAGAAATTCAGGAATATGAAGCTCACTAAGAAGAAGGGTGGTCAGAACAAAGTGCAACCTTATGACAAGAGAAATGCAAGTAAAGGAGTTAAGAAAGAGGAAGGAGCAACAGCACTTGAAAACAAGAAATTCACTCATTGTTTTAATTGTGGAAAAGCTGGACATTATAGTAACCAATGCCCTGACCCTAAAGTACCTAGAGGAGGCTGTTATAATTGTGGAAAGATGGGTCATCTCAAGAAGGATTGCCCAGAAACCAATAGAGGAACAGCAAGGGTAGGAGCTTTGGCAGCAAGTAACACTGGGAATGTTGGGCAACTTGAAGGTATAATTTTTATTCATACCCAACCAATATCAGTAATATATGACACTGGTGCCTCACATTCACTAATATCTTTGGAAATTGTAAAGAAGTTAACACTTGCTTGTGTTTCTATTGATCAGCCCTTAATTGTACACAGTCCCATAGGGAGTCATTGCATGTTGGGGATGAAGTGCATGGGTCTGAAATTAATTATAGGGGGTTATGAATTTAATTCAGACTTATATACCTTAAATTATCCTGGTATTGGGATTATTTTGGGGGTAGATTGGTTAATGAGAAATAAAGCAATTTTAAATTTAGAAAACCTTACTATTTCTTTGGAAACAAATGAAGGCAAAAGAATTACCATCTTAAGTGAAATAGCAAAGAATACATGCTTTAATAAAATATGGAGTATTAATGAAGTTCAAAAGGAATTAAAGGTAGAGGAAATCCCAGTAGTAAATGAATATATAGATGTATTTGGAGAAGTAAAGGGAGTTCCTCAAAACAGACCAGTTGAATTTAAAATAAAATTAATTCCTGGAACAAATCCAATCATTAAGAAGCCTTATAGAATGGGTCCAAAAGAATTGGTAGAATTAAAACATCAACTAGAAGAATTAGAAGAGAAAGGATTCATAAGATCAAGTAGTTCCAGTTGGGGTTCCCCAGTGCTTTTTGTTAAGAAGCATGATGGAACAATGAGGTTGTGTGTAGACTACAGGGATTTAAACAAGGTAACTATCAGAAATAAGTACCCACTGCCTAGAATAGATGATCTATTCGATCAATTGCATGGAGCTAAAATATTTTCAAGGCTAGACTTAGCCTCTGGATTTCACCAAATGAAAGTTGCAGAGGAAAGCATTGAGTACACAGCCTTCAATACAAGGTATGGCCTTTATGAATTTCTAGTAATGTCATTTGGCTTGACCAATGCTCCCTCCTGTTTTGTAGACTTGATGAATAGAATTTTTAGAGACTTTTTGGATAAGTTTTTCTTGGTATTTATAGATGACATACTAATTTATTCAAAGACAGAAAATGATCATGCCATGCACCTACATTTAGTATTATCCAGACTTAGAGAACATGAATTAAAAGCCAAGTATTCAAAGTGTGCATTTTGGCAACAAGAAGTAAAGTTCTTAGGACACATAGTGTCACAGCAGGGAGTAAGTGTAGATCCAAGCAAGGTCATTGCAGTTCAAACATGGAGTAGACCCAAAACAGTGACTGAGGTGAGGTCATTCTTAGGTTTGGCAGGGTATTATAGGAGGTTCATCAAGAATTTTTCAAGAATAGCCGCACAAATGACCAAGCTAACCAAGAAGAACCAACCATATGTGTGGACTGAGCAATGTGAACAAGCTTTTGAGAAATTGAAGCAAGCATTGGTGGAAGCTCCTGTCCTACAAATCCCATAAGCAAATGAAGGAATGGTCGTATACACTGATGCTAGTGGATCTGGGTTAGGTGCAGTGCTTATGCAACATGGCAAGGTAGTGGCATATGCATCAAGACAGCTTAAACCCAACGAAACCAAATATGCAACTCATGATCTAGAATTAGCTGCAATAGTGTTTGCACTAAAACTATGGAGGCATTATTTGCTTAGGGCAAAATTTGAATTATTCACAGATCATCAAGCATTGAAATATTTATTTTCTCAAAAAGATTTAAATATGAGGCAAGCAAGGTGGTTGGAGTTTCTAGCTGCATATGATTTAGATATATTGTACACTCCTGGAAAAGCTAATAGAGTAGCAGATGCTTTGAGCAGAAATCATGTTAGATTAGCTAGTTTGATGATTGATGAGTTTAAAAATCTTGCAGTACTTGGGGAGGAAGATATATACAGCAAGGATGCAGTGAATTTTAAAGAACATGGTGATATGGTGGAGTACGGTACGCTGGGGATAATCACAGTGAAGTCTAATCTGGTGAAGAAAGTTGGTATCATGCAAGATCAAGATCAAAGTCTAAAGGAGAAGAAAGAAATGTTATTGAATAACATTGAGTCAGAGAATTTTAAAATAGATTCCCAAGGTTATTTGAGGAAAAATGATAAACTTTGTGTGCCAAACATTGCAGAATTGAAGGAAGAAATCATGAATGAGCATCACAAGACCCGGTACACCATACACCCTGGTGGTACTAAGATGTATCATGATTTAAAAAGAGGCTACTGGTGGCCAGGAATGAAGCAAGCAGTGGCAAGATATGTGGCAAAGTGTTCCACATGCCAACAAATTAAAGCAGATCACCAAAAGCCCTCTGGCATGTTGCAACCTTTGGAGGTACCTCAGTGGAAGTGGGAAAGCATTTCCATGGATTTTGTGGATGGTTTGCCTAGAACTAAGAAAGGCAATGATAGTATATGGGTAATTGTTGATAGACTAACCAAATCAGCTCACTTTGTCCCTGTCAGATCAGATAGGAATGCATCTAAGCTTGCACAATTGTTCATTAAAGAAGTGGTGAGGCTACATGGCATACCCAAGACTATTGTAAGTGATAGAGACACTTTGTTCACCTCAAGATTTTGGGAAAGTTTCCAAGAAGCAATGGGAACACAACTTTGTTTAAGCACTGCCTACCATCCTCAAAGTGATGGGCAAACAGAGATAGTGAATAAAATATTGGAAGATTTACTTAGAGCATGGGTGCTTGATTTTGGGGGTAATTGGGAGGATCATATCCACTTGGCAGAATTCACTTACAACAATAGCTATCAATCAACCATAGGAATGGCTCCCTTTGAAGCCTTGTATGGGAGACCTTGCATGTCTCCTGCCTGTTGGTTGGAAGCAGGAGAGGGTGTAATGTTGGGGCCAGACCATGTTAAAGAAACTTCCAACATGATTGAATTGATTAGGCATAGAATGAAGGCAGCACAATCAAGACAAAAGTCTTATGCAGATAGAAAAAGGAAGCCAATGGAGTTTGAAGTAGGAGAGCATGTTTTTCTGAAGGTATCACCAATGAAGAAAGTGTTCAAGTTTGGAAAATCTGGTAAGTTATCACCAAGATTTGTAGGACCATATGAAATTATGCAGAGAATTGGTGCTATGGCCTACAGACTTAAGTTACCTGAGGAGTTGAGTGGTGTGCATCCTGTATTTCATGTTTCTCAATTGAGAAAATAGGTGCATGATGAAGGAGCAATTCTGGAGTCACCTACTCAAGTTCAAGTCCAGAAGAATATGGTTTATACCAATGAACCAGTAGGGATAGTTGCCAAGGAAGAGAAAAAGTTGAGGAACAAGGTGATCAAACTGGTGAAAATCCAATAGAGCTTGGACACTAATGATTGTACATGGGAGGTTGAAGACAAAATGAGGGCTAAATACCCCAATTTGTTTACTGGTGGAGAGGTATGTTTAAGCAGCCTAAGATAATTTTTCTAAATATATTTATATATTGTTTGTTTCCATAAAATATGAGTATGGGGTTATGGAGTTAAAACAGGCTATTGGTTAGTGTTTTTAATTGGAGAAAATAGGTGAAATTATGGGGACATAATTCCTTTAAGGGGGAGGGTATGTAATGACCCTAAAATAAAATAAAATAAAAATATATACATTTAATATATATATGGGGCATTTTCTGTTTTATATATAAAGGTAAAATAAAATGAAGTTTAATAAAAAGGTTTATAAGTCTTATAATTGTGCCAGAAATAATTAGCATAGTATGTGTGATTTTTAATTTAAGTGTACAAAGGAGATTTTCAGATTCTCTAAACTTATAAAAAGAAATGAATAAAGGATCACATGCATATGGCATGAACAAAATAGAAACATGAAAATAGCATGCAGTGTTTAAAATGTTCAACTCCCAAAATAACCAATTAAAGTAACCTGATTTGTACATTTCCCATTTAGGACCACACAGGAATGAGATGTATGCATGAACAGCTAAGGGTATTAGGAGAATTACCCATTTTCTTAAACCCTAGAATGGATTTATAAATAACTGCACATGGCCAAAACCATCACTCTCTCGGGATCAAACACAAAATAAAATAAACAAGGAAGAAACACTAGCTTGGGGCTTTGGGGGATTTGCTGTTCAAAAGATTAAGGCAGTAAAAGGAAAAACATTAGGTGAGTATTTATCCTTTGTATGCAATGGCATTAAGTCCTATTGCAGGCAGCCTAGAATATTATGAGACATTTAAATCTCTGAATTGATTTTGTTATGGGTGGTATGGATGTTTGTTTGTGCATTCTTTTTGTTTGTTTGGAGTATTAATCTGTAAGTGGGCTTTTGGTGTTAACATGATTGGAGCATTCTTGTTCTATCTTATCATCATTAAACATGGATATAGATTAAACAGGGGAACATGGGGTTGAATCAGAAAAATATACAAGCAGTTATATCTTTTTGTAATATGAATGAAAGAAAAAAAAACCAAATTGGTCACTTGGGAGTTAGTCAATGATCTGCTTACTTCAGGTGGAAGCAAGTATATGCATGGTGCAACTGCACCCTAAGGCCTTTGTGTGTTGGAAAAATTTAAACAACCTGGGAGTTTCCTTCACAATGCATACATAGTGTTCATTTGACAAGGAGTTAAAGACCATAAAATAAATGGGGACAGGGGTTTAAAAATCTGGGTTATAAATATCCAGATATGGTGTTAAATTAATCAAGTTAAACTTGTTCATTGATTAGTTGCTGGGTGAAAATTTGGAGTATGAAACTTGGGTTTATTTATCTAGATTTGGGGAGAATAAATCAAGAATCATACATATGTTTATCTTTACTGTTTGCTGTGTATTTGTTTGAATAGATGAATGTGTTTTTGTATTACCTTGTATGAACCAAAACATGCTAAGTATAAACATCTGTTAAATTAGGAAGGCACTGCAAGATTATGTTTTAAAATTATGAATATGTATACAAAATTGATAAATGCTCATACCAGTGAAAACTGACCCTTTTGGTTGCCCTTGCAATCATCTGGGTGTCTCAAAAATTCTTTGGGGCAGCTAAATGATTTGCTTGCAGGAAATTGAAGTTGGCTTGATGAGTAGAGAAGGCATTGGCTGCTAGTATAAATAAGAGAGAGACTTGTTTTTTTTTTAAATTTGCAGATGCATTGTAATGAAATTACTAGGCACATTTTATTTTCTGCAATTGAAGTTACTTTTAGGAAACTTTTTAAGTATTTTGAGTTGAAGATATGTACTTAATCAAAACCTGTTATGAGTGATCATTGATGATGTTTTTGATAACTATTAAATTTATCTTATGAATGTCTGATTTGGAGAAAATAAGGGGTTAGACATGTCATATACATTTGACATGGATACATATATATTTGAACACTGATTTTCATTGCTTATGTTTTGCCTTATGGAAATTAATAAGCTAAGGGGATTGGTATTTAATGAACAATCAAGAATTTAGTAGAATATTCAAGTGAGATGAATTTGTGCATGGTAGGTAAGTGATACTTGCATATGCACGAATTCTGGAAATTTATAAGTAATTGAGTATTCAAGTTTAACCTCTGAGAAAACTTATCAACAATTTTAGACGTCTAAGATCAAATTAGACGTCTGTCATAATAATTTAGACGTCTGAGATTGAATATAGACGTCTGTTAATAAAAATTTAGACGTCTGAACTTAGTTCAAAATGTTTTCTACTCTCTGTTTAAAATCTAGACACTCTGAGACGTCTGTCATAATAATTTAGACGTCTGGGATTGTATATAGACGTCTGTTAATAAAAATTTAGACGTCTGAACTTAGTTCAAAATGTTTTCTACTCTCTGTTTAAAATCTAGACACTCTGAGACGTCTGTCATAATAATTTAGACGTCTGAGATTGAATATAGACGTCTGTCATAAAAATTTAGACGTCTGAATTGCTGATTTTGCCTAATTTGTCTATTTTCGAGTAAATTTCCAAGATTTATCGATTTTAGCAGATCCAACTTATTGTTATTAATTATTATCAACCTTGATAACTATCATGAGATCAAGTAAATGTTATTTTAGAGTTAAATAGAATTATCCAGGCAAGATATATATATAAGTGTTAGTATTTGTCAAAGTGCACCTATGGCAGTAGAACAAGACTTAGAAAAGAAATAAGTGGCTATGTCAATAGCTTGTATGGTACTTTAATTTCATTTTGATTTAAATTCCCTCTGATAAAAAAAATATATATATAATAATAATAAAGAAACAATTGTATATCATCAAATATACAATTGACTTAGTTTGTTTGTACACTGATATGATTATATTGGTAAAACCAGGGTCTTGGGAAAAATATTTGGAAATTATATAAATATTCAAATATAAAAGAATTGGGGTTTAGTGGTGAAGGCCTCTTGAAAGTTGTATATAAAAAAAAATATGTGTTATAGAGTGAGGGTCACCACACATCAACTCAATTATATTCACAAAATAGGTAGAATGCACTTGACTATTAAGAAAACAAGTTATTTCAATTTCAAACCAGCTGTAATAATCATAAATGTTTACCCAGCAAAACTCAAAATATGAAAATACTTATAAAAAGAAAGTTGTTCTACTAAGTCTAAGCTTTCCAGCGATATAAAGATTATAAAAATTGGATTCACTGTTTGAAAGTTATGCTAAATTTACTTTCAGCTTAAATCTTAGAAAATCTCTTATAGGACAGAAATGACCATCTACTTTCAAACCCATTTTAGACTATGAAAAATGCAATATTTTCTAAAGTAGTAAAAAGAAAATTTACAGCTTTCTAAAGGCTCTTCCATTTGAAAAAAGTTTGAACTCATTCGGAGTTATAAATCTCAAGTTATTGTTGTTTTAGCGCAACACTTTTTCAAACCAAATTTCATCTTTCAAATCAATTTAAATTTTGAAATTTTTCCAAAACCATTTTTAATTTCAAACCACATTTCGAACAAGCTTTTTACTAAATCATTTATTAAATGATCTTCTTTTTCCCCAGAAAGTTAAGACATAAAAATTACGACCTATTCTATGTAATCATCATAAAAAGAAATAATTCATTAGTTGGAAATATTTTCATTTTTTTTTCTTCTCCAAAAATCTAATTTTTAAGGCAATTAACTAAGAAAACTCATTTTGAAATAGATTACTAATCTCTTCCATTATCAAGAAATGATTGTGATTATCCATCAAAATAAATTATGGGGATAAATATATATATAAAGTTTAAAACTATTCTCACAATTTAAAATGATTATACTACATGAATTGTTCATATATCAAAACAATTCAACTTCACATTTCCACTTTGTCACAAAATTAAATTTCCATTTAATTATCAACATAAAACTAATTAAAATTAATTAAAACTTTTTTCTAAGGAATTTTACAAATTCATATCAACAAATTTTTTTAACATAACCAAAATTTGAAACAAAAATTTGCTCCCAATCCCATGATTAAAGTTTAAAATAAGCATATTCAATTTCGAAAAAAATTCAAATAATGTAAGGGTATTGCCTCGCCATTGTTTTATAGCTAATGAACCCTTTGATTGGCTGCAGAGTTGACCTAGTGATCAAAACTGCCTCGCCACTCATTTAACACTCACTATGGTTCAATGGCTGCATTTCACATTCAAAATAAAATTTAATTCTCAAACCATACTAATTTATTCCAAACTTTACTTATAAAAACTCAATTTATCGTGTCTGACTATCTCATCACAGCGTTTAGGAAATTCCTATCGATAACGTGGATCAGGCGTATCGACCAGAATCCTTAAAGCACTCGATGGACAACCCAACACAAAAAATCATTTTCTATAAAAAGAAATGCCTCGTAAATAATTCACAAAACATTATTTGTTTATCTCAATAAACAAAATCCAACTATTTTTAAAAACATATCTTCTATTTGAAAGATTTTCAATATCAAATTGTTGCTTATACTCAAAATCAAAGAACACCAAGAGATCTCACTGAGATATTTCCAGAATACTTGATTTACAGGATTGACAGAATAAACTGGAGTGTCTGTCAATCCGAACGATATAACGAGCCACTCACAAGAACCATCCGAGTGTGGAACGTGATAAGAGTAATGCTATCCTCCGCAACTCATAGCTGATAAAAATTGGTGTAAGGTCAAGCCGAGGAAAGACTCTAGCACCACTTAAAAGATCGAATAAGAGATCAAAAAGATATAAGGGTGGTATCTTCTCGAATGAGAAGAAGTAACACTAACGACATAACATTACTTCGAGTGAAGTAATATCACAAAGCATACCAATAGTTGAGTATCCAATGAGGATATCTCGACAGAGACAAGAACAAGAATATCAATTAAATTCAATTAATCGCCTCATTTTCTTAGTGGAAATCCTCGTGGGAGGATAACCGAAAGGCTGAAAACTAGGGATGAGGTCAATACAATACTCAATTGCCCAATTGGTCGACAAACCTAAAACGGACTTACAGAAATCAACAAAGCCTCAACGATGGGAATTCGAGATACATCATCATCTCGAAACCCATAAGCGAATAAAGATACTTCGGAATCATCATCAACATTCCGAAGAACAAAAGGGAACAAATCAGCTGAGTTAGGATGCCTAAAATATAGGATCCTTTCAGAACATTACCCAAGGTGATGACTAATGTGCAAATTTGCACAGAAAGAAAAATTACAAAGAACAACCTTAATATTGTCACACAACATGCCAAGTATTGTAGATCCTCTCAATAGCATTCACAATCCTCAAAGAAGCAACAAGATAAGAAACATCCAATAGTATCAACAAGCACCTTCGATACGAACATATCGAAGAGAACTAGAAAAAAACGATTACAATAAGAATTAACCATAGGATAAGATATCATTAATTCAATTATGGGATACTACGGAATAAAATATATTCCTAGACATATTCCAAACTTATATCTACCCCAAAGGACATGAAATGGTCAAGGACACGATGATTAGAGAATTTCTAACACTTGTATTATACTTCGATGTATCTTAATATATGTCTCTGTTATGCGTTTATCATATTTTGTTCTGAATTCAGTTCTGATACCAAGCTGTGATGCCCTACCCTGAGACCCACATTAACAAAGAGTATTACTGGGTAATACTGTCTGCTAATGCGGAGAATATAGCTGGTTAGGAGCGACTATCTATAGCTTTGTCTTGAACATCTATTAAATACATCGATTAATGCTCTAATATTTTTCTCTATCTCAAGTGGATCAACATATCTAATAAATGCTTAATACAAAACTATAAGTGGCTAACAGATCTATTAGAACAAAATACAACCACTAAAATGTACATCACATCACTGAACAACAAACAACAGATATATACATATATAGAGATACATCCCCAGTACAATACAAAATGATACATCATAAGTGGTTCGAAGACCACACTATATACAACGAGTCAAAATAATATACATATCAAAGTCAATCAAAAAGACTACAACAACAAACAGTGATAAACAGATATCCAAGCAGAAGCATCTAAGCAAAGCTAAGTCCAAAAGCAGGTATCTAGCCTGAAACAACTCAACTTGACCCGAGTATAAAATACACGGGTCAGTCTAGCTAAAATAATCTGTTTAGTAAGATAAGTGATAATATGAAGCATAAGGTAAAGGGTGATCATTCTTCTCAAATGAGAAGAAATAATAGCATAAGTAAGTACATGTCATTACTTAAAGTGAAGTAGTATCACTAGCATGTATAATCTCGAAAGAGATAACTCAACATTAAAACAACAAAGCATAAACATGCCTCATATCATCGGCATAACCCAAAACAACTATAATGGTTTAGAGAAACCATAACTCCTAAATAGGAGAAATCTCAAAATTCAAACTCGCCAAAATGGCAAACCCAAATATATTCTCATAATAGAGAAGTCTCAAACATAAAATACGCCAAAAATGGCAATCTCATATATCTCCAAAAAGGAGAGTATAAATCTCAAATAAACGCCAAGGGTTGGCAAACTCAAAATCTCAAATATAGAACTCGATAAGGAGTTCAAGTTTCCAAAGATGTAATCGCCGTATATAATGTCTCGAACGGATCAAATGGCCAAGTATGTAAAAAGACGAAACACTTGAAAAATCACAAAGAAATCAATGAAAACATCTCAAAGATAGAGCACGTGCTTATGGCCGAAGCCCGCCAAGTACCGTTCTCTCAAAATAAGGCGCCACGTCCCAAATGGACAAACGTCCCGAAGGACAACATCCCGAAGGACAAATACGTCTTGAAGACAAACGTCCCGAAGGACAAATACGTCACAATAACAAACATCCCGAAGGACAAATGACCCGAAGGTCCATACCTGGCAAATACGTCTTTTAGACAAATGTGTCACAAACTCTCAGATAGGAACCCAAAAAGTGTTAACTTGCATCCCATACCATACATTCGCACTTAACGGTTTACTAACAGCTAGCCAATGCCACACCAGAAAGCAGTAAAAATATTCGCCTCATCTCATTGGAAAATATGACCCGAAGGTCAAAACGATCAAATGAACAAGTCAGGAATTAACCGATTAGATAAACGCACGTGTCCCATACCAAGTGTTTTACTAAACCATTTAATTCTCCTTCCCTCGCTCGAATAGTGCAAAAACGTGTATATTATATATAAAATAATTTATTAGAGAAAACAAGCTTTTAAAACAATTTTTCGAAATCATTTTTGAAAACAAACTTTGAAAATTCCCTTATTATAGAGAATATATTGATTTTATAGCTTGAAAATAATTTTAAAATATTATATAATAATTATTTTAAAAGCCAATTTATTTTAAAAATTATTTCAAAATTATTTAGAAAAACCCGTGCTCGAAATTAAAGAAAAATCATCGAAAAACACCAAAGCCAACATTCGAAAACGTCTCAAAAATCGATTCGTTTTGAATCACAAATTCACCAAAATTCTGGCTCGCCTTTTGATAGGCTACATGGCCTTCAAAACAATTGAGAAATATCATAAAAACAAGTTGTAGAAGTCGGAAAACGAATTAGAAAACAATGCAGAACACAAAAATGCACAGGCCAAAAACAATACCCAGGTCTGAAATCTTCTCTGGGTTCAACTTTCAGACATGATTCGAATGGCTTAGTGACCTCAGAATTGTTTGAAATTCGATACACACAAATTAGAACAATTCATTTATGAATTGAAAAAAGATTCACTGAATTCCTACATGAAATGTTAAAGATGTGAAATTTCAAACATGGACTCACGCCATGTTGAATTCTGCCCAGGTTTGAAAACCCTCTCGAGTTCAACTTATAGGCATGAAACAGGTTACCAAACGGTACCTGATTTAACTAAAAATTGGTAAGAACATAGAAAAAAACTTTAACTTTCGAATAAAAAAAGAATTAATGAATTCCGATAGGAAATGAAAAAGATACGCTGTCTAAAACATGGGCTTAGGCCATGTTTGCAGCAGCTCAGAAAATAGAAATATGTACAGGCCTGAAAACAATCTCAGGTGCAACTTTCAGGCATGAAACAGAGAATCAATGTACCTTAGATTTAACTAAAAATTGGTATACACATAGTACAAAACTTAAACTTTCAAATAAAAAAAGAATCGATGAATTCTGACAAAAAATGAAAAAGATACGCTGTCTCAAACATGGACTCAGACCATCTTTGCAGCAGCTCAAAAAATGGAAATATGTACAGACCTGAAAACCATATCGGGTTCAACTTTCAGGCATGAAACAGAGGAACAAACGACCTCAGATTAAACTAAAAATTGGTATGCACATAGTAGAAAACTTCAACTTTCGAATAAAAAAAGTATCAGCGAATTTCTACGTAGGAATTAGAAGATAAGGTCATGTAAAGTAGCATCCAAATACAGTTTATCACAGAAAAGAAACAACTACCGAAAATGATAAACAGAAGCTAAATTTGCATAGATTTTTGGCATTTGAAGCTTTACTTCAGCTAGAATTTTCGAGCTATTAACTCACCTTGCAATTGAAGAGCAGAACTTGGATTTGCGGCTGAAAGATGGAAGCTTGGTGCTAGATTTTGCTTCAAAAACCTGTAAACTCCTAAAGCAGGAACATGCAAGAAAAAAATACCAGTTAACAGACACCCAATTTCTCAAAACTAGATTTTGATGAAATGCTTTAGTTTTGGAATAGATTATCTACAGAATTATATTTAATTTGATATAAACAGCAAATTTTATTTGAAGAAATTGAAGATTGGCCTTAGATTTAAAAATCGGAGAAAGCTTCTTTCTTTCGTCAGTTTTGGTTTATTGTAAATGATAAATGAGCATACAGGTTTGAGAAGAGAAGATTTTTCTCTCTTTTGGTTTAAGTTTTGTAAGTGGGCTTGGACCCAAAACCAATAATTAGCCTAAGTAGATTAGTTTTTCACTTAAAAACAAATATACATATGTAATTAAATCAAAACAATATGTTTTAACAAAATTTCTTCACACTAAAATTATACAAACACATTTCTAAGTTAAATAAAATATTTTACTACTAATAAAAAGATAATTTTGTTATAAGAATATTTTTATTATTAATAACCATTATTTTTAATTAAATAACCAATTTAACACAAATATTTACATATAACACTATTTTTAACTCCAAAAATTACACAAAATAATTTTCTTGTATAATAAAATATAACAAACCATTTTCCATCAATTTTATAGCCAAAAATTATTTTTAAACCTAATTTCTTCTTTTTATTTATAATACACACATATAAAATCAAATACTTCTTTTAAAAATCAATAAAAGAAACATTTGGCAATAATTACAAGAATTATTGCATTTACTCAAATAAAATTCATATTTCACTCATATTTCTCACAAACACCCAAGATAAAGTTTTAAAACTTTATTTTCTCATTTTATTTCTAAAATCCATTGTTTATTCCAAATAAACAATTTAAATCTCTAATTTATTTTTAATTCACAATATTAAATTATAACCACCATTATAATTTAATATTTACAGGTAATCAGCAAAACCAGGGTTGTTACATTATATTTCTGGAAAAAAGTATGAAATGGAGTTGAAATAGTTAATTAAAATAGATTTGAAAAATAAATGAAATTGATAAAGAAATATAATTTTATAAATAAGATTATATTCGATTCGTAAACCAATAAAACCCAATGAGTTTATAAATTTATAAACGATGTTTATAAATAAGGGAAATGAGATCAGTTGATAAATTAGGAATAAAATTTCACAGTATGAACTTATATCGAGATATGAAAATAGTTTTTGGGTAAAATGGTGAATTCTATGTTGAAAAGTGAGAATGGCTAGGGAATTGTTATGAAATCGATGTGTTGTGAATCTAGAGGAATTTATAAATTTAAATTGGTTATTGGGATTTTAAAAATATAATTTTATTAAGAAGTTAAGTTTTGTTTTAAAAGGAAAATTTTATTTATTAAACTATGTAATTTAAAACAAGTTAGTATTGAAATACTTTGAAAGTGAATTTTTCAAAAATCTAATATTAATTGAAATTAAATTCTAATTTTTATAATAAGCTTTATAAATCGATTGGTTTTATTTAAAAAAGAATTGGAAAAGAGTTATCGATGTTTATTTAAAGTTTTGGATATTTTAAATAACTACATAACCGTCTTTTAAAAATAAAATGTTAGTATTTAAAAATACTTATTATATATATAGAGTTTTGGAAGTAATTGGAATTTAATTATGATTTCTCTTGAGATTGTAAACGGAGTTTATTAGCGGATATGATTTTGATAAGAGGAATCTTGTAAGGAATTTTGGGAGAAAATAAAATTTCCAAATATTCGAAATATGGGAACTTCAGAAATGAATTAGAATCCATAGGAAGTAAGTTAGAGATGGGTAGTTGGAATTATAGACAAGTATGATTGATTTTGGAAATTTTAAAGGGAATTAATAAATGAATTCCAAAAACTTATAGAATCTTTTTTTAAATGAGTTAACGAGTTTACAAATAAAATGTAAATGATTTTGAGAAATAGGAAATAAATGGAATATTTCCTAAGTGTTGAAAATAAAATGATTTGGAAAGAAAAATACACTTATGAAATTTTCCTAAGTATGGAACTAGGAGGATAGAAATATTTTAACTATGAGATCTTCGTTATAGAAATATGTTTAAAGTGTTGAATATTAAATGGAATTGGGTAATATTCTTAAGTATTGATATGGTTTGAAAATATTCCATTAAGAATATAAAGATTTGAAATTATTTCAAATGTTGGAATACTGGAAGAGATTTAAATATATATCCTTATAAGATATTTTGAAATAAATGTTTGAAAGATCTATAATAAGGCATGGTGACTGCTTATGGATGTTATTTGATAGTAAAATAACCGACTATCAAATTTGGCCAAATTCATTAATCGTTTTGAAGAGACCGGGATCAGATTTAATTATCTGAAAACAACTTCGATCTGATTTGCGCGTTACGAATTGTGATATCTCGAAGAAAATGGAGATGGTGATTTGAAAGGAAATTAGGTTTGTTCAGACCCAGAAAAAATTGTATGGATGAATGCTATCATTGCATCGTTGCCTAGAAGGTAGTGTTAGCATTCCAAGTATGAATGATATTCTAAAGGTAAACGTAGCCTCAAGCATCATCAACCGGGAATGACTAAAACATGGGTGATGCAGCAGGGCTAAGTGGGTCGCACCCAATTAGGGTATGTTATCACTTTTATAGATGCCCTCAGATATATATATATATATATAAATTATGGATATGGTTATGCATGGAAAAGAGAGCACTCGATTAGGGTGGGAACACCCGGGGTGATAACATATTCGGTACTATCCAGTAAGGGGTAGGCCGGTCCTATGTTGGCAGGGATCATTAGGTACAATCTCAGTACATTTTTCTAGAGATGTACTATGATGGGCGGTACCCCAGTAGCCCAGTCATTGTATGGAATCCAATATCCACTACGAGCCTGTATGGTTTTGATTGTGCCCAACTATGCTGAAACGTGAGATGCAAGCATTTCAGCTATTTTCTAATTTATTTTCTATAGAGACTATAATAATATCAAATGATTTTGATATAAAATGTTTGGTTATCGTAAGGTAAAAACCCGTCGTGTTTATGTGTGACGTGGTCTTACGAGATACCCTTGTTTTTCAAAAGATTTTGATAATAGCAACAATTCAAATTGAGTGTGGTTTCTCACGTTGGTTTTATAGACTGACTCGGATATTATTTTTTTATAATGGTTGAGTCAGCCCGAGTATTATAGATTCAGGTTACGATGCTATGAAGCTCAGGAGACGAGCTGGAGGAGTTACCGGCGTATTACTCTTACTTTATTATATTCTGCTGTGTGTGTATGCTGTATATTCAGCACTTGTGAGGACAAGTTATTATAACTGTCTTGTTTATTTGTTGATTGTTGTACTCCGATGATTGTATATATATTAACAGCTACATATTCTTTTGTATAAAAATATGTTATTATATATTATATTTTGTTCCGTTGCGATTATAAAATTCTGTGTTGTTTCTATTTCTTCTTCTATCCTCTTCTTTCTCTTAGTTATTCGTCTCTTCGTACAATTTGCGTTGGACAAGTGTGATTTAATGTCCACTCAAAGGGTACAGAACGGCGAGTTGCTACATTTGGTATCAGAGCTGAAGGTTAAGCGAGAACCTTGGCTTTGGTGGGGATTACTCATTAGAGATAGGGTCAGTAGTACCCTAGAATGAGTTTGAGTGCATTAATAGATATGAGCTCGTGTTTGTTAGTGATCGATGGGTGGTCGCAAGTATGACGATAGGGTTGATGCTGGGGGTGATCGATGGGTGGCTATGATTGGTGGTGATGTTTTAGTGAATGCATTTGGGTTTGGAGTGGCATTCGACATGGGTGGGTGCGTGGAAGCTGGAGGTGGGGGCTCGATTGGAGATCAATGGCGAGGTTAGAGAAAGTCGCGATGATGTGCAGGGGCATGTTCTAAGTGGTGAGGAATTAATTTCCCTAATTATGGTAATTAATCATGTGATTAAGTATTTAATTTAATTTATTCAAATTCGTTAACTTATAAATATCATAATTTATTCATATGAGGTCCAAAAAAATCATAAAATCAGTCATGTTGGAATTAGTTGGAATTTTTCGGGGTCGGCAGGAATTTTAAATTTAATCGAACGTTGTTCGATTTAATTTAAAATTGGAATGGATTGCAAATAAAAGTAAAGGTGAGTAAATCTTACTCATTTGGATTACTGCTTTAATTTTAAATTATTAAAATTAATTTTTGGTTGATTGGATGAAATTGATAATTTTTATCAGTTGGATGTTATATTATATATATTAGTATATATGTTAGTAGTTGGATATATTTTCCCGCCTATTGGAGCGGACGAGACCGTATGCACCCCGCATAATAGCAGATGACCATATATTACCGCGATATCCCTCCATGAAGCGGGATTGGTATTTTATGTTATATAACCTTTGTGGATGCAGGAAAACAAGTTGGAGGGATCCAACGGAATTCCTCAAAATATATTGATTGTTTTTCATATATAGTGGTATGTGATACGATTAAATAATCTGTTATGGATTGTTGTGTGATTTGATTATTGGATACTACAGCAGCACTGTCCTAAATTTTGGTAATTTAAATATCATAAATATTATTTTTGAATTTGGAGGAATTAAGAGATTTTGGATATAAAAATATTTATATCCGAACTTGGATTATTTTTAAAGAAATTGACTTGGTTAAAATGAGGATTTGGTTGTGGGGTTATGCTTAACTAGTCGTAAAATGTGAAACAGAGATTTTAAATAATTTATATAAAGGATATTTCTTACAATGGATTTTTAAATGATATTTTTGAAAAAAAATATGAAACGGAGTTGAAATAGTTAATTAAAATAGATTTGAAAAATAAATGAAATTTATAAAGAAATGGATTTATAAACTGGAATTTTATAAATAAGATTATATTCGTAAACAAGTAAAACCCAAATGAGTTTATAAATTTATAAACAATGTTTATAAATAAGGGAATGAGATCAGTTGATAAATTGGTAATATAATTTCATAGTATGAATTTAAAACTAGTTAGTATTGAAATACTTCGAATGTGAATTTTTCAAATATCTAATATTAATTGAAATTAAATTCTAATTTTTATAATAAGCTTTGTAAATTGATTGGTTTTATTTAAAAATGAATTGGAAATGAGTTATCGATGTTTATTTAAAGTTTTGGATATTTTAAATAACTACTTAACCGTGTTTTCAAAATAAAATATTATTATTTAAAAATACTTATTATATATATATTGAGTTTTGGAAATATTTGGAATTTAATAATAATTTCTCTTGAGATTTTAAATGGAGTATATTAATGGATATGATTTTCATAAGAGGAATCTTGTAAGGAATTTTGGGAGAAAATGGAATTTCCAAATATTTGAAATATGGGAACTTCGGAAATGAATTAGAATTCAAAGGAAGGAAGTTAGAGATGGGTAGTTGGAATTATATACAAGTGTGATTGATATTGGAAAATTTAAAGGGAATTAATAAATGAATTTTGGAAACTTATAGAATTCGTTTTTAAACGAGTTAAGGAGTTTACAAATAAATTGTAAATGATTTTGAGAAATAGGAAATAAATGGAATATATCCTAAGTGTTGAAAATAAAATGATTTGGAAAGAAAAGTATACTTATGAAATTTTCCTAAGTATGGAACTGGGAGGACTGAAATATTTTAACTACGAGATCTTCGTTATAGAAATATTTTTAAAGTGTTGAATATTAAATGGAATTGGGTAATATTCTAAGTATTGATATGGGTGGAAAATATTCCGTTAAGAATATAAAGATTTGAAATTGTTTCAAATGTTGGAATACTAGAAGAGATTTAAATATATATCCTTATAAGATATTTTGAAATAAATGTTTGAAAGATCTATAATAAGGCCTGGTGACTACTTATGGAAGTTATTTTATAGTTAAATAACCGACTATCAAATTTGGCCGAATTCGTTAATCGTTTCGAAGAGACCGGGATCGGATTTAATTATCCGAAAACAACTTCGATCCGATTTGTGCGTTACGAATTATGCTATCTCAAAGAAAATTGAGATGGTGATTTGGAAGGAGATTCGGTTTGTTCAGACCCAGAACAACTTGTATAGATGAATGCTATCATTGCATCGTTGCCTAGAAGGCAGTGTTAGCATTCCAAGTATGAATGCTATTCTAAAGGTAAACGTAGCCTCAAGCATTATTAACTAGGAATGACTAAAACTGGAGAGATGCTGCAGGGCTAAGTGGGTCGCACCCAATTAGGGTATGTTATCACTTTTCTAGATACCCTCAGATATATATATTATAAATTATGGATATGGTTGTGTATGGAAAAGTGAATGCTTGATTATGGTGGGAACACCCGGGGTGATAACATATTCGGTACTATCCAGTAAGGGGTAGGCCAGTCTTGTGTTGGTGGGATCGTTAGGTACGATCTCGGTACATCTTTCTGGAGATGTACTATGACAGGTGGTACCCCAATAGCCCAGTCATTGTATGGAATCCAATATCTACTACGAGCCTGTACGGTTTTGATTGTGCCCAACTATGCTGAAATGTGAGATGCAAGCATTTCAGCTATTTTCTAATTTATTTTCTATAGACACTATTATAATATCAGATGATTCTGATATAAAATGTTTGGTTATCGTAAGGTAAAAACCCTTCGTGTTTACGTGTGACGTGGTCTTACGAGATACCCTTGTTTTTCAAAAGATTTTGATAATAGGAACAATTCAAATTGAGTGTGTTTTCTCATGCTGGTTTTCCAGACTGACTCGGGTATTATTTTATTATAATGCTCGGGTCAGACCGAGTATTATAAATTCAGGTTAGGATGCTATGGAGCTCAGGAGACGATCTGGAAGAGTAACAGGCGTATTAGTCGTACTTTATTATGTTCTGTTGTGTGTGTATGTTGTATATTCAGCACTTTTGGGGACAAGTTATTATAACTGTCCAATTTATTTGTTGATTGTTGTACTTTGATGATTGTATATATATTAACAGCTACAGATTCTTTTGTATAAAAATCTGTTATTATATATTATATTTTGTTCCGCTGCGATTGTAAAATTCTATATTATTTCTGTTTCTTCTTCTATCCTCTTCTTTCTCTTAGTTATTCGTCTCTTCGTACAATTTGTGTTGGACAAGTGTGATTTAATTTCCGCTCAAAGGGTACAGAATGATAGTTCGCTACACCAAAGGTCGCAAACTCTTGATTTCTTAGCACAAACCAGATCATCCATAAAAAACAACAATAAAATCATTATCATGGACATGTAATTCAATTTAGAGATAGTAATTTTGAGGGTTAACTCACCGAAACATCGCTATAGAAATCGAAACCACTTCAAAATCCTCGATAACCTCACTGAACACTGCTATGCCCATCCACCTCGACCTCCTTTACGGCGTTGCTCCACCACACGACGATTTTACGTGCATGCCAGGACGTGGCCACCAAAGCTCGGTCGTCTACACCCTCGTCGCATCGTTGCTTAGGCCCTTGAGTCAATGATTTGAGGATTAGGGATTTAATTTAGTTTGAGTGGGAGCAAAAAAAAATGAATACGTTGATTTACCAGAAAATAAAGAGTGATGTATAAGGTTAAGGAATAAGAGCGTTTAGTGGGTTTGAGTATTAGTGAGGCCTAAAAAATTAAAAGAAAAGAATTCTCCTCTTAACTTAAACAGTTTATTTAATTAGCCTAATTGATTAAATCAATTAAACTAAGTTTGATTATCTATGAATAAGTTAATTTAAATTTCCACAAGCAAATTTGTTTCAAAATTTTAAACATCCAATAATTGATTTAAATGATGATTCGACTAAATTGAATTCCATAACTTAAACCAATATTTATACTAGTTTAATTTCACAATTAAATTACAAAAATTAGAGATTTGAATTAATCAATACTAATTAATAGTAATTAATTAGGTCATTAACAACAGGTTTCTTACACTTGTCCTTACAATTTCTGATAAATACAACAAGAACAAATAGTGGAAGATAAAGGAAATACGGGAGTACGTCTTGGAGGCATGTAGCTCGTCTCCTACAACACTAAGTGTCTAGCTAAATTTGGAAAATATGCTTGGGCTGACCTGAGCATTATAAGAAATGTAATGTCCAGATCAATTTGGTAAAACCAGCGTGAGAAACACAATCAAATGGATTCTTAATGTTTTATAAAACCATTCAAAATAAAGGTATCTCGTAAGATCACGTTGCACATAAACACGGATGGATTTTTACCTTACAACAACCAAACATTTCTATTAGAAAATCCATTGATATTATAATAATGTCTAGAGGGGAAAATAAGCATATAAAATAGCTGAAATGCTTGCATCTCACATTTTAACATAGTTAAGCACAACTAAGTCCATAAAGGCACGTATTGGAGATTGAATTTCCATCGATGACAAGGCTACTAGGGTACCGCCTACCATAGTATACCATTAGAAAAATGTACCGAGGGCCTCACATGGACCCCTGGAAATTAGAGCTGGCCTGCCCCTCGAACGTGAAAAGCCGGATTACATCATTCCCTGGGGCCAAAGCTCCAAAAACAATATGCAGCAACCATGGTCCCACTTCCGTATGCATACCAAATTCGTAAATACCGATTCTAGATCGAGGAATGACTGCTTCTAATGGTAACAAATCACCTAGCTCTAAAGCATGTTCCCTGTTTTAGTCATTTCCAGGTTGTGAGGCTTGTGAGGTCATGATTACCTTTTTTCTCTCTTAACCATTCCCACTTGGAATGCTAACAGTGCTCTCTAGACACAATGCAATGCTAGAATTCGTCCATACAAGTTATTCAGGATATGAACAACCGAAGGCGCTACTTCTACTGCATCTATTTTGGAATTACCCTTAGGATTAGTAGTAAGTAGCCCTTGCACTTCAAAGAACTCCATCTTTGATTCCATCATCTTCAAGATGTCTTCAATACGACGCTTGAGTTGGTTTGAAGTGGTTTTCAGATAATTCATACTTATCTGATCCCGGCCTATTCAAACCAACATTCAATAGTTTCCAGTAAACTTAACCTAGGTTTTTTTCAGAAATAATCAAACAATACATAAGAACGGAGATCACCTCCTGACCGTTTAAGTGGACGAATTTCCTTATCAATTATCCAAGGGGAACAAAATGAGATTTATAGGCATAGTACAACATCATCGAAGAAGACTGTGCTATATAACTCTCGTGTTTCTCCTAGATATTTAAAGTTGGATTTTATCCAATATTTGATAGTTGGTTATTTGACTATCAAATAACAAGCAATCAATCATAGAGTTATCTATGTGGATTCCACTAAGCCTCTAGAAATAAATCTTTCAATTACTAAAATCTCTTTTCAAATACTTTATTCAAAATACCTTCACAAAAGATATATTCCCAAATCCTTTATACTCTTTTCAATACTTGGAAAACATTTATATACATATCTCGCCCACATAAGTATATTTCAAACCATTATATTTTCAGTACTTAGAAAATATCCATATATTTATCTCAACAGTATAAGTATATTAAAAAAACTTGAGGTAGATTCCCTCTTTTCTAAAATCATATTATTAATGGGCCTAAACAATATGAATTAAAATATTTCTTACTATAAACCAAACCAGTATACTACAGTGTTAAGTATGGAAAGAATGTTTCCATACCAACATAATTGAGAAGAATTAATTACCAAAATCAAATCTCATTTCTTTTATAAAATTCTCTTTTGATAAGCCCATTTCATACTTCAAATCCTTTTATAAATCTCCAAATTAGTTTATAAAACGTTTTTAGAAATCTCTTAAAATGATTTATTAACTCCTTATAAAACTCCTTTACAAAATATCGTTTACAATCTCCTTTACAAAATATCATTTGTAAAACTCCTTAAATAAATCCTTTTATTAAGTACAATTCCCTTTTGTAAAACAGTTATAAACAACTTTATTCAATTAATTAATTACTTTTAAGCATTATAAATGAATAATTAATTTATTTTAAACAACACTAATAAGATAAGTAATTAACTTTAAACACATCATTATGCAATTAATTAATTAACTTTAAACAAAACTAAACCAATTAAATAACTTAGTTTAATACATTATTTATAAAACTTAACCTCAAATTGTTATATAATTTAAGTCATTTTAAATCCATAACTTTACAAATTTGAAAAGAGGCTTACTACAATGGTATTAAATCATGTTACCATTTAATTTAATTTGACTTTTAAATTCACATGACCATTATTTACATAAGCAACATATATGTAAATTAAATCCATAATTAACCATCAATGGTTACACATCATTGTTCCCAATATTAATTAACTGGCATATGAATAAATGTCTAAATTAATATAATAGCAGAACGGAGATTTATTTTGCTGAAAAGATGTCATTAATAACCTATTCAATTTAAATTATATCGGAATGGGGATTTATTCTGCTAAATAGATGCCATCAATAATCTATTCAATTTTAATTACACAAGAACGGGAATTTATTCTATTAAATAGATGTCATCAATAATCTATTTAATTTTGGTTTGGATACTTAATGGCACATACAAAGAGAATCCCTTGTATTTAAACTATTTTTTGTAAAACAAATCTGCTTTTTAAACAAATCGATCCTTGGAAATAAAGTAATTAAAAATAAAACCCTTATTCAATAATGATTAAATAAATAATTTAAACTTAATTAAATTTTAATTAAATCTTAACTTAATTAATAATTAATAAATACTTAACCCTCCTTGATTAATAATTAATTAATAATTAACCCTTAATTAATTCATAATTGATTAAATAATTAAACCTTATCTAAATAATAATTAATACTTAATTAACTATTTACATAGTTAATATTTAATTAAAACTCTCTTAATTAATTAATTTTTATTAATTTACTCGATTAATACTTAAGTACTAATTACCTTTACTTAATTACTAATTAAATACTAATTATCTTTACTTAATTAATTAATTAAATAATCATTAAACTCATACTTAATTAATAAGTAATAATTACCATTTAATACTTATAACATGTTTGAAAATACTTTTTTAAAAATATATAAGATGAAAACCCTTTTAGTTTTAGAAAAAATGTTTGATTTCACGAATTGCATCCATAGCGACTATCGCTATGGATAGCATAACTTAAAACTAGTTTACATATGCAGTACCCTTCAAGACCTTAACTTTTTGGTTTAACTTATCTAAATACTTATATAGTAGTTTTGAAAACTAAAAATAAAGCTTAAAACTTGAAAAACTTTTATAGAAAACACTTAAGTAAAACTACGTTTAAATAAGGATCTCGATGTCGCAAACAAGCAACTTTAAGTGATATTCACTTTAGCATTCGACAACATACTATAAGTCCATACATTTATCACATGCCATAACATATATACACAAGGTAAAAATCACTACTTTAAAGCCATAACTTTGCTTATCGACTTCATTTCAAGTCAATAACCAATACAACATAAAAACACATACAAGTACAACATAACAATGGTATTTTCAACCACTCAACCAACAAGAAATTAATAACTTAAAAAGTTTAAAACTTGCAAAAAGTAGTGAGCTTTACTCACCAAAAGCTAACCAAATCGACTAGAACAAACACTACAACTTGGATTGACCTTAGACCTTAGATTCTTTTAAGTAAAAAGTGGATTTTGTACCATGCGAAGTGCTTTTGGGTTTGGCCTAGAGTGTATGTGGGCAAGGTCTAGGGTGTAAATGGGTGATGTAGGCTTGTTTTGTGAAGGAGAGTTGTAGAAAGAGAAGAAAAGGAGTTTAAATGAATTTAAAAGTGGAAAAGAGCATGATTTTTAAATTTTGAGAAACACATAAAAGCCATAAAAAAAATTTTGAACTTAGAGAAAAAGAAGATAAAGTTTGAAAAAGAAAAAATGAAATGGAAAATGAGAGAGAGAAATTTAGGGATTGGTTTTTATATAAAAATGAAACTAACAAATTACCAAACTAACCTTTAAGTACCCACCCTTCACTCAAAATGTGCCACATCATCTCCACCCTCCTCTCCTCCCTACCATATGCAAAGGATCAAGGCACCCCTTTTTATCCAACATATAATTCACCCCCTTTGTACCATGATGTTATATGAAAGGTGACATTTCATTCGTTTTCTTTTTATCTGAAAAAGGTCACATCTTCTTTTATTACTTAAGTAAATATATTTGTACCTTTTTCTATTATCAACCAGGTTTATATTATATGTGTTTATATATTTATTCTAGTGTACACAACGTTTTTCAATAACTTTTAGATGATAAAAAGTCGAAAACCGGAAAAAAGTTTTTCATTCATATTTTTTGTTTTTCATCGAACTACCTATTTTTGTAAACAAAATTCAAAAATAAATTTTCTATCATTAGTTATTAACGAAAAGAGGGTCATTTAATTATTAAAACCATTAATTTAATATTTAAATTAATTAAATATTCAAAAACCAAAGCGATAAAATTATGATTCATTGCATATTTTGTTCTAGTTTGGACTTTATGTAATAAGCAACAAAAATTATGTTAGGTAATTTAACATTAGATTTCAATCAAATCACTAAAATTCTCTTTTTTAATCAACTTATGAATTTCATGTCTACCTAACATTTTATGTAAATGACAAATAAAATTATTTCAAAATGACTTGAGAGAGAATCTTCAATTCTAAATTTTACAATATAAAACTAAACTTTATGTAAATAAATTATTTCAAAATGTTATTCAAACGAGAGTTTCAATATGAATGAATTATACAATATGAGCATGTACAAATTGCGAAACTGATAAATGATCTAATTAAGTACATAACATCAACAATCAAACAAAACAGGGATAGATCAATAATAATTATCATTGGTGACATGTGAATAACTAAGAATGTAAACAAGATGATTTAATCATATTAACATGATGAGGATAAAGCCAGTTCAAGGGAATAAACAAAATATTCAAAACATCGTTCAAACACATACAAATGAATAAATGGAATATGTGAGAAATAGAAATATAAAATCATAATGAAATAATATATAAATAAAACATGAGTTCACCTTTTAGATGAAGCCAAGAGAAACACCTTGGTTTGAGATTTCTCCTCAGATCTCAAGTAGATCACCACCTAGCTTTGCAAGGGAAGGATAAACCGCTTTTTTTATTTTATTTAATGTTCACATTTGGATTGGAGTTGATAAAAAAATTTGAAGTAATGATTTGAGTTTTAGGCATGTAAAGTTAGGAGGAGAGAAGATAATAGAGAATAAAAGTGAATGTCCGTAGGAAATGAATTAGTGGATTTGCTTTTAATTGAACAAATGAAACATTTCTAAGTATTTTAATTGAAACTTCTCTAATCTACCATCAAATGGTACAAAATTTCCATAAATCTTTTCATGCAATTATCTTTTATTTAAACTTGTTTAAATATACAAAGATATCATATATCGATGCATGAAAATATAATCTTTATATATAGCATTTAAATAATTCTAATTAACACATAAACACCAAATAAATTAAATAATAATTAATGTTTCTAAAATATTAAGTAATATAATTAACTTACATATTCTATAAATTAATTCAATCATGTGGTTTTTCGATGAATTCATAAATACAGTTGTGTGACTCAAATGTGTAAACTCAATTATTATTTAATGCTGAACAATTCAAAATTAATGTTCACGCGTCACCTTGGCTAATAGTATGATATTTTGGTTGAATTTATAGCTTACATATCTTTACTAGTAAAATTCAATTTTTCTTATCTAAGCGTCATCTGGTAGTGATAATTACTACACCAATTCTCTTCGTCAAAACTATATCACATTAGGACTTATGGACTTTGGTAATGGTCAAAATTCCAACATCATCCACATTCAACATTGTAAGTGCAAACACAAAATCCTTGGTTCAATAATAAAAATTATTATTAACTATACTACTCTTGTTAAAGACTTTGACTTTAAGTTGACCCCGTGATACTAACCCCATATAACCGGGGAGACAGATTCACTCTTGAATAGTGTTTCACTACCAATGCTTCCTTTCGACCCAACTATAGTCGTTCGATGATGTCGTGCCATGATTTAACTATAATCTAAGAGTAGTTTCCACATTGAAGCTCGATAGTATTTTTAGGTTAAGGGAATTCTATAAAATTATCATTTTGATATTTTCTGTTTGACCTTAATTATATTAACCAAAAGAAAACTATCGAATGAGTCGTTACATAATTATCCAATAACCATGAGTACCTAACCCCTTGGTGCCCCAACAACCATGCATAATACACTACCTAATGTTTAGAGATTATTATGTCTCTAATCTCGACGGATGTATCGATACATCTTGATTAGGAATATTTGAAATGACTTGTTTATTTTATTGTGATAAGTCACTCATGATTACAACATGTTGTAATTTCTATCACAAGTATACTATTTATGGATTTTCTATATTAAATATTATTTTAATAAATAATAATATAACGTATTATATCAAGGATATAATACAAAGAGAACACGATTTATTTTTAAACAAGATTGGTTTTCGAGTTAGATATCTGTAACAAAATACATAATTGGCCCAAGGACATACCACTAACTTTGTTAGTAACACCTCATAAAATAAACAGTAAATAATTAAAATGAGAATAAATAATTTGTAAGGCTCTAAATTTATTTTGAGCAGAAAATAGAATTTGACCAAAAAAACTTGCACTACTACAATCGAGGCATCCTTCTGATCAACTTTCATATATAAAGCTTCACGATTAGAGTTAAAACGAAGAAGTTATTAGCATTTGATGTTTTCAGATCAAAATAGCTGAGAAGAATTCAAATTGGTTTAAATAATAATAAATTTAACGACATTATAACGTTAACTTGTGGAACTAAATCACTATGACCCATGGTCGACAACATGGTATAGTTGGTCGGTCTGTTGGTTAGGGCCGGCATAGATTGAACATCAGCGTAAATGGTCCGGGTGTTATCCATCATTTTGACCTGACTATATTCGAACTGATTAGACAAGTTAGACTCGACTCTCATTTAGGCTAGTAAGTCCAGAGCGATGTTGTGGGGTCCAAAATTCAATTACAAATGGTAATATGGAATAGAGATTGAACGGAATAAAGAGGTATGTTATACAGAATGTTCTAAATATGGAATATAATTCAATATAGAAAAGGGATCGACTATAATCTCTCTTAACCATAGGGATCGACCTACTTCATCCAAACAAATGCAACTCAATGAAAAACAATCGATATCTCAAGATCCATAAGCCTAATGCATATCAAACTTTGGGGACAAGATGTGGGGAACCTAGGAAGCCCACCCTAGAGATCGCACCTCAAAAGGACTAAGCAAGAGGGTAGGCCCTCCTCCCTCTATAGGGCTCGGCCAGAATCAGGCAATAACACACATTGCAGCAATGATCGAGCAATAACTCAAGTTCTACTAATCTATTTGGCACAAAACCTAGAGGCTAGGCATATTACAACGTGGAAAAGCTCTCGTAGGATTACACCCCAAAACTCCTCCAAAATAAGGATCGGCACCGATCCCTATTTCTTGAAATTTAGGTCATGCGATCTGTCCTGTGGATCCACATGGTTTTGGAGATCCTTCTTCCGAATTTTCAGAGAGATATTTCACCATCTTCCTCTATAAATACATGCTTCATTGTTCATTTTCGGGACCTTTACGTTGCTAGTTGCTTTGTACTCTATTGTAACTAAGTATTTTCCATCTGATCTCTATTGTACTCAGTTTACAAAGTGATTAATAAAGCTATCTCTTCAAAGTGGATGTAGGCAAACAACGCCGAACACTATAAATCATTGTGTTCTTGTTATTGCTTTGATTTTATGTTATTTTATTATTTATTTCCTCTGTTTTCATTTTAACTTTATTTATTTCTCTACAAAACCTCTATTGGGTGTTTGTGTCAATTTTTGGTGCAAACATTTTGGTGCTTTCACTAGAAACAATGGTTCTTAGCTCTATTTGGATCCCATTACTGCTACTGGATTACATAAATCCCCAGAGAGATCCAGAATTATTTTCAAGTATTTTATCTATTCTATTCAGGTTTGCAAAAGTCCAAGGAAAACTGCCAACTATGGTTAGGAACACTAAATCTACCTCTCAAAACACAGAAAGAAACGAGAAAACTAGCATCCAGCAAGGAGGCCAGAGAAATATACCAGTAGATGAATGGTACCAATCCCATTTGACATCCAGAATCCAGCTGATTCCATTACAAGAGCTAATTTCCAGAATGTGATAAGAGAGCTCATGGGTAGCCGTTGATAGTCGAATCAGCAGATTCAAATCAGTATCGATCTAATGAACCAACTCAAAAATCAACAGTGCAGGAAAACTAGGAGAGAGCCAACCCCTTATTCTATATCGGAGATTTATAGTTCATCAAATGAATATCTCAGACGCAGGCGTCGCAAAACTAACAAGTATCACGCAGAAGCATCCGGACATCAATAGGTTATCCAACCTGGGTTGCCAAGACTGATCGGGCCCGATCCCTCTAGAGGTACCGAGGCCAATCCCTCCTCAAGAGGAGGAAGCATGCCTTTTCATGTTAGAGCATAAGCTAGAGCTGCTACGATTGATTCGGATACTAGAGTTCAGGTAGATGGAGACTAGTTAACTCTCCGGAATGATGATGAAGTGAATGCATGTGATATACATCAAGAGGACGTTGAGCCAAGAAGGAGAGAAACGGCCCATAGACATCGACTAGACCATTCATGTGAGGTGGAGCATGACTACCGGTTGGCCCCAGCTATCCAAACACCGGACGTGTCAGCTATGGTTAAACAGCTAGTAAGGGAGAGCCAAGGCTTGACCAATGACAATTGAGGGATCTTGGGAAGCTATTCCCCATTCACCGACAATATCCTACATGCGGAGTATTCAAGGAGGTTCAGCATGATGTGGATGCCTGCCTATGAGGAAAAACTAACGCCAGGGAACATCATGAGATATGAATGGTTGATGGATTCCGCACGAGTTGATGATGCCATGAAATGCAGATGTTTCCCTATTACTCTCTCAAGCATAGCAATGATGTGGTTTACAAAAATACCCCCATAGTCAATCTCCATATTTAACAATTCGGCAACCAAATTTACGGAGCAGTTTTGTATGCATGCAACTCGCCCAAAAGATGTAATACCCCTATCAAGCGTGTTGTAGGCTCCTAGTGAACCGCTGAAGACTATTTGGAGAGATTTCATACAGCCATCACATGAGGTAGTAAACCGAATGACAATTCAATATTGATGGCGGAAATAAGAGGGATTGACCCAGAATCTAACTTTCGCAATTGGTTAGCTGGCAAGCCACCCGCAACGTTGGAGCGTTTCTACGCAAAAGCAGCTCAGTGTTTGAGGAAAGAGGAAGCTAGATGCTCTAGGAAGAAGAATGTTGTGGGACCAAGTGGAGAGGAAATGTAAAGTAATATTGCAGAGAAACAATCGGGGGAGAGTTTCGAAAAAGTTTGAGTGAATGTCCAAAATAAACCGAATCGGCAAAATAAAGGCAATGATAGGAATCGTGAACGAAAGAGGGATTTTGGAAGAGGAAGGCCTATCATTCCAATGTATGATACCTACACACCATTGAATAAATCTCTAAAGAACGTCTACTTATCTACATGCAATACAATGCAGTATAGAAAGCCACCTCCGAAAGAATCGACGGAGAAACAAAAGCAGATTGGAAAATATTGTCGGATCCATGAATGCTATGGTCATAGCACAAATGAATGTAGACATCTCCAGGATGTTATCAAAAAACTGATATGGAAAAGAAAACTACGGTAGTTTATTAAGGCCCCACAGGATGGCGGGCAAGGGACATCCGACCCCAACCGAGGACAAGCGCCGCATAGGGATAAGGAACCTGCATGGACTGGTGGAAGATTAGTGGTCAATACAATAGTTAGAGGACCGCATCCAACTGATAAGAGCTGGCACGAGATAGAGTGATATGCTAGCGCAATCAAGCATATGTATTTTGAATGTTATTCAAGTACAGAAGATGGGACTAAGGCAAAACAGCAGCGTACAATGGCATATGATATTTTATTCGGAAATAGAGATGCAGATAAGGTGGAGGCACCGACGATCGACCCAATGTTCATTTTGGCCATGATTGGCCCCGTCTTAGTTAGGAGATCTTGGTTGACTGTGGAAGTTCCGTGAATATAATTTTCAAAATGGCTTACGATCAGATAAGGACGGAAGCCAAGGACCGAAACCATCTAAAGCCCACATTCATGGCTTTAACGGTGCTGCGATCGAAGCTGTCAGTTATGCCAAATTGCCCGTAGAGTTAGGAAAAGGTGACCGCAAGAGAGTGCGCATGTTGCCATTTGTTGTCTTGGATGTTAACTCTCCATATAATGCTTTACTAGGCGGACTAGCCCTAGCTGAATTTTAGGCAGCTTTTTCCCCGTTGTTTTTTACTTTGAAGTTCCTAACTGATGATGGTGTTGGAGTTATGAATGGTGATCAGGCAACCAGACATGCCTGCTTTATGGCTGAATAGATAGACGCTCAACGGAAGGAGAAAGATATGGGTCTGGACAAGTCTCTCCCCATCCAAACCACCAAATATTGAGAATCAGCGCCTAGGCCATGACTCGGGCGCCATAGTCAGTTCTATAGAGACATAGATTCAAGGGATGATGAGAAGGAGCCCAAAGAGACCAAGGCTGCATCAGGTGAGATAAGGATTGACAACACAGTCTGCCATGATGACCCATCATGGGTCCTAAGGATTGGATCACAGCTCAGCCCCCGATGATGAAAGAACTTGCTGGTTTTCTTCGAGCGAACCATGACGTGTTCGGTTGGACTCATTCTGACATGTATGGGATCTCGCCTGCCATTGCAAGCCATGCATTAAATATTGACCCGAGGCATGTCTAGGTGAAACAGAAAAGGCATGGCATGGATCCGGAGAAATCTACCGCCATTAAAGAGGAGGTGGATAGGCTCAAAAGCAATGGGTTTATTCACGATGTCTTCTACCCTAAATGGGTGTCTAATCCTGTACTTGTGAGAAAGGTGAATTGAAAGTAGTGAACATGTGTTGACTATTCTAATTTTAACAAAGCATGCCTGAAAGACAGTTTTCTCCTTTAGAGAATTAACAAACCGGTAGACTCTACAGTAAGACACGAGTTGCTATCTTTTATCGATGTGTACTTCGAATATAATCAAATCCTGATGCACATTCCTGACCAGGAGCATACCAGCTTTATTATCGACGTCAGATTTTATTGCTACGTAGTAATGCCATTTGGATTGAAAAATGTTGGAGCAACCTATCAATGCCTAGTCAACCGAATGTTTAAAGATCAGAGTGGAAAGACAATGGTGATATACGTCGATGATATGCTCGTAAAGTCATGATGATCAAGTGACCACATTAGAGACTTAGCATAAATGTTCAATATCCTCCGGTATAACAAAATGAAGATCAATCCTCTGAAATGTCCCTTTGGCGTTGCACTAGGATAGTTCTTTGGTTTCATTTTCAATACATGCGGAATCGAAGCTAATCCCGAGAATATTCAAGCAATTCACAACTTCCAAGCACCAATGACCATCAAACAAGTACGGAGCTTAAATGAAAAGGTTGCCGCCCTATGTCAATTTATTTCCAAAGCCATCGATAAATGCATTCCTTTCTTCGACTTGATTAGAAGAGGAAAAAGGAACTTTGAATGGACATAGGACTATGGAGATGCATTCCAAGCTTTGGCTAACCACTCAGAAAAACCTCTCATCTTGTCAAAGCTGATGGATCACGAAGACTTGTATATCTACTTGGCCGTGTTAGGACAGGCTATAAGTGATGCACTGCTTCACGAGGAGAATCAAGTCCAGAGGTCGGTCTATTATATTAGCAAGCAATTAACAGGAGCTGAAAGGAACTATCCAAAAATAGAGAAATTGGTTTTCGTGAAAGATCCGCCCCTACTTTCAGGCTCATCCCATTAACATTTACACCGATCATCCATTACGACAGATCCTATAGCGACCTAAGATGTCTGGAAGGTTACTCAAGTGTAACATCAAACTGAGCCAACTTGACATTACCTATCTTCCTCGGAGAGCTATCCAGGGACAGGCACCGGCGGACTTTCTAGTCAAATTCATTGCATAGGACGATCTCCCAGAGAGTGATGGAGCCCCTACCATTTGATGGAAAATGTATATGGATGGAGCATCCAATTATTATTATTATGGAGCCGAAATCGTGCGAGTATCTCCAGAAAATCAATCAATTTGTTATGCTTTGAAACTTGACTCCATGCAACGAACAACGAAGCTGAGTATGAAGCTTTGATTGCTGGACTCAAACTCAACAGAGAACTGGAAATAAAATCTCTTAAAAGGTTTTGAAATTTCTGGTTGGTGGTGTACCAAGTCAGGACAGATTACCAGGCTAAAGGACAACGACTTGCTCCATACCTTATCCGAGTTCAAGAGATATTGACTGACTTTGAGTATTATGACATCATGCACATCCCTTTGGATCAAAACAAAGAGACCGACTCATTGGCTAAGTTTGCTAGCACCGGGATGCACAACAAATGGACTTGGTTCCAGTCGAAGAAATAGACCCTCTGAACCTAAAATAGATGGAAATCAACTGGGTACTAGAGACGAAGCCTAAGAAGGAGTCGTGGAGGACTCCGATTAAAGACTATTTGCTACAGGGGGTCCTTCCCGAACGAAGGAATAAAAGGCGACAAGTCCCCCTTAAAGCTTCATGGTATATCATTCAAGAAGGAGTCATGTATAGAAATGGTTTTTCCGTTCCCCTGGTCCGGTGTATCGCTTATGGTGAAATAAAACAAGTCCTAAAGGAATTTCATGACGGGGAATGTGGCGATCGCACTGGGGGGAAAACCCTAGTAAAGAAAATGCTCCATTATGGGTATTACTGACCAACTGTCAACTGAGACGCTGCTGATTACACTAAGCGACATGGTAACTGCCAAATGTATGCAAAAGTAGAAAAAGCTCCGCCGGCGAAAATCAAACAAAAGGTCTGTCCATGGCCATTTGTCACATGGGACATAGATATTATCGGTTCCTTGCCGATCTCAAAAGGTGGTGCGAAGTACACCATCGTAGCAGTTGATTACTTCACAAAATGGGCCGAAGCGGAACCCTTAGCCATGATCACGACAAAGGAATTAATCAACTTCATTCTTCGGGGCAACATCTGTCATTTTGGCCCTCCACGAACCATTGTAATTGATAATGGGATGCAATTCAACATCACTGAATTTAAAGACTTCTGCCGCCGGCATCATATTGAAAAGAGATTTGCAGCAGTTGCTTATCCACAAGCAAATGGGCAAGTTAAAGCTGTAAACAAAATCATAAAGTCCATTCTGAAGAAGCATTTGGAAAAGGCTAGAGGCAAGTGGATAGATGAACTCCCAACAGCTTTATGGGCTTACAGAACCACCCATAAGTCCACAACTGGCTATACTCCATTCTCCCTTGCTTACGGCTTCGAAGCTATTCCTACTGAACTAGAAACCCCTTCTCATCGAGTAGCCTACTACAATTCCAGAACAAATAGAGATCTCCTCTTAGAGTCTTTAGACTTTGTAGATGAGAAGCGCGAAGAAGCAGCTGCACATCGACACTGAGTCGCTCGATATTACAACACTAAAGTCTGACCTAGAACCTTTGAAATCGAGGATCTCGTCTTGAAATGGATTTTTCCTTCTCCATCACACACACAAACCCTATTTGGGAAGGATCGTATGTTATTGAGCAGAGGCTTGGAGAGGGAACTTTCAAGCTAGCAACTATTGATAGCGTCACACTCCCAAAGGCGTGGAATAGCGAGCATTTATGACGCTATTTCACTTAGTTTATTCTTTTTCATTCAGTTGTATTTAATTTTCAAATTTTCTTTAGCATTTGATTTTCTAGATATGTAGTAAGACAAATTATGTCATTTCTTTCCATTTGCTAAATAAAGTTTGAAATTTCTTTCATATCTTTAATTGTTGTAGCATTACAAATTAGTTACGATACCCGACTAATTAATATTAACATGTCCGAACAGGTTCCTAGAGTTTGGAGCTAGCCGATTACATAAGTTCATGATTGATCTAAACAAAATGAGCATGGTCCGACCATTCATTTAATGATTCTCGCTTACAACCCGATGGACGGAGTACCTAACGTGGAATAGATGTGACTTGACCATCCGATAACCTAATTAATCCCACCGAACAATGCGATAGACATGAATCAAAAGCGGTCATGATATGACCGATCGCTCGCTATGTTAAACCCTGGACTTGGGGCAAATCAATCAATTAAGGAAAGTATGGCCCGACAATTTTTCGAAATAACTCTATGTCCCCGAATGTGGACTGGAGTATAAACACAAATTGGGTGCGATCCGATCACCTGCCAACTAACTCTTATCCCCAAACTATAGATATGAGTATAAACAAATAGATGAGTGCGCTACGACCACTCAATAATCGGTGAACTCCGACCTAAAACCGACATGAGGAGTATGAACTTTCTAAGGATAGAGTTCGACCATCCATTATCTAACTTTGCTAACCTGAGACTAGGGGCAGGAGTATAATCACTCAAACCGTTGAATCCGACGGTGTAGCATTAAGGCTCGAGCCCAGTGTTTGGTACAACTTGAGGCCACGACTACATGGAGGCCTTGAGTAAAAATTAAAGGATGATTATACGAACCAATGAGCAATGGATTATAAGTACATTGAATGGAAAACTAATAGCTTGACTACTCAAGCGAAACACACATAAGAGTTTGACAAAATAAAGAATTTTATTTACACATTAAACTTGGAAATCATGGTACAAGTTTATCCAAAAGTGGGGGCCATACCCACACAACAAAAAAAGAGAAAAACAACTATACAAACTAAGCCGAAGTGACGGCTACTTCATTTTCCCTTTCTCTCTTTAGGATTTCTTGGGAATGGCACCACCCGAGCCTCCGCCTGTCTTTCTCTTTGATCCTTTACCACATTTGGTAGGAGAGCTTTCAGTGGTTGGAGGGAGTTCTTTGGGAACTGACCCACCGGGTGGAATAAGTTACAATGGATGAGATTTGGATCATCAACGCCCACATCAATGGGTTCGGCTTTAGCTTTTTTCTTTAATAACTCCTCTCTCTCGATGCCTCCTTCAAGATAAGCTCATCAGTGTGTTCGGAGGTACCAGTGATCACAGCATCATCAGATTCATCTAGCAACGGTTGATTGTCTACTTTTTTGTCATCAAGTGCTCCAATAACTTGAGCATCGGGATCTGTAATGTCGATAGCCACTGGAATCTCAGTAAATGTTAGTTATTGTTCCACTACGGCACTGCTTCCTGGAGTTTGACTAGGACCCAATAGACTTGTTGATTCGTGGGAACAAGAAAATAAACTCATAACTATTGGACATGAGGAATAAAACCTCTTAAATAACAGAGAGTAGAGCGAGATACATGTGTTTGGCTGACTTTCAATTGTCACTGAAGTGCTCCCTTTCTGAATAGGAGTCGGCACCTTTGATTGATATCCGGGTCTATCTGGATCATAGCTCAGATTTGGTCCCCGGCCAAGTGATACTGATGCTCCGGGTATTTGAAGTGAAGGGGGACCATTGGGATCAAACTCCAAAGCTTCAGCGATGTTCTTCCTTTTGCCGGAGGGTGCCAAAACATCAAAGTATCAGAGCCTTACAGTGGTGAGATCTAAAGGTTCATTCCCATGAAGGATCTCTCGTACTAGCTTCTTCTCATCCAGATCAACTTCACCAAGGGATTTCTTCTTCATTTCAATGATATATTCCAAAACTTTGGCAAGCGATTAAAGGTAGCCCACTCCAAGAAAACTAAATTCACAATGGATTAGCACCTTAGCATTGTATTCGACAATCAAAGGATCGAACATGTCCTTAATCTCATTCCGACCCGCCTCTTTAGCATTCTCCAACTGGGCCCCGACCTTCTTTCTCACTTCATTACGGCCAGCTTCCCTTTTCTCTTCCTTGAGGACTTTAATTTAAGTGAGTTTCTCATCAAGTTTAATTTTCAACTCTCTAGGCTCGACAGCCTCTTCACGATATCTTTTAGACTCTTCATGAGCCTCAAGTTTTTCTTCCTTCTCTTTCTTTAGACATTCTTCCAGTTCCACAACATGGCGGGCTAAAGTGCTTTTCTCCTTCTATGGTATGTCCTTCTCTAGAGCAAGCACACCATTGCGGTTGAGGGCAGCGTCAGCTCCTTTTTGTGAGCCATTTCAAGACGACTAACCACCTCGAATGTTTCTTTAGTGCTCTTCTTTTCCGCAGCTAGCTTCGTTGTCAACTTCGTGATCTTATTATCTTGGTGTTTGATAATGTCTTCTACATGGATCGCCTCCTGCTTAAGGCGATCGATTTCATGTTGCCTTTCAATAAACACCTCGGAGATTTTAACGGCTTAATGCTAAAATGCTTCATGCTGCACAAAAGCATCATTGATACATGCAAGTGAACTCTCTTTAACACTCCGTAGAATTGTATAGATGGAAGGAAGAAACTTTAGCCCATCGAAGCAGATTCTAGGAAAATTGACCTTAAGTTCAGCCAATCTTTCTGCCTTAGAGGCCTTAGGGGTTGTGGTAATCAAAATAGATTAGAAGTAACAATTGGGCATTTTCTCGACCTATGATCGTGAGGTTATCGAGAACCAAATGAACCTGAATAATGCTCAGGCAACACAGCTGGTTGGGGAACATGGGAAGAGGTATGATCACCGCTATGTACAGGAAGATTAGGCTGATCTTCCTAATGAGATGATTAAGATTGCGGCTTATGTTAAGAAGATGAAGACTCCGTTAAACGATGACTTCTTTCCTGGCTATCATCTCTTTCTCGACCCCTGCCTAAGTCTGGACCACGAATGGATCCATACTATGTTAAGGAGCCACTCAAGCGATTGAAGGCACAGGAATGAGACATAGCACCTACGAATCAAACAAGAGTGTATAAGTGACATCAAATGAAAGGTAGATGAAAATCGGGCAGTGAAGTGCATGTGATTGTGAGTATCCTAGTGTCCCCCTGATGGACCGGTTACTATAGCCTTGCTCATAGGAGTGTTTTCTCCTTTGCTATTGGGAGGAATGTCATCACCAGTCCTGGTGGAAGAATTAAGCCCCCCAATATAGATGTTGGGGAAGTCATAGGTTCTAAAGGTTGAGAGGAAGACTCTTCTTCAACCTAGGCAATGATCAACTTGGGATCTTCGGTGGTTTTTCTCCTATGGAGTTTATAAGCAAGCATTTTCCTTTTCTTGTTGGCATATGAGATTGCGAGCCTTATAATGGTTCGACCACATGCGCATTGCATGGACCTACATCAGCATCGCCAGGCTTGTTGGCTTCATCACCTATAATTTCACCTTCTTCGACATCGTCTGGAGCCTCCTCGGCTAGGGGTACGATAGGGCTACCAATTCCGCTTTCTTGTTCTACAGCATTCCTTGGTGGTGAAACGCTTCCTGGAAGACCAATGCTGCGACCTTCTTCCAACAACCCAAAATGAGGTAACCACTCATCGATTACAAGGGATCTGATGTCCCTATCCTCAACTGGGGTGGCGCAGATTGCAGAAAACGCCCTTGAAAACCTATCGCCTTTATGTTGTGGATGGACACTTGTAAATTTTCAAAGTATTTATTAGTTCATGACTTGGCTTGGGCTAAAGAATTTGAGAATAAAGTGAAGGCAACACTTACGTCCTTCCAACCATCGCCTCGTGAAGCCAAACGGAAAATGAACGTATAACCATTAGTGTTTAAAGAAATTTAACTTGTTCCAAGCACCAGTTAGAACTTGACAGTTGGGCGAAAGCTCAAGGATTACATGAAAGGCTTCCCATTTGTCGTTTAAAATTGTAGATAAACCTGATGTCTTGAGGAGATGTTGGGTGAAATAGAACATCCATAAATAGCAAGAAAGTGCCATGAAGAAAAGCATAGCTGTGTGGATATAGCTAAGTAGGAGCTATTCCTAGATACTTTAGCATCTCTTGGATAAAAGAATTAAAAGGCACCACATATCTGGCCCAACACATAAATTTATTACATTTCGTATACCCCTCCAAAGGCAAATGAGCATTGTCATTCACTGAAGGGACTAGAACATCCCCAAACGAGATCCCATTTTTAGAGCACAACCTATGGAGAGCAGCCTCACCAATTCTGGAGGCCTAGGAATCTAACAGGTTATCCAAAAATAAAGAACCCTCTATAGTGTCAGGGGCAAGATTTATCTCTTACATGGAAGGATGGGAACATCAGAGAAAAGATTAACCAGCGGATCGAAAATCTTCAATTTCTCAGTTTGATGATTAGGAGAGAGTCTATCGGATACAATCGTAGAACTTGACTCGGCACCTGGATTACTATGCTGTGAAGGTTATCTAGAAGACATTGCGGCTAAACTCCCTGAACGTCTAGAGCCTATATCAACTAAAATCTGTGGATAATCAAGATTAGAAAATTATCTTGTCCCCCCGTGCTAGGTGTAAACTAGTGTGGTGCAGTGTTATGCAGTGCAGAGATAAACAATCCAAACTTAAAAGCAAAAGTAAGTGACGAGACTTTGGATTTCGACCAGAGTGACCGTCATCACTGACTGTCTCGACTAGCACTTAGATTGATTAGTTGTATAAGCTTTGGGATCGACCATCGACATATCAAAGTGTGAAGTTCATTATTGAAGTCCATATGTTAGGTTTCAATTCATATTCTAAGTCCTAGTAGTTTATTCATTCAGTTTCAAATTCAATATTGGATATGCAAGTCTTGTTGTTCATTATCATCGTATGTTCAAGTTCATTAAGACGGGATTGATTCTGATTGTTTATGAGAGTGAATATGGATTGGTTTTCAAGTTCAATTCAAAGGTTTAGAGTCGGCAAAGTCCCCATAACTGATCCCTTAATCCTAATGCAACTGATCTCTTATGAAGCAAATAACTGATCCCTTTGTCTTAATACAATCGATCCCTCTCGTAAAGCCAATGACCAATCCCTCCTCAAACACAGCACTACTGATCCCTTTGCTTAGCCATTCCCATGCTTCCCTTAAATATTTGTCCTGATCCCTTCAACAACAACAACATCGATCTCTCCTTACTCAAAGACATCAATAACCTAATCCTTTTTTTGTTTCAACAACCGATCCCTTTACTTCCTCCTTGCTTCACTCCTCTCCTTTCTCCTTCTCTACCACCTTGTCGAACCCTGCATCGCCACTGTCCATCCCGTCTTCTCCAAACTTAACCCATGCTCATGTTAATTAACATAAACAAAACCCACTAACTCATCATGAACCAATGTAAATGCAAGAGAACTTACCTAAATGTATAAAAGTATGAGTTTGTTGAGGGGAGATGTTGGATTTTGATTCAAACTGAAGATGGAATAGTGGTCTAGAGCAAGAGAGAATGGCGAGTTTGAGGATGAGGGCGATAATTGATTTCAGGGAAGGGATCATAATTCAAATTTAAAGGGAAGGGTTTGGAGTGGAGCTTGAAGGAAATGAAAAGAAGAACGAAATGAAATAAAGTGAAGGATAGAGGGGGGAATGCTAGTTTATATATGAGGTCACAAGGATTGCTTGAGTTTCTCCTTATAGCCGAAACATTAAGTCCCCAACATATGAAAGGATCGGGTATGATCCATTTACTTGGGGATCCAATCCAATCCCTATATAAAAAAAAGAGGAAAAGGGGATCGGTTATAAAAAAATTTATCCTTATTATAGTAATAAAAAGAAGGGGGAATGGCTAAAGGAATCACTGATCCCTATAAACATAAAAGAAAGAGGGGGAGAGAGAGAAGGGAACGGGTACGAACCCTATATGTATGCAAGCATGTACATAAAATCTATATAAAGAAAACAAATATAAAGTGAAATGAAATTGCATCTAACTCAACGAAAATTAGCGACGACCCATGAGCGTACGAATGCATCCAGGAGCCAACGAGAAGAACATGTACCTAAACATGCATGAGTATATTCTAGAGATACCATTTTTTAAATCGATAGAAATTGAATTCAAACCTGAAGTCTTCAAAGTTGAGACTGAATTAGATATCCAAAGCTTACTAGCCCCATAAAACCGGACATAGATAGCATCTGATAGAGTATAATCTTGAATTTATACTATTGAAAATCGACCAAGCATCATAACGATCAAAGAGAGATACGATACTTTGGGAAAGTGATTCGATGGAAGGATGGCGACTATTCAGAAAACTAGATGGATTTCTTATTGAAAAATCTAACTTGCTTCGATTCAAAGCACATCATGTTTAGCGCAAATGTACTTTGGGGGCAAGTGTTATCTAGCGTTTTGATCCAGCTATATTCAAACTGATTAGACAAGTCAGACTGGACTGACATCAAGGCTACTAAGTCCAGAGCGATGATTGTGAGGTCCAAAAGTCAAATACAGATGGTAATATGGACTCGTGTTCGAATGGCATCAAGAGACATGCTATACAAAACGTTTTAAATATGGAATATAATTCAATATAGAAAAGGTATCGGTTATAATCCCTCTCAACCATTGGGGTCGGCTTAGTTCATCCAAAAAAATGCAAATCAATCGATATCTCAAGATTCAGAAGTCCAATGTATAAGAAAATTTGGGAAGAAGATGTAGGGACTCTAGGGAGCCTACCCTTGGGATCGCATCTTATAAGGACTAAGCAAGAGGGATCAGCCTCTTCCCTCCATAGGGATCGGCCAGAATCAGGTAACAACACTGAGATGACCCACTTTTTACAAATTTTTATTTTTTTTATTTTTTTTAGTTTTATTCAGTGATCATCTACTCAAGAGAACATCCTTTCTTATTTCTCTACTATCCAGGATCTTTCAACCAATATAAAAATATTGTTGTAATCAAATCATCTAACTCACATATATGAAACCATACATAGATGATACTTTGAGTTTTTCTCTTTCTCTTTCAATCAGAGTAGAAGAGTTTGGAAACAGAGAATTCATTTTCAAATTCACTATATAATTTCCTCATGGCAAAATAATTTTCTAAAGAAGCTTTTCTGTCTTACTTAATTTTGGGCAAATTCTAGATGTTATTTCTCTAGTTTTAGAGTTTGTTTACACTTCCATGACTTTAGATCTACTGAACCCTTAGTTATCCCTTGTGCAAGTGTGTATATGTATTCTGTGTGCATGTGTGCATCCGGATGATTTCAGGTAACTTTTTTTTTCAATACAACAATCCTGATTTATTAGTTTTCTCTATTTGTTACCTTTTCTAACCAATAAACTTGGGACATTTAGACTGGTTGAATTCAGGCTTGGCAAAGTTGGTCAAGTGAACCTGAATTCTTTTGCTACTTTACTCAGGTAACATACAAGTTAATCTGGGTTTCTTTATGTGTCTCTCAGTTCTTTCTATCATACAAATCATTTCAGATTTTTCTTAGCATTGCACATTTTTGTTAAGCATTCCAGAAGTTAATACTAGAAATTGTATTACTTAATGAGACATTCTCAAAAGCAACTCACAACTTCAATAGAAATCTCATGATTAGTTCAATACTTGCAAACAGAAAATAGCATTACATTAGTTTCCTTCCAAACAACTTAACTAACATTTCATAACATAAGTTCAATTTAACATCTATTTTAATATCCTTGAGTCTGTAACTATTATATCCAATTCCTTAGCAGCTAATTCATCCAATTCTTGATCAAGAAAATGCCTATTTACCTACACAATCACCACGAGCTGCCTCATAAAAATATGTGACACCCAATGGTGTACAAACACACAAAGGGTCAAACTAAATTGTCTGGTATGAATAATCTTACTGAAAATCTAAATTTAAATAATTTTTCTCATTCTCAAATAACTTTTAAAACAGATAAGGTAAAGCAATATTTCTCTTGTATACTTTTCTCTACCACCTGTGCATGTTCATTAATGCATAACATAATAATACATCATTCAATGGATTGTATCAGGGAGCACAAACATATAATTTCCCAAGAGAATACTCTAAACCAACCCATATGATCATCATTTAATTATTTTCCTTATCTATAACTTTCTGGCTATCAGGGATTTTACCCAAACCTACCTATGAAATTATTCTCAGAATTCAATCTCAGGTATTTTATGATGGACTTTACCTACTTTCCTTCTATTAAAACACACATTGTCTGGGGCATATTCACTGTTAACCCAGCACACTCAGGCCCCTGGGTATAATCATACCATGTGTGAGCTTGCAATATTTCCCTTGCCAAGCCATACTTTGTAGCCCTAAGATCCAAAATCCTTAGTTAAATTACTAAGTGTTCATTTTCCCTCTTTCCCCATTTATGCTAATCCCTTCTGCATCTCATAAATTAATCAGAGAAAAATAAATAACTCAACCATCATGCATGTGTTCAAAGAATAACAGATCATGTTTTCATAATCATAGATTTATTCATACAAGCTAGTTTGATTTCTCAGTGTACATATTATTTAAATCATGGGTTTTAAGGAATCATGCTTATAAATATATGGTCATATATAGTTTGCTCTGATGTATCCATTTACCTCTGGCTTAATCAGATACTCACAGATTCATAAGATCTGACTAAACCACAAGCCTTTATTCTTATCTGGATTTATTTGTAATCATAGAAATTCAGCACAAGTATAACATTGCACTTCTATGTTACCATATGTTTAATCTTGAGACATAAGCAGCAACCACTTTATGCTACAGCCCCATTTTTTTTCCATTTTTAGACCATAGATTTATAACATATATCCCTGGAATTTCCATAAATTAATCTATATGCAGAAGTCACGTAAAGAGAGCATCTCATCTCAAAGATAATTTATGACACAATGATCATTTAAACATAAAGGACATAAACATATTTTCTGGGTATATTAACACAAGAAGGGTTAAATATTTAAACAGATCATCAACACACCAAGATCATAAAATAAGCACAGATTAATTAAAAAAATATAAAACTATTTAGGCTGCCTCAATATTCAGGACTTAATGCCAATTTTCAGTGAGGTTACTCACCTTAATCCTTTTCCTTTGATCTGCTATTTCCTACTTGTCTCTAGTGGCCAATGCTTCTCATTTTTTTCTTTTGCTAACTATCTATATTTCTGTATATTTTTTTTAAGAAAATGGTGACAAATCCTTTCACCCTTAAACCCTCTTTTATACAAGACCTTGGCTGCCTCTAGGGTTTTAAAATTTACCCAATGTCAATTTTACCCATCCACTTATGATCAGCCTCTCTTTCTATTCTAAGAGAAAATGGGTAAGTGGTCCCTGTTTCTATTAACAGAAATTATACCTTATTACCCCGGTCACCTTATTTGTAGGATCTCTATTTTTTTTTAAAAGCTAAAAAAATTGCTAAAAGTGGATAAAGTATTTATTCAACAACTCATACTATTTCCATGCAATTTCTAATAATTTTTCTTCAGCCAGCATTTGTTTTAAAATACCTGTATAATACCTATATTTCTATCCTTGCCTAAGCCTTTATTTTCCTTATTCTAGACTTGTTTCAATGGCACATTCATATCTGTAATAATCATGTCATGTTCATGTATTTATAGTTTACTCTAGTTTACAAATAAATTTTCTACTTCTTTTTTTTCAGAGAAGTATGTACATATGTATTATACCATCTTGCATACATATCAATACTTACCCAATGCATTTATGGTCAACTTATCATATATATTTTTCCTAGGCAACCAAAATTTCAAACAAATATACTAAATTAAATTATAAAACTTGTTCATAAAATCAGGGTTATCACATATACCCCTCCTTTTAGGAATTGTGTCCCACAATTCTTTCATACTTAATTCAGACATTTTCAATTCAGCAATCAATCATTCTCAGACCAATCATTAATTAAACCCCTATGCATAACAAGTATTTAATCAAATCATTCATTAGTATACTTATGTATATTTTTTTTTAACTTTTGATTCAATCAATTAGTTGTGGATAATCACTTCTGATTTTATCTTCCACCTCCCATGTGCAATCATTTGGGTCAAGACTCCATTGCACTTTTACTAAATTTTTTTCTTTGTTTCTCAATTTCTTAATTTCCTTTGCAACTATGCCTACAGGCTTCTTCTCATACACCATTCTGGGGTCAATCTGCACTTTCTCAGGGGATTTTAAAATTGTTTCTTTATCATGAACCCATCTCCTTAACTGGGATACATGAAAAACATCATGCATTGCTCTCATCTCCTCTGGCAATTCTAACTTATAGGCTACATTTCCATTTCTTTCTAGAATTTTTTATGGTCCTATATATCTTAGAATCAGCTTTCCTTGTTTTCCAAATCTCAAAATCTTTTTCATGGGTGATATCTTAATAAATACATAATTCCCCACATCATACTGCACTTCTTTCCTCTTTTGATTAGCATATTTCTTTTGCCTGTCTTAGGCAGAAGCAATCCTTTTCCTAATCAAGGCTATCTTTTCAGAGGTCTCTTTTACATTTTCTGGTCCTAAGACCACCTTCTCCCCAGACTCAATCCAACTTGAAGGTGATAAACAGGGTCTACCATAGAGTGCTTCAAAGGGTGCCATGCCTATGCTACTGTGATGGCTGTTGTTATATGCAAATTCTGCCAGAAATATGTGATCTTCCCAACTTCCTCCCCAATCCAATATACATGCCCTCAACATGTCTTCAAGTAATTTATTCACAATTTCTGTTTGGCCATCAGATTGAGGGTGATATGCTGTGCTCAAGCATAAATCAGTCCCCATTGTCTTGTGGAAACTTTGCCAGAATTTTGAAGTGAAGATGGTATCTCTATCACTTACTATAGTCTTTGGTGTTCCATGCAATCTAACTATTTCTTTAATAAATAACTGGGCTAAGGTGCATGCATTCCTATCTGATTTTACAGGTATAAAATGAGTTGTTTTGGTTAACCTATCGACTATAACCCAAATACTATCATTTCCCCTCCTAGTCTTAGGAAAACCATCAATGAAGTCCATTGATATGTCTTCCCATTTCCATTGTGGTATTTGCAAAGGTTGAAGCATTCCTGAGGGTCTTTGATATTCAGCCTTTACCTGTTGACAAACCATGCACTTAGACACATATAATGCCACTGCACTCTTCATACCACTCCACCAATAACCTCTTTTGAGTTTGTGATACATTCTTGTGCTTCCTGGGTGTATGGTGTACTTGCTTTTGTGATAAGCATCCAAAATTTCTTGCTTCAATTCTTCAATGGTAGGAACACATATTCTCTTTCCCTTCTCCAAATGACCTTGTTTATTCAATTGAAATCCTTCCACTATCTCACCATTTAATATCTGAACTTTCTTTTCAAGTAAAAATGGATCTTGGTCTTGTAGCTTTACAATTTTATTTTTCAATTCTGATCCCAAAGTAACAAAACTCAACTTCCCTATTTCTTCCTTCTCACTGCATATGCTCATATTTTCCTCACTGTCCCTTTTTACTTCTGAGTCAATCAGTAATGATAAAGTATTAAACTCTTCTATCATCAATCTAGCTATATTGGCACGCTGTCTACTTAGAGCATCTGCCACTTTATTAGCTTTGCCAGGTGTATATAGTATTTCAAAATCATATGAGGCTAAGAGTTCAATTCATCTTTGCTGCCTCATGTTCAATTCTTTTTGTGAAAACAAATATTTGAGTGACTTATGATCTGTATAAACTTCAAATTTAGCCCCTAACAAATAATGTCTCCATAACTTAAGAGCATACACTATAGCAGACAATTCAAGATCATGTGTAGCATACTTTACCTCACTGGGCTTCAACTGTCTAGAGGCATAAGCTATCACTTGATGTTGTTGCATCAACACTGCCCCAAGTCCTTGTCCATTTGCATCAGTATATATCACCAAATTCTCATTCCCTTCAGGCACCTTTAGTATTGGAGCTTGTATTAATGCTTCTTTTAATCTCTCAAAGGCTTTCCCACACTCCTCAGTCCAAACAAAAGCCTAATTCTTTCTAGTCAATCTAGTTAATGGAATTGAAATTTTTGCAAAATCCTTTATAAACCTTCTATAATAACCAGCCATTCCCATAAATGACCTAACCTCTGTGACACTGGTAGGCCTTTTCCATGTTTGAATTGCCATCACCTTATTGGGGTCTACAGATATGCCTTTTTCTGATACTACATGACCTAAAAATTTTACCTCATTTTGCCAAAAAGTACACTTTGAAAATTTTGCCTTCAAATTTTCTTGCCTTAATTTCTGCAGTACTATATGCAAATGATTCTCATGCTCTTCAATTGTTTTAGAATAAATTAGTATATCATCAATAAATATCAATACAAATTTATCTAAATATTTTCTAAAAATTCTATTCATCAAATCAACAAAGTAAGAGGGGGCATTAGTCAAGCCAAAGGGCATCACTAAAAATTCATAAAGTCCATACCTAGTGTTAAAAGCAGTATACTTGATGCTTTCCTCTTCTACTTTCATTTGATGAAATCCTGAAGCTAAGTCGAGTCTAGAAAATATTTTTGCATCATTCAATTGATCAAAAAGATCATCAATTCTTGGTAAGGGGTATTTATTTTTAATTGTGATTTTATTTAACTCTCTATAATCAATACATAATCTAAGAGATCCATCTTGCTTCTTAACAAAAACCACTGGTGCTCCCCATGATGAGCTACTAGGTCTGATGAATCCTTTTTCTTCTAGTTCAACCAACTGCTTTTTCAGTTCTATTAATTCCTTAGGCCCCATTCTAGTTGGCCTCTTAACCACTGGGTTAGCTCCTGGAATTAGTTTGATAGAAAACTCTACTGGTCTATGGTTAACAATTCCCTTAACCTCACCAAACACATCAGCATACTGATTTACTATAGGGATTTCTTCTAATGCAGGCATATGCTTCTCACAAGTCAAGTTAACAAGGGTGGTTATGTTTCTGTTCTTTTCTGCTTCACAAAGAACAACTACCCTTTTTCCATCAGAAGTTTTCAATGATAAGGTGGAGGTCTCCATATTTATAACTATCTTATATCTTTTTAACCAATCAACTCCTAAAATAACTCCCATGCCTGGATATTGCAACACATATAGGTCTGCACCAAACATATGTCCCCCTATATTCAGTCCTAATTGTTTACATATTATACCCAATACACAGGAACTACCTAAAGGACTTTTAATAAGCAAGGGCTTATCTACAAGCATACAATTTAATTTTAGCTGTTGTACAATGTCATGGGAAATTAATGAGTGTGTAGCCCCAGTATCATACACTACTGCAAAAGGTATTGAGTGAATAAGCAAAGTACCTTCAACTTGGCCATGATTTTCAACATTTGGACTTTCAGTTATTTTGCTTTTCCCTTCCAAAATTCCCATCTTTCCTTGCCTCAAATATGGACAATTCCTTCTTATGTGCCCTTCCTTCCCACACAGATGACACTTGAAAGATGCTGGTTTGGGATTTGTACACCTATTCTTCATGTGTCCCTCTTGCCCACAATTATAGCAAGTGATTTTCTTTTTAACCTCAGCAGTTTTGGCTTCTTTTGATTGCTTGGTGGAGGCTACATCCGTTTTCTTTTTATCATAAGGGTGAAACTTACCCTTTCCTTTCTTGTTTTGGTTATTTTTAAATGCTCTGAAATTTTCTCTGGCTTTATCATGCTGTTCAAGGCTCAAAGTCAGATCTAAAACTTGATCGAATGTCTTATCCTTATATGGCAGCATGGATCTACTGAGACTGGCATTCAATCCTTGGATGTATCTGCCATTTTTAGCTTCCCTAGTTGTGATGAGCACTGCACCATACTTTGCTAGAGATTCAAACTTCTGGGTATACTCAGTAACACTCATAGTTCCCTGTCTTAATTTAATGAATTCTTCCAGCAAAGACTCTTTAGCTGATGCAGGTACAAATCTTCCTTCCAATCATTTCTTTAAACTGGTTCCATGTCACTTCTCCTTCAGGTCTTCCAGCTATAATAACTTCCCACCAATCCAAAGCTGCTCCTCTCAATTGTCTATATACTATTAGCCTCTTCTTTTGGTCTTCAACTTGCATATCAGCAAAGATTCTATCCAAAATTCTGAGCCAATTTTGAACTCCCATTATTCCTTCTGTTCCATCAAAAGTCCTGCCTCCAAGATTGGTAAAAGTCTTGAGTAGTTTAGAAAGCTCCTCATGTGGATTTTCTTGCCTATTGCCTACCCCATCCCTTATAGCTCTCATGAAATCTTGCATATTCACCATGGGTGGTTCACTTGGTCCTACCCCTTGTTGTCTGGGTCTTACCATGGTTCTATGGATACAACACTTGAGTTAGTCCATTTTATCTAATCTTTTATAAGTTAACCTATTCCAACTTATTATCATTTAATTATAACAGATATTATTAATATAAGTATATAAAGACAAGGCATCCAAGACAGTCAATACTTTCATACATTCAAAACAACCAAGTTCATTCAAGATATTTCTTTTTTTTTACTATGTTATTTATCAACATAGCTCGGATACCAAATTGAGATGACCCACTTTTTACAAATAATTTTTTTTGGTTTTATTCAGTGATCATCTACTCAAGAGAACATCCTTTCTTATTTCTCTACTATCCAGGATCTTTCAACCAATATAAAAATATTGTTGTAATCAAATCATCTAACTCACATATATGAAACCATACATAGATAATACTTTGAGTTTTTCTCTTTCTCTTTCAATCAGAGTAGAAGAGTTTGGAAACAGAGAATTCATTTTCAAATTCACTATATAATTTCCTCATGGCAAAATAATTTTCTAAAGAAGCTTTTCTGTCTTACTTAATTTTGGGCAAATTCTAGATGTTATTTCTCTAGTTTTAGAGTTTGTTTACACTTCCATGACTTTAGATCTACTGAACCCTTAGTTATCCCTTGTGCAAGTGTGTATATGTATTCTGTGTGCATGTGTGCATCCGGATGATTTCAGGTAACTTTTTTTTTCAATACAACAATCCTGATTTATTAGTTTTCTCTATTTGTTACCTTTTCTAACCAATAAACTTGGGACATTTAGACTGGTTGAATTCAGGCTTGGAAAAGTTGGTCAAGTGAACCTGAATTCTTTTGCTACTTTACTCAGGTAACATACAAATTAATCTGGGTTTCTTTATGTGTCTCTCAGTTCTTTCTATCATACAAATCATTTCAGATTTTTCTTAGCATTGCACATTTTTGTTAAGCATTCCAGAAGTTAATACTAGAAATTGTATTACTTAATGAGACATTCTCAAAAGCAACTCACAACTTCAACAGATATCTCATGATTAGTTCAATACTTGCAAACAGAAAATAGCATTACATTAGTTTCCTTCCAAACAACTTAACTAACATTTCATAACATAAGTTCAATTTAACATCTATTTTAATATCCTTGAGTCTGTAACTATTATATCCAATTCCTTAGCAGCTAATTCATCCAATTCTTGATCAAGAAAATGCCTATTTACCTACACAATCACCACGAGCTGCCTCATAAAAATATGAGACACCCAATGGTGTACAAACACACAAAGGGTCAGACTAAATTGTCTGGTATGAATAATCTTACTGAAAATCTAAATTTAAATAATTTTTCTCATTCTCAAATAACTTTTAAAACAGATAAGGTAAAGCAATATTTCTCTTGTATACTTTTCTCTACCACCTGTGCATGTTCATTAATGCATAACATAATAATACATCATTCAATGGATTGTATCAGGGAGCACAAACATATAATTTCCCAAGAGAATACTCTAAACCAACCCATATGATCATCATTTAATTATTTTCCTTATCTATAACTTTCTGGCTATCAGGGATTTTACCCAAACCTACCTGTGAACTTATTCTCAGAATTCAATCTCAGGTATTTTATGATGGACTTTAGCTACTTTCCTTCTATTAAAACACACATTGTCTGGGGCATATTCACTGTTAACCCAGCACACTCAGGCCCCTGGGTATAATCATACCATGTGTGAGCTTGCAATATTTCCCTTGCCAAGCCATACTTTGTAGCCCTAAGATCCAAAATCCTTAGTTAAATTACTAAGTGTTCATTTTCCCTCTTTCCCCATTTATGCTAATCCCTTCTGCATCTCATAAATTAATCAGAGAAAAATAAACAACTCAACCATCATGCATGTGTTCAAAGAATAACAGATCATGTTTTCATAATCATAGATTTATTCATACAAGCTAGTTTGATTTCTCAGTGTACATATTATTTAAATCATGGGTTTTAAGGAATCATGCTTATAAATATATGGTCATATATAGTTTGCTCTGATGTATCCATTTACCTCTGGATTAATAAGATACTCACATATTCATAAGATCTGACTAAACCACAAGCCTTTATTCTTATCTGGATTTATTTGTAATCATAGAAGTTCAGCACAAGTATAACATTGCACTTCTATGTTACCATATGTTTAATCTTGAGACATAAGCAGCAACCACTTTATGCTACAGCCCCATTTTTTTTTTCCATTTTTAGACCATAGATTTATAACATATATCCCTGGAATTTCCATGAAGTAATCTATATGCAGAAGTCACATAAAGAGAGCATCTCATCTCAAAGATAATTTATGACACAATGATCATTTAAACATGAAGGCCATAAACATATTTTCTGGGTATATTAACACAAGAAGGGTTAAATATTTAAATAGATCATCAACACACCAAGATCATAAAATAAGCATAGATTACATAAAAAAATATAAAACTATGTAGGCTGCCTCAATATTCAGGACTTAATGCCAATTTTCAGTGAGGTTACTCACCTTAATCCTTTTACTTTGATCTGCTATTTCCTACTTGTCTCTAGTGGCCAATGCTTCTCATTTTTTTCTTTTGCTAACTATCTATATTTCTGTATATTTTTTTTAAGAAAATGGTGACAGATCCTTTCACCCTTAAACCCTCTTTTATACAAGACCTTGGCTGCCTCTAGGGTTTTAAAATTTACCCAATGTCAATTTTAACCTACCACTTATGATCAGCCTCTCTTTCTATTCTAAGAGAAAATGGGTAAGTGGTCCCTGTTTCTATTAACAGAAATTATACCTTATTACCCCGGTCACCTTATTTGCATGATCTCTATTTTTTTTTAAAAGCTAAAAAAATTGCTAAAAGTGGATAAAGTATTTATTCAACAACTCATACTATTTCCATGCAATTTCTAATAATTTTTCTTCAACCAGCATTTGTTTTAAAATACCTGTATAATACCTATATTTCTATCCTTGCCTAAGCCTTTATTTTCCTTATTCTAGACTTGTTTCAATGGCACATTCATATCTGTAATAATCATGTCATGTTCATGTATTTATAGTTTACTCTAGTTTACAAATAAATTTTCTACTTCTTTTTTTTCAGAGAAGTATGTACATATGTATTATACCATCTTGCATACATATCAATACTTACCCAATGCATTTATGGTCAACTTATCATATATATTTTTCCTAGGCAACCAAAATTTCAAACAAATATACTAAATTAAATTATAAAACTTGTTCATAAAATCAAGGTTATCACAAACACACTTTGAAGCAATGATTAAGCAATAACTCAAGTTCTACTAATCAAATTGGCATGAAACTTGGAGGATAGATATATCACAACCTGAACAAGCTCCCATAGGTATTGCATCCCCAAATTTATCTAAGGTAGGGATCTACATTGATCCCCATTTTTTAGGATTTGGATCATGCGATCCCTCATATAGGCCCATATAGTTTTGGAGATCCTTCTGCAGAATTTTCAGAGAGATATTTCACCATCTTCATCTATAAATATAGACTTGGTTGTTCATATTCGGGACCTTTATGATGCATATTGCTTTGTACTCTATTATAATTAAGGATTTTCATCCGATCTCTATTGTACTCAGTTTACAAAGTGATTAATAAAGTTATCTCTTCAAAGTGGACGTAGGCAAACAATGCCGAACACTTATAAATCATTGTGTCCTTGTTATTACTTTGATTTTATGTTATTTTACTACTTGTTTCTTCTATTTTCATTTTATATTCTTCATTTATTTCTCTATAAAATCTCTATTGGGTGTTTGTGCCAATTTTTGGTGCAAACACCGGATTTAATAAACAATAATCTAAAGGACAGAACTAATTCAGGCGCCTTTAAATATGGGCCTAACACCTCACTTTTCTTCTCATATTTTTGGAAAGCTCTATCATTTTTCCTCCTTTGCTATTTCTAGAAATTATAAAATACAATATATATAGTGGAAATTTGGTTGAAGAGCTTCTCATTTCGGGGTAATAAGTTTTAAGGACAATATTTCTGAATCATTTATTTTTAAGGACAATTTACAAAAAAATGATAAATTTATTTATCTTTTTAAGTTATAGAAGAAAATGATAAATTCATATATCATTATTTCTGTATAACTAAAAATGATAACTTTATTTATCTATTTTCTAAAAATTGTCCTTAAAACTAATTTTTTAGAAGTGTTGTCCTTTAAACTTATTAACCTACATAAAGAAGCTCTTTGAGTGAAAATCCCCCCCCCCACACACACACACACATATATATATATATATATATATATATATATATATTGGAGAAGGACAAAAAATAAAAGCGACGAAATGAAGCAGTGAAGCAATTCTACAAAATAGGTAAGTTTAGAAATTTTAAATTTTGGATTCCACTTAAGTTAAATCCCTATCAGATCTGCAAATCTAATTGTTATGTATACATTTTTAAATACATATTTTTAGTTGAAAAGAAAAGGAGTCATGTAGAAGAATGGATTTGGATCTGCGGATTTAATGTTAATAGGTGAGTGAAAAATTATGTGGTTTACATAATACTAAATTTATATCATTGAAATTCTATGTTTTTATCATGCCCATGTGAAAACCAGTGAATTATAAGCTTAAATGAATAAATCTAATTTGAAATCCTTGTGTGCATATTCAGTAAATTATTTAACTTTGATGAACTGGCATATACACCCTAGATTTGGAATTTAGGGATAATGATCCTTAAAATTTGTGAAATGTGATATTGATAGCATTATGTAGCTTATTTCCAGATTTTTGTTATTTAGGTCGTAAAGTATTAGTCATTCATTTGGAATGCTCGAATTTGATTTAGGATATAAATTTTCTATTTTAATTCATTAAATTTGTAGAATGTAAAATTCAGCTGTATTGATTGCCATGTGAATTTCCAAAAACTATCCAACCTCATAATTATATATAAAAAGTGTGTCATTTGAAATAACAAGGGATGTGTCCAAATGAAAAAGATGTGCAAAGTAGGGGTTTCATTTCAGTGGCTTGTACTATCTATTTCAGTACAATATAAGAAGAGATAATTCCTTGAAATTGCAAATGTAACACAATCCTACTTTTTGGAAGTTTATGGAAAGTTTGTAGTAGTAACATTTCACTCTTTTGAAAGATATGGTTTCAATGCATTAAAATGTAGAATATATATTTCTATGGAATTTACACATAAGTATATATTTAGATATCCCTAAATGTAGAAAATAAAAAGTTACAAAAAGAAATAGAAATAATCCCGTTTTCCAATTAAATAAATATATATATATATATATATATATAAATGGTAAAAATATAAGTTTAAGAAATAAATAAACAAATGTCAGTTACAACATAAATACATATATGTATATACATGGTAACGTGCAATTAATTATATGTTATCATATTAATTACAAATAAAATCCTAAAATACGAATAATGTAATAAATTAAGGAGTTATGTAAGTTATAATGTTAATGAACTATAATTACACAGTTAATGGGAAGTTACAGTAATCAAGTCAATATAGCTATTAATAAATTAATTACAGAGACCAAATGTGCCATTGATGAAGGGAACTAAATAGGAATGCTGAATTAATTTTAAAACATACAAAAAAATATCATTAACAGTTGTCCAATATGAATATAAAAGACCATTTATAAAGGGCATTAATTGGCGGTAAAAGAAATAGCAAACCACATTTAATAACATTAATGGAAATGAGAGATAAAGGAAGCAGACATAAAAAATAAGAAGAAATTCGTAGCAAGTAAATAAATGAATATTGATAAATGAACTTAGGAGGTGTAATAATTTCCATGGTTAAAATTATATGTCCTTGATAATACATTTACGACAGGTGTGAATTGTTGGGCCCAACTTAATATTTAGACTAACTATAAATGACTTGGCTTAGTATGGGTTGGGATGCAGGATTAGTAGAGTTACACAACAGAAGTCTAGCCTTTGTGAGAGGCTACCAGCAGTTGTGTATACATATTACTGATGTAGGACATTTCCAACTACAAGATTTGTGGGGATATATGTTCCCGTATAGGTTTGGGGAAAATATACCAAGGGCTTCACCTCGGATTTGAAGTATTAAATGGTTGTACCTTAGGGGGTCAAGAGGTTTACTTTGGTGTTGAGGTATTAAATAGCCATTAGATCTATCCCTTCCCTATTTAAGATGTCTTAAATAACCTACGACGGTGCCTATTTGGGAAAGTGATATCTTCTTCAATTCTAAAACAGAGGTACTAAGTAATAGGGAGTGGGCATTTTTCTAGATTTGCATTAGGAAAATCTAAATAGGATTTAGGTTTGGAAGTCGACACTATATCAACATTGTTAGTAAACCAATATTTGTGGAATAGGGATGGACATAGGTCAATCCCACCATCGGCCCCAAGCGATCATTAGCAAAGACTTGGTTTAAGCCTGAATGGGTTACACTTCGTGTAGAGTTCGTATGTGATATGCACTAACTTCAAATTTTGGTTGCTTAATTGTTGGGTTGGAGGTTGGCTAGTTAACCCTTGGATAAGTCTTTGGGATGCGTTAGTAATATGGATAATTAAATTATAAAGTCATATCTATGATTCATGGGCCTTCGTAGATGGGGTCAGTTGACCATCGATTACATTGTAAAGGGGTCTGCTTTAGGGTTGAGGAATTAAATGGTCGATGAGTTTTCCTCTTTCCTATTTAAGAAGTGTTAATGGCTGTTAAGAATGGCCCGCTTTTTGGTTGAGGAATTAAATGGCCATTGGATCAACCTCTTCCCTATTTAAGAAGTATTAAGTGACCACATTCTCCTTTTGGGAAGTACAACCATGCTTATACACACACACGTGCATGTATATGCTTATACCTCGAAATAGTCAGCCATATTGTACGCATATATGGAATTAAATGACTAATTCATAAACAGTAGACATAACACTTAAAAGGAAATCTATCGGCATAAACTAGTGTTACGGATAACGTATGTAATTTACCAGTCACTTGAACATTGTTTTAAGTCCCTCTTCATTACAACCTATAGGATAGATTTAAGGGTACATGATACTAGTCAAGATAAGAACGGTAGGTGGACAGGTTCTCTCATTCATGTTCTACATTGACAAAGGCACTAGATACCCGAGGAATGATATTGGTTTTAAGGTATTAGCCTTAGTCAATATATATATTCTATTATATTTAACTATTCCACCGTGAGTTTGTATAAGTATCTCTTTGATATACTTATGTTCGTTATAGGTTACCAACACCAACGATCTATACCTTATTGAACTAGGGTTTTCGATTTAGTTGGAAATCGGGCCCATTGAGCTGTAGAATGTTACATGTTCCATACACCATGATCTGGACGCAGGATGCATACTAAATAGATTGATACCACACACTGGCCTGAACGACGTTCAAAATATGATTGGTCAACATACGTTGACATCCATTGGATTCTGTACGCCGGCCACACGGGCGTTTACTAAAGTAAAATTCCATACTAAAATATACTTGACCATGTTCACTATCAAGCTTTCCAATTCAAAATGACCCATAAATTTTTGTATTTCAATGTTACTTCCTAACCTTCAACTCTTCCTAAAGTAGGCTCCTCTACCACCCAGGCCTCTACGTTTACTCTGTCTGGTGCTAAGTGTTCAATTACAAATTAACTCCAAGGACAACTTGTTCCAATCGTACCTTTACAGAACTAGCCTCCTCCATTAAACAAACAACCTGGACTAAGAGTGTTGGGTAACCATCCAGATCAATCACCATCTTTATTGATTGTAGAGCAGCTCTTGATGATCTACAACCATAATGGAATTCCAAAAACAATGTACTTCTTCTAATGATCAATTAACGGGCTCATAATCCTCCTCAAGGGTACAGTGCATGCCATAAGTACATGTGCTTAGGTGGAGTTGTTCCTCTTTTCAATGATTTCCTCAAATCCATCTTACAAGAGATTGGGTGGCCCCATCTCCAGTGCACCCTAATGAATATGCCCTCCTCAATTCTTTGTACGTCTTATTCATGATGCAGCCTCAACAACCACCAACCTTACAGAGTTGATGCACCTTCTAAACTTCAAGAAAAGAGCTAACTCGCCTTCTTTATCAATTATCAAAGCCTAGTGCCGCTACAAGGTTATCGAGGTACTCCACAACAAATTCTCGTATTTCAAGAGCGAGTACTTCTTTGTTCATTGTCCCTTCTGCATCAACCAACTCTGGTGTTTGGATATAAGGCTTCTTCCTTAACAATATTTTCTACATTTTGATTCTCCCAACCCAATCATTTGATTTCTTCTCCATTCTCTCCACAGATCTTCCTAAGCGAGATGCCAGCAACGTGCACTCCTATACCTTGGGAATTTTGACATTCGACATCATATTGCTACCTATCTTCCCATAAACGAGAGATTCCATCAATATGGCCTTCTACATCCTTAGTGTTTCGTAGTTCCTCTCAAGCTCCCACAAAAAAAAACCGAGGATTCCTCTTCGACCTCTGGCCTCCTCGAGACTCTAGCAATGTCAATCAAGGGGGCGATGAAGGCCCTATAGGCGAAGCAAACATTGACGAAGGCCAAAATAAAGCGATGGAGGAGTACACTATTGAGGAAAAGCACAAAGAAAGTGGTAAAGAGAAGATGAAAGAAAGAGTAGAATAAGGAGGAGAAGAAGTAGGAGAGGAAGGAGAATGAAGATGATGACGATGGTGAAGTCTTTAATCAAAACAAAGGCGAGTTATATATGGAGACCACCCCCGAAGGCATAGAAGTTACTACTTCGTCTCGCGAAAAGAGATTAGTTGTTAAATCCCTCCAGCGACCTTTCGTTCCGACTCCATTGTCAACTACCAAGGCGACTCCTCGTATAGGATCTTTAGAAAATATTTTTGGCTCCTTAAGCGATATGGACATCATGATTGATGAGTTTATCAAAGAATATCCTTCGGGCTTTAGTTTTCCATTTGGGGACCTCCTAGCTGAGGGAGATAAAACCCCATCTTTGCAAACCTCTAAACACAATCCGTAGAGCACTTAAGGCAACACCTGCGCTCCATACACTTCTAGGCTTATGAAAACTCATATCATGCATTTGTCCTCAATTCAGTGCGTTAGTTGTGATATTTCTTTTTTCTTTGTTTCAGGTATAATGCGAGAGATTGCTTCCACTATCTATGCTCAGGCGTTGGAGAGTATTAAGGAACCCCCTAGAATCTTACCCTCATCGCTCAATTTCACAACAAGAAACTGAAGAAGAAAGATAAAGAAGAAAGGAGAGGGAATAGTTCGAGGAAAAAGAAAGAAAGAAACATCAAGCTAAGGAGAGAGAGCACCATGATCAAGGGAAGAGACCCCGGTACTCACATAACCATTAAGGTCCAACCATCGGCTCTTCCCAACCACGCTCTCAGCCCTACCATAGTCTCAACAACTTCCAGTGATCTGACCACTGGTGACTACTATATTAACCTCACAAAAATTCAAGGAGGTTTGTACTTATGCCATTCCACCTCCATCCCCTTTAGGCTCGTCCACAGCCGTGACAACCAAAACGTAGGCCATCGGCCCTGGCCTTTACCTGACGAGGTTGAAGATCAACTATAACTCAAGGAATTCCTCACGAGGAGGCCAACCGTAGATTTGGTGGGGTTATCGAACTGTTGACCAGCTTTACGAGTTAAGAATCTTGCTTTTTCCCTCTCCAATGTTAATAGAATTAACCAGGCAGACATTAAGTCATTTGAATCGAAAAGGAAGGCCCATGATAAATTAGTAGAAGACTACAAAACCAAGTTGGTCAAACTTAAATAGAGAAGAGATAAGGCTTAGACATCAATTGAGAATTCTAAAGCATTAATTGAGGAGATGTCCAATGCCCACACTCAGGCCCTTCTTGTAGTGAACAAACAACTTAAAAAGTCTCACCGAGGGAGTGGTGACCTTACATTTCAAGTTGAGGCTAAGGAAATGGTGCTTTAGGCTAAGGAGTTGGCACTTCAAGCCAAGGAGTTGGCCCTTCAGGCCAAGGATGCAGATCTTCAAGCACTCTAAGCCAAAGTTGAGAGACTCAGGGCCAGTCTTAAGGCGGAGGTAGATGTGAAGATAGAAGCTCAGGTGGACCTCACTGGGGCTATATCCTAACTTAATGAGCTAAAAGATCGGATGTCAAAAGAGAAGGAAAATATTAACTCCACCCTTCAGCAATTCTTTGCAAATGTTATCGAAGATAAGAACCTGAAGTGGTTGAGAAATACTTATCCAGTTACTTTGGCGAATGCTTTAGAGAAGGTCATGCGTCATGCAGCTACGTCTAGCGAATGCCTTATTGAAGATCAATTGAAAGCCAAAATTTTGGACGCAGGCGATACTATTGCCCTTAAGAAAGGTAAGTCGATCCTGGCTGAATAGGAAGCAGCAGTAGGAGGTACGCATGTTGAGTCTCATATCGGTCATATTGTACTAGATCAAGTAGGATCATCAATTCCTTTTGCCAACGAGCCTATAATGGAGACTTCAATTTCTGTGGGGGCTAGCTTTGAGACCACCCTTTTACAACTCTTGCTTTCACCGCTGCAACCTCCTCCAATCTTTATATTCCCCCTTTTGTCACCCAGCCAATGCAGTCGGCATAAGAAGAGAGTAAAATCATTAAATCCCCTATTAAAGAAACTCTAACTAGTGAAGGTATTTCCCTCGTCTCTACGTTATTCGAGAAGCTTCAATTATCGCCCAAGGACATCACTAACCTTTCACCGTTTTGAACTTACAGATCATCCGACAATTTCTTCTCTATCGCCAACAACTCAAGGTTTAGGTCGATGCACCATTTTCATTTAGTCAACATTTGTCATCATGGAACCTATCGCTACACTACCTCCCTCTAGTTTTGGCCTCGGTCCTGGTTTATAGAAGATAAGGGCTTCAGAAGGATTGGAGTACACTATGCAGTTAAAGCCCCACAAAATCCCTGCTTTAGTGCATAGCGCTCTTCGACCATTATGCTTTTTCGATATAGCGCTATTGAACAGTAGATTCGCTTTAAGCCTTGCTATTTTCTGCTACACCCGCTAAATCAAGGCTCTTTAGCACCCATGTTAAAAACATTAATATAAAAAAATGATTTGACTAGTTCTCTTTTGAACTAAATCAACAAAGTTAGGGTAAAAATCTAATCTTATGTCATAAGTGCTCAACGTAAGTTATAAATTTATTGTAGTTAACAAATCTAGATTGCTTATATCATGATATTCTTTGGTTTTGCTATGTAAGATTAAATTATATTCTTTTTCATAAATAAATGATGTGAGAATGAGATTAAATTAACTTTAAATATTTTGTTTACATCTAATGAAGCATTTTGCACCTCCACTATTTTCCGCTATATCCTTACTTTATCCTCACTATAACTTTTGCAACTCCACTGCTATGGAACTGCTAAGCGCTTTAACTGCACATGGAGGACATCTCTCAATGTTTCGAGGAAGATATTACAATTACTTGTGCTATGGGCCTTACTAATTCAATTTCCCAGGCAGAGAGGCTAAAGATCTACCTCTATAAGATTAAGATCAAATCGGAGCCAAGAACTGAGATACCTAATAGCCCATAGAAAGCAAGCCCTACTCCAAGAATTCCACTAGTCAAATTCAGGCCTTTGGAAGGTAGAGGTGCTAGAAGCTCCTCTAAGTCTTCTGATGCTCCTGTTAATAAACATGAAGATCCTATCATCATTGCAACCAAGGGAAAGACCACTCATTCCGAAGGCAGCACTCTCGAGAAGGGGAAGTCCGAAGGCAAGAATGGTCTAAAGACATGATGGATAAAGTTCCAAGGCTAGGAAACACTTTTGAAAGAGGAAGCGGATGCTTAGCTTATTTTGATGTATTTTGATGACAATTTATTTTGGTCTTCTTTTGATGGATTTTATTCCTTTTTGCATATATGTTGAGTTTGTGTGGGACTGGCCCTCACCACATTTGTACAAAAAGTGACTGTAAATAAAGATTGTGATTTCTATATAACCATTGTTTGCATTTACATTTCTTCACTTTGTTCTATTTTCCCATATACAACTGCGAGCATACAAAATATAACCGCTTATAATGTGATTTACTTATATTGTACATGCATATATCTTTGCAATGCTATTACTTATAGTAGCTCTGTAATACAAGGAAATTTTTGCAATTTCTTTAGCAAAACTCCATTAATTTGTTTTGTTTACTGTTGCGAAAAGATTCCTCTTTTGGCTAAAAAAACTTATTACTTACATGGTCAACTCTATGACCGACCTTGTTTAATCTCGGTCGTGTTTTTTCTAACCACAGACAAGGTTACATATGAGGAAACATTCGGCTTCATATTGTATCGAATACCTAAGAAAAAATAACTTTGACATCAATCTGTAGAAGTCCGTTGTCGATAGTGCATGCCTTTGGGCTTCGATCGATGCAGTCATTGACCGTCCTCACTTATCCTCGACTAGGCGTGTCTTACTAGGTTGCAAATATGGTCGTTTCTAGAAAGGATTCGATAATACACCGGTTCCTATCTCTAGGACCTAATGTCCTAGATGTCTATCATTTGGCATTGGTCCTTGATCTTACATGTTTCTGGGTAAAGGTCAAAGATCAGATGTGTTGGGCAAATTGTTAGATCGGCCCTAGTATTACTATAATCTTTTAGTTCGATCATGGATCGAAGGAGTACAATGGTACCTATCTCTGGGTACTTTGACATCTGGTCTTTCACAACATAGGATGTTTTTCCTGTCGCTAATCACACGACACAAAGTCAAAATTTATAGAACATGGTTCCAGTAGTTCAAAAACCCAACTTTATTTATATACAAAAAGATGGCTCATCCTGCCTTATTACATTTCATCCTCCTAATCACGATGGTTTATTTGGTAAAGTAAAGAACTAAATGTAAGTGAAATAACATCATAACAGATTTCTATTGCATGCCCGTGGGATTGTGATCCCATCAACAGTCGCTAGCTTGAAAGTACCATCTCCAAACTTTTGTTCAATTGCTAAGGGACCTTCCTAATTCGGACCAAGTGACCCCATACCAAGAATGAACCATCTTAAAACAAAGTCCTCTACTTCAATGGTACGACTCTAGACCTTGACGTTGAAATATGTAGGCTAAAGCGAACGGAGTATGGCCAGCCATGGACTTGTGGGTCGTCCTATAAGCCCATGGTGTAAGTGGAAGCTCATGGATCCAGTTGCCCTTGGCTTTAGTTAACCACTTCTTAAACCTAGACTTTATTCACCGCCTCCACCTATCCATTTTCCTATGGGCCTACCACTGCTTAAAATATTTTCTTGATTTTATACTGGTTGCAGAAATCCTTGAACTCGGTACTCTCTAATTGAGTTCCATTGTCAGTTATAAATTTCTAGGGAACCCTAAATCTATAGATAATATTCGTTATCACAAAGCTGATCACCTTTCTTGTTGTGATCATGGCAAGCGGTTCCACTTCAGCCCACTATGAAGTAATCCACTGCAATGATATTGTAATTAGCTTCTCCTTTAGACATCGGTAGTACATCGATTATATCATCCCCAAACCTCAAAGGCCATGAACTAACCATTTGCATAAGCTCTATGGATGGGGCTCTTAGAATCTTTGCAAACCTCTAGCACCTATCACACTTTCTAGTGTAATCAACATCATTCTGATTTATCATTGGCTAGAAGTACCCATAGCGAAGGATCTTCTTCGCTAAGGTATGCCTCCGGTGTGATAACAAGGGCTACCCTCATGTATTTCCATGAGGATTTTCCTTGCTTCATCCTTTGATACACACCGAAGTAGGAGGATTGAAAAACCTCTCATGTACAACACTTCTTCTTGCATTATCAATTGCGACACTTTACAAAGAAGGTTCTACCATTCATTTCCTCATTTCGATAGAGTTCCCTTTAACAAATAGTCCTTGATTGAAGTCATTCATGACTCCTTTTCCTCCAGGGCCTCTAACATCCAGTCGATGTCCATCTGATCGACCCTTAGAATCGATAAAACCTCTACTAGAACCAATCGCATCAACTATGCATCCCTCGAACTAGCCAATTTAGCCAGTTAATTGGCATTTGTATTTTCCTCCCTAGTGTTGTACGTAATTGTGTAATGCTCTATATCGTTCAACAGTTCCACTGTCTGTTGGGTAAGGGGAAAGATTCAAACTCTTAGCCTGGAATTTCATTTTTACTTGGTAGACCACCAATTGGGATTCACTAAATACATGTAACATCCTCACCCATAGTCTTTCGCTATCTTGAGTCCCACTATTAACATATCATAATCAGCCTTGTTATTTATCGCGGAGAACTCTATATTTAGTGCATAATAAATTGTCCATCCTTCCAGGGTTATCAGTACCACTCCTAGCCTAGAGTTATGTTCATTGGAAGATCCGTCTATTTGTAATTTCCATTAAAAAAGTGAGACCATATCAGCTTTCTCTTATCCATCCAAGACAGTAAGATTCAATGAAGAAATTCATTAACGCTTGTCCACAAATCGCTCTTCTCAGATGGAAAGTGATATCATACTAGCTCAGTTCGATGTTCCATTCCAATAACCATCCCAAAGTCTCTGGTTTTTGCAGTACTTGCTTTAAGGGTCGATCCATCAAGCAATCAGCAAGCAAAAAACAAGCTTCTCTAGCTTCGAATGGTTCTTTTCTACTCTAGTAGACTGCTTCCTGATGTAGTATACTAGCCTTTTGATCCTTGTCTCCTCACATACCAATGCTGCACTTAGTGCATAAGTAGACACCGCCAAATAGATAAACAGATCTTCTCCATCTAAAGGCTTGGATAGGACTGGTGGTCTTTCCATACGCTTTAGTAATTCCTAGAAAGCATCCTAGCATTCCTTTGTCTAAACGAACTTTCCCTTTTTGAGGGCATCAAAGAACAATATACACTTATTGGTCACTTTCGAAATGAATCGGCTTAGCATAGCTACTTCCTTGTTCGAACTCTGCATTTTCCCCCTTGTCCTTTGGGCAAATACAAGTTTCAAGGTGTTAATTTACTCCAGATTAGCCCCAATGCCCCTTGAATTCATAAAAAACCTAATAATTTCCCTAATGTGCCACTGAAAGAACATTTTAATGTATTCAACATCATTCTGCACCTTTGCAGCACATCGAACATCTTGGAAAGATCATCTATATGGTTCATCGATAGCTATGACTTCACAAGCATATCGTCCACATGCACTTCCATTGTCTATCCGATCTGGTCCTTGAACATGGAATTCACCAATCTCTAGTAGGTAGCTCCAGCGTTCTTCAAAGTAAACTTCATGACTCAATAGCCATATAGGCCCAAATAAATGATGCAACTCGTATGCTCCTGATCTAAAATATGCATTTCTATTTGGTTATAGCCGAAACATGCATCCATAATGGATAATAGTTCGTGCCCGGCCATTGAGTCCACAAATTGGTCTTTCACCGACGGTGGGAAGCTATCTTTTGGGTATGCTTTATTCAAGCTCGAATAGTCGATGTATGCCTGCCATTTTACATTTACATTTTTAACCAACATAGTATTTGATACCCATTCATGGTATAAGGTGTTGCGAATAAAGCCATTTGCCTTTAGCTTTTCCACTTCCTCTTTCAATGTAGTAGATTGCTTTAGACCCAGACTATGTCTTTTCTCTTTTATAAGAGTCTATTTCGGGTTCGCATTCAGTGTGTGGCATGCTTTATCCGGCAATATCCCACACATATTCGGATGCATCCAAGTAAACACATTCAGGTTTTCTCGGAGAAAACCAACCAGATTTTTTCCTTAGTTTGGTGCTAAGCTAAGATCCAATCTTAAGGACCCGGGCATGATCATCCATATCGCTTGGGATATTAACCATCAGCTCCACTGGCGCTGTCTGTGCATCCTCTGGCTCCTTTTGAGGATCCGTAGACATGAAGAATTTGTTATGACTCCAGAGCTAGGGCTTGTGCATTGATTATTATCCATCCGTAGTCTGGATGCAAAGGTGTTCTCTACACCCTTTCCTTTCTCATGTCCTTACGTCTCTTTGAGCTCAGTAATGTAACATTATCAACCACTGCTCTGATCTCCTCGAATAAATTCGACTCCATTCTCTATTGGGAACTTGATCATTAAGCACCAAGGAGCCAGGGCTATCCCGAAACTAGCTAGGGCCGATCGGCCCAAAAAGGAATTATACCGAGAATTCATCAATAATTACAAATTTATAAACCTGCACAATCATGCGGTCTCCTTCTCCCAACTCCACGGAAAAGTTGATAGTCCCAATGGGCTTCTTTGCCTCTCCGATAAATCCTTAAATCCTGGATTACAAGACTTTATGTCCTTGGGACTGATCTTCATTTGACCAAAAGTCCTTTTGATAGAATATTTAAAAAGCTACCACAATCCACTAAGACTCGATGCATAGTAGCTGGGCCCACAATAGCCGTTATCACCAAAGGATCAAAGGTTGGTGCTTTAATCTCATTAGAATCGCTGAACCAAAAGATTATATCATCATTCATCAATCTATACTGCTTAGCTAGAACTCCATCCTCAACGGAAAAGTAGCTCTCTTTCGGTTCATGCTTCAAAGAATTCACATTAGGTAATTAAAATAAATGATATATGTTTATACATATGCTAAAACGTTTATAAATTATGTAAAACAATGTTGTAAATTAATATGAAGTAGGAGTATTTCACAAAATATTATAATCTATTTCAAATTTTATTTTATTTTAAGTAATTAATAGTGAATTATCTTAAGTTATAAAAAATTGGGTTTTGAAAGTAAAATAATATTTTTAGGATTTTTGAAAAGAAAATGGCTTTGAAAATTGAAATTATATAAATTATTTTTAGGGAGACTTATGAATAGAAATAAAAGGAATAAATTGAAATAAATGCTGAAGCGATAAAACTTTTTAAAAATTTGTTTTAAGTAAAATTTAAAGCATTTATTTTTAAAAAAGCATGATGATTGAAATTAAACGTTGGTTAAAGTTAATGGTGGTGTTTACGATTATCAAATCTTACTAGTATTGTGAAGAATAAAATTTGAGATCAATAATTTTGATTCAAAAACTTAATTGAAATGTATTGATATTTTCAGTTAAATTTGATTGGAGCAAGAAAATAATTACACAGCCTATAGAGATTGAATTGATTAAGGTGAATAGGCTAAGATGGTCAGTATGTCATTATGCTTAGGACTGGCTAGAAATGAATGTTATGGATTTAGATAAAGAGATATTTATTGAAAATTTATGAGGATATTATTTATGAATTTTGGAAGAATATGAAACAACGAAAAATATACCTTGAATCGGGAATCTACTATTATTTATAAGTTACGATGGAATTTAAATCAATAGAAATATGATTTTTGGAAGATTATCCAAATTTTGAGTAAATAATGATATAATTGTTTTATGGAGTTCACGAAAGAAAAAATTATTATTATTAGTCTAATAAAAATAAGAGGTTTTTAAGAATAATACTAATAAAGAGATATTTTTCATGAATATTTTTAGAATAAATTATTGCTATTTTTGATGTAAATAATATTAAAAAAAGAGTTTTAGGATTTAATGTAGAATCCTATTATTTTTGAATTAGATAATAATAAAATAGCTGCAAAAAAGTAGAAAAATGATTTAAGGAAATATTTTTTTGATTTAAAGTGATAATAGTATTATTGTTATGTAGGAAACATGATGAAATTATTATTATTAAATAACGATGTTTGAGATATTTAAAGTAATATATTGAAAATAAATGATTTTTCAGGTATATTTTCAATTTGGAAAAAATATATATTATTTTGAGATAATAGAGAAGATGTGTTTTTATAATAAACAATACTTAGACAATTTCATCCTAACCAATTTAATTGACAAAAATGTTAGTGGCTGCTACTGCTTGCGATTCTTGTTGTTTGTAGGTTCTTCCTCTTTTCGCTTCTCCCTTATTCCTTATTTCCTTCGATCCCGTTCACCACATCTTCTTCTTCATGGCTTCCTCATCCATCAATCGCTTTCCACCTCGGCAGCCTCGTAAGAATCCTTCCCCTTCCAGATCTGGTCGTGCATCCATCATTATTTCTAATCCAAACGATCTGGCCTCATCTTCGCCTGCATATGTTGCTGTTGTCGATGATTTTCCTCTACTGTCAACAAATGTCGCTTGCTTTCCTTTGGTTCTGATAGTTTCTCCAGTGCCTCCAATGGTTGTTGCCAATCCCATTATTGTGCTGGAATCATCTCTTAAGCGCATTGATTAGTCCTACAATCCAATTTCGGGTGTGCCTGCTTCTGCAGTCGACAAAGGTAATATCTGACCTATCTCTCCTCTGTTGGTTGATGGAAATGTTGATGGATAATGGGTGAATACGGTATTGAGTGATGTTGGTAGAAAGGAAGGTACTATGTTGAATTTGATGGATGCTTGTGTCAAAGGAGGGCTCGATGCTGTGTTGCTTAGATCGCGCAATACTAGTTTGTGGAAATGATAATTCCAATTTTTGAAATATCAAACTATAGTTAATCCAGTTCCTTGCATCAGTCCTCAATTTGCATCCCCTAAGCCTAGTAGCATGTGATCTTCTCTTTTCACTACATTGCCAGGGAATGCGGGCGAATAAGTTCCCCGGTCGTTTGAGATTGTGGAGGTTGACGACGCTGTGGTTCCTTCGGTTGAAGTATTGGAAGCGGGGGCAGATTTTTGGGCTGAGTATTTAGTGGGATTCTTACTTGATTCTAATTCCCCTTATCACGTTGTTCATGACCATTGTCAACAACTTTGGAATATTAAGGGTAGGCTTCAAGTCCACTTCGATAATTCTATGTTCTTCTTGAAGTTTCTAGAAAAGAAGAAAGACTTCGGGTCCTTGAGGCAGATCCCTCCATTATTGTCGGCCAACCATTTATTATCACCACTTGGAGTATGACGGTGGATAATGCAAAGGAAAAAAATTCTATCTCTTCCAATTTGGCCTTATTTCTCGCATATCCCTTCAGTGTCATAGCCTATGATTGGGTTGAATTGGCTTGCGAATGTCGTTGGCAAGCTCAAATATTTTGACGTTAGTACTGTAGCTCAAACAAGTTAGTATATGTCAAGGCTCTTATTCAAGTGTCGCCTGAAAAGCCTTTACCTTCCAAAATCTCTGGTCACATTGCGAAAGGTCATGTTGTAGTTGTAGATGTCAATTACAGTTGGAAACCATATATTTGCACATCATTCCACAATTTTGGTCATCTATAGGAGCTTGTAAACATCAGTCTCCCAATGCTTCTATCCCACTTGTCGATAGGATTCCTCTTCCTCGTCCCTCGATCATGCAGTAGGTTCTGAAAGTTCGTCTAAATGTTGGTGCTTCGCCTTTTGAGATTATGATGCAGCTTCAATCCCCAATCCTTCTACTAACTGTTCTATGGATGGATTGGATGTGGTTATTCCTCTTATTAATGATATTGTTGCTTAATCCCTAATGAAACCGTAGGGGCCCCATCTCCTATTAATTTTTCCTTTGTCTTTCTGAGCAAGCTTGGGTCCACATATCGTCAGAAATGAGATACAAGCTATCTAGTGGATTCATTTTCAAGTACGCAGGAGTTGAAGGCGATCTTAGTGATAGTAAGAAGTCCGTGTTGGCTAATGACACATGGGATAGAAAGTATTTATATGGATCTGATTCGATGGATTTTGCTACTTCTTTAGTTTCTCTTTTTTTAGATATATGCATGTCATTAGTCGTGCCTCTTCTGAGGATATGAGTGATGCAACCTCTTCTAAGGGGGATTAACATGGTCTGTTTAGTTGTATAGGTATTCTGCCTATCTCCTGGGCTTGTGTTTGTTAAGTTGTTTCAACGAATGTACCGAACATCTATTCCTAATTTCGTTTATAAAAGTGAACAACCCACTTTAAAACCGGCCAGCTTTGCTTAAAAATACGATGACAATTTTATAGTTAAGAGGAAATAACAAGTTTTTATTTATTAATTAAATCGTTAAGACATATGGGAATAAATGCTAATTGAAAATAACATATATGTTAACTTTAAAGGCTATATTACGCTTATATAAGACATGGGAAGCTTGAGAGCATGGTTAAGTAAAAAGTTTCCTAAAAAGTAAAACAATCAAAGGTTGGTTGTAAAAGACGGATGCCTATAGAGGATGACTATATCTTTCTAGGTAAAGTGTTTTGGAGTACGACAATGTATGTAAGGTACTCCGGCCGTATGTTGATTTGTATGACTTTACAAGCATGTGGAGATAGTATTATTTTTAAAGTATCTTGTGTTGTATGATTTCAAGACATAAAGTAAATGTTTTGACTTGTAGTACTAAGTTATAAAGGCGATTTTAAGAAAGGAGTTATTTGACGGCTCTAAAGAAAATTGACTAAGAGGTAAGACTAGTTCATTTAAGTCATCACTTGAATTGAAAGAACGATCTTATTTAGTCGATTTTATGAAATCATGACTTTTTGTGCATAACCTATCTTCAGTGCCTGATGCACGAGAAATAAGTGAAAAGTCGACAACCTAGCCTATGATTTTATTATGGTAATACTGTATTAGGCATAATTAAGGCATCATCCATTTGTTATATCTATAAATTAAACGTTAACGGAGTAGAGGTTCATCTATAAGTTCTAAATGTTAGTCCACTGAAATGTACAACACCATCCATTATTGTGTTGTCGTGCCTATGGATTTAAAGGATTTTAGTGAGGTATGTCAAGCGATATGAAGAGGGTTTCCATTGGGCGAGAACAAAGAAGCAAGTGGTGAAGCATGTTGCAAGGTATTTGACGATGGAGATATGTTAATAATGCGATCTATTTAAATTTAAGCTATATTTGAACATTAAATGATTAGAGACACCTCAGTGATAAGCAAAGAAATGGAAACTGCATAGGATGGGCATGCATAGAGAGTTTGCAATGAGTAGCTAGGTAGGTAAAGGACTTGCTATTGAGATATGTTATGTGGGAAAGCTAGCGCCATAATTTTTGGCCTTTCTAGGATGTATAGAGAGTAGGGAAGTCAGCATGTTGAGCGGGCTTCTTAAGAAGTTGGCGGGTGTTCATACATTTTCTATCGTCCCATTCACGAACGTACATTGATGATTTAGCAATTATGGCGGAGCCTAGTCAGCTTATGTGGTGAATCTATAGAGAGAGTCTAGAATACCCATAGGTGTATTCACATCTTAGAACCATATGTGATACAATAGAAAAATAAGAAAATGAAGTTGGTCTAAGTACGGCAAGGAAAAGGTTTGGATAGAAGTATGTGAGAACTCGTGGAGGTAATCTGAATTTCTCCATCTCAAACTTTCTTCTAATAAATTCTTTTACTTAGTTTGCTCGTTAGATTTGTACGTTTGCATTATTGATTTAGCTAGCTAGTTAACATGGCGTGGATGTATGGATGCTACAATGGGTTGTTTGCTATAGTTGCTTTCTTTGAGTTATACCAGTATAGTTTATACCGTGTTGGCTTGTATGTATATACATTCAGGCCTAGGATAGATACTTATAGTTAGGTTTTCTAACTATGTTAAATATTTTTTTTATTGTTAATTCATTGTTTCTATATATGTGTATACTGATTATGTTTATGGATGTGTTTATTTACTTACACTTTAATATGGATTTTGCATATGGATGTATGGACGAGCATACATATAGAAATATATATTTTCACATATTAGGATGTTTGAAAACATATTGGTTGAACTGCATGTGCACTCGTATAGGAGGCCGATTTAGTTGCATTTGCACTCATCTCATACCATATCATCTTATTTTATATATCAGATGTATTCTATATTGTTGGTTTTGTTTTTGCTTGTATTGGATTGTGGATATAGCTATGTTTGTTTTGTATGTTTGTACGCCACAAAGCGGATTGTATTATCCGTCTTTTGGAATTTCGATGATGAAATTCTTTTAGGGGAAGAGAAAGTAACATCCTCTAATTTTATCAAATTAAATAATTAAATGAAAAAGGGTAAAATCATAATTTCACATAAATGGAAAATAGTAAATTTATATAAGAGCCCGGTATAGGCTTTGGGACCTATCACATTGCACAAAGAATGTCATTTATAGTCAGAAAACTTACATAACATAATGAATTTGGTTAAACGGCCAGAAATTAGAAAAAGTCAAACCCAATAGCATTATTTTTATGTATAAATTCTGAGATTTTAGCAGAAATTTGAATTATTTCGGCCTGTAAATAGAAATGAAAACCGATTCTCTAATCACACTTTAACCTAAACATCTTACCTCTAATCTTCATCTCCCCCTTCATCTATTTCTAAACAAAATCTATTCGAAATCCATCAAATCAAATTCAAATTAAACAAATAAATATATGGAATTGATCGCCGCCAAGAGAGCTGCATAAATAAATCAAAGCTCTAGAGAGATTTAGCATTTTCTGAGTGGAAAATTTCTGGACAGCGAAGAAGGAGGGGGATTTACCTCGGATCCTTTGATCGGAGAAGATGCATGGCTAATTGGTGAGTGGAACTCATCATATTTGTGTATATATTAGTAAGATATAGTATTTCACCACTTATGGTCATAAATCACATTATAAATGAAGTAAATAAAGACTAAAAAGTGATTTTTTATATACACCTGATTAGAATGTAGTATGTCATAGCTAGACGAATAAAAAAGTGAATTTTTGTTGATTGTAATTAATGAAGTTACCCGCTCTCTAATTAAGAAAGGTGTAAAACGCAAAGATGTCCCGAATTAGACATATTATATACCAACATTATAGTTCTCGATGACATGAACCCAATGGTGATGTTAGTTTGTCGATTGGGAGTACAGATTGATTGGAGAACACATCGAAAGTTCAATGAATGTGGACCTTCCGTTATGATCCAATAGTGAAACGGAGATGATAGGATGATCGGGGGTTCTATTAGGGGTTAGTGTTTGGATGGTTTGGTCTGTCCGATGACGAAAATTATTAAACCAAACTAAAACCAATAAAAATGAAAACCAAACCAAACAAACTGAATTAAGTTTGGTTCGTTCGGTTAGCTATCCGATTTAACCAAACTAAAAATGATTCACAATTTTATGTTTGTAATATTCATTGTACTTTAAAATAAAAGATAAATATATGATTAAAGTATTCTTATTTTATATTCTTATGTTTTTTAATAGTAACTGCGATAAATATATGATAAATGAAATATATTTAGTCCACTAAACTTGTGATGTCCCACCTTTATGCCCTCATTAACAAAGAACATTACAATGTAATATCGTCTATTAATGTGGAGAATAAGGCTCGATAGTGGCGACCATCTGTATTATTAATTTGGGCGAGTATCGATACGTCAAACTGAGTGACAATATTCTTCTTTTATAAGAAGATTCAATGTATCCGATTCAAGCACAAACAACAACACAGTGGCTTAATATAACTCAGAACAATATAAAATATAACAGAACATAGAATCACAGAATGCGACAAAGAAATAGAAACATATCTCATAAAGCGGATGTGAAGTGTATATGATACATGACGTGAACTACAAAAGGTGGCCATATAAGGTCCACTATATACATAAGAGGTACAAAGGACAACTTAGAAGAATATATAACCGAATGAATTCCTACTCAACATACAAGGTAGGCTACAATATTACTAGACTACAAGTCAAAATATACGGAGAAGCTTCATATTAATCCAACTCTAAGATCACCAGGTAGAAGAACCTGAAATAACTCGGTCTGACCAAAGTATTACATAAAGAGAATAAACGGATCAGTCTACTCTAATTCAAACCAATGTGAGATAAAAGTTATGATAGTTTATAAGCCATAAAAGGAAAATAAAAAACTCACATAAAGTTAACATGAAACTCACATAGAGTTGAACAATGTGAAATATTATCCTTCTTAAAATTATTCACCAAATCACAAAACCATTATTAGCTTATAAAAGCAAGTGTCACAAAATATTTCATGAAACACAAATTTCATAAAATCTAGAAATCAATCTTTAGAGATCCAAAAACCTAAAGGGGGAGGCCTATCATAAATGGGCGTATAAAACTCACCGAACACGTGTTATCATAAATGGTCAAAGGACCCATAAATGGATAGTGAATCCATAATTCTAATGAGCTGAAGCTACATAAATCCGCATATCACGGATCAACATAAAAGACAAGTCGTTAAACTTATCTTCGTAAGTGTTATTTACCTTCAAATAGTAATTGATCAAATAACACATGTACGTTCCATACCACACTTGTTTATCTAAATATTTACTACAATTTAGTAAAAAACCACTTAAGAAAAAATATGGTTTCAATCAAATAAGTTTGGAAATTAATCGATAATGTAAACGCAAGCATTCCATACCACTTGTTTTACTAAGTCATTTAATTGAATTTCTCATCTGAATGAAAAAAGTGTTTTATATACTATTAATGGGTTTGGAAATTCTTTTCTAAATTATTTGTTTTGGAAAAAGAGTTGAAAATCCATAAAGTAAGATTTTTAAATGTTTATAGTATCAAAGTATTTTAACAAAAATAGGAGTTAGAAACTTTTATTCAATATAATTGAATTACTCTAAAATCACTTTAAATCTATATATTTATTTTTCAATCAAAATTGCTATTTATTTTAAAACCAACTTATCAAAAAAATTCACAAATGTTCATATCATCAAAATATGAATTAAAAAACTGAAATTTAGCAGCAATTGAATACACCAAAAATGGAATTTCTTCCATAGAACACAAAGGCATCAAAAATGGAATTTCTTCCATAGAACATAAAAGCATCAAAATGCAATTATTTTCCTTTTATTCAAAACTCAAAATTCATATAAAAAATCATCGGAAAACGACATTAAAAATTTGAGCAAAGTCTAATTTCAACATTTAGAAAGCGGTAAATTGACAATGAGCAAACAAGGAATAAATTTAGGAAATGCTGACAGTGATTACCAAACAAAGATTAATAAAACTAGTATTTTTACCATTCAACCATATGCAAATGAATCTAGACAAGAAGTGTGAGGGTTACTCACCTCAATCATGCTTAAGGCTTCAAATTTCTTGCATTTTGTTTCAACCCAAATAACTAAAATTTCAAAAATTTGACCCTTAGTGCAGCAATGATTTGACATAGCAAACCTAAGTATTTTCCTACGAAATTTTAAAAGAAGGTGTCTTTATGAGTTGAGAATAACATACCCAAATTCTAGATTTTTATTATTTTTCTATATTAGGTATGAATTTTCTACTGACCTTCGTTTTCTGTCCATATTTAACCCAAAACCACTTGAGAAGAGATCACCTTTGACCCATCATAACTAAACCAAATGCCATGAAATTGGGAGCAAAGGTGCTGGAACATGTCAGTAATAACATATCCAAATATGAGAATTTTTGGAATTTTATTTGATATGTTTCAATTTTTGGAAGGGAAGAGGCTAGGGTTTTGTTTGAGAAGAGGAAGATGGGATACGTTTTCTGGTTTGCGAAAAGTGAAGATGAGAATAAATGTATTCTCAAGATGAGAATAGTGTGAAAAGTGTTGCTAATTGCAACTTTCAATTATAAAACATTTTAATTTATATTTTAACAACTTGTTTATTTCAAAATCTTAACCACTAAACTTTTAACAAGTTCAACATTATAAAATCACCATTTTATAATCTACAACAATTTTAGGTTTTATTAAACAATATTTTCCATAATAAACTTTATCGTTATTATTAACATCGTAAAAATACATCATTTGTGTCCAAATATCAACATTTAAATACAATATTTAATTAAAAAGGTTTTCTCCATATTTTGATAAAATGAATCATTAATTAAGAAATCATATTCCAAATAATGAAATTATCTCCATTATAATTTATTTATTCATTTTGTTCAAAATAGCTCTTATATACTAAAATACAAGAGTTAAAGAGCATAAAAAAGACGATTCATTAAATTTCCAATTTTATTATATCCAAAATCTCTTAATTATTTATTATCACTGAATTAAATTATTCTTTTACTTTAATTTTTGATAAGCTAAACTAGGGTTTTTATAGACTCCGCCTTCCAAAAATTGCGTCCCGGCAATTCTCTATAGAGAAAAATCAATAACAATTCTCAAACGAATACATCTTTCAAAAGATAAATAAGCAATCGAGATCTTTAAACGAAGGAAACATCACTAATGTGCAGTAGAGGATAATGGAAATGAGTTCAACCTTCGAAGCAACAACACGACTAGGATTATACTCCTTAGTCAAATTGAATGAGATCTATAAATCTCAAAGAGATCTAGGCTCAAGAACACAAATCAGAATCTCTTAGACATTTCCGAAAATGAGATACAATGAAGACATCAAGAATAGTGGAAAATTGAGCTTGGAAAAGAGACTCGATAAGCAATTCGGACAATGCGTTCAGTAATTTGAAAAACAAAACTCCCATCAAAGAAAAACACAAAAGAGCTAAGTTTCTTTCCAAAAATTTAATCTTTTTTTAGCATTTTATTTTATGCCTTTAATTTTTTCAGTTTACAACCATTAACATTATTTTTCCCTTTTACCAAGCTTCTTTTAATGTTAACATTTCGAAATTTTGTTTTTCCAAAGTCCTCTTTTATTTTATAATAAAAATTAAACCAATTAAGTATTTACTTTTATTTAAGATTCTAAAATTCAAGGCTTCGAAAATCAAATTCTTTTAGTTAGATCATGAAACAAAACACTTTTCAAATTTTCAAAATGTATGAAATTTTAAGAAATATTCAAAGTGTCGAAATTTGAAGAAATTTCGGCAGAGTCTCCTTTGTACGGAGAGCTTTCCAAACAATTTCAATATAATAATTTAAGTATACATCGGCTAAAACATGGTCAGAAACGATTTATATATCAAAATTTTAACATTCCAATATTTTAAACCGTAGGCGTACCTTATTTTCGCATTTTAAGAAAGCTATTTAGCTTATTGCGAGCATAAGCGACTAAATTCGCTAATAATCCAAACATACTCTAGTGGTACCTATTCTTATATTTGATATAGGTTTACACATAATTTATACCAAAAGACTAAAATTAAAATTGTTCAAACACTAATTTATAAAGATTTTGCTTTTCTAATTTCTAGGTTGCTGTATAAAATCCAGATTTTCACCCAATAAACCTCAAAATTTTTCAAAACTCTTAAAATGAAAGTTGTTTAGTCTAAGATTTCTGATAAGAGAAAGATCATCAAAACCAGATTTAAGTTTAAAAAGTTGTGTCCAAAATATTTTCAGCCTTTAGTCTTATAAATTACTAATAGGACAGAGCTACGTATTAATTTTCAAACTCATTTTAGACCAAACAAATTTCAAAATTTTTTAAAATGGTTAAAAAAAACTTTTAGCCTACAATGAGTACTTTCTTTCACAAAAATATTAACTTCATTTGGAGCTATAATTCTCAAGATATCACAGTTTTAGTATAGCGCATTTTTAATCAAAATTTCAATACTAAGGCCATTTTAAAATTATTTCTTTCAAACCACTTCAAAATCCAAAACCATGTATTATCCAAAGAAATCTTTAAATTATATCATTCATTACATGATCTATCTTTTGGAAAGTTTAAGACTTCAAAATTTTGGAATTTATCCTATTCAACCAACTTTCAAAATCAAATCATCTAATAAAATCACTTTCACTAACTTTTTACACTTTGTACTTTATTTGAATAATTTTTTTTCATTTCAACTATACTAAAATTTACATTATTTCCAAACTACTATCGAAAATTCATTTAATATGAACTAAAGCTATTGGATATGTAAAATATTCGAACTACTAACAATACATAATTATTAAAAAAAAAATTTGAGCAAGACGGGTGTGTAGCGTGACACTACACAGCCGATTAGTAGCATATATTTAAAATAATATTGTTTCGATCAACAGGCCTGATCGATGGCACATAGAGTAAGCACAGGAACCATAGTAACATCCGACTAAGATAAGACAGTACAAGAATATATACAATGGTAACATATCAAAATACCAAAGGGGAAGACAGAGATCTGAATGCATCAAGAAACTACCAGCTATGGCCCTAGCTGCTGGCCCGGGGGGTACGCCGAACTACTCCCTTGTGATTCGGTCGGAGATGAGCTTCTCTGAGGATGACGGAGTCTAAATGGTGCAGAAAAGCTTCGACCTGTAAAGGAGGTGAATAGATGAGTTATACGTCTGCATATGCCTTCGAAGTGGTATCTCGGTTTATCAAACACATGTGTATTACGTTCTTTCCATATGCACCAACAGAAGAGAGCGATGAAGACATCCAAGAGGAGGTTAGGGGGGTTATATTTCCAATGATCGAATATGACGGGCGGTTCAGGGATGTGGCCAAGGAGGTGAGCACTGGTTGCAACCCAGATCGAATAAGCAAAGTCGCATTCACGAAACAAGTGAGGAATATCTTCAATGTGATTTGAGCAAAAGACACAATACGGGTCAACCGGGATATGCAAACGGAGAAGTCTCTCTTTGGTGTTGATTCGATCATGAGCCAGACACCATAGGAAGAAGGCGATACGCGGCGGAAGAGGGCATTTCCAGAGTCTAGGGAAGGCAAAGAAGCGGCCAGGGTTATTGAGGTGGGAGTAACAGGAGGCAACCGAGAAGCCTTTAGCATGTGCAGGGGCCCAGACTATACGATCTGGCAAGGTGGTGAACTGAAGAGACTGAAGCAGATTGGACGCGGAGATAAGGTCAGAAAAGGTGTCAGAGCCGAAGAGGGATGGAGGGCAGAGGAAGTCAGGACTGGAGTTGACACAGTCTCTAACAGAAATAGAAGGGATACTCGAGTGGGAGAAAATATGGGGTAAAGATTTGGCGAGTGGAAGTTGATTATGCCAAGTATCTAACCAAAAAACACAGTTGGTACCATTTTCGATGACTACATGAAAAAAAGGTCTGACATGGGGAAGGATTTGGAACACTCCAGCCCAGAACGGAGAAGGTCTACATCACGGTGGGAAGTGAAAGACGAGATGGTGGTTAGAGCGATAATGAAGCGAGAGAATCCAATCTTTCCATAGAAAGTTGCCAGGGGTAAGTATCAAAATCGTGCAAACAAAATAATAGAAAGCATAAGACAAAACTTGTAAAATAAAAGTTTTTCCTTACTGTCATAGCTTTTTAGAAAGCACAGGTCTATTGAAATCGGATCAATGGTTCAAAATTTATGATTAAAACAAGTGCAATTTCAAGATTCAATAACACTATCGATCAGTCTTAGGACAGCGACAAAGATGTGCAACTTAGACCTCGCTAAGTAGTTTCATCCGTGATAAGATCGTTGACAAGGTCGCTGACACCTTGCTAAGTAGTTTCGTCCTTTATAATATCACTGACACCTTGCTAAGCAGTTTCCAACCATTTCTTTAGTAATTGAAATTACTTAAACTTTTTAGGGTATGACAGGTAACCATGAAATAACCAGGATCATGTGATTTTATAACGTTGTGTCGATGATGTTTGGCCTATATCAAAATCATTGCAACGACGTATAATTATCACAACTAAAATGGATGCTTCCACACGACCATCTACCACTAAAAAAATAATAAGATCTCGCGGTATCGTCCCCTATTATGACGAATACATGTCTAAGCCCACGAAATCTGATACAGTGCTTTCGAAAGGCATACTATCACAGCCTCAAACAATGATAAAAGAAATTATCGGTGATAGATATAAATATCGTTTGTGTTATTATTAATTAACACTAATAATGCGGTCGGTCGTTGATTGTTACAGCAAGGGCTGATTGTCGTGATCCCAATAAATCAGTCAGCTAGTGGAAGGGACACTAGCTTATCCAGTTAAAGTTATTCTTCCATTCCCAAAATCTTTTTTTTGATATTATAATATCATAGTTATTTTGATGAAAATCGAAATAATAAGTTCGGTATTGTGTTAAAAATTACTAATGGCCCATAAACATTAATATTTCAGTACAATGCAATTAACAATAGTTTGCAAGGAATTATACTATTATCCACATCAATTACTTTATCTTAAGATTACACAATTTTGAATTGAATTAAACATCAAATTAAATAAACACTTATCATTAAATGCATTATTATTAGCTAAGAGTAATTTTTTTAAACATAACATATGATTTAAAATGTAGCAACCAAGTAAGAAAGTAAGCGAAAGAAAGTTCAAGCAAAAACAGCAAAGAATCAAAGATTAGAGCTTTAACTTAGTTCAAATTCGAGATAGGGAATGACTTTGTTTTGGGACGGGTTTTAAAGCATCTAAGTTCAAAATTTATAAAGGTGTTCAAAGTGAAAGTTGACACGCACAAAGTTAGCTTTCCGAAACATAAAAATTATTAAAATCCGACTAGAAACGAAAAAAGAATGGTCGATTTACTAACAGTTTTAGCTCAGAGAATATAAATTTCTAAGAGATAGAGCTGAGAGTTTGCAATAGGTTTTCGATCAACCTATGCCCAAACTTTGTAAAATTATTCAACATAGAAGTTGTCACACACAATGTCAGCTTTTTGAAACATAAAAAATTATCAAAATCTGACCAGAAATGAAAAAGATATGATCAATTTTCTAACACATGCAAACAAAATATAGTGATTAAAGTGTGTTTGTGATAAAAACTATACTTTTATTTAGGTTTTCAATTCAACTTTGCAAACATCTACCTTTACTATAAATCTATATTAAAAACTAAAATACAATGAAATTAAAACAAGAATTGTGAGGGTTTTTAAATTCTATACACCTCAAGGTCCCATTAATATCCAGTGGGTCTTTTAAATTCTACTCGATGTTAATCTTTAATGGTTACTAAGTTTTATTTTTGAACAAGCAAACATCTATTATTGGCAAAAAATTATAAAGGCACTTAAATTTGAGGTGCTCAGTGGAAAGCAGTTCATCCGCCTCCACTATGCAACTTAGATTGCTAAGGATAAAGGCATACAATTAATTTTGAAATCTGCTAAAGTTGAAGCCAAATATTTGTTCGAAGAAAGAATTACTTCAAGGTACGAATTAGTATGTACAGAAAATTGGCCGATGCATCCAAAGAATTTTTAAGATATGACCCATCTCTAAAGGAAGAATTCCTAGTAACGACCCAAAGATCTCTAAGGGACGATCTCGAGGACACATCTTGGAAAAGACTCTCAACTTTAATATCCTATATTGTTCCGAACTCGGCTCTGATACCGAGTTGTGACACGCCACCTTTATGCCCTCATTAACAAAGAATATTACAATGTAATATCGTCTATTAATGTGAAGAATAAGGCTTGATAAAAGCGACCATCTATATTATTACTTTGGGCGAGTATCGATACGTCGAATTGAGTGAAAACATTTTTCTTTTATAAGAAGATTCAACATATCTGATCTTGGCACTTGTTAGCACCAAAATTGGTCACTAACACTCTTGAGAAAGATTATGTAGAGAGATTAATGAAGAAAGTAAATTAAAACAGAGGAATGTAAGCAAAATTATCTGCAAAAACAAGAACACCAGATTTATAGTGGTTCGGCGTAACTGCCTACGTCCACTTTGAGTTTTAATCTTTATTGCTCTCACAAATAATTGAATACAGATACAATCCGTACACCAATGACTTGAATACAAGTTCTAACTGAAAAGAATAAGTCTTGAAAGTAGCAGAGTCTCCCCCGTGTTCTCCAAAAAAGGTCCTCTTTCAGTACGCCCCTGCCTCTCTATTTATAGACGAAGTTAGGCTGGACTTCCTGCGCAGGCCCAAGAACAAGGTACTTCGGCCCATAGCAGATGACTTCTGAGCACTGAGCCAGTCATGCCGAACGAGAAATGCCGGTCGAGAGATGCCGAGCGACGACCCCTTAACTAAAGGTTAAGTGCTGAACCTCCCTTCAAAGTTGAACGACATTCAGGCTGAACCGAAATGCCTAGGCCGAACTACACATCTATGCTGAGCGAGGCCTCTATGCCGAGTGAGGCCTCTATGTCGAGCGAGGCCTCTATGCCGAAGGAGGCCTCTATGCTGAAGGAGGCCTCTATGCCGAGCGAGGCCTCTATGCCGAGCGAGTCACTTGTGCCGAGCGAGGCCTTTATGCCGAGCCTCTCGTTACCGGGTCAAACAACCGGGTAACACTTGCCCCCCAAAGTGTGTCGTGTGAGGCAACACAACACGCTTTGAGCCAATATCCAATTCCTGCTACTAGGAGTTGAATGTGCTCAATGAAGGTTGGAGCACTGCAGCCCTGAGGCTATTCCTTCCTTTCCTTTCTTCTACACATAAACAATGAGCCGTTCGGCATGTGGATGCCGAACCACTTGTTCGGCAAGTCTTGTGCCGCTCGGCGTGACTGCTTACCGGACCATCGAGGCATCTTGACTGGTTCCACTGATTGATGCCTATTCACCTCCCCTCGTTCCTATATAAACCAGTACTTCTCCTTTTCTTCTCTTTACTTCTACTTCCATTCCATAGGGCTTTCCAACTTGCCTTCTTCCAAACTCCCACTAACACCTCAATCTTCCTCTTTCTTCCTGAGTCCAGCTTGTTTGCCTCACAACCTCCACCAATAACGAACCTGAACGGATTTCAATTCCAAATCGAGCATTTCCCTAAGCTTCGACCCATTCTCTTAGGTATGAAACCTTCACTTGATCGACTCTCCCAATTAGGGGTTTTGTACAAGATTTAAATTCACGACGTTCTTTCAAACTACGGACGGTAGAAGTCGTTTAGGTGAGGATGGTGAATCTGAGGTTTAAACATGCCTTAGGGTTAGATGGAGAGGAGGAAGGAAGAGGATACCGGAGGCTTTTAGGACATAGATTCCTGTTGGGTTGCCGAGTGAGGGAAGAGGAAGTGTGGTTGGCTCGGTAGGAATTAGCGAGATTATGAGGTGTTGGTTGAGCTTGGTGTATGAGTGGGAGTGACATTCGGCGAGCCTCTTGGAAGGGTGTTTAGGTTACTTGAAGAAGTGAGTTGGAGGAGAATGTTTGGGTATGGCTCGGTATCATCTTGTATGAGAGAGAGTGTAGGATAGAAGTGTGAATCTAGTTCGGTGTGCCGAGTGGATGCGGCTCTATATGACTCCCGCATGCCGAACGGTGAAGAGGGAGTGTGGGAGAGAAGTGTGACGGAGTTGAGCGAGTTGGTCGGCATGTGTTGTGTTCAAATTAGGATAATTTTGATTGTCGTAGCCGACTTTAAGGCTCAACGCTGAGCTACATTCAAAAGATATGACTAAACCCCCATGCCTAACCATATGACAACAAACAAGTACAAGAACTTAAGAAACAAGCATATCAAACTAATTCGGACTGATAACTTCCCAGTTTCAACAACTATAATCCTGAGTTTAACTCGATTAAAACAAATAATAGCCTTCAACATATAGTGCCAATGCCGAGTTCAAAATTGAAACCATCATACGACAGGCTATAGGAGACAGTCAGCGATGACGGTCTTCGAAGATGACAGTTCAAAGCTTAACTTTATTTTATCAGCTTCATGACTTTTAGCTCTTTAACACTTATACTCGAACGATTGCACTAGTTCACGCACCACATGGGGGGAGTATTTTTGTCTTTATGTCTAATATTGATTGTTTTTCAAGTATAGTTCGAACAGGTGTTTAATCAAATTCAACACTTATTAGAGATGTCTAGAAAGTCAAGTTCTGCCAAAGTCTCAGACAAACCCGAGCCAACTTCTCAACAGGAAGTGGTTGGAACTTCAAATCCATCAACAACTCCTGTACAAGATATTCCAAGTCCCACGATTGCATCTGTTGACCTGGCTCCCGATGCCCTAGATGCAGTGATCTTTCTAGACAATCCGGTCGATTCTCAAGCTTCAAGAATTAATGAAAGCGCTCTTCATCGACTATGCTTGATACATGGAATTCCTTTTGATGATGTACTGGTCCCATCAGGGCAAGATCGTCCCCACCTGCCCCCAGCTGGATATACTTCCTGCAACAAATTTATGTGCTGGGTTGGTAGCATGCCACCATTCAACTACTTCCTCCGCGACGTGCTGCAATATATGGAGATCGCCTCAGCGTAGTTACATCCCAACAGTCACGCGTTTTTATATGGCACGTGCATTATCTTCATGAGCATTCTATTCAGGCTCCCCACTCCTGGCAATATTCGCTACATTTATCGCTTCAAAAGACGGTCCGACAGCCTATCTTTCGTATTTCTTGAGCCACATAACAAGTGTTAAATCCTTACGGGGGCGTGGAGCAAATTCGCCCAACACAAGCAAGAATGGTTTTATGTGCGTTGTCCCACTGGCTTTGCAAGGAGATGGCTGGAAAGGAGTAAGCTTCTTTTCTAGATCAATACTTGTATGCAGCAGAAAGTGCATTTTTCTAAACCCTTTCTTGACTTTAATAGGTATAAGTCCATGTCCCGAAGGCTCCGGGTACTCTGAGGCCGTCGAAGCTATCCGAGCTGTTCCCGCGGAAGACCGGGACATCAGATCCATCATTTCCAACGAATCGCTCTCGAGATTTGGACTGTTGGCGGAAGGTCGTCGGATAAGTCTTCCTCACAGTGCCACCACAATCGGACCCGCCTTGAATAAAGGCAAAAATCAAGCTGGGCCTTCGGTGCCTTCGACAAGAGAGACACCCGATGTATCCGAGGAAGGTGAAATAAAAGAAGCTAAAGCTCTGGGTAAGGGTGTAAGTCCTGCTCCGGAACCAGCACTTGAAGCACATAGCACTGATGAACCACCTCCCCCTTCAAAAGAAAAAAGAAACTAACTTACAAGTTGAGGAAAAAGGTAGTGGGTGGAACTTCGAAAGTGACAATTACTTCGATGGAGAAAGAGCCGTCTCCACAACACCTAGAGAGTTCGTTGAAAGGTTTGTCTGACCTTACAATTCCCGATGATTTTCTCAACTACGGTTTCGACGACCCGGAAGCCATAGAACTTCATTCGCCGACGAGAGGTAGTGAAGGCGCTCAGGCCCATCACCAAGGAGGAAAAACTGCGATAAGTAAAGCTAAAGAAACTGGTCCGTTGGGGGGAAATACTAGGACACACACGAACACTCACACTTTACCTTGCACTTAAACTTTAGCCGTCATGCCATTTTTGCTAACTTTTCATCACTTAACTTCTTCGCAGGTGATATGGGACGCTCACATGGATTCGACCGCCTTCGCGGCTCTTCCATTTTCCATCCTTCCGGCCGAGACTCTGGATATGGAAAACGCCGAGATAGAGGTGACGATAGCGATAGAGATTATCGCTCTCGATATTCATATTCTCGAAGGAAAATCCACAGTCACTCATCGTAATCCAACGATCCCCCACCTCCACTGGAACAAGGCAGGGAGAAATCAGGTCAAAGTGGGCCACAATCTGAAATTCTTCGTGACCAACACTCGGGTTCCTCAAGTACTAGGCAATCTCGGGAGGTTCATAAGAAGTCTGTGGTTTCGACAAAGCAAACCTCCTCTACTCCTACACCTGATCCGTCGGTAGCGGAGAAACTTGCCGAGCTTAAAGCGACATTCCCAAGAATATGCTTTGATGGACTAAAATTTCTTCCAGCCATCCATCATATTCTGGGGAATGTTAAACAGAGTGCCCTTGCTTACACCAATGATGTTTATGTCCAACATGAAGCATTTGTTCACTTGGTAGAAAAAGTTTCTGAAGTTTCTATGGAACGCCAACATGAAATCGATCTTCTGAAGCTCGAGGCCATTCACGACAAAGACATCATTATGGCCCAAGATAAAGAGCTTTCCACGTATAAATCTCAACTTGAGGCCGCCTAGAAGAACGCTAAAGATACTGCAAAGGCTATCAGTTGCCTGGAGGCCACACACAAATAGGAGGTCGATGAAGCTATCCAACGCTGTGGTGCTTTAGCTTTAGAGAAAGACTCCGTTCAAAAGGAGAGAGACGCGTTCGCTCAACGAGTCAAAGAGTTGGAAGAGCTACTCCTCAAAGAGAAGGAAGAAAAGGTTGCTGCTCAAGAGGAGTCGCAATGATATTGCAACGAAATTGTTGCCATGCGACTCCTGAAAACAAAGCTTGATGAAGAACTCTCCAAGGTCGAAGCACTGAAAGATGAAGCCCGTGAGGAGGGTAAAAGAATAGTGCTCTCAGGAGTCGATTCTCGCCTCGAGGAGGCTATCGAGGCTGGTAGGGAGGAAATCAAGTGCATGTTTGATCCGCTCATAGCCGAATATAATGCTCGAGTTCTCATGCATCGCGACTTAACATTTCTTGGCGAGGGTTATCTCGAATCTTTGGTCGAAGCATGGGACACTTTAATCGAAATCAAAAAGGTTGAGTTGGGAACGGAAGAGATTGACGAAGATGCTTTAGTGAAGGAATTTCTTCGGCGGAATGAGCCTTCGGACTTGTCTACGGCGAAGGCTCTTTACAGCAGAGACTCCCCTTTATCAAAAGAAAAAGACGCCATTGTCAGTCCGTCCGGAACCGAGTCTCTGATTCCTCCCCCTACTCTACCGTCCAGTCGTCCACCACTTGACCCCTTAGAGTAACACATTGGCTATGACCCGGAGGATCCTGGACTTAATATTCACGTTCCATCTCCTATTCCAGAGGGCACAACTCCCCGAACAGTTGAGAGTCAACCAGATACTGGTACATAACTTTTCCTCCAAAGTTCAAAGGGTTCTCGCTTTCAGCGAGTGATAAATGTATTCTAACATTTGTTTCTTACGATTCCGCATAGGTCATCCTGATCCCGTACCTACTCCAAGGAGCGATGCTGCCATGGAGAAGGAGGAGAAGATGGGAGAAACAATGCAAGCCGAAGAGACTCCCGGACCTGACGCTCAAGTGATTGAGGCGCTTAACGAAGACAAATCCGATAATCCGTCGCTCGTCGAGGAACATTACAAAGTTGAAATTACTGGCGCCTCCAAACACACTTCAAAGCTGAGCATGAAGGAACAGGTCATTGAAGAAGGGAGGAAGAAAGCCAAAATTAAGGCCGAGCCTCAAGTGGTAGAACTCGATGACTCACTGAACAAGCCTTTGAAGATTATTCTTCCAGGTGGGACCAGGCCGTTAGAACTTCCTCCTTCCTCTGACACCCTTTCTCTAGCGAGCAAAACGTCCAAGAGAAAACGCGTGGGGGAGGAGTCGTTTGAGAAATCGAAGAAGGAGAAGAAGCCAAAGAAGTAGCTATAATGCTCGTTCAACAAGAATCAGCCTGGATTATGTATTTATTTTTATCTATTTTCATAGCCGTTGTAGATAGACTTTTTGCCCCGAGTTTGGGAGAAGTTGTAGTAGGACTTCATTTTCAAATTAATGAATAAAACTTCGTTCTTTGTCTTTCAAATGACTTTTATTGTTCAGCTCACTGTATAACTCGTGGTCGAAATCCGAAATCTTGTGAGTTACATAAGCCCTAGTTCACTTCCATATGACTCGGAGATTTTTTGGATCACTTATACTCTGATCCGTACTCTGGGACGCAGAGTATTCCAGTCCGTGCTCAGGGGAATTTGGAGATTTCGAAGTCGTTTATACTCTAGTCGGCACTCTGGGGACTCAGAGTACTCCAGTCCGCACTTTGGGGACCTAGAGATTTTTCAAGTCATTTATACTCTGATCCGCACTCCGAAGACTCAGAGTACTCCAGTCCGCGCTCATGGGACTTGGAGATTTTTTAATCGTTTATCCTCCAGCCCGCACTCTAGGGACTCAGAGTACTCTAGTCCGCACTCTGGGGACTTAGAGTTTTTTAGTCATTTATACTCTAGTCCGCATTCTGGGGACTCAGAGTACTCTAGTCCGCACTCTGGAGACTTAGAGATTTTTTAGTCGTTTATACTCTAGTCCGCGCTCTGGGACTCAGAGTACTCTAGTCCGCACTTTGGGGACTTAGAGATTTTTTAGTCGTTTATACTCTAGTCCGCACTCTGGGGACTCAGAGTACTCTAGTCCGCACTTTGGGGACTTAGAGATTTTTTAGTCGTTTATACTCTAGTCTACGCTCTAGGGACTCGGAGTACTCTAGTCCGCACTCTGGGGACTTAGAGATTTTTTAGTCGTTTATACTCTAGTCCGCACTCTGGGGACTCAGAGTACTCTAGTCCGCACTCTGGGGACTTAGAGATTTTTTAGTCGTTTATACTCTTGTCCGCACTCTGGGGACTCAGAGTACTCTAGTCCGCACTCTGGGGAATTAGAGATTTTTTAGTCGTTTATACTCTAGTCTGCCCTCTGGGGACTCAGAGTACTCTAGTCCGCACTCTGGGGACTTAGAGATTTTTTCAAGTCTGGGTGTGCGTTCATACGCCAGACTGAATAACGCAATTTAATTTTCGTCACAGAATTGTACTATACGGAAAAATCAATAGTTCATGGAAAAGACGGCTTCAAGTCTTTATTGATCATAACAAATAGAAACAAACTGAATTGTCTTATTACATGCCAAAAACTAAAAACAACGCAATGAACATACACTAGATATAATTGCAACTAAAATGCAAAAGGAAAATAGACTAGGTATAATAACGACGCAAATGCTTATTATTCCATGCGCGAGGAAGTGTCACGCCATCTACGGTCGCTAGCTTGAAAGTTCCTTCTCCAAGCCTCCGTTCGATGACATACGGACCTTCCCATGTGGGATTCAAATGTGATGGGGTCAGAAAAACTCGCTTCAAAACGAGATCACCCGCATTGAAAATTCTCGGTCGGACTTTTTCATTATAATACCGTGCAACTCGGTGCCTATGTGCAGCCACTCTTAAATCAACTTCTTCATGTTTTTGTCAACAAATTCCAGCGATTCCAATAGGAGATTCTGATTCATCTTGGGATCATAATAGGTTACCCGATGAGAAGGAACTTCAAGTTCCACGGGTATCACAGCTTCAGTGCCGTATGCCAAGGTGAATGGAGTATGGCTAGTCACGGACTTGTGGGTGGTTCTGTAAGCCCATAGCGCTGTCGGAAGCTCATCCACCCACTTGCCTCTAGCCTTTTCCAGTCGTTTCTTTAATATTAACTTGATTATTTTATTTACAGCTTCCACTTGTCTGTTCGCTTTAGGGTGAGCGACTGCCGAAAACCTTTTCTCAATATGATATTTCTGGAAAAATTCTTTGAATTCTCTACTTTCAAATTGAGTTCCATTGTCCGTGATGATAGTTCGTGGGAGGCCAAAACGGCATATGATGTTTCGTACAACGAAATTAATTACTTTTTTGGTGGTGATCGTAGCTAAAGGCTCTGCTTCTGCCCATTCAATAAAGTAATCAACCGCAACAAATGCATACTTTGCACCACCTCTGGAAAACGATAAGGAACCAATTATATCGATCCCCTAAATCACAAATGGCTAGGGACTAACCATTTGTGTGAGTTCCGCTGGCGGAGCTTTCGGGATTTTCGCAAACTTTTGACATTTTTCGCATTTTCTTACGTAGTGTGCAGCATCCTGATTTACAGTGGGCCAATAGTATCCATAGCGGAGGATCTTTTTTGCCAGTGTTTGCCCCCCAGTATAGTCGCTACATTCGCCCTCATGAACCTCTTTCAAGACCCGTTTTATCTCATCGTGGGCGCTGCAACGAAGTAATGGAACCGAGAACCCTTTTCGATACATTATTCCTTTCTGCATCACATATCTTGAGGCTTTGCGAATGACTTGTCATCTTTCGTTCCTCTTTTCAGGCAAAGCTCCGTGTAAAAGGTACTGCTTGAATGGGGTTATCCATGACTCCTTTTCAATTTCTGCTTCTAGGAGAAAGTCTATTTCCATCTCGTTTATACATGGAAATTGCAAAACTTCAACAGGAACCAAGCCCATCTGTTGTGCATCGCCAATACTTGCGAATTTTGCTAATGAATCGGCTTCCCTGTTTTGTTCATGCGGGACATGCGAAATATCATAATATTCAAGGTCTTCCAAAAGTTCTTGAACCCGAGCGAGGTATGGAGCAAGCCTTTGCCCCTTTGCTTGATAATCTCCCCGCACTTGGTACACTACCAATTGAGAGTCACAAAAGATCTCAATCGTTTTTATTCCGAGCTCCCTGACAAGTTTTAAGCCAGCAAGCAATGCTTCGTACTCTGCTTCGTTATTTGTGGCTGGGAAATCAAGCTTCAAAGCATAACAGATAGATCAGTTTTCAGGGGTCATAAGAATAACACCGGCTCCGGAACAATGGTCATTTGATGCCCCATCGGTGTATAACTTCCATCGAATGGGGGGAGTAATGTCTTCATTACTTTGCTCGACAGGTATTGTGAATTCTGCAATAAAGTTTGCTAACGCCTGTCCTTGGATAGCTCTTCGTGGTAGGTAGGTAATATCGAATTGACTTAACTCGATGTTGCACTTTAGCAACCTTCCAGAGGTTTCTGGTCACTGGAACACCTGTCGTAGAGGTTGATCGGTATAAACACTGATCGGGTGTGCTTGAAAGTACGGACGAAGCTTGCATGATGCAATCACCAAGCAGTAGGCTAGCTTCTCAATTTTAGGATAATTTCTTTCTGTCCCTGTTAAACGTTTACTAACATAGTACACCGGCTTTTTAACTTGGTCCTCCTCGCGAACCAAAGCCGTACTGATGGCATGTTGAGATACGTCCAAGTATACATATAATACTTCATGGTCTATAGGCTTCGATAGCATCGGGGGACTTTCCAAATGTCTTACCAGAGCTCGGAATGCGTCCTCGCAGTTGGGCATCCATTCAAAATTTCTCTTCCCTTTCTTTATTACATCAAAGAAAGGAATGCACTTGTCAGTCGCTCTGGATATGAATCGACTCAGCGTGGCCACTTTTCTATTCAGGCTTTGTACTTGCTTTATAGTTATGGGCACTTGAATGTCTCGAATAGCTTGAATCTTCTTTGGGTTAGCTTCAATTCCTCGTACGTTAACGATGAAACCCAGGAACTTCCCTGATGCGATGTCGAAGGAACACTTAAAAGGATCGATTTTCATTCCGTAATACCTGAGTATATCAAACATTTCCTCTAAGTCTCGAATGTGGTCATTTGACTATCGTGATTTCACGAGCATGTCATCCACATAGACTTCCATCGTCCTACCGATTTGGTCTTTAAACATCCGATTCACCAGATGTTGATAGGTTGCTCCCGCATTTTACAATCCGAAAGGCATCACTACATAACAGTACAGTCCGACGTTTGTGACAAAACTAGTGTGTTCCTGATCTAGGATGTGCATCGGGATTTGATTGTATCCCGAGTACGCGTCCATAAATGACAACAACTCGTGCCCAGTAGTTGAATCGACCAGCTGGTCAATTCTGGGTAAAGGGAAACTATCCTTAGGGCATGCCTTGTTTAAGTCCGAGTAATCAACACAGGTCCTCCATTTCCCGTTCGCTTTTCTCACTAGCACGGGGTTAGATACCCATTCAATGTAGAGGGCGTCGCGGACGAACCCATTGGCTTTGAGTTTGTCCTCCTCCTCTTTGAGAGCAGCGGACCTCTTCGGGTCCATCCCTCTCCTTTTTTGCTTTATTGGCACGTATTTTGGGTCCATGTTCAACATATGACTCGCAACGGCGGGAGAAATACCGCACATATTAGAATGTGTCCAAGCGAAAACTTCCAAATTCGCTCGGAGGAAATCAGTAAGATCCTCGATCATCGATGGGTCAAGTTGTGATCCAATCTTAAGTACTCGCGATGGGTCATCATGGCTGACTGGAATGTTGATCATCAGTTCAACTGGTGCTGCTTTTGCCTCCTTGGGTTCCTCATCGTCATCTCTTGGATCTATGTCCCTATAGATTCGATCATGTTGTCCGAGCCAAGGCTCGGGCACTACTTGTCAATCTTCTGCAACTCGGATGCGGACGGAGCTATCCACAACCTTTCCTTTCTCTCTCCACTAAGCCTCTCTCAGCTCAGCCACATAGCATGTACGACCAGTCGCTTGATCGCCATGCACTACACCAACTCAACTTTCTATCGGAAATTTCAGAGTTAAACACCATAGGGCCAAAGCTGCCCTAAACTCTGCTAGGGCCGGTCAACCCAAAAACACATTATACAGGGAATCGACATCCAAAACTATGAACGGTAGGATCCGCACCCTCCTACGTGTTCATCTTCCCCAAGTTCAACCGGCAATTCAACATAACCCACCGCATCGGTAGCCGCACCATTAAAGCCATGAATACAAGCTTTAGATGGTTTTAAGTCCTTTGTCTCCAACTTCATCTGATCATATGACTTTTTGAAGATGATATTAACGGAACTTCCACAGTCAATCAGTATTCTTCTCACAAACGCTGGTCCAATAGTGGCTGAGATGACCATCGGGTCAATGGTAGGTGCTTCCACCTGATCGACATCTCTACTTCTAAATACTATATCATCCGTCATCATTCGCTGCAGCTTAGCCGGGGTACCATCTTCCGTGTTTGAATAACACTCGAAATCTGCGTGTTTCAGGGAACTAGCATAACGCTCCATCTCTTGCCAACTCTTGTCTACCGGGTGAGGCCCTCCGACTATCGTATTTATGATTAGTCTTCCTACGGTCCGGGCCGGTTCCTCAGGTCGATGCGGAGCCTGCCCGCGATTAGGGTCGGATGCCCCCTGTCCGCCTTCCTGCAACTTCTTTTGTCGAATCAGCTTTTCAATCGCATCATGGAGGTGCCTACACTCCTCGGTATTGTGCCCGTAAGTCTCATGGAAGCGGCAATACTTCCTAGTCTGCTTTTGCTCTTCGGTGGACTCTTTTCGTTGTGGCTTTTGATATTGGAACGTATTACAAGTCGACAAGTAAATATTCTCCAGAGATGCGTTCAGATGAGTGTATTCGTTGTAAGTTGGGATCCTTGGTTTCCACTTTCCGGCTTCCCTCTTCTTTCCAAGATTTCCGCTACCAGATCCTTTAGATTGTTCAGGCTTGTTTTGGACATTGACTTGTACTTTTCCAGAGTTGTCACCGGATTATTTTACAGCAATGTTGCTCTGCACTGTCTCCTTGCTAGGTACAGGTGCATTGTCTCGCCTTGTCCACCTAGCTTCCTCCCTTCTTATAAATTGGTGTGCCTTTGAATAAAAACGTTCCAGTGTAGTCAGAGGCTTTCCCGCCAGCCAATCTCCAAATTTTGAATCCGGATTTACCCCTCGCATCACGGCCATTAAAATAGCATGGTCGTTGGGGTTTCTAACTTCAGTTACGGCAACATGGAATCTTTGTAAGTACTCTTTCAACGACTCCCCTGGAGCCTGAATCACACTGGACAAGGACATCACGTCCTTGGGACGAGTGGCATGAATCCTGAGTTGTTCCACAAATTTTGTCGCTAACTCATCAAAGTTGGAGATAGTCTGCGGAGGAAGTCAAGTGAACCACATGGTAGCGATCCCAGATAAAGTTATTGGAAAACATCTACACTTGGTTGCATCGTTCGCTTTAGCTAAGTCCATCATCCATTCATACCTCATCACATGCTGTCGTGGATCAGTCTTTCCTTCATAGGCCGGAATAGTCGGCATGTTAAACTTTCTAGGGTACTCGACCTGTAAGATAACATCTGTGAACGGAGTATTACTCCTGGATATCCCCCAATCATCATTTGATAAGCCATGATTCTCTCTCATCAGTTGTCTGAGCATGGCTGATAGGTCTGGGGTTTGTATGGAAGATGGCAGGTTGGTGTCTGTTCTGTGGGACCATTCCGGCCGGTGTCTCCTCTGTTGGCGATCTACCAAGTGTGTATCCTGGGGACCAGCATCATTAGGACCTTGGTGTACCGGCTGTCCAGCTTCCACTCGTATTCCAGATCCTAAGTTTCCCGTTCCAGGTTGAGTGTGATTTTCTTGGTGTAAGTGAGGGTTCATTGCTCCCGGTAGGGAACCCGGACCATCCTTGGTTGATCGACCAGCAGCACCTGCCTGCGTTGTTTCTGTTCTACGGTGTCTACGCCTGGGAGTTTCATCAGATGAAGCAGAGCTGTCGGATGAAGAGTAGGAAGCGGGACTTCCTCCAGCATTCTTATGCTGTTGTTGAGTAAGCTTAGTCATGAGGTTGGCGTTAGCTTGAATCTGCTCATTAAGCTGTCTTCTGCTTTCCATGAGTTCTCTCATCAGCTCGTTGAACTCTGTCCTGGTGACAGCTTCCATTTGGTTTTGGGCGGCCATGGTCCTCGCGCCAAGATTAGCTTGTTGATTGCTGGGTCCTATTTGTTGGACGCTGGCGGTCTCGTTGACATCCGCGTTGTGAGAGGCTGATCTAGTTCACGGTCATCCCATTGTAGAGTTATTGGTAGAAACTCTGAGTAGAATCAATGAATTTCCTGTGAACGACTTGGATCTCCTATGGGGTATTTCTTCAATCCAGTAGCTGCAAAGTAGATCCTAGTAACCTGAGAACAAGTTCTCAGTGAAAGCACCAAAATGTAAGCACCAAAATTGGTCACTAACACCCTTGAGAAAGATTATGTAGAGAGATTAATGAAGAAAGTAAATTAAAATAGAGGAATGTAAGCAAAATTAACTGCAAAAACAAGAACACCGGATTTATAGTGGTTCGGCGTAACTGCCTACGTCCACTTTGAGTTTTAATCTTTATTGCTCTCATAAATAATTGAATACAGATACAATCCGTACACCAATGACTTGAATACAAGTTCTAACTGAAAAGAATAAGTCTTGAAAGTAGTAGAGTCTCCCCCGTGTTCTCCAAAAAAGGTCCTCTTTCAGTACGCCCCTGCATCTCTATTTATAGACGAAGTTAGGCTGGACTTCCTGCGCGGGCCCAAGAACAAGGTACTTCGGCCCATAGCAGATGACTTCTGAGCACTGAGCCAGTCATGCCGAACGAAAAATGCCGGTCGAGAGATGCCGAGCGATGACCCCTTAACTAAAGGTTAAGTGTTGAACCTCCCTTCAAAGTTGAACGACATTCAGGCTGAACCAAAATGCGTAGGCCGAACTACACATCTATGCCGAGCGTGGCCTGTATGCCGAGCGAGGCATCTATGTCGAGCGAGGCCTCTATGCCGAGCGAGGCCTTTATGCCGAGCGAGGAATGTATGCGGAGCGAGGGGTGTATGCCGAGCTTCTCGTTACCGGGTCAAACAACCGGGTAACAGCACAAAACAACAAAAGTGACCTAAAATAATTAAGAACAATATAAAATATAACAAAACATAGAATCACAGAATGCGACAAAGAAATATAAACATTTCTCATAAAGCGAATGTGAACATGTATGTGATACATGATGTGAACTACAAAATGTAACGACCCGCTATTTTGGACCATTCAAATCGACAATAAATCCACACATGTCTGACTTGAATAATTCAAAATATCAGATTGTTAATTTAAATTTGGCAAACTCAGCATATACAGTAAATAAATCAATCACAGAATCACAGATACAGAGTAGTACAATAATACGCAGCGGAATAGATAAAATAATAGTTCATGAAGCTACTATATACACATCAGAGTTAGAAATAAAAGACAACAGAATATCTCAAGTACAGTGAAGTCTTCAGTACAACATATGACTTCTCTAGACAAATCAACTAGAAGAGCTGGAAGCTGAGGCGATAGTTGGATCTCCAAAGGAAGCTCCAAACTCCAAAGGTGAGTCTCAAATGTTGTATCACTCGGTATGACCCGAGCGTAAAGCAAAACACAAAACACTCGAGTCAGGATTAACATTCTTATATCAATAAATCCAACTCAAGTGAAATATCAACTGAAATACAAGTAACTTAAAGGATGTTTGGGATAACCACCCTCTAAGGATCCGCAGAACTATCTACAAGGTGGAAATATACACTATAACGCCGTGGTCATTCAATTTAATTTATACTTCAAACCAAAATATCATTTCGTTTCAAATATATCTATTTTCCTAAATAATTTATAAAGTAACTATTTATAATTTCCTCAAGTCTCACAAATCGGTTCAAATCAACTCAATTTCCAAATTTCAATTTAATTCTATCTAAATTTTTCCATTTTAATTCAATTCAGTTTCTAAATAACAAATTCAGATTATATTCATTTCAAATACAGATCTGAATCATAAACTAAACCATTTAAGTTCCAATATATTTCAAAGCTTTAATATTCAACAATTTCAAAGTTAAATCTAACATTTCATATAGCTCTTGATTTAACTTCATTTATTATTTAATCAGGGAATATTCACTTAATAAATTCAATATCGTTTAACTAGCCTTAAATTTCATTTTTACTAAATATTTCCTTAAATTTATTTAAATAAGAAATATTCATTAAATTATTTAAATTAAACCCAAGTTATAAATCATATCTTAAATCTCAATTTCAATAAGTTTTAAATCGGTTTAATTAAATAAAATTCTTTACTAAATCGAAATTATCTTTCCAACCCTAAACTTATTCAAATTATTACTGAAATCTATTTTTTTTGAAGCATAAATTTAAATACTCAACCATATTATATGTATTTAATCAGTCTTAATTAAATTAAATATCATTATTAACTCATTCCCATTTATATATAATAATTTAAGGCTCAACATTTATTAAAACCATATATTTCTTTCCAAAACCATAGAATTTATTTTCAAAATATTTATATATGGACCAACGGTATCTGTATATAATTTCCTATCTATGGTCAAATGATACGGATATTTATCATTTCAAACCGTAAATTTAAATACATACGGGTAAATATCATTTCGACCCGTAAATCCCAAATTCAATTCAAATGAAAATCGTTTGGGTTTATTATTTCAACCCATAACGATTTTCTCCTATTCTAAAGTCCGTTCGGGTATGTATCATTTCAACCCATAGTGAATTCTAAACTACAGGGAACTTGCAGAGTGATAACAGATAATATAAAAATATAAACATGCATATATCATCAATAACAATATAATATAAACAATAGGATATGGTGTCATATCCCACAGGTGAACAGTTACAGATAATAGCATATATAACAATTTAAATAACTACAGCAACATTTTTCAATTGTTGTTTCATTTGAAATCAAATTTAATAAATACAAGAACGTTAATCGTGAGTGATTGCTCACCTTTCGAGGTTAGAGAGAGAGATAGACAATGAAGTGATTGAACTCGAATCGACGAACGAACTGAAAAATAGGAATTTACAAAATCAAGTCAAACTGGATTGATGATGATAATTGGTATAAGTAAAAATATATATACTATATATAACTACTTATATATAAAATAAATACATATATATACCTATTAAAGTGCAAAATACTCGCATACATGCTATACCTTTTAAAATTTATAGTTAAAAATGTAATTTATATAAACTTGCTTTTTTTTAATACATATAAACCAACATGTATATATTATATATCGCAAACAACTCTATATATGACAAATGAATATATGCATATATATCCTCTTATAAACTGACTTTATATATATATAGAACACATAAAATAAACCAGAAATTTATATGCATAGAGTATTATATAATACGTGTATTACACTTAGTAATCTATCATGTTAAACAGATAAAAATAATATAAAGTAAACAGGCTATTATGCAACATTTCAACCCCATTTATATATCTACATACCCTTACTTATATGCAAACAGCGAAGCTAACCTATTGTACATCTATAAAGACTAATACATGTAAACTGACATATATATATATATATATATATATGTACACTCACGCGCATATAACCATTTAAATCAATATTTAATAAAACAACAATATTATCTTTCCAAAATATCCTACATATAAATATACAAACTATGCATAATTTATATCATAACTTTAGAAATATGAGATATAATTATCAATACTACGTGTCACTATAAATAAATAGACAAATAAAAACATTAGAACGTATAGTTTCACATATAACATACAGCTAAATACTATGTGTACTAAATATACTTTATAAGAAAATTGAGAATGCCAGGGTATGCAGACCTACTTTATCAATTAAAATATTATACAAATGTTTATAACTAACGCATGTATACTGCAACCCATAATATAAAATAAACATAACTTTTATATAAACTGATCTTCAAATCTATAACAGAACTTAGATAAATAAATACAAACCAAAAATGCTTAAACTTTTATATAACCTATGTAAAAATACACGTTAAATGCATATATATATATATATATATAATATTTTAGAAATCGATATAACATTCCAAATACATATTAAACAACATCTGTATATATAGATATATATCTATTACCTTATCTATTTCTCAAAGCATAACCGAGAGGATAAAAAGCGAGGCAGTGGAGACTGCTGGCGACGCTGCCAGGTGGAGCAGGGGAGGGACGAAGGGAAATCTGGGTGAAAAGATGATGGGTGAAGGAGTTGGTTGCTATTGAGGCGCACGGCCAGGGCTTAGGTGGCGGCACGCGTTGGAGTCGGGTTTGAATCTCGATGAGAAGCGGCTGCTCGTGGTGGCTTCCGGCAAAGGAAGAGGAAGCATTTGGAGATGGGTTGTGGTGTTTGTGAGGTCGAAATGTCGGTGAATTTGGATCTGGAGTGGCTCGGCTAGACTTGGTGCTGGTAAATCGAAGGTTGTCGAGGCGAGTAGGGAGGAATTGTTGGAAAAATATTGTCTGGTTTGAGAAGGATAAGGAACGAAAAAGATGTGGAGGAGGAAGACTAGAGGAGCGCCAGCACGCAAGTTTGCAATATGAAAGAAACGGTGAAACAAAAGGTTAATAAAGGCAAAATAAATAAATAAAATGAACCGTTGCATACGAAACATATACAATAAATATACAGTGATTTGAATAGTGACGGTACTCCTAAAATTCAGCTGAAAAGATTAAAGAGAAATTATTATTGTGGTCCCGCTGCACGTTTCAAAATTTGAAACTGAAGAAACAGTAAAGTCACAATTTAGGGTACCGTTACAACGAACAGTTTATTGTTTCTGTCGCGTACCAGACCTCAAAATACAGAAATAAATATACCACGGAGATCAGTACGACTAGATGATCAAAACGGTATACAGATATTGGTGGTACGATCATCCTATCAAAAGTCGATAATCGGTACCGAAAATGCTGCTATTTAGCCAGAAATAAGATAAACGGAACAATAGCAGTCCAAATTTTGAAAAACGAAAGATGACATCTCACTCAGAAGAAGATTTAGAAATTTACTGTATAAAAATATTCAAGTTTTGAAAACATTTTATTACCGTCAATTATTAACTGATTTGAGTTTGAATAAAATTATACAATAAAATAAACTTCAATATTATAAATTGAAAATTTTCCATTTGCTATATTTAATTATACGTAATCCAAATAATAAATTTTTATTTTCAAATTTTATTGTTTTAAAATTTCACAAAATTTCAATAAATTTTCTTATTTAAACCTTTAAAATTTTCGAGTCGTTACACTCTCCCCCACTCAAAACTTTTCGTCCCCGAAAAGGAAGGAGGTAGGAGAATAGAAACAACCAGACAGAAAAGATAGATTAAAAGGCAAGGATAAACAAATAATTTAAACTATATAAATTTTACTTAAAATTTGAAAACTTCATTTGCAATTCAATTATCTTATATACTTTAAAACCTTTCAAAAACCCCCTTGTAAAATTTCTTGCTTCCTTTATAAATACCATTTATATGTTTAAATAACACCTTTATAAATATATGGAAACTATTTGAAAACAGTTATTTACATTATTACTTATATTTACAAAGAAGCTATTTGAAAACATTAAATCTATAATTCATAAATTTATTAATTTATCTCCAGATACTTTTCAAACATTATTGAGAAATCAATAATTATTTAAAAACAAATATAGTCAACAAGGAAAGAAGGAGGATTTGGAAAAAACAGAATATAGGTGAATAAATAAAGCTGAGCAGATAAGGTAGATTCAAAAGAATAGTATCGGGCATGAATAATTAATTCAAACCATAAGAATTTCAATTTCAAATATTAATACAGAATTTCTTTGTTGGAAATACTTTTATAATAAAATACGTTTATATCGAAACAAATTTTCCTTTCGAAAATACTTTTATAACTCGATGTCTTAACAAGTTTATCCTCGTTCCTGTAGACTCTGGCAGTGCGTTGATCAGGCGCAAAACTAGAATTCTCCAGGTACTTAGTAGACCTGTTTCAACAACTAGTGAAAATACTGGAAAAACTTTTAAAAACAGATATGGAAAGTACAATCCAAACAAAAAACAAAACAAAACCTTTGTCTAACCATGGTTCGTAGATACACAATGGTTACGCTTGGGTCCCCCAGGAAACAATCCATATCCGTAAGCTTTCTCAGCCCTGCGAGTTACGCCATGATGACTAGTAGAATGCAGGATACACAATGGTTACGCCTGGATCCCCCAGGAAACAATCCGTACCCCCAGGCAAGACTCAGCCAAGCAGTTGCGCTACTATTCGCGACCTACACAGATTGCAGGATACACAATGGTTACGCCTGGATCCCCCAGGAAACAATCCGTACCCCTAGGCAAGACTCAGCCAGGCAGTTGCGCTATGCATCCACGCTCGTAAGACCATGGGTAACGCCATGGAATTCGAAGGACACTCGAGTATCATATCCGAAAAACCAAAAATCAGAGAATATCGATAGAATGAATCCACAATGTGGCCACAAAGCGGATATCAAGCAGAAGGCACTTTCCATATCTTTACTTCGAAAATATGTATCATATAGTACCTTTTCAAATCACTTTCAAATATAATACTTATATAAAGTCCATTATATATAAGATTAAATTTTCAAATCAAATACCTTTCCAAAATCAAAAGTATATCAAATCACACTTATATAGACTTCAATTATATAAGATTTCACTTTTCAAATTGAGTACCTTTTCAAATCCATAGTTTTCAAACCAACTTCATACTTATACAAATCAATTTTATATAAGTTCGATAACTCCCAAATCAAGTATTTAGTAAAATAAGGTTCTGAAATTTCAATTTGTTTCAATATCAGTTCAGTTTCAAAATCATATACAATGTGACGCCCCACCTCTATGCTCATAATAACAAAGAGTATTAAAAGAAATACTGTCTATTATTACGAAGAATAAGGCTGGATAGGAGCGACCATCCGTAATTGGCCTTACACTAATATTGGTTATCTCGACAGGAGTGGTATATACTTTTTATTTTTCATCTATTATTTATTTACTCCCATCGACACTCCCAATACTAGTATAAAACGAACTACGATGGTTCATAATAGTTTAGGACATTAGATATAACAATAACACAGATAATATAAATGCGGAACACAGATAAAAACAAAAGTCTCATATATATATAACTGATGTCAGTTAATACATAGTTGACACGATACATATGATACAACTACAACTGCCGACTCTAGAAGTTATATATACAAGTACATTATCGACTAATATACATGAATACATATCGTTCTATACAATGACACGACTACTACTAAATGACACTGACAACTTCAGAAGATGTGAAAAGTCTTCATATCCTGAACAGCAACTCAAAGAAGAAAATCTACAACCTGAAATAACTCAGGTCTGACCCGAGTATTATATTCAAAAGAAAATAATACCCAGGTCAGTCTAATTCAAACCAGTTTATTAGTGCATATAGGCAGTAATAATTTTAATAGACGACAGTCACAATAATTCCCGTCTATCCGATTCTTTAAACAAAGAAACCGGATAACGGTCAATATAACACTTAACAGTGTTTAACAAAAATCAGCAGATTTAAATCATCAACAGAGATAAATAAACAATTTATCAAATCGACTAAACCAATTTAAAACTGTCAAATCTGATAGGGCTGCAGTACACGCACGCGTGTACTGCCTCGCCACTATCATACGGAATGCATAAAAGATCAACGGAAATTCACGAAACGCGCATAAGGTCAAACCCAGAGAAAGTCGGGTTCAACTCAAATGCGATTCAAATAAATGGTCGAGACATAAAATTAAATCTCGGCCCAAGTTCAAATCAATCAACAGAAAACAATGGCTGCACAGAGACAGCAGGGTACAACACGCCTCAAAGTATCGGTCGATACTAACAAGCATGCGTGGTCAGGGAAATCCAAATACTACTTGAACCAGGTATGTAACTGTCCCAAATGGTCAAGACAGCTACAATGAATAATCAAACTCGCGAAATACTTCAACTACAAGGGAACAGTAAGATGGCCAGTGTGAAGACCACACAAAGTGATCAAACTCAAATGCACAAGGCAGTGGAGTGCACAAATGAAAACAAAGCACAGTGAAAGTCATAAGTGATCATAAGGTCAAACCCCCGAAATCGGGTTCAACTCAAGTGTGAGAACAACACAAATGTCTGAAAAGAAACTGCATTTCAAATAGCAGTACAACTAGAAGTGATCTAGAGAACAATATCACAACAGATCAACATGGAAGAACTCAAAGATGTCAAGCATATCAATGCAAAGCTTCAACATACGAAACATCAACATGGATGCAGAGACTGTCACAAACAAATATGGACAGTGACACAGTGAAATGCCAACATCACAAACTACTGAAATGAACAAGGTCACAGTGAAATGAAACTACAAAGTGAAGACAACATCAATATGCAGACCAGACGACAGGAAGCAAGGCTACAAGATATCAGAAGGCAGACAACAGACTCAGGTAAAGTTCACAGTACACTCAGATGCAAGCAATTGCAAATAACTTCAACATGACCAAAGATTAAACAGAATGGCTACTGAAATGAATGCATATTGAATACACAAGTAAATGGTCCAGTTCCAATATGAAGTGCATCAGTATGCAAGGATAAACAACATCAGTGGGTAAAGAATGATGTGACAAGGAAATCATGCAGACAGGTCAAAATCAACCTAGACCAAAGTCATATATGAAGACTGAATTGAAAGACTCAAGAGACCATCAATGCACATATGAATGCACGGCAACAGTGAATGCATGAACCAGAATGCAACTAACACAGATGTGCAACTACTCAAGATAAGGCAACTACACAAAATCTACTCAAGTATATGAAACTCAAACATGTGCGCAGCAACCATACATGCAACATGTACAAGGAAAATACCTCAATTGCATCAGTGAACAACAACAAAGTGCCACAAAGACCACCAAGCAATATCACAGGTGAAGCGCAAAAGATTAAAGAAATACAACTTAAAATGAATCAGAGTTCAAATACAATGAGATCAACAGAAACCAAAGACCAGTGATACAACTGAATTCATATACCATGACTATCGGCCAGGTCCCAACAATGAATGTGACGCCCCACCTCTATACCCAAGCTAACCAAGAACACTACGATGTAGTGCTGTCAATTAGCGTGGAGAATAAGGCTGTGGAGGAGCGACCATCCATGTAACTTCTTTGTGCGAGCACCGATACGTCAGATAGAATAGAGTGCATATCTTTTAAGGAGGAAATCCGACATACCGGTACAAACACAAAGCTATCACACGGTGGCTATATATAATCTTCGGAAAACAAACATAGAAATAATCATAACATAAATCAGTCACAGACATCCATATCACAAAGGCGGAAGAAGATATGAATAAATATATAACACATGAAAGTGTACATCAGAGTAGTGGTCAGAAAGATCCACGATAATACAAAAGAATAGCATCACGTGCTATACAAAAGAATAAGTACACAACATAGAGTCTATATCTCAAAGGTGTACATCCAAAAACTACTAATCTAAGTAGTTAGCCAAAAGTCAGAATAATCCTGAAGAGAAGTCAAGCAGAAGCACCTGTAACATCTCGGTCTGACCCGAGTATTATTTATAAGAAAATAATAAACGGATCAGTCTAACTATAAATATCAGATGATATGGTATACAGTAAAAGGCATGACATGAACATGTAATAACCATAGCGACATACTACTATAAGTATGTAAATGATAATCAACAAAAGATTAATCAATATCACAAGAATCTTCTCAAAGATAAGGTAGGGTTTCATACCCTAAACTTGTATTCATAACAAGTCAATAACACATGAATTCACCAATGCACAAAAACTGATATCATATCAATGAAAATCATGAAAATTGGTGAAGCACAAAATTCCAGAAATCATCATCAGAAATCCAGAAAACACATAAAAAAGGGGGGGAGGCCTAACACATGAATGGGAGCATGAAAACTCACCTACGCGTAAACACATGACGAGAAGTTATCTCATGGAAGCTATCCATTAAATTTTTCACACAGGAATGGCCCGAAGACCGTAGGAAATGTGATGGCGAAACATCACATAATCGGGGTATAGTCTCCCACGTAGACAAAGAGACATCGCTCAATCGCTAGTCTAAATCACAAAAATGACCGTCATGATCATAAGGAAGTGTCAATCACACCAAGCTAGTAAATATATGAGTTTAGCTTCATGTCCCATAACCACTTGCTTAACTTAAATATTTACGAACAAGCTGTAAATCTTCACTAGGAAATTGTCACAAAAAGGGTTCAATCGAACAAGTCCAAGAGCTAACCGACGAAGTGAACGCAAGCGTTTCATACCACTCGTTTTACTAAGTCGTTTAAGTCGATTTCTCATTCGAGTGAAGTAAAGGCTTGTATATACTAGTAGATTGAAAATCGGTTTGAGAAAACGAACTTTTGATATTTAAAATAGTGTTGAAATCGCTTTGATGAAAGAGTTTTGATATTTACTATTAGTATTGAAACCTTCATATATCTTTAAAATGACAAGTCATTAAATCGATTGTAGAAACAAATCAATTCACGTTCGAAGACGTGAGTAAAGTCCAAAGAAGTCAATCCCAAAACCATCAAAGTAGAAATTCTGATAAATGCTTTGTCAGATAAGATTGCCTACGCAGAGTAATTCGGGGTTCGACCTGCCCGGTCAGGTCGCGGGGGTCCAGGGGGCAGCGCCCACGGCGGGGTGCGGGGCAGCGCCCCGTCACGGTACGACCTAGTGAAGGCAAGCGGTCTCGAGAAGCCAAACGACCTAAGGGAAGAATGCCACGCGACCTAGCAGAAGAACAGGTCAAACGACCAAGTACTAACTCGCGAACGACTTACGACTTAAGGGATAAGGTCATACGACCTAAGTGGAGAATGCCACGCGAGCTAGCAGAAGAACAGGTCAAACGACCAAGTACTAACTCGCGAACGACTTACGACTTAAGGGAGGAATGCCACACGACCTAGCAGATAACAGGTCATTCGACCTAAGGGTAAGGTCGGTGGCGACCTACGACTTAACGAAGTCAAGCGACCTACGACTTAGGGTCAAGCGACCTAAGAGAAGCAGCGGGAATGTTAGGTCTGAGACGACCTACGACTTAAGGTCATACGACCTAACAGTTGCGAGCTAGCGGAGTTGGCATGGCCGAGCGACTTAAGAGAAGCAGCGACCTACGACTTAACGATTTAAAGCCAACGACCTAGGACTTAAGAGTCATACGACCTAGGACTTAAGGGAGGCATGCGACTTACGACTTAAGGGATAAGGTCATACGACCTAAGTCTTGAACGACTTAACGACTTAAGCCTTTAACGACTTAACGACTTAAGCCAGGGCGAGCGAGCTAACTGCAAAACGACCTACGACTTAAGGCCTTTAACTCCTGAACGACTTATGCCATTAGCTCCTGAACGACTTATGCCTTTAGCTCCTGAACGACTCAAGCCAGTAACTCGCGAACGACTCAGCCTTTAACTCGTGAACGACTTAGCACACCCAGAACGACTTAACGCCTGGAACGACTTATGCTCCGTGTGGCTTTTCAACACGAACGACCTACGACTTAGGCTTAACTCGCGAACGACCTAGCGAAGGCAGAAACGACCTAAGTGCAGTTTTTTCACCAAAAACACTAGAATTTTGGGTTTTTCACCAATCCAATCCAAACCAAATGCAAATGCTGATGCTAAAATGATAGGGAACCATTCCCAACAGTCCAAGATAGATATAGGCAAGATGTGAGATCAAAAATCTCACCTTTTCACGGAATTTGATGAAGATGGAGATTTGAGAGCAAAGCAAGAACACCAACAAGCTTGAATCAATGGTCTTCACGTGAATTTGATGTTGAATCTCGGATTTGCAATGGAATTTGTGTTTGGAGTTTTAATTTCCACTTCCCACCACCATTTTTGACAAAGCTTGAAGTGTTTTGATGGAGTGAGGAAGATGGTTGGGCTGAACTAAAGGGGTGCAGTCCAAACCAAAGTCAAAGGCGGGAAAAAGTGTTGAAAATTTCACTATCTCCAAACATATCGAAGTTTACACTCAAAAAGATCGCAAACGTCATTTTGAACTCAATGGGGGTGGTCTCGAGTCCTAATTTGACCGTATGCAAAAAGTAGCTTTTCGGACTAACATCCGACTAACGATAAAATATTTAAATAAAATATTTAAATATAGAATTGATAGATATGCGGGTTGTTACAATGAACTTCAAGTGTACAAAGAAGACAGTGGCAGTTACTCAACTGAAGATGCAGATACAAAACGACCAAGTGCAACTGGAAACAATAAAAGTGCAAGCTACAACTTCAAGTAAAGCCAATACACCACAAAAGTCAGACATGCCTAGGCTTACTTAAAGCCGTGAATGAACAGATTCAGAACCGAGAAACAACATCAAGAACCAAAGGCTCAGTGAACAGAACAAGTTCATAGTGGAATTAACATCACCAAAAATCAAGTCGAGGACAACATTATCACAAGCCACGGTATGCTACAGGGAAATGGAACTGCAGTATCTTATCAAAAAGACACAAGCCAATGGCGAACTCAACCAAACAAGTTCGATTAATATCAAGTGCCGAAGCCATTGTCAAGGCAAGGCGAAATTGAATTGTACGAACAAGTCACAGTGAACGAAGTGAAGTGTAAGCACGATCAAACAGTTCAAAATCAATACAAAACAACATAAATCATACTGTACCAAAATTGCAGATATCTGCAACTATTCAAAGCCGTGGTGGTCACGCTAAGACAGTAATCTAAGTCGAACAATGTATACGAAATGAAGAAGCCAGATAAATCTCAAGCAAACAAACGAAGTCGAACAATCGAGCAGAAAGGGATCGACAATTTCAAACAAGGATTCAAACTCTATACTTAAGCTTTGAATTAGATGTGATTACTCACCTTTTCGAAGAGGCAAGCAACGAAGCATCCATCAATTGTCAGAGACGAAGCCGAAGTTCTAATTTGCGAACGAAGAAGAAGACGAGGGAGCCGCCATTTTCGTTCGATTGTCTTCGTTTGATTAGGTTTAGGTTTTTCGAATGCAAAGGTAAAGGGAAACGGTTATTTTATTTATCACGGCACAAAGGATAAAACATGGGCCAAGTTTCGCTTACAGCCCGCATACCCTTTATCAAATTATTAAAAGAATTTCCAATAGAAATCTACAACCCGATTTAATCGTCTAACGACGATATTAATTAATACGAAAACCTGGGTTGTTACATACAATCCCACCAAATTATTTCTTCTCAATTTAAATATCTTTAGTTTTAAAGTTTCCAACATAATAAATTTAGAAAATAAATCCAAATTTCCAAATCAATATAATTTAAGTCAACCAATTCATTTCCAAAATCAAATGTTTTCAAAATCATCTTATACTTACATAAGGTCCATCTTATATATGGATCAAATTTTTCAAAATAAATTTCGCTGTATGAAGAGCCATATGGGATTGAATATCTTTGCTTTTATGGGTTATATATCTTTGTAATTTAAATTGGAAATTTTCTTTTAGTAAGCAAAGATATTCTAACATGACAGCTTTCAATTTCAGCATCAAAATATACCACTGATATTAGAATATAAGATGTACATACGTCATCATTTCACAGAATCACATTTGATCGCTCGCTCGATCACACAAGTTCGCTTTCGAACTAGTATTGTCCATTCGACTTCCCTAATGCAGACTTCAATATGGTTTCTCGACTAGAAGCCATCAGTCTCCTTGCATAGCCATATACTATGATAGAGAATTCTAGAATCGAGCCCAAAATCCATATCAATTATTCGCCATCAAGAATCGAATGAAAAATCCTAACACGAAATGGTGTAATTCACCTCGAACTTGTGTACTCAAACCTGGATCAAATTAATTATGCGAATAAAATAGCATACGTACAACCTATATATTTATTCCAACTTGTTAAATATATAGTTTCATAAAGATTTTACTAAGTTAAAACATTTAAAATTTATTCAAAATATTTTGAAGAACAATTTCTTTTCAAAACATTTCAAATCTAAATTTCATATTAGAAAAAATTAAAATTGCCTTATTTATTTACTTAACAAAACAGTTTCCACTTATTTAAATCATATTACTACATACTTTAACATACATACCAAACTTATATACTTTATACTTTTCAAAATTTCTTAGCTTTGAAAAGTTAACCTTGATTTGGAAGTGCTCGAACCTTCGAAATAGTTGAAGAAATCATTTTCAAATTCAAGAGTTGGAAATCAACAACAAATCAATAAATCAATTTCAAAAGATAGGTTTATATCAAATTCGAAACTCAAGGACTGAACACCGGCTTACTTTAAATCATTAAATATATATATATATACATATATCTTTCGAATATCAAATCTTACTTCGGAATTTGAAATCAAAATGGTTTCACAAAATCACTCGCATAGCAAAGCTACTGAAGTGGCCTATCCCTCACACTGAAACTCGAAAATCAATGTCGATGATGCATGCACTCTTCACCAAAATTATTTTCCAGCGACATAAGTGAGTTCTGGACTTCTATTTTCTCAAACTTCTTTTGAAATTTCTTCGAAATCATTCGAAACTCATTAAAATCATTTGAAACATTACTTATTCAGAAAAATACTTTTAAATCATATTATTATTATATATTTCAAAATCTTAAACAAATTTCAAAACACCGGGGTTTAATTCTCGAATTTCAAATTTAAAATCCTTTAGTTATAAATCATTTTTAGATAAATCAAATTTCTTATATAATTTTAAATCCTTTCGAAACTTCAAATTCTCATTTTTAAAAGGTATATAATCCTTATCGAAAACATTTCAATTTTATATATAGAATATAATCATACTTATCAAAATAATAATTTCGATATATAGAACAATTTCTAAAATGCAAACAAGCCCGATTTTTCAAAGGATGGTTCAAGAATGGATTTCAAAAAAAAAGATTCAAATTAGAGGGACTCTAATCAAATAGGATTCTGATTCGAAGATAAGTTCGAACGAAAATGAGATAATTAATTACAAAACAGTAGATGGATACACTTATATAAATCACGGGCGACCTTAACCGGGTCAACCGTGACTTTAGGAACAAGATCGATGCAGAATTACAAGAAAAATCAACATTCGATCGCAAGAGATAGCGGCATCTAAACCAAAGATATAGAAATCTCCGGTGAATCAATGCCAATTGTGAAGGAGTTTCACCCCTTCACAAATCATTCAAAGATTGGTGGGATCCTATTCTTATAGAGATCATTCGAAGTGGAGTTATGGGATACTCCAAAATCAAAAGAATACAAATAGAGAGAGACAAGAATGAATTTTGGAACCGCAAGAAACGTTCCAAAGTTCAAAGGAAATCGAGTCAAACGGAAGAGATTCAAACTCGAACGAAAGTGATTCTGTAAATAAATTTACTATATATGCTAAATTTTGCCTAGAACCTGGCTCTGATACCAACTGTAACGACCCGCTATTTTGGACCATTCAAATCGACAATAAATCCACACATGTCTGACTTGAATAATTCAAAATATCAGATTGTTAATTTAAATTTGGCAAACTCAGCATATACAGTAAATAAATCAATCACAGAATCACAGATACAAAGTAATACAATAATACGCAGCGGAATAGATAAAATAGTAGTTCATGAAGCTACTATATACACATCAGAGTTAGAAATAAAATACAACAGAATATCTCAAGTACAGTGAAGTCTTCAGTACAACATATGACTTCTCTAGACAAATCAACTAGAAGAGCTGGAAGCTAAGGCGATAGTTGGATCTCCAAAGGAAGCTCCAAACTCCAAAGGTGAGTCTCAAATGCTGTATCACTCGGTATGAACCGAGCGTAAAGCAAAACACAAAACACTCGAGTCAGGATTAACATTCTTATATCAATAAATCCAACTCAAGTGAAATATCAACTGAAATACAAGTAACTTAAAGGATGTTTGGGATAACCACCCTCTAAGGATCCGCGGAACTATCTACAATGTGGAAATATACACTATAACGCCGTGGTCATTCAATTTAATTTATACTTCAAACCAAAATATCATTTCGTTTCAAATATATCTATTTTCCTAAATAATTTATAAAGTAACTATTTATAATTTCCTCAAGTCTCACAAATCGGTTCAAATCAACTCAATTTCCAAATTTCAATTAAATTCTATCCAAATTTTTCCATTTTAATTCAATTCAGTTTCTAAATAACAAATTCAGATTATATTGATTTCAAATACAGATCTGAATCATAAACTAAACCATTTAAGTTCCAATATATTTCAAAGCTTTAATATTCAACAATTTCAAAGTTAAATCTAACATTTCATATAGTTCTTGATTTAACTTCATTTATTATTTAATCAGGGAATATTCACTTAATAAATTCAATATCGTTTAACTAGCCTTAAATTTCATTTTTACTAAATATTTCCTTAAATTTATTTAAATAAGAAATATTCATTAAATTATTTAAATTAAACCCAAGTTATAAATCATATCTTAAATCTCAATTTCAATAAGTTTTAAATCGGTTTAATTAAATAAAATTCTTTACTAAATCCAAATTATCTTCCCAACCCTAAACTTATTCAAATTATTACTGAAATCTATTTTTTTTGAAGCATAAATTTAAATACTCAACCATATTATATGTATTTAATCAGTCTTAATTAAATTAAATATCATTATTAACTCATTCCCATTTATATATAATAATTTAAGGCTCAACATTTATTAAAACCATATATTTCTTTCCAAAACCATAGAATTTATTTTCAAAATATTTATATATGGACCAACGGTGTCTGTATATAATTTCCTATCTATGGTCAAATGATACGGATATTTATCATTTCAAACCGTAAATTTAAATACATACGGGTAGATATCATTTCGACCCGTAAAGCCCAAATTCAATTCGAATGAAAATCGTTTGGGTTTATCATTTCAACCCATAACGATTTTCTCCTAATCTAAAGTCCGTTTGGGTATGTATCATTTCAACCCATAGTGAATTCTAAACTACAGGGAACTTGCAGAGTGATAACAGATAATATAAAAATATAAACAGGCATATATCATCAATAACAATATAATATAAACAATAGGATATGGTGTCATATCCCACAGGTGAACAGTTACAGATAATAGCATATATAACAATTTAAATAACTACAGCAACATTTTTCAATTGTTGTTTCATTTGAAATCAAATTTAATAAATACAAGAACGTTAATCATGAGTGATTGCTCACCTTTCGAGGTTAGAGAGAGAGATAGACAATGAAGTGATTGAACTCGAATCGACGAACGAACTGAAAAATAGGAATTTACAAAATCAAGTCAAACTGGATTGATGATGATAATTGGTATAAGTAAAAATATATATACTATATATAACTACTTATATATAAAATAAATACATATATATATACCTATTGAAGTGCAAAATACTCGCATACATGCTATACCTTTTAAAATTTATAGTTAAAAATGTAATTTATATAAACTTGCTTTTTTTTAATACATATAAACCAACATGTATATATTATATATCGCAAACAACTCTATATATGACAAATGAATATATGCATATATATCCTCTTATAAACTGACTTTATATATATACAGAACACATAAAATAAACCAGAAATTTATATGCATAGAGTATTATATAATACGTGTATTACACTTAGTAATCTATCATGTTAAACAGATAAAAATAATATAAAGTAAACAGGCTATTATGCAACATTTCAACCCCATTTATATATCTACATACCCTTACTTATATGCAAACAGCGAAGCTAACCTATTGTACATCTATAAAGACTAATACATGTAAACTGACGTGTATATATATATATATATGTACACTCACGCGCATATGACCATTTAAATCAATATTTAATAAAACAACAATATTATCTTTCCAAAATATCCTACATATAAATATACAAACTATGCAGAATTTATATCATAACTTTAGAAATATGAGATATAATTATCAATACTACGTGTCACTATAAATAAATAGACAAATAAAAACATTAGAACGTATAGTTTCACATATAACATACAGCTAAATACTATGTGTACTAAATATACTTTATAAGAAAATTGAGAATGCCAGGGTATGCAGACCTACTTTATTAATTAAAATATTATACAAATGTTTATAACTAACGCATGTATACTGAAACCCATAATATAAAATGAACATAACTTTTATATAAACTGATCTTCAAATCTATAGCAGAACTTAGATAAATAAATACAAACCAAAAATGCTTAAACTTTTATTTAACCTATGTAAAAATACACGTTAAATGCATATATATATATATATTATATTTTAGAAATCGATATAACATTCCAAATACATATTAAACAACATCTGTATATATAGATATATATCTATTACCTTATCTATTTCTCAAAGCATAACCGAGAGGATAAAAAGCAAGGCAGTGGAGACTGCTGGCGACGCTGCCAGGTGGAGCAGGGGAGGGACGAAGGGAAATATGGGTGAAAAGATGATGGGTGAAGGAGTTGGTTGCTATTGAGGCGCACGGCCAGGGCTTGGGTGGCGGCACGCGTTGGAGTCGAGTTTGAATCTCGATGAGAAGCGGCTGCTCGTGGTGGCTACCGGCAAAGGAAGAGGAAGCATCTGGAGATGTGTTGTGGTGTTTGTGAGGCCGAAGTGTCGGTGAATTTGGATCTGGAGTGGCTCGGCTAGACTTGGTGCTGGTAAATCGAAGGTTGTCGAGGCGAGTAGGGTGGAATTGTTGGAAAAATATTGTCTGGTTTGAGAAGGATAAGGAACGAAAAAGATGTGGAGGAGGAAGACTAGAGGAGCGCCAGCACGCAAGTTTGCAATATGAAAGAAACAGTGAAACAAAAGGTTTATAAAGGCAAAATAAATAAATAAAATGAACCGTTGCATACGAAACGTATACAATAAATATACAATGATTTGAATAGTGACGGTACTCCTAAAATTCAGCTGAAAAGATTAAAGCGAAATTATTATTGTGGTCCCGCTGCACGTTTCAAATTTTGAAACTGAAGAAACAGTAAAGTCACAATTTATGGTACCGTTACAACGAACAGTTTATTGTTTCTGTCGTGTACCAGACCTCAAAATACAGAAATAAATATACCACGGAGATCAGTACGACTAGATGATCAAAACGGTATACAGATATTGGTGGTACGATCATCCTATCAAAAGTCGATAATCGATACCGAAAATGCTGCTATTTTGCCAGAAATAAGATAAACGGAGCAATAACAATCCAAATTTTGAAAAACAAAAGATGACATCTCACTCAGAAGAAGATTTAGAAATTTACTGTATAAAAATATTCAAGTTTGGAAAACATTTTATTACCATCAATTATTAACTTATTTGAGTTTGAATAAAATTATACAATAAAATAAACTTCAATATTATAAATTGAAAATTTTCCATTTGCTATATTTAATTATATGTAATCCAAATAATAAATTTTTATTTTCAAATTTTATTGTTTTAAAATTTCACAAAATTTCAATAAATTTTCTTATTTAAACCATTAAAATTTTCGGGTCGTTACACAAAAGGTGGTGTAACAACCTAGAATTTCAGTTATTTGAATTTAGAATATTTAATTGATTTTAAATGTTCAAAAGTTAATTTTATAAGTTAAACAACTTCAATTTCAAATATAGCTATTTATTTGATAAATAAATTGTTAAATTTAATATTTGAAATTGTTTAAATAATTGAATCTTGAATTTAATATGAATGAAAACGATTTCTAAAGTTGATTTAAATTCTATTTGAATAAGAAGGAAGATAGTAAATTTTTAAATTGGATTTAAAAATGATTAAACTGATTTTGGAAATAACTAGTTTTAATTAACGTGTAAAAATAGTCTTTATGGGCACTATCTCATATTTCGACGAAATCAGTTACATTGGATCTGTAGTAGTGAGTTATTAGATTCCGTCAAATTTTATGATGATTGGATATATCATTTGGTCGTGCGAGTTCGAAACACATAGAAATTAATTAATGGGATTTTATTAAATATAATTTGATTTGAAAAGCTAATTTCTGTATATGATGGAATTGGCTTTCGATATATATTCCTCTATGTTCGAAATAAGGGTATGACATATAGAACGCCAGACATCACGCTTCGTTTTGAGTTTGAAATTTTTATGAGTGAATAGTGCTTTGAAAAATTTGCTATAAAAGGACCTCAACCCTTCATGATTTTGCAAACTCTGACCTAAATTTCTAGCCACCATTAAATTAAACCCTTTATCCAACGACCTAAATCGATCGGAGCCACTCCATTCATTTTCAGCCTTCAACTTCCAAAGAAAAATTGTAGAGCTCGATGAAACAAGCCTAATCAACAGTTGGATCATCGTCTAGTGAGGAGAGAAGACCGATTTTAGGCCGCATTCGCATGCTACAGCATTGGTTTTTTTCTGTGATGACTACGTCGTACCCACGTGAAGCACGTGGTGGCGTAGGGGGGAAGCGGCAGTGGCGCGCATGGTGGTGGCTAGGCGAGCGCGATCGATCGATTTGAAATAAAAAAATAATGAAAAAAGGGATAAAAACAAAGAAAAGGAGGGATACGTGGCCTGGGTTGCATGCACGAGACGAGCGAAAGAAGAAGGTTTAAAGTTTTTAAATGTTAATTAAATTTAGCTAATTATAATTTTAATTATCTCGAATATTAATTAATTCATAACTTATTCATATGTGGTCGGTTTTGAGCGCGACGAGTTGCGTTCGTATCAGCGAGTACTATGGTATGGAATTGGATTGGATGGATTCAGAGCTAGTGCGAATTTTGATTAAAATTGAACGACCTTTAAATTTTAATTCAAAATGGAATGTTGGCGAGACTAAAAATCAAAGTGAATTAATCTCACCTTTTTGGTTAATCATAAATTATTATATAGTCAATAAAATTACTTTTTGGATGTGTGAATATTTTATTGTTGATTGTTATTGACTCTTGGATGATTTAATATTCTATTTGGTTTGGATATATTCCCGCTCCTAGAGCAAATGAGACCCTATTACGTTCCTGTGTAAGAGCGGATGACCATTTTTATGCGAATCCCACCTCGAAGCGGTTGATTTATATTTTTATGATTATATATTGTATATGATGCAGGGGGACATGTTGGAGAGATCCAACAGGATTCCTCATACTGATGCTTTATTTTCATATAAATTGATATATGATAGGTTGGATGTTACAATTGATGACATGGACACGATTTTACTTAATTAGTGCTTTAGTCACACTAAGCCTTATTTTAGTATTTTAAATACTATAAAATAATTATTTGATTTAAAACGGGATTTCAAAGTAATTTGAGAATTTTATATATTTAAATTATTTTTCTAAAATAAAAGGTATGATTTCGAGAAATTATAAATTTATAGTTTAATAAAATATTTTAAACAAAATTTTTTAACTTTGGATAAAGATATCAAAATCTTAAAAATAAGTCTGTGTTTTATGATTAATCAATACGGTTTTAAAAAGAAGATGGAGATATTTGGTACAAAAAGTTATTAGCCATTTTACATAAAGTGATATGTATATTATATATACATATATTAAGATTATTTATAAATGTGGGGATTTATAAATGTGATAAATTTATAAAATGATATTTTATAAATAAGGTAAAGATTTGTAAAATCATATTTTGTTAATAAAAGTATGGGTTTATAAACGGGGTTTAAAAATTAAAGGGAACTATTATCATTTATTAAATTGGTGAAATAAATCAAACGGATGGTGATTGATGTTTTTAAATGAGATTTATGAATAAGTGAGACTCATAAAGAAAATAGAGTTATAAATGGCATTCATAAATAAAGGGGTTTTACTAAAGGAAGTTTCATAAATTAGAAGAGATTTATAAATATAGATTTATAAATATGGAAACAATTATGTGGAAGAATAAGTATGGATTTTTATCAAAGAAAACAGTTATGTTTTAAAAGTTGGTTACTTATACTAATATTATTTAAAGTGGGTTATCAGTATTTTAAATAATTGGAAATTAACTATTTAAAATTATTAAAATGGTTTGAAATAAAGTACGATTATTTATCAGTATAGTTTTCAAAATTAATTGTTTTTATTTATAGAAATGTTGAAGATAAAGTTATTATTATTTATTAAAAAGTTTGAAATTTATCGATGACTATTTGTAAGATGTTTAAAGTTAATACTTATTTACTTAAAATGTTTACTATGATATAATAGTGTTTTAGAGTAAATGACTATTATTTATTCATAATTGTTTTCAAGATTTATAAATAAGGTTTTAAAAACAGATTTGGGCTTATAAGAGAACTTTATAGAATATTTTGGAGACTTAAAGGAGAATCATTTATAATGTATGAAGAGAGCTTTGAAAATGGTTTTAGATAATTATAAATGGGTTTATAGGTTTATAAGAAGAGCCTTATAATAGTTGCATGGATTTATAAAAAGGGTTTATAAATGATTTGAGGAATGATATTTATAAATGGTTTTATAGGTTATAATTGGTTTTATAAATATTTTAGATTAGTAAGGGATTTGTAAATGATTTTTGAATTGTATAGAATGGGCATCTTTTTTAGTTTTGTGAATACACTTATAGTGTTGAGGTAAGTGTATGAATATTTTTCTAAGTAATGAAAAATAGGGATAGCTGAATATGTGTGTGTGTGTGTGTGTGTACGTATATCTTTGTAAAATATTGGAGTATTTAAAAGTGAATTTAATAAATGAAAGAATATTAAAAGAGGCTTAGTGTTGCTTGGTGCTTAACCAAATGTTGGTTTTCTCTATGGAATTAAATCCTTGATTGAGTGTTAGTTACCCGATAGTTAAATAAACGACTATTGAATTTATACCCAAACATAACTTCGAAAATATTTAGGAGAAACACGGGAGTTATATGGCACAGTCATCTCCGACGATGCTATACTATGCATATAAATCTCGTTTCGTTCTCTTAGGTCAATGATAAGGAAACACGTCCACTAATGGTTAGGAGGTGATCTCTGCTCTTATCATTGACTTTTTATTTCCTAAAGAACCGGGGTTGAGTTTATCGGAAACTATCGAATGTTGTTTCGAAAAGACTGGGATATGATATGTTATCCAAAAACTACTTCGATCCAACTTAAGCGTTGCAAAGTGAAGACATCTTGAAGATGATGGGAATTCAGTGACGGAGCTCTCAAGTGTTAATTTTAGTCCCAAAATGAACTTGTATAGATGAATGCTAGCATTGCATTGTTGCCTGGAGGGCAGTGTTAGCATTCCAAGTGGGAAGTGCTATATAAAAGGTAAACGTAGCCTCAAGCCTCATCAACTAGGAAATTGACTAAAGCAGGGACGTGCAGCAGCGCTATGTGGGTTGCTCCCATTAGGGTATGATCATCCCAAGATCTAGTGTTCATATCTCTATGTATGCTGCGGGGGCCCATGATGGTTGTTTATCAACCATGGAGTGATCACATTCGGTGCTATCCAGTAAGGGGTAGGATCGGTCCTGAGTAGCAGAGGTGCAACGCATTGTGACAGATTCGGTGGGTAGACCCTTACCCTTTCATAGTTGGAATCCATTCTCCAAAAAGCGCCTTTGGACTTGATTGTATACCTATTATGCTGGAATTTGATAATGTAACAATTTCGGCTATGATTAATAATTAATTTTATCTAGATACTATTATAATATTAGAGAATTTCATATAGAAAATGTTTTGGTTATCGTAAGGTAAAAATCTATCTGTGTTTATATGCGGCGTGGTCTTACGGGATACCATTGTTTTCAAAGGTTTTTAAAACTTTAAAATCCAATTGGGTTTGTTTTCTCATGCTGGTTTTCCAGACTGACTCGGGTGTTATTTTATTATAATGCTTGGGTCAGACCGAGCATATTTATAGATTGCTTTGGAGGCATTGGAGCTCAGGAGACAAGTTGGAGGTCTTCAAGTCGTATTCACGTACATGTTTATTTTCCACTGCTCGTTTGTTGAAATCATCAGCATTGGTGAGGACAGGTTGTTATAACTGTCCAAGCTGATGATTGTGATTTGTTGTTGTACTCTGATAGATGTATGTATATTATAGTTCTCTTTTGTAAAGTTTATTGATATTATATTATATGTTGTTCCGCTGCGGATGTGAGATTTTGTGTTGTTTTATGTTCTTTTTCTCTTCTTCTTTCTTCTTTTTTCTTTTTCCCATAACTATCTGTCTTTCCATTCAATTTGGGTAGGACATGTGTGGTTTATTTCAGCTTGAATTGTACGGATTGGTGGGTCGTTATAGTTGGTATCAGATCTTAGGTTGAGCGAAAACACCTAGGCTTTGGTGGGAATTTACTCATTTGAGATAGGGTAAGCGAGACCAAAGGATGAGTGTGAATGTACATATATTAGCGCGTATTTGTTAGTAATTTAAAAAAAAATTATATTGTGTTAATTTATTTGTTGAGTGGCTTACGAATTCTAGTCGGTACATGGGATGCCACGATATCGATAGGGGCTTCTAAACACTTAAACAACGCAAACCGACACAGTATTGTTTTGAAAGTGGGTAAATGAAATAATTTTACCTTAGTTATATTTCATATATAAATGAATAATTTTTCAGAAATTACTATAGTTATATATGGCATGTTTGGATGTTATTGAATTATAAGATTTAAATATTATCATTTGTTATTTGTTGTTCTAATAAAAAGTTGTTATTATTATAATCTAAACAAAGATGAACTTACTAAATTGAGTTATATAAAGAAGTGAATTTATAAGTATGAATTATAGAGTATTGATTATGATTAAAATAATCAACAATTGTGAATTGAATTACATAAGAAGTGATATATTATACATATGATTTATAAACATGATTTATAAACGGAAAAGAAATGAAATCGTATAAGTATATTTATAAATATTATTTGTAAATAAAAATGGATTTAAAACAAGAAGTTTGAGAATTTAAATCTCATTGATTTTGAAAATTGTTTTTCGAGAAGTTTTAGAAAAATAATAATAGTATTATTCTGATAATATTTTGGTTTAGAAATATTTAAAATGGAATTTGAAGAGATAGAAAGCACTGAACTCACTTTAGTCACTAGAAAATAATTCTGGTGATGACTGCAGCATCATCGGCGTTCATTTTCGAGTTTCTACATGAGGAATTGCTACCATTGATGTTTTGTTTTGGGAAAAAGGTTTATTTTAAAATTCAAAGTATGATTTGATATACAAAAGAATTATGTATATATATGATTTCAAAATGATTTAAAAATAAAACTGAACTTTTAAATTCCGGAAGTTGTCATCTAAGCGTTTTGTTGAAAACAGAACAAAATAGGTTTTATAACTTATAGATTTAAGGAATATTAAGCTAAAAAACAAACAAATTTTAAATTTGTTGAATGTGAATGTTAGGAAAAGAAAATCTGAATTTGAATTATAAAATGAAATCTAACTTAAGTTAAGTGAGATGACATTTGAAATGAAATTTAACTCAAATTAAGTAAAGTGGGATGAAATGAGTTAAAAAAATAGAATTTGACTTTTGAATTGAATATGAACTTGTGTTATGAAATGAAATTCAACTTAAGTTGTAAAATGGAGTAAATATGTTCGGAGTGTTATTTGATAGAATTGAGTATGAACTTAAGTTGTGAAGTAATAATAAACATTAATGGTGTAGTATAAAATGTTTATAATGAACTTAAATAAATGTTTTATGGAATGGTCCCTAAGTGTTATTAGTTAAAAGAAATATACTAAACAAATTGAATGTAAATCAATAGAATGCAAATGGGTTGAATGATAATTAATTGAATGTTAGTAAAATGAATGTGAATAAATTGGAGGTGAATCAATTGCATTATTAAGAAACCAATTGAAATAAATACGTAAGGTGTACGTATATTATTTTATTTGCATAACCTTTTGATCCACATTCGAATTTACGATTTCGAGGTGATTTACACCGATTCGAGTTAGGATTTTTTACTAGATCCTCGATGGCGAACATTGGATATGGGTTTTTGATTGATTCTGATATTCTCTATCATAGTATACGGCTATGCAAGGAGAATGGGGTTTCTAATCAAGAAACCGGATCTGAGTCCGCACTAGAGTGGTCGTACGAATGATACTAGTTCGGAAGTGAAATTGTGTGATCGAGAGAGTGATTAGGTTTAGTTTTGTGTACGGATGATATATGTGGCATTAATAAATATAATGTTGATAATGGAAAATGCAAATTGATATGGTTATAAATAAATTTGAGGGATATTATTTGTTGGTTGGTTTCTCTTGTTGCATTTGTTACATTTGCATATAGTTATTGTATATTCTATATGTTATATATTGATGTTGTTTTTTGTATACATATTCTCATTGGTTATTAAGTGATCAGTACGTGCGGATGGCGTATGTTTCGCATTTGGAGCTCTCTTTTGCATTATATTTATTGTATATGCTTACTAATACTAAAATAAGCTACACATGTCGGATTGCATACCGTATCTTTATATTTTGCCATACGGGATGCTTCATCCTCGAAGATGAGATGTATATTTATGATTATATATACATTGTAAATTTTACGAGCGAGCCGCGCAAAGGAGATGCTGGCGAAATTTTTCGAAAATTTAGGGCGTTAGAAAATTAAAATTTTGAGAATTTTGGAAATAAATTTGATAACTAAAACTTGATGTTATTTTACAACTTGGAATGATATTAGTTAAATCTATGATTGAACTTAGAGATTTGGAAAAGGTGATAACGAAGTCTCAACAAATTGATTTTGGAGATTGAAGGTTTATAGAATTTGATAACCTATTTCAACAAATTAGTTTTGAAAAGTTAACAGGTTTGAGAATTTTTCTTACTTGCTAATTTCGGGAACGAAATTCTTCTAAGGGGAGAGAATGTAAACAACCTAGAATTTCAGTCATTTGAATTTAGAATATTTAACTAATTTTAGATGTTGAAAGGTTAATTTTATAAGTTAAATAACTTGAATTTCAAATATAGCGAATTATTTGATAACTAAATTGTTAAAGTTAATATTTGAAATTGTTTAATAATTGAATCTTGAATTTAATATGAATGAAAATGATTTCTAAAGTTGGTATAAATTCTATTTGAATAAGAAGGTAGGTTGTAAACTATTAAATTGGATTTAAAAGTGATTAAACTGATTTTGGAAATAACTCGTTTTAATTAACGTGTAAAGTCTTTTGGGGCACTATCTCAAATTCAACGAAACTAGTTTTATTGGATCCATAATAGTAAATTGTTATATGCCATCAAATTTCGTGACGATTGGACGTATCGTTTGGTCATGTGAGTTTGAAACGCGTAGAAATTAATTAAAGGTGTTTAATTAAATATAATTCGATTTGAAAAGCTAACTTCTGTATATGATGGAATTGGCTTCCGATATATATTCCATTGTGTTCGGAATAAGGGTATAACATATCGAACGCCAAGTGGCATGCTTCATTTGGATATAAAAGGACATCAACCCTTCATAATTTTGCAAACCTTAACCTAAATTTCCAACCGCCATTAAATTAAACCCTTTATCCAACGACCTAAATCGATCGGAGCCACTTCATTCGTTTTCAGCCTTCGACTTCCAATGGAAAATTGTAGAGCTCGATAAAACAAGCCTAATCAATGGTTGGATCTTCGTCTAATGATGCGAGACGATCGATTTTGGGCCGCATTTGCATGCTGCAACATTGGGTTTTTTTCATGGTGACGACGTTGTATGCGCACGAGGCACGCGGTGGTGCGGGAGGGAGGGGGTTGCGAGCGGCGGTGGCATGCGCGGTCTGCATCATGGTGGTTGGGCAAGCGTGATCGATCGATTTAAAGTAAAAAAAGAAAAAGAAAAGGAGGGATATGCGGCCTGGGTTGCATGCACGAGATGAGGGAAGGAAGAAGGTTTAAAGTTTTATTGTCAATTAAATTTAGTTAATTATAATTTTAATTATCTCAAATATTAATTATTTCATAACTTATTCATACAAGGTCGGTTTTGAGCGCAATGAGTTACGTTGCGTTTGCATCAGTGAGTACTACACTATGGAATTGGATTTGATGGATTCAGAGCTAGTGAGAATTTTGGTAAAAATTGAACTATTCAATTCTAATTCAAAATGGAACGTTTGGCGAGACTGAAAATCAAAGTGAGTTAATCTCACATTTTTGATTAATCGGAAAATATTACATAGCCAATAAAATTATTTATTGGATGTGTGGATATTTTATTGTTGATTATTATTGACTGTTGGATGATTTAATATTCTATATTTTTGGTTTGGATATATTCCCGCCCCTGGAGCGAATGAGACCCTATTATGTTCCCGTGTAAGAGCGGATTGCCCTTTGTATACGAATACAGCCTCGAAGCGGTTGATTTATAGTTTTATGATTATATACTGTTGAGAAATCAGAAAATTAAGACTCAGAAATTATAAAAGAGGAAGACATGGAAATTGTTGAGAGAAGCTTTTTGTTTTCTATTTTTCATATCTTATCAAATAAAGGTACAGATCTGGTTTTATATAGGTCAGTGCCTATTTTAGGTAATATGGTTGCTCTTAACATATACGAATTAAAACAAGGAATGTGATGGGCTTTGGGCTTCAGCAGTAAGAAGATCTGTGGACCATATGCAAGTGGATAAATGAATTGATAGATAATACTCCTCCTCAAGTTGGTGCATATATGTTAACTATGCCCAACTTGTTGCATAACATTCTAATTCGATTTCCAGGCAGTGCTTTGGTGAAGAGATCTGCCAATTGATCTTCAGATTTTACATGACATGTAACAATTTCTCCTTCTTGTATTTTGTCTCTAATGAAGTGGCAATCTATTTCTATATGCTCGGTTCTCTCGTGAAAAACTGGATTGGAAACAATATGAAGTGCTGCTTGATTATCACACCACAGCTTAGCTGGATTTTCAAGTCCTAATCCCAATTCTTTCATCAAATGTTTAATCCACATTATTTCACAAACTGTTTTAGCCATTGATCTGTATTCAGATTCAGCAGTTGATCTTGATACAACACTTTGCTTTTTACTTTTCCAAGATACCAGGTTTCCTCCCACAAATACACAAAACCCTGATGTTGATCTTCTATCATGCTTGGATCCTGCCCAGTCAGCATCTGCATAGCTTTCTACTCTCATATGACCATGGATAGCATATAAAATTCCTTGTCCAGAAGTACCTTTTAAGTAACATAAAATATGCTCAAGAGCATTCCAATGATGAATGGTAGGGTTTGCCATAAATTGGCTTATAATACTGACAGGGAAAGAAATATCTGGTCTTGTTACTGTTAAGTAATTTAGTTTGCCAACGAGTCTCCTATATCTCTCGGGATCACTATATAATTCTCCTTCTGGAGTCAAATTAATATTTGGCATAAATGGAGTGTTGTATGGCTTGGCCCCCAATTTTCCAGTTTCTGCTAACAAGTCCAGTACATATTTCCTCTGACATAATAGAATCCCTTTGTCACTTCTCATTACTTCAACTCCTAAAAAATACTTTGATTCTCCCAAGTCTTTTGTTTGAAATTGATTGTGTATGAAGTGTTTGAGTGTAGAAATACATCTTTCATCATTCCCCGTGATAACTATATCATCCACATAAACTACTAAAAGAATTATACCATTCTTAGTAGCTTTCTGGAATACAGAATGATCACTTTTGCATTTAGATAGGCCAAATTTCTCAAGAGCTTGGCTAAACTTCCCAAACCATGCTCTAGGGCTTTGCTTTAGCCCATATAAAGATTTTCTTAGTCTACATACCAATTTAGTTTCTTCTTGGGCAATAAAACCAGGAGGTTGAACCATATATACTTCTTCATTCAAGTCACTGTGTAAGAACACATTTTTAGTATCTAGTTGATGAAGTTTCCATTTGAATCTTGCTGCTAATGATATGAATAACCTGATAGATGTCATTTTTGCTACAGGTGAAAAGGTTTCAGAGTAATCCATCCCATATACTTGCGCATACCCCTTAGCTACTAGTCTAGCTTTATATTTTGCTATTGTTCCGTTTGGATTTACTTTCACATTATATATCCATCTACACCCAATAGCTTTCTTTTTTTCTGGTAGTTCGACTAAGTCCCAAGTTTTATTTTGATCAAGTGCATTCATTTCATCTACCATAGCTTGTCTCCATTCAGGTGTATTTAGTGCTTCAGTTAGGGTTTTGGGAGTAGTGATAGAGTCCAAAGATGAAATAAAAGAGTGAGATGATGTGGATAGATTTTTGTATGATAAATATGCAGATATAGGGTAAGTGCACTGCCTCTTTTCTTTTTGTAAAGCAATAGGAAGATCTATACTAGGGTCATGACTAGGATCAGTATCATTTGGAGTGATTGGTTGCGAGGGTATGGTAGAATAAATTAAGAAGTCTTCATCCTCCTCCTGAATAGGTATACTTGCTGTTTGATAGAATGGTACGTCTTCCATAAAGTTTACATCTATAGACACTATGTACTTATTTAGGCTAGGGCAAAAACATCTGTAGCCTTTCTGTAATTTAGAATATCCAACAAAAATACACTTCAAGGCTTTAGGATCGAGTTTGCTCAATTGCTGGTTTACATCCCTTACAAAACACGTACAGCCAAAAACTTTAGGTTTTACTGGATATAGATCTTTGTTAGGGTATAGGACTTTATATGGAATATCAAACTCAAGCACAGTGGAGGGCATCCTATTGATAAGGAAGCATGCAGTGGTCACAGCATCTGCCCAAAATATTTTTGGAAGATTCATTTGAAATAATAAAGCTCGAGTAGTTTCTAGTAGATGACGGTTTTTTCTCTCTGCCACGCCATTTTGAGAAGCAGTATCCACACATGAAGTTTCATGCACTATTCCATGTTGGGTTAAGTATGAATTGAATGTATGAGACATGTATTCCCTTGCATTATTACTCCTTAGTGTTTGAATAGAGGTTTTGAATTAGTTTTGTATTTCAGTATGAAAGTTACAAAATATAGAAAATACTTCAGATTTATTTCTCATAAGAAACATCCATGTCATACGAGAATAATCATCCACAAAGGTAACAAAGTATCTATAACCATTTTTAGATACAACAGATGATGGTCCCCATATGTCTGAGTGTACTAATCCAAAGGGTACATCAGCACATTTATTAATTCTAGATTTAGAACTACTACGATGAAGTTTTGCATACTGACACGTTTCACAATTAAGAAAAGATAAAGAACTATATTGTGGACACAGTCTTTTGAATAATGTGAGTGAGGGATGACCCAACTGTTGATGCACTTTGAGAGCTGAATCAATACTTGAACATGCCATTGGTAAAGAGTCTAGAATATAGAGACCACTGGATTCATGTCCTTTACCAATAGTTTGTTGCGTCGTAAGATCCTGAAACATGTAGTGATTAGGAAAGAAAGATATGGAACAATTTAAGTCGCGTGTAATTTGGCTAATAGAGATTAGATTAAAAGATAAAGATGGTATGTAAAGAGCAAATTTTAAGGGTAGAGGATTGCTTATTTCTCCAGATCCTTGAACACTTGAGTTGGATCCATCTGCTAACGTGACTGCATGGCTATTTTCATGAATTCTAAGGTTTGAAAATAAGTCAGAATTACCTGACATGTGATCAGTTGCACCTGAGTCTATGATCCAGTTTGTTGACTGATTGTTAGTAGTAGCAACAGTAGAAATAGGAGCAGTCTGATTAGGTGGTGTATCCTGAATGGAGTCTTGATATTTTTTATATTTGTCAAACTCTTCAGTGGTCATAAGAACAGTTTTGTTATTTGAATTAGCTCCTCCTTGGTTTTTCTGATTGTTGTACTGAAGTTTTCTGCATTCAGATATGTGGTGCCCTATTTTCTTACAATACGAGTAGATTTTATTTGGATTTGCTGGCCTCCATGCTGATCGTTGTGGTCTCCATTGTTGTGGTGGTCTCCATGCATCTGGTCTTTGATTAGGGTTCCATGGTGACTTATACTCAGATGGTGGTTTCCATGATGTAGGAGTATTACTGGCAGTATTGGTATTACTACTTATCAAAGCACTACTGGCAGCATTATTAGATGTAGTAGAGGTTTCAGTCCTTAACACACAACTAAAAACTTCCTGAAGAGATTTAATATTTGATGCAGATAGAATTTGAGACTTTGCACTATCATATTCAGATGGTAAGCCAGCAAGAAAGCTCATGATAGCCATTTGTTCACGATGTTGTTGTTGTATTTTTATATCTGGACTCATTGGTAGCAGTACATTCAATTCTTCATATGTTTGTTTGAAGTCCATAAAATAATTGGTGAGTGTTTGATCTTGTTTCTCTGTTCTATAGAAAGATTTGCAAACTTCAAACATCCTGGTGAGATTACCTTTTCCAGAATAGAGAAATTCTAGGTATTCCATCAATTCTTTAACAAATTCACAGTGGTTAATAAGACTAATTACTTCATTATCAATTGAATTTCGAATCTGTAGAAAGAGTCTTGCATCTTCACATAGCCAGATCTGATTATCTTCCGGTGGATCATCTTTTAAATAATCGTCCTTATCAATACTACGTAGATACAATCGAATCGTTTTGTTCCACTCCATGTAATTTGAATTCGTCAACTTGCGATCTGTGATTTTCGCCATCATGGGCATTATATCCACTATAGTTGTATTTTTGCTTTCTGACATGATTTTCTGAGACGAAAATACGATTTACTCCATGTAACGCCCCACCTCTATGCTCATAATAACAAAGAGTATTAAAAGAAATACTGTCTATTATTACGAAGAATAAGGCTGGATAGGAGCGACCATCCGTAATTGGCTTTACACTAATATTGGTTATCTCGACAGGAGTGGTATATACTTTTTATTTTTCATCTATTATTTATTTACTCCCATCGACACTCCCAATACTAGTATAAAACGAACTACGATGGTTCATAATAGTTTAGGACATTAGATATAACAATAACACAGATAATATAAATGCGGAACACAGATAAAAACAAAAGTCTCATATATATATAACTGATGTCAGTTAATACATAGTTGACACAATACATATGATACAACTACCACTGTCGACTCCAGAAGTTATATATACAAGTACATTATCGACTAATATACATGAATACATATCGTTCTATACAATGACACGACTACTACAAAATGACACTGACAACTTCAGAAGATGTGAAAAGTCTTCATATCCTGAACAGCAACTCAAAGAAGAAAATCCACTACCTGAAATAACTCGGGTCTGACCCGAGTATTACATTCAAAAGAAAATAATACACGGGCCAGTCTAATTCAAACTCAGTTATTAATGCACAGAAGTGATAATAATCAAAGATCAATTAGACGACAGTCACAATAGTTCTCGTCTATCCAACCCTTTTACAAAGAAATCGGATAACGGTAAAATATAACACTTAACAGTGTTAAACGATAAATCAGCAGATTCAGATCATCAACAGAGATAAGTGAAAAGAATATCAATGAAGATAATTTAGAAAACATCAGAATTGCCTAAATGGCAATTAACAACAAAATCCAATTATTAAATAATAATTAGAACTAAGAATCTAATTATCAATAGATAATTAGATAACAACAAAATGATCAATTGAAACTAAATCAATTTAAACAATTGAAATATCACTTAAAAACATCAATTCTAATTGGCTGCAGTACACGCTAACGTGTACTGCCTCGCCAATACGGCATAAGAAATACGCAAAAGATCAATGGATCAAAAGCAAAAGAATTAACAATTAAAAATCAAAATTGTGTGGCTGCAGTACACGCACGCGTGCACTGCCTCGCCAGTACAGTATATGATGTCATCACGACTACGATTATTAACAGCAAATCGAAACTGCAGAGGTCAAGTCACGGCTGTCATGACTCAACGCAACTGCCAACTAAAATGAAACTCATGTTGTGACTTTTAAATCAAGTGCTCATGACAACATGCCTCGAAGAACAGGCAATAAAAGAGGCAACCAGTGAGGTGTAAATGAATGCATCAGTGATCGATGCATGTACATATTCAAATTAAAGAGGCAGTAGTGAAACTGCAATTACCAAAGTGAAGCAAGCTAAACAAGTCGAATGCACTAGCCAAAACAAGTAAAACTGTTCATATACACTAAATAATGTCAACCGACTCGATTTGCTAGCCAGAAGGAAATGCATCAGAGGAAATATGGCACCTACTGTTATGCCTTTTTGTTTTTGACAGCGAGATGATTATGTATAAAATATTTTCAATGCAATGGTTCTATCAAAATATGCTACAGGAGGATCAAACTCGATGCAAGCAACCAGAATGGTCACAAACATGAACACACGAACACATATATGCAAACTGCCTCAATGGTTAAGACAGCCGCAATGAATGATCAAACTCGAAGGATACTTCAACTACAAGTGTGTTGTATGAAGAAGAGGTGTAGTAAATGTACATAACAGCAGTATAAAGTATTCTCTGATATACAGTGACATATGATCAGGAGCAATGCGAGAACACGACTACAAATCATATCAGTAAACATATATAAAACAATGAATCCAATAATGCAACAAGCCACAAGGGTCAAGCTAATGATCCATGTACTCAAGCTCAAAACAGTACAACCCAAATGCAAACTGCACAGTGTGCATAGGTGAAAAATAGACATGCACAACATTAAGGTCAGAAGCACAAGGATGCGCAACTCACACATAAATGCATCGACAACTTGAATGAGGACAGCTACACAACATAAGCAAGTGAACATAGCATAAAAACTCAGGTGAAAATCGATGACTAAAAGAATCGAGGCAATGGCACATAAGAAAAGCAAATCCAGGTGAAGACGTACAAATTGGTCACAAAATAGCAAAGAAAATATTTACGTGTATGTTCAATCAAACTTTCAAGATATCAAAAGATATTACAAATTATCAATTGGCCAAAGTCCTATAACAGTTTCAAACCAATGACATTCAATAAGCTCGAACAAAATAAAATCAAGCAGCAGTTTTTAACCAAAAAAACAAACGAGTTCAAAATCAATCGAAGCTGTGATAAACCAGCGACGAACTTCACGAATTTTAGCAAGTCAGAAATCATCAAATACAGTTCGATGAAATCAAATGGCCGAAAACATTATCAAGGCAGAGCAAAATAAGGCCACACTGTGTACATGTCAGGGGCAAGCAAGAAATTCATGAATTTGAATAAGCCATAGAATCACAGTCATTTAAAGATATTCACGTAGCCGAACAAAATTTAACCAATGTTAGGGATTCGATTGTCGAAACCCCAATTCACCAAAGCACTAAAATTCAAAGCAGTGGTATCAAAAATCAAGCAACGAAATTCGCGAATTAAACGAGATTGAATAACAGATGTGAGTAAGAAATTACTCACCTTTACTTCGACGCAGAGAAAGCAGCCGAGACCAACGAGAAATCGTTCGAGCCAGGCAACCGCGATCGACCACTGATTCGATCGAATAAATAACGGCGCTTCGAAGGAAGCCCTAATTTTTTTCAGAGCAGATTAAAACGAAGAAGTTGAAGCCGCCATATTTTTTTTTTCGTTATTTAGTTTAGGGTTTTCGAAAATGAAGAAGGAAGGAACGGGTTATTCCACGAATGAAAATTGAAAGGGGGATCGAGTTATAATCCCATTATCACGGTAACAATAACCATGAACGTGGGCCAATATTTAATTTCAAAGCCCACTATTTTTTTTTACAATTTATAAAAGAATTTTCACTCAAGCTTAAAAACAAAACATCAATTAGCGATTAGCAATTAACAACGATTCAATCGTTATTTTGACTATAAATAAAATTTGCAAAATCCCGGGTTGTTACAGACTCCCCTCCTTATAAAAATTGCGTCCCCGCAATCTTCATAATGAAGGTCGTCATTAACAATAAATTTTCTTACATAAACTGGTTAAGCTAGAAAATAAAAGATGGGAATACAAACGTCAAAGAAAGCTTTCAATTCTATAAAAGAAATTTACAAATTCTCAACAAAGTCTGATTATCAAATAGATAATCAGAAAACAGCAGAAAAAATACAATTATCAGCACATTCAATTATCGTTTAGATAACTAAAATCCAGAAATCACAAAACAGCAATATCTAATTACCGATACGATAATTAGAGGACAACAAGATATAATTATCAACAAGGATAATTATGAGACACAAATCACAAATCGCAACTGCAAATATCTAGTTATTCAATAATTAACTAGAAACCACAAATCTCATAATCAACAAACTCTAATTATTCACAGAAATATATAGAAACGGCGATTCAATAAAATCAGCATACTCTAGAAACAATTGGAGACTAGAAAATCTCATATCAATAAAATTAGCAAACATTTAATTATCCAAACGACAGTCGGAAAACAAATCAACAAGTGTCAGATTATCGAAGACGAATATCACAAAACATCAAATTCAACAATTATTCGATTATCCCAAGCAATAATCAAATTCAAATCAACCAATATTTAATTATCTAAAGCGATAATTAAATTTCAAATCAGCAAATATTTAATCATCTCAAGCGATAATTAAGTCTAAAATCAACAAATATTTAATTATCTAAAGCGATAATGAAGTTTCAAATCAACAAATATTTAATTATCAAAAGCGATAATTAAATCTAAAATCAACAATTATTTAATTATCTCAAGCGATAATTAAATCTAAAACCAACAATTATTTAATTATCTCAAGCGATAATTAAATCTAAAATCAACAATTATTTAATTATCTCAAGCGATAATTAAATCTAAAATCAACGAATATTTAATTATCTCAAGCGATAATTAAATCTCAGATCAGCAAATATTTAATTATCTAAAGCGATAATTAAATCTCAAATCAGCAAATATTTAATTACCTAAAACGATAATTAAATCTCAAATCAGCAAATATTTAATTATCTAAAACGATAATTAAATCTCAAATCAGCAAATATTTAATTATCAAAAGCGATAATTAGAAACAACAAATATCTGATTATCAAAAACGATAATCAGAACTCATATCAACAATTATCTAATTATCACAAGCGATAATTAGAAACAACAAATATCTGATTATCAAAAACGATAATCAGAACTCATACCAACAAATATCTAATTATCACAAGCGATAATTAGAAACAACAAATATCTGATTATCAAAAACGATAATCAGAACTCATATCAACAAATATCTAATTATCACAAGCGATAATTAGAAACAACAAATATCTGATTATCAAAAACGATAATCAGAACTCATATCAACAAATATCTAATTATCACAAGCGATAATTAGAAACAACAAATATCTGATTATCAAAAACGATAATCAGAACTCATATCAACAAATATCCAATTACCTGCAGATAATTGGAAGCAACAAATATCTAGAAATCAATTAAGAAGACTAGAAAATCAACATAAAAGCTTGGATCGGTCCCATCAGATGGCGAGTTTTTAATTCGCCGCACGTGCATCAACAAATGGCCGAAGCCTACCAAGTACTCAACATAATTTTGGCGCCCAACAAATGACCCGAAGGTCCAACAAATGACCCGAAGATCTAGTACTGGTATTTGACCCGAAGGTCCAACATATGACCCGAAGGTCCCAACATAGTGGCTCGAAAGCACACGAAAACATCAAATGTTTCAATTAACGAGTCCGGAATTAACCAAAATAGTAAACGCACATGTCCCATAACCACGAGTTTTACTAAATTGTTTAATTCTCCTCATCGTTTCCTTGAAAGTGTAGAATCATCAAAACAACAGATATTCAATTAACGAGTCCGGAATTAACCGAAATAGTAAAAGTGTGGTTCCATACTCTGCACTTTTGCTAAATCGTTTAAATCACTTCATCGTTTCCTTGAAAGTGCAAAATTGTGTATTTTGTAAAAATACACTTTACATTCTCAAACGGACAAGTCCGGAATTAAGCGAATCAGTAAAAGAAAGGGGTCATAGTCCTCGATTTTGCTGAAACGTTTAAATCGCTTCCTCATTCTTTTGAAATCGCAAACTGTAAAAATTTTGAAAACAATTTTGTTTATTTTGTAAAAATAACAATTCGCATCCTCAACTGAACAAGTCCGGAGTTAAGCGAAACAGTAAAAGAAAGGGGTCATAATCCTCGATTTTTCTGAATCGTTTAAGTCGCTTTCTCATCCTTTTGAAAACGCAAACTGCTAAAATTTTATAAAACAATTTTCATTTTAAAACGATTTTCCAATCACGTGATTAAAGCAGCAATATTAGTAACAATTTCGATAAGGAAATTGTACTTCTCAAAATACCGTAAAAACGGTCACAAATCAGTATTGCGGAATAACCGCTTGAAAATCCACTTTTAAAACATGACGGTTACTGAAGCCAAAGCGACAGTATTTTTAAAACGTCAAAATCACATCAAAACAATTTACATCAAAATGTAATATCAGTGAATTTCCATTCATCAAAACGCCACAAAACACCGTGCTTCAAAATATAGCATTGGTGTAAAAATCCCGTTATAAGAATAACGGCAACAAAATACGTTTCATAACCAAGCATCGGTTCAACGTAAAATAAATGCAATAACGTGCAAATTTAAATTTTTGCCCGTACTACAGAACGAACAAAGAAATCATTCGAAGGTATCTCCAATGAAGACAATTCAAAACAGCAAAATCTAATCAATAGATGATTAGTACAAAAGAAAGCCAGCGGAAATTTCAACAAAAATCACATATCTGCAATTTCTTCGAATCCTCAATTTGGATTCGAAATTCTCAAAGAAACAAATAATTACAGCTATGTAAACAACAATTGGAATTCATATCAATTTCGTATTTTGATTCTTAAATCAAAAAGATTATCAGTTGTACTCAGCGAAGACAGTTTCACTGTTTCCGCTGCGCACTCTGATAAATAGAACACAAATCAATCAAATCATCAGAACACAATTTCATCCAAACAGCAAAACACAATTCCACTTTTATTTTTAAATAACGATATTTAATAATTTCATCAAAATTTCAAAACTTTAGTTTTGACTCAAATCACAGATAAAACGTCGACTAATAGTTGTAATATATGTTCCATCCAAGTTATGTTTTATATTATGTCCATAAACCCCAAGCTCTGATACCAACTGTAACGCCCCACCTCTATGCTCATAATAACAAAGAGTATTAAAAGAAATACTGTCTATTATTACGAAGAATAAGGCTGGATAGGAGCGACCATCCGTAATTGGCTTTACACTAATATTGGTTATCTCGACAGGAGTGGTATATACTTTTTATTTTTCATCTATTATTTATTTACTCCCATCGACACTCCCAATACTAGTATAAAACGAACTACGATGGTTCATAATAGTTTAGGACATTAGATATAACAATAACACAGATAATATAAATGCGGAACACAGATAAAAACAAAAGTCTCATATATATATAACTGATGTCAGTTAATACATAGTTGACACAATACATATGATACAACTACCACTGTCGACTCCAGAAGTTATATATACAAGTACATTATCGACTAATATACATGAATACATATCGTTCTATACAATGACACGACTACTACAAAATGACACTGACAACTTCAGAAGATGTGAAAAGTCTTCATATCCTGAACAGCAACTCAAAGAAGAAAATCCACTACCTGAAATAACTCGGGTCTGACCCGAGTATTACATTCAAAAGAAAATAATACACGGGTCAGTCTAATTCAAACTCAGTTATTAATGCACAGAAGTGATAATAATCAAAGATCAATTAGACGACAGTCACAATAGTTCTCGTCTATCCAACCCTTTTACAAAGAAATCGGATAACGGTAAAATATAACACTTAACAGTGTTAAACGATAAATCAGCAGATTCAGATCATCAACAGAGATAAGTGAAAAGAATATCAATGAAGATAATTTAGAAAACATCAGAATTGCCTAAATGGCAATTAACAACAAAATCCAATTATTAAATAATAATTAGAACTCAGAATCTAATTATCAATAGATAATTAGATAACAACAAAATGATCAATTGAAACTAAATCAATTTAAACAATTGAAATATCACTTAAAAACATCAATTCTAATTGGCTGCAGTACATGCTAACGTGTACTGCCTCGCCAATACGGCATAAGAAATACGCAAAAGATCAATGGATCAAAAGCAAAAGAATTAACAATTAAAAATCAAAATTGTGTGGCTGCAGTACACGCACGCGTGCACTGCCTCGCCAGTACAGTATATGATGTCATCACGACTACGATTATTAACAGCAAATCGAAACTGCAGAGGTCAAGTCACGGCTGTCATGACTCAACGCAACTGCCAACTAAAATGAAACTCATGTTGTGACTTTTAAATCAAGTGCTCATGACAACATGCCTCGAAGAACAGGCAATAAAAGAGGCAACCAGTGAGGTGTAAATGAATGCATCAGTGACCGATGCATGTACATATTCAAATTAAAGAGGCAGTAGTGAAACTGCAATTACCAAAGTGAAGCAAGCTAAACAAGTCGAATGCACTAGCCAAAACAAGTAAAACTGTTCATATACACTAAATAATGTCAACCGACTCGATTTGCTAGCCAGAAGGAAATGCATCAGAGGAAATATGGCACCTACTGTTATGCCTTTTTGTTTTTGACAGCGAGATGATTATGTATAAAATATTTTGTAATAACCCGAATTTTTGGGCATCTGTTAATTGGAAATTAACATAATTAAATTTATTAAAATACTTATTTGTAAATTGAACAAATGAAATTCTGAGATATATCTAAAAATATCAAATTGATTTTTAAGATTTATTTAAAAAAATTTATTTAAAAATTGGTTTGAACTTATATTGGGGTTTCAAAGAGATGATATATATATATCTTAATATATATTTTGGATTTAGAAGTATGTATAAATGATTTTTGTATAAATATAGTTTGTCTTATTCTATTTATTTTAAAAGATTTTCATTTATGTAATTAAAATATGTATTTAGTTATTAGCAAATAAATTATAAAAGCTTTATTTAATAAATATAAAAATTATTTATGCATGAGAAATATATGTGTTAGCTTATAAACACCCCTAGATAACATGTGTTAATCTATTAAATGTGATTAGTGACAAGTGTCACATTTTTATTTTATTTCTTTAATTTTAATAAATCAAAATTTAAGCTATATAGCACTACTTCTAATTCTTCATTCACTTTTCTATCTCATTTCCTTAAAAATCAAGCTACGGCCATGTTTTAAATCAGAGAGAGAAGAAAAAAAATACCCAAAACCTGAAAACATTTCCAAAACAAATTCTAGAATTCAAGTAAATCAAACACATAACAAACCAGTTTCAAAGTCTCTTCTACAAAATTCAAGTTAGCAAGAATCAGCAACTCAAATCTAAACAAAGAAATTCAAGTTCTGGATCAAGCTAATCAAGATTAAAGTTTTCAAACTTCTCAAACACTCTGTTCGACATCTCTAACAGGTGAGTAAACTTTATTTTAAAAACAGTTTAAAAATATGATACTATGTTGATATGTTTAATAAATGTTGCAGTAACATGATATATAATGTTTACATGAATGGTAGATGTGAATGCATGTTACAAAAGGGGTTTGTCTGTGAAATAATCTATGTATATGTATATCTGTTTTTGTTCCAGACTCAAATTTTCATTTAAATTTTATATCTACCTATATAATCATCTTCAAGCTATGATTCCTGATAAGGAAATAATTGTAACAATGTAAATAAATTTTAAGAATGGTTACATGTAATTAAATTTAGAAATTATATTAAAAATAGGAAATTACAGTGGGAAATCAAATTTTGGTCATAAATCAAACATTTTAGTTCTCAGTTTTGATTATCTTATCTGATTCGTATTTCAAATTGGTGAAATTTAAAGGTAATATCTTGATTTTTAACATTGTAATTGATGTGATAATTTGAGTTGATCGGATTGGGCATTTTTATCAAATTTTGACGAACGGAAAAAGGATAGACGTCGGGCTTTGTTCTGAGGGTAGGGGGTAGCAGGGTGGTTATTGGAAAAATAGTGGTTGGGCTTTAAGATGATCGTGGTGACTGTACGACGATGATCTAGGGTTGTGGAGCTGCTTTGAACGACGGGTTTGTCAAAGCTCGTACGAAGCCAATGGATCACCGGAGGTGATCGCGTAAGGGGGGTTAGTAGCGTGGTGACGTGGCGCAGCTACGGGCGTGATGGTGGGGTCTCCGATGGTCATGGGCGGCGGCGCGAGGGGAGTTTGTGGATTGGGTATGGGTTCCAATTTGGTGTCCGATGCTCGATTTCGATTTGTGGCGAAATCGTAAGATCTGGGTGGTTGGAAGGCTTGTGGAGGTCGTTGGCGTTGTGTTGAAGCTAGCATAGTTGGTCGGAGCATCGTGGGTGGTCGGTGCACATGCACGAGTATCTTCGCGTATCAGGTTTGGTCTGAAGTTTGGGGAAGAAGATATTGCCTCGGGACGATCTCGAGAAATTTCGAAGGCGACTCGAAGTAGATGGGATTGCACGAGACTTGGGTTTTACTAGAGTATTTTAGCTTTGAACCCGGGTTTGTGTAAAGTTGAATTAACCAGATTATTAAAGGTTAAAAACAAAAGTATTATCTAGTTTTTATTAATAAAGAAAATGTTTAACAAAGTGATGGATGTAATTAAGGATAAATTACTTAGTGGAATTAATTAAAGAATTAACTAATGTAATTAATTAAAGGGTAAGTAAATATATGTGATTAATTAACAGATGTAAAGTTAATTAATGGAAGTAATTAAGGAAAGTAATTAAGAATTAATTACTTAGAAAATTAATTAATGTGATTAAATTAGAGTTAATTAATTAATGTAATTAATTAAGGTTAATTAATAAATATGATTAATTAATGTTATAAATTAATTAATGAATGTGATTAATTAATGGGAAATTAATAAAGGTAATTTGAGGGTAATTACTTAATGGAAGTGATTTAAGGATTATTAATAGAAGAAATTAAGGAGTAATGGCTTAGTGAAATTAATTAAAGAAAGGTAAAGTGATTATAAGTTGATTAATTAATGAAATTAATTAAGAATAATTAATTAACGTAATTAATGAGACTAATTAAGGTTAATTAATCAATGTAATTAATTAAAGTTAATTAATCAATGTAATTAATTTAAAGAGTGGTTTATAATTAAGCAAGATTAAAGATAATTAATTTGATTTATATTAGGTGATTAAATTAGATTAATTGAGAATGGTTTGACTATTAATCTTACCTATAGATGATAAACCTGAATTGAATACCTTGGTTGTCTGAATATCTCTGATATATGAATTGTGATGTACTGTGATATGATATGATGGGTTGAACAGTAATATTGTGGGTTATCTATCGATAATGAATTGTTGTGTGAATATGATACCTTGTATTTAAATTTGATATGTGTTCACTTTGACAACTTAGATAAGGATGACATTTGAAGTCGAAGAGACCGGGATCGGATATCAGTAATATCCGAAAACCACTTCGATTAGTGATCTGCTAAAATTTGGAATGGAATAAATTAAGTAACATGACTATTTTAACTAAGTTGGATACTTAGATATTGTTTTGTGAAAATAAGTGTTGACTATATAAGTTGTTTACTTGTAATAATGTACGAGTTACCTCGGGTTTAAATAAGTTCTATGGATTGAAATTTCATGTTAGATGAGTTTACTCACGCTGGTTTCCAGCCTGACCCGGGTGTTACTTTGATGTAATGCTCGGGTCAGACCGAGTATTACAGATTTCCAGGTAAGGACGTTCTGGAGCTCAGAAGGCGAGCTGGATGGCAGGAACGTATGGAGTGTATTCCGCTGAGCATATTATTGTTGTTGATCTGAGACATGTTAATTCTAACTGTCTAGTACATTTGTGAATGTTGTAACTCTGATGTATTAAAAAGAAATTGACTGATACAGCTTTCTTTGTATAAATAAAATATTATTTGATATTATATTTTATCCGCTGCGAATGTGAGATGTCGTGTTTCTTTCTTCTTTCTGTTTCTTTCTTCTATCTCTTTCTTTTTCTTCTAACTATCTGGAATTTTCGGGTTCGAAAATTCAGGGTCGTTACAGTTGGTATCAGAGCTGAAGGTTAAGTGAGAACTTTGGCTCTATTGGGATTACTCATTAAGGATAGGGTCAATGGTACCCTGGAATGAGTTGAGTGTATATATACATATGAGAGCGTATTTGTTATTTTCTTATATAAAGATTTTAAAATGGTTTTAAAATTAAATGATATTTATATAAGTTATCTTTTGATATATATATATATAGAAATAATAATTTTTCTAATTATTAAATATATTAAGGAAATTGGTTGTTGAATCATTGGAATAAAATAAAATAATGGAATACAACCAAATAGAAACGGGATAATATGAACTATACAAATAAGATGAATTAAAATGGTTTCAAACCAGAAATAGAATGGTTATTAAGTAAATAGGATGATTGTTTTCCAATAAACACATAAATGTTTTAAGGAAGTAACCATTAGATGTGAATAACTTGTAAATTAGAAAGGATGTAAATTGAAAAGTTTTGAAATTGTTTCAAATGTTAATAGAAGTAATAAAGAGTATTATTCATTATATTTTTGAAAGTAATCTTATTTTAAAATAAGAAGTTGTTTAAAAACTTTGTTTGGAATTAAGTGGTAGTTTAAACTTAAGGTATAACTAAGTAAGTAAATTAATATATAAGAGTTGAATTTTTCTAATTAAGTCTAATTTAAAGGTTAGGAAGTCCCTCTAGAATCCAGTCTTCAAGAAAAATGGCTAAGAGTGAAGAATGGAAGGCGAGGCGTAAGGAACGAAGAGCAGCTGCACGTAAGGAACAGGAAATAGCAATTCAGGAATATGAAGATCGGATTAAGGAAAGAAATGGACCAGGACCTTACGATAATGTCACCTGCTATAGATGCTTCAATAAGGGTCATTACGCAGCTAAGTGCGGTAAAACTAGAAAGGAATTAAAGGGTAAATTCCAACGTTTCCGCGCCGAGATATTATGATTTAAGTGTCATAAGAAGGGACATTTCCTTAACCATTGTCCCGAAGTAAGGAAGGTGAAGCGGAAACCAATGGAACCGGTCAACGAATCAACCATTTGCTATCATTGTAAAGGGTTGGGACATATCGCAAGGAATTGCCCTAACAGACAGAAGAAGAAGATTAAAGTTGTGGAACATCCAGTAGGAAACATAGAGGTCATCCGGATTGATGAGAGGGAAGAAACTTTTTGTGGAAAATGCTATAAGTGGGGACATCCTACTGAAAAATGCATGTTTGGACTTTGCCCTTTGGAAGGAAGTCCATAGGAAGGATTCTGATAAAAATGCTAGGACTCTAAACTTAGGTGATGATGAAGACACCTAAATTTATTTTGTAAGACTTTTTATTGTGATAAATGTATGTAATGTTGAACTGCTAGTATGCAGTCTATCAATGTATGAAATATTTTATGGCAGTGTGATATAAAAATCACCTTCTTTTGAAATGGATAATATATTAGAATCTGAAAATTTAATTGTTTTGAATTCTTATTAGAACTTTGTAATAAAGTAAAGATAATTTTAAAAATGGAATTTTGAGATTTGGATAAAAAAAAATATATATATAATAATAATATAAAGGTTGATTTGATTTAAAAGAAAGGGTTAATTTGACTTAAGTGATTAAATTAATATTTAAAAAATTTAACTTGAATTTATATAATCTGAGAAGGTTTTAAGTTGAGATTTGAATAGAATTAGTTCAAATTTGAAATTGATTTAAATTAATTAGAATTGTAATTAAAGATGGATAAGCATAAGTTTAAATGGAAATTTTAAATCGAAATGATTTGAAATGGAATTGAAGTTGAATGAGTTCAAATTCAAATAGGAATTGGGATTAATTTAAACTGAAATTGAAATGAATTAAAATTGGTTCAATTTGAAATGGATATAAATTAGTTAAAATTGTGATTAAAGTTGAATAGATTTAAAATTCAAATGGAATTTGATTTGAATTTGGAAAGAAATTGAGGATTAATTCAACTTGAATTGGGGTTAAATAAATTTCAATGGAAATTGAAGTATTGAGTCAATTTAAATGAAAGTAGAATTTAAATTGAATTGTTGGGAAATTAATTGGAACTGGAGATTGGGAAATTTAACAGTTTGGCTCTGGATTATTTTAAAAATAAATTGTTTTAATACAAATATATTTTTCCAAACTATTTACTATATAATTTTTCTTCTTAAACCCCAAACTATCTTATACTTATTTTACCATTATTTTGGAACTTTTTAACTATTTTGAAACTGTTTTATAAACTAATTACTATTTTTCAGTTATTTATATCTAATCACTATTTTAAAAACTATTTTGCAATTATCTAACTATTTTGTACTACTTAACTATTTTACAGCTATTTTATAAACTAATAACTATTTTTCAACTACTTATCTATTTTAAAACTTTTTCAAGCTATTTTTAAATTTAAACAGGTCAGAGTTCAAACTGTTTATAATTGAAGTATTAACTCAATTGTAAATAGAAGCAATTGAGAATAAGAGAGTAGAATTAAAGGAAATGTGAATAGAAAAGAGAATTGATTTGGCTAATAACCAATAAAGATAAATACGTAGGATATACGTATATTATTCTATTCGCATAGTGATTTGATCCAGATTCGAACACAGAATTTCGAGATAGTATTATCGATCCGAGTTAGGATTTTCGCTCGATTTTCGACGGCGAACCTGGATATGGATTGTTGATTGGTTCTGGATATTCTCTATCATAGTTGTGACTATGCAAGGAGAATGACGGTTTCTGATCAGGAAACCAGATCTGAGTCCGCACTAGGAAGCCGGGTGGACAATACTAGTTCGGAAGTGAAATTGTGTGATCGATTGAGCGATCAGATTGATATAGCATACGGATGATATGTGTACATCGTACGGGTTTGAATGAAATTGGCATTTAAAATTTGAGGATAAGAAATTTGAAATGGTTTTCGGAAATGAAAGGTATATTATGTGAAATATAATGGAATTGGGTATTTCTTTGGTTGAAATTTACTTTATGGAGGTAAGTAAATGGTAAATAACTTTATAAAGAAATCAAACTTGAATATTTGATTTGACAATAAATAAAGTTATATTTTGTAATATGATAAACTTCCCTTATTTAATCTAGCCAGAATAAAAAGGGTTTTGAAATATTTGAAGTATAAAAGAGGTTTTATACAAGTTTGAAATGATCCAAAGATTTTCAAAGTTATATATATCTATATCTATATATATAAAGGATCTTATGAGAATGATTTTGGAAAAGGTCTTGGGAACCTATGAATTTGGAAAAGGCTTTTGATTTTTGGGAAAATCAATTTTGGATTTTGGAAAGCCTAGTTTGAGAATTATCGATTTTGGTAATCGATTTTGGTAATCGATTTTGTGTAAAGGAGATTTTGATAAATCATAAAGGGTATGATTTGAAGATACTATAAGTATATAGTATAAAGTATTTTGAAAATAGCTCTGGGGAAAAAGGCGCTTCCTTGAAATGAACTTCTCAGGAGTACCACAAGGTGGTACTGCCTTGAGCCCCAAGGGGGGTTTCTAAAGTTGATCCTGTGAGGAGTCCGGACAAACTAGTTCCTGAGGATTATTTGTGTAGCGGAAGTCGAGGGGCTGGTGCCCACAGAGACATTTGGGTTATGCTGTGACGACAGTTTAACTCGATGTCACTGCGATCTACTGCAGACCATAGCGAAAGTCATGTGTGCCGCTGAGAGCCAACTGTCTACGTTTGATTTTATATCGGTAGACTGTGACACTATGGTAACATAGCGAAAGTCGTGTGTGCCGCTGAGAGCCAACTGTCTACGTTTGATTTTATATCGGTAGACTGCGACCTATGTGGGAGAAGTTTCATTTTTGGCAGCGAAATTCGGTGGCGTTGATGCCTACAGTTATATGGGTTTGTGCTGTGATAGCAACGTAAGGCCCGGGTATAACTGCGATCTGTAGCGGGTTCCATGGCGTAATCGAGGAGCGCGGAGACCTACAGTTATCTGTGGATTTTGCCGGGACGGCAACGTAACCATCGGGTTAACTGCGACCATGGATGGGGGTGATGATTTCCAGAGCATTCTCACCAAAGATATTTCCTCTATTTTCAAAACTGTTTTCTATATTTTCAATAAAATTATTTTCTAAAATATTTTCACTAGGTGTTGAAAACGGGTCTGCTAAGTACTTATAGATTTTCAGTCCTATGTCTGATCAACGTATAACCGAATTTCTGTGGGAACAAGGATGGACTTGTTGAAACATCAAGTTATAAAAGTATTTTTATAAAAACTATGTTTGTAATACTATATAGATTTTAAAGTATTTTAAAAATGATCAAAAGATAATTTATCTGATTTTAAGTATTAAGTAAATTCTGGCTTCGTTTCTTTTCGGGGACGAAAAGATTTAAAGGGGGGAGGAATGTAATAACCCGAATTTTTGGGCATCTGTTAATTGGAAATTAACATAATTAAATTTATTAAAATACTTATTTGTAAATTGAACAAATGAAATTCTGAGATATATCTAAAAATATCAAATTGATTTTTAAGATTTATTTAAAAAAATTTATATAAAAATTGGTTTGAACTTATATTGGGGTTTCAAAGAGATGATATATATATATCTTAATATATATTTTGGATTTAGAAGTATGTATAAATGATTTTTGTATAAATATAGTTTGTCTTATTCTATTTATTTTAAAAGATTTTCATTTATGTAATTAAAATATGTATTTAGTTATTAGCAAATAAATTATAAAAGCTTTATTTAATAAATATAAAAATTATTTATGCATGAGAAATATATGTGTTAGCTTATAAACACCCCTAGATAACATGTGTTAATCTATTAAATGTGATTAGTGACAAGTGTCACATTTTTATTTTATTTCTTTAATTTTAATAAATCAAAATTTAAGCTATATAGCACTACTTCTAATTCTTCATTCACTTTTCTATCTCATTTCCTTAAAAATCAAGCTACGGCCATGTTTTAAATCAGAGAGAGAAGAAAAAAAATACCCAAAACCTGAAAACATTTCCAAAACAAATTCTAGAATTCAAGTAAATCAAACACATAACAAACCAGTTTCAAAGTCTCTTCTACAAAATTCAAGTTAGCAAGAATCAGCAACTCAAATCTAAACAAAGAAATTCAAGTTCTGGATCAAGCTAATCAAGATTAAAGTTTTCAAACTTCTCAAACACTCTGTTCGACATCTCTAACAGGTGAGTAAACTTTATTTTAAAAACAGTTTAAAAATATGATACTATGTTGATATGTTTAATAAATGTTGCAGTAACATGATATATAATGTTTACATGAATGGTAGATGTGAATGCATGTTACAAAAGGGGTTTGTCTGTGAAATAATCTATGTATATGTATATCTGTTTTTGTTCCAGACTCAAATTTTCATTTAAATTTTATATCTACCTATATAATCATCTTCAAGCTATGATTCCTGATAAGGAAATAATTGTAACAATGTAAATAAATTTTAAGAATGGTTACAAGTAATTAAATTTAGAAATTATATTAAAAATAGGAAATTACAGTGGGAAATCAAATTTTGGTCATAAATCAAACATTTTAGTTCTCAGTTTTGATTATCTTATCTGATTCGTATTTCAAATTGGTGAAATTTAAAGGTAATATCTTGATTTTTAACATTGTAATTGATGTGATAATTTGAGTTGATCGGATTGGGCATTTTTATCAAATTTTGACGAACGGAAAAAGGATAGACGTCGGGCTTTGTTCTGAGGGTAGGGGGTAGCAGGGTGGTTATTGGAAAAATAGTGGTTGGGCTTTAAGATGATCGTGGTGACTGTACGACGATGATCTAGGGTTGTGGAGCTGCTTTGAACGACGGGTTTGTCAAAGCTCGTACGAAGCCAATGGATCACCGGAGGTGATCGCGTAAGGGGGGTTAGTAGCGTGGTGACGTGGCGCAGCTACGGGCGTGATGGTGGGGTCTCCGATGGTCATGGGCGGCGGCGCGAGGGGAGTTTGTGGATTGGGTATGGGTTCCAATTTGGTGTCCGATGCTCGATTTCGATTTGTGGCGAAATCGTAAGATCTGGGTGGTTGGAAGGCTTGTGGAGGTCGTTGGCGTTGTGTTGAAGCTAGCATAGTTGGTCGGAGCATCGTGGGTGGTCGGTGCACATGCACGAGTATCTTCGCGTATCAGGTTTGGTCTGAAGTTTGGGGAAGAAGATATTGCCTCGGGACGATCTCGAGAAATTTCGAAGGCGACTCGAAGTAGATGGGATTGCACGAGACTTGGGTTTTACTAGAGTATTTTAGCTTTGAACCCGGGTTTGTGTAAAGTTGAATTAACCAGATTATTAAAGGTTAAAAACAAAAGTATTATCTAGTTTTTATTAATAAAGAAAATGTTTAACAAAGTGATGGATGTAATTAAGGATAAATTACTTAGTGGAATTAATTAAAGAATTAACTAATGTAATTAATTAAAGGGTAAGTAAATATATGTGATTAATTAACAGATGTAAAGTTAATTAATGGAAGTAATTAAGGAAAGTAATTAAGAATTAATTACTTAGAAAATTAATTAATGTGATTAAATTAGAGTTAATTAATTAATGTAATTAATTAAGGTTAATTAATAAATATGATTAATTAATGTTATAAATTAATTAATGAATGTGATTAATTAATGGGAAATTAATAAAGGTAATTTGAGGGTAATTACTTAATGGAAGTGATTTAAGGATTATTAATAGAAGAAATTAAGGAGTAATGGCTTAGTGAAATTAATTAAAGAAAGGTAAAGTGATTATAAGTTGATTAATTAATGAAATTAATTAAGAATAATTAATTAACGTAATTAATGAGACTAATTAAGGTTAATTAATCAATGTAATTAATTAAAGTTAATTAATCAATGTAATTAATTTAAAGAGTGGTTTATAATTAAGCAAGATTAAAGATAATTAATTTGATTTATATTAGGTGATTAAATTAGATTAATTGAGAATGGTTTGACTATTAATCTTACCTATAGATGATAAACCTGAATTGAATACCTTGGTTGTCTGAATATCTCTGATATATGAATTGTGATGTACTGTGATATGATATGATGGGTTGAACAGTAATATTGTGGGTTATCTATCGATAATGAATTGTTGTGTGAATATGATACCTTGTATTTAAATTTGATATGTGTTCACTTTGACAACTTAGATAAGGATGACATTTGAAGTCGAAGAGACCGGGATCGGATATCAGTAATATCCGAAAACCACTTCGATTAGTGATCTGCTAAAATTTGGAATGGAATAAATTAAGTAACATGACTATTTTAACTAAGTTGGATACTTAGATATTGTTTTGTGAAAATAAGTGTTGACTATATAAGTTGTTTACTTGTAATAATGTACGAGTTACCCCGGGTTTAAATAAGTTCTATGGATTGAAATTTCATGTTAGATGAGTTTACTCACGCTGGTTTCCAGCCTGACCCGGGTGTTACTTTGATGTAATGCTCGGGTCAGACCGAGTATTACAGATTTCCAGGTAAGGACGTTCTGGAGCTCAGAAGGCGAGCTGGATGGCAGGAACGTATGGAGTGTATTCCGCTGAGCATATTATTGTTGTTGATCTGAGACATGTTAATTCTATCTGTCTAGTACATTTGTGAATGTTGTAACTCTGATGTATTAAAAAGAAATTGACTGATACAGCTTTCTTTGTATAAATAAAATATTATTTGATATTATATTTTATCCGCTGCGAATGTGAGATGTCGTGTTTCTTTCTTCTTTCTGTTTCTTTCTTCTATCTCTTTCTTTTTCTTCTAACTATCTGGAATTTTCGGGTTCGAAAATTCAGGGTCGTTATAGTTGGTATCAGAGCTGAAGGTTAAGTGAGAACTTTGGCTCTATTGGGATTACTCATTAAGGATAGGGTCAATGGTACCCTGGAATGAGTTGAGTGTATATATACATATTAGAGCGTATTTGTTATTTTCTTATATAAAGATTTTAAAATGGTTTTAAAATTAAATGATATTTATATAAGTTATCTTTTGATATATATATATATAGAAATAATAATTTTTCTAATTATTAAATATATTAAGGAAATTGGTTGTTGAATCATTGGAATAAAATAAAATAATGGAATACAACCAAATAGAAACGGGATAATATGAACTATACAAATAAGATGAATTAAAATGGTTTCAAACCAGAAATAGAATGGTTATTAAGTAAATAGGATGATTGTTTTCCAATAAACACATAAATGTTTTAAGGAAGTAACCATTAGATGTGAATAACTTGTAAATTAGAAAGGATGTAAATTGAAAAGTTTTGAAATTGTTTCAAATGTTAATAGAAGTAATAAAGAGTATTATTCATTATATTTTTGAAAGTAATCTTATTTTAAAATAAGAAGTTGTTTAAAAACTTTGTTTGGAATTAAGTGGTAGTTTAAACTTAAGGTATAACTAAGTAAGTAAATTAATATATAAGAGTTGAATTTTTCTAATTAAGTCTAATTTAAAGGTTAGGAAGTCCCTCTAGAATCCAGTCTTCAAGAAAAATGGCTAAGAGTGAAGAATGGAAGGCGAGGCGTAAGGAACGAAGAGCAGCTGCACGTAAGGAACGGGAAATAGCAATTCAGGAATATGAAGATCGGATTAAGGAAAGAAATGGACCAGGACCTTACGATAATGTCACCTGCTATAGATGCTTCAATAAGGGTCATTACGCAGCTAAGTGCGGTAAAACTAGAAAGGAATTAAAGGGTAAATTCCAACGTTTCCGCGCCGAGATATTATGATTTAAGTGTCATAAGAAGGGACATTTCCTTAACCATTGTCCCGAAGTAAGGAAGGTGAAGCGGAAACCAATGGAACCGGTCAACGAATCAACCATTTGCTATCATTGTAAAGGGTTGGGACATATCGCAAGGAATTGCCCTAACAGACAGAAGAAGAAGATTAAAGTTGTGGAACATCCAGTAGGAAACATAGAGGTCATCCGGATTGATGAGAGGGAAGAAACTTTTTGTGGAAAATGCTATAAGTGGGGACATCCTACTGAAAAATGCATGTTTGGACTTTGCCCTTTGGAAGGAAGTCCATAGGAAGGATTCTGATAAAAATGCTAGGACTCTAAACTTAGGTGATGATGAAGACACCTAAATTTATTTTGTAAGACTTTTTATTGTGATAAATGTATGTAATGTTGAACTGCTAGTATGCAGTCTATCAATGTATGAAATATTTTATGGCAGTGTGATATAAAAATCACCTTCTTTTGAAATGGATAATATATTAGAATCTGAAAATTTAATTGTTTTGAATTCTTATTAGAACTTTGTAATAAAGTAAAGATAATTTTAAAAATGGAATTTTGAGATTTGGATAAAAAAAAATATATATATAATAATAATATAAAGGTTGATTTGATTTAAAAGAAAGGGTTAATTTGACTTAAGTGATTAAATTAATATTTAAAAAATTTAACTTGAATTTATATAATCTGAGAAGGTTTTAAGTTGAGATTTGAATAGAATTAGTTCAAATTTGAAATTGATTTAAATTAATTAGAATTGTAATTAAAGATGGATAAGCATAAGTTTAAATGGAAATTTTAAATCGAAATGATTTGAAATGGAATTGAAGTTGAATGAGTTCAAATTCAAATAGGAATTGGGATTAATTTAAACTGAAATTGAAATGAATTAAAATTGGTTCAATTTGAAATGGATATAAATTAGTTAAAATTGTGATTAAAGTTGAATAGATTTAAAATTCAAATGGAATTTGATTTGAATTTGGAAAGAAATTGAGGATTAATTCAACTTGAATTGGGGTTAAATAAATTTCAATGGAAATTGAAGTATTGAGTCAATTTAAATGAAAGTAGAATTTAAATTGAATTGTTGGGAAATTAATTGGAACTGGAGATTGGGAAATTTAACAGTTTGGCTCTGGATTATTTTAAAAATAAATTGTTTTAATACAAATATATTTTTCCAAACTATTTACTATATAATTTTTCTTCTTAAACCCCAAACTATCTTATACTTATTTTACCATTATTTTGGAACTTTTTAACTATTTTGAAACTGTTTTATAAACTAATTACTATTTTTCAGTTATTTATATCTAATCACTATTTTAAAAACTATTTTGCAATTATCTAACTATTTTGTACTACTTAACTATTTTACAGCTATTTTATAAACTAATAACTATTTTTCAACTACTTATCTATTTTAAAACTTTTTCAAGCTATTTTTAAATTTAAACAGGTCAGAGTTCAAACTGTTTATAATTGAAGTATTAACTCAATTGTAAATAGAAGCAATTGAGAATAAGAGAGTAGAATTAAAGGAAATGTGAATAGAAAAGAGAATTGATTTGGCTAATAACCAATAAAGATAAATACGTAGGATATACGTATATTATTCTATTCGCATAGTGATTTGATCCAGATTCGAACACAGAATTTCGAGATAGTATTATCGATCCGAGTTAGGATTTTCGCTCGATTTTCGACGGCGAACCTGGATATGGATTGTTGATTGGTTCTGGATATTCTCTATCATAGTTGTGACTATGCAAGGAGAATGACGGTTTCTGATCAGGAAACCAGATCTGAGTCCGCACTAGGAAGCCGGGTGGACAATACTAGTTCGGAAGTGAAATTGTGTGATCGATTGAGCGATCAGATTGATATAGCGTACGGATGATATGTGTACATCGTACGGGTTTGAATGAAATTGGCATTTAAAATTTGAGGATAAGAAATTTGAAATGGTTTTCGGAAATGAAAGGTATATTATGTGAAATATAATGGAATTGGGTATTTCTTTGGTTGAAATTTACTTTATGGAGGTAAGTAAATGGTAAATAACTTTATAAAGAAATCAAACTTGAATATTTGATTTGACAATAAATAAAGTTATATTTTGTAATATGATAAACTTCCCTTATTTAATCTAGCCAGAATAAAAAGGGTTTTGAAATATTTGAAGTATAAAAGAGGTTTTATACAAGTTTGAAATGATCCAAAGATTTTCAAAGTTATATATATCTATATCTATATATATAAAGGATCTTATGAGAATGATTTTGGAAAAGGTCTTGGGAACCTATGAATTTGGAAAAGGCTTTTGATTTTTGGGAAAATCAATTTTGGATTTTGGAAAGCCTAGTTTGAGAATTATCGATTTTGGTAATCGATTTTGTGTAAAAGAGATTTTGATAAATCATAAAGGGTATGATTTGAAGATACTATAAGTATATAGTATAAAGTATTTTGAAAATAGCTCTGGGGAAAAAGGCGCTTCCTTGAAATGAACTTCTCAGGAGTACCACAAGGTGGTACTGCCTTGAGCCCCAAGGGGGGTTTCTAAAGTTGATCCTGTGAGGAGTCCGGACAAACTAGTTCCTGAGGATTATTTGTGTAGCGGAAGTCGAGGGGCTGGTGCCCACAGAGACATTTGGGTTATGCTGTGACGACAGTTTAACTCGATGTCACTGCGATCTACTGCAGACCATAGCGAAAGTCATGTGTGCCGCTGAGAGCCAACTGTCTACGTTTGATTTTATATCGGTAGACTGTGACACTATGGTAACATAGCGAAAGTCGTGTGTGCCGTTGAGAGCCAACTGTCTACGTTTGATTTTATATCGGTAGACTGCGACCTATGTGGGAGAAGTTTCATTTTTGGCAGCGAAATTCGGTGGCGTTGATGCCTACAGTTATATGGGTTTGTGCTGTGATAGCAACGTAAGGCCCGGGTATAACTGCGATCTGTAGCGGGTTCCATGGCGTAATCGAGGAGCGCGGAGACCTACAGTTATCTGTGGATTTTGCCGGGACGGCAACGTAACCATCGGGTTAACTGCGACCATGGATGGGGGTGATGATTTCCAGAGCATTCTCACCAAAGATATTTCCTCTATTTTCAAAACTGTTTTCTATATTTTCAATAAAATTATTTTCTAAAATATTTTCACTAGGTGTTGAAAACGGGTCTGCTAAGTACTTATAGATTTTCAGTCCTATGTCTGATCAACGTATAACCGAATTTCTGTGGGAACAAGGATGGACTTGTTGAAACATCAAGTTATAAAAGTATTTTTATAAAAACTATGTTTGTAATACTATATAGATTTTAAAGTATTTTAAAAATGATCAAAAGATAATTTATCTGATTTTAAGTATTAAGTAAATTCTGGCTTCGTTTCTTTTCGGGGACGAAAAGATTTAAAGGGGGAAGGAATGTAATAACCCGAATTTTTGGGCATCTGTTAATTGGAAATTAACATAATTAAATTTATTAAAATACTTATTTGTAAATTGAACAAATGAAATTCTGAGATATATCTAAAAATATCAAATTGATTTTTAAGATTTATTTAAAAAAATTTATTTAAAAATTGGTTTGAACTTATATTGGGGTTTCAAAGAGATGATATATATATATCTTAATATATATTTTGGATTTAGAAGTATGTATAAATGATTTTTGTATAAATATAGTTTGTCTTATTCTATTTATTTTAAAAGATTTTCATTTATGTAATTAAAATATGTATTTAGTTATTAGCAAATAAATTATAAAAGCTTTATTTAATAAATATAAAAATTATTTATGCATGAGAAATATATGTGTTAGCTTATAAACACCCCTAGATAACATGTGTTAATCTATTAAATGTGATTAGTGACAAGTGTCACATTTTTATTTTATTTCTTTAATTTTAATAAATCAAAATTTAAGCTATATAGCACTACTTCTAATTCTTCATTCACTTTTCTATCTCATTTCCTTAAAAATCAAGCTACGGCCATGTTTTAAATCAGAGAGAGAAGAAAAAAAATACCCAAAACCTGAAAACATTTCCAAAACAAATTCTAGAATTCAAGTAAATCAAACACATAACAAACCAGTTTCAAAGTCTCTTCTACAAAATTCAAGTTAGCAAGAATCAGCAACTCAAATCTAAACAAAGAAATTCAAGTTCTGGATCAAGCTAATCAAGATTAAAGTTTTCAAACTTCTCAAACACTCTGTTCGACATCTCTAACAGGTGAGTAAACTTTATTTTAAAAACAGTTTAAAAATATGATACTATGTTGATATGTTTAATAAATGTTGCAGTAACATGATATATAATGTTTACATGAATGGTAGATGTGAATGCATGTTACAAAAGGGGTTTGTCTGTGAAATAATCTATGTATATGTATATCTGTTTTTGTTCCAGACTCAAATTTTCATTTAAATTTTATATCTACCTATATAATCATCTTCAAGCTATGATTCCTGATAAGGAAATAATTGTAACAATGTAAATAAATTTTAAGAATGGTTACAAGTAATTAAATTTAGAAATTATATTAAAAATAGGAAATTACAGTGGGAAATCAAATTTTGGTCATAAATCAAACATTTTAGTTCTCAGTTTTGATTATCTTATCTGATTCGTATTTCAAATTGGTGAAATTTAAAGGTAATATCTTGATTTTTAACATTGTAATTGATGTGATAATTTGAGTTGATCGGATTGGGCATTTTTATCAAATTTTGACGAACGGAAAAAGGATAGACGTCGGGCTTTGTTCTGAGGGTAGGGGGTAGCAGGGTGGTTATTGGAAAAATAGTGGTTGGGCTTTAAGATGATCGTGGTGACTGTACGACGATGATCTAGGGTTGTGGAGCTGCTTTGAACGACGGGTTTGTCAAAGCTCGTACGAAGCCAATGGATCACCGGAGGTGATCGCGTAAGGGGGGTTAGTAGCGTGGTGACGTGGCGCAGCTACGGGCGTGATGGTGGGGTCTCCGATGGTCATGGGCGGCGGCGCGAGGGGAGTTTGTGGATTGGGTATGGGTTCCAATTTGGTGTCCGATGCTCGATTTCGATTTGTGGCGAAATCGTAAGATCTGGGTGGTTGGAAGGCTTGTGGAGGTCGTTGGCGTTGTGTTGAAGCTAGCATAGTTGGTCGGAGCATCGTGGGTGGTCGGTGCACATGCACGAGTATCTTCGCGTATCAGGTTTGGTCTGAAGTTTGGGGAAGAAGATATTGCCTCGGGACGATCTCGAGAAATTTCGAAGGCGACTCGAAGTAGATGGGATTGCACGAGACTTGGGTTTTACTAGAGTATTTTAGCTTTGAACCCGGGTTTGTGTAAAGTTGAATTAACCAGATTATTAAAGGTTAAAAACAAAAGTATTATCTAGTTTTTATTAATAAAGAAAATGTTTAACAAAGTGATGGATGTAATTAAGGATAAATTACTTAGTGGAATTAATTAAAGAATTAACTAATGTAATTAATTAAAGGGTAAGTAAATATATGTGATTAATTAACAGATGTAAAGTTAATTAATAGAAGTAATTAAGGAAAGTAATTAAGAATTAATTACTTAGAAAATTAATTAATGTGATTAAATTAGAGTTAATTAATTAATGTAATTAATTAAGGTTAATTAATAAATATGATTAATTAATGTTATAAATTAATTAATGAATGTGATTAATTAATGGGAAATTAATAAAGGTAATTTGAGGGTAATTACTTAATGGAAGTGATTTAAGGATTATTAATAGAAGAAATTAAGGAGTAATGGCTTAGTGAAATTAATTAAAGAAAGGTAAAGTGATTATAAGTTGATTAATTAATGAAATTAATTAAGAATAATTAATTAACGTAATTAATGAGACTAATTAAGGTTAATTAATCAATGTAATTAATTAAAGTTAATTAATCAATGTAATTAATTTAAAGAGTGGTTTATAATTAAGCAAGATTAAAGATAATTAATTTGATTTATATTAGGTGATTAAATTAGATTAATTGAGAATGGTTTGACTATTAATCTTACCTATAGATGATAAACCTGAATTGAATACCTTGGTTGTCTGAATATCTCTGATATATGAATTGTGATGTACTGTGATATGATATGATGGGTTGAACAGTAATATTGTGGGTTATCTATCGATAATGAATTGTTGTGTGAATATGATACCTTGTATTTAAATTTGATATGTGTTCACTTTGACAACTTAGATAAGGATGACATTTGAAGTCGAAGAGACCGGGATCGGATATCAGTAATATCCGAAAACCACTTCGATTAGTGATCTGCTAAAATTTGGAATGGAATAAATTAAGTAACATGACTATTTTAACTAAGTTGGATACTTAGATATTGTTTTGTGAAAATAAGTGTTGACTATATAAGTTGTTTACTTGTAATAATGTACGAGTTACCCCGGGTTTAAATAAGTTCTATGGATTGAAATTTCATGTTAGATGAGTTTACTCACGCTGGTTTCCAGCCTGACCCGGGTGTTACTTTGATGTAATGCTCGGGTCAGACCGAGTATTACAGATTTCCAGGTAAGGACGTTCTGGAGCTCAGAAGGCGAGCTGGATGGCAGGAACGTATGGAGTGTATTCCGCTGAGCATATTATTGTTGTTGATCTGAGACATGTTAATTCTAACTGTCTAGTACATTTGTGAATGTTGTAACTCTGATGTATTAAAAAGAAATTGACTGATACAGCTTTCTTTGTATAAATAAAATATTATTTGATATTATATTTTATCCGCTGCGAATGTGAGATGTCGTGTTTCTTTCTTCTTTCTGTTTCTTTCTTCTATCTCTTTCTTTTTCTTCTAACTATCTGGAATTTTCGGGTTCGAAAATTCAAGGTCGTTACATATTTTCAATGCAATGGTTCTATCAAAATATGCTACAGGAGGATCAAACTCGATGCAAGCAACCAGAATGGTCACAAACATGAACACACGAACACATATATGCAAACTGCCTCAATGGTTAAGACAGCCGCAATGAATGATCAAACTCGAAGGATACTTCAACTACAAGTGTGTTGTATGAAGAAGAGGTGTAGTAAATGTACATAACAGCAGTATAAAGTATTCTCTGATATACAGTGACATATGATCAGGAGCAATGCGAGAACACGACTACAAATCATATCAGTAAACATATATAAAACAATGAATCCAATAATGTAACAAGCCACAAGGGTCAAGCTAATGATCCATGTACTCAAGCTCAAAACAGTACAACCCAAATGCAAACTGCACAGTGTGCATAGGTGAAAAATAGACATGCACAACATTAAGGTCAGAAGCACAAGGATGCGCAACTCACACATAAATGCATCGACAACTTGAATGAGGACAGCTACACAACATAAGCAAGTGAACATAGCATAAAAACTCAGGTGAAAATCGATGACTAAAAGAATCGAGGCAATGGCACATAAGAAAAGCAAATCCAGGTGAAGACGTACAAATTGGTCACAAAATAGCAAAGAAAATATTTACGTGTATGTTCAATCAAACTTTCAAGATATCAAAAGATATTACAAATTATCAACTGGCCAAAGTCCTATAACAGTTTCAAACCAATGACATTCAATAAGCTCGAACAAAATAAAATCAAGCAGCAGTTTTTAACCAAAAAAACAAACGAGTTCAAAATCAATCGAAGCTGTGATAAACCAGCGACGAACTTCACGAATTTTAGCAAGTCAGAAATCATCAAATACAGTTCGATGAAATCAAATGGCCGAAAACATTATCAAGGCAGAGCAAAATAAGGCCACACTGTGTACATGTCAGGGGCAAGCAAGAAATTCATGAATTTGAATAAGCCATAGAATCACAGTCATTTAAAGATATTCACGTAGCCGAACAAAATTTAACCAATGTTAGGGATTCGATTGTCGAAACCCCAATTCACCAAAGCACTAAAATTCAAAGCAGTGGTATCAAAAATCAAGCAACGAAATTCGCAAATTAAACGAGATTGAATAACAGATGTGAGTAAGAAATTACTCACCTTTACTTCGACGCAGAGAAAGCAGCCGAGACCAACGAGAAATCGTTCGAGCCAGGCAACCGCGATCGACCACTGATTCGATCGAATAAATAGCGGCGCTTCGAAGGAAGCCCTAATTTTTTCCAGAGCAGATTAAAACGAAGAAGTTGAAGCCGCCATATTTTTTTTTTCGTTATTTAGTTTAGGGTTTTCGAAAATGAAGAAGGAAGGAACGGGTTATTCCACGAATGAAAATTGAAAGGGGGATCGAGTTATAATCCCATTATCACGGTAACAATAACCATGAACGTGGGCCAATATTTAATTTCAAAGCCCACTATTTTTTTTTTTTTTACAATTTATAAAAGAATTTTCACTCAAGCTTAAAAACAAAACATCAATTAGCGATTAGCAATTAACAACGATTCAATCGTTATTTTGACTATAAATAAAATTTGCAAAATCCCGGGTTGTTACACTCCACACGTGATTTGAAGATGAAAACCTAGATCGAAAATTAGTGCTTTGATACCAAGTTGAGAAATCAGAAAATTAAGACTCAGAAATTATAAAAGAGGAAGACATGGAAATTGTTGAGAGAAGCTTTTTGTTTTCTATTTTTCATATCTTATCAAATAAAGGTACAGATCTGGTTTTATATAGGTGAGTGCCTATTTTAGGTAATATGGTTGCTCTTAACATATACGAATTAAAACAAGAAACGTGATGGGCTTTGGGCTTCACAGTAAGAAGATCTGTGGACCATATGCAAGTGGATAAATGAATTGATAGGTAATATATACTATATGTGATGCAAGGGGACAGGTTGGAGGGATCCAACTGGATTCCGCACACTAATGATTTATTTTCATATAAATTGGTATATGATATGTTGGATGTTATAATTGATGACATGAACATGATTTTACTTAATTAGTGCTTTAGTGACACTGGTCCTTATTATTGGTATTTTAGATACTATAAAATAATGATTTGATTTAAAATGGGATTTCAAAGTAATTTGGAAATTTTATATGTTTAAATAATTTTTCCCAAATAAAAGGTATGATTTTGAGAAATTATAAATTTATATTTTAATAAAATATTTTAAATAGAAATTTTTAACTGTGGATAAAAGTTTCAAAATCTTAAAAATAAATCCATATTTTATAATTAGGTAATATGGTTTTAAAAAGAAAATGGAGATATTTGGTATAGAAAGTTGTTAGCCATTTTATATAAAGTGATATGTATATTATATATACATATTAAGATTATTTATACATGTGGGGATTTATAAATGTGATAAATTTATAAAAAATATATTTTTCAAATAAGGTGAAGATTTGTAAAGTCGTATTCTGTTAATAGAAGTATGGATTTATAAATGGGGTTTATAAATTAAAAGGAACCATTATCATGTATTAAATTGTTGAAATAAATCAAATGATGGTGGTTGATGTTTTTAAATGAGATTTATGAATAAGTGAGACTCATAAAGAAAATAGAGTTATAACTAGCATTCATAAATAAAAGGGTTTTATGAAAGGAAGTTTCATAAAACAGAAGAGATTTATAAATATAGCTTTATAAATATGGAAACGATTATGTGGAAGATTAAGTATGGCTTTTTATCAAAGAAAAACAGTTATGTTTTAAAAGTTGGTTATTTATACTAATAATTTTTTGAAGTGGGTTATCAGTATTCTAAATAATTGGAAGTTAACCGTTTAAAATTAGTAATATGGTTTGAAATTAAGTATGGGTATTTATCAGTATAGTTTTGGCAATTAATTATTTTTATTTATAAAAATGTTGAAGATAAAGTTATTATTGTTTATTAAAAAGTTTGAAATTTATTGACTATTTGTAAGATGTTTAAAGTTAATACATATTTATTTATAATGTTTATTATTATATAATAGTGTTTTAAAGTAAATGATTATTATTTATTTATAAATGTTTTTGAGATTTATAAATAAGGTTTTATTAACAGATTTGGGCTTATAAGAGAAGTTTATAGAATTTTTTGGAGACTTAAAGGAGAATCATTTATAATGTATAAAGAGAGCTTTGCAGATGGTTTTATATCATTATAAATGGGTTTATAAGTTTATAAGAAGAGCCTTATAATAGTTGCATGGATTTATAAAAAAGGTGTATAAATGATTTGAGGAGTATTTATAAATTCTTTCAAAGGTTATAAATGTTTTAGATTGGTAAAGAATTTGTAAATGATTTTTGAATTGTATAGAAAGGAAATCTTTCTCAGTTTTGTGAATATACTTATAGTGTTGAGATAAGTGTATGGATATTTTTCTAAGTATTTAGAAATATATATATATATATATTGTAAAAGGATTGTTATTCGATATTTACAAATGAATTTAATAAATGAAAGATTATTAAAAGAGGCTTACTGTTGCTTGGTGCTTAACCAAACGTTGGTTTCCCTATGGAATTAAATCCTCGATTGAATGTTTGCTACCTGATAGTTAAATAACCAACTATTGAATTTAGACTCAAATATAACTTTTGAAATATCTAGGAGAAATATGTGAGTTATATGGCACAGTCATCTCCAACGATGTTGTACTGTGCATATAAATCTCGTTTCGTTCTCTTAGGACAATGATAAGGAAATCCGTCCACTAACGGTTGTGAGGTGATCTCCGCTCTTATCTTTGACTATTTATTTCCTAAAGAACCGGGGTTGGGTTTACCGAAAACTATCGAATCGAAGAGACTGGGATTGGGTATGCTATTCGAAAACCACTTCGATCCAACTAAAGCATTGCGAAATGAAGACATTTTGAAGATGACGCGAATTCAGAGATGGAGCTCTCAAGTGTTTCGTTCAGTCTCAGAATGAACTTGTACGGATGAATGTTGGCATTGCATCATTGCCTAGAGGGCAATGTTAGCATTCCAAGTGCGAAGTGGTATATCAAAGGTAAACATAGCCTCAAGCCTCATCAATCAGGAAAACGACTAAAGTAGGGACGTGCAGCAGGGCTATATGGGTCGCTCCCATTACGGTATGATCATCCCGAGATCTAGGTTCGATGTATCTATGTATGCGGCGAGGCCCATGATGGTTTTTTATCAACCATGAGGTGATCATATTCGGCGCTATCCAGTAAAGTGTATGGTCCGTTTTGAGTAGCAGAGGTGCAATGTGTTGTGACCTCCCGTACATTTTATCTAGAGGTGTACGGGTTCGATGGATAGGCCCTTACCCTTTCATAGTTGGAATCCATTTTCCAATAAGCGCCTTCGGACTTGATTATATACCTATTCTAGAATTTAATAATGTAACACTTTCGGCTATGATTAATAGGTAATTGTATCTAGAAACTATTTTAATATTGGAGATAAGGTAAAAACTTGTCTGTGTTTGTTTGTGACGTGGTCTTACGAGATACCTTTGTTTTCAAAGGTTTTTATAACTTGAAAATCCAGTTGGGTGTGTTCTCTCATGCGGGTTTTCTAGACTAACTCGGGTGTTATTTTATTATAATGCTCGGGTCAGACCGAGCATATTTGCAGATTGCTTTGGAGGCATTGGAGCTCAAGACATGAGTTGGAGGTCTTCAAGTCATATTCACGTACATGTTTATTTTCTGCTGCTCATTTGTTAAAATCATCAACATTTGTGAGGATAGGTTGTTATAACTGTCCAAGCTTATGATTGCGATTTATTGTTGTACTATGATGGGTGTATGTATATTACAGTACTCTTTTGTAAAGTTCATTGATATTATATTATATGTTGTTCCGCTGCGGATGTGAGATTCTATATTGTTTTAGGTTCTTTTTCTCTTCTTCTTTCTTCTTTTTCCCATAATTTTTCGTCTGTCCATTCAATTTGGGTTACACGTGTGTGGTTTATTTTTAGCTTGAATTATACAGATTGGTGGGTCATTACTGTGGTCATAAAAGGTCCACGATATACATAAGAGGTACAAAGGACAACTTAAAAGAATATACAACCGAATGAATTTCTATCTCAACATACATAATGTGCTACAATACTACTAGATTACAAGTCTACGAAAATATACGGAGAACCTTCAAACTAATCCAACTCTTAGATAACCAGTTAGAAGAACCTGAAATAACTCAGTTTGACCCAAGTAATACATAAAGGTAATAAACTGATTAGTCTAGTATAATTCAAATCAATGTGAGATAAAAGTGATAATAGTTTACAAGCATAAAAGGAACATAAAAATCACATAAAGTTAGCATGAAACTCACATAGAGTTAAACAAAGATGAATATTATCCTTCTTAAAATTCTTTATCAAATCACAAAACCATTATTAGCTTATAAAAGCAAATTTCACAATATATTTAGTGAAACACAAATTTCGTAAAATCCATAAATCTATCGTTAGAAATCCATAAATCTAAAAGGGAAGGCCTATCATAAATGGGTGCATAAAACTCACCGAACACATGTAATCACAAATGGTCAAGAGACCCATAAATGGATAGTGAATCCACAACTCTAATGAGCTGAAGCTCCATAAATGAGTCGAAGCTCCATAAATCTGTTTATCATGGATCGACATAAAAGACTACTCGTTAAACTTATCTTCGTAAGTGTTATTTACCATCAAATTGTAACTAATCAAATAATACCCGTACATCCCATACCGCACCTATTTATTTGAATATTTACTACAAATTAGTAAACACCACTCAAGAGAAAATATGGTTTCAATCGAATAAGTCCGGGAATTAATCGACATAGTAAACGCAAGCGTTCCATACCACTTGTCTTACTAAGTAATTTAATTGAATTTCCCATCAGAATGAAGAAAGAGTTTTATATACTATTAATGGGTTTGGAAATTCATTTCTAAATGATTTGTTTTGGAAAAAGAGTTGAAAACCCATAAAATGATATTATTAAATATTTATAGTACCAAAGTGTTTTAATAAAAATAGGAGTTAGAACCCTTTATGCAATATAATTGAATTACTCCAAAATCACTTGGAATCTATATATTTATTTTTCAATAAAATTGCTATTTATTTAAAAACCAACTTATCAAAACAAAATTCACAAATATTCATATCATCAAAATACGAATTAAAACACTGAAATTTAGCAGTAATTGAATACATCAAAAATGAAATTTCTTCTATAGTACACAAAGGCATCAAAAATGGAATTTCTTCCATAGAACATAAAAGCATCAAAATGCAATTTTTTTCCATTGATTCAAAACTCAAAATTCATATCAAAGAATCAACGGAAAACAACATTAAAAATTTAAGCAAAGTCTAATTTCAACATTTAGAAAGCAGTAAACCGACAGTGAGCAAACAAGGAGTAGATTTAGAAAACACTGACAGTAGTTACCAAACAAAGACCAATAAAACTAGTATTTTCACCATTCAACCACATGCAAATGACTATAGACTTTAACTTGCTTGCATATTGTTTCAACCTAAACAAGAAAATTTCCAAAATTTGACCTTAGTGCAGCAACGATTTGAATAGCAAAACTAAGTATTTTCCTACGAAATTTTTCCATAAGTATCTTTATGAGTTGAGAACAACATGTCCAAATTTCAGATTTTTATGATTTTTCCATAATTAGTTATGAATTGTCTTCTGATCCTCGTTTTCTGTCCAAATTTAACCCAAATACCACTTGAGAAAAGATCGCCTTTGACCCAACAAAACTAAACCAAACACCATGAAATTTGGGGCAGAGGTGCTATATTATGTCAGCAATAACATATTTGAGAATTTTTGAAATTTCATTTGATTTGTTTTGATTTTGGAAAGGAAGCGACGAGGGTTTTGTTTGAGAAGAGGAAGATGGAATACGTTTTCTGGTTTGTGAAAAGCGATGATGAGAATAAATGTATTTTCATATTCTCAATTTCTAATAGGCTTTAGGATAATGGGTAGATATCCAATAAGAAGTGTTGCTAAAATTTCCTTATTATAGAGTGTTGCTAATTACAACTTTCAATTATAAAACACTTTAATTTGTATTTTAACAGCTTGTTTATTTAAAAATATTAACCACTAAACTTTTAACAAGTTACACATTATAAAATCTTCATTTTATAATCTACAATATATTTATGTCATGACCCACTTTTCCATACAGTTTAAACTGACAATTTACCACACTGGCCTAACCCAAATTGCATGGGAAGGCGGATAGTTAAGAAAAGAAAGTAGAAAGAAGATAGAAAACTAAACAACACAGAATCTCACAGCGGAATGAATAATCTATATTATATTACAAATCTTTACAAAAAAGACAAAACAGTAATTTATATATATATATAGACATCAATCAGAGTATGTTAACTTATTCAGCACAGACAGTTATATCAACATGTCCTTAAAACTGCTAATAAACACAACTAAAATACAACGGAAATATAATCATCTATGTGAATACGTCTCTGGATCTCCAGCTACTCCTTTGAAGCTCCAAAATATCCAAGTAAACCAGGAAAATATGCTCAGTCTAACCCGAGCATATAGGAGAAACCACGCCCGGGTCAATCTGGTTAAACCAGCATGAGAAAACATAGTCAACTTGATTCTTAAAGTTTAATACCCTTTTCAAAACAAAGGTATCTCGTAAGACCTTACCGCAAATAAACACGGACGGTTTTACCTTACGACAACCAAAACTCCTTTATAGAAAATCATCTGATATTATAATAGTGTCTAATCGCAAAGTAATAATAACAAATAGCTGTAATGCATGTGATGTGTACAACACAATGATACTAGTCATAAAATCAAAACTCGATAAGGCTCGTTCGCTAATTGTGTAGGATTTCCACGGACGTGCCCTCAGTACTTCGAGAACGATCCTCCTGCATAAGGATCAGAGTTATCCTTCCAAGGGTCATTACCTGTCTAGCCGAGATACATAGGAAATACATAACTGGCCACCAAGGCCGAGTGCATCGTTCCTAGCATGCATAAAATAAATCGATAGGGACTTGCTTGAAAGAGAGACGACTACACCCTCATGGGTTAGCTAGACCCCTTGGCTATGCATCCTACCTCTGGTTTTAGTCATCACCGCTGATGAGGCCACGTCCGGTGTTCCTGCTTACACACTGTCTCCCAAAATAAATTATGGAATCCAATATGGATTCCCACACCTTAATAGGTCATGGAATCACACTTGAATTCCACATCTCTATAGATCATGGAATCTCACACAAATTCCCACACTCCAACAAGTCACGGAACCACATATGGATTTCAACATCCCAAAATATAATGCATCTCCTCCATTTAACCGTATATGATTTTCGGAGTAGGTCATAGGTTCCGAGTCATCTCTTACAAGTACACTTTCCATTTCCTAGGTGCTCCAAAAACCATTCGTCGATTTTCGGAATGCTCAAGACCAGTTCTTTAGGAAATAATCAGACAATACATAAGATCGGGGATCACCCCCTAACTGTTTAAGTGGACAGATCTCCTTATCATTTATCCTAGAAGATCCACAAGTTTATACGTACAGTACAGCACACTGTACCATATTATTCTTGTATTCTCCTAGATATTTCTAGAGTTAAAATCCTTCGGTGTTAAGTAGGGAATAATTTCGTACCACCAAAATTAAGAAGGATTACATATTTGGCCATGATTTGGTAGTTGGTTATTTAACTATCAAATAAACAAACATTCGAACAGATATCACATTTCTCACTCTAATCACCAAGCCTCACTTAATTTAATTTTAATAAATTAAATCTCTTAATCAAAAACGGTCATATACTTATCTCATCGAAATAAGTATATTAACAAATCATATCTTCCAAAAATACTTAAACCTTTTAAAATAAATATGGAAAGAACCATTTGGTATTGACCATGGATCGCAGCTCAATGATTATGTCTCTATCCTAGAGAAATCCAAACTTAACTTAGGCAATCTCTGCCTTCCAATTTCCGCCATGCAATCGATCATAGATCGCAGTTTGCACAATGGTTACGTCGCTATCCCAGCAAAAAACATCTCAAACTGTAGACAATCTCTGCCCTCGAATTACGCTATGAAAATATACCATTACTTCCCGAAATAATTATCTCCAAATAATGCTTATAAGTTTCTATAATAATTTCCAAGTTTTAATTTAGGAAAATACTCTTTTATAAATCTCAATCCATTTGTACAATTTTTCCTTTTTAAACACTTTTGTTTAAAACTAACTTTTTAGAACAAAACATTATTTAATTATAGTAAGTAAACCCTTTTAATATTAGAAAAATATGACTTTGAATATTTTAAAATTATATAGTGATTAATTAACTTCAAACAATATTAATAAAATATCTTTAAAATTATAATAGTAATTAACTTTAAAATAATAATTAAATATTATTAAATAACCTTTAAGAATCATATTAATAAAATAATTAACTTAAAATCATAAATAAAACAATTATTAATTATCTTTTAAAACAAATAATAATTATCTTTAATAACCTTGTTAATAAATAATACTTATTTTTAAAATAACTTTGATTCAAAGATCAACTTTGGAAAGAGGCTTAGGAACTCCAATGGGACTTAATCGAGCCACTGTTAATTCCTTTAACTATTCAAGTTATAATCCAGTTATTCACATAACATCATATATGTAGATTAACCCCATAATTAACGAGCAATTGTTAATACAACACTTATCCAATACTAGTCAAATGGAATGTAATTAAGCATCCACACTAAGGTAGTAGCAGAACAGAATTTATTTCTGCTAAATAAATGTCTAAATTTAACTTATCCAATTAATAATAGCAAAACAGTGATTAATTCTGCTAAACAGGGTCCAATTAATTTAATTAGCGGAACAATGATTTATTTCTGCTAAACAAATGTCCAATTAACCACATTCAATTTAATTTAACTCAATGGTATTATTTAGCTACTTAATGGCACAGACAAAGATAATTGAAACAAAATCTGAATAAAAGTCAAAGCGTGGATCATTAACTCAGTTAACGATTTATAATCAATTTACAATTCAGAACTAAACTGTTTTCAATTAACTGAGTCAAATTATATTTTAAATTCAGATTATTTGTCGATTAAAGAAATTTAATAAAATAATTTATTCTAAATAATTTTAAAATTAAACGGTTCATTAAATAATTCACTGATTAACATATAATTAATTTCATAAGAAATTATCTATTCGTTTACTTCAATTATTATATATCATTAAATTTTACTTTATAGAAATCTCGACAGTATTATTTCAGATAAAAATATTCTTCGATAGGAACTCGACGCAAAAATTCGCATGTCGATTGGATTTTAAAACGAAAGAGAATTTTTTTTCTTTTATAGATTATAGATAATTAAAATATAATAATAAATTCAATTTTCCTTTAAAAACAATACACCCAGCCCATATAACACAAACCCGACCGGCCCAATAACTTATTTCCTTCTTCTTCCCACTCTCCCTCTCCACGCCTTCATTCCAGAGAACAAGACGTGCACGAATCTATGCACGTAAGTGTGCATGTACACAACGCCTCTGACCCACATAACCTACCGCCGACCATCATCGCCGATCACCCATGACACCAATACCTCGACAGCCCCCCTGAAACGCATCAAAAGCTTCGACTCAAAATTCGAACTCTCTCACAAAAAAACTGCAATGAGGCTCTACCACTTAATCACCTCACCATGCCTCCTCAGTTGATCATCGACCACCAAAACTCACCCCTAGCTCCACCGTCACCTACTCTACCCATTCCCTCCCATGTGCACTTCACTCTCCCTCTCCCGACCGCCATTGACCACGAACCGAAACCAAACCCAAAACATTTTTAAACCCTAGTTCGAATTCGTTAAGCCCGTACACACCATTAAAAATCACCATGTCAATTGTCTAGGATGCGCCATCACCTAGACATTCTCCTCTCCAAACACCGTGCCACGAAATCAATAAAATCATCGGAATTTTACAAAACACCCAAATCCATTCATCCCTAAATTCTCCCTCCACGGCTCACTAAAAATTATCAAACCACCTCTAAAAATCATATTTTTCAATAACAATCACATCCATATTATCCATTCGTTAAATTATAATGGTTGAGTTTTCGATCATATTGAACCACTTACTTTATATATAGTTTTCTCTCTCTTTGCTTGCTAGAATTAAATGAAATAAATTTTGAAATATTCTAAACTTAAAAACAAACAGCTTTTGTTTTGGAATCATGTTCAAAAATTAAGTAGATGATGAGTTAATGATTTTTAAAGTTAGAGGTTTAACTATTTTAAACAAAAAAACAACATGACAGAGGAGTTTTTGGAAGAAGGTATACAGGTTTCTTGAGGTACAGGTAGAACTATCCTTGTTTAACATACCTATACATATGCATATACACACCATAGATACATGTACATTGGTCACATATCAAATATTTATCTAAAACCATAGTTACAGATGTGTAATGTCCAATAAAAAAAATGTTTTACTCACTGTTTTAAAAACAGATGAAAACCCTGCTTTGTCTTCAAGCTTTGAACAACTTGATCTTCTTTCTTTAATTTTAATGGCAGGTCTTTTTTTGTTTCTTTTTTTAAAAATGTGAACAAGTAAACAAGTATGGCTCTATATATAGAAGAGAATGGAAGAAAGGAGTGAAATACTAGGGTGGCTGCTTTGCATTTATAGGGTGGTTGAAGTTTTGTTGTACAGGCTTCATTTTATAATATTTCTTCTTTTACTTTTCCTGTAGCTGATTTGATTTCATGCATTGATTTGATTTTAAATGTATGCATGACCTGATTTCTTGTGTGGGCTTGATTGAATGTTTTGTATGCTTGAATTGATATTTGCTATGATGAAGCTCATTTGTGTATATGTATACATTTAGATATATACACTTACATATTTTTGTCGTATACACATTTACATTTTTTTTATATTTAGATATACACATATTTACATATTCATTTAGACATATACATATATATATATATATTATCCCAAGTTTGAAATTTCCATCGTGAAGCTTTGTATTTTTATATTATCATAAGTTTTGAAATGGTGAAGTTTATATACATATACATATACATATACAGATACAGATACATATATATTTATATATATATATATATATATATATTCTCATATTTAGAAATTAGCGTTTAAATTTTAAATATAGTCTCCAGAATTTATGTATTCAGATATTACCTATATCAGAAATTTAATTTATCCGATTGATAAAAATTAATATTTCAATATTTAAAATTAGTTAATTATTCTAATAACAGATGGCTAAAAATCCGGGTCGTTATATTCCTTCCCCCTTAAAAGAATTTCATCCCCAAAATTTCGAATACAAGCACATTCAATACTGTTCATAAGCCTGCATGATGTCCATAGATCATTCATATACAGAATCTGATTCGATCACTACTCGAATACATGACTTCACTTCCAAACTAGTATCGTTCAACCGATTTACTAGTGCGGACCTTGATTAGGCTCCTTGATTAGGAGCTTCTGCTCTCGTTGCATAGCTGTGGCTATGATAGAAAACCTTGGTTCCCTATCAAGACCCTCGTCAAATACTTGCCGTCAAAAATCGAGCAATAGATCCTTATTTGGAATAGTTTAAAACAACTCAAAGCCTTGTTCTCGAATATTAGATCAAAACTATGTGGGAAAGGAAAATGATCTACGTCCATCTCACACACTTATTTAATTGGTTATACCTGATACCAATTATATTATTAGTAAATTATTTATGAAAAACATTTTCATAAAACAATGCTCAAGTTGTAAAACTTATAAATTCAAACTTTTAATTTTAACTCACTTATCAATCTTTAAACACCCGGGTTTTTATTCAAAACACTCTTTGAAACGATACTATATATTTAATCCACAGAAAAATATATATAGCCGAGTAACCACAAAATTATACAAAGGAACTAGGTACTACCAAACAGTATTATATATTCCCTTACTAGAAGGATAATACTCAAGAGAACGTTTACCATTTAAACGTATCTCTTACCCATTTTTAGTTATTTTCGAGCCACTCGAACTATTTAACTAAAAATCACTTCTTTCTTACAACCCATTTTGAAACAATATCATAAATATATTTCCAGAAAAATATTCCAACAAAATATCCAATTTCAATTTTCTTTGAATTCTCTCATGTTCAAACTCGTCCCAACCGTACAATGACAAAGAGAAAAATTTACTAAGTGCATAATACCGTTCGCCTAAGCAAACATCCGATCGTCACTTAGAAGATTATTCTGATTATCACAAAATGTATCAGAACTTATTCCCAAAATATTATTTCAAAATATTCCTAATTTCCTTTTAAATACATAACATTTATTTAAACTTCAAATCAGTCTTTATATTCCTAAAATATTCATTCCAAAATATTCAAATTTCCTGCTTTAAATAAACAACCCTTAAAAATCATATTCTAACCCAATACTATTAACGAACGCCTTATATTCAATTCGTGAAACTTAATTCACAAGGAATTCATTTCAGTGTTTCCAAATTTCCTATTACCCAATCCAGATTTTCAAAGGAAGATTCAAGATAGATTAATGGACAATGGTCAATGCTCAAAATATGGTCGAGCATGACCGATCAAATCCTAAATGATAATGATGGAATACTATCACTCTTAACAACCAAACACAACCAAGAATAACTATGGAAAACTATTCTTTTATAAAATATATTTCCAAGTAAAATTATTTCATTTACCCATCTTAAAACAATACTTTGTCAATTTGTCTTGTTCGAGTGTTTAGGAAATCCCTATCGATAACGTTGGCCAAACGCATCGACCATAATTCATAAGCCACTTAACATATCAAACAACACAATACAAAACTTATTTATATCACTAACAAATACGCGCTCTTATATATACCCTCAAACTCATTCTAGGGTGCTACTGACCCTATCTATAATGATTTACTCATTCTAGGGCATCACCAACCCTATCTATAATGAGTTCTACCTCACTAAAGCCAAGGTGTTCGCTCAACCTAAGCTCTGATACCACAATGTCAGGACCCACTTTTCCGTACAGTTTAAACTGATAATTTACCACACTTGTCCAGCCCAAATTGCATGGGAAGGCGGATAGTCAAGAAAAGAAAGTATAAAGAAGATAGAAAGAAAACAAAACAGCACAAAATATCATAGCGGAACGAATAATCTATATTATATAACATATCTTTACACAAAAGACAAAACTGTAATTTATATATATACAGACATCAATCGGAGTATGCTAACCTATTCAACACGGACAGTTATAACAACCTGTCCTTACAACTGCTGATAAACTCAACTAAAATGCAACGGAAATATAATCATCTACGTGAATACGTCTCTGGGCCTCCAGCTCCTCCTCTGAAGCTCCAAAATATCCAAGTAAACCTGGAAAATATGCTCGGTCTGACCCGAGCATATAGGAAAAACCATGCTCGGGTTAGTCTAGTTAAACCAGCGTGAGAAAACACAGTCAACTTGATTCTTAAAGTTTAATACCCTTTTCAAAACAAAGGTATCTCGTAAGACCTTAACGCAAATAAACACGGACGGGTTTTAATCTTACGATAACCAAAACTGCTTTATAGAAAATCATCTGATATTATAATAGTGTATAATTGCCAAGTAATAATAACAAATAGCTGTGATGCATGTGCTGTGTACAACACAATGATACAAGTCATAAAATCAAAACTCGATAAAGCTCGTTCGCTAACTGTGTAGGATTTCCACGGAGGTGCCCTCAGTACTTCGAGAACAGTCCTCCTGCATAAGGATCGGAGTTATCCTTTCGAGGGTCATTACCTGTCTAGCCGAGGTATATAGAAAATACATAACTAGCTACCAAGGCCGAGTGCATTGCTCCCAGCATGCATAAAATAAATCGATAGGGACTTGCTAGAAAAAGAGATGACTATACACTCATGGGTTAGCTAGGCCCCTTGGCTATGCATCTTATCTCTAGTTGTAGTCATCTCCGCTGACGAGGCCACGTCCGGCGTTCCAGCTTACACACCATCTCCCAAAATAAATTATGGAATCCCACATGGATTCCCAACCTTAATAGGTCATAGAATCACACTTGAATTCCACATCTCAATAGATCCTGGAATCTCACACAGATTCCCACATTCTAACAAGTCACGGAACCACATATGGATTTCAACATCCCAAAATATAACGCATCTCCTCCAATTAACCATATATGGTTTTCGGAGTAGGTCATGGGTTCCGAGACGTCTCTTACGAGTACACTCTCTATTTCGTGGGTGCTTTAAAAACCATTCATCGATTTCCAAAATTCTCAAGATCGGTTCTTTAGGAAATAATCATACAATACATAAGATCGAGGATCACCCCCTAACCGTTTAAGTGGACGGATCTCCTTATCATTTATCTTAGAAGATCCACAAGTTTATACATATAGTATAGCACCTCAAAAGGTAACTGTACCATATAATTCTCGCATTTCTCCTAGATATTTTCAGAGTTAAAATCCTTCGGTGTTAAGTAGGGAATAATTCTGTACCACCAAAATTAAGAAGGATTACATATTGGGCCATGATTTGATAGTCGGATATTTAACTATCAAATAAACAAACATTCAAACAGATATCATATTTCCCACTGTAATCACCAATCCTTACTTAACTTAATTCTAATAAATTAAATCTCTTAATAAAAAACAGTCATATACTTATCTCATCGAAATAAGTATATTAACAAATCATATCTTCCAAAAATACTTGAAACCTTTTAAAATAAATATGGAAAGCACCATTTGGTATCGACCATGGATCGCAGCTCAATGATTACGTCTCTATCCTAAAGAAATCCAAAATTAACTTAGGCAATCTCTGCCTTCTGATTTCCGCCATGCAATCAGTTATAGATCGCAGTTTACATAAGGGTTACGTCGTTATCCCAGCGAAAAACATCCCAAATTGTAGACAATCTCTGCCCTCGAATTACGCTATGAAAATATACCATTACTTCCCGAAATAATTATCTCAAAATAATGCTTATAATTTCTATAATAATTTCCATGTTTTAATTTAGGAAAATACTCTTTTATAAATCTCAATCCATTTGTACAATTTTCCTTTTTAAACCCTTTCGTTTAAAACCAACTTTTTAGAACAAAACATTATTTAATTATAGTAAGAAAACCCTTTTAATATTAGAAAAATATGACTTTGAATATTTTAAAATTATATAGTGATTAGTTAACTTCAAACAATATTAATAAATTATCTTTAAAATTATAATATTAATTAACTTTAAAATAATAATTAAATATTCTTAAATAACCTTTAAGAATCGTATTAATAAAATAATTAACTTAAAATCATAAATAAAACAATTATTAATTATCTTTTAAAACAAATAATAATTATCTTTAATAACCTTGTTAATAAATAATACTTATTTTTAAAATAACTTTGATTCAAAGATCAACTTTGGAAAGAGGCTTAGCAACTCCAATGGGACTTAATCGAGTCACCATTAATTCCTTTAACTATCCAAGTTATAATCCAGTTATTCACATAACATCATATATGTAGATTAACCCCATAATTAATGAGAAATTGTTAATACAACACTTATCCAATACTAGTCAAATGGAATGTAATTAAACATCCACACTAAGGTAATAGCAGAACGGAATTTATTTCTGCTAAATAAATGTCCAAATTTAACTTATCCAATTAATAATAGCAGAACGGTGATTAATTCTGCTAAACAGGGTCCAATTAATTTAATTAGCGGAATAGTGATTTATTTCTGCTAAACAAATGTCCAATTAACCACATTCAATTCAATTTAGCTCAACAGTATTATTTGGCTACTTAATGGTACAGACAAAGGTAATTTAAACAACAGAAAAATGGGCACAGGGAAGAAGTTGCTAAAAAAATTAGTCCCAGGGACAACAAGTTTGATTTTTAGTCTGAAGGACACTTTTTAGTGTAAACAGAAAATGATAGTTATAACTATCATTCTGTGATTTGCACTAGAAAGTGTCCTTCAGCCTAAAAAGCAAATTTGTTGTCCTTGAGACTAAATTTTTTTTCAACTTTTTCCTTGAGCCTAAAAACCCCTTTAAACAATATCTGAATAAAAGTCAAAGCGTAGATCATTAACTCAATCATTGATTTATAATCAATTTACAATTCAGAACTAAACTGTTTTCAATTAACTCAGTCAAATTATATTTTAAATCTAGATTATTTCTCGATTAAAGGAATTTAATAAAATAATTTATTCTAAAGAAGTTTAAAATTAAACGGTTCATTAAATAATTAATTGATTAACATATAATTAATTTCATAAGAAATTACCTATTCGTTTACTTCAATTATTATATATCATTAAATTTTACATTGCAGAAATCTCGACAGTATTATTTCAGATAAAAATATTCTTCGATAAGAACTCGACAGAAAAATTCGTGCGTCGATTGGATTTTAAAACAAAAGAGAATTTTTTTTTCTTTTATAGATTATAGATTATTAAAATATAATAATAAATTCAATTTTCCTTTAAAAATAATACACCCAGCCATATAGCACAAACCCGACTGGCCCAATAACTTATTTCCTTCTTCTTCCCACTCTCTCTCTCCACACTTTCATTCCAGATAACAAGACGTGCACGAATCTGTGCACATAAGTGTGCACATACACAACACCTCCGGCCCACATAACCTATCGCTGACCATCATCGCCGATCACCCATGACACCAACACCTCGACCGTCTCCCTGAAACGCGATCAAAAGCTTCGACTCGAAATTCGAACTCTCTCACAAAAAAACTACAACGAGGCTCTGCCACTTAATCACCTCGCCATGCTTCCTCAGTCGATCATCGACCACCAAAACTTACCCCTAGCTCCACCGTCACCTACTCTACCCATTCCCCCTCATGCGCACTTCGCCCTCTCTCTCCTGATCGCCATTGATCACGAACCGAAACCAAACCCAAAACATTATTAAACCCTAGTTCGAATTCGTTAAGCCCATACACACCATTAAAAATCACCACGTCAATTTTCTAGGATGCACCATCGCCCAGACCTCCTCCTCTCCAAACGTCGTGCCACGAAATCAATCAAATCATCGGAATTTAAAAAAACACCCAAATCCGTTCATCCCCTAAATTCTCCTTCCATAGCTCACTATAAATTCTCAAACCACCTCTAAAAATCATATTTTTCAATAACAATCACATCCGTATGATCCATTCGTTAAACTATAATGGTTGGTTTTCGATCATATTGATCCACTTACTGTTATATATAGTTTTCTCTCTCTCTCTGCTTGCTAGTATTAAATCAAATAAATTTTGAAATATTCTAAACTAACAACAAACAGCTTTTGTTTTTGTGACGCCCCACCTCTCTACTCACACTAGCCAAGGACACTACTGAGTAATGCCATCGACTAGAGCGAAGAATAAGGCTGTTGAGGAGCGACCATCTGTGTAATTGCTTTGTGCGAGCATCGATATGTCATATAATATAACTTACATTTCAATTCAAGAGGAAATCCGACTACCGATTCAAACTCAAAGCTACCACACAGTGGCTATGTCGACCTCTGAAACAAATATAGAAATAAGCATAACACAAATCAGTCACAGATATTCATATCACAAAGGCGGAAACAGATATGAATATAACACATAGATGTGTGCATCAAAATAGTGGTCATAGAAGATCCACAATATCACAAAAGAATAGGTACAAGAGCTAGACAGAAGAATATGTATACATCAAGGAGTCTCTATCTCGAATGTATAACAATAAAAACTACTAAACTAAAGTAGTTAGCCAAAAGTCAGGTGACGGACCCTAATAAGAAGTCAAGCAGGAGCACTTGAAATACCACAGTCTGACCTGAGTATTATTTAAGAAGAAAATAATAAACGGATCGGTCTAGCTATAAATATCAGATAAAATGAGAAAGGATAAGAGATATCACACAACTGTATGATAACAATAATGCCATACTACGACAAGTATACATCCAATAACAACAAAAAACATACAATATCTCAAATATTCTCAAACACCAAAAGAATGTCATATTTTTTAAATTATTCACCAAACACCAATATTGATAAAACTTATCAATGCAATCCACGAATATTGGTGAAACACAAATTCTAGAAATCATCAATTAGAAATCCAGAAATCACAAAGGGGGGAGGCCTATCACAAACGGGAGCATGAAAACTCACCAATACGTGTGTCACAAACGGAACGCTATTCCATGGTCGCTAACCATGAATTTTGAGCCGAAGCTCCACAAACGGCCCGAAGACCATGGGTCGCTACCCCACCAAATTGAACTGAAGTTCCACAAACGGGGTTTTTAGTCCCCACACAAACAAATAGACATCGCACATCGCTAGTCTAAATCACAGAATGATCATCATCGATCAATAAAAAGTGTCGATTACACTAAGCTAGTAAATAGATGAGTTTAACTTCATGTCCCATAACCACTAGCTTAACTTAAATATGTACGAACAAATTGTAGATTTCCACTCGAAAATTGCCATAAGATTTTCAATCGAACAAGTCCAAAAATTAACCGACGAAGTAAACGCAAGCGTTTCATACCACTTGTTTTACTAAGCCATTTAATTAGATTTCTCATACGAGTGAGATAAAGGTTTGTATATACTAATAGATTGCAAAATAGTTTTATAAGCAAGTTTTGTATTAGAAATAGAGTTGAAATCATCTTTGTGAAAGAGTTTGAATATTTACTACTAGTATAAAAACCTTTATATTTTAAAGTGACAAATCACAGAAATGATTGTAGAAACAATCAATCACCAAAATCCACATTCGGAGACGTGAATCAAATCCATAAAAATCGATAACGAATCCATCACAATGGATATTCTCAAAAATCCTGAAAAAGAAGTCATCAGAGTCGATAAATGATAACAACAAATCAGATCATCTCGAATCGATTAAAAATCGGAAACCCACACGAAACCAACCGAAAGTAGGCAAATTAATCACCTCCTAGATTCAGTCGACTGGAATACAGGGTCAGTCGGCTGATTCGTGCCTGGAAACTCTCTGTTTCCAGGCTCAGTCGACTGACCCTGTAGGTCAGTCGACTGATACAAGCCTGGAAACATTCTGTTTCCAGGCTCAGTCGACTAACCCAGTAGGTTAGTCACCTGACACAGGGACAGAAAATTTTCTGTCCCCAGGTTGAGTCTAGCCCCATGAAGGGCAAAAATTCATAACACAAAACAGGAACGATCGAGCGAGCAACGACAACTAGGGATTTACGCCAAGCGACAACCCAGCCTTATAGGGCCCTCCGAAACACTCCACTAACGTGTTCAAACATCAAAGACGGGATTTTCAAAGATTTGACCTTAAAACACCAAAAATTGGCATATTCACCAATTCAATTCAAATCAAAAGCAAATGATCATAAATAAGTGTTAGGAATTCATACCTAATAACAATGATATCTATAGAAGTAGATGTGAGTTCAAAAACTCACCTTTAAACCCAAAAACACAAGAGAGAAGCTATAGAGCAAGGCAAGAACAATCACTCTTCAATTTTAACCAAAGAAGCTTCAATCTAAGCTCAAAAGAAAAACATTTCCTAAGTTAGGGTTTAGGAAATTTCTGAAATTGAAGAGGAAATGAGATGGAGAAGATGAAGAGGATGCTTACCTAAGCTTCTCTTAGATTTTGGAGCTAGAACTTGAGTTTGCAAATGAATCTAGGGCTTAGGAATTTCTAATTCATTTTCCCTTCCCCCATTTTTCTAAAGCTTGAAGTGTTAGGAAATGATAGTGTATGAAGAGGAGAGGGGGTGGAGTTAGGATATAAGATGAGTTGGGTTAGTGGGCCCAAACCCAAAGCCCTAAGTGAAAATGTCGAAATTTTACTCAACTCCAAACATATCGATGTTTATACTCAAAAAGGTTGTGAATGTCATTTTGAACTCAATGGAAGTGGTCTCGAGTTCTAATTCGACCGTTTGCAAAAAGTAGCATTTCAGACTTAAACCCGACTAACGATGCTATATTTAAATAAAACATTTAAATATACAATCGTAAAATATGCGGGTTGTTACAGACTCCCCTCCTTAAAGAAATTGCGTCCTTGCAATATTTAAGAAATAAATAAGAAGTAACAACCATAAAAGCATATCAACACAAAAAAAGAAGAAATTTGAAATAAGAAGTTCACCTTAAGGAGCACGAGAGAGCAAGTCCGGATGTGTTCGCTCGATGAATTCTCTAGATTCCCAAGAGCAATCCTTAGGATTTGAGGACCATTGAACTTTCACAAGAGGAACATCTTTATTTCGAAGGCATTTAACCTCCGAAGCAATGATACGAATAGGATGTTGCTCATAAGTCAAATTAGGCGAAACTTCAATTTCTTCAATAACACCGGGCTCAAGAATAGTGTTGTAATCTCGAAGGCATTTCTGTAGTTGAGAGACGTGGAATACGTCATGAATAGCAGAAAATTGAGCTGGTAATAAAAGGCAATAAGCCACGGAACCAATGCGTTCAGTGATGGGAAATGGCCCAATATATCAAGGTGCTAATTTTCCTGATCGATTGAAACGCACAACACCTTTCATAGGTGAAACACGAATAAACACAAAATCTCCCACAGAAAATACTAATCTCCTTCTTCGGTTATTGCCATAGGATTTTTGTCTACTTTAAGCTTCTTTCATCCTATGACGAATAAGGTCAATCTTTTCTGTGGCATCCCGAATAAAATCTGGACCTAAAACCAGCTTCTCACCGGCTTCAAGCCAACACGAAGGAGATCGGCATGGCCTTCCGTATACTGCCTCGAAAGGTGCCATAGCAATACTATATTGGAAGCTATTATTGTTGGAAAACTCAACGAGGGCAATATGATCTTCCCAACTTCCACCAAAATCAAGAACACATGCACGAAGAAGATCTTCAAGAGTTTGATTCACACGCTTGGTTTGTCCATCGGACTGAGGATGATAAACGGTGCTAAAATTAAGCTTCGTTCCCAAAGCTTTTTGAAGACCTTTCCAAAATCCACTAGTAAACAATGGATCACGATCGCTAATAATAGAAGTAGGAACTCCATGCAATTTAACAATTTCCTTGACATAGAGTTTAGCCAAAATAGGTATGGTCTAATTGGACCGAACGGGAAGAAATGGGCGGGTTTTGTAAGTCTATCTACTATCACCCATAGGCTACCATGGCCCGAACGAGAACGGGGAAGACCATCAATAAAGTCCATGGAAATTTGATTCCACTTCCATATTAGAATTTCCAAAGGTTGCAATAACCCACCGGGCCTTTGATGCTCGGCCTTAACGAGTTGGCAAATCATGCAACGCTTAACAAAGTTAGCAATATCAGATTTCATTCCTTCCCAATAGTAAAGTTGCTTCATATCCACGTACATTTTATTACTACTAGGATGAATGGTAAATTTAGAATGATGAGAATCTTCTAAAATATCTTTACGAAGGTCAATAATATTTAGCACAATAAGTCTACCAAATTTTCGAATACCGCCACGAGCATCAATATCAAAGTTTTTCAAACCTTCAATATCAATTTTATCCCTACAACTTTGGCTAAGAAGAACCAATTCAGGATCATGCTTTTGAGCTTCAAGAATGCGGTCTAAAAGAGAAGGATGAGCCTCAAGGCTACACAAAACAAGAGATGAACATGAATTGGATTCACGATCTCGAATCTCACAAGTGGATAAAGTCTCGAGATCATTCCATTCAGATATCGTCATGGAAACAACCGCTTGTTGCTTACGACTAAGGGCATCGGAAACACGATTTCCCTTTCCAGGAGTATAAAGAATATCAAGATCATAAGATGCAAGGAACTCGATCCAACGTTGTTGACGCAAATTAAGTTCCTTTTGAGAAAATAGATACTTCAAAGATTTATGATCGGTGTAGAGAAAAAATTTCTCTCCCAAAAGATAACGACACCAAATTCTAAGGGCGAAAATAATAGCCACTAGCTCTAAATCATGAGTGGCATATCTAGTCTCGGCGGGCTTTAATTTCCTAGAAGCATAAGCGATAACAAGTTCCCTTTGCATGAGAATGGCTCCCAAAACAACACGACTAGCATCGGTATAAACAATAAAGTCTTGGTTCCCATAGGGAATCACAAGAATAGGTGCATCAGAAAGAAGTTCCTTTAGTTTCTGAAAAGCAGCCTCACATTTGTCTGACCAAATGTATTTAACTCCCTTCTTTGTCAAATTAGTAAGAGGTACGGAAATTTTAGAAAAGTCTTTTACGAAACGACGGTAATAACCCGCCAATCCGAGAAAGCTACGAATTTCCGTCACACTCTCCGGTCTCTTCCAATTTTGAATCACCTCATTCTTTGAAGGATCCACGGAAATTCCAGATTCAGAAATAATATGCCCCAAAAATTTCACACGAGATTGCCAAAAGTGGCATTTAGAAAATTTTGCTTTCAATTGGTTGCTCCTAAGAGTTTCCAACACAATTCGAAGATGATTTTCATGCTCTTCCTCGGTTTTAGAATAAATAAGAATATCATATATAAAGATGAGAACAAATCGATCGAGGAAGTCTTTGAAAACTCGATTCATAAGGTCAACGAAATAAGTTGGAGCATTCGTCAAACCAAATGGCATAACAAGCCATTCATAAGATCCATAACGTGTACAGAACGATGTCAAAGGAATGCTATCCTCTGCAATACGGAGCTGATGAAAACCGGTTACTAAGTCTAACTGTGAAAAGACTTTAGCACCACTAAGTTGATCGAATAGATCATCAATCCGAGGTAAGGGATATTTATGCTTGATGGAGAGATCATTAAGCTTGCGGTAGTCAATGCAAAGCCTAAGCATACCATCCGACTTCTTCACAAAAATAGCGGAAGCTCCCCATGGAGAGGAACTAGATTGAATAAATTGCTTCGCTTCCAATTCGGATAATTGTTTACGCATATCCTCATTTTCCTTATTGGACATACGATAAGGAGGATGAGTAATAGGTAGAGCTCCAGGGATTAGATTAATTCTGAACTCAATTGCTCGCTTAGGTGGTAATCCTAAAACGGGCTCAAATATGTCGGGAAATTGACGAATAATGTGAATGAGAGAAATGACATCTTCCTCATCATCGTTATCGTCATCATGAGGATTTAGTAAATACAAGGATGCTCTCGAATTGGAATCTGAATCTTTAAGAACAAGGGAAATCTGCTTAATAGATTGAGAATGTCGAAGATATATAGTCCGCTCAGGATATAGGATATGGGCTTCATAACGGTTAAGCCAATCCATTCCCAAAATCATTCAGAAGCCTAAGTAACGCATAACATGCAAATCGGCATGGAAAGAATAACCACATAAAATAATCTCGACATCTTTACACAATAAACTGAGTGTTGCAGATCCACCAACCAGATTCGCAATCCTTAATGAAGTCATCAAGCCAATAACATTCAAAGACAAAGCATCAACAAGTTCTTTTGATATAAAAGAGTGAGATGCACCCGTATCAAAAAGAACTCGAATAGGAAAATCACGAAATATAATAATGCCATCAAGGATAGAATGAGAAATACCTTGACCACGAGAAGTGTTAGTAGGGGCTTGCACAACGTTTAGCTTGCCTTCCTTCTTGCTTTGAAGTTTAGGACACAAAGATATAGTTTGACCCGAACTCTTGCAATAGCGGCAAGAAAGAGGCTTCGGGCACTTGTTTGCATAATGGTCCTTAGAACCGCAATTGTAACATTCTCCACGATGAGAGGTAAGAGGAGTATTTGCTACCGAAGTTGCTTGCTTCCATTTCTTGTTAGGATTAGTCTTGAATTGAAAAGGCCTCTTCTTGTTGATGTTTTGTTTGACTTCAACATCACTTTCTTTATTGGCCTCTTCGAGTCGAAGAGCGATATCAAAAAGTTGATCAAAAGAGACTTCTAGTTTCAGAAGTAATGGCTTCTTGAGATTCTTATTCAACCCGTAGACAAATCTCGGCATTTTCTTCAATGGGGTATTAATATACTCGACCCCATATTTAGATAAAGATTCGAAAGAAGCGACGTAATCCGTCACAGAAGATTCACCTTGAACAATGTCAATGAAGCGTCGAGCTAGATATACTTTTTCAGCTTCTGGCCCAAATTTCAACTCGAATCTTTCTCGGAATTGCTCCCAAGTAAGATTCGCTTCAATAATTTCGGAGATCAGAAGCTCATACCAGTCTAATGCTCTTTCTTGGATCATGCTAGAAGCCACTTGGACTCGATGTAGATCAATAAGATTCATGCGGGAAAATATGCAATCTCATGTTCTAAGCCAAGCTTGGACTTCTATAACACTTTCGGAACCCTTGAAAGGCTTTCTGCCCAAGTTGGTGTAATCACTGCACAAGCGTGCAAACCCAGATTTAGGATGAGTGGGCTTTGGAATGGGTCCGATAGCTTGAGCATTTTTCACAAGATCTAGAAGTTGCTGAGTAGACATAAATACTCCATCCTGAGGAGTAGCACTGGATTGACCGGCGCTGGGACGGCCTGGTCTAACCATTTCTCTTCTTTAAGAAAGAAAGAAAAGAGGAAAAAGGTTATTCTCAAAATGAATATCAAACAAATTTGATTGATAAAACAAGTCATCATAAAGAATATAGGATAGAACGGTACGAAGACTCGATTTAAATCCTATGGCACGAATCCTAAGAAAGACTTAGGACAATGATCCTTGCTAGATTATTCTATATTGTTCCGAAGTTTGGCTCTGATACCAAGCTGTGACGCCCCACCTCTATACTCACACTAGCCAAGGACACTACTGAGTAATGCCGTCGACTAGCACAAAGAATAAGGCTGTTAAGGAGCGACCATCTGTGTAATTGCTTTGTGTGAGCACCGATATGTCAGATAATATAACTTACATTTCAATTCAAGAGGAAATTCGACATACCGATTCAAACTCAAAGCTACCACACAGTGGCTATGTGGACCTCGGAAACAAATATAGAATTAAGCATAAAACAAATCAGTCACAGATATTCAAATCACAAAGGCGGAAATAGATATGAATATAACACATAGATGTGTACATCAAAATAGTGGTCATAGAAGATCCACAATATCACAAAAGAATAGGTACAAGAGCTAGACAAAAGAATATGTATACATCAAGGAGTCTCTATCTCGAATGTATAACAACAAAAACCACTAAACTAAAGTAGTTAGCCAAAAGTCAGGTAACGGACCCTGATAAGAAGTCAAGCAATAGCACTTGAAATACCTCGGTCTGACCCGAGTATTATTTAAGAAGAAAATAATAAACGGATTAGTCTAGCTATAAATATCAGATAAAATGAGAAAGGATAAGAGATATCACAAAATCGTATGATAACAATAATGCCATATTGCGACAAGTATACATCCAATAACAACAAAAATCATACAATATCTCAAATATTCTCAAACAACAAAAGAATGTCATATTCTTTAAATTGTTCACCAAACACAAATATTGATAAAACTTATCAATGCAATCCACGAAAATTGGTAAAACACAAATTCTAGAAATCATCAATTAGAAATCAAGAAATCACAAAGGAGGGAGGCCTATCACAAACGGGAGCATGAAAACTCACCAAAACGTGTGTCACAAACGGAACGCTATTCCATGGTCGCTAACCATCAATTTTGAGCCGAAGCTCCACAAACGGCGCGAAGACCATGGGTCGCTACCCCACCAAATTGAACCGAAGTTCCACAAACGGGGTTTTTAGTCCCCACACAAACAAATAGACATCGCACATCGCTAGTCTAAATCACAGAATGATCATCATCGATCAATAAAAAGTGTCGATTACACTAAGCTAGTAAATATATGAGTTTAGCTTCATGTCCCATAACCACTAGCTTAACTTAAATATTTACGAACAAATTGTAGATTTACACTCGAAAATTGTCACAAGATTTTCAATCGAACAAGTCCAAAAATTAACCAACGAAGTAAACGCAAGTGTTTCATACCACTTGTTTTACTAAGCTGTTTAATTAGATTTCTCATACGAGTGAGTTAAAGGTTTGTATATACTAATAGATTGGAAAACGGTTTTATAAGTAAGTTTTGTATTAGAAATAGAGTTGAAATCATCTTTGTGAAAGAGTTTGAATATTTACTACTAGTATAGAAACCTTTATATTTTAAAGTGACAAATCACAGAAATGATTGTAGAAACAATCAATCACCAAAATCCACATTCGGAGACGTGAATCAAATCCATAAAAATCGATAACGAATCCATCAAAATGGATATTCTCAAAAATCCCGAAAAAGAAGTCATCAGAGTCGATAAATGATAACAATAAATCGGATCATCTCGAATCGATTAAAAATCGGAAACCCACATGAAAACAACCGAAAGTAGGCAAATTAATTACCTCCCAGATTTAGTCGACTGGACTACAAGGTCAGTCAGCTGATTCGTGCCTGGAAACTCTCTGTTTCCAGGCTCAGTCGACTGACCCTGTAGGTCAGTCAACTGATACAAGCCTGGAAACATTTTGTTTCCAGGCTCAGTCGACTGACATAGGGACAGCAAATTTTCTGTCCCCAGGTTCAGTCTAGCCCCATGAAGGGCAAAAATCCATAACACAAAACGGGAACGATCGAGCGAGCAACGACGACTAGGGATTTACGCCAAGCGACAACCCAGCCTTATAGGGCCATCTAGAACACCCCACTAACGTGTTCAAACATCAAAGATTGGATTTTCAAAGATTTGACCTTAAAACACCAAAAATTGGCATATTCACCAATTCAATTCAAATCAAAAGCAAATGATCATAAATAAGTGTTAGGAATTCATACCTAACAACAATGATATCTATAGAAGTAGACGTGAGTTCAAAAACTCACCTTTAAACCCAAAAACACAAGAGAGAAGCTATAGAGCAAGGCAAGAACAATCACTCTTCAATTTTAACCAAAGAAGCTTCAATCTAAGCTCAAAAGAAAAACATTTCCTAAGTTAGGGTTTAGGAAATTTCTGAAATTGAAGAGGAAATGAGATGGAGAAGATGAAGAGGATGCTTACCTAAGCTTCTCTTAGATTTTGGAGCTAGAACTTGAGTTTGCAAATGAATCTAGGGCTTAGGAATTTCTAATTCATTTTCCCTTCCCCCATTTTTCTAAAGCTTGAAGTGTTAGGAAATGATAGTGTATGAAGAGGAGAGGGGGTGGAGTTAGGATATAAGATGAGTTGGGTTAGTGGGCTGAAACCCAAAGCCCTAAGTGAAAATGTCGAAATTTTACTCAACTCCAAACATATCGATGTTTATACTCAAAAAGGTCGCAAACATCATTTTGAACTCAATGGAAGTGGTCTCGAGTTCTAATTCGACCATTTGCAAAAAGTAGCATTTCAGATTTAAACTCGACTAACGATGCTATATTTAAATAAAATATTTAAATATAAAATCGTAAAATATGCGGGTTGTTACAGTTTTGGAATCATGTTCAAAAACTGAGTAGATGATGAGTTAATGATTTTTAAAGTTAGAGGTTTAACTATTTTAAACAAAAAAACAACATGACAGAGATTTTTTGGAAGAAGGTATGCAGGTTTCTTGAGGTACAGGTAGAACTGTCCTTGTTTAACACACCTATACATATGCATATACACACCATAGATACATGTACATTGGTCACAAATCAAAGATTTATCTAAAACCATAGTTAATTATGTGTAATGTCCAGTAAAAAAAATATTTTACTCACTATTTAAAAACAAATAAACACCCTGCTTTGTCTTCAAGCTTTGAACAACTTGATCTTCTTTTTTTAGTTTTAATGGCAGGTCTTTTTTTTGTTTCTTGTTTTTTTAAATGTGAACAAGTAAACAAGTATGGCTCTATATACATAAGAGAATGGAAGAAAGAAATGAAATACTAGGGTGGCTGCTATGCATTTATAGGATGGCTGAAGTTTTGTTGTACAGGCTTCATTTTATAATATTTCTTCTTTTACTTTTGTTATGGCTGATTTGATTTCATGCATTGATTTTATATGTATGCATGACTTGATTTCTTGTGTGGGCTTGATTGAATGTTTTGTATGCTTGAATTGATATTTGCTATGATGAAGCTCGTTTATATACACACACACACACATTTAGATATATACACTTACATATTTTTATCATATGCACACTTACATTTTTTTATATATATATTTAGATATACATATGTTTACCTATTCATTTAGACATATACATATATATATATATATAGATATTTTATCCCAAATTTTAAATTTCCATCGTGAAGCTTTGTATTTTTTATTATCATAAGTTTTGAAACGGTGAAGTTTATATACACACATATATATATATATATATATTATCATATTCAGAAATTAGCGTTTAAATTTTAAATATAGTCTCTAGAATTTATGTATTCATATATTACCTATATCAGAAATTTAATTTATCTGACTGATAAAAATTAATATTTCAATATTTAAAATTAGTTAATTATTCTAATAACAGATAGCTAAAAATTCGGGTCGTTACAATTTAGGTTTTATTAAATAATATTTTCCATTATAAACTTTATCACTATTATTAACGTCTTAAAAATACATCGTTTGTGTCCAAATATCAAAATTTAAATACAACCTTTAATTAGAAAGGTTTTTCTCCATATTTTGATCAAATGAATCATTAATTAAGAAATCATATTCCAAATAATGAAATTAGCTCCATTATAATTTATTTATTCATTTGTTCAAATAGCTCTTATAAACTTAAATATAAGAGTTAAAGAGCATAAAAAGACAATTCATTAAATTCCCAATTTATTACATCCAAGATCTCTTAATTATTATCTTATCACTAAATTAAATTATTCTTTTAATTTAATTTCTGATAGTTTAAACCAGCGTTGTTATAAACTCCACACTTACAAAAATTGCGTCCCCGCAATTCTTTATAGAGAAAAATTAATAACAATTCTCAAATGAATACATCTTTCAAAAGATAAATAAGCAATCGATAAATGATCTTTAAATGAAGAAAACATCACTAATGAGCGGTAAAGGATAATACAGAATGCGTTCAACCTTCGAAGCAACAACTTGACAAAGATTATATTCCTATGTCAATCGAATGAGATCTATAATCTCGAAGAGCTCTAGCTCAAGAACAGAAATCGAAATCTCTTAGACATATCCAAAAATGAGATACAACGAAGACATCAAGAATAGCGGCAAATTGAGCTTGGAAAAGTGACTCGATTAGCAATTGGGACAATGAGTTCGGTAATTTGAAACGCATAACTCCCATCAAAGAAAAACATGAAAAGTGCTAAGTTTCTTTCCAAAAATTTAATCTTTTTTTTAGCATTTTATTTTATGCCTTTGAACTTTTCAGTTTACAACCACTAACATTATTTTTTCCTTTTACCAGGCTTCTTTTAATGTTAACATTTCAAAAAAAGATTTCCAATGTCCTCTTTTATTTTATAAGAGAAATTTAAACCAATTAAGCGTTTACTTTTATTTTAAGATTCTGCAATTCAAGGCTTCGAAAATCAAATTCTTTTAGTTAGATCACCAATTCAAAACACTTCTCAAATTTTCAAAACGTATAAAATTTTATAAAATATTCAACGTGTCGAAATTTTGAGAAATTTCGGTAGAGTCTCCTTTGTACGGAGAGCCTTCCAAACAATTTCAATATAATAATTTAAGTATACATCGGCTAAAACATGGTCAGAAACAATTTACATACCAAAATTTTAGCATTCCAATATTTTAAATCGTAGGCGTACCTTATTTTTGTATTTTAAGCAAGCTATTTACCTTATTGCGAGACAAAGCGAACCAAATTCGCTAATAATCCCAACACACTCCCGTGGTACCTATTCTTATATCTCATATAGGTTAACACATAATTTATACCAAAAGTCTAAAATTAAAATTGTTCAAACACTAATTTATAAAGATTTTCCTTTTCTAATTTCTAGGCTGTTGTATAAAATTCAAATTTTCACCCAAGAATCTCAAAATTTGCCAAAACTCTTAAAATGAAAGTTGTTCTACTCGGTCTAAGATTTCCGGTAAGATAAAGATCATCAAAATTGGATTTAAGTTTTAAATGTTATGTCCAAAATATTTTCAGCCTTTAGTCTTATAAATTACTAATAGGACAGAGCTGCATATTAATTTTCAAACTCATTTTAGACCAAACAAATTTCAAAATTTTTAAAAATGATTAAAAGAAAACTTTTAGCTTACTATGAGTACTTTCATTCACAAAAATATTAACTCCATTTGGAGCTATAATTCTCAAGATATTGCAGTTTTAGTATAGCGCATTTTTAATCAAAATTTCAATACTAAGGCCATTTTAAAATTATTTCTTTCAAACCATTTCAAAATCCAAAACCATGTATTCTCCAAAGAAATATTTACACTATATCAATCATTACATGATCTATCTTTTGGAAAGTTTAAGACATCAAAATTTTGGAATTTATCCTATTCAACCAACTTTCAAAATCAAATCATCTTATAAAATCACTTTCACTAACTTTTACACTTTATACTCTATTCGAATAATAATCTTTATTTTCATTTCAACTATACTAATATTTACATTATTTCCAAACTACTATAGAAAATTCATTTAATATGAACTAAAGTTAATGGATATGTAAAATTTTCGAACTACTAACAATGCTTAATTATTCAAAATTTTATAAACAACAAATATAACTTTTTATCAAACTATCTTTTAAATAAATAGGTATTTAACAAATAATAAAAAGCATAATTTGACAAAACTTATAAAACAAAAGTTTTCCTTGCTATCATAGCTTTTCAGAAAGCACAAGTTTGTTGAAATCGGATCAATGGTTCAAAAGTTATGACTAAAACAAGTGCAAGTTAAAAATTCAATATCGTTGTCGATCAATCTCAGGACAGCGACAAAGATGTGCAACTTAGACCAGTTAAACCATAGAATTTTACAAAACTAAAAACATGAAACTTATAAAATATAGTAATTAACCTCATTAACCATAGTAATAACTCATAGTGAATGATTCCAAAATCTAGAAATAGCCATAAGAAAGTAAATGACAACACATCTCATATTTCACAAAATCATGAGAAACATAAATATATCCTTCCATAAGCAAAATTAAATTGTGGTGAAATCCCAACTAAATCTCAAATCATACTATTTAAATCAGTAAACACATAATTATAAACATACGGCCTAACATCTAAATAAGCCATAATAAAATATGCCTGAAACCCATAGTCATAATAAGGCATATTAATCAAAATCACCATTTCATAAATCCATATCAAGTCTTAATTTGACTATCATCAAAAATATGGTGATAACAATTTAAAATATCCAAATTTACAAAAAAAAAGGACCTCAAATGCAATGACAAAGTCGCTAACACCTCTCCAAGCAGTTTCGTCCATGACAAGGTCACTAACACCTCGCTATGTTGTTTCATCCATGACAAGGTCACTATCACCTCGCTAAGCAGTTTCGTCCGTGACAAGGTCACCAACACCTCACTAAGCAGTTTCGTCCGTAACAAGGTTGCTAACACCTCATTAAGATTATTACAACCATTTCTTTAGTAAATGAAATTACTTAAACTTTTTAGAGTATGAAAAGTAACCATGAAATAAACATGATCATGTGCTTTAATAACGTTGTGTCGACGACGTTTGGCTTATGTCAAAAGTCATTGCAACAACGTATAATTATCACTACTATAGTGGATGCCAACTATAGTGGATGCCATGACTAGAATGAAAAGGATATGGTCAATTTACTAACCGTTTTTAGCACAAAGAATACAAATTTCAAAGGGACAGAGATGAGAGTTTGGAACAACTTTTCGATCAACCTATGCTCAAAATTTGTAAAAATGTTCAACATAGAAGTTTTCATACACGAAGTTAGCTTTCTAGAACATCAAAAATTATCAAAATCCAACTAGAAATGAAAATGATATGATCAATTTACTAACACCTTCAAACAAAGATATAGTGATTAAAGTTTGTTTGTGATAAAAACTATACTTTTATTATAGGTTTTCAATTCAACAATGCAAACATCTACTTTTACTATAAATCTATATTAAAAACTGAAATACACTGAAATTAAAACAAGAATTATGAAGATTTTCTCGTGGTAATTTCGCAACTAAAGATATCGTTGGGTTTAAATCACCCAAACTCATATGGGACATGAACTTGAGTGATTATTTCTAATGAAAACCACACTCAAGATGAACCCCTTAAATAAATCATCATAGAAGATTTTTTAATGGTAATTATTTTATAATTGGATTTTTTTATTTTTCAAAACATTACAATTGTATATACACATCTTTTCTTAAAAGATCATTCAATTTCAAATAATATTTCAACTTCCAAAAAGTTTTATTTCCTCATCTAATATTATTTAAAACCTTTTAAACATTTAAGATTTTAAAACTGAACTCAAATTCCGGTATCTAATTGCCTCAGTCAAATTTTTAGGAACCCCTATCGAAAAACGTTGGCCAAACGCTTCGACTAGAATTCTTAAAGCATCTAACAGACAGCTTGTCACAAAAAATAGATTTTCCAAAGATTTATTTTTATTAAATTTATTTCAATGCCTTTACATACTTGATTAAATGATAATCAATTCAATGATATTTCCTTTTATCCATGCTTGCTTTAATCAATTGTCCATTTTAAAATTCATCTTAGTTTTTAAGTTAATTATCTATATGATAAATTAATTATTAATAAAATTCAACTATGCCTTGCAGTAGTGACATCAAATCTATACACCACAAGGTCCAATTAATATCGAGTAGGTCTTTTAAATTCACAATGGTAAATTCTACTCAGTCTTAATCTTTAATGGTTACTGTAACGACCCACTATTTTGGACCATTCAAATCGACAATAAATCCACACATGTCAGACTTGAATAATTCAAAATAATAGATTGTTAATTTAAATTGGCAAAACTCAGCATATACAGTAAATAGATATAATCACATATCACAGACACAGAGTAATATAACAACAATGCAGCGGAATTAAAAGAATAGTAGTTCATGAAGCTACTATATATATAACAGAGTTAAACAAGATACAACAGAAGTCTCGAATACAATAGATATCTCAAATACAATAGTCAAATACAAGATCTGAATACATCACTGGAATCAACTGGATAACTGATAGTAGAATCGATAGATAGCTGGATCTCCAAGCGAAGCTCCAACTCAAAAGGTGAGTCTCGAACACTGGTACTGTAACGACCCGCCACTCATTCCACAGAATGACGCATCATTAATAAGAAAGAAAGAGGTGAGAAAGTAGAAAAGAAGAGAAGAAAGAAAGAACAACAACAGAATCTCAACAGCGGAACGAATAAATTATATTAATAACAAAAGTATTACATAATATACAATGACTATCAGAGTTACACAGATTATACAACACATACTAGACAGTTATAAACATCTGTCTAGTTATTACAACTCAACACAAAACTCTATTCAGAGATTAACACAGCGGAACTACTATCTATATCTACAACGCCGAAGCCTCCTGCTCCATTGCTCCTCCAGATAATTCGTCAAAGATAACCTGAATCCCTTGGCTACTCGTAAAAATTTGAGTACCCAAGAGTTTATAAAACAGAAATAAACAACTTGGGTCAGACATGGGTCTGGTGTGAGTAACAGGTTAAACTTGTTTAACTTTGAAAACCATTTTGAAAGAAAAGGTATCTCGTAAGACTTCCCGCACATAAACACGGGTAAGTTTTTACCTTACGATAACCAAAACATTTGATAGGAAATTCGATTGTATTATAATAGGTCTAAGGTTTTCAAATAAATATGAAATAGCTGAAATTGTTACATTATTAAATTCCAGCATACATAGGTATACAATCAAGTCCGTTATCACTTATTGGAAGTTGGGTTTCCATACAATGGCAGGGCTACCGGGGTACCGCCCGTCACAGTACGTGGCCTAGATCACCGTACCGAGGATCACTCCCAATGTCACATCCCGAAATTTTCGACTTTCGAAAATTCGACATCGATACTCACTTTATCGACTGTCGAGCAATCGAGTGCCGGAAACTCCAATAGTGAGGGTTTTAGAAAAAGAAATAGAAGAAAAGATAGAAGAAAAAGAGAAGAAAAAGAAAAGAAAGAAGAATAACAGAACAACAACAGAGAACAGAAACAGAACAATATCAGAATCTTACACATCGCAGCGGAACAATATACAATAGATAATTACTAGTCTTTTAAAACAAAGAACTATATCATTTTATACATACATCAATCATCAGAGTCAATATACAACAATGGACAGTTATATAACCTGTCCTCATACAGAATACACAGCGGAATAAATACTATCAGATACAAATACTACGTCTCGCCATCCAGCTTATCTCCAAAGCTCCAGAATATCCAGGATATCCTGATAATATAACTCTAGGCTGCCCGTGTGGAAATTGGTGGGCACCCAGAGTTTAGAAGGGAACAATAAACTCCGAGTCAGTCATGGTGACTGGTGTGAGATCGTAAAACAGTTATTCTTTAAAATAAACAGCAGGATAATTTTAAAGTCAATTCGCAATGCTTTTGGAAAATGAAACTACCATAAGACCTCCCACCACACACACAATGCAAACGCAGAATTGGAGGAGATTTCTTCTTATGATAGTCAAAGATGCTTGATACGCAAAATCAAATCATTTTGATATTATTATTAGTGCATAGTGTAGAAAACATTTCGAAAGTATAATATTAATCTTAGCCAGCATAGGCATTCCGCACTTATGCCTACTATAGCTACCATCCAAACAGTGGTGACCACCATAAGTGAATGATAGGTTCTACAACTAAAACCGTACAAGATCGTATTGTTTCTTTGGATTTCCAACAAATGGTCAGGCTAAGGAACTTCCTATCCACGATGGGTACGTCCCTGGAATAGACGACCCGAGAATCTAACGTTACGGTTAGATCTCTGCCAACACAAGGCCGGGTTACCTCTGCAAAAATAGGTAACTACTGACACGTGTATGCCATCCCCCGATCGTCACCGATCTTCCCGAGGATCCCCGATTTCCAACAAACCACAAAGTAATGATAACTGTGCAGCAACCACAGAGGTTAAGTATCTGGGCTCCATACCATGATACCACCTTTATCCAGAAGGAATGACATACACTAAGGGGCGCTACTCCCTAGAACCTTGCTGCATCCTTCCTGTTTCGACCATTTCCGGGGTGTGAGGCTCGACGAAGTCTCGTCCACAAAGCTACGCTTTCTACAAAAAGCCCTGCTTCGGGTCAAACAAAATGATCAACCTATGATCACAAAGATATAAGATCAAACAAATGATCATATCACAAATGATCAAACACTGATCATTTCACAGCAACACTCAGTATGCCACGTTACCAAATTGGGATATATCGCTGATAAATTTCAACTACATAACCTCTGAGCTCGTACGTCTCAGAGAAGGGTGTTAAGCTAAGAGAATAAATTCTCCGCCACCAACAGAAATGTATTTGAAAGAAATCAGCTTTATATCTCAAATTGTAACGTCAGACACACAATCCATACAAGTCTGTTCCGGGATCGAACAGAACCGAAGGCACTTCTCACGAAGCCCTTGCAAATCCGGATAATTTTCAATCACGTCAGGACTTCCCGTCACTAAGGGTGATAAAACCTCTAAACCGAAGATCAGTCGGTGTAGAGTAACTCGACGGTAATCCTTCCGTTTTCAAAAATATCCGGTCTTCAACACCGGTCTTCAAATGCGATTCATAACGACGTATCACATATTCGGAATGGGTTATACGACCCCATGGTCCTTTCCCGGTTAACCTGAATAGTGAGCGTTTATTCAAAAATAAGTGTGGCATTCAAATTCATCCAATTCACAACAAATACCTATCTAAAGGTAAATATTGATAGTCGGTTATTTAACTATCAATAAAGATGCGCAACATCATCAGATTCCAAATAATTTTCCAAATTATTTTATCTTCAAAAATATCTTTACAAGATATAAAATTTCCACACTTAACCATTTGAAAACAATTTCAAATATTCACATTTCATTTTATCTTCGAAGATAAAATCTCAAAACAGTTTATTTCATATTGGAAAAGTATTTCCATACTTATTAAATAATAAGTAATTCACAAATCTATTTATTTTCAACATTTGAAAATATTCAATATACTTAAATCAAATTAAGTATATATTTCATTCTTTTAAGGAAAATATTCTTTTAACACCTTTATTTGAGTCAAAACGAATGTTACGTAAAACATCGTTACGACGACTCAAAAATCACTAGTATAGGGATTCAGATTTTAAGATAGGTATATAAATCCCAATACTACATCAAACCATTTCCTTTCGGAAATCATTTACTATAACAACAGTGTTATAGTCCACCATTTCCTTAAATTTCTCGAAAACGTCTATTTCAACAATAAATGTTGAAATCTATGCTTTCGATTCATAACACATTTTAAAACACCTTTAAAATGTTTAACTTCATTTTTAAAATATTACTTCTTCAAAAATGAATCCATTTTACTTAACAATATATTCACTGTCCAAAATCGTGAATATAATTTACTTAACCCCATTTCAATCATTTCTACACATGTTCATTTCAATAAAAATTCGCTATCCAAAATTGCGAATATATTTTCTTTGATAATCTCCTATATTTAATTTATCAAATTCAATTGATCTCGAGTTTATAAAACAACGTTTTATAAATTCTCTTCCTATATTTATTTTATAACCACTTTGATTTATAAATCTTCTTTATAAATCAATTCGATAGATATTCCATTTAAAGGCAAAATCCAATTTCCAAGTAACCTTCTTATAATCTTTTATTCTACAATTCCATTCATTTATAACTTCATACTTTATAAATCTATAAAACTTCAATTTTTATAAATCCATAAACTTCAAATCTTCACAATTTATAATCCTATAAATTTCCTATCTTTACAACTTATAATTTTATAAGTTTCACATCTTTACAAATTTAACACTTATAAAACTCGTTTAAAATTCCAATAATTTTAATTGATAAATATCAATTTTTGTACATCTTTTATACCCATCGTTTCTTAATAATTCGAAAATCCACATTTAAGCTATTTTATAAATTACTTAACTGTTTATTTCAAAAAAATCATCTCTGGGTTATATTTCACCCAAAATCTTAACTTTTATAACTTTAATAATTTTAACGTTTGTAAATTTATTCGAAAATTTAATAACGTATACTTACAAAAAATCACTTTTAAAAATCTCTTTTAAAGTTAAAATCATTATTTTAAAACTTCAAAAATTGAATCCAATGATGCAACGCATCAATTAGTCAATCACAACATCAACATCATATATCAATATATGATAACAGAATATACATCAATCTTGTAAATAAATAACTACGGGTGAGGAATCCAGTTGGATCCCTCCAACCTGTTTCCCTGCATCCAAAGACGTTAACACAATACCAATTCCGCTCCAGTACGGAATTATCGCGGTATATGGGTTTTTATAAATCCGCTTACTAACGGCGCAATAGGGTCTCATCTGCTATACGAGGCGGGAAATCATCAATCCAATATATACATATGCCAATATGTATATATTGCTATATATATAGATATATCCTAAAATATCTAATAGCACATCAACATAGCAATCATATCAAACAATAAATAACTGAAAATTCCACTTAAATTTTGAGTGAGAAAATCTCACCTTTAATTTGCAATCCATTTCCAATCCCGTTTGTTTTCTTCACCGTTTTAGACTTTGTATAAATAATTATACAATTTATCAATATTCAAATTAAATCGAACAATTCAATTTCCATTTTTATAGATTGAATTAACTAATTGTTAAATTTCCTTTTCATAATTGTTTTCAGCAACAAAAACAATTTATTGATTTCAAGAATCTAATTTATTTCTAAACTTCATATCGTTTTAAAATTCCTATACTTTCAAACTCCTATATTTACTTTATCGAATTCAATCTATTTCGAATTTATAAAACACGATTATAAATTCTATCTCTATTTTCTAACAACTTATCTAAATAAATTAATTATTTAGTTTAAAAATCAAATTCTCGTTAATAATTTGTTTCACTAAAATTTTAAATTGAAACTAAATTCCCTTAATTATCAACTATTGAATCTTAGAAATAAATTTCTATTTAATAAATTATTTCCTAACAACTATACGAATTTAAATAAGCTCATCAAACAATTTAAATTTTCAAATCTAAATTAAATGGAAATAATTTGCAAATACCTTACTGTTAACAGAAGCCCCAGATTTTGATACACTACTGACATCGTCGAACGTAACCACCCCTTCAACGCTTGAACGCGCGCCTCACACCACCACCCGCTGTCGAGTACGCCTCGCGTACTGTTTCTTTGCCGAGTTCGCCGAGAATTTCTATTGCCATCGAACGTGGAGCGCCCCCCTTTTGACTTCGCGAATGACACTGCCTCGACCCAAAATCCAATCGCCTCGCGACCGCTCGAAATTGCGATGCCCTAAAAACAATCGCGAGCCCCTCACTTCGTCGCCCTCGTCTCCATCGCCTGAGTCACCGCCTCTACCAAATCGCGACATCACCGAAGACCCAACCAGCTACGACCATGGCTGAACCCTAGTTCGCGAACCCATACTCCACTGCTTCGAGCGACGTCGAGATGTCGAATACCCTTCATCCCACTCGAACGACGATGAGGCCTCCCCCCTTTTTGAACGATTGATTGCACGCAGCCGAGGGCTTTGGTCACGAACGAATTGGGACTGGCTCGAGAAGAAGGGGAAGGAACGAGAGTTGTTTTTGAACGAAACTTTCGTTCGTCTTCGAGGATTTAAAATTGAGGGAAAGAAGAATATAAGTTCGGCATTTTTTCCCTTCGTTTCTGATTTGTTTTGATTGTGAATAGAAGGGAGGAGAGGATCGAGTGTTTTTAACATGCTCCACACGATTTCGTATCCGTGATTGTAGGCGTGAATTTAGGCGTGAACGTGGGAAGAACGTGGCTGTTATTTACAAATTTAAATTTAAATTTAAATTTAAATTGAATTCCATTTAATTTCCAACGCATTTGCATATCGTACGGTCACATAACAGCTCCGATAATTACGAAATTTGAAATCCTATAATAATTCAATATTACGGACCCAATGAAACTGGTTTCGTCGAATTCCGAGACTGTCTGAAAATTGACTATTTTATAATTATCGGTTCGAGTGATTATTTTCAAAACTGAACAAAACAGTTCGAAATTAAATTCTGAAGCTTCTATCATTTTCAGTATTATCAATACGAATTTTAAAAGCTTTCGAAATATTTTTCTTCAGCTTAAAATTGTAGAATCAAATTTTTATTTAACTTCAATCGATTAAATTTTATAATTTAATCGCCAAATTCAAATGTATATCGGGAATTCAAATTAAATCATCGTTCAAATATTTAAAATTAATTAAATATTCTCAATTTAATTCGTTCAAAATTCTGGGTCGTTACAAACTTCCCCCCTTAAAAGAATTTCGTCCTCGAAATTACAAGTCAGGAAGAAAGAGTCCTTAACTCGTCTATTATCTTTCAACATTCAATAGTTTTATCAATCTATCAAAACAAATCTTCCTACTAAAGATTCGTTATCAATTCAACTAACTTTCTAAACCTTTCATAGTTTTCAAACATCATTGTTTTCCTTAACAATTCAAATTTAAATTCAAATTCAAATTTAAACTTTCAAAATTTTCTCAAAAATTTTCTAACGCCCTAAATTTTCGAAAAATTTCGCCAGCTTCTCCTTTGCGCGGCTAATACGGCACGACTACAAAACGTCCCTACGGACTCTCAGATTTCAAAAAGAAAAAGAAAAAGCCAAGCGGCTAGACAAGAAATCATCAAAAACTCATATTTGAAATTCAAATACATACCTTTTTCGAGCAATTCAAATTCATATTTGCAATTCAAATTCCAATTCCTTTATACCTGTATATCTACTAGCCATAATATCTAGTTACACATTCAAACCATTTTGCAATTTCTATTACAAAATTTTCCAATATCAACTTCTTATACATTTTTAGCTGACTATTGAAGTTACATATTCATTTTCCTTCAATTTTGCATTTCAAATTTCATTTCAATTTACTTTGCGATTCCAAACTAATTTGGATTCAGTTCAACTTCTGAATATTGAATTTTTATCAATTAACTTTAGTTCACTTCAAACTAATCTCAAACTTCATTTTATTTCACACAATTCAAATTTGTTTCAACATTCAGTTTCAATTTTTATTCACTTACGATTGTAAATTCCATTCATTTGAAATTTATTTCTTCTCACTTGAATTTATTTGCAATTCCGAACCAGTCTTTTATTTAGTTCACAATTCAAGTTTCAATTTAACTAATTCAACTTCCATTTCTGTATTTCGTGAATTAATAAATTATCAAAGTAGCTTATTCGGATTCAAGTCTCATTTCATTTTCAATTTTAATTTTATCGCTTACAGATTCGCAATGAATCTCAACTTTCAATTTTACTCTCATAAGGTATTTCAGAATCTTACCAACATTTCAAAATCATTTGAAAACAATTCAAATTATCCTTTGAATTTACTAAAACAAAAATCCAAATTTTCAAACAACTTCCATTTAAAATAATTTGGCAGCAATTTCTCTTTTGGAAACTCGAAAATGAACACCAACGATGCCGCGGTCATCATCGAAGTTATTTTCCAGCGACCGAAAAGAGTTTAGAGCTCTCATCTCTTCCAAAATACTTTTCAAATCCTTTGAAATCCATTTTCAAATCAAAAAGAAATTAAACTTTCCAAATCTCCAAAATTTTCAATTTCTTTTCAAAACATTTCCAAAAACTTCTCTGGAGTTCCGTTTCAATTTACAATTCACATTTATAATTTACATTCTTAAATTTCATTAGTATGTGAATTTATTTTAACTTTGGAGTTATAATTCCAATTTCTCATTTAATTTCAATGATAATAGTTTAATGTTATCATTTCTAGCAACCATGCAACCATATACTATAGTAATTCATAGAAAATCGTTTCTTTTTTATACAAAATAGATTTGGGTAAAATTATTTCATTCACCCTATTTAAAACAATACTGTGTCAGTTTATCTTGTTTAGAGTTTAGAAACCCCTATCGATTACAGTTAGCTAGACTGCACCGACCAGAACCCATAAACAATCAACCGATAAGTTAACACAATACAAAACAATTTCATATTCAAATAACAAATACGCGCTCATATCTATTATTACACTCAACTCATTCTAGAGTACTACTGACTCTATCTCTAATGAGTAACACCCAACAGAGCAGGGTTGTCGCTTAACCATATGCTCTGATACCACTTTGTCACATCCCGGGATTTTCGACTTTCGAAAATTCGACATCGATACTCACTTTATCGACTGTCGAGCAATCGAGTGCCGGAAACTCCAATAGTGAGGGTTTTAGAAAAAGAAATAGAAGAAAAGATAGAAGAAAAAGAGAAGAAAAAGAAAAGAAAGAAGAATAACAGAACAACAACAGAGAACAGAAACAGAACAATATCAGAATCTTACACATCGCAGCGGAACAATATACAATAGATAATTACTAGTCTTTTAAAACAAAGAACTATATCATTTTATACATACATCAATCATCAGAGTCAATATACAACAATGGACAGTTATATAACCTGTCCTCATACAGAATACACAGCGGAATAAATACTATCAGATACAAATACTACGTCTCGCCATCCAGCTTATCTCCAAAGCTCCAGAATATCCAGGATATCCTGATAATATAACTCTAGGCTGCCCGTGTGGAAATTGGTGGGCACCCAGAGTTTAGAAGGGAACAATAAACTCCGAGTCAGTCATGGTGACTGGTGTGAGATCGTAAAACAGTTATTCTTTAAAATAAACAGCAGGATAATTTTAAAGTCAATTCGCAATGCTTTTGGAAAATGAAACTACCATAAGACCTCCTACCACACACACAATGCAAACGCAGAATTGGAGGAGATTTCTTCTTATGATAGTCAAAGATGCTTGATACGCAAAATCAAATCATTTTGATATTATTATTAGTGCATAGTGTAGAAAACATTTCGAAAGTATAATATTAATCTTAGCCAGCATAGGCATTCCGCACTTATGCCTACTATAGCTACCATCCAAACAATGGTGACCACCATAAGTGAATGATAGGTTCTACAACTAAAACCGTACAAGATCGTATTGTTTCTTTGGATTTCCAACAAATGGTCAGGCTAAGGAACTTCCTATCCACGATGGGTACGTCCCTGGAATAGACGACCCGAGAATCTAACGTTACGGTTAGATCTCTGCCAACACAAGGCCGGGTTACCTCTGCAAAAATAGGTAACTACTGACACGCGTATGCCATCCCCCGATCGTCACCGATCTTCCCGAGGATCCCCGATTTCCAACAAACCACAAAGTAATGATAACTGTGCAGCAACCACAGAGGTTAAGTATCTGGGCTCCATACCATGATACCACCTTTATCCAGAAGGAATGACATACACTAAGGGGCGCTACTCCCTAGAACCTTGCTGCATCCTTCCTGTTTCGACCATTTCCGGGGTGTGAGGCTCGACGAAGTCTCGTCCACAAAGCTACGCTTTCTACAAAAAGCCCTGCTTCGGGTCAAACAAAATGATCAACCTATGATCACAAAGATATAAGATCAAACAAATGATCATATCACAAATGATCAAACACTGATCATTTCACAGCAACACTCAGTATGCCACGTTACCAAATTGGGATATATCGCTGATAAATTTCAACTACATAACCTCTGAGCTCGTACGTCTCAGAGAAGGGTGTTAAGCTAAGAGAATAAATTCTCCGCCACCAACAGAAATGTATTTGAAAGAAATCAGCTTTATATCTCAAATTGTAACGTCAGACACACAATCCATACAAGTCTGTTCCGGGATCGAACAGAACCGAAGGCACTTCTCACGAAGCCCTTGCAAATCCGGATAATTTTCAATCACGTCAGGACTTCCCGTCACTAAGGGTGATAAAACCTCTAAACCGAAGATCAGTCGGTGTAGAGTAACTCGACGGTAATCCTTCCGTTTTCAAAAATATCCGGTCTTCAACACCGGTCTTCAAATGCGATTCATAACGACGTATCACATATTCGGAATGGGTTATACGACCCCATGGTCCTTTCCCGGTTAACCCGAATAGTGAGCGTTTATTCAAAAATAAGTGTGGCATTCAAATTCATCCAATTCACAACAAATACCTATCTAAAGGTAAATATTGATAGTCGGTTATTTAACTATCAATAAAGATGCGCAACATCATCAGATTCCAAATAATTTTCCAAATTATTTTATCTTCAAAAATATCTTTACAAGATATAAAATTTCCACACTTAACCATTTGAAAACAATTTCAAATATTCACATTTCATTTTATCTTCGAAGATAAAATCTCAAAACAGTTTATTTCATATTGGAAAAGTATTTCCATACTTATTAAATAATAAGTAATTCACAAATCTATTTATTTTCAACATTTGAAAATATTCAATATACTTAAATCAAATTAAGTATATATTTCATTCTTTTAAGGAAAATATTCTTTTAACACCTTTATTTGAGTCAAAACGAATGTTACGTAAAACATCGTTACGACGACTCAAAAATCACTAGTATAGGGATTCGGATTTTAAGATAGGTATATAAATCCCAATACTACATCAAACCATTTCCTTTCGGAAATCATTTACTATAACAACAGTGTTATAGTCCACCATTTCCTTAAATTTCTCGAAAACGTCTATTTCAACAATAAATGTTGAAATCTATGCTTTCGATTCATAACACATTTTAAAACACCTTTAAAATGTTTAACTTCATTTTTAAAATATTACTTCTTCAAAAATGAATCCATTTTACTTAACAATATATTCACTGTCCAAAATCGTGAATATAATTTACTTAACCCCATTTCAATCATTTCTACACATGTTCATTTCAATAAAAATTCGCTATCCAAAATTGCGAATATATTTTCTTTGATAATCTCCTATATTTAATTTATCAAACTCAATTGATCTCGAGTTTATAAAACAACGTTTTATAAATTCTCTTCCTATCTTTATTTTATAACCACTTTGATTTATAAATCTTCTTTATAAATCAATTCGATAGATATTCCATTTAAAGGCAAAATCCAATTTCCAAGTAACCTTCTTATAATCTTTTATTCTACAATTCCATTCATTTATAACTTCATACTTTATAAATCTATAAAACTTCAATTTTTATAAATCCATAAACTTCAAATCTTCACAATTTATAATCCTATAAATTTCCTATCTTTACAACTTATAATTTTATAAGTTTCACATCTTTACAAATTTAACACTTATAAAACTCGTTTAAAATTCCAATAATTTTAATTGATAAATATCAATTTTTGTACATCTTTTATACCCATCGTTTCTTAATAATTCGAAAATCCACATTTAAGCTATTTTATAAATTACTTAACTGTTTATTTCAAAAAAATCATCTCTGGGTTATATTTCACCCAAAATCTTAACTTTTATAACTTTAATAATTTTAACGTTTGTAAATTTATTCGAAAATTTAATAACGTATACTTACAAAAAATCACTTTTAAAAATCTCTTTTAAAGTTAAAATCATTATTTTAAAACTTCAAAAATTGAATCCAATGATGCAACGCATCAATTAGTCAATCACAACATCAACATCATATATCAATATATGATAACAGAATATACATCAATCTTGTAAATAAATAACTACGGGTGAGGAATCCAGTTGGATCCCTCCAACCTGTTTCCCTGCATCCAAAGACGTTAGCACAATACCAATTCCGCTCCAGTACGGAATTATCGCGGTATATGGGTTTTTATAAATCCGCTTACTAACGGCGCAATAGGGTCTCATCCGCTATACGAGGCGGGAAATCATCAATCCAATATATACATATGCCAATATGTATATATTGCTATATATATAGATATATCCTAAAATATCTAATAGCACATCAACATAGCAATCATATCAAACAATAAATAACTGAAAATTCCACTTAAATTTTGAGTGAGAAAATCTCACCTTTAATTTGCAATCCATTTCCAATCCCGTTTGTTTTCTTCACCGTTTTAGACCTTGTATAAATAATTATACAATTTATCAATATTCAAATTAAATCGAACAATTCAATTTCCATTTTTATAGATTGAATTAACTAATTGTTAAATTTCCTTTTCATAATTGTTTTCAGCAACAAAAACAATTTATTGATTTCAAGAATCTAATTTATTTCTAAACTTCATATCGTTTTAAAATTCCTATACTTTCAAACTCCTATATTTACTTTATCGAATTCAATCTATTTCGAATTTATAAAACACGATTATAAATTCTATCTCTATTTTCTAACAACTTATCTAAATAAATTAATTATTTAGTTTAAAAATCAAATTCTCGTTAATAATTTGTTTCACTAAAATTTTAAATTGAAACTAAATTCCCTTAATTATCAACTATTGAATCTTAGAAATAAATTTCTATTTAATAAATTATTTCCTAACAACTATACGAATTTAAATAAGCTCATCAAACAATTTAAATTTTCAAATCTAAATTAAATGGAAATAATTTGCAAATACCTTACTGTTAACAGAAGCCCCAGATTTTGATACACTACTGACATCGTCGAACGTAACCACCCCTTCAACGCTTGAACGCGCGCCTCACACCACCACCCGCTGTCGAGTACGCCTCGCGTACTGTTTCTTTGCCGAGTTCGCCGAGAATTTCTATTGCCATCGAACGTGGAGCGCCCCCCTTTTGACTTCGCGAATGACACTGCCTCGACCCAAAATCCAATCGCCTCGCGACCGCTCGAAATTGCGATGCCCTAAAAACAATCGCGAGCCCCTCACTTCGTCGCCCTCGTCTCCATCGCCTGAGTCGCCGCCTCTACCAAATCGCGACATCACCGAAGACCCAACCAGCTACGACCATGGCTGAACCCTAGTTCGCGAACCCATACTCCACTGCTTCGAGCGACGTCGAGATGTCGAATACCCTTCATCCCACTCGAACGACGATGAGGCCTCCCCCCTTTTTGAACGATTGATTGCACGCAGCCGAGGGCTTTGGTCACGAACGAATTGGGACTGGCTCGAGAAGAAAGGGAAGGAACGAGAGTTGTTTTTGAACGAAACTTTCGTTCGTCTTCGAGGATTTAAAATTGAGGGAAAGAAGAATATAAGTTCGGCATTTTTTCCCTTCGTTTCTGATTTGTTTTGATTGTGAATAGAAGGGAGGAGAGGATCGAGTGTTTTTAACATGCTCCACACGATTTCGTATCCGTGATTGTAGGCGTGAATTTAGGCGTGAACGTGGGAAGAACGTGGCTGTTATTTACAAATTTAAATTTAAATTTAAATTTAAATTGAATTCCATTTAATTTCCAACGCATTTGCATATCGTACGGTCACATAACAGCTCCGATAATTACGAAATTTGAAATCCTATAATAATTCAATATTACGGACCCAATGAAACTGGTTTCGTCGAATTCCGAGACTGTCTGAAAATTGACTATTTTATAATTATCGGTTCGAGTGATTATTTTCAAAACTGAACAAAACAGTTCGAAATTAAATTCTGAAGCTTCTATCATTTTCAGTATTATCAATACGAATTTTAAAAGCTTTCGAAATATTTTTCTTCAGCTTAAAATTGTAGAATCAAATTTTTATTTAACTTCAATCGATTAAATTTTATAATTTAATCGCCAAATTCAAATGTATATCGGGAATTCAAATTAAATCATCGTTCAAATATTTAAAATTAATTAAATATTCTCAATTTAATTCGTTCAAAATTCTGGGTCGTTACACCCAATCCCCTGCAACACAAGGCCGGAACATCCCTTACTGGATAATTCCCGCACAAGATATCCCAGCAGTTGTTGCAATTCAACTGCCCACTCAATCGAATAATAAGAAGGGACCTCTAGACAGGGATAATCTTGTCCTACTTGGGTGCTACCCACTAACCTTGCTGCACCTCCCCTGTTTTAGCCATTCCCGATTGATGAGGCTTGAGGCTATGATTACCTTTAATCAGGACATCACTTAGAATGCTCATCGTCCACCTGACGATGTTCTGGAAGCATTCAATCCATACAAGTTCGTTCCGGGTTCGAACGAAACCGAAGGCATTATCTCGTTACACTCGTATTGGAATCACCCTCAGAGTTAACGACAATAACCCTTGCACTCTGAATCTTCATCTCGAATCTGAAAGTACTATCTCCGTCAACTCATTACGGAATCACCCTCAGAGTTATATTGACAAAGAATAGTTCTTACACCTCGAGTCTTCACTTGCTCCATTTTGATTTCACGACCTAACGTAAATTTGGATCGATGTGGTATTCGGGTCTCCAGACCTGGAATTCCGGTATACGGAAACCCGATCCCGGTCTCATCGAAATCCAAAACGTATCTTTTAAGGCCAAGTTGTTTTAAAGTTAAAACAATTCAATTCTATTATCTATTTACATACAGATAGATAATTCACAATAGATAATCTACATTATCATTAAAAGCAGATAATCCATATCATCATCATTATGAAACCAAAGCATCCAAATCATACAGTACCAATTATCTCATCTCTGAGAAACCATTCAAGGTAAATCAGTATCATTCAATATCCCTAAGCCATGATTTATTAATTACCATCTATAATTAATTTAAAATGAATTAAATTAAATACTTCATCTCTAATTAAGTTAAAGTAAATTAAATTAATTTTTTTCATCATTAACAATCTTGCTTAAGTTACTATTAATTAATTATCAATTAATTAATCATTCACCATCCAATTATTCATTTTAATTAATCATCCTTGATTAATTACATTTAATTACATTCAAGTAATTAACACTTAAATTAATTTCACAAATTAATTATTCTTAACCACTTATAGTAATTAACCTTTAATTTCTTCATTTATTAATTAACTATAATTAATTACATTACTCCCTAATTAATTACATTAATTAATCACTCAGTTATTAATTATTTCTTAATCAATCAATTCTTAATTACATCATTAATTATATTAATTAATGATCCTTAATTACATTTTATCATTACTTAATTACATTAAGTAATTAATCTTTAATTAAACCATAATTTATTAATCACTATTGATTAATCACATTCAGTAATTAACTACCCTTAATTACTTCTTAAAATAAATTAATTATTCCTTAATTAATTTCTTAATTAATCCCTTGATTAATTTCCATTAAGTAATTAACTACCCCTAATTACTTTATTAATTACATCAGTAATTATCCATTAATTACTTTCCTAAGTAATTATACCTCCTTAAATTACATTAAGTAATTATACAAATCATTAAATGATTATCTTAAATTAATTAAACTAAATTAATTAACTTAACTTATCAATTTAAACTCAATTAATTACAATGAGTAATTAATTTCTTAATTACTTCCATTAAGTAATTTTATTAATTTCACAAATGATTATCCTTTAAATTAATTAAACTTAATTAATTATCAAAATTAATCACATTAATTAATTATCCTTAGTTAATTATCTACATTAACTATTAATTATTTTAATTACCTTTCTAAAATTATTAAACATTAATTAACCATTATTAATTACAACTTAATTAATCCTAATTATCAATAAATTAATCTCTAATTACTTAATTAATTAAGTACTTAACTATAACTTAATTAAACCTTAATTACTTGATTAATTTATTCCTAACCATTAACTTATAAAATTAATGATCCTTAATTCAAATTAATTAACCTTTAAATTAATTTAATTAATCCTTCATCAATAAAGTTTTAAACCCTTAATTACTAATTTATTAACCCAAGTCATAAATTAATTAAATTGATTAATTATTGTTAATTACCTTAATAATTTATTTTATCCCATATCATTAAATCTTAATTATTTTTAAGATAACACTTTATTCCTATTAATGATTAAAATATCATTAATAAAGCATTTAAACCAAATTACCTTTAAATTTACATTTAAATTTCATTTTAATTTAAGATTTAAAATGAAGACAAGTTTAACTTTTAACAAAGTTATAAAACTATTTAAATCCTTTTTAATGTTGTTAAATCAATTCAAAATTCAAATACTTTATCTTATTTAAAAACTGAGATTTTAACTTAAACTCCAGATTTAAAAACTAAACTTATTTAAACTTTACTTTTAGATTTAAACATCAGTTTTAAATTTTATTTTAAAATTTAAAAACTGAAAAACAGGTCTCTGTTAAAACCTGTTATACAATTCTACTCGAGCCATACCTTCATTTACTCGACAGTTCCTTCGAGTCTTCCACCACAAATCACGAATACATACCCGAGCACAATACTTCTTCTCCACTTAAACAAAACCAGATACACGTTCGATCACCGTGCACATGCACAATCAACTGCGGCAGCTCCGATCACCTTCGCTACCACCAGCAAGTCGTTGACGACCTTCTTTCTCGATCCGACCTCCCAGAATATTTATTCAAGCTCGAAATCAAATTCGAGCACTCGAGCATCCCCCTGAAACCAAAACAAAGCCTGGAAACTTCTCGAATTCACGATGCCGATCACCAGCGCACCTGAGCCTCCTGCCACAACTTCGCCAACACTCATGCTATCGATTCTCAAAGATTGGTTGAACTCGAACAACCAGAGTTGCCGTGATGATCGATTTCCTAACCTAGATAAAACTAGGGTTCTAAACCAAAAATCCACAACTGCTATCCCCTCGATGAAATATATCACCATCAAATATTTTTCCCATCGACTACATTCATTCCTCCATCATTACCCAAAGTTCCGACCTCTTCTAACACTTGGATCACCAGAAAATCTCAGATTTTCATTTCCAGTTCAATCTAGAACTACAGCTTCAATCCTAAATTAAAAACTATGATTTTAGTTTTAAAAAATCTTGTTTTAGGATAAGAATTCAGTTTACATTCCTGAATTTAGAAATTAAGATGTTTTGAATTTTTACCTAAATTAAGTTACTCAGTTTTTCCTTGATTTCCAGAGATATTACCAATTTATTTTAACCTAAATAAATTTTTAAACTAAAACTTATGATGAAACAACAAGTTTCATTTGAAACTTAAGTTTTAAACAGAGACTAAATCAAAGGGTTTTGGACTTAAATCAAAACAAGAACTTAAATCTGGGAACAGAGAAGTTTCAGATATTCAAATGTGTACATCATATATCAGGAATTCAACAACATACATACACCAACATACTTATAAATATACACAATGCAATATTTATCACAGCAGTAACATGCAACCAAATACTTAAGTTTTGAAAGTAAAAGTTACTTATCAATTTTAGAATGAAGACAGAGCTTCCAGATTCTTTTGCAAGCAGTACTTATAAACAACATGCACATCAGACATTCACTTAGCAATACATATTTAAATTCAGCCATATAAGCATGCAACCAATTATGATTTAAATTTTAAAAGTTACTCACTTGTTTTGTTTTTGAAATAGCTTTTAAATCTTTAAAACTTGAGTGCCCCTGCTTTTGATTTGAAAACTTGAACTGAATTGCTTTTGATTCAAAACTTCAAGTTGCTTCTCTTATTTTTCTTAAAACTTCAGTCTTGATCTTACTGCAATTGCTTTGCTTTTAGATTCTACAATTTGCATGCATGCTGGAGTTTGATTCCAGGTTTGAAAATAAATTGCTTGCTGAGGACTTTGATTTGGAATTGTATTACAGGTTTGAAGAAGATGCAGGTAAATGATTTTAGTTCAGGCTTATACTTTTGAAAATGAGTTTGCAGGCTTGGGTTTTTAATTTCGAAAATGGTTAACAGGTTTCTGGTTGAAGATGATTTCAGATTTAAAGGCTTTTGAACTTGAAAATGGTTTATAGGATGATTTAGTTTGAGAAGTATTGATTTTCTGGTTTGCTTTAGAAGTGGGAAATGCATTTCAGATTTTCTGAAATGAAGATTAGAAAAGGAAATAGGAAAGAAGAAAAATGTTTTATATATAGGCTGAATTTATTTAAAAATAAAAATAAAGGAAAAACAAGGTTAAATGACACTTGTCTCATTTCATTTTAATTATCTAACACTTGTAATATGGAGGCCTTAAATTAATAACACATGTTAATTTAGGGTGTTAAGAGGCTTACACATGTAATTTAAGTATTTCATTTAAATTTTAATTTAAATTATTTACAAAAGCTTTTAAACCTTAATTTATTATTTCTTATGTATAAATAAATGAATTTCTTCATTTTCTTTTATAGAAAAATAAAACAAAACAAATTGTAAATAAAAGCCTATTCAAATACTTTAAGTATTTATTCTTTTAAATTTCACAACATCAAATTCAAATTCAAATTTAAATTAAATTAAAACTCCAATTAAAAATCAAGTTATATATATATGCATATATAATTACCATTTAAAATAACAATTCTATTTTATCAAAGTCTATTCATATTTATAAAAACAAAGTATTATAATTATTATTTGAAAATATCAAATTTGACTATTTTAAATAATTTATAAAGGAGATTATAAATTACTTCTATTTTAAAATCATATATATCAAGTAAAGAAATAAAACAAATCTTTTATTTAAATTTGAACTTAAGCTAAAAATCTATTTTAACAATTAAACATTTATAATATGTATTTTAAACTATATAGTTATTTATTAAATGTCTTTGGAAAGCTTAATATTAATTTAAATCATAATTTCCAAATTACCAAATATTTGAAAACATAATTTCATTTGTTAAATTCAAACCAACTCATCTATTTACAATATATACAATTATACATATATATTATAAATAGAAAATATTTTATTAAACTTTTAAAAGATAAATCACTAATTAAATATTTATTTAATTAGATTATTAAATTAATTCAATTTATTACAAAGATCATCAAATCAATTTAATTTTTAAATATAGATTATTAAATTGATATTGTCCAAATTCCCAGGATATCACAGGTACACTCAGTCTGACCCGAGCGTAAAGCAAAACACAAAACACTCGAGTCAGGATTAACATTCTTATATCAATAAATCCAACTCAAGTGAAATAACAACTGAAAATACAAGTAACTCAAAGGGTGTTTGGGATAACCATCCTCCAAGGATCCGTTAAACTATCTATTATGTAGTAGTGTACGCTAAGTAGATAATGCCTATCAGTAATATAAAGTATCAAAATAGCGTTAAGGCGTTACCGTTATCCCCCTTAACACATTTTATATAAGCGTCATAGTCTATACAGCACTGTAAACTCCACCGTAAACTAGTGGGCTATCAGGGAGTACTCCATAGGTATAACACAAAACAAATCGTAGTGGTCGCGCATAGGGATACGAGTATGACAAGGCACATGAGGCAATACCCAAGGTAGTGAAACTACCGTTTGCCTGATCCGGACTGGTGAGAACGCATCGCCGCAACGATCGCAACACCGCGAAACAACACTCCCAAATCAAGGGTGCGCACCAATCAAAAACAAGTAATGAGTAGTTTACAAAGAAGTGTGTCCACTAGAGGTAGCTAACCTCACTGGCCCGGCACGGCTCCTGTTTAAGTCATTTCCAATTTGACACAAGTGTCAAGGTCATCCATTATCGTTCTCTTTCTTCAAATCCAACAACGTCATCATTCCAACCACTTCATTCTGGATCACACTCCGCGTATAATAGTTATTAAAGTGGTTTTCGGTTTGGACAGAGAGTATGTCCCTAACCGATCCCGGTCTCTTTAACAACTACGTAATTATAACACCGTGGTCATTTCAAAATAGTTCATACTTCAAAAACCCAAAATATCATTTTCATTTCAAAAACCAAATCAATACGATATCATTTCCATTTCAAATATATCCATTTCCAAAAATCATATCACTTTCCAAAGTTATATCGCTTTCGAAATCGTAAGTGTTTTAAAATCAAAACACTTTGGAAATCAAAACCTTGAAATTCATAACACTTTGAAACTATAGTTTGAAATTATAACATTTTGGAATTCATAACACTTTCCTCTTAACAGTTTAGATATTAAAATTTAGTGTATAAAATAAAATAGTTTATAAAATAAAAATATTTTATATAAAATAGTTATAAGTTAAAATAGTTTATAATGAAATAATATATATTGAAAATGATTTATATGAAATAGTTTATATTAAAATAATTTATAAAGTAAAATATAAATAGTTGTAGATATAGTTTAAAAATACTTTATAAAATAAAATAGCATCTACAAATTCACAAATCGATTCAAATTAACTCGTCTTCCAAATTCAACTTAACTCAATCTCAATTCATAAATTTAAACTCAATTCCATTTCTCAATAAATCATTTTGAATTATAACGATTCCAAATACATTTTTGAAACACAAAATAAACCATTAAATTTCAATATATTTCAAAGCTTTAAATATTCCACATTCCAAAAACTAAATTCGATGATTCCATTATATCTAAATTTAATTTTATTGCATTTAGTTTCTGAGATATTTCTTTAATCATTTCAATACATCTAAATACAGCTTCAATTTACAAATTTATATAAACAAAATATCCCATTTAAATTTATATAAGTTTGAAATATTCATTTAAGCCACTTTTTAATCAAATTCAAGTTATAAAACATATCTTAAAATTTCAAATTTAATAAATTTCAAATCAAACTTATTTAAGTAGAATTATTAAATAAATATAATTTCAAATCAATTTCAAATTTATCTTTCCACCCTAAATCATTATAAACTCTATATTTGAAAATATAAAATTTTATATAAATACTTAAACATATTATATATCAACTTTATTAAGTCTTTAAAATCAATATTTATTAAAACCATATATTCCTTTTTAAAACCATAGAAATCACTTTTCAACATATTTATATATAGACCAACGGTGTTTGTATATAATTTTCTACCCTATGGTTAAGTGATACAGATATTTATCATTTCAATCCGCGATTTAAATATATACGGGTATATATATATATATCATTTCAACCCGTAATCCCAAATTCAATTCAATTGAAAAACGCTTGGGTTTATCATTTCAACCCATAACAATTTTCTCCTATTCTACAGATTGTTCGGGTATGTATCATTTCAACCCATAGTGAATTCTATACTAATAAGGAACTTGCAGAGTGATAACAGATATGATAATAATATAACAGACATATATCATCAATATAAATAACAGATAATGGTGTCAGATGTCACAGGTGAAAAGATACAGATAATGGCATATATATAGCAATATAAATAACAGATAATGGTGTCAAATGTCACAGGTGAACAGATACAGATGATGGCATATATATAGCAATGTAAATAACTAGCAGCAGCATATTTCAATTGTCGTTTCAATTGAAATCAAATTTAATAAATAAAAGAACGTTAATCGTGAGTGATTGCTCACCTTTCGAGGCTAGAGAGATTTGACAAAGAATGGGCTACGAATTCCAAAGCAATGTTAGGTGGACGCGATAAGAAGAGCAAAGCTGACAAATAAGAGTAGACGAATTTAAATCAAAACAGGATCGATGGAGGTAGATGGTATAAGTGAACTGTATGTACATATATATTGTTTCTAAATTCTAACACGTATTAAATTGAACATATATGCATCTTTAAAATCGGTCCTTATACTTAAATCAATCTTGTTTTACATATACGCATATCATAAAATTTAAATAATACTACTATAACATATAGGCAATACCGACCTATATACCACCCATTTACTTTATACACATATTATATATAACCTAGCGTTTAAACAAACCCAGAATACAACAAACATTTTCCGTAAAAATCCAACATCAAACATATATAACACTGGCTATGCATAAGACCTTTAAACTTATATACTATATCAATAAAACTATATATATATATATAGTTGTGACTAAAAGTTTTTGAAAAGCAACATAAATATATTATACTAACATATCACAAATACCAGCACCTATTATATACATGCTTCGACAAGGTCCAATATTATATACTAACTGCAAATTTCTTTGAAAGCTATATATATGTACTTGAATTATGACATATATAACTGTTTTATCCAATCATCAATCTATATAATACTACTTTGGAAAACAAAATATGTACATATATATTTCGAAATCCTTTATACATATATATATATATATAATAAAATCTATATCATTTATGGTAGATCTGAAAATCAAACATTTACAAAAATCTAAATCTAAATCATTTCACTAGTCAATAAGATAATAGATAATATAATGAAATCTTATCCATACTAATATTATAAACTAGTCGGTAAACAATATAAGCTTTATAACTTTTTTTTAAAGACAAAACATAACTTTATATGTATGTAACTTTCATAGCAACAGATTTTTGTAAACTTTATATATAAACGAAGCTATATACATATGTATAATACTTTTTAAAAATCTATATTTCAAATTAACCTATACGCATAAACTGTCAAAATGAAATTTGCATACATCTGTTCTAAATATACAATGGAACATATGCTCATATAAAAACAAGGTAGCTACCAGAGAAAGCATAAATGGCCAGAGCAAAGCGCGGCGAGGTGGAAGGTAAGGCGGAGATGGGCTTGAGCTGAGGACCGATCAGGTCCACGGGACTTGTGAGGTGAGGCGAAATTGATGGCTCGATGGCAGCTACGCAGGTTAGGGCGCAAGCTGGATGAGGGTGGCGGAGGTCATTGCAAGGGCGGCGTTGGCTGAAGGGATGAAGCCGCGTGGAGGAAGAGCGGTGGTGGAAGGAAAGAAGGGGAGTCGGAGAGGAAGAGAGGCAGGCTGTTCGGTGATGAGCTGTGGCTAGTGGCGGAGCTCACGGAGGTGGACTAGGGGATCTCGGCGCTGCTCGAAGTGATGGAAGAAAATGGGAAGGTGGGGGAATGGTCTCGGCTGTGATGGACTATGGGGGGGAGGTTGGATGTTCGACGAGCTATTTGGAAATTGGAAGAAGGGCGTGGGTCTTAGGCTCATGTGCAGTGGTGGATCGGCAGTAGGTGGGGTGTTAGCATGGCGTAGAGGAGTTGTTGCTGCTTGGTTTGCATGTTGCTGAGAAAATGAGAGATGAAGACACGTTGGCTCCAAAGCAAAAGTGAATAGGCAAAATCATGATAAATTCAAAAGGAGTTATTGAATAATAAAAGCTAAAACCAGAATTCAAAGAATAAATTACCTAGAAAATAGCAAGGGGTTGGCACGAATTCAAGGACATCATAAAAGCAGAAGGCTATTGGATTTTCAGTGGAAAATGAAAGGTTAAAACCAAAAGACTCAAATTCCGAAACCAATAAGGAAAGCGTTTTGCAAAGTGCAACGTACACCAGACTCTGAATTTGACAATCGAATATACCATAGAGATCAGCACGACGAGACGATCAAAACGGTATACGGATATCAGTGGTACGATTTAATTATAAAATTCGATTTTTCTACTAGCGGAAAATGCAGCAAAAATGCAGAAAAATAAGATCGACGGAGCTAAAGAAGTCCGAATTTGGAAAAACGAAAAATGACGTCTTAGTCAGAAGATGAATTAGAATTTTTCTATGTAAAAATATTCAGGTTTGGAAAACATTTTATTATCATCAATTTTAACTGATATAAATTGGAATAAAATTACACTAGAAAATAAACTTCCAAATTATCTGATGAAAATTTACCAGTTGCTATGATTAATTAGACGCAAGCTATGACGCCCCACTCCGAGACCCACATTAGCAAAGAGTATTACTAGGTAACACCGTCTGCTAATGCGGAGAATAGAGCTGTTTAGGAGCGACCATCTATAGCCTTGCTTTAACTATCTATTGAATATATCGACAATTGCCCTACCTAGCAGATCGACATGTCCAATGAATACTTAAAGCAAAACCATAGGTGGCTAGAGGATCTATCAGAACAGAATATAACAACTCAATGTAATATACATCACAGAACAGCGGATTATCATAAACACATTTACTGATACAAAGCAGAGTATACAAAATGATACATGTCAAGTGGTATAGCAAACCACAATGTACAGACGAGTTCACAAGAATACATATCAGAGTTACAATAGATAAGGACTACACAAAAAGCTAAGACAAAAAGGAGCTAGCGGAATAGTCCATGCGGAAGTAAAAGAGGCTAAGTCCAAAGCACCTAACCTGAAACATCTCGGTCTGACCCGAGTATTCCAAATATCAAATTTTTATTTCAAAATTTTATCGTTTAAAATTTCACAAAATTTCAACTAATTACGTTATTAAACATTTACAGGTCGTTACACTCTCCCCCACTCAAAACTTTTCGTCCCCGAAAAGGAAGGAGGTAGGAGAATAGAAACAACCAGAAGGAAAATAGATTGGAATATAAGTAAAACAATTAATTTAAACCATATAAATTTCAATTTAAATTAATTAATATTTAACAATTTGGTTAAATCCCTTTGAGTTCACTTAAGTTAAATCAATCTATCTATTTCTAAATTCATTATCTTATTATCTAGTCATCCTCAATTAACAATTTCTAAATCATCAATTTGTATAATCATTTATTGTACTCATATTTTATTCAACAAATTTAATTCTTTTATTCCAAATTATTATTAAGTTTATTCCACCTAATATATCTTATTACATATATTTAAACCATATAAATTAATTTAAACCATATAAATTTCAATTTAAATTAATTTATATTCAATAATTGGTTTAAATTTAAGGTATTTCCATAAGTTGATCTAATTTCAATTTGTTAATTCTTTCAGAACAAAATTTATTATATTTATATCATTCAATTAACTTATTATTCTATCATCTTTATAGCATTTTTTTATAATTAAAATCTAAGTGTATAACATTTATTATAACCACTCAAATTTTATTTATAAAATCATTTTATATTGTATATCATCCAATTACATTTTAACTTCTGAATAGTTTAGGTAAGTTATATTGAAATGCAATTTAGTACTAAAATTTCCAAATTCAATTATTTCAAGTTTAAATATTTATCCAAAAATTTTGACTTCAGTTTATAATTGAAATCATGTTTAAATCATAAACTTAAGAATTTAAATCTCTGATTTACTTCAAACAATTTTGAGATAAATATATATAGTATATATCAGATCAAAATTAATTTATATATATATATATATATATATGTATATATATATAATAAATCAGGTCATACCATAGAAATTCAAATCAAATTCAATTTCCAAACAAAAGTGTAGCAAAGCTACTGAATGGTCTCTTCACTTCAAAACTCGAAAATGAATCTAGATGATGCGGCCGCTATCACTGAAATAATTTTCCAGCGACAAAGAGAAGAGCACTGATTTAAACATTTTGAAATTCTTTGGAAATGATTTCTATTTGAAAATATTTAAATACTATACACATTAAAACTTTCAAATCAAAGTTTGAAATCACCAGAAATTAATTCTCAAATTCTAATTTAAATCCATTTCAATTCCTAATTAAAATTTAACCCATGTTCTATGATTTCATTTATTTATCATATTGGAATAGTCAATGGTTTACAAAACAATAAAAATCAAATATTACCATTTTGTTGACTCATTCATTTAACAATTAAGAAAATTTATTTATATATAATATAATCACACAAAATTTATTTTATCTACCACATTTGAAAACAATATTGTGTTAGTTTGCTCTGCTCAGGTGTTTTGGAAATCCTATCGATAGCGTTGATCAGACAAATCGATCGAAAACCCAAATCAACATCAACAACTCAAACAACACAATATATATAAAACATTTTTAATATTAATTCACACATACACTTCCTCGCTCGACGATACAAGAATGGATTTCAAAGCAAGGATAAAGATTCAAATTTGATGGACTCAAATCAAAGAGAATTTTTGATTCAATGATAGGTTCGAAACAAAGATAAGACGATTAACTAATGAAATAGGAAGATGGATAAGTTTATATAAATCGCGGGCGACCTTAAACGGGTCGACCGGGACTTCAAGAATAAGATCGATGCAGAATTTCGAGGCAAATCACATCCGATCGCAAAAGATAGAATTTGAGCATAGCAAGAGGTTACAGCATCTAAACCGAGGACACAGGAATCTCCGGTGAATCAATGCCAATTGTAAAGGAGTTTCACCCCTTTACAAATCATTTGGAGATTGGCGAGACTGCCGAGTTATTATAGAGATCATTCGAAGTGGAGTTATGGGGTACTCCAGAATCAAAGAATACGAATTGGAAGAGACAAGAACATATTTGTGGATTTTGGAACCGAGGGGAACGTTCCAAAATTCAAAGCAAACCGAGTCAAAAGAAGAAATTCAAGCTCGAACGAAAGTGATTCCATAACTAAATTTACTATATATGCTAAGTTTTGCCTAGAGCCAAAGCTCTGATACCAACTGTAACGACCCACTATTTTGGACCATTCAAATCGACAATAAATCGACACATGTCAGACTTGAATAATTCAAAATAATAGATTGTTAATTTAAATTGGCAAAACTCAGCATATACAGTAAATAGATATAATCACATATCACAGACACAGAGTAAAATAACAACAATGCAGCGGAAACAAAAGAATAGTAGTTCATGAAGCTACTATATATATATAACAGAGTTAAACAAGATACAACAAAAGTCTTGAATACAATAGATATCTCAAATACAAAAGTCAAATACAGGATCTGAACACATCACTGGAATCAACTGGATAACTGATAGTAGAATCGATTGATAGCTGGATCTCCAAGCGAAGCTCCAACTCCAAAGGTGAGTCTCGAACACTGGTACACTCAGTCTGACCCGAGCGTAAAGCAAAACACAAAACACTCGAGTCAGGATTAACATTCTTATATCAATAAATCCAACTCAAGTGAAATAACAACTGAAAATACAAGTAACTCAGAGGGTGTTTGGGATAACCATCCTCCAAGGATCCGTTAAACTATCTATTATGTAGTAGTGTACGCTAAGTAGATAATGCCTATCAGTAATCTAAAGTATCAAAATAGCGTTAAGGCGTTACCATTATCCCCCTTAACACATTTTATATAAGCGTCATAGTCTATACAGCACTTTAAACTCCACCGTAAACTAGTGGGCTATCAGGGAGTACTCCATAGGTATAACACAAAACAAATCGTAGTGGTCGTGCATAGGGATACGAGTATGACAAGGCACATGAGGCAATACCCAAGGTAGTGAAACTACCGTTTGCCTGATCCGGACTGGTGAGAACGCATCGCCGCAACGATCGCAACACCGCGAAATAACACTCCCAAATCAAGGGTGCGCACCAATCAAAAACAAGTAATGAGTAGTTTACGAAGAAGTGTGTCCGCTAGAGGTAGCTAACCTCACTGGCCCGGCATGGCTCCTGTTTAAGTCATTTCCAATTTGACACAAGTGTCAAGGTCATCCATTATCGTTCTCTTTCTTCAAATCCGGCAACGTCATCATTCCAACCACTTCATTCTAGATCACACTCCGCGTATAATAGTTATTAAAGTGGTTTTCGGTTTGGACAGAGAGTATGTCTCTAACCGATCCCGGTCTCCTTAACAACTACGTAATTATAACACTGTGGTCATTTCAAAATAGTTCATACTTCAAAAACCCAAAATATCATTTTCATTTCAAAAACCAAATCAATACGATATCATTTCCATTTCAAATATATCCATTTCCAAAAATCATATCACTTTCCAAAGTTATATCGCTTTCGAAATCGTAAGTCTTTTAAAATCAAAACACTTTGGAAATCAAAACCTTGAAATTCATAACACTTTGAAACTATAGTTTGAAATCATAACATTTTGGAATTCATAACACTTTCCTCTTAACAGTTTAGATATTAAAATTTAGTGAATAAAATAAAATAGTTTATATAAAATAGTTATAAGTTAAAATAGTTTATAATGAAATAATATATATTGAAAATGATTTATATGAAATAGTTTATATTAAAATAATTTATAAAGTAAAATATAAATAGTTGTAGATATAGTTTAAAAATACTTTATAAATAAAATAGCTTACACAAATACACAAATCGATTCAAATTAACTCGTCTTCCAAATTCAACTTAACTCAATCTCAATTCATAAATTTAAACTCAATTCCATTTCTTAATAAATCATTTCGAATTATAACGATTCCAAATACATTTTTGAAACACAAAATAAACCATTAAATTTCAATATATTTCAAAGCTTTAAATATTCCACATTCCAAAAACTAAATTCGATGATTCCATTATATCTAAATTTAATTTTATTGCATTTAGTTTCTGAGATATTTCTTTAATCATTTCAATACATCTAAATACAACTTCAATTTACAAATTTATATAAACAAAATATCCCATTTAAATTTATATAAGTTTGAAATATTCATTTAAGCCACTTTTTAATCAAATTCAAGTTATAAAACATATCTTAAACTTTCAAATTTAATAAATTTCAAATCAAACTTATTTAAGTAGAATTATTAAATAAATATAATTTCAAATCAATTTCAAATTTATCTTTCCACCCTAAATCATTATAAACTCTATATTTGAAAATATAAAATTTTATATAAATACTTAAACATATTATATATCAACTTTATTAAGTCTTTAAAATCAATATTTATTAAAACCATATATTCCTTTTTAAAACCATAGAAATCACTTTTCAACATATTTATATATAGACCAACGGTGTTTGTATATAATTTTCTACCCTATGGTTAAGTGATACAGATATTTATCATTTCAATCCGCGATTTAAATATATACGGGTATATATATATATATCATTTCAACCCGTAATCCCAAATTCAATTCAATTGAAAAACGCTTGGGTTTATCATTTCAACCCATAACGATTTTCTCCTATTCTACAGATCGTTCGGGTATGTATCATTTCAACCCATAGTGAATTCTATACTAATAAGGAACTTGCAGAGTGATAACAGATATGATAATAATATAACAGACATATATCATCAATATAAATAACAGATAATGGTGTCAGATGTCACAGGTGAAAAGATACAGATAATGGCATATATATAGCAATATAAATAACAGATAATGGTGTCAAATGTCACAGGTGAACAGATACAGATGATGGCATATATATAGCAATGTAAATAACTAGCAGCAGCATATTTCAATTGTCGTTTCAATTGAAATCAAATTTAATAAATAAAAGAACGTTAATCGTGAGTGATTGCTCACATTTCGAGGCTAGAGAGATTTGACAAAGAATGGGCTACGAATTCCAAAGCAATGTTAGGTGGACGTGATAAGAAGAGCAAAGCTGACAAATAGGAGTAGACGAATTTAAATCAAAACAGGATCGATGGAGGTAGATGGTATAAGTGAACTGTATGTACATATATATTGTTTCTAAATTCTAACACGTATTAAATTGAACATATATGCATCTTTAAAATCGGTCCTTATACTTAAATCAATCTTGTTTTACATATACGCATATCATAAAATTTAAATAATACTACTATAACATATAGGCAATACCGACCTATATACCACCCATTTACTTTATACACATATTATATATAACCTAGCGTTTAAACAAACCCAGAATACAACAAACATTTTCCGTAAAAATCCAACATCAAACATATATAACACTGGCTATGCATAAGACCTTTAAACTTATATACTATATCAATAAAACTATATATATATAGTTGTGACTAAAAGTTTTTGAAAAGCAACATAAATATATTATACTAACATATCACAAATACCAGCACCTATTATATACATGCTTCGACAAGGTCCAATATTATATACTAACTGCAAATTTCTTTGAAAGCTATATATATGTACTTGAATTATGACATATATAACTGTTTTATCCAATCATCAATCTATATAATACTACTTTGGAAAACAAAATATGTACATATATATTTCGAAATCCTTTATACATATATATATATATAATAAAATCTATATCATTTATGGTAGATCTGAAAATCAAACATTTACAAAAATCTAAATCTAAATCATTTCACTAGTCAATAAGATAATAGATAATATAATGAAATCTTATCCATACTAATATTATAAACTAGTCGGTAAACAATATAAGCTTTATAACTTTTTTTTAAAAACAAAACATAACTTTATATGTATGTAACTTTCATAGCAACAGATTTTTGTAAACTTTATATATAAACGAAGCTATATACATATGTATAATACTTTTTAAAAATCTATATTTCAAATTAACCTATACGCATAAACTGTCAAAATGAAATTTGCATACATCTGTTCTAAATATACAATGGAACATATGCTCATATAAAAACAAGGTAGCTACCAGAGAAAGCATAAATGACCAGAGCAAAGCACGGCGAGGTGGAAGGTAAGGCGGAGATGGGCTTGAGCTGAGGACCGATCAGGTCCACGGGACTTGTGAGGTGAGGCGAAATTGATGGCTCGATGGCAGCTACGCAGGTTAGGGCGCAAGCTGGATGAGGGTGGCGGAGGTCATTGCAAGGGCGGCGTTGGCTGAAGGGATGAAGCCGCGTGGAGGAAGAGCGGTGGTGGAAGGAAAGAAGGGGAGTCGGAGAGGAAGAGAGGCAGGCTGTTCGGTGATGAGCTGTGGCTAGTGGCGGAGCTCACGGAGGTGGACTAGGGGATCTCGGCGCTGCTCGAAGTGATGGAAGAAAATGGGAAGGTGGGGGAATGGTCTCGGCTGTGATGGACTATGGGGGGGAGGTTGGATGTTCGATGAGCTATTTGGAAATTGGAAGAAGGGCGTGGGTCTTAGGCTCATGTGCAGTGGTGGATCGGCAGTAGGTGGGGTGTTAGCATGGCGTAGAGGAGTTGTTGCTGCTTGGTTTGCATGTTGCTGAGAAAATGAGAGATGAAGACACGTTGGCTCCAAAGCAAAAGTGAATAGGCAAAATCATGATAAATTCAAAAGAAGTTATTGAATAATAAAAGCTAAAACTAGAATTCAAAGAATAAATTACCTAGAAAATAGCAAGGGTGTAATATCCCGGAAATTTTAACAATATCAATTTAATAATCTGTTAAATAATTAAATTGATATTGATAATCTTTGTTAATAAATTTGAATTAATTTAATAATCTAATTAAAATAAATATTTAATTAGTGATTTATCAATTAACACTTGTTAGAATGAGACTTTAGGAAATTAACACTTGTCTTTTTAAGTTAATTTGTATTTATTTTTAATATAAGCTTATACTTAATTAATTAGTTAATAAGTTCTTGTTTATATGTATAGATAATTTTAAAGAAATAAAACCAATCTTTTATTTAAATTTAAACTTAAGCTAAAATCTATTTTTAAACAATTAAACATGTATCTTATGTATATATGTATATATAAACTACTTTAGAGCAAATATTATAAATCCAATTATAATACAAATAAATTCTTATACACATATTTTTAAATCCAAAATCATTATTTTTATTGTTCAAGAGATATAAATTAAAATACCAAATACCCTTTGAAAAAAGTATTATATTAAATTATACTTTCCAAATTACAATTTATATATATATATATATCTTTAAATAGAAAATATTTTTAACATAAATTTGAGAATTATTATATTAAATTTCAATACAACTTCAAATAATAATATATACATACATATATATTACAATTTGAAAATACATCTTTTATTTAAACAAAAGATTTCTATTCACAATATATATAGCAAAATATATATTATAAATAGATTAAAACTTTATTAGCTTTGAAAATAAATCTTATCAATATTGCCAGATTAAATATTTATTATCCTTTAAAGATTAATTTACCAATTTAAATTAAAATTATAAAGGAAAATTATCAATTCAATTAAATTATTAATACAGATTATTAAATTTATACTGCCCAAAAACCCGGGATATCACATTCCTTCCCCCTTAAAATAATTTCGTCCCCGAAATTAAAAACAAAGTTAATTTAATAATCCAACAAAGATTTTAAAACAGCAACCACATACCTATCATCCAATTACTAACAACCAAAGCAACCATTCAAACAATCAAACCTAACTAACTATTCTGATAAAAATCAGGATAGACTTACTAACACTATCTAGAGTTTCCCCCGGATATAAATCACCGGGAGACTCGCTCTACAGAAGCTAAACAAACAACACCACTATGATCCAGAGCTTCCCTTATCTCTAGATCCACTAATCTGAACAGAATATCAGATCACACCCAAGTCCAGCTCAACTTCCAAATCCATCTGAACTGCAGATCCCACAATCAGCGATGAACCATACACGTACTCCCTCAGATATACGTGAAATAGAATGAATTCCAAATATCCAAACTGGCCATTCATCCCTATAGACAAAGAACTACTCCTCTCGAGAACACAAGAAAATTCCAAAATACCCAAAATACTTCTGAGTTAACTTTCGTGACTTACCAAATCTTTTAGCTCTTATAATCGGAGAAAACTTAAACAACTTCCAATTTCCAACTCCGAATTCCAAACTCCGTCTTATATCTGCCTAACTCATCAGACGATCCCGAGCTACCTCATCTCTTCCCGATCAGCTCAACCTTCGCTGATGCTTCTTGAAACAAATATGAACCAAAACAATCCAACAAACGGATCCTCTCAAGGTCTACAGAAATCCAGAACTCAAACTCTACTCCACAAGAAATAGAAGACTGAACTTCCTTCTTCCAGATTCCAGAAAATTCTATACACACTTAGAAATTCACATAAACTTCTTGTAGAAATCTGAGGTTACTTCCTTTCTTGCACAGCTACTACCTTTGCTTCTGCTGCAGAACTCTGATTTTGAAATAGATGAGAATGTCGATGAACTCGAGCACAAACTAGATCCACAAACAAGCGGAAACATTGGTTATCTTTAAAGACATAACCAATTCCTCAAAGAACAGACGAGTCCTCGGTCAAGGGTACTGTCTTCAGCTATCCTTGGCTAGAGGAAACTCGAAACTAGAAGTAGAAGAGAAAACACAGATACTCCATAAAATTCTAAGATGCTTCACCAATCCTTCTCTAGGAACAAATCGATATAAACTAAATCTTTACCTACGGGCAACCTTTGATCTCTTCGATAACTTTTACTTTCTCTTGAGATACCTCAACTCCATACAAAAGATTACTCAAGATGAACTCTCAAACTAATCGCAAGTCACTTTTGCGATCCTACCTAGTTCGGATTCCAAAGATACTGTTTTCTCTTTACCAATTAAATGTAATATCCCGGAAATTTTAACAATATCAATTTAATAATCTGTTAAATAATTAAATTGATATTGATAATCTTTGTTAATAAATTTGAATTAATTTAATAATCTAATTAAAATAAATATTTAATTAGTGATTTATCAATTAACACTTGTTAGAATGAGACTTTAGGAAATTAACACTTGTCTTTTTAAGTTAATTTGTATTTATTTTTAATATAAGCTTATACTTAATTAATTAGTTAATAAGTTCTTGTTTATATGTATAGATAATTTTAAAGAAATAAAACCAATCTTTTATTTAAATTTAAACTTAAGCTAAAATCTATTTTTAAACAATTAAACATTTATCTTATGTATATATGTATATATAAACTACTTTAGAGCAAATATTATAAATCCAATTATAATACAAATAAATTCTTATACACATATTTTTAAATCCAAAATCATTATTTTTATTGTTCAAGAGATATAAATTAAAATACCAAATACCCTTTGAAAAAAGTATTATATTAAATTATACTTTCCAAATTACAATTTATATATATATATCTTTAAATAGAAAATATTTTTAACATAAATTTGAGAATTATTATATTAAATTTCAATACAACTTCAAATAATAATATATACATACATATATATTACAATTTGAAAATACATCTTTTATTTAAACAAAAGATTTCTATTCACAATATATATAGCAAAATATATATTATAAATAGATTAAAACTTTATTAGCTTTGAAAATAAATCTTATCAATATTGCCAGATTAAATATTTATTATCCTTTAAAGATTAATTTACCAATTTAAATTAAAATTATAAAGGAAAATTATCAATTCAATTAAATTATTAATACAGATTATTAAATTTATACTGCCCAAAAACCCGGGATATCACATTAAATCACTAATTAAATATTTATTTTAATTAGATTATTAAATTAATTCAAATTTATTAACAAAGATTATCAATATCAATTTAATTATTTAACAGATTATTAAATTGATATTGTTAAAATTTCCGGGATATTACATTCCTTCCCCCTTAAAATAATTTCGTCCCCGAAATTTAAACAAAGGTAATTTAATAATCTTATTAAAGATTTTAAATTTTAAAACACAAGCATATACTATCATCCATATGCTAACAACCATAGCAACCAATTCATCCAATCAATCAAATCTAACTATCCAGACAAAATTCTAGATAGAATTCCTCGAGTTTCCCCAAGTATATATATACCGGGATACTCGCTCTACAACAATCTAAACTACTAAGCTATAGATCTCCTACTCATCTAGATCTACAGAACTAAACAGAATATCAGACTACAGACGAGTCTGACTCAACAACTAAACCTTCCAGAACTGCTGATTCTAAAACCAGAGATAGATCTTACACGTACCTCTCAGAGATACATAAAACTCAATGAATTCCAATTGTCCAAACTGACAATTCAATCCTGAAAACCCAATACTTATCCAAATCAGAACACAGAAGAGATCCAAACATAACTTTACTTCACAACATCAGTAGATTCCAAACTTACTTCTCCTATCCAGAGATACACTCCAAACTACTTTCGCTGCTCAACTCTGATCTGAGATAGAACACAAGCACAGACTGAACAACTCATTCCAGAAATAAGGTTCACTGATCCATAAATAAAACTCAGATACTTCATCAAAACTTGAGTTGCTGCACCAACTCCATCTCTAGGAAACATCCTTCAACTAGACTGAACTACCGGTACTACTCCTGGAATCCAGTCGATAAGAAAACTCAACCTTCAGATGCGGACAACTCCTGACTTCTCTGAAGACACTCAGAAAAACTCTGATAACCCAAGAGAACCCTCAAACTATCGCAAGTCACTTTTGCGATCAACCCAGCCTATTTCCAAAGAAAACTGTTCCTCTTAACAAATCAGAACAGCCCATACTTAACTATCCAATCCATCGAAGAAATGGATGCACCCTGCTGCTTCTGAATTTCACCTCCAGAAAAACTACTCAGCCTGACAACTTCCTGCCAACACAGAATACTCCGAGCTGCACTGCTGATACTGATGCCAAGGACTTTCTATCCAAAGATCTTTGAGAAACTCGAACTCCAAACCAAACAGAAATACCATGCTGAACTCAGCCATAACACTGAAACAGACACACTTCCTTAAACTCGTTCCAAAGAAACATCTTCGGAAAGAATCCATAGTCACTGTATCTCATCACACAGCTACTTCTTCCAGAAGTTACCAAGATACCATCACTTGCTTCTGCCTAACCGACAGATCCAACTCTACTCATCCAAACTGCACTTCAAAGATAAACTCCGAACCTTAACAGGTTTCCTTCAGAGATTCGATGAAATCCTTCATCACAGCAAAACTTACTCGAGACAGTATTGGGTCTACAGTCTCGATAAATACACTTCCAACCTTAATTCCAACCATTGGTAGTCGTGTTTCATACACTACTACCTTATCTACCTTTATATCTTATATTGGAGAACCTGTACGGGTAACCCAACAATATAGGTAGAATATATATATATATAGTTATATAAAAATTACAAATACGCTCTCTCACGATAGATACCACTCCAGAGCTAGGTATTCACTCAACCAATAGCTCTGATATTCACTTAACCAAAAGCTTAGGCATTCGCTCAACCTAAGCTCTGATACCACGTGTGACGACCCGACTTTCCACTCCCGAAAAATCGCATCGACAGAAAGAAAGAAAGGGGTGAGAAATAGAAAAGAGAAGAAGAGAAAAGAAAACAACAACAGATACTCACAGCGGAAACGAAACGAAATATAATATATCACATAAATATTACATAGTATCATATACATCATCTATCAGAGTTACACAGATTACACATCACATACTAGACAGTTATAAACATCTGTCTAGTTATTACATCTCAACACAATACAGATCAATACAAAGATCAACACAGCGGAAAACTACTATCTATATCTACAACGCCGAAGCCTCCTGCTCCATTGCTCCTCCAGATTACTCGTCAAAGCTAAACCTGAATCCCTTGGCTACTCGTAAAAATTTGAGTACCCAAGAGTTTATAAAACAGAAATAAACAACTTGGGTCAGACATGGGTCTGGTGTGAGTAACAGGTTAAACTTGTTTAACTTCAAAACCTTTTGAAAGAAAAGGTATCACGTAAGACTCCCCACAAATAAACATGGGTAAGTTTTTACCTTACGCTAACCAAAACATTTGATAGCAAATTCGATTGTATTATAATAGGTCTAGGGTTTTCAAATAAATATGAAATAGCTGAAATTGTTACATTATTAAATTCCAGCATACTAGCCAACAAAGTGGGTTATACAATCAAATCCGTTGTCACTTATTGGAAATTGGATTCCATACAATGGCAGGGCTACTGGGGTACCGCCCGTCACAGTACGTGGCCTAGATCACCGTACCGAGGATCACTCCCAATCCCCTGCAACACAAGGTCGGAACATCCCTTACTGGATAATTCCCGCACAAGATACCCCACGGTTGTCATGATTCAACCGCACACACTAAGTCGAAAATAGAAAGGGACATCTAGACAGAGGTAATCTTGTCCTACTTGGGTGCTACCCACTAACCTTGCTGCACCTCCCCTATTTTAGCCATTCCCGGTTTGTGAGGCTTGAGGTCACGATTACCTTAGAAAAGAACACATCACTTAGAATGCTCATCGTCCACCTGACGATGTTCTGAAAGCATTCAATCCATACAAGTTCGTTCCGGGTTCGAACGAAACCGAAGGCATTATCTCGTTACACTCGTATTGGAATCACCCTCAGAGTTAACGACAATAACCCTTGCACTCTAAATCTTTATCTCGAATCTGAAAGTACTATCTCCGTCAACTCATTACGGAATCACCCACAGAGTTATACTGACAAAGAATCGTTCTTACACCTCGAGTCTTCACTTGCTCCATTTGGATTTCACGACCTAACGTAAATTTGGATCGATGTGGTATTCGGGTCTCCAGACCTGGAAATCCGGTATACGGAAACCCGATCCCGGTCTCATCGAAATCCAAAACGTATCTTTTAAGGCCAAGTTGTTTTAAAGGTTAAAACAATTTAATTCAATTATCTTTATACACTTAGAAAGATAATTCACAATAGATAATCAACATTATCAATATCATCAGATAATCCATATTATCACAATTCAACTAAACATCCATATCACATAGCATATATCTCATCAGAGATATCAATCAAATGCAAAGCATTCAGTATTATCATCCATCCATAAGTAATGATCTATATCATCTCTAATTAATTTAAAGTTAATTAAATTAATTACTTTTATTTTATAAATCCTTCTTACTTAAACATTAATTAATTATAAATTAATTAATTATCCTCTAATTACCTTTTTCAATTAATCATCTTTGATTAATTATCTTTTAATTACCTTTTTCAATTAATCATCTTTGATTAATTATCTTTTAATTACCTTCAAGTAATTTATCTTTAATTAATTACTCAAATTAATTAACCTTAACCACTTATAGTAATTAACCTTTAATTACTTCATTAATTAATTAACTATAATTAATTAAATTAATCACTATAATTAATTATATTAAACCTTAATTAATTACAAATTAATCACTTCATTTATTAATTATACTTAATTAATCAATCTTAATTACATCATTAATTATATTAATTAATGATCCTTAATTACAAATTAATTATTAATTACTTAAATTAAATTAATTACATTAAGTAATTAAACTTTAATTAAAACACATTTATTAATCACTCTTGATTAATCTCCTTTAGTAATTAACTACTCTTAATTACTTTCATTTACTAAATTAATTCTCCTTAATTAATTTCTTAATTAATCCCTTGATTAATTATTCAAAGTAATTAAACTCAAATTACTTTCATTAATACATCATCATTCAATTAATTACTTCAAGTAATTATCTATTATTTACTTCCCTAAATAATCATACCTTATTAATTACATTAAGTAATTATTTATCAAATCATCCATTGATTATTCTAAATTAATTAAACTTAATTAATTAACTTAAACCTTAATTAAGTTAATTTAAATCCTTAATTACAAATTAATTATCCAAATCATTAATTAATTAGATTATTTAAACCATTTTAATTACCCTCAAGTTTTAATGATTTTAACTTTAAGATAAAACATTTTCTTATCAAAGGTTAAATTATCATTCTTAAATACATTTGAAAACATCCATTTTCAAATTTACTTTTAAATATCATTTTAAATTCTGGACTTAAAATGAATACCAATTTGTCTTTAACAAAGTTTAAAACCAATTCAAAAACTTTTACATGTTAAAGAATTCCTATATCTTATAAAAGAATTTTTTAAAAGAGCTTAAATCAAATTCCTTTTTTAAATTTAAAACATTTAAATATAACTAACATTTAAACTTATTTAAAACATTTAAATTTATAAACTTATTTATTTCCAATCTAAGATTTAAACTAAACCTGAATCTATATTAAAACTTTGATGTAAATTTCTGTTTAAATATTTGCTTTACAAATTTACATTCAGTTTTAAAAATCTAAGCAGACAGGTTTTAAACCTGGCAACACTTAATTACCCGAGACCACTAAAAAAAACGAGTCGAAACCTTTAACGCTTTGAGTCTCACACGCAAGAAAACTCGAGAATCTCGAGTAGCCTTCCACTGTTACTTCAAAACCATACTTCACCAGAATCTAAAAATGTGCACCGTGCACGTGCACCGTCCCCACCGTCAACTCCGACCATCCATGACAACTCCACCACATCGGCGATCAACCACGAACCAGAAAACGACCATCCAATCTTCGATCAATACGCGAAATCGAAATCGAGTTATCTCGATTAAAAATGCTCAGCAGCCATCACCAGAAAACTCCTCGTGCCACCCATCCCGACCACCAGAGGTCAAACGATCTCGCCTGGACCGGCACCTCATTCCCTTGCTTCGATTCGCCCGGGTCCGATTGACTCCGATGCGCCCATGACGATGAATTTACCTCGTCAACATCATCGACTAAAACAACTATTAAACCCTAGATCGACATCGCAGAGCCTCCACAACCACATATAAAATCAATCACTATTTTTGCCAAGCTTGTCAACCCCTACGTCATCTCCAGAAGTAATCCCGACCCTCCTCGTCACTCCGATCACCCACCACAACTTAAAACCCATTTTCTGGACAAACCCCAATATCTCACTTTAAATCCAACTAAAATTCTTGATATTTATTTTAAAAATCATATTTCAAAGTGTAGATTTATGTTACATTCCTGGAACAGAAATTTACAAGATTTGATTTTAACATGATTAAAACAATTTTCACTGTCTTTCCATTTTTTCCAGATAAACATCCAATTAACTTACTTAAATATATTTTTAAGATTAAATCTATGACTAAACAAACATTTATTGTTTGAAAACTAAACCTTATCAGAAATCAGAGGAAGAAAAATGAATTTTGATCTAAACTTTAACAATCTATAACAAAAACAGAGAAGAGCAAGAAGACATCAGACATGCACACCTGATCACATTCATACATTTATAAACATACAAATAATTCGTATATACATTCACATAAATATATTTATTTCCAGATATAAACATGCAACCAATTTATACTTAAGAAATTTTTAACAAAAATGTTACTCACCTAGACAATAATGAACAGAACACTTATAACAGCATGCACACAAATAAAAATCCAAATCAGACATTCATTTATGTAATACACTTTTATATCTAACCATACTTGCATGCAACTAATTATATTTTAAAATTTAAAGTTACTCACCTATTTTAAAAGAAGCAGAGCCTCCAGATTTTTGAAACTGAAACAACAGGCTTTTGAATCTTTAAAACTTGAGTTGCTTTTGCTTCTTTAATTTGCATTTTGATCTTTGCACTGAGATATTCAGGCTTTTGATTTCTTGAGTTGCTTTGATTTAATCTCAGATTTGAAAAAATGCATGCAGGCTTTTTGATTTTGGTTATAGGTTGGCTTTCAAAACAGAGAAGATATGTTTGATGATCTTAGTTTTGAATTTAAACTGGTCTACATGTTTTGATCAGAGGATGACAGATTGAAGAAGAATTTTGCAGGCTTTTGATGTTGAAAAATAAATTTCAAGTTGGTGATATAGGATACAAGGTTTATTTCTGAGAATTTGATTTTTGAGTTCGATCTCTGGTTTTTGGAAGTATTGATTTCCAGATTTGTATCTTTTGAGAATTTTGGTTTGAGGAGTTGCTTTTCAGATTTTTGTTAGAGCATTTTGTTCAGCTGAATTGTTAGTTATATAAAAATGAAACCAAAACCAGAAAGAAATTATCAACCTGGAATCATCTCTCAAACCAAAAATGAAAATCAAAACCCTGTAACCCTTCTCAAATGCAAGATCAAAACCCTGTAACCTCCTTTTAATCTTTAGCCTACAAACACTCCTCAAAACAAATCTGCAATGCAACCCAGAATCATTGTTCTCAGACCTGAAAACCTATTTCAAACTAAATCAATGCCCTGTAAAACATTGTACAAGTTCAAACCAATCTGCAATGTTCTTTCAAAGACCTGTAACCATTTTCCTGTTTCAAAAATCAAGTCTGAAACCATTTTCAAGAATGCATGCAAGAAAATCTAAGGCAAAAGCAAAAGTTTTCAAGAGCCTTTCAAATTTTTAAAAGGAATCAAAGAAGTCAAATTGAAAACAAGTTCAGTTTCAAAGTCTCCAGTTTTCAAGCCTGTTCAAAACTGCTTTAACTTCTCTGCCTTTTTGAATAGGTGAGTAACTTGTAATTAATTAATTAAAAAGAGAGTCACATTCAATTTAAAAATAACAATTCTATTTTATTAAATTTTTAAAGTATAAAATTCACTAATTAAATATTCATTTAATTATTAAACCAATTCAAATATTTTTATCAAAGATTAACAAATTGGTTTAATAATTAAATGAATATTTAATTAGTGAATTTTATACTTTAAAAATTTAATAAAATAGAATTGTTATTTTTAAATTGAATGTGACTAATTAATTATTAATTTAAATAAGATAATTAATTAGTCACATTCAATTTAAAAATAACAATTCTATTTTATTAAATTTTTAAAGTATAAAATTCACTAATTAAATATTCATTTAATTATTAAACCAATTTATTAATCTTTGATAAAAATATTTGAATTGGTTTAATAATTAAATGAATATTTAATTAGTGAATTTTATACTTTAAAAATTTAATAAAATAGAATTGTTATTTTTAAATTGAATGTGACGTTTTAATTAGATTATTAAATTAATTCAAATTTATTAACAAAGATTATCAATATCAATTTAATTATTTAACAGATTATTAAATTGATATTGTTAAAATTTCCAGGATATTACAAAGGGGTTGGCACGAATTCAAGGACATCATAAAAGCAGAAGGCTATTGGATTTTCAGTGGAAAATGAAAGGTTAAAACCAAAAGACTCAAATTCCGGAACCAATAAGGAAAGCGTTTTGCAAAGTGCAACGTACACCAGACTCTGAATTTGACAATCGAATATACCATAGAGATCAGCACGACGAGACGATCAAAACGGTATACGGATATCAGTGGTACGATTTAATTATAAAATTCGATTTTTCTACTAGCGGAAAATGCAGCAAAAATGCAGAAAAATAAGATCGACGGAGCTAAAGAAGTCCGAATTTGGAAAAACGAAAAATGACGTCTTAGTCAGAAGATGAATTAGAATTTTTCTATGTAAAAATATTCAGGTTTGGAAAACATTTTATTATCATCAATTTTAACTGATATAAATTGGAATAAAATTACACTAGAAAATAAACTTCCAAATTATCTGATGAAAATTTACCAGTTGCTATGATTAATTAGACGCAAGCTATGACGCCCCACTCCGAGACCCACATTAGCAAAGAGTATTACTAGGTAACACCGTCTGCTAATGCGGAGAATAGAGCTGTTTAGGAGCGACCATCTATAGCCTTGCTTTAACTATCTATTGAATATATCGACAATTGCCCTACCTAGCAGATCGACATGTCCAATGAATACTTAAAGCAAAACCATAGGTGGCTAGAGGATCTATCAGAACAGAATATAACAACTCAATGTAATATACATCACAGAACAGCGGATTATCATAAACACATTTACTGATACAAAGCAGAGTATACAAAATGATACATGTCAAGTGGTATAGCAAACCACAATGTACAGACGAGTTCACAAGAATACATATCAGAGTTACAATAGATAAGGACTACACAAAAAGCTAAGACAAAAAGGAGCTAGCGGAATAGTCCATGCGGAAGTAAAAGAGGCTAAGTCCAAAGCACCTAACCTGAAACATCTCGGTCTGACCCGAGTATTCCAAATATCAAATTTTTATTTCAAAATTTTATCGTTTAAAATTTCACAAAATTTCAACTAATTACGTTATTAAACAGTTAAAATTTACAGGTCGTTACACTCTCCCCCACTCAAAACTTTTCGTCCCCGAAAAGGAAGGAGGTGGGAGAATAGAAACAACCAGAAGGAAAATAGATTGGAATATAAGTAAAACAATTAATTTAAACCATATAAATTTCAATTTAAATTAATTAATATTTAACAATTTGGTTAAATCCCTTTGAGTTCACTTAAGTTAAATCAATCTATCTATTTCTAAATTCATTATCTTATTATCTAGTCATCCTCAATTAACAATTTCTAAATCATCAATTTGTATAATCATTTATTGTACTCATATTTTATTCAACAAATTTAATTCTTTTATTCCAAATTATTATTAAGTTTATTCCACTTAATATATCTTATTACATATATTTAAACCATATAAATTAATTTAAACCATATAAATTTCAATTTAAATTAATTTATATTCAATAATTGGTTTAAATTTAAGGTATTTCCATAAGTTGATCTAATTTGAATTTGTTAATTCTTTCAGAACAAAATTTATTATATTTATATCATTCAATTAACTTATTATTCTATCATCTTTATAGCATTTTTCTATAATTAAAATCTAAGTGTATAACATTTATTATAACCACTCAAATTTTATTTATAAAATCATTTTATATTGTATATCATCCAATTACATTTTAACTTCTGAATAGTTTAGGTAAGTTATATTGAAATGCAATTTAGTACTAAAATTTCCAAATTCAATTATTTCAAGTTTAAATATTTATCCAAAAATTTTGACTTCAGTTTATAATTGAAATCATGTTTAAATCATAAACTTAAGAATTTAAATCTCCGATTTACTTCAAACAATTTTGAGATAAATATATATAGTATATATCAGATCAAAATTAATTTATATATATATATATATATATATATATGTATATATATATATATAATAAATCAGGTCATACCATAGAAATTCAAATCAAATTCAATTTCCAAACAAAAGTGTAGCAAAGCTACTGAATGGTCTCTTCACTTCAAAACTCGAAAATGAATCTAGATGATGCGGCCGCTATCACCGAAATAATTTTCCAGCGACAAAGAGAAGAGCACTGATTTAAACATTTTGAAATTCTTTGGAAATGATTTCTATTTGAAAATATTTAAATACTATACACATTAAAACTTTCAAATCAAAGTTTGAAATCACCAGAAATTAATTCTCAAATTCTAATTTAAATCCATTTCAATTCCTAATTAAAATTTAACCCATGTTCTATGATTTCATTTATTTATCATATTGGAATAGTCAATGGTTTACAAAACAATAAAAATCAAATATTACCATTTTGTTGACTCATTCATTTAACAATTTAGAAAATTTATTTATATATAATATAATCACACAAAATTTATTTTATCTACCACATTTGAAAATAATATTGTGTTAGTTTGCTCTGCTCAGGTGTTTTGGAAATCCTATCGATAGCGTTGATCAGACAAATCGATCGAAAACCCAAATCAACATCAACAACTCAAACAACACAATATATATAAAACATTTTTAATATTAATTCACACATACACTTCCTCGCTCGACGATACAAGAATGGATTTCAAAGCAAGGATAAAGATTCAAATTTGATGGACTCAAATCAAAGAGAATTTTTGATTCAATGATAGGTTCGAAACAAAGATAAGACGATTAACTAATGAAATAGGAAGATGGATAAGTTTATATAAATCGCGGGCGACCTTAAACGGGTCGACCGGAACTTCAAGAATAAGATCGATGCAGAATTTCGAGGCAAATCACATCCGATCGCAAAAGATAGAATTTGAGCATAGCAAGAGGTTACAGCATCTAAACCGAGGACACAGGAATCTCCGGTGAATCAATGCCAATTGTAAAGGAGTTTCACCCCTTTACAAATCATTTGGAGATTGGCGAGACTGCCGAGTTATTATAGAGATCATTCGAAGTGGAGTTATGGGGTACTCCAGAATCAAAGAATACGAATTGGAAGAGACAAGAACATATTTGTGGATTTTGGAACCGAGGGGAACGTTCCAAAATTCAAAGCAAACCGAGTCAAAAGAAGAAATTCAAGCTCGAACGAAAGTGATTCCATAACTAAATTTACTATATATGCTAAGTTTTGCCTAGAGCCAAAGCTCTGATACCAACTGTAACGACCCACTATTTTGGACCATTCAAATCGACAATAAATCGACACATGTCAGACTTGAATAATTCAAAATAATAGATTGTTAATTTAAATTGGCAAAACTCAGCATATACAGTAAATAGATATAATCACATATCACAGACACAGAGTAATATAACAACAATGCAGCGGAAACAAAAGAATAGTAGTTCATGAAGCTACTATATATATATAACAGAGTTAAACAAGATACAACAAAAGTCTTGAATACAATAGATATCTCAAATACAAAAGTCAAATACAGGATATGAACACATCACTAGAATCAACTGGATAACTGATAGTAGAATCGATTGATAGCTGCATCTCCAAGCGAAGCTCCAACTCCAAAGGTGAGTCTCGAACACTGGTACACTCAGTCTGACCCGAGCGTAAAGCAAAACACAAAACACTCGAGTCAGGATTAACATTCTTATATCAATAAATCCAACTCAAGTGAAATAACAACTGAAAATACAAGTAACTCAGAGGGTGTTTGGGATAACCATCCTCCAAGGATCCGTTAAACTATCTATTATGTAGTAGTGTACGCTAAGTAGATAATGCCTATCAGTAATATAAAGTATCAAAATAGCGTTAAGGCGTTACCGTTATCCCCCTTAACACATTTTATATAAGCGTCATAGTCTATACAGCACTTTAAACTCCACCGTAAACTAGTGGGCTATCAGGGAGTACTCCATAGGTATAGCACAAAACAAATCGTAGTGGTCGTGCATAGGGATACGAGTATGACAAGGCACATGAGGCAATACCCAAGGTAGTGAAACTACCGTTTGCCTGATCCGGACTGGTGAGAATGCATCGCCGCAACGATCGCAACACCGCGAAATAACACTCCCAAATCAAGGGTGCGCACCAATCAAAAACAAGTAATGAGTAGTTTACGAAGAAGTGTGTCCGCTAGAGGTAGCTAACCTCACTGGCCCGGCATGGCTCCTGTTTAAGTCATTTCCAATTTGACACAAGTGTCAAGGTCATCCATTATCGTTCTCTTTCTTCAAATCCGGCAACGTCATCATTCCAACCACTTCATTCTAGATCACACTCCGCGTATAATAGTTATTAAAGTGGTTTTCGGTTTGGACAGAGAGTATGTCCCTAACCGATCCCGGTCTCCTTAACAACTACGTAATTATAACACTGTGGTCATTTCAAAATAGTTCATACTTCAAAAACCCAAAATATCATTTTCATTTCAAAAACCAAATCAATACGATATCATTTCCATTTCAAATATATCCATTTCCAAAAATCATATCACTTTCCAAAGTTATATCGCTTTCGAAATCGTAAGTCTTTTAAAATCAAAACACTTTGGAAATCAAAACCTTGAAATTCATAACACTTTGAAACTATAGTTTGAAATCATAACATTTTGGAATTCATAACACTTTCCTCTTAACAGTTTAGATATTAAAATTTAGTGAATAAAATAAAATAGTTTATATAAAATAGTTATAAGTTAAAATAGTTTATAATGAAATAATATATATTGAAAATGATTTATGTGAAATAGTTTATATTAAAATAATTTATAAAGTAAAATATAAATAGTTGTAGATATAGTTTAAAAATACTTTATAAATAAAATAGCTTCCACAAATACACAAATCGATTCAAATTAACTCGTCTTCCAAATTCAACTTAACTCAATCTCAATTCATAAATTTAAACTCAATTCCATTTCTTAATAAATCATTTCGAATTATAACGATTCCAAATACAGTTTTGAAACACAAAATAAACCATTAAATTTCAATATATTTCAAAGCTTTAAATATTCCACATTTTAAAAACTAAATTCGATGATTCCATTATATCTAAATTTAATTTCATTGCATTTAGTTTCTGAGATATTTCTTTAATCATTTCAATACATCTAAATACAACTTCAATTTACAAATTTATATAAACAAAATATCCCATTTAAATTTATATAAGTTTGAAATATTCATTTAAGCCACTTTTTAATCAAATTCAAGTTATATAACATATCTTAAAATTTATTAATTACAACAAATTATAAAGGCACTTAAATTTGAGATGCTCAGTGGAAAGCGGTTCATCCGCCTACACTGTGCAACTCAGATTGCTAAGGACAAAGGCATACAATTCAATTTGAAGTCTACTAAAGTTGAAGCCAAACATTTGTTGGAAGAAAGAATTACCTCAAGATACGAATTAGTCTGTATAGAAAATAGGCATGATGCATCCTAAGATTTTCTAAGATATGCCCCATCTCTAAAAGAAGAATTCCTAGTAATGACCCAAAGATCTCTAAGGGAAGGTCTCAAAAACACATTTTGGAAAAGACTCTCATCTTTAATATCGTATATTGTTTAGAGCTCAGCTTTGATACCGAGTTGTGACGCACCATCTTTATGCCCTCATTAACAAAGAACATTACAATGTAATATCGTTTGTTAATATAGAGAATAAGGCTCGATGTAACGACCCTGAATTTTGAACAAATTAAATTGAGAATATTTAATTAATTTTAAATATTTGAACGATAATTTAATTTGAATCCCATATATAACTTTGAGACTGACGATTAAATTTTATAATTTAATCGATCGAATGCTGAATAAAAATTTGTATCTTCAATTTTAAGCTGAAGAAAATTATTTCGAAAGCTTTTAAAATTCGTATTGATAATACCGAAGCTAATCGAACTGTCAGGATTGAATTTGAAACTGTTCTGTGCAGTATTGAATTTATATCGTTCGAATCGAATTTAAAAATAGCCGTCCGAGGCGCAGTCTCAGAATTCGACGAAACCAGTTCCATTGGGTCCGTAATATTGAATTATTATCGGATCTCAATTTTCGTAGCGTTCAGAATTGTTATGTGAGCGTTCGAGATAAAAACGCTTAAACAATGGTTAATCGTTTTAATTTAAATATCTTTCATCTTTTTCACCCGTTTAAGTTTTATCACCATCAGCCGAATTCTTTCACTATCAAACCTTTTCTTCGCTTCAGCTTTTACTTTCTTCAAGGCACCGTAGCTTACCCTACAAACTATCTTCTGCGTACGAAAATACCTTTCTTCCTCAACACACTTTACTTTTTTTAAAACCAAGCAGAGGAAGAAGATGTTGTTAGCCAAAAATCTAGGAAACGAAAATAAAATAAATTCAATACTTTGTTATTACATCTCGAACAACCTTACAATTCTATCCGTTCGAAGCTGCTTCTCCCCGAACCCTCTTCATTCACGAAGTCAGTTAGTTTGAAAAAAATATTCAAACCGATATCGCGATTCGCGTTTTCGCAAGGGCTGGGTAACGTCATTATCAGGAGGGGGAAACTCGAGTTCGAGCCTAGCAATAGTTGATCGTATGGGTCGCACGCGATTGTAAGAGGAACGGCGACCGCTGAAATCGATGGATGGTGGGGCTTGCTGAATCGAAGCGGAGGAGGAAGGCCGAAGTCGAAGCAAGTGAATTAGGGTTTATCGAAGCCTGGGTTGTCTCGCGTGCAATTTGAGGCGGCGATGGCTCATCGTCGATGCGGCCGTGAACTCGTGGGTGCTACTGGAGGAAGTCGATATGGTGGAAGATGATCGAGTGGGGCAAGCTCGTTCGTACTGGAAATTTCAGATGAAAGTCGCGACCTGGTATTTGAGTGGGAGGCGAGTGTGGAGCGTCTCGATGCGACCGTGAGGTATATTGTTAATTGTTTATCAATTTGAAGGTTACAGTTAGTTCTGAACTGTGAGTAGAATAACAGTTACTAGGGAAAAGAATAAAAATAGTATTCTGGTTAATTATTGTAAATAATGAATTTTGGAATCAAATTGTTTAACTAACTTGTTTAAATTTATTTTAGCTATCAAAAGTTTTGAAGGGATAAATTATTTGGATAAATCAATTTGTTAGTTCAAAATTTAATAAATAAAAAGAAATCTAAGATATTAGAAGTTATATATGAAAATTTGATTTTTACCCTATACGAATTATTTTTCATATGCAGTTGAAAATAGAGACAAATAATAATAATAAGATTTAATTTATTAGGATTGATAAATTAATTTTTTTTTTTTTGAAGGCGTTTAATTTATTTAATTAACTTATTTAGTTTTTAGAAATTGATAAGGAAGATTTGTTAAAAGCTAAAAAAAAAAAATTTATTAGTTAATTAAATCTATCTAATGAGAATTTAATTATTCGATTTATTCGAATATTTCAAATATTAATGAAGTCATATAAATTGTTATTCAAGGTCGAATACAACGAAGAAAAATAAATCTGGATTTGGAATGGATTGCAAAATAATAGCTAAGGTGAGATCTCCTCACTCAGATTTATAAATGAATTGCAGTTATTATTGATTTGTTTGATGCTTGAATGTGATATTAGATATAGTAGGATATATCTATTATATATATAGCAATATATACATATTGGCATATGTATATATTGGATTGATTGATTTCCCGCCTCGTATAGCGGATGAGACCCTATTGCGCCGTTAGTAAGCGGATTTATAAAAACCTATATACCGCGATAATTCCGTACTGGAGCGGAATTGGTATTGTGCTAACGTCTTTGGATGCAGGGAAACAGGTTGGAGGGATCCAACTGGACCCCTCAATATTGTTGTGAATTTATTTTATTGTGATATGATAATTCTGTGAATGATTATATTGATACGATCGATGATATTGATGATTGGGAATTGTTTGAAAATGAAAATTGGCCGAATGGATGTTTGATATCATTGGATTCCAAAATATACGAAATTGGATTTTTGAAATCAAAAATAGGAATTTCTAAATGAATCAATTTTAGAAATTTAATAATTTTGAAGAAAGGAATTTTTAAAGTATAAAAAGTTAATTTTTATAATCTTATGGAATAAATTCCAGAATAAAGTGAAATTGCTAAATAAAAGAATTTCATAAAACAGTGATTATAAATTGAAGAATTTAATTTAAATTTGGATTTTTAAATAGATTGAAAGAGACAAAGAAATTTATTCTCTTCAAAAGGAATTTATTTAAAATGAAATAAGTTGGAAGTCCAATTAGAAATTAAATTTATGAATTGAAATAACTTGGGAAATCAATGTAAAAATGATTTCAAATTGAAGAATTCTTTTAAAAATAGAATATTGAATAAATTGGAAAGAATAAGGAAAATTATTTAGAAATGATAAAATTTTGGAAATCAATCTGTAATTGATGTAGTATTCGGAAATGACGTTAAAATGGGTTTATAAAAGGGTAAATTTTACAGTTGTAAAGTTTTAAAAGAATGATCTTTGTAAATAAATGAAATTATAAGTATTTAACTTATAATATGGATTGTGGTATATAAATTGAATTGTGAATTGAATTGGTAAATAAAGAAGATTTATAAACTGAAGTTTTTATAAATAGAAATAGAATTTATAACCGTGTTTATAAATTCGAAATCGATTGAATTTGATAAATTAAATATAGAAGATTATCAAAGAAGATATATTCGCGATTTTGGATAGCGAATTTTTATTGAAATAAAAATGTGTGGAAAAGATTGAAATTGGGTTAAGTAAATTATATTCACGATTGTGGACAGTGAATATATTGTTAAGTAAAATAGATATGGTTTTGGGAAAGTGATATTTGAAATGAAGTTAATTGTTTTAAACGATGTTTTAAATTATATTGAATATCGAAATCATAGATTTCAACATTTATTGTTGAAATAGACGTTTTTCGAAAAATAAGGAAATGGTGGACTATAACACTGTTGTTATAGTAAATGATTTCCGAAAGGAAATATTTTATATAGTATTGGGATTTATATATCTATCTTAATTCCGAATCCCTATACTAGTGATTTCGAGTTGTCGTAACGATGTTTTACGCAACGTTCGTTTTGACTCAAATAAATGTGATTTAAGAATGATTTCCTTAAAGAATGAGATACATACTTAATTTTGATTTTAAGTATATCGAATATTTTCAAACGTTGAAAATAAATAGATTTGTGAAACACTTATTTTTAAATAAGTGTGGAATTGCTTTTCCAATATGAAGTGAACGTTTGAGAATTTACCTTTGTAAAGGTAAATTGAAATTGAATATATTTGAAATCGAATTGAGAATCGTATATCAGTAGATATTTTGAAGATATAAATTCACTATGGGATTTATAAATGGAATGTAAAATTGTTTTAAAAATAAACGTTGATTTATTTTTAAAGTGTGGAAATAATATATCTAGTAAAGATACTTTTGGAGATGAAATAATTTGGAAAATTATTTGGAATCTGATGATGTTGCGCATCTTTATTGATAGTTAAATAACCGACTATCAATAATTACCTTTAGATAGGTATTGGTTGTGAATTGGATGAATTTGAATGCCACACTTATTTTTGAATAAACGCTCACTATTCGGGTTAACCGGGAAAGGACCATGGGGTCGTATAACCCATTCCGAATATGTGATACGTCGTTATGGATCGCATTTGCTATATTACAGCATGATAGGGGGTTCTCGCTTCGCGGTTTGGTGGCGAACGGGAGACTCTTACCCCTACATGTCCCTGAGAGGGATGGGTTGGTTAGGCAGATGCCGTGACAGTCGAGAGGCTGGCCGTAAAAGTAAATGCGAGGTGCCAGTGTAAGCCACGGTGGGACTGGGATGGTTGCAAAGCCTACCGGTGGCCGCTGTCTTCGGACTTTTACATTTGGTATCAGAGCATATGGTTAAGCGATAACCCTGCTCTGTTGGGTGTTACTCATTAGAGATGGAGTCAGCAGTACTCTAGAATGAGTTGAGTGTAATAATAGATATGAGCGCGTATTTGTTATTTGAATATGAAATTGTTTTGTATTGTGTTAACTTATCGGTTGATTGTTTATGGGTTCTGGTCGGTGCAGTCTAGCTAACTGTAATCGATAGGGGTTTCTAAACTCTAAACAAGATAAACTGACACAGTATTGTTTTAAATAGGGTGAATGAAATAATTTTACCCAAATCTATTTTGTATAAAAAAAGAAACGATTTTCTATGAATTACTATAGTATATGGTTGCATGGTTGCTAGAAATGATAACATTAAACTATTATCATTGAAATTAAATGAGAAATTGGAATTATAACTCCAAAGTTAAAATAAATTCACATACTAATGAAATTTAAGAATGTAAATTATAAATGTGAATTGTAAATTGAAACGGAACACCAGAGAAGTTTTTGGAAATGTTTTGAAAAGAAATTGAAAATTTTGGAGATTTGGAAAGTTTAATTTCTTTTTGATTTGAAAATGGATTTCAAAGGATTTGAAAAGTATTTTGGAAGAGATGAGAGCTCTAAACTCTTTTCGGTCGCTGGAAAATAACTTCGGTAATGACTGCAGCATTATCGATGTTCATTTTCGGGTTTCCAGAAGAGGAAATTGCTGCCAAAATGGTTTTAAATGGAAGTTGTTTGAAAATTTGGGTTTTGTTTGGAAATTCAAAAGGATAATTTGAATTGTTTTCAAAATGGTTTTGAAAAAGTTGAAAAGACTCTGGAATTGAGTACTGAATTATGAAAATAAATGAAAATGCTGAATGAACGAATAAATTTGCAAGTGAATCAATTAAATAAAATGAGATTGAAAATTGAAATTCGTTTCAAATTTGTAAGAAATGAATTGAATTGAATAATTATAAATGAAAGATGAATAAAAGATAAAATTCATAATGGAATGTAAATAAGTTAATAACTTATTGAATATTTGGTAATTTGATAGAAATGAGACTCAAATTGAAAATGAATGAATAATTTGCAATTGTAAATGAAATTGAAGACAAATTTGAAATTGTAAGTGAATTGGAATTTGTAATGAGTTAGTAATTGAAACTAAGCTAAAAGAGCAATTATGAATGAAAATTGTTTGGTTAATAGAATAAACCGAATGAAAATATGAAATGCAAATTTAATTGGATGGAATCAATTGCAAATAAAGTAGAATTAAAATAAATTGAATCTGTATCAATTTGAATTGGGTATAAACTAGAATGGATATGAATTCATTTTGTTTAAAAACGAATGTAACTTCAACCGTAAATATATAAGCATATACTGAAAATTTTGTAATAGAAATTGCAAAATGTTAGTTGAATGTGTAACTAGATATCATGGCTAGTAGATATACAGGTATACAGGGAATTGGATTTGATTTCAAAGACAATTCGAATTGCTCGAAAAGGTAAGTATTTGAATTATAATATGAGTTTTTGATGATTTCTCTCTAGCCGCTTGGCTTTTTCTTTTTCTTTTTGAAATCTGAGAGTCCGTAGGGACGTTTTGTAGTCGTACCGTATCAGCCGCGCAAAGGAGACGCTGGCGAAATTTTTCGAAAATTTCGAGTGTTAGAAAATTTTTGAGAAAATTTTGAAAGTTAAAATTTGAATTTGAATTTAAATTCGAATGGTTAAGTAAAACAATGTTGTTTTGAAACTTAGAGTTGAAGTTGAAATTTAGTTGATGAATAACGAATCTTTAGTAGAAAGATTTGTTTTGATGAATTGATAAAATTATTTAGATTGTGAAAAATAGTAGACGAGTTAAGGACCATTTTTTTCTAACTTGTAATTTCGAGGACGAAATTCTTTTAAGGGGGGAAGTCTGTAACGACCCTGAATTTTGAACAAATTAAATTGAGAATATTTAATTAATTTTAAATATTTGAACGATAATTTAATTTGAATCCCATATATAACTTTGAGACTGACGATTAAATTTTATAATTTAATCGATCGAATGCTGAATAAAAATTTGTATCTTCAATTTTAAGCTGAAGAAAATTATTTCGAAAGCTTTTAAAATTCGTATTGATAATACCGAAGCTAATCGAACTGTCAGGATTGAATTTGAAACTGTTCTGTGCAGTATTGAATTTATATCGTTCGAATCGAATTTAAAAATAGCCGTCCGAGGCGCAGTCCCAGAATTCGACGAAACCAGTTCCATTGGGTCCGTAATATTGAATTATTATCGGATCTCAATTTTCGTAGCGTTCAGAATTGTTATGTGAGCGTTCGAGATAAAAACGCTTAAACAATGGTTAATCGTTTTAATTTAAATATCTTTCATCTTTTTCACCCGTTTAAGTTTTATCACCATCAGCCGAATTCTTTCACTATCAAACCTTTTCTTCGCTTCAGCTTTTACTTTCTTCAAGGCACCGTAGCTTACCCTACAAACTATCTTCTGCGTACGAAAATACCTTTCTTCCTCAACACACTTTACTTTTTTTAAAACCAAGCAGAGGAAGAAGATGTTGTTAGCCAAAAATCTAGGAAACGAAAATAAAATAAATTCAATACTTTGTTATTACATCTCGAACAACCTTACAATTCTATCCGTTCGAAGCTGCTTCTCCCCGAACCCTCTTCATTCACGAAGTCAGTTAGTTTGAAAAAAATATTCAAACCGATATCGCGATTCGCGTTTTCGCAAGGGCTGGGTAACGTCATTATCAGGAGGGGGAAACTCGAGTTCGAGCCTAGCAATAGTTGATCGTATGGGTCGCACGCGATTGTAAGAGGAACGGCGACCGCTGAAATCGATGGATGGTGGGGCTTGCTGAATCGAAGCGGAGGAGGAAGGCCGAAGTCGAAGCAAGTGAATTAGGGTTTATCGAAGCCTGGGTTGTCTCGCGTGCAATTTGAGGCGGCGATGGCTCATCGTCGATGCGGCCGTGAACTCGTGGGTGCTACTGGAGGAAGTCGATATGGTGGAAGATGATCGAGTGGGGCAAGCTCGTTCGTACTGGAAATTTCAGATGAAAGTCGCGACCTGGTATTTGAGTGGGAGGCGAGTGTGGAGCGTCTCGATGCGACCGTGAGGTATATTGTTAATTGTTTATCAATTTGAAGGTTACAGTTAGTTCTGAACTGTGAGTAGAATAACAGTTACTAGGGAAAAGAATAAAAATAGTATTCTGGTTAATTATTGTAAATAATGAATTTTGGAATCAAATTGTTTAACTAACTTGTTTAAATTTATTTTAGCTATCAAAAGTTTTGAAGGGATAAATTATTTGGATAAATCAATTTGTTAGTTCAAAATTTAATAAATAAAAAGAAATCTAAGATATTAGAAGTTATATATGAAAATTTGATTTTTACCCTATACGAATTATTTTTCATATGCAGTTGAAAATAGAGACAAATAATAATAATAAGATTTAATTTATTAGGATTGATAAATTAATTTTTTTTTTTGAAGGCGTTTAATTTATTTAATTAAATTATTTAGTTTTTAGAAATTGATAAGGAAGATTTGTTAAAAGCTAAAAAAAAAAAAAAATTTATTAGTTAATTAAATCTATCTAATGAGAATTTAATTATTCGATTTATTTGAATATTTCAAATATTAATGAAGTCATATAAATTGTTATTCAAGGTCGAATACAACGAAGAAAAATAAATCTGGATTTGGAATGGATTGCAAAATAATAGCTAAGGTGAGATCTCCTCACTCAGATTTATAAATGAATTGCAGTTATTATTGATTTGTTTGATGCTTGAATGTGATATTAGATATAGTAGGATATATCTATTATATATATAGCAATATATACATATTGGCATATGTATATATTGGATTGATTGATTTCCCGCCTCGTATAGCGGATGAGACCCTATTGCGCCGTTAGTAAGCGGATTTATAAAAACCTATATACCGCGATAATTCCGTACTGGAGCGGAATTGGTATTGTGCTAACGTCTTTGGATGCAGGGAAACAGGTTGGAGGGATCCAACTGGACCCCTCAATATTGTTGTGAATTTATTTTATTGTGATATGATAATTCTGTGAATGATTATATTGATACGATCGATGATATTGATGATTGGGAATTGTTTGAAAATGAAAATTGGCCGAATGGATGTTTGATATCATTGGATTCCAAAATATACGAAATTGGATTTTTGAAATCAAAAATAGGAATTTCTAAATGAATCAATTTTAGAAATTTAATAATTTTGAAGAAAGGAATTTTTAAAGTATAAAAAGTTAATTTTTATAATCTTATGGAATAAATTCCAGAATAAAGTGAAATTGCTAAATAAAAGAATTTCATAAAACAGTGATTATAAATTGAAGAATTTAATTTAAATTTGGATTTTTAAATAGATTGAAAGAGACAAAGAAATTTATTCTCTTCAAAAGGAATTTATTTAAAATGAAATAAGTTGGAAGTCCAATTAGAAATTAAATTTATGAATTGAAATAACTTGGGAAATCAATGTAAAAATGATTTCAAATTGAAGAATTCTTTTAAAAATAGAATATTGAATAAATTGGAAAGAATAAGGAAAATTATTTAGAAATGATAAAATTTTGGAAATCAATCTGTAATTGATGTAGTATTCGGAAATGACGTTAAAATGGGTTTATAAAAGGGTAAATTTTACAGTTGTAAAGTTTTAAAAGAATGATCTTTGTAAATAAATGAAATTATAAGTATTTAACTTATAATATGGATTGTGGTATATAAATTGAATTGTGAATTGAATTGGTAAATAAAGAAGATTTATAAACTGAAGTTTTTATAAATAGAAATAGAATTTATAACCGTGTTTATAAATTCGAAATCGATTGAATTTGATAAATTAAATATAGAAGATTATCAAAGAAGATATATTCGCGATTTTGGATAGCGAATTTTTATTGAAATAAAAATGTGTGGAAAAGATTGAAATTGGGTTAAGTAAATTATATTCACGATTGTGGACAGTGAATATATTGTTAAGTAAAATAGATATGGTTTTGGGAAAGTGATATTTGAAATGAAGTTAATTGTTTTAAACGATGTTTTAAATTATATTGAATATCGAAATCATAGATTTCAACATTTATTGTTGAAATAGACGTTTTTCGAAAAATAAGGAAATGGTGGACTATAACACTGTTGTTATAGTAAATGATTTCCGAAAGGAAATATTTTATATAGTATTGGGATTTATATATCTATCTTAATTCCGAATCCCTATACTAGTGATTTCGAGTCGTCGTAACGATGTTTTACGCAACGTTCGTTTTGACTCAAATAAATGTGATTTAAGAATGATTTCCTTAAAGAATGAGATACATACTTAATTTTGATTTTAAGTATATCGAATATTTTCAAACGTTGAAAATAAATAGATTTGTGAAACACTTATTTTTAAATAAGTGTGGAATTGCTTTTCCAATATGAAGTGAACGTTTGAGAATTTACCTTTGTAAAGGTAAATTGAAATTGAATATATTTGAAATCGAATTGAGAATCGTATATCAGTAGATATTTTGAAGATATAAATTCACTATGGGATTTATAAATGGAATGTAAAATTGTTTTAAAAATAAACGTTGATTTATTTTTAAAGTGTGGAAATAATATATCTAGTAAAGATACTTTTGGAGATGAAATAATTTGGAAAATTATTTGGAATCTGATGATGTTGCGCATCTTTATTGATAGTTAAATAACCGACTATCAATAATTACCTTTAGATAGGTATTGGTTGTGAATTGGATGAATTTGAATGCCACACTTATTTTTGAATAAACGCTCACTATTCGGGTTAACCGGGAAAGGACCATGGGGTCGTATAACCCATTCCGAATATGTGATACGTCGTTATGAATCGCATTCGAAGACCGGTGTTGAAGACCGGATATTTTTGAAAACGGAAGGATTACCGTCGAGTTACTCTACACCGACTGATCTTCGGTTTAGAGGTTTTATCACCCTTAGTGACGGGAAGTCCTGACGTGATTAGAAATTTATCCGGAAATGCAAGGGCTTCGTGAGAAGTGCCTTCGGTTCTGTTCGATCCCGGAACAGACTTGTATGGATTGTGTGTCTGACGTTACAATTTGAGATATAAAGCTGATTTCTTTCAAATACATTTCTGTTGGTGGCGGAGAATTTATTCTCTTAGCTTAACACCCTTCTCTGAGACGTACGAGCTCAGAGGTTATGTAGTTGAAATTTATCAGCGATATATCCCAATTTGGTAACGTGGCATACTGAGTGTTGCTGTGAAATGATCAATGTTTGATCATTTGTGATATGATCATTTGTTTGATCTTATATCTTTGTGATCATAGGTTGATCATTTTTGTTTGACCCGAAGCAGGGCTTTTTGAGAAAGCGTAGCTTTGTGGACGAGACTTCGTCGAGCCTCACACCCCGGAAATGGTCGAAACAGGAAGGATGCAGCAAGGTTCTAGGGAGTAGCGCCCCTTAGTGTATGTCATTCCTTCTGGATAAAGGTGGTATCATGGTATGGAGCCCAGATACTTAACCTCTGTGGTTACTGCATTATTTTTTCTATGTGGTTTGTTGCGAATCGGGGATCCTCGGGAAGATCAGTGACGATCGGGGGATGGCATACGCGTGTCAGTAGTTACCTATTTTTGCAGAGGTAACCCGGCCTTGTGTTGGCAGAGATCCGGTTAGGTTCTCGGGTCGTCTATTCCAGGGACGTACCCATCGTGGATAGGAAGTTCCTTAGCCTGACCATTTGTTGGAAATCCAAACTCCAATACGAACTTTGTACGGTATTAGTTGTAGAACCTGCCATTTACGTACGGTGGTCACCACTGTTTAGATGGTAGCTATAGTAGGCATACGATACTGGTCGTATGTTGGCTAAGATTAATATTATACTTTCGAAATGTTTTCTACACTATGCACTAATAATAATATCAAAAAGAATTTGATTTTTGCGTAGTAAGCATCTTTGACTATCATAAGAAGAAATCTCCTCCAATTCTGCGTTTGCATTGTGTGTGTGGTGGGAGGTCTTATGGTAGTTTCATTTTCCAAAAGCATTGCGAATTTGACATTAAAATTCTCTGTTGTTTATTTTTAAAGAATAACTGTTTTACGATCTCACACCAGTCACCATGACTGACTCGGAGTTTATTGTTTCCCTTCTAAACTCTGGGTGCCCACCAATTTCCACACGGGCAGCCTAGAGTTATGTTATCAGGATAGTCTGGATATTCTGGAGCTTTGGAGATAAGCTGGACGGCGAGACGTAGTATTTGTATCTGATAGTATTTATTCCGCTGTGTATTCTGTATGAGGACAAGTTATATAACTGTCCATTGTTGTATATTGACTCTGATGATGATGTATGTATAAAATGATATAGTTCTTTGTTTTAAAAGACTAGTAATTATCTATTGTATATTGTTCCGCTGCGATATGTGAGATTCTGATATTGTTTTCTGTTCTGATGTTGTTCAATTGTTCTTTCTTTCTCTTCTTCTTCTCTTTTTCTTCTATTTCTTCTTCTATCTCTTCTTTTAAACATTAAAGTTCGCGTTTCCGCCACCCGATCGTTCGACAGTTGCTACAGTGGACGTAGCAGTGTCGGGTTTTCGGAAGATGGATTTGCGGGTCTTTACACTCGACAGAAGAGACCATCTGTATTATTACTTTGGGTGAGTATCGATAATTCTAAGTGAGTGAAAATATTTTTATTTTATAGGAGGATTCAACATATCCGATCCAGGTACAAAATAACAACATCGTGGCTTAATATAATTCAGAACAATATAAAATATAACAGAACATAGAACCATAGAACGCAACAAAGAAATATAAACATTTCTCATAAAGCGCATGTGAAGTGTATATGATACATGATGTGAACTACAATAAGTGGTCATAAAAGGTCCACGATATACATAAGAGGTACAAAGGACAACTTAGAAGAATATACAACCGAATGAATTCCTTTCTCAACATACAAGACAGGCTACAATACCACTAGACTACAAGTCTACGAAAATATACGGAGAAGCTTCAAACTAATCCAACTCTAAGATAACCAGGTAGAAGAAATTGAAACAACTTTGTCTGACCTGAGTGTTACATAAAGATAATAAATGGATCAGTCTAGTCTAATTCAAATCAATATGTGATAAAAGTGATGATAGTTTACAAGCCATAAAAAGAACATAAAAACTCACATAAAGTTAACATGAAACTCACATAGAGTTAAACAAAGTGGAATATTATCCTTCTTAAAATTATTCACCAAATCACAAAACCATTGTTAGTTTATAAAAGAAAATCTCACAAAATATTTAGTGAAACATAAATTTCATAAAATCTAGAAATCAATCTTTAGAAATCTAAAAACCTAAAGGGGGAGGCCTATCATAAATGGGCACATAAAACTCATCGAATACTTGTTATCATAAATGGTCAACGGACCCATAAATGGATAGTGAATCCATAACTCTAATGTGACGAAGCTCTATAAATGAGCCAAAGCTCCATAAATCTGCTTGTCGTGGGTCAACATAAAAGACAAGTCGTTAAACTTTTCTTCGTAAGTGTTATTTACCTTCAAATAGTAACTAATCAAATAACACCCGTACGTCCCATACCGCACTCGTTTATTTGAATATTTACTAAAAGTTATTAAACACCACTCAAGAGAAAATATGGTTCGAATAAGTTAGGGAATTAATCGACAAAGTAAACGCAAGCGTTCCATACCACTTGCTTCACTAAGTCATTTAATTGAATTTCTCATCCGAACGAAAAAAAGTGTTTTATATACAATTAATGGGTTTGGAAATTCTTTTCTAAATTATTTGTTTTGGAAAAAGAGATGAAAGTCCGTAAAATGAGACTTTTAAATGTTTATAGTATCAAAGTGTTTTAATAAAAATAGGAGTTAGAAACTTTTATGCAGTATAATTGAATTACTCCAAAATCACTTTATAAATCACTTGAAATCTATATATTTATTTATAAATCAAAATTGCTATTTATTTCAAAACCAACTTATCAAAAAGATTCACAAATATTCATATCATCAAAATACGAATTAAAAACTGAAATTTAGAAGTAATTGAATACATCAAAAAGGGAATTTCTTCCATAGAACACAAAGGCATCAACAATGGAATTTCTTCCATAGAACATAAAACCATCAAAATGCAATTATTTTCCATTGATTCAAAACTCAAAATTCATGTCAGAAAATCATCGAAAAACAACATCAAAAATTTGAGCATAGTATAATTTCAACATTTAGAAAGCAGTAAACTGACAGTGAGCAAATAAGGAGTAGGTTTAGAAAACACTAACAGTAATTACCAAACAAAGATCAATAAAAATAGTATTTTCACCATTCAACCACATACAAATGAATCTAGACTAGAAGTGTGAGGGTTACTCACCTCAATCATGGTTAAGGCTTCACATTGCTTGCATTTTGTTTCGACCCAAACAACCAAAATTTCCTGAATTTGACCCATAGTGCAGAAATGATTTGACATAGAAAAACTAAGTATTTTCCTACTAAATTACTCCACAAAGTGTGTTTATGAGTCGGGAATAATATGTCAAAATTATAGATTTTTATGATTTTTCTATAATTAGTTATGAATTTTATACTGACCTACATTTTCTATCCAAATTTAACTCGAATACCACTTGAGAAAAGATCGCCTTTGACCCATCAAAGTTAAACCCAATGCCATGAAATTTGGAACTGAGGTTTTGGAACATGTCAGCAATAATATATCCAAATTTGAGAATTTTTGGAATTTTATTTGATTTGTTTTGATTTTTTGAAGGGAAGAGGCTAGGGTTTTGTTTAAGAAGAGGAAGATGGAATACGGTTTGTGAAAAGTGAAGATGAGAATAAATGTATTCTCATATTTCTCAAGTTCTAATAGGCTTTAAGATAATGGATAGATATCTAATAAGAAGTGTTGCCAAAATTTCCTTATTACAAAGTGTTGCTAATTTCAACTTCCAATTATAAAACACTTTAATTTCTATTTTATCAACTTGTTTATTTCAAAATCTAAACCACTAAAGTTTTAACAAGTTACACATTATAAAATCTGCATTTTATAATCTACAACATGCTTAGTTTTATTAAATAATATTTCTATAATAAAATTTTTCATTATTATTAACGTCGTAAAAATACATCGTTTGTGTCCAAGTATCAAAATTTAAATACAACATTTAATTAAAAAGGTTTTTCTCCATATTTTGATGAAATGAATCATTTTCCGAATGATGAAATTATCTCCATTATAATTTATTTATTCATTTTTTTCAAAATAGCGCTTATAAACATAAATACAAGAGTTAAAGAGCATAAAAAAGGCGATTCGTTAAATTCCCAATTTTATTATATCAAAAATCTCTTAATTATTTACTTATTACTAAATTAAATTATTCTTTTAATTTAATTTTAGGTAATCTAAACTATGGTGTTACAGAATCCCTCTTACGAATATTGCCTCTCCGCAATTCTCTATAGAAAAATCAATAACATTCCCAAACGAATACAACTTTCAAAAGATAAACAAGCAATCGATAAAGGATCCTTAAACGAAGGAAACATCACTAATGAGCAGTAGAGGATAATAAGGAATGCGTTCAACCTCCAAAGCAACAAAACGACTAGGATTATACTCCTACGTCAAATCGAATAAATTTATAAATCTCAAAGAGCTCTAGGCTTAAGAACACAAATCGAAATCTCTTAGACATTTCTGAAAATGAGATACAATGAAGATATTAAGAATAGCGACAAATTGTGCTTGGACAAGAGACTTGATAAGCAATTGGGACAATGCTTCAGTAATTTGAAACGCATAACTCCCATCAAAGAAAAACACGAATAAGAGCTAAGTTTCTTTCCAAAAATCTAATTTTTTTTATCATTTTATATTATGCCTTTAAACTTTTCATTTTGCAAAACTAATCAAAAATATCATTATAACATTAGTAATTTTGACAATGTAATAAAAGTTTTGTTAATTTGGTTAAATCGATAACCAAACTAATTTTTTTTACGTGTCGATTAGAAACTAATCTACTTTTAAAATCAAACCAAACTGACTAAAATAGACTGGTTTGGTTACTTGATTTGGTTTAACCAAACTCAATCCTAGGTGCCATCACGTAGAAGAGATAGAGTAGATGTAACGACCCAGAATTTTAGTAATTGGATTTTTGAAATATTTAAGTGATTTAAGCATTAAATTATAGGTTTAAAATGTTAAATAACTCAAAATCCAAATATCATGATTTAATGAAAATTTATAACTGAAATTCAGAAATAGTGATTTTTAAAATATTTAAATTGGAGAATTTAAATTTGGTACGTGTTTCAAATACTAGAATTTTAAGTTGAATATTTAATAAATGGATTTAATATCTTTATCTAACTCATTTTGATGTAATAAACTATACCAGTAAAATCAATTGTAAATTTATTTGCAGTGATGACTGGTTAGAATAAATAATCAGAAAATAAATTATTATTTTTATGACTTGATTTTTATTTGACGTATTTTTAATTTATTTTTCTGGATTTTTCCATAATTTTTAATTTAGAAAATATTTAATTTCTATTTGATGTATTATTGTCAAATAGCTATGTTATTGGGATTTTACAGAATCCAATAACTGGTGTATATTATTATTATTTTGGGGTTGCGTCGCTATGCTGAGCGCGATGGAGTTTTAACTTTGTTGATCCGGGTCTGTAAGAAGAGAAATCTATATAGCGTGGTACCAGAAATTTTGAATTATAAAACAAACTCGAGACAATCAGTACACACATCCACACCATCAGCATGCAAACATGTTTCTGCATTATCTTTGCATGCCAGGAAACCTTTGCTTGGTGAAACATTATGATTATGTTTTTTCTATATTATTTAATTTGGTTATAAAATGAAACACAGGTCAATACAATGGGCGTTTTTCTTCTTCCTTGCTTCACTCGTTGTGCAGTTTTTAGTAAACATTGAAACCAAAAATTAAAACATTCCAGCTTTAAAAAAAATCAAAACAAATAAAAGAAAAATCGGTAAAATGTAAAACATGCTTCCTTGATCTTGTTTAGCCAAGATCTTCATGTAGGGTGAGTTTTAGCCGGTGCGGCTACTATTGGAACTCAACATGGTGCTTGGCCATGCTCTTTTTATAGCTATGGTTAGTTTTTTCTCAAAATCTAACCAACGAGAGGCAAAACCGAGGTGATATTTGGATTCAGGATGTCGAACGGCACTTGCCGCCGATCTTTGGGGGCGTGTGGTGCCTTGGAGGGGAACGTGACCTGTTAGGTCATTGTCGGCTATGTCAGGTCACGATTTTAGGGAAGGATCCAGGCGTTGATTGGAGGTGATATTCGGGAGGAGCTAGCGTAGAGAGGAGCAACGGTCTCGTCGGTTCAAAGTATCGTCGAGGAACAAGTTAGTATGGAGGAAAGAGAAGGTTGGAAGTTTAGGCATGCACTGTTTGTACGTGGATAGAGGATTAGTGGGAGGAAGAAGAAGTATTAGTGGTGGGTTTGTTTAATTACAAATGTAATTAGTTCATTTATTATTAATTTAAATATCGATAACTTTAAAATTTAAAAATCTCTCATACGAGGTCCAATTGAGGTACAAATTTTTGCATTGTACTTGTAGCGATGGAAGCTTCGCGATGAAACTAATTTAGACGAATTGGGGGACAGTTGAAATTCAGGCGAAAATCGAACGTCGTTCGATTTTAGTTCCAAACCGGAATGCCTCGGCGACAACAGAAATTTCGGTGAGTTAATCTCACCTTTTTGGTTTACCAATAATGTTATATAATAATAATAAACGGTTGATTAAGTGTTTAGATGTTTTGCAATTTTATATTGTTGGTTTGGATATATTCCCGCCCTAAAACGGATAAGACTTTATTATGTTCCTGTGTAAGATCGGATGACACTTTGTATATGATCCCGCCTCAAAGCGGTCGATTTATATTATTTGATTATATACTGTATGTGATGCAGAGGGACAGGTCGGAGAGATCCAATAGGATTCCTCAACAGTGTTGCTTTTATTTACATATTTATCTGTTGATAATATATAAGCTATGATGTAGGGTGACAGGTTTGAGGGATCCAACGGGATTCTTCACTATTGTTGAATTATTTCAATAATATTCCTTTTATATGAATTATTAAATAATGAACTTGATTGTGGACACTATGGTTATGACATTATTATATGTTTGAAAACTAAAATCTAGTAGTGATATAAAATCAATACCAATATTGGTTAAGCGTTTGGGGGCTATTGGCTTTAATTTCTATTTTGAAATACTATAAATTAGCAATTGAATTGGATTAGGTTTTTGAGATAGGAAGTGATTTAAAATCCGAAATTAGATTTCAAAAATATTTTTTTTAAAGGATTTAACTCCTATTTTGCTTCAACCTTTTTCTCTGCCTTTCCTAGATTATTTATTTATATTTAATATTGTTTTAAAAAAAATTATTATTTATATTTAATATCGTTTAAAGCAATTTTATATTAAATGCTGTTTAAAAGTTATTTATCAATATTTTGTATTTCTAAAAAGTATATTATTTGAAATAAATATGGCTTGGAATTTATAATTGTTGGATCAATTTCACCCTAGAGGGGGGTGAATAGAGTGATACTATCAATTATAAAAATTTAATGCGGAAGCATATAAAATAATTTCAGCACAGATATAGTAGAGTAGCAGCAGCACAGATAATAGCAGAATAATAAATGTAGAGATAGAACAAAACAGATTTACCCAGCTTCGGCAAAACCCTGCCTACGTGCCGCCCCCAAGGTTTCTACTAGAAATTAAGTAGTCAGACACTTACACACATAAACTCGTGACACCTGCTATCGACTAACCTAACTCTAGGCTCAAAACCCTGCCACAACTCAGCCACTGAGTTGTGAATTCTCGAACTACACCACCGTAGTTCGTCCCTAGTCACACGACTAGACTTTACAACTGTTTAAAAGAAAAAATACAAATTTAAAAATAGTTTAAATAACAAGACCCTAAATTTAAAAGTTGAGCCGAAACAAAGTAAAACAAGGCCGGCCCCAATATATTGATGTGATAAACTGTCCCCTTTTTCTTTAATTTATTTCGGCCTTGTATTCTTGCTTCCTTTAGCTCGTTCGTTCCTTTGTGCTCGTTCGTTCCTTTGTGAAGAAAATTAGGGCTTTGGAAATTCTTTGAAGCCGCCGCTTTCAGTTGTAGATTGAATGATGCTTCATTTGCTTTCTTTGATTGATTTCTCGGCTGCTTCAAAATTGTCGATGTGCCTTTACTTGGTTGAAAAATTGGTACGTGAAATTCCTTTTTGATTTCATTTGTGCTCGACGTTGATTCGAGTTGTTGATTTTGAACTTAAATTGAAACTTGACTCTATGATTTTTATTGAACTCAAATACCTTTAAAATGCCGATGATGTTACGGGTTTATATGATTGAAAACCATAAATTTCCGATCGAAAATATTTTTGAATTCGTCAGTCAATTTAAGTTCTACCATTCGATTTATCTTGGTTGTTTGTGATTTTTTCTGACTAGTTCAATTTTTCTTGCTTACCACGGCTTCATGAATTTCTGGCATGATTTTCACGGCTTTGATTCTTGGTCACCATGGCTTTGATTCTCTGTTGACTTCGGTTTTAAAAAACTTTGACTAGTTCAATTTTGAATTCCTACGACATTTGATCATCTGTGTTTTACCTGCTTCACTGCATACTTGATTTTACGTGTATACTTTGTGATTCTTGTTGCAGCCCTTGTTGTCACTGTTGCATACATGTTGACTTCATATATTTGTCACTTCTGTCCTTTGTAGCATGTATTCTGTACTATTAGTTGTTGCAGTCTGATTCTTCAAGTGTACTTGCACTTGTATACTGTTGAGTTTGTGTGCCCTTTTTGGTTGGACCTATACGTATGGTGATAGCTCTGACCATGTCTTTCATGTGTGTTTATCTGAAAGTCTGGCATACTCAATGTTGTTGTGTTGGTTGACTTGCATATTGAACTATGTTGAGTAATGGCTTGTTCTCGAGTCATGTATCAGGTGTACATAGTTCTGTCTTTGTACATTTGTCTGCACTTTTATTCGTATGCTTGAAGTCTTGATTGATTGAGTTGAACCTGCATGCTTGATGTGTTATTCATGTAGTCTGCTTGAAGTTGCCTCTGGTCATTTTCTTGAATTTGAACACTCGAGCTATTTGCATTTTTGTGAGCTAGTCATTTCCACTTGTATACATACATTTATGTATGTATTTATGTTGTTGTGATCATTTTCTTCCATGTTGTGTTGACTTGTTTAAATTTGTAGCCTTCATTGTTGAGGCTGCTTGATAGCTTGCATATGGTTGTGGTGCTGTCCACCATATATGTGTACACTTGAGTTTGTATGACATTTGACCTTTGACTATTGAGGCTGCTGCACTGAAATGCTTTTGAAGCTTTGTACTGCCCATAAGTCTTCATTTGCTTGCATTTGAACTTGACTGTTTTGTTGAGTTCATCCTGTAGTTTAATATTGCATTTCTTTGAACTTTGCACTGCCCTGGTTTGAGTCACTTGTATCAATCCATTGCCGTGTTGCTTTGAGCTAGTTTGCATTTTGATGATGAGTTGCTTATGAGCTGGTTCATGGAATCTTCATGTTAGTCTGGTGGTTGTTTTGGTCGAGACCGTGTTCTTGTTTGGTTGTATTTGAATTCTTGTGCTCGACGGTTTTGTAGTGCACCTGAGTTGAATCCAGCTTATAGCTTGGGTTTGACCTTGTGCTCATGTCGTGACTTTATTCTTATTGCACTTGAGTTGAACTCGACTTTTGATTGGGTTTGACCTTGTGCTCACCTGTCCCTGTAGATTTATCAAGTGTATCTCGGTGTGTACGACCTTGTGGCATGTACAGTGATACACTGTGCATGTCACAAGTTGTTCGTGCATGATGAATTCAAAATAAATATGATGATTCACAACCCAAATAACCAAGGCAAATAATATTTTTAAAATACATTTTATTTTACACTGTAAAAATATTTTCTTTTCAATTTTACTGCGTTAGTATTTATTTTGCGGATTGCTCAAATGCTGGATTCAATCTGGAATAGAGTTGAAGATAAATACGAGTGAATGAGCGATATGTAGTGAGGATAGTTGTGTTAATTGAAATGTATTGTAATTGAAATTTTGTATATATAGTGAGAGCACAAATTTGTACTATTCAAAATTGTAATAAAATATTTGTTTGAATAAAATATCTGTTTGAATTTAAATTCTGTGTTATTTATTTTATTCAACAAATATTTATTTAATTATGTGAAAAATAAAATAGTACATTAACAAATACATTTAATTGAATATATATATATATATATGTTTATTATCATCAAACAAACAATCATATAGTAGCATATTCAACAACAATCTCCCCCTTTTAATGATAACAAACATATATTTAAGATTTTGAATTTATTAAATGTATTTGATCATTCAATTTTCTCTCCCTATTTGAATGCTCCCTCTCTACTCAAAGCTCCCCCTTCATATATAAATGAAAATAAATAAAAATATGCAAATGAACCTAGATGCAAATAGAAAATACAAAATAAAATATTTGACCTTTATTTGCCAAAATCCTAACTTTTCTCTCCCCCTTTTGTTATAGCAAAAGAGTAATAGTGTTAGAAAAATAGAGATAAAGTGATAGACATTAATACAACATTAATACCCAATCGAGTATAAATATTAAATTTAAATAAAAAATCAAACAAAAATCATAAATACTTTGTTTGACGCATATTCCACTTTAGAATGATAGGGATAATGTCATCATATAAAACCATATAGTTATGTCTATTTGTGGTATATTTATATCAGGAATTTGAATATCTACTAACCTTGCATAACCGTTAGGACTTTTAAATGAGATTAGTAGTATTCCAAATTTGTTTTAAATGAATTCAAGTATCTTCTAACCACGCATAACCGTGAAGACCTTTAAATAGGATTAGAATCAACTTGTCTATTTAATTAATCAATTTTGATATGCGTTCCATACATGCATAACCGTGAGGACTTTTAAATGAGCATGGAAGCACATAATCAAAAATTCCAAGTAATTCACCCATGCACAACCGTGAGGACTTTTAAATGAGAGTGAATACTTTGGATGTTTTTATTTGCTAAAAATATAATAAAATGAAAAAAAACGAATGATTTTGCATTTAAAATACCACATATTGACATACTATATTGGATTTTGATGAGTGATGGTTGATAGAAATATGATAGAAATAGAAATGGTCATGGAATTTTTACCAACAAAAAGTTTTTATAACTCTTGTTTAAATTTCTAAAGAAATTTACTAATTATATTGTCTAAAGTTATAATATATGATTAATATCAACACTCATCACTATTTATCTTTTCGATAATCAGTAGGGAGTCAGATTAGTCAATGTAGTCATTTAAAATCAAATCCAAAAATAATTTTAAAATCAGATTTTCCAAAATGATTAATCTAAAACAAGGTCAATAAAAATGATTTTCTGGAAGGGTTTTTTTAAGAGAAATGTCTGCTATTTGAAAATCATTTGAAATGAAAAATATGCAGATATTTTCTTTGAAAACGATGCAATTACTGAATGTCTCAACATAAATCACGTTCCACTAGTAATTTTTCTATCAACTATATTACCAGTGTAATCTGCATCTGAATTTTCTTTTGACTCAAGATTATCATTAATTGAATGTTATAGACCAGACTGTGAAGTTGCAACACATACTTTAAAATCATTTTTAACAGCTTTTGAATGAATTTCTTTTGAATTTGAATTAAGACCGTGCAAACAAATAAATAGTGAACATAGTGTCAGATCCAGAAACAAATATATCCATGTGTATCATGAGTAATCATCAATCAATAAAACACCATCATCAGTCTAAGCAAATCTATATGAACTAGTTCAGAGATTATAGATGTACTTATAGTGTTCTCAGCATAAAAATATAATTGGCCAACTGTCACGACCCGACTTTCTATGCCCAGAAAGACGTATCGTGAATTAAGAAAGAAAGGGATAGAAGAAGAAAAGAAAGAAAAGAAGAAAGAACAACAACATCAGAAACTCACAGCGGAACGAATGAAATATAATATATCATATAAAATATTCATAGTATCATACACATCAGAGTTACACAACTTATACAACACATATTAGACAGTTATAAACATCTGTCTAATTCATACAACTCAAGTATCACAGATACAGACACAACATATACACAGCGGAATCATCATATATCTACACGGTGAAGCCTCCTGCTCCAAATCTCCTCCAGAATTCGTCAAAGCTAACCTGAATCCCTCGACTACTCAATACAATATTGAGTACCCAAGAGTTTAATAAAACAGAAAATAAACACTTGGGTCAGACATGGGTCTGGTGTGAGTAAACGGTTAGATTGCTTAACTTTGAAAACTTTTGAAAACAAAAGTATCACGTAAGACTCCCCACAAATAAACATGGGTAAGTTTTTACCTTACGCTAACTAAAACGTTTGATAGGAAATCTGATTGTATTATAATAGGGTCTAGGGTTTTCAAGTAAAATACAGAAATAGCTGAAATGCTTACATCTCACATTCCAACATAGTTGGGCACAACTAATACGTACGACACTTATTGGAGTTTGGATTCCATACAATGGCAGGGCTACTGGGGTACCGCCCGTCACAGTACGTGGCCTAGATCACCGTACCGAGGAGTACGCCCGCTCCCCTGCAACACAAAGCCGGAACCATCCCTTACTGGATAATCCCGAACAAGATAACCCCGTAGTTGGCGCGACCAACCACACACTAAGCCGAATGAAAAGAAAAGGGACCTCTAGACAGGGATCTATCTTGCTCTCAGTGGGTGCTACCCACGAAGCCTTGCTGCACCTCCCCTATTTTAGCCATTCCCGGTTGATGAGGCTTGAGGTTACGATTACCTTTAATCAGAACATATCACTTAGAATGCTCATCGTCCGCCTGACGATGTGCTGAAAGCATTCAATCCATACAAGTTCGTTCCGGGTTCGAACGAAACCGAAGGCATTATCTCGTTACACTCGTTTTGGAATCACCCTCAGAGTTAACGACAATAACCCTTGCACTCTGAATCTTCATCTTCACTTGAGATTCACGACCTATCGTTAATTTGGATCGATGTGGTATTCGGGTCTCCAGACCTGGAATACCGGTATACGGAAACCCGATCCCGGTCTCATCGAAATCCAAAACGTATCTTTTAAGGCCAAGTTGTTTAAAGGTTTAAACATTTAAACTTATATTCTGAATGATATAAACAGATAGATAAATAACATTATCACAATAGATAATTCATATCAACATTCATCTCACAAAGCAGCATGTCACATATCATAGATATCATATCCAAATCATCCAGTATCAACCAATCACCAAATATCAATCATCCAATATTAACCAATCATTCAAAAGCAGAATTGATTAACTCCTAAATCAATTGGATTACTTAAATCCTTTTCCATTTATTTATTTCAAATAAATAAATTAATCATCTCTAATGATCTTCTTTAATTAATCTTCTTTGATTAATTATACTTTAATTACATTCAAGTAATTATCCTTAACCATATACAGTAATTAACCTTTAATTACTATCATTAAATTACAATAATTAATGATCCTTCATTTACTTCCATTAATTAATTTAACTATAATTATTTGCATTAATTCTTAATTAATTATAATTAATTAATCGTATTTTAATTAATCACTTTTATTAATCAACCTTGATTAATTTTATTAATTAATAATCCTCTAATTACTTCATTAATTAATTACCTTCTAGTTAATTAAATAATTAATCTTTAATTAACCATATTCATTAATTAACCTTAATTAATCATAAACAGTCATTAACCATCCTGTAATTACTTACCTTAATGAATTAACTCCTTAATTAATTATATTAATTAATTACTCTTTAATCACTTATTTATTGATTAATTAATCTTAATTAATCAACCCTTAATTACATTATTTATTACATAAATTAATGATCTTTAATTACTCCCTTAATTAATTACTCTCTTTTAGTTAATTACCTTAACTAGTAATTATTCACATTTTTAATTTACCTTAATCTTTTAATTAATTTATTTCTACTAATTTCTTCATTAAGTAATTATCCTTAATTACAATTAAGTAATTAACCTTAAAATTAATTATCATTAATTAATCATAACTTAACTAATTAAGAATAAACTCTTTATTTATTTTAATTACTTATTCCAATTATTAACTTTAATAAAACCAATTTAGAAATCAATTATATATTTGAAATATAAAATTTTACTTAAGAAACAAACAATTTAAACATTAAATTTTTAGATATTTAAAAATTTAAACTGATCTTCCTTTATAAAAACATTGCTTTCTTTAAAAGTCAGATTATCTCAACATTACAACCCGAGTCATACCCTTTGCAAACCCGAGTCGTCTTCGAGTCCTTCCCCTACGTATCTGCTTCGAGAAAATCATCAAAAAGCACGAAGCTGCACCGAGTCGAACTCGTCTTCCCCAAACTCTCGAACTCCAGTACACCCAAACATGCACACGTGCACGTGCACGATCATCCAACGCCACTCCGATCAACGTCGCTCCCTCCAGCACATCATCGGCGACCAGTCCAACACCCTGACCACCCAGCTTCGACAATATCACTTCGGCATCGAAATCGAACCCAATCGACCAAATTCTGGAATTGCCATCACCAGAAATTTCCCCCATCGTTGACGAACTCCGCCTCGAGAAGCCCCTCCGACCTCACCGAAACATCGCCTCGATCTCCAGCGAACTTTTCCCCCCATCGCGATCGTCACCAGTTCACCCACGACCACGCAAATGTCTCGACTACCTCAACGACGTCATTGAACCCTAGTTCGCCTCTGCCTGGTTACCACGGCCATCTAAAAATTCATCGAGCATTTTTCCTGTGCTCCCCATCACTCAGACCACCTTCAACCCAAATATCAACCAACTCGATCATGCCGATCATCAGTTATCACCAAAAATCCCCAAAACGAACATCTCGAGAATTCTCATGAATTAACAATCTAAAAATCATGATATGTATATTAAAATTCGTGATTTTCAAACACGAATTCATTCATATAATTCAAATCAAAACTTGAGTTTGTTGATTTTTAACATAAATTTGAGTTTCACTGTTATTTCCTTCTTTAAATTTATTTGTTGAATTTAAATTCCTTAACTATTTTTAAAAATCATCATCATGCCTTAACAACCAACTTTCCTTTAAATATCAAAGTCTAATATTAATTCTATTGGGAGATTTGAATTTTTCTCTTAAAGGAATCAAATCATGTAAGGATATATGCATACAGGAACTTAAATAATCACAGACATTCCACAATTTAACATGCATTCACATATAATATTCATTTAAACATATATGCATCATCACAATACAATCCATCTCATGCATCAAAGTTAATCCACAAATTTTTAAAACTGTTTTTAAAATGTTTACTCACCTATTTTGTAAGCAGAGAACAAACAGAGCAGAGCATTGTTCCAGGCTTTAGATTTTTGAATTCTGGCAAAAAGCTTTTAAATTTCTTTGCTGTTGAAATTTGAATCCTTGCATGCTTGTTAATAGTTGAATCTTCATCTTGATTTAAAATGTTGAACAGATCTGACTTGCAGTTGAACTTTATTTGAATAGCAGGTTGAAGTTGCAGTTTTTATTGTTGTGAAAACTTTGCTTGATTTTGAATTTCAGGTTTCAGATTTTGATTTTCTTTTAAATTTGATTTCAGATTTTTAGAAGAAGAAAGAAAGACTGAGAAAAATGTTTTGAACTGAAAAACTTTTGAACTGGAAACAATTTACACGTTTTCTTCTTTAAAACATTATATTTGTAATATAAGAGAATTAGGCCACTTGTAATTTTATAAATTAGACAAATGTCTATGCAAATTCATTTAGCTTACAAGTGTTAAAACCCTTGCATAATTATGTTTAAACCCTTATTATAAAAGTATTTATGATTTTCTTTATATTTATGTAATATGAATTTGTATTTATATTTATATATATATTAAAATTTTGAAACACTTTTATAAATTTTCAAACCAAAATTCCAATATATACAGATATACATATATATTTAAATAGAAAATATTTTTAACATTAATTTGAGAATTATTATATTAAATTTCAATACAACTTCAAATCATAACATATACACACATATATATTACAATTTGAAAACTCATCTTTTATTTAAAATAAAAGATCTCATATTCACAATATATATAGCAAAATATATATTATAAATAGAATAAAATTTTATTAGCTTTGGAAATAAATCTTATCAATTTTAAATTGTTAGAAAAAGATATGAACCAATATTGCCAGATTAAATATTTATTATCCTTTAAAAGATTAAATTACCAATTTTAAATTAAAATTATAAAGGAAAATTATCAATCCAATTAAATTATTAATAAAGATTATTAAATTTATATTGCCCAAAATCCCGGGATATCACATTCCTCCCCCCTTAAAATAATTTCGTCCCCGAAATTTAAAAGCAAAGATAATTTAATAATCCAGCAAAGATTTTAAAACAGCAACCACATACCTATCATCTAATTCCTAACAATCAAAGCAACCAATCAAACAATCAAACAAACCTAACTAACTATTCTAATATAAATCAGGATAGATCTTCATAATACTATCTAGAGTTTCCCAGGTACAACACCGGGATACTCGCTCCATAGATTCTAAACTAACAACACCACTATGATCCAGAGCTCCTTCTTCTCTAGATCCACTAATCTGGAAAAAAATCAGATCACACTCAAGCTCAGCTCAACTTCCAAATCCATCTGAACTGCAGATTCTACAATCAGTAATAGATCATACACGTACTCCCTCAGAGATACGTGAAATAGAATGGATTCTAGATATCCAAACTGGCCATTCAACCCTGTAGACAAAGAATTACTCCTCTCAAGAACACAAGAAAAACCAAAATATTTCGGAGCTAGCTTCCAGACTTACCAAATCTTATAGCTCTTATAATCGAGGAAAATTTAAACAGTTTCCAATTTCCAACTCCGAATTCCAAACTCTGACTCATATCTGCATAGCTCACCAGACGATCCCGAGCTACCTCATCTCTTCCTGATCAGCTCAACCTTTGTTGATGCTTTTTGAAACAATTATGAACCAAGCACAAAATGATCTTCAAATCTGCTGAAATCCACAAACTCTACTCCACAAGAAATAGAAGACTGAACTTCCTTCTCCCAGATTCCAGAAAATTCTATACACACTTAGAAATTCACATAAACTTCTTGTAGGAATCTGAGGTTACTTCCTTTCTTGCACAGCTACTACCTTTGCTTTCGCTGCACAACTCTGATTTGAAATAGATGAGAATGTCGATGAACTCGAGCACAAACTAGATCCACAAACAAGCGGGAACATTGGTTATCTTAAAGACATAACCAACTACTCAAAGAATAGACGAGTCCTCGGTCAAGGGTACTGTCTTCAGCTATCCTTGGCTAGAGGAAACTCGAAACTAGAAACAGAAGAGAAAACACAGATACTCTATAAAATTCTAAGATACTTCACCAAATCCTTCTCTAGGAACCAAATCGATATAAACTAAATCTTTGACCTCTTCGATAACTTTTACTTTCTCTTGAGATGCCTCAACTCCATCCAAAAGATTACTCAAGATGAACTCTCAAACTAATCGCAAGTCACTTTTGCGATCCTACCTAGTTCGGATTCCAAAGATACTGTTCTCTCTTTACCAATTAAAACAGCCTTAAGCTTTTCCAAACAAGGTTAACCCTTCAAGAAAAACTTCACCATCTACTCGGACTGCTGATAGAAGAACCACAAAGATTCTGGAACCATCGAAGAAACGAACCACACTGCTGCTTCCAAACTCTATCTCGACAGCACACCGAACACTCCGAGCTGCACTGCTATCACAGCTAACCAAGAACTTCTAATCCAAAGGCTTCTCAAAACTAAAACCATCAACAAACCTCTCAACGAATCTCCGAGATGGCAGACATCCAAAAGAAACTCGGGCTCCAAACCAATCGCCAATAACTTACTGTTCTTAAGGGAACAATGAGACCATGTCCGAAGAACAACTAATCGACCTTAGTCCCATACTTCAAAATAGACAAAACTCTCTTACTTGATATCAGAGAATTCCTATACAGTCGAGTCTTTCCTGCGATAGACATCAACTGTTCCTCCAATACCTTCTTAATCTTGTTCCAAAAGAAAATCTCCTTCGGGAACATCCATAGATACTGCGTCTTATCACACAACTGCTCCTTCCTGAAGTCGCCAAGCTACCATCACTTACTTCTGCACAACTGATAGATTCAACTCTAGAAAATCTGCTTACCCGAGCTCAACCAATTTTACATTCCAATAATGGACTCCGAATCTTGAAAAGGATTTTCTTCAGAGATCCGAGACATCCTTACTCCATACTGCCAATTTACTCGAGACGATATTGGGTTTACAGTCTCGATATATACTTCCAACCTCAAACATTCAAACTCCAACTATTGGTAATTGTGTTACACACACTACCACCTTATCTACCTTTATAACTTATATTGGAAAACCCGAACAGGTAACCCAATAAATAGGTAGAAATACATAAATATATATATTTAAAATGATATATTTTTTTTTATATAGAAATTATTTCTGGGTAAAATTATTTCATCTACCTCTTTAAAACAATATTGTGTCCGTTGGCCTGGTTCAAGTGTTTAGAGATCCCTATCAATAACGTTAGCTACTCGTATTGACCAGAATCCGTATACCACTCAACCGATCAATTAACACAATATAAAACCATTTTTATATAACTAACAATTACGCGTTCTCAAGATAGACACCACTTCAGAGCCTAGGTATTCACTCAACCTACTGCTCTGATACCAACTGTGATGTCCTAGGCTTTTCAACCTTCAGCAACGGTTCACGACCGGTAGGCTTTTCAACCATCCCAGCCCCGCTGTGGCTCACAGTGATACCTCGGGTTTGCTTTTACGGCCACCCTCTCGAGTCGCAACCAACCCCAAAAGGCCTTATACTACCCCCGGGGACATGTAGGGGTAAGAGTCTCCCGTTCGCCACCTAACGCAAAGCGAGAACCCCCTATCACGCTGTAATGTAGCAAACCCGATCCCGGTCTCATCGAAATCCAAAACGTATCTTTTAAGGCCAAGTTGTTTAAAGGTTTAAACATTTAAACTTATATTCTGAATGATATAAACAGATAGATAAATAACATTATCACAATAGATAATTCATATCAACATTCATCTCACAAAGCAGCATGTCACATATCATAGATATCATATCCAAATCATCCAGTATCAACCAATCACCAAATATCAATCATCCAATATTAACCAATCATTCAAAAGCAGAATTGATTAACTCCTAAATCAATTAGATTACCTAAATCCTTTTCCATTTATTTATTTCAAATAAATAAATTAATCATCTCTAATGATCTTCTTTAATTAATCTTCTTTGATTAATTATACTTTAATTACATTCAAGTAATTATCCTTAACCATATACAGTAATTAACCTTTAATTACTATCATTAAATTACAATAATTAATGATCTTTCATTTACTTCCATTAATTAATTTAACTATAATTATTTGCATTAATTCTTAATTAATTATAATTAATTAATCGTACTTTAATTAATCACTTTTATTAATCAACCTTGATTAATTTTATTAATTAATAATTCTCTAATTACTTCATTAATTAATTATCTTCTAGTTAATTAAATAATTAATCTTTAATTAACCATATTCATTAATTAACCTTAATTAATCATAAACAGTCATTAACCATCCTGTAATTACTTACCTTAATGAATTAACTCCTTAATTAATTATATTAATTAATTACTCTTTAATCACTTATTTATTGATTAATTAATCTTAATTAATCAACCCTTAATTACATTATTTATTACATAAATTAATGATCTTTAATTACTCCCTTAATTAATTACTCTCTTTTAGTTAATTACCTTAACTAGTAATTATTCACATTTTTAATTTACCTTAATCTTTTAATTAATTTATTTCTACTAATTTCTTCATTAAGTAATTATCCTTAATTACAATTAAGTAATTAACCTTAAAATTAATTATCCTTAATTAATCATAACTTAACTAATTAAGAATAAACTCTTTATTTATTTTAATTACTTATTCCAATTATTAACTTTAATAAAACCAATTTAGAAATCAATTATATATTTGAAATATAAAATTTTACTTAAGAAACAAACAATTTAAACATTAAATTTTTAGATATTTAAAAATTTAAACTGATCTTCCTTTATAAAAACATTGCTTTCTTTAAAAGTCAGATTATCTCAACATTACAACCCGAGTCATACCCTTTGCAAACCCGAGTCGTCTTCGAGTCCTTCCCCTACGTATCTGCTTCGAGAAAATCATCAAAAAGCACGAAGCTGCACCGAGTCGAACTCGTCTTCCCCAAACTCTCGAACTCCAGTACACCCAAACATGCACACGTGCACGTGCACGATCATCCAATGCCACTCCTGTGACGCCCCACCTCTATACCCACGCTAACCAAGAACACTACGATGTAGTGCTGTCAATTAGCACGGAGAATAAGGCTGTGGAGGAGCGACCATCCATGTAACTTCTTTGTGCGAGCACCGATACGTCAGATAGAATAGAATGCATATCTTTTAAGGAGGAAATCCGACATACCGATACAAACACAAAGCTATCACACGGTGGCTATATATAATCTTCGGAAACAAACATAGAAATAGTCATAACATAAATCAGTCACAGACATCCATATCACAAAGGCGGAAGAAGATATGAATAAATATATAACACATGAAAGTGTACATCAGAGTAGTGGTCAGAAAGATCCACTATAATACAAAAGAATAGCATCACGTGCTATACAAAAGAATAAGTACATAACATAGAGTCTATATCTCAAAGGTGTACAACCAAAAACTACTAATCTATGTAGTTAGCCAAAAGTCAGAGTAATCCAGAAGAGAAGTCAAGCAGAAGCACCTGTAACATCTCGGTCTGACCCGAGTATTATTTATAAGAAAATAATAAACGGATCAGTCTAACTATAAATATCAGATGACATGATATAGGATAAGGGGTATGGCATAAACATATAATAACCATGATGGCATACTACTATAAGTATGTAAATGATAATCAACAAGGGATTAATCAATGTCACAAGAATCTTCTCAAAGATCCAAACACATAAAAAGGTAATGACACACAAATTCACCAATACACAAAAACTGATATCATATCAGTGAAAACCACAAAAGTTGGTGAAGCACTAAATCCAGAAATCAACACACGAAATCCAGAACAAATCCCAGAAATCAACACACGAAATCCAGAAATCACTAAAAGGGGGAAGTCCGAACACACGGACGAGAAGCTATCTCATGGAAGCTATCCATTTAATTTTTCCGAACACACGGATGGCCCGAAGGCAAGTCCGAACACACGGACGAAGAGACATCGCTCAATCGCTAGTCTAAATCACAAGAATGATCGTCATGATCATAAGGAAGTGTCAATCACACTAAGCTAGTAAATATATGAGTTTAGCTTCATGTCCCATAACCACTTGCTTAACTTAAATATTTACGAACAAACTGTAGATCTTCACTAGGAAATTGTCACAAAAGGGTTCAATCGAACAAGTCCAAGAGCTAACCGACGAAGTGAACGCAAGCGTTTCATACCACTCGTTTTACTAAGTCGTTTAAGTCGATTTCTCATTCGAGTGAAGTAAAGGCTTGTATATACTAGTAGATTGAAAATCGGTTTGAGAAAACGAACTTTTGATATTTAAAATAGTGTTGAAATCGCTTTGATGAAAGAGTTTTGATATTTACTATTAGTATTGAAACCTTCATATATCTTTAAAGTGACAAGTCATAAAACGATTGTAGAAACAAATCAATTCACGTTCGAAGACGTGAGTAAAGTCCAAAGAAGTCAATCCCAAAACCATCAAAGTAGAAATTCTGATAAATGTTTTTCAGAAGAGATTGCCTACGCAGAGTAATACGGTACGACTTAGCGAAGGCAAGCTGGTCCAGCGACCTAAAGAAAAGTAGGTCATACGACCTAAGAGTTCACGCGAACTAACATGGCTAAGGACAAGGTCGGCGACGACCTACGACTTAACAAAGTCCTGCGACCTAAGTGGGATGCGACTTAGTGGGGCATAGGTCGGAGACGACCTACGACTTAAGGTCAAGCGACCTAAGGTAAATGGTCCAACGACCTAACTCGAACGACCTAGAGGGTCGAACGACTTAACTGAAGGATAAGTCGGAGACGACCTACGAGATATACTGGCCGACCTAACTCGAGCGACTTAAAGACTTAGCAGGGTCGAGCGACTTACGAGCTACGACCTAAGGTGACGAGGGCGTTAGGTCGGAGACGACCTAACACTTGACTCGCGAACGACTTATGGAAAAGAAGCTTAGGTCGGAGACGACCTACGAGATAAGCCAGTGCGAGCGACCTAAAGTTTGCCTGGGGGATTATAGGTCGGCAACGACCTAACATTTTGCTTGGAGATTATAGGTCGGCAACGACCTAACGTTTTGCCTGGGGATTTTAGGTCGGCAACGACCTAAGACTTAACAAAATTCGAGCGACTTAGTGGTTTGCCTTGGAATTTTAGGTCGGCAACGACCTAAGACTTAAAGCTGTTTCGACCTACGACTTAAGGGCGAATACGACCTACGACTTAAGGACGCGCGACCTAACTCCGAACGAGCTAAAAATGGCCAGAACGACCTAGTAGCAGTTTTTCACCAAAATCACTAAATTTTGGAGTTTTTCGCCAATCCAATCCAAACCAAATGCAAATGTTGATGCTAGAGTGATAGGGAATCATTCCCAACAGTCCAAGATAGATATAGGCAAGATATGAGATCAAAAATCTCACCTTTTCACGGAATTTGATGAAGATGGAGATTTGAGAGCAAAGCAAGAACACCAACAAGCTTGAATCAATGGTCTTCACGTGAATTTGATGTTGAATCTCGGATTTGCAGTAGAATTTGTGTTTGGAGTTTTAATTTCCACTTCCCACCACCATTTTTGACAAAGCTTGAAGTGTTTTGATAGAGTGAGGAAGATGGTTGGGCTGAACTAAAGGGGTGCAGTCCAAACCAAAGTCAAAGGCGGGAAAAAGTGTTGAAAATTTCACTATCTCCAAACATATCGAAGTTTACACTCAAAAAGATCGCAAACGTCATTTTGAACTCAATGGGGGTGGTCTCGAGTCCTAATTTGACCGTATGCAAAAAGTAGCTTTTCGGACTAACATCCGACTAACGATAAAATATTTAAATAAAATATTTAAATATAGAATCGATAGATATGCGGGTTGTTACAACTCCGATCAACGTCGCTCCCTCCAGCACATCATCGGCGACCAGTCCAACACCCTGACCACCCAGCTTCGACAATATCACTTCGGCATCGAAATCGAACCCAATCGACCAAATTCTGGAATTGCCATCACCGGAAATTTCCCCCATCGTTGACGAACTCCGCCTCGAGAAGCCCCTCCGACCTCACCGAAACATCGCCTCGATCTCCAGCGAACTTTTCCCCCCATCGCGATCGTCACCAGTTCACCCACGACCACGCAAATGTCTCGACTACCTCAACGACGTCATTGAACCCTAGTTCGCCTCTGCCTGGTTACCACGGCCATCTAAAAATTCATCGAGCATTTTTCCTGTGCTCCCCATCACTCAGACCACCTTCAACCCAAATATCAACCAACTCGATCATGCCGATCATCAGTTATCACCAAAAATCCCCAAAACGAACATCTCGAGAATTCTCATGAATTAACAATCTAAAAATCATGATATGTTTATTAAAATTCGTGATTTTCAAACACGAATTCATTCATATAATTCAAATCAAAACTTGAGTTTGTTGATTTTTAACATAAATTTGAGTTTCACTGTTATTTCCTTCTTTAAATTTATTTGTTGAATTTAAATTCCTTAACTATTTTTAAATATCATCATCATGCCTTAACAACCAACTTTCCTTTAAATATCAAAGTCTAATATTAATTCTATTGGGAGATTTGAATTTTTCTCTTAAAGGAATCAAATCATGTAAGGATATATGCATACAGGAACTTAAATAATCACAGACATTCCACAATTTAACATGCATTCACATATAATATTCATTTAAACATATATGCATCATCACAATACAATCCATCTCATGCATCAAAGTTAATCCACAAATTTTTAAAACTGTTTTTAAAATGTTTACTCACCTATTTTATAAGCAGAGAACAAACAGAGCAGAGCATTGTTCCAGGCTTTAGATTTTTGAATTCTGGCAAAAAGCTTTTAAATTTCTTTGCTGTTGAAATTTGAATCCTTGCATGCTTGTTAATAGTTGAATCTTCATCTTGATTTAAAATGTTGAACAGATCTGACTTGCAGTTGAACTTTATTTGAATAGCAGGTTGAAGTTGCAGTTTTTATTGTTGTGAAAACTTTGCTTGATTTTGAATTTCAGGTTTCAGATTTTGATTTTCTTTTAAATTTGATTTCAGATTTTTAGAAGAAGAAAGAAAGACTGAGAAAAATGTTTTGAACTGAAAAACTTTTGAACTGGAAACAATTTACACGTTTTCTTCTTTAAAACATTATATTTGTAATATAAGAGAATTAGGCCACTTGTAATTTTATAAATTAGACAAATGTCTATGCAAATTCATTTAGCTTACAAGTGTTAAAACCCTTGCATAATTATGTTTAAACCCTTATTATAAAAGTATTTATGATTTTCTTTATATTTATGTAATATGAATTTGTATTTATATTTATATATATATTAAAATTTTGAAACACTTTTATAAATTTTCAAACCAAAATTCCAATATATACAGATATACATATATATTTAAATAGAAAATATTTTTAACATTAATTTGAGAATTATTATATTAAATTTCAATACAACTTCAAATCATAACATATACATACATATATATTACAATTTGAAAACTCATCTTTTATTTAAAATAAAAGATCTCATATTCACAATATATATAGCAAAATATATATTATAAATAGAATAAAATTTTATTAGCTTTGGAAATAAATCTTATCAATTTTAAATTGTTAGAAAAAGATATGAACCAATATTGCCAGATTAAATATTTATTATCCTTTAAAAGATTAAATTACCAATTTTAAATTAAAATTATAAAGGAAAATTATCAATCCAATTAAATTATTAATAAAGATTATTAAATTTATATTGCCCAAAATCCCGGGATATCACACCAACAATTTTGAAAAAAAATCAGAATCAAGATCAACATTCATTTCTTTATCACATAATAGGCTAATTTAATTCGGATTATGGTGCAGATTATCACATTTAATAAATCGTTCAAGATAGTTGTGCCATTACCTATTTTACCTTTATGATAATTTTTCGTTGTTGCCCATTGTGATTCTGCCACCTTTATACTAGGCTAAGGAACTTTGATTTGTCGCTCGTTGTGTGCCTGGAACAGCCAGAATCCAGATAACACTGTTGTTGTTCCTTAGCCTGCCACTACACCTACACGAGAAAAGATTTTTGTGACCTATTTGTTTTTATAGGTCCATCGTTGTTAGTGGAAATTGATTTTGAAAAATATGTTTGAGTAGACCCAAAACTATTTATAATTGTTCCTTTTGGCACCCAGATTTGTTTAACTTTAAGGAATTTTATATTCGTGCCTTTAGGAACCCAAATTGGAATGGTTTTCACGTGTTTGGGTCTATACCAAAAAATGTTTCGATTGTGTCCAATTTTTCTACAAATTGTGCACTTAGATTTGACTTGACTAATTTTGCTTCTAACAAGTTCCGGTTGATTATATCCAAGTCCTTGTCTATCTGTATTAACAGTTTGTTTCCCTGATAGCATATTTAATGATCTTTCACTTTTTGAAAATTTTCCTAAAGTCATAGACAGTTGTTGAACTTGGGTTTTGAGAGATTCATTTTCATTTAATAATTGTGTGCACTTTTTAATAGAATTCTCTCTCCTTGTATTTTCACTTTCTTTTAAAATCATAATTTCATTTTCAAGCGATTTAATTTTACTTTCTGATTTTTTAATCTCTTCTTCGAATGTTGGGCACTTATTACACTTAGGGCTTTTGCTTTGATAGTTTTTAACCAATTGATAAAGTTGTTTATTTAATTCTATCAAAGTATCTCTTTGTGATTCAATTTTAGCGTATTTCTCCCTACGTCTTTCGAAACAGCCATTTACTTCGTGAAAATATATAAGTAATTCTGAATGAGTAAGTTTTGATACCTCGCTTGGCTCGTCATCATCATCACTATCATTAATATCACCTCGAAGGCATAGATCTGCTTTTTCACTCTCACTACCAGTGCTTTTATCATCTTTATCCATTTCATCAAAAGTGGCTGCAAAACTTCTCCTTTTCTGTTTCTTTCCATGGCTGAATCGATTCTGTGGATAATTGGGCTTGATATGACCGGGTTTATTGCACTTGTGACAAATGAGCTCCTGTTCTTCTGAGTTGTCTAGTGCTTTGACTATTCTGCTTTTCAATTGTTTATTTAGAGCTAGATTTCCGTGTCTGCGATTCCATCTTTTGAATTTCTTTATTATCAGCGCCAGTTCAGCTGCTCCATCATCATCACCATCATCACTTTCCGCTATTCCTTTGAGAGCTATTGATTTCTTTCGAGTATCACCTCCTTCATGCTCTTCCTTGAATTTCATTTTTAGCTCGTAAGTGGTGAGATTTCCGATGAGTTCTTCAACATAGATTTGTTTCAAATCTTTTGATTCTTGAATGGCTGTAACTTTGGCTTCAAAATTTCATGGAAGGACTCTGAGGATTTTTTGGACTATTTCCAACTCTGTGTATGATTTTCCAAGAGCTTTTGATTTGTATATGATATTTGAAAGTCGTCCGTACATCTCTTTGACATTTTCTTCCTTGGCCATTGTGAAATTCTCGTATTCGCTACTAAGCATGGCAAGGCGAGATTCCTTGACTTAAGATGTTACTTCGTGAGTCACTTCAAGTGTGTGCCAGATTTCCTACGCAGTTAGACAATGTGAGACACGATTAAATTCAGTTTAATCCAATGAACAAATAATAGAATTCATAGCTTTAGTATTAGTATTCTGTAGTCTATTTTCTAGATATGTCCACTGATCCATCAGTTTATCTATTTCCCGATTATCTACCATTATAGTTGGGGTCCTATAACCTATCTCAATAATATTCCAAGCATCAATGGTTTTCAGAAAGATTTTCATTCTATTTTTCCAGTAAGCATATTCACCATTAAACATTGGTGGTCTAACTATGGACTGACCCTCAGCAAAAGCATTATTAAAAGAAGCCATTTTAAAAATTCAAATTTTTTTTAAAAAAATTGGTTTTGAAAAATTAAAATTTTAAAACAAAAATTGACTTCTGTTCCTAGCTCTGATACCACTTGTAGGATCGATTTCACCCTAGAGCGGTGTGAATAGAGTGATACTATCAATTATAAAAATTTAATGCGGAAGTATATAAAATGATTTTAGCACAGATATAGCAGAGTAGCAGCAGCACAGATAATAGCAGAATAATAAATGCAGAAATAGAACAACACACATTTACCCAGCTTCGGCAAAACCCTGCCTATGTGCTGCCCTCAAGGTTTCTACTATAAATTAAGTAGTCAGACGCTCACACACGTAAACTCGCGACACCCGCTATCGACTAACCTAACTCTACGCTCAAAACTCTGCCACAACTCAGCCACTGAGTTGCGAATTCTCGAACTACACCACCGTAGTTCGTCCTTAGTCACACGACTAGACTTTACAACTATTTAAAAGAAAAAATACAAATTTAAAAATAGTTTAAATAACAAAACCCTAAATTTAAAAGTTAAGCCGAAACAAAGTAAAACAAGGCCGGCCCCAATATATTGATGTGATAAACTATCCCCTTTTTCTTTAATTTATTTCGTCCTTGTATTCTTGCTTCCTTTAGCTCGTTCGTTCCTTTGTGAAGAAAATTAGGGCTTTGGAAATTCTATGAAACCGCCGCTTTCAGTTGTAGGTTGAATGATGCTTTGTTTGCTTTCTTCGATTGATTTCTCAGCTGCTGCAGAATTGTTGAGGCGCCTTTACTTGGTTGAAAAATTGGTACGTGAAATTCCTTTTTGATTTGGTTTGTACTCGACGTTGAATCGAGTTGTTGATTTTGAACTTAAATTGAAACTTGACTCTATGATTTTTATTGAACTCGAATACCTTTAAAATGCCGATGATGTTACGGGTTTTATATGATTGAAAACCCTAAATTTTTGATCGAAAATATTTTTGAATTTGTTAGTCAATTTAAGTTCTGCCGTTCGATTTATCTTGGATGTTGGTGATATTTTCTGACTACTTCAATTTTGCTTGCTTACCACGGCTTCATTTATTTTTGGCATGATTTTCACGGCTTTGATTCTTGGTCACCACGGCTTTGATTCTCTGTTAACTTCGGTTTTAAAAAACTTTGGCTAGTTCAATTTTGAATTCCGGCGACATTTGATCATCTGTGTTTTACCTGCTTCACTGCATACTTGATTTTACGTGTATACTTTGTGAGTCTTGTTGCAGCTCTTGTTGTCACTGTTGCATACATGTTGACTTCATATATTTGTCACTTCTGTCCTTTGTAGCATGTATTCTGTACTATTAGTTGTTGCAGTCTGATTCTTCAAGTGTACTTGCACTTGTATACTGTTGAGTTTGTGTGGCCTTTTTGGTTGGACCTATACGTATGGTGATAGCTCTGACTATGTCTTTCATATGCGTTTATTTGAAAGTCTAGCATACTCAATGTTGTTATGTTGCTTGACTTGCATATTGAACTATGTTGAGTAATGGCTTGTTCTCGATTCATGTATCAGGTGTACTTAGTTCTGTCTTTGTACATTTTTCTGCACTTTTATTCGTATGCTTGAAGTCTTGATTGATTGAGTTGAACCTGCATGCTTGATGTGTTATTCATGTAGTCTGCTTGAAGTTGCCTCTGGTCATTTTCTTAAATTTGAACACTCGAGCTATTTGCATTTTTGTGAGCTAGTCATTTCCACTCGTATGCATACATTTATGTATGTATATATGTTGTTGTGATCATTTGCTTCCATGTTGTGTTGACTGGTTTAAATTTGTGGCCTTCATGGTTGAGGCTGCTTAATTGCTTGCATATGGTTGTAGTATTGTCCACCATATATGTGTACACTTGAGTTTGTATGACATTTGACCTTTGACTGTTGAGGTTGCTGCACTAAAATGCTTTTAAAGCTTTGTACTGCCCATAAGTCTTCATTTGTTTGCATTTGAACTTGACTGTCTTGTTGAGTTCATCCTATAGTTTAATATTGCATTTCTTTGAACTTTGCACTGCTTTGGTTTGAGTCACTTGTATCAGTCCATTGCCGTGTTGCTTTGAGCTAGTTTGCATTTTGATGATGAGTTGCTTATGAGCTGGTTCATGAAATCTTCATGTTAGTCTGGTGGCTGTTTTGGTCGAGACGGTGTTCTTGTTTGGTTGTATTTGAATTATTTTGCTCGACAGTTTTGTAGTGCACCTTAGTTGAATCCAGCTTATAGCTCGGGTATGACCTTGTGCTCATGTCATGACTTTATTCTTATTGCACTTGAGTTGAACCCGGCTTTTGATTGGGTTTGACCTTGAGCTCACCTGTCCCTACAGATTTATCAAGTGTATATCGGTGTGCATGACCTTATGGCATGTACAGTGATACACTGTGCATGTCACAAGTTGTTCGTGTATGATGAATTCAAAATAAATATGATGATTAACAACCCAAATAACTGAGGCAAATAATATTTTTAAAATACATTTTATTTTACATTGCAAAAATATTTTCTTTTCAATTTTACTACGTTAGTGTTTATTTTGCAGATTGCTCAGATGCTGGATTCAATCTGGAATTGAGTCGAAGATAAATACGAGTGAATGAGCGATATGTAGTGAGGATAGTTGTGTAAATTGAAATGTATTGTAATTGAAATTTTGTATATATAGTGAGAGCACAAATTTGTACTATTCAAAATTATAATAAAATATCTGTTTGAATAAAATATCTATTTGAATTTAAATTCTATGTTATTTATTTTATTCAGCAAATATTTATTTAATTATGTGAAAAATGAAATAGTACATTAACAAATACATTTAATTGAATATATATATATGTTTATTATCATCAAACAAAAAATCATATAGTAGCATATTCAACAACAATAATAAGGATTTATTAATAACGTTTTGAAAATAAGTCATATTATTTATAATAATGGTAAAGATTGATTTTTATTGTTTATTTCATAATGTTTTGGAATCATTAATTATTAATTTAAAGATGTTTTAATAGTAATAATTTTTATTCATTTATAATGTTTATTGTTAATCATTATTTTATAATGATGTTTGAAGTAAAAGATATTTAATCATTTATAAATGTTTTCAAGATCCATAAATAGAGTTTTATAGACGGACTTGGATTTTATAAAGGGTGTTTATAAAATGGTTTGAAGACTTAAGGGAAGATTAGTTACAAAGTGGAAGAGTTTTATAAATGGTTAGATATATATAAACGAGTTTGAGGAATGGGTTTATAGATTTATAAAAGGAACTTTATAAATGGTTTTATAGATTTATAAAGGATTTATAATCGATTTTAGAAATGTGCAAAAGAATTTATAAGTAATTTAATTTTATAAAGAGATTATAAATGATTTTAAGAGATTTATAAAATGGTTTATAAATGGTTTAAAGAATTATAAGGAGTTTATAAATGATTTTAGAATCAAATAAAAAGAAAATCCTTCTCAAATTTTTTTAATATACTTATACCATTGAGTTAGGTATATGAATTCATTTTCTAAAGTATTGAAATATACAAATTTGTGGATATACCATTGTAAAAGTATTTTTATACAAGTATTTACAAAGTGAGTTTAATTAATGAAAGGTTTATTAAAGGAGGCTAGTGGTTGTTTATGTGCTTAATCAATGTTGGTTTTTCCCAATGGAATAAATCTTTGTTTGATTGCTTGTTTATTTGATAGTTAAATAACCGACTATCAAAATCTTAGCCAAAATATTTAATTCTTCTTAATTTTGGTGGTACAGAAATATTCCCTACTTAACACCAAAGGATTTTAAATCTAGAAATATCAAAGAGAAATACGGGAATTATATAGTACAGTTGCCATCGGTGGTGCTATACTATACGTATAAACTCGTTTTGTTCTTCTAGGACAAATGATGCGAAGATCTGTCCACTTGGGTGATCCTTGCTCTTGTGTATTGTCTAATTATTTCCTAAAGAACCGGTATTGAGTATTCTAAAAAATCAATGATTAGATTTTGGAGCGATAGGGAAGCGAAAGAGTGTACTCGTAAGAGATGACTCGAAAACTGTAACTACTCCGAAACCATATACAGTTCAATGGAGGAGTTTCATGATATATTTAGATGTTGGAATCCATGTGTGGTTCCGAGACCCATTAGGGTATGGGAATCTATGTGTGGTTCCAAGATCTAATTGAGATATGGGAATCCAGGTGTGGTTCCGAGACCCGTTGGGTATGAGAATCCATGTAGGATTCCGTGATCTATTTTGGTGGTAGTGCGTGAGTTGGAGCCTCGGACGTAGCCTCATTAGAGGTAATGACTAAAACCAGAGATATGAGGCATAGCCAGTAGGTTTGGCAAACCCATAGGGTGCAGTACGCTCCAACAAGACATTACTTACAGTTGTTATGCACGCATAGGGCGATGCACTCGGTCTTAGCAAGACTAGTTATTTTTTTCCTATGGTACATCACTAGGGATGTATGCTACTTTGGAAGGATATCTCTGATCCTTGTGCGGGAGGACCTTTCTCGAAGTACTGAAAGCACCTCCATGGAATCCTACACAATTAGTGAACGTGCCTTATCGATTTTTGATTTATATACCTAGTATTGTTGTGATGTACACTCATAAGTATCACAGCTACTTGATTATTGTTATTATTTTCACCCTTAGACATTATTATAGTATCAATGGATATTTTATAGAAAAGTTTAGGTTATCGTAAGGTAAAAACCCGTCCGTGTTTATGTGCGGCGTGGTCTTACGGGATACTTTTGATTTCAAAGGTTTTTATAAATTTAAAATCTAGTTGGGTGTGTTTTCTCGCGCCATTTTTTTAGACTTACTCGGGTGTTATTTTATTATAATGCTCGGGTTAGACCGAGCATATTTATAGATTGGTTTGGATGCATTGGCGCTCAGGAGATGAGCTGGAGGCCCAAAGACATATTCACGTATATAGTTATTTTTCCGCTGTATTCATTGTTGTATTTATTAGCGATTGTAAGGAAAGGATGTTATAACTGTTCAGATTGAAATAGGTCAGTATACTCTGATTAATGTCTTTATATACATATATTACAGTTTGTTTTGTGTAAAGATTTGTTGCATATTATAGATAATTTGTTCCACTGTGAGATTATATGTTGTTTAGTTTTCTTCTTATCTTCTTTCTTTTTCCTTAACAATTGGGTTTTTCGTCATTCGATTGCTCGGCACGCAATACAGTGGACGTATTAATGTCGATTTTCTAGGGTTGAAAATCCCGGCCATTTCACTTGGTACCAGAGCTGAAGGTTAAGCGAGAACCTTGGCTTTGGTGGGGATTACTCATTAGTAATAGGGTCAGTAGCACCTTGGAATGAATTTGAGCATGTGTGTTTGTGTGTGTGTATATATGAGCGCGTATTTGTTGGTGATATAAAAATGTTTTATATTGTGTTGGTTGATCTATTGAGTTGCTTATGGATTCTGGTCAATACGAGTAATTAAATTATTAATATGGATCTCTAAACACTTGAACAAAGCACTTCAACATAGTATTGTTCTGATATTGGGTAAATGAAATAATTTTACCTTGGTTATATTTTATATATAAAGGAATAAGTTTTTTAGAAATTATTATAGTTATGTGGTGTGTTTGGTTGTTAGTGAATAATAATACTTGATTATTATCATCTGTTGTTTATTATTTATGCTCTAACAAAAGTTGCTGTTATTATAATGTAATTGAAGATAAAAAAAATAAGAAATGGTTTTATATAACCAAAGAGAAATTATATAAATATGGTTTATAAAAGCGGTTTATAAATTAAAAAGGATTTAAAGGCTGGAAATTTGAGAATTTAAGTCCCGTTGATTTTGAATTTTTTTTAATGTTTTGGAAAATATAATAACCTTATTTGGGAATATATTTTAAATGGAAATATTTTTAAAATGGAATTTAAAAGAGATAGAAAGCACGGAACGTTCTTCGGCCGCTGGAAAATAATTTTGATGATGACCACAACATCATGGACATTCATTTTCGGGTTTCCAAGAGAGGAATCGCTACCATTGGAATTTTGTTTTGATAATACTAATTTTTGATTTTAAAATTCAAAAGTATGATTTGGAACACAAAGGAATTATTTGTATTATTGTTTCAAAATAATTTGAAATAAGAGTAGGGTGTTTAAACTCTGAAAATTTTCACTTGAGCGTTTTATGAAAATATAAGAAAATAAGTTTCATAACTTATAAATTTTTAGAATTAGTAACTTAAAGCAAAATTTTAAAATTATTGAATATGAATGTTAAGAAAAGAAACTATGAAATGAAATGAAACTTAAGCTAAGTCAAATGGAATGATTTTTGAAATGAAATTGATTGTGATTTGAGATGAATTAATGAAATGAACTAATTAAATAAATTAGTGAATTGTACATGGCTAAGAATTTTGTTTGATAAAAATTGAATATTAAAATTGAGCAACTAATTGAGTTAAATAAAATTGAATTTGATTTAAAATGGATATGGACTTAATTTGTGAAGTGATAGTAAATATGAGAACTGTTGCATAAAATGTTTATAAACTTCAGTAAAATTTTATGAAATGATTCATAAATGAATTTAGTATAGAGTGAAATGTTGTTAAATGTAAAATGAATGTAATGAAATAAATATGAAAAATGAAAGTAAATAAATGAATGTGAATAAAGCAATGTGAATAATGAAAATGGAATGAACGTAAATAAAAAAATGGAATATAATAAGAAACCAATTGAAATAAATACGTAAGTTGTACGTATATTATTTTATTCCAATAACTATTTGATCCATATTCGAATATACGATTTCGAGGTGATTTACACCGATCCGAGTTATGATTTTTCACTCGATTCTCGACAGTGAACACTGGATAAGGAATTTTGATTGGTTCTGATATTCTCCATAGTATATGGCTATGCAAGGAGAATGACGGTTTCTAATCAAGGAACTGGATCTAAGTCCGCACTAGAGTGGTCGTGTGAACGATACTAGTTCGAAAGTGAAACTGTGTGATCGATCGGGCGATCAGGTATGGTTTTACGTACGGATGATATATGTACATCGTACGGGATTTTATAAATTAATAGTTGACATTGAAAAATGCAAATCGATGTGGTTATGAATTAATTGGATGAATATTATTTGTTTTATGGTTTCTCTTATTACATTTGCTATATTTGCATACAGTTATTGTATATTCTATGTTATATATTGAAATTACTTTCCATGTACTTGTTCTCATTGGTTGTTGAGTGTTTAGTAGGTGTGGATGTCATATGCTTCACATTTGGAGCTCGCTTTCGCATTTTATTGAGGGTATATGCTTTCTAATATAATAAAAGGTACACATCTTAGATTACATATCGTACTTTTATATTTTTTCCTTATGGGATGTCGCATCCTTGAAGATGAGACGTATATTCATGATTATATATATAGATATATATTGTAAAAAATTTCGATCGAACCACGCAAAGGAGACACGGGAAAAATTTTCTATAAATTTAAGATGTTAGAAAATTTTTGAGAATTTTGAAAATGATGTTGATAGCTAAAATTTGGATCTTGGTTTTATAATTTTGAATGGTATTAGTTAGTAACTATAATTGATTTGAAAGACTTAGAAATTTCATAATCTATTTCAACTAATTGTTTTTGAAAAGTTAATGGGTTTGGAGCATTTTCCTTACCTTGGTAATTTCGAGGACGAGATTCTTTTAAGGGGGAAGAATGTAATGACCTAGAATTTTAGTAATTTGATATTTGAAATATTTAAGTGATTTAAACATTAAATTATTGGTTTAAAATTTTAAATAACTCAAAATCCAAACATAATGATTTAATTAAAATTTGTAATTGAAATTCAGATACAGTGATTTTTAAAATATTTGAATTGGAGAATTTATATCTGATATGTGTTCAAATACTGGAATTTTGAATTGAATATTTAGTAAATGGATTTAGTATCTTTATTTAACTTATTCTTATGTAATAAACAATAATAGTAAAATCAATTGTAAATTTATTTGTAGTGATAACTGGTTAGAATAAAAAATCAGAAAATAAATTATTATTTTAATGACTCAATTTTTATTTGATGTATTTTTAATTTATTTTACTGGATTTTTCCATTATTGTTAATTTAGAAATTATTTAAATTTTTATTTGATGTTTTATCATCAAATAGCAGTGTTTTTGTGATTTTATAGAATCCAATAACTAGTGTATATTATTATTGTTTTGGGGCAGCGTCGATGTTCTAAGCGTGACCATGTTTTTATTTGGTTGATCGGGGTCAGTATATAAAGAGAAATCTACACGATGTGGTACTGGAAATTTTGAATTATAAAACATACTCGAGACAATTGGTGCACACATGCACACCATTAGCATGCAAAAATGTTTATGCACTATCTTCGCATGCCAAGAAAGTTGGAGAAAGATTATGATTATGTTTTTTTTCTATTAATTAGTTTGGTTTTAAGATGAAACAAAGGTCAAAACACTGGGCATTTTTCTTCTTCCTTGCTTCACTCGTTGTGCAATTTCTAGTAAACATTGAAACCAAAAATTAAAACATTCCAACTTTAAAAAAATCAAAACAAATAAAAGAAATATCGGAAAAACTTAAAACAAGCTTTTTTGATCTTGTTTAGCCAAGATCTTCATGTAGGGGAGTTTTAGCATGTGCGACTGCTATTGGGACTTGGCATGGTGCTTGGTCGTGCCCTTTTTATAGCTAGGATTGGTTTTTTTTCAAGATCTAGGCAACGAGAGGCAAAACCGAGGTGATATTTGGATTCGGGATGTCGAATGGTACTTGCGGTCGATCTTTAGGGGCGTCCGGCGCCTTGGAGGGGAATGCAATCTGAGTGGTCGACGTGGGATGTGTTACGACGTGGTTTCAGGGGAGGATCTAGGCATTGATTCAAGGTGATGTTCGGGAGGAGCTAGCGTAGAGAGGAGTAATGGTCTCGTCGATTTGAAGTTTCATCGAGAAACAAGGTAGTATGGATGGGTGAGAATGTTGGAATTTGGGTGTGCACTATTTGTGCATGTACAAAGGAGTGGTAGGAGGAAGAAGAAGTATTAGTGGTGGGTTTGTTTAATTAAAAAGTTTCTTTATTATTGATTTAAATATCGATAACTTTAAAATTTAATAATTCTCTCATACCAGATCAAATCGAGGCACAGATTTTTGCGTTGCACTCGTAGCGACAGAAGCTTCACGATGGAACCAGTTTGGACGAATTTGGAGATAGTTGAAATTTGGACTAAAGTCGGATGTTGTTCAATTTTAGTTCCAAACCGGAATGCCTCGGCGACAACATAAATTTTGGTGAGCTAATCTCACCTTTTTGGTTAACCAATAATATAATATAATGATAATGAATGGTTGATTGAGTGTTTGGATGATTTACTATTTTATATTGCTGGTTCGAATATATTCCCGTCCTAGAGTGGACGAGACCCTATTATGTTCCCGTGTAAGAGCGGATGACCCTTTGTATACGATCCCGCCTCGAAGCGGTTGATTTATATTACTTGATTATATACTGTATGTGATGCATGGGGACAGCTTGGAGGAATCCAACAGGATTCCTCACCATTGTTGATTTTATTTACTTATATATATATATATATGCTGATATATATGAACTGTGATGCAAGGTGACATGTTAGATAGATCTAACGGGATTCCTCGCTATTATCGAATTATTTCGCTAATATTCCTTTAATATGAATTATTGAATAATGAACATGGTTGTGGACACTATGATTATTACATTGTTATATGTTTGAAAACTAAAACCATATAGTGAAAGAAAATCAATGTCGATATGGCTGTTATCCTTAAATTAGTATTTTGAAATACTATAAATCGCAAATTGAATTGGATTTGATTTTTGAGACAGAAAATGATTTAAAATCTGAAATTGGGTTTCAAAAATATTTTGTTTTTAAAGGATTTAACTCCTATTTTACTCCAACCCTTTTTCTGTCTTTCCTAGATTATTTATTTATATTTAATATTGTTTTTAAAAAAATTTATTTATTTATATTTGATATCGTTTAAAGCTATTTTTATATTAAATGCTATTTAAAAGTTATTTATCAATATTTTTGTATTTCTGAAAAGTTAATTATTTGAAATAAATATGGCTTGGAATTTATAATAAGGATTTATTAATAACGTTTTGAAAATAAATTATTATTATTTGTAATAATGGTAAAGATTGATTTTTATTGTTTATTTCATAATGTTTTGGAATCATTAATTATTAATTTTAAGACGTTTTAAAATTAATAATTTTATTTATTTATAATGTTTATTGTTAATAATTATTATATAATGGTGTTTGAAGTAAAAGATTTTTAATTATTTATAAATGTTTTCGAGATCCATAAATAGAGTTTTATAAATGAACTTGGATTTTATAAAGGGAGTTTATAAAATGGTTCAAAGACTTAAAGGAAGATTATTTACAAAGTGGAAGAGTTTTATAAATGGTTAGATACTTATAAACAAGTTTAAGGAACGGGTTTATAGATTTATATAAGGAACTTTATAAATGGTTTTATGGATTTATAAAGGATTTATAAATGTTTTTATAAATGTACAAAAGAATTTATAAGCGATTGAATTTTATAAATAATTTTCAGAGATTTATAAATGTGTTTATAAATGGTTTTATAGATTATAAGGAGTTTATAAATGATTCTAGAATCAAATAAAAAGAAAATCCTTCTCAAATTTTGTAAATATACTTATACCATTGAGGTAGGTATATGAATGTATTTTATAAAGTATTGAAATATACAGATTTGTGGATATACCTTTGTAAAAGTATTTTTATACAAGTATTTACAAAGTCAGTTTAATTAATGAAAGATTTTTTAAAGGAAGCTAGTGTTTGTTTATGTGCTTAACCAATGTTGGTTTTTCCCTATGGAATAAATCTTTTTTTGAATGCTTGTTTATTTGATAGTTAAATAACCAACTGTCAAAATCTTAGCTTAAATTTGTAATCCTTCTTAATTTTGTGGTACAGAAATATTCCCTACTTAACACCGAAGGATTTTAACTCTAGAAATATCTAGGAGAAATATGTATGTTTTAGTTACCATCGATGGTGTTATACTGTACATATAAACTCATTTTGTTCTTCTAGGACAAATGATGAGGAGATCTGTCCACTTAAATGGTTAAGGGGTGATCCCCGTTCTTGTGTATTGTTTGATTATCTCATAATGAACCAGTATTGAGCATTTCGAAAAATCGATGATTGGGTTTTGGAGCACCAGGGAAGCGAAAGAGTACTCTTAAGAGATTACTCGAAAACTGTAATCACTTCGAAACCATATACGGTTCTATGGAGGAGTTTCATGATATATTGAGATGTTGGAATCCATGTGTGGTTTCGAGACCCGTTAGGGTATGGGAATCTATGTGTGATTCAAAGATCTATTTGAGATATAGGAATCCAGGTGTGATTCCATGGCCCATTGAGGTATGGTAATCCATGTAGGATTCTATGATCTATTTTGGTGGCAGTGCGTAAGCTGGAGCGTCGGACGTAGCCTTATCAGCAGTAATGACTAAAACCAGAGATTGGAGGCATGGTATGTAGGGTTGGCAAACTCATAGGGTGTAGTCGGCTCCACCTAGACATTACTTACAGTTGTTATGCATGCATGGGGAGATGCACTCGGTCTTAGCGAGACCAGTTATGTTTTTCCTACGGTACATCACTAGGGATGTATGCTGCTTCGGAAGGATATCTCTGATCCTTGTGCATGAGGACCGTTCTCAAAGTACTGAGAGCACTTCCATGGAATCCTACACAATTAGTGAATGTGCCTTATCGGTTTTTGATTTATATACCTAGTGTTGTTGTGATATACACTCACGAGCATCACAGCTACTTGATTATTATTATTATTATTTTCACCCTTAGACATTATTATAATATCAGTGGATTATCTATAGAAAAGTTTTGGTTATCGTAAGATAAAAACCCGTCCATGTTTATGTGTGACGTGGTCTTATGAGATACTTTTGATTTCATAGGTTTTTATAACTTTAAAATCCAATTGGGTGTGTTTTCTCACGCTGGTTTTTCAGACTGACTAGGGAGCTGTGCAGTTAATGCCCCGCTATTACCCCGCTATAACCCCGCTATATCTCATAGCGGATTTCTACCGCTACGATTTTTCCATATAGCCCCAAAATATAGCTTTTCCGCTTTAAGCCCCGCTATTTCCGCTATATCCCGTTATTCCCGCTATATTCCGCTATTTCCTCTATATCTTCTTTAATAAAATGAATTGAAAAATTGCATTTATACATTATAAAAATTATGAAACTAGTTTATTTGATTTAATTTTTAATATATTTTTAGAAATGAAAATACTCTAATATTCTACTAAATTCAATTATGTTATATAACAGTTTTATGTTTATTTAAAGTATATTCGCACATGTTTTTATTTAAAATTATTTATGTATTAATTATAATTCAATTGAGTGATATTTTTTCATTTAATTACCATTTATATATTTGAAAAAATATTAAGTACGAGTTTTATATGCTATTTTAGAGCCATCCGCTATATCCCGATATATCCTCGCTGTATCCCCGCTATGACTTTTTGCACCTCCACCGCTTTGAATCCACCGAGCGCTTTAACTGCACAGCTAGGGAGTTATTTTATTATAATGCTCAGGTCAGATCGAGCATATCTACATATTGCTTTGGATGCATTGGGGCTTAGGAGATGAGCTGGAGGTCGAAAGACGTATTCACGTATATGGTTATTTTTCCGCTGTATTCATTATTGGATTTATTAGCAATTGTAAGTACATGTTGTTATAACTGTCCAGGCTGAAATAGGTTAGTATACTCTTATTGATGTTTGTATATACATATATTACAGTTTGTTTTGTTTAAAGATTTTTTGTATTTTACAGATTATTCGTTCCGCTATGAGATTCTGTGTTGTTCAGTTTTTTTCTTATCTTCTTTCTTCTTTCTTTTTCCCTAACAATCGGGTTTTCAGGCATTTGATTGCTCGGCACACAATACAATGGATGTATTAGTGTCAATTTTTTAGGGTCAAAAATCCCGGTCATTACACTAGAGCTCATATTGGTCTCCGATCATGGTGAATAGTGGTGTGGCATCCTACGGTTAGGCCACAAGGACAGCAACAATTGTGATTATCAGGGCGGATGGAGGTGTGTGGTCATTGGCGTCGGATAACATAGGGGATAAGGAAACTGTAAACGGTGTTGGATTAGGTGTAAGTGGTTCTGATATGGCATGGCGGCATTATTTATAACACGATGTTGGATTTCGAAGTAACGATGGGGAAGAGATCCATTAGCATACACATATATGGGATACACACACACACACACACATATATATATATATATGATAATTAAATAATTATAATAAATACCTTATCTTTAAATGCTTATAACTCCTGCATACGACCTCCATTTCATGAGCAGTTCGTGGCACCACGATCGTGATAAGACAAAGAATGTTTTGGTATGTTATTTGGTGTATTTTGTGATACTTCTTATATGTTGTTCAATTAGTGATTATGATAATAGATGTTACGATAATTTTTTCAAAGGAAACGCGTTCTTCGGTGTATCCAATGTCGTCTAATGTTGTGGTTATGAGGATAGGCATTACGGTATATTTTTCAAAGGAAATGAGTTCTTTGGTGTGACCAATGATATATAATGTTGGCCATTACAAGTATATGCATTAAAGTACATTTTCAGAGGAAATGAGTTCTTTGGTGTACCTGGTAATGTCTGACTACAACGTTCCTGCATTTTTCAGAGAACTGCGCTCTCGATGCATATTTTGATGTGATGGGTATGATACACTTTTCCAAGAAATGAGTTCTTGGTGTAACCAGTGACCTCTAATGATGACGACTTCGATAGCATAGGCATTACAATACACTTTTTGGAAGAATTGAGTCTTCGGTGTGACCAATGATGTCTAACGATAATGGACTGAGCCATATATTTCTTCATTAGCGATTCACATACAATTTGATGATACGGTACATCTAGAATAGTCGATTCCTCAGCGTATGATTTGGCGATAGTGGTACGAGACATATAGTTCCTCAATGGCAAGACGCATACGTTTTGGGCATGCCAGTTTGGACTTTTGGCCTGACTTTGTGCATATGATTAGGCATATGATAGATTTTAGTGATAAACTTAGCATATGATGTCTCCATATTATTATATTGTGTTTAGCTAACTTGTTAGGTGCAGGTGACATGGGTTAAGGTATGGTTTTTGAGCATAAGTGTTGTTTTACTAGCTTATTAGTATTACACACTTATATAATGTGTTTCTCTCACTAGACATATGTTAGACCCCTCTATCATTTTCTTCTTTGTAGTTATATTTTGATAGGTCAAAAGAGAGGACCGTTGTTGACTTGAAGGCATAATGGTATAATGGAGACGCATAATTATTTATTGCCAACCTATTATTTTATTTCATTTATTCATATACATTATATTGTTTTCATTATCGCCATAGAGAGAGATGTTGTAGTTGGAGTTCATTTCATACCATATTGTTTTGTTTGTCTATGATTGTATTATTGATTACTATTATATTTTATTCCTTCCGTTATGAATTTCAGAAAGTGTAGAGTATTGTAGATAGTTATGTGGTATGTTTTACATTATATCTCAAAACAATCCACCGTTTGCAAGTTCTATGATGTCCACATCATCTTTTCGATGTGAATCGAGCATTGTAAAATAGTGTCTTGTTTCAAGGATTGTGTGTAAGCAAGTAAAAAATTAACATTATAAGATATAGTAACATATTTTGTTATAAAATGCTCGAAACAACAATTGAAATACTTTACTTAATTCATCTAAAATTATATTTGTACAGAGAGTTGCAAAGAAATTAGTGATAGTGACACAAGGCGATATAGCAAAAAAATGGAAATGTGGTACATTGATATAAAAAATGAATCTATCTAAAACACTCACTTTAAGTTTCAAAATATACAATAATCCATTTTCCAAAACGAGGGTCAATAAATATCTCTATTATTAATTTCAACCAACCTAAAAATCCTTGTAGTTTCCACTGCAAATAGAAAACTGTACATAACTGCAATTTTGAAAAAAAACAAATAAATAAAGAAATTTGATTTTGGTTATATTGACCTTCAACAAGGTTCATATTTGATTTTTTTTAAATGTTTTAAAGCTAATTTTAGAGGGGGTAATTTAAAACATGTTTCTAAAAAGGGTTTTTCATATACTAGATTTAAACATATGGGACAGATCTTAGTTTCCACTATAAATGGTATATAAAGAGAAACATGACATATCCATCAGTCAAAGTATATGTAATATACTGATATTGTACTAGTGTATGTAATGTGACTGAATCATGCTATGGTGTTTGCGTTATCAAGCAATGTATGCGTGTTATAACCAAAAGTTGTTGAGGTATTTCTGCCTCGTCGGTGTTTTAACATTTGTAAAACAATCGACAGTCCACCATAAAACTGGCTTGTATGGAAAGAGAAAAAGATGACACACCCATTATAATATAACAAACGTTGTAGTTTATATGAGTCATGCCAAGATGCAAAGAAAATAAGGAAAATATGATTTTGCTTTACTATCTCAAATATCTCAAATGCGTTGAATTTGAAAGTAGATGGTCTCTAGATTATATTTTCTTTACAAGGGGAATCCTTATAAATTTGTTTTGGAGAACCCATTGTTAATCAGCTTGACTTAACAACATCTATTTTGCTGTGTTGTATGACATGCATATGTCTAATGCATTTATATTTTTAGTTTTAATGTTATCCTAACATTTGATATTCATATTATATTATTTACCTTTTGTTCATATATTTTTAGTACCTTACTAATAATACTAATGTGAACCCATGCTACACAAACGGTGAGTTATTGACAAATGCATGAAAGAAATACGTGGATATAATTGTTTAATATATGGTCACAATTATTACTATGTGAGTACCAATATATGCTTGATTACTCACACCTCCAAGTACAATTTGTATTAGCAATATAGGGTCAAATAAGTGAAGTATAACATCTATTATTTAGGTGACTAAATTTTGGTGGTTTTATTGGTTTTCGATGTTAAAATTGATGTGCTTGTTTTTGCGTATTTGGTTTTATAACATTATTTATCATGAAAAGTGCAAAATATATTATAAAACTAAAACTTCACTATCACTCCATAAATACTTGTTATGAACATATTTTATATTCAATGCATCAAGTTAATAAGCATAAAATATTGATAACAAAAAAGAATCCTTTGTACATAAGTCGTAATAAAATTTAAAAAACAAGCATTAGGATTTGAAATCCCAACTGGTAAGTACTATTAAAAAGATGAAACCAAAGTGAAGGAATATTATTTTCAAATCCTTAAGGTAGTGACTATAGTACAAACTCAAATATTTTGAGCATCTTTTACATTGAAAAGAAATTGAATATGCTTTATAACATCACAAGATAGTTGTATTTTAAGAATGAATAATTATAGAAAAAAATCAATTATATAGATTTCTATAATAATATGGCATTAAATATATTTCTTATATTGCTAAATTGTAACACCACAAAAATTATCTTCGTAATTAGATACATATATTAGTTAGGTATTCAATATCCAATAACATTAGTTGTTATAAATCTTATATAACTTTTTGTAGTTCATAGAGTTAAATAAATGCTTTAAATTGACACACAATACTTAATAGTACATGTGCATTGCAGAATTAGTGTGTAATAACATTTAATAAATATATTGTACCTAAATAACATGCAATGGTTGATTGGTAAGCTCAAGAACTTCAAAAACTATTTTCCTACGGCTATCATAGACCTAGAAAGGTGGAATGTCACCTTACCACTTTCTTGTTCTTCAACATAAAAATACAAACTAGTCATGGTATATATATATATAACATTGTTCTCTTTTGTTATGCTTGCTTCCCACTCAGCAATGAATTTATTTCTTACCACGTTATCTCAACTGTAGTGCTTATCTTTCTGTTCTTCTATTTTATCAGAATAATGTGCTTCATAATTATTCTTCTTTCATATTTCAGATTTATGTGATTTTTAACTTCTTAATTTCAACCTACAAAAGAGCAAAAAAGAACTAAAAGTAAGAGACCATGGCAAAGAAATCAACAAATCTAATCTTCCCTTCGCATCATTTAGTATACTTTAAAGATTTTGTAGGATAGTAATGGATATTAAAGTTATAATTCAAACAATGATTAATAATGTAATGATCTATTAAGACACACATGTGATGAAGGTATACACAATAGCATACTCGATTCAAAATCTATCAATGTCCCCAAATATAATATGCCTTAAGGAACTAATCCATACATGAGATGAAACTCCATTAGGGTAGTATCTATAAATGAAACCACCTTGCCTTTTCATCTGATAAATTGTTATTAACATTATATAAATAAGAGATTGATAATTAATGCTTTGAGATCTGTGACTAACCTTTAATTGATGGTCTTAGCATATTATTTTTCTGTCAACGTCATTTTTGGGGACAAACTTTTTAAATAAAATTTTAATATAGTGCCAACGATAATACTCCTCAAAAGATTCTGAATTTAATGGATTAAAACCGAAAATCTAAATATAGTTAAAGTAAATCTTGAATTAAGTTATGAACCGAAAATATGATACAAAATAATTTTAGGAAGCCATGTTAGCATACTTGGTTCGGACACACACACACACACATACATATATATGTATATGTATGTATGTATGTATGTACATACGTACGTATGTATATATCTATGTATGTGTACATGTATGTATGTATGTACGTATAACACCCCGTGGAATTAATCGAAAATTTATTAAGGGGAACTGACCAATTTATAATAAAACTAAAAATGAAATTTGAGCAAACATCGGAATTATCCTACGAAACTTGCACCGTTGTGTACGTGACGATTTTCTAAACAACTTTCATATATAAGGTTTTGTGATCAAGGCTCAAGCGGAAAGCTATTAATGTTCAAAGATTTGAAATTAAAAATAATTCTAAAACGTATCAATGGAAATAAATCAACGATTAATCAAAATAAGGTAACGTAAAAATTTTCAATAAATTAAAACGCACCGGTCGACATCATCTATAAGGCAAGTCGACTGCTTAGTATAGACCGACCGACCGATAGGCTATTATCGGCTAGTGTTTGCCTAGGCCGAAAAGCTCGAATATTGTAGATGTAAATCCAACGATTAACGATGATTCCTGCAATCATAAATAGAGATGTACGCCCCCACTATTGTTTTTCTTAAACCCTAATTTAGTAGTTAGTCGTATGTCCAAAACGTCTTCTCTTCCATAAATCCCCATTCTCCTTCAAACTCCAAAATTAAAATAAAATTTTAAAAAAATCGAACTAAAAGAAGAGATCAACAAATTAAAGGGAAAGCGCAAAGAGGAGACAATGCAAGTCCGAATAAGAGGACGAGAGCTTTTAAGAGGTGAGTGGGTTAATTACTAAAGAATGTTATTTCTTAACTAATTAAATTTTTTTATATTTCTATTTGATCTGGAATTGGTTTCTTTCAAATTTGAAATAATAGTTTCCATTTAAAGATTTCTCTAATAAATCGAACTCACCTATGTATGAATAAGAAGGAAAAATGTGGGTTTATATGTAGCAAAATAAGGGGAAGTAGACCAGATTTATTCTTTAAACCCTCATTGATAAGAAATTTGATTCAATAATGTGAAGTTGAATAACTTCCTATTTATCCTGATTTGATCTTGAAAATTAATATTATATATTTTATATACATACATATATGTATAGAAGTTTTGTCAAGACCCAAGGAGTCGACCTTCGAAAATCGGCACCCGTACTTCACTTGTACTCAAAATGCCGTAGATTCAAATGCCGAATCTGGTTCCCGGGAGCTTATAACACAGTTAAGTAAATATCACAGCGGAATTAAAAGAATATAGATATACAACATCTGATACAATATCCAGATACATTGATGATACAATGAATATCTATATACATCAGAGATATGATACAATAAATTACAGCGGAATGAAAAATAGATAACATCAGCAGTGGATAATCTTCATCTCCAAAGCACGATCCAGAAATAGCTCGAACTCCCAATAACGAGGCACAAAGATAAGCAAGTGCAGTCTGATCCAAAGACTGAACCAACTCCAGAAAATCTACTAAACCTGAATATCTGAAAACCCCAACTCTAGACTGCTCGTGTAGGAAATTATGAGCACCCAAAGTTTAGGAAAGGAACAATAAACTCCGGATCAGTCATGGGACTGGTCTGAGCAACAAAAACAGTTTATCTTTAAAAACAAATAGCAGAGATTTTTAAAGTCAATTCGCAATGCTTTTGGAAAATGAAACTACCATAAGACCTCCCACCACACACACAATGCAAACGCAGAATTGGAGGAGATTTCTTCTTATGATAGTCAAAGATGCTTACTACGCAAAATCAAATCATTTTTGATATTATTATTAGTGCATAGTGTAGAAAAAAATTTCGAAAGTAGAATATAAATCTTAGCCAGCATAGACATTTCGCACTTATGCCTACTATAGCTACCATGTTCAATAGCAGGTTACCACCACATTCCATGGCAGGTAATACAACTAAAACCGTACAGGGCTCGTATTGTTTTGTTTGGATTTCCAACAAATGGTCAGGCTAAGGAACTTCCTATTCCACGAAAAAAACGCCTCTGGCGGGACGTTCCGAGAACCAACTGTTCTCTGCCAAACAAGGCCGGCAACCCCTTTTCCCAAGGGATAAAAGAAACCTCAGATATGCCACCCCCGGTCCTTTGGGACCTTTAACCGAGGTACCTCTAATCCAACATCACACGTCATAAATAAAGTGTGTCCACATGAGTAAGTATCTGGGCTCCATACCATGATACTACCCTTTTCCAGAAGGAATGGTCATACCCTGGGGGAGCTACCCCTGAAAACCTTGCCGCACAATTCCTGTTTCGACCATTACCGGGTTGTGAGGCTCGACGAAGTCTCGTCCACAAAGCTACGCTTTTTCAAAAAGCCACGCTTTGGGTCAACAGATGATCAACCTATGATCACAAAGATAAATGATCAAACAAATGATCATATCACAAATGATCAAACACTGATCATCACACAGCAACACTCAGCATGCCACATTACCAAATTGGGATATATCGCTGATAACTTCAACTACATAACCTCTGAGCTCGTACGTCTCAGAGAAGGGTGTTAAGCTAAGAGAATAAATTCTCCGCCACCAACAGATATGTATTTGAAAGAAATCGGCTTTATATCTCAAAGTGTAATGTCAGACATGTATCCATACAAGTCTGTTCCGGGTTCGAACAGAACCGAAGGCACTTCTCACGAAGCCCTTGCAATTCCGGATAATTTCCAATCACGTTCGGACTTCCCGTCACAAAAGAGTGATATAAATCTCTATACCGGCGCGACTCAGTGCAGAGACATTCGACAGGTTGTCCTTTCATTTTCGAAAAATATCCGGTCTTCAACACCGGTCTTCAAATGCTATCCATATACGACGTATCACTATTCGGAATGAGTTATACGACCCAAAGGTCCTTTCCCGGCTAACCCGAATAGTGAGCGTAATATTTAAAAACATATGGATATTGGGATTTCAATTAAGTCACAACTTAAACCCAAACTTTCTTTACAAATGGTTTATCAAATTACCATTTTAATCTTTTTAAACAAAAAGATTCAATTCACAAAGTTCACTTAATTTCACAAAGATTCATTCACAGATTTTCCAAATCGATTCCCATTTCAGTTTAATTAATTCGTTAAATCTTTAAATCAAAGATTTGACTCATAACTTTCAAAACAATTTCATTTCGAATGGTTTAAACAAAACATCATTTTGAATCTGTTAAAAGTAAACAGATTCAATTCATAGTTTTCAAGACAATTTCATTCATAACTTAGAAAAACAATTTTTCAATTCAATCTTGAAATTCCTTTAATTAAACTGGAATTTCATTTCTTATCTGAAAGCTTTTATCATTTTGAAAACAAACTGTTTCATTTCAGAAAATCTGATTCATTCATATGAGTTAAAGTTCTTGGGTTAATTCAAATTCTCAAATCAATACTTTTTAAAATGGTTTAACCCACATATAACTTGTACAGCATTTTTAATCTCTAGTTTCGAATTATAGGATTCAATTTCAAACTTGAATTCAAATTTAAATCAAATTATTTAAATTTTCAAAACTCGATTTAAGTTATTCAAAATAACTTTTATCTTTGAAATTCCATTTCAAAAGCTTTTCACTTAAAACCCCAAATTTCCAATTTCAAAATCAATTGAAATTAAAATTTCAATTTCAAAAATATCAAATTTAAATTATCTGTGACTTAACCGATTTCCACGTGAAATCCATATTTGTGTGTGTATAAGTGTAGTCCAGGGGTTTAACACAATAGTGCAACATCAATCATCACATAACAAAATACAGAGATATAGTTGATAAACGATATAAACTATATCGCTTATCGTTTAGGCACAGATCACAGATATATATGAATTTCAGATAAATAAACTGCAGTAAAGGTTACGCACCAATCAGAATATATCACAAAGCATCACAGATCAGGAAATATCAAACAATTCAATCATCCAATCAAATCCAAATATTCATAAGTAAGGTCAGTTAATTATCTGGTTTATTCAAATTAGATTAGTTACTTATGAATTTCTAATCCAGGTTAATTATCGTAATTTATTCCAAATTATTTGAAATAAATTCCTTTTCAAATTTATTAGTTAACCCTTAATTATTAACTAATCAATTTTATATCAATGAATCAATGAATCTTTAATTATTGAATTAATTTTAATTAATCACCGTTATTAATTGATCCTTTGATTTTTAACAATCAATTCATTCAAGTTTCAAATCATTAATCAATAAATTACATTAAGTAATCATCTATTAATTACTTCATAAATTAAGCTTTGATCATTTTATAAACTAACTTTTTAAACATCTTAAATTACACATTTAAAAACACTTTGCCATGAAGAGGATTTTAAATCAAAACCCTTTAAATTCAAATATTTAAATTTATTAAAAGTATTTAAATTTAAAACTTTTCTTTTATTTCAAAAATCTGGATTTAATACTTAAATTAAACCTCAGTTTTACATCAATTACAAATTTAAACTTAATAAATTTAAAAACTGTAAAATTTCCACTGTTTAATACTGGAACATGACTGACCCGAGACCATTTCCACTTTGCTTCGAGAAAACATTGAAATTACCCAAGCTAAAACTAAATCTACCCGAGTATGGTACTCGAGTTAAAACTGGTACTGTTGATTCTGTGCTAAACTACCCTACCCGAGTTCACTAAATTTTGCTTCGAGAAAAACTGCAAATCCCCCGAACCAAACGACGAGATTACTCGAGAAATTCTCGAGTTCATTTCACCTGTCAACCCAGACAAACACCACCAGATCTCGACTGTGCACGTGCACCGAGGGTCCGGCCACGTCCGGTCATCTACGACCACCTTCACCTCTCGACGATCATCTCGACATCCCCTCTCCGGCCTCCGATCATCCATTCAGGCATACGAACGAAATCGAGTTCCTGTCATGAAACTGGAGCAAAACCATAGCCTGGAAACCTCGCCGCGTTCCCACCTCCGATCACCAGTGACCATCGCACTTCGCCCTTAGCCTCGTCTACCTTCCCCGAATCCAACCCTGGAAGCTCGAATCACTCGATCGCTTCATGGCTTCGAACGAGACAAAAATCTCGAGCCACTCAATTTAGGTCACCAGACTTTAAACACTCCTCGCCGCCACCACGACGAACTTCCGACCGTTCCACTATTATTTCTTGAATCCCTGGTCATCCCTCTTCCTCTCGACCAACACCAGACATCTCCGGTCAACCGCATCAACCATGGCAACTCAAAATGTTCAAAACAGTGAAACTACAACTGCTCTTCACCCCTAGCCTTAAAAATTGTAAATCTTGACTTAAAAATCCTATTTTAGTATGTAGTTTCTCCTGATACAATTGAATTCTTAAAACAAAAATTTTGTTTTTTACACATATTTAAAGTTGTACATGCTTTCTTTAGTTACCAGAGGAAATGTTAGGTTGTTTTAGCTTTACGTATTTTTAACACTTAAATTACAACCAAACAAACAACTTTTATTTACATCCTAAGTTAAATCAGTTGTTAGATCAAGTGATGGAGGTTGATTTTCCTATCTACAAAAACATGATCACAGGTACAGGGTATCACAGAAACAGATTTCACCCAGACTTGGCACAACATACATATATACAAGATATATATACCATCACAGAGGAAAACATACTTTACCTAAACTTAGGTTATATTTAAAAAAAATATGTTACTCACAGTGGTTTTGAAGAAGAACAGGGTTGCTTTTTCTTTTGAAACAGGAGTGTGAAGACTTGCAAAGTTGAAACCTTCCTTCCTGATTCTCTGGTTTGATTTGCTTTAGTTTCAGATTGAAGTTGTTGAATTCATTTTCCAGTTGTTTGTTTTGTTTACAGATGACATTCACTTCATTTTTTCTTCTTTCTTAGTTTGTTTGAACGGAACAAAAATGAATTGAAAGATAAGAAGGCTGATATAAGAAAGGATGTGTACAGGGTATTTCTATTCAATGGTGGCTGATATTAATTAGGCGTGTACAAATATATTTTATTTTGTTTCTAGTTGTACAATTCATCAGATTTCCCTTTCTTCTTTTGGTGGCTAATGAATACATTTGTACATGCATTAAATGCTCAAGTCCTTTGTGTCTTCATATGTTTGCATACTTGCACACATATGTCTATGTTTACTTGTTTGTTTCGGCTGAGATAATTTGGTATTACTTTTCTTTGTCTTCTTATACAAGCTTACATACTTATATCTATATTTCTTACTTTGACTAACCTGCATATGTTTTTTGTACTTGCATTTTATTTGTTAGAACACTTTTACTTTGTTTTGTTTCTTATTTATGCATTTGCTTATTTAGCTAGCTTTGTATTTGTAAGCTACTACATACATATCTATATTTATTCGTTTACTGGCAGATTTTTTCTTCTTCACTTGCTTATATTTGAATATATTTTTATTTTGCTTTGGCCTTATCTTCTTTGAAACCAAATAAAGTTCTATTTTTATTAAAACTTACCTTATATTAATTTCAATTTCTAGTTCAAATATAAATTATCATTATTTACTTAATATTTATTGTCTTATATTTATTTTATAAACTCAAACTATCTTTAACCATCAATTCAAATATATATATTAAATTTGCTCGTATATACCTAAATATATATATACATTCAATATACACACATATACTCACATATACACTATTTACAATATTTTAATCTCAAATGATTTATACAGAATATACTTGGATATCGGGGAAACTCGCATCTCTTTAACCATCTATTTCACAAATTTTTATTCAAAAATAAATTTAATTATCGATTTAAAATAGATTAAAATTCGGGGTCGTTACAGACTTCCCCCCTTAAAAGAATTTCGTCCTCGAAATTACCAAGGAGACAAAAAGATAGATGAAGAATGTTTCATCAAATCAAACTGAACATTTATTCTGCATTTGGCTCACCAAATCAGAATATCAATAACAGATACAAGAACGAATCTGTTTATCACTTCACAAGATACTCGGGTCATCCAGATCCACGAAATATACAAGGGCATCGGTTAGTTCGAAGGGATAACTAACTATTCGTAGAACATATCCGGACCCAAGGAATAGATAGATAGATGGATACGATTTCAAAACTTTTAGTTTAAAAACTAAACTATACCTATCAACCATAGCAACCAATGCAAACAATACATCCATACAAACAATTCTGGCCTATCTGGAGTTTATGTCCCATTTTAATATATCAAATTTCTTCCTGGATCAACCAGAAATCATCGAAGAATTGAGAAAAGATGCTGAACAAAAGAGATTGATAGAAAAAAGATTGCTTCCTTGCTGTTACAAGGTATTGACCATTTATAATCGTATTTCCCTTGTCCCCTATCTCATCCTCTTCTCGCACTCATACTCACTATCAGTGGATAGTAAGAGAATTTACTGAGACGTTCGAACGGATATCTGAGGAATACTCATTCTAGGGTATACTTCACCCTATCTCTAATGAGCTACTTAACGTGTTATACTCCTGAGCTAAAGTTCAACCTTAGCTCTGATACCACTTGTCAAGACCCAAGGAGTCGACCTTCGAAAATCGGCACCCGTACTTCACTTGTACTCAAAATGCCGTAGATTCAAATGCCGAATCTGGTTCTCGGGAGCTTATAACACAGTTAAGTAAATATCACAGCGGAATTAAAAGAATATAGATATACAACATCTGATACAATATCCAGATACATTGATGATACAATGAATATCTATATACATCAGAGATATGATACAATAAATTGCAGCGGAAAGAAAAATAGATAACATCAGCAGCGGATAATCTTCATCTCCAAAGCACCATCCAGAAATAGCTCGAACTCCCAATAACGAGGCACAAAGATAAGCAAGTGCAGTCTGATCCAAAGACTGAACCAACTCCAGAAAATCTACTAAACCTGAATATCTGAAAACCCCAACTCTAGACTGCTCGTGTAGGAAATTATGAGCACCCAGAGTTTAGGAAAGGAACAATAAACTCCGGATCAGTCATGGGACTGGTCTGAGCAACAAAAACAGTTTATCTTTAAAAACAAATAGCAGAGATTTTTAAAGTCAATTCGCAATGCTTTTGGAAAATGAAACTACCATAAGACCTCCCACCACACACACAATGAAAACGCAGAATTGGAGGAGATTTCTTCTTATGATAGTCAAAGATGCTTACTACGCAAAATCAAATCATTTTTGATATTATTATTAGTGCATAGTGTAGAAAAAAATTTCGAAAGTAGAATATAAATCTTAGCCAGCATAGACATTTCGCACTTATGCCTACTATAGCTACCATGTTCAATAGCAGGTTACCACCACATTCCATGGCAGGTAATACAACTAAAACCGTACAGGGCTCGTATTGTTTTGTTTGGATTTCCAACAAATGGTCAGGCTAAGGAACTTCCTATTCCACGAAAGAAACGCCTCTGGCGGGACGTTCCGAGAACCAACTGTTCTCTGCCAAACAAGGCCGGCAACCCCTTTTCCCAAGGGATAAAAGAAACCTCAGATATGCCACCCCCGGTCCTTTGGGACCTTTAACCGAGGTACCTCTAATCCAACATCACACGTTATAAATAAAGTGTGTCCACATGAGTAAGTATCTGGGCTCCATACCATGATACTACCCTTTTCCAGAAGGAATGGTCATACCCTAGGGGAGCTACCCCTGAAAACCTTGCTGCACAATTCCTGTTTCGACCATTACCGGGTTGTGAGGCTCGACGAAGTCTCGTCCACAAAGCTACGCTTTTTCAAAAAGCCACGCTTTGGGTCAACAGATGATCAACCTATGATCACAAAGATAAATGATCAAACAAATGATCATATCACAAATGATCAAACACTGATCATCACACAGCAACACGCAGCATGCCACATTACCAAATTGGGATATATCGTTGATAACTTCAACTACATAACCTCTGAGCTCGTACGTCTCAGAGAAGGGTGTTAAGCTAAGAGAATAAATTCTCCGCCACCAATAGATATGTATTTGAAAGAAATCGGCTTTATATCTCAAAGTGTAATGTCAGACATGTATCCATACAAGTCTGTTCCGGGTTCGAACAGAACCGAAGGCACTTCTCACGAAGCCCTTGCAATTCCGGATAATTTCCAATCACGTCCGGACTTCCCGTCACAATAGAGTGATATAAATCTCTATACCGGCGCGACTCAGTGCAGAGACATTCGACAGGTTGTCCTTTCATTTTTGAAAAATATCCGGTCTTCAACACCGGTCTTCAAATGCTATCCATATACGACGTATCACTATTCGGAATGAGTTATACGACCCAAAGGTCCTTTCCCGGCTAACCCGAATAGTGAGCGTAATATTTAAAAACATATGGATATTGGGATTTCAATTAAGTCACAACTTAAACCCAAACTTTCTTTACAAATGGTTTATCAAATTACCATTTTAATCTTTTTAAACAAACAGATTCAATTCACAAAGTTCACTTAATTTCACAAAGATTCATTCACAGATTTTCCAAATCGATTCCCATTTCAGTTTAATTAATTCGTTAAATCTTTAAATCAAAGATTTGACTCATAGCTTTCAAAACAATTTCATTTCGAATGGTTTAAACAAAACATCATTTTGAATCTGTTAAAAGTAAACAGATTCAATTCATAGTTTTCAAGACAATTTCATTCATAACTTAGAAAAACAATTTTTCAATTCAATCTTGAAATTCCTTTAATTAAACTGGAATTTCATTTCTTATCTGAAAGCTTTTATCATTTTGAAAACAAACTGTTTCATTTCAGAAAATATGATTCATTCATTTGAGTTAAAGTTCTTTGGTTAATTCAAATTCTCAAATCAATACTTTTTAAAATGGTTTAACCCACATATAACTTGTACAGCATTTTTAATCTCTAGTTTCGAATTATAGGATTCAATTTAAAACTTGAATTCAAATTTAAATCAAATTATTTAAATTTTCAAAACTCGATTTAAGTTATTCAAAATAACTTTTATCTTTGAAATTCCATTTCAAAAGCTTTTCACTTAAAAACCCAAATTTCCAATTTCAAAATCAATTGAAATTAAAATTTCAATTTCAAAAATATCAAATTTAAATTATCTGTGACTTAACCGATTTCCACGTGAAATCCATATTTGTGTGTGTATAAGTGTAGTCCAGGGGTTTAACACAATAGTGCAACATCAATCATCACATAACAAAATACAGAAATATAGTTGGTAAACGATATAAACTATATCGCTTATCGTTTAGGCACAGGTCACAGATATATATGAATTTCAGATAAATAAACTGCAGTAAAGGTTACGCACCAATCAGAATATATCACAAAGCATCACAGATCAGGAAATATCAAACAATTCAATCATCCAATCAAATCCAAATATTCATAAGTAAGGTCAGTTAATTAACTGGTTTATTCAAATTAGATTAGTTACTTATGAATTTCTAATCCGGGTTAATTATCGTAATTTAATTCCAAATTATTTGAAATAAATTCCTTTTCAAATTTATTAGTTAACCCTTAATTATTAACTAATCAATTTTATATCAATGAATCAATGAATCTTTAATTATTGAATTAATTTTAATTAATCACCGTTATTAATTGATCCTTTGATTTTTAACAATCAATTCATTCAAGTTTCAAATCATTAATTAATAAATTACATTAAGTAATCATCTATTAATTACTTCATAAATTAAGCTTTGATCATTTTATAAACTAACTTTTTAAACATCTTAAATTACACATTTAAAAACACTTTGCCATGAAGAGGATTTTAAATCAAAACCCTTTAAATTCAAATATTTAAATTTATTAAAAGTATTTAAATTTAAAACTTTTCTTTTATTTCAAAAATCTGGATTTAATACTTAAATTAAACCTCAGTTTTACATCAATTACAAATTTAAACTTAATAAATTTAAAAACTGTAAAATTTCCACTGTTTAATACTGGAACATGACTGACCCGAGACCATTTCCACTTTGCTTCGAGAAAACATTGAAATTACCCAAGCTAAAACTAAATCTACCCGAGTATGGTACTCGAGTTAAAACTGGTACTGTTGATTCTGTGCTAAACTACCCTACCCAAGTTCACTAAATTTTGCTTCGAGAAAAACTGCAAATCCCCCGATCCAAACGACGAGATTACTCGAGAAATTCTCGAGTTCATTTCACCTGTCAACCCAGACAAACACCACCAGATCTCGACTGTGCACGTGCACCGAGGGTCCGGCCACGTCCGGTCATCTACGACCACCTCCACCTCTCGACGATCATCTCGACATCCCCTCTCCGGCCTCCGATCATCCATTCAGGCATACGAACGAAATCGAGTTCCTGTCATGAAACTGGAGCAAAACCATAGCCTGGAAACCTCGCCGCGTTCCCACCTCCGATCACCAGTGACCATCGCACTCCGCCCTTAGCCTCGTCTACCTTCCCCGAATCCAACCCTGGAAGCTCGAATCACTCGATCGCTTCATGGCTTCGAACGAGACAAAAATCTCGAGCCACTCAATTTAGGTCACCAGACTTTAAACACTCCTCGCCGCCACCACGACGAACTTCCGACCGTTCCACTATTATTTCTTGAATCCCTGGTCATCCCTCTTCCTCTCGACCAACACCAGACATCTCCGGTCAACCGCATCAACCATGGCAACTCAAAACGTTCAAAACAGTGAAACTACAACTGCTCTTCACCCCTAGCCTTAAAAATTGTAAATCTTGACTTAAAAATCCTATTTTAGTATGTAGTTTCTCCTGATACAATTGAATTCTTAAAACAAAAATTTTGTTTTTTACACATATTTAAAGTTGTACAGGCTTCCTTTAGTTACCAAAGGAAATGATAGGTTGTTTTAGCTTTACGTATTTTTAACACTTAAATTACAACCAAACAAACAACTTTTATTTACATCCTAAGTTAAATCAGTTGTTAGATCAAGTGATGGAGGTTGATTTTCCTATCTACAAAAACATGATCACAGGTACAGGGTATCACAGAAACAGATTTCACCCAGACTTGGCACAACATACATATATAAAAGATATATATACCATCACAGAGGAAAACATACTTTATCTAAACTTAGGTTATATTTAAAAAAAAATATGTTACTCACAGTGGTTTTGAAGAAGAACAGGGTTGCTTTTTCTTTTGAAACAGGAGTGTGAAGACTTGCAAAGTTGAAACCTTCCTTCCTGATTCTCTGGTTTGATTTGCTTTAGTTTCAGATTGAAGTTGTTGAATTCATTTTCCAGTTGTTTGTTTTGTTTACAGATGACATTCACTTCATTTTTTCTTCTTTCTTAGTTTGTTTGAACGGAACAAAAATGAATTGAAAGATAAGAAGGCTGATATAAGAAAGGATGTGTACAGGGTATTTCTATTCAATGGTGGGTGATATTAATTAGGCTTGTACATATATATTTTATTTTGTTTCTAGTTGTACAATTCATCAGATTTCCCTTTCTTCTTTTGGTGGCTAATGAATACATTTGTACATGCATTAAATGCTCAAGTCCTTTGTGTCTTCATATGTTTGCATACTTGCACACATATGTCTATGTTTACTTGTTTGTTTCGGCTGAGATAATTTGGTATTACTTTTCTTTGTCTTCCTATACAAGCTTACATACTTATATCTATATTTCTTACTTTGACTAACCTGCATATGTTTTTTGTACTTGCATTTTATTTGTTAGAACACTTTTACTTTGTTTTGTTTCTTATTTATGCATTTGTTTATTTAGCTAGCTTTGTATTTGTAAGCTACTACATACATATCTATATTTATTCGTTTACTGGCAGATTTTTTTCTTCTTCACTTGCTTATATTTGAATATATTTTTATTTTGCTTTGGCCTTATCTTCTTTGAAACCAAATAAAGTTCTATTTTTATTAAAACTTACCTTATATTAATTTCAATTTCTAGTTCAAATATAAATTATCATTATTTACTTAATATTTATTGTCTTATATTTATTTTATAAACTCAAACTATCTTTAACCATCAATTCAAATATATATATTAAATTTTCTCGTATATACCTAAATATATATATATACATTCAATATACACACATATACTCACATATACACTATTTACAATATTTTAATCTCAAATGATTTATACAGAATATACTTGGATATCGGGGAAACTCGCATCTCTTTAACCATCTATTTCACAAATTTTTATTCAAAAATAAATTTAATTATCGATTTAAAATAGATTAAAATTCGGGGTCGTTACAAGTTTAGTTGGAGTTATACAGTGATTCAAATTCACACACACCGCAAGGTTAACACTTTAAAATCTTTGTAAACAAACTATTGATTATGCATAAGAATATACTTGGAATATTGATTGAAAAAAATCCGATTGAAACAACTATAATAAAATTTATGCAGACTCTATAATAATAAATTAAAAGCTGGAGTCGAAACCCGCGGTTAATGACTTCTTTAAGCCAGTCGACCGGTTACTATATTCCAGGCATATATTAAACCTCGACCTAGGGCCCAGGTTTAATATATAATTTATATGTGTATGGAAGACTAATTTCCATTTCTTGACTTTTCTACACTACATAATTAAAGCAGACGTGTATGTTGGCCATTAGGTCAAGATATTATCTATCATGCGAACTTGATGTTCGATATTAGCATGGTTTGATCGCGAGGGTGTGCAGAGCACATAGCACTAACGGGAGGTTCCTCTGTGGTGCCTAAACAATATCTGTGGATGCCTGGTGCGGTCCATAGTTCGACACTAACGGGAGTTTCCTCAGATGTACACGAGAAATTTGGCCCAATCACTCTAGGTGGACACCCGAAGTGGCGCTTAGGAGGTGTTACCATTGAGATCGTGACATGGATGCATAAGTGCAAAGTCGTCGAGTTATAGGTTCGACGCGAGCCTAGCATTGCGAGGTCCAATCAATGTATAAGTATGATAGTCATAGTCGTTGTTTGGGTAATGCCAACCCGAGCGTGATATTCCATCAATCTTATGGTAGGAGTAGTCCTAGAGATTATTAGTCAATCCATTATTCGATCTTTGAGTATAAACCCCTACCAGATGTTTGGGTATAGGTGTAATTGTAATTATATTCCTTAGGTTAAGATGACTAACCCTAGGTAGGTAATTTACAAACACAAATAGGGACACCCTAGGTTACGTAGATTATAAATAAAGTTAATTGCTTCTGAACACCATACACTAGTGATACAATTCATTCACTAAACTTTTGTCTGACCCACTCATTTAATTTCCTTTTTCCCCACCACAGGAAGATAGGGTAGTAATTGATTTGGCTCAGGCGTAGTACGTGGAGAAAGGAACTAAGCATTATGTTCTATTATTCTTTATTATTCTCCATGTAAATATTTACTATATTTATTATCTATCAGTATTGGAAACTTATGTATGAACTACGTATTTTTGCGATTTTGTTTCTAAAATGTTTATTTTCAATACTTACATTTTAAATTTCTTCCACTTTGAGATCAGAAAATGTAGAATGCTTTAAATTTTATCTTAGTCTCTATAATGCTTTAAAACCAGATATCCCATATTTCTTAGCATGACACAAGTTCAAAAGTCACCGTAGGCTTTGTATTGGTATGTCCGGAGGTGCGGTTTATTACAGTTGGTACCGGAGCTTAGGTTTAGGTTTCTTTAGGGATTAGGTACGTATTAAGAGAACCTACTTATATATTTAAAAGTTTTTCAAATTGTTTTACGTATGTATATATATAAGTATAAATTTTTTCAAAGGTTTTACACATATATAAGTATAACATGAATAACGCAGTCGTGTCATTCTTATTCAATACTATCTGTGAGAAAGTTGCTAATAATTTCCAATCAAAATAGAGAGAATGAGTATCTTGCTAGAAGTAGCTCAGGTGAAACAACTGATGATCTGGGCATGCATCCTTATATGGTTCTATCGATATCTATAAACAAGGAGACTAGTTGAGCCTAACCCGGATGAGGGACCCACAGTGCAAGCGCCAGGTGCAGTTCCTCCTAATCCACCCGTCACTGATTTCGCCAAGCGATGTAAAGATTTTGTTAGCTTAGAAGGGAAGCCATGTGTTGGGACTGAATTTTTTGTGGACTCAAAGGCATGGTTACATACTTTTGAAATAAGTTTTGGATAGTTGAGCCTTAGTGATGCCGTTCGGAGGAAACTTGTAACGACCTGAAATTTTCAACCATTCGCATCCATACATGTCGGATTTGAATTGCTCAAAATATCAGATTGTTAATTTTTTTATAATTGGCAAAACTCAGCATATACAGTAAATAAATAATCACAGAATCACAAGTATAGAGTAATATAACAATAATGTAGCGGAAGCAGAAGAGTAGTAGTTCATGAAGCTACTATAAATATATAACAGAGTTAAACAAGATACAACAGAAGTCTCGAATACACAGATGTCTCAATACAATAGTCAAATACAAGATCAAAATACATCACTGGAATCAACTGAATAACAAAAAGCTGGATAGATAGTTGGATCTCCAAGCGAAGCTCCAACTCCAAAGGCGAGTCTCAAATGATGTATCACTCAGTCTTATCCAAGCGTAAAGCAAAACACAGAATACTCGAGTCAGGATTAACATTCTTATATCAATAAATCCAACTCAAGTGAAATATCAACTGAAATACAAGTAACTCAAAGGATGTTTGGGATAACCATCCTCTAAGGATCCATTAAACTATCTACTATGTAGTAATATACGCTATTATAATAATGTCTAAAGTAAAGTAAACTATTAAAATAGTGTTAATGCGTTACCCATATCCCCCTTAACACATTTTATAGTGCCAATAGTCTATACAGTACCGTAATACCTCCAGATCGGGAGGCTACCAGAGGATACTCCATAGGTATGACACAAATCAAACTCGTAAAAGGCGCGCTAGGGTAGGTGACACGACACAACTAGGCAATGCCAGGGTAGATATACCAATTACACTTCCAGGCCGGTGGTAACGCATAGCAGCCACTACCGCCCACCTTGAGCCACACTCCCGAAAATCCGAAGGTGCGCACCAAATCAATCACAAAGTAATAGAATGGCATACGATGGAGTGTGTCCGATCAGAGGTGCTACATCATTAGCCCGTCAATTGCTCCTGTTTTAGCCACCTTATGCCAACTCACGGGAGTTGGGTCCATGTATATACCTCATATAGGATTGTCGCCACCATCCTAATTCATTCTGGAATCTCCACCGCGTACACAGTTGTTAAAGTGGTTTTCGGTATCGATAGAGAATATGTTCTTATCCGATCCCGGTCTCTTTAACAACCAATCGTTATTATAACACCGTGGTCATTTAAAAATATTTTATACTTCAAACCAAAATATCATTTCCATTTCAAAATCCATATCAATACTATATCATTTCCATTTCAAAAATATTCACTTCCAAAATCATAGTACTTTCAAAGATATAATACTTTCGAAACCAAAACAATTTGAAATAATAATACTTTGGAAATCATAATACTTTGAAATTCATAACTTTGGAAATCATAACACTTTCCTTCAAACAGTTTAGATATTAATAATAGTATATAATATAAAATTGTTTGTAAAATAAAAATAGTTTATATAAAATAGTTATAAGTTAAAATAATTTATAATAAAATAATTTATATTGGAAATGATTTATATTAAAATAGTTTATATTAAAATAATTTATAAAGTAAAATATAAATAGTTTTAGATATAGTTTAAAATTACTTTATCTAAAAATAGTTTCCTCAAATTTTACAAATCGATTCAAATCAACTCGAATTCCAAAGTTCAAATTTAATCAAATCTCAAATCATCAATTTCAATTCGATTCAGTTTCTCAATAAACCATTTCAAATTATCGATTTTCAAATACAAATTTGAACCATAAAATATGGCATTTCAATTTTAATATATTTCAAAGCTTTAAATATTCAACATTTCAAAACTAAATTCGATAATTTCTTATATATATATATATCAAATTAACTTTACTATTATTTAGTTTGAAATATTCACTTAATAAACCTAATATCGTTTAAATAAAACCCCAAATTTCAAACCACTAAATATTTCTTCCGATTTATTAAACTTGAAATATTCATTTAATCACTTTAAACCAAAATCAAGTTATAAAATCATATCTTTAAAATCTCAAATTTAAAATTTTCAAATCAAACTTATTTAAGTATAATTCTTAAGTAAATATAATTCCAAATCAATTTCAAATTTATTTTTTCAACCTAAATCATTTCAAACTCTATTTTTGAAAATATAAATTTTTAAATAAATACTTAAACATATTATATATCAACTTTATTAAATCAACTTTATTAAATCTTTAAAAAAACAACATTTAATAAACCATATACTTCTTTCCCAAACCATAGAAATCATTTTTCAAAATATTTATATATAGACCAACGGTGTCTGTATATAATTTTCTACCCTATGGTCAAGTGATACAGATATTTATCATTTCAATCCGTAATTTAAATATATACGGGTATATATCATTTCAACCCGCAATCCCAAATTCAATGTCTATGAAAATCGCTTGGGTTTATCATTTCAACCCATAATGATTTTCTCCTATTCTACAGATCGTTCGGTATGTATCATTTCAACCCATAGTGAATTCTATACTAACAGGGAACTTGCAGAGTGATAACAGATAAGATAAAATATAAGAGGCATATAACATCAATATAAATAACAGATAATGGTGTCAAATGTCACAGGTGAATAGATACAGATAACAACATATATATGGAAATGTAAATAACTAACAATAGCATTTTTCAATTATCATTTCAATTGAAATCAAATTTAATAAATATAAGAACGTTAATCGTCAGTGATTGCTCACATTTCGAAGCTAGAGGATAGACAATGAAATGAGTTACGAATCCAAGCACGAATTCCAAATCAAAGCTAGATTGGCACGAATTCGACGAACAAAGCTGATAATAAGGAATCGATGGAATCAATTAGAATCAGTTTTATATGATTTGAAACGAAATATATAATATATTAAAATATATAAGCTTACACACACACATATATATATACAACCAGGCTATACAACTTACATAAAATAAGATGTAAACTGACGTATAAATTTACAGTATATGCATCACCTATCAAAACAAAAGTTACAAAACCCGTTATTATACAACTATATATATAAACATATATATATAAACCACATTGATATTATAAATACTTACGGTATAAAACTAATAATGTATACATACTGTATAAACCTTTAAAACAAACATGCTAGTGTATAACGGAGAACACATATATATATTCTATATAAAACAACAAGTTTGCAAACATCTATGTGCTAACCAAAAAGATTCAAACAAAATCTACTACAAGCTGTAAAGACATTTTGATAACGGACTCATCAGATATTATGTAAAGTCATACTATATAACACACAGGAATATATATACCTTTAAATCAATAGTTTAATAAACCAATATATAACTAAATAGTAAAGCAATACGTGTGTATATAACTTAAATATCCAAATAACAAAATATGAAACTCTATGTATATATAGAATTTATATATACTAACAAATAACATATACCATATATACTTTAAAATTTGTACTATCAGATATAACTTAAATCACAGAATACACATATATACAAACTATTATATGTACATAAACAGAAGTTGTTAAATCTGTATAAACTTATATTGGTATAAATTCATCTTTATTGCTAAATATGTCTACCAACTTATATAAACCTACAATGTATATGAAACTTTAATATAAACATTTACATTTTATAACTAAATGTACTAAAATATAAATGAAATAGTTATATATATATACTTAAACTAAAACAAACTGTTATATATATACTTTGAAATCGAATATATCAATAAGTATACAAGCTGGTATAAAACTAACATAGCCTATTTAAGTATATACTGCATTTCGAAACATGTATATATAACATACCTTCTAAATAATATATATATATATACTAAATTTTCACAGCCAAAAGCAAGCTATCAATATACTAAAATGAATAGGCTGATATATATGTGCAGGCAACACATATATAAACAAACACACATATATATAACCTTATATACTTAATAAACTAATGTGTATTCAACGTATAAAACTTATATACTTTATATATATAAACCAAACTCATCCAAACAATCAGACTATATCATATAGTGAGCAAAAATGATTGTAAACAAAGATACATGCCGATTGTTAACAAATAAAACTGCAAACTATTGTTCTACAACCATATATAATCTCTTTTCTAGTAGTATACTGCAACCTATATACTACTCAGAACATATATATACTAACTGCAATAGCACATATAAAGCTTATAATAACCTATATAATAAATTTAGACAACTAACACATAATATATATATATACTCATATATAAACAGTTTGCAAAACTAAATAACATTTTAAACCCACCGAAATATATATAAACTAGAATATGTATAAACTTACAAATTTCCCTATCATCAAAAAAGCAGCCTCGGCCATGGGTGAAAATGGTGGCTGTGGGTGCTCGCGTGGAGGGTTGTGGGGCGGAAACTAGAGGAGGGAAGGCAAGGCGAAGTCGGGTTCGGCTGATGCGGTGGCAAAGGGCAGGCCGAGATCAGGGAGGGGAGAAGGCGAGACGTACGAATGATGGGCTTGTAGCTGAGAATAGTGGAAAGCATGGCTTCGAACGGTGGTGGAATTAATATAAAAGCTTTAGGATGAAAAGAAGAATTATATTGGAATGCGAACAATAGAATTTGGAATAGGACGAATAGAATTTTTAACGAATGATAAAACATTGAATGTATAGGAATAATAAAAGTCACGGTTGTATTTTTAGAAATATAAATGCTTGTGACTATTGGGTTTGTACGGTTGAAAATAAAAGGCACAAAGAAACCAAAAAGTTAGAATTGGGTACCGGTTCGATTAATCGTTTTAACGATTTCGTCGAGTACCGAACTTTGAAACACACAACCGAATATACTGTGGAGATCAGCACGACGAGACGATCAAAACAGTACACAGATATCAGCGATACGACCATCGAATCAAAAGTTGATATTCGGTACTGAAAATGCTGCTATTTTGTCAAAAATAAGATAAACGGAGCAATAGCAGTCCAAATTTGATGAAACGGAAGATGATGTCTCACTCAGAAGATGATTTACAAATTTATTCTATAAAAATATTCAGGTTTGAAATACATTTTATTATCATCCAATATTAACTGATTTAAACTAAAATAAAATTATACTAGAATATAAACTTTCATATTATCTGATGAAAATTTACCATTTACTATGTTTAACTAGATGTATTCCAAATATCAAACTTATATTTCAAAATTTTATTGTTTAAAATTTCACAAAATTCAATTAATTAAATAAATGAAACCACTGAAATTTACGGGTCGTTACACTCTCCCCCACTCAAAACTTTTCGTCCCCGAAAAGGAAGGAGGTAGGAGAATAGAAACAACCAGGAATAAATTAGATTGAAATGCAAACAATTAAATTAACTATATAAATTTCAAATTAAACTAATTAATATTCAACATTTTAGTTTAATCCAAATGAGGTCACTTAAGTTAAATCAATCAATCTATTTCTAAATTCATTATCTTATAGTCTAGTCATCCTCAATTAACAAATTTCTAAATCATCAATTTGTATAATCATTTATTATACTCATATTTTATTCAACAAATTTAATCCCTTTATTCCAAATTATTATTAACTTTATTCCACTTAATATATCTTACACATATATTTAGACCATATAAATTAATTTAAACCATATAAATTTCAATTTAAATTAATTTATATTCAATAATTGATTTTAAATTCAAGGTATTTCCATAAGTTAATCTAATTTCAATTTATTAATTCCTTCAAAACAAATTTATTTGTCTCATCTATTATTCAATTAACTTATTATTCTATTTATCTCTATTAACATCTTTATAATAAAATTTAGTGTATAACATTTATTATAACACTCAAATCTTCCCTTATAAAGTCATTTTATATTGTATATTATCCAATTACATATTCAACTTTTGAATAATTTAGGTAAGTTATATTGAAATGCAATTGAGTATTATACAAGTAAAATTTTCCAACCCAAATATTTCAAATTTAATATATTTATTCAAAATTTTGGTTTCATTGAAAATTGAAAACATCTTTAACCAAATTTTAAGAATTAAATTTCCGATTAACTTCAAACAATTTAGAGATAAATATATTATACTTTCAAATCAAATTTATAAACATATACCTATATATATACCTTATAAATCAAATCATACCCAGAATTTCAAATCAAAATCAAATTCCAAAACAAATGTGTAGCAAAGCTACTGAGTGGCCTCTCGTCTTCGAAACTCGAAAATGAATATCGATGATGTTGCAGTCATCGCCGAAATTATTTTCCAGCGACAAAGAGAAGAGTACCGATTTAAAACTTTTAAAGTTCTTTGAAACAATTTCAATTTGAAATTACTTTAAATAATATGCATTTTAAAACTTTAAAACCAAAGTTGAAATCATCGAGAATTTAAATTCTCAAATTCTCGACTTAAATTCATTTCAAATTCCAAATCAATTTATAAACCATGTTTATAAATTCATTTATAGAACAATAAATGATAATAAAATATTATCATTTCAAACAACCAATCTAATTAACTTATTAAATCCCAGAAACTTTTAAATATATATTTACAATATAATCATACAAATTTTTTCATTTACCAAATTTGAAAATAGTATTGTAACGACCCGGAATTTTCGAACCCGAAAATTCCAGATAGTTAGAAGAAAAAGAAAGAGATAGAAGAAAGAAACAGAAAGAAGAAAGAAGAACAGAGAACACAACATCTCACATTCGCAGCGGATTAAATATAATAACAAATAATAATATCAGTTATACAAAGAAAACTGTATTTGTTAATTACATTTTAATACATCAGAGTTACAACATTCACAAATGTACTAGACAGTTAGAATTAACATGTCTCAGACAACTATAATATCACAGTGGAATATACTCCATACGTTCCTGCCATCCAACTCGTCTCCTGAGCTCCAGAACGTCCTTACCTGAAATCTGTAATACTCGGTCTGACCCGAGCATTACATCAAAGTAACACCCGGGTCAGGCTGGAAACCAGCGTGAGTAAACTCATCTAACATGAAATTTCAATCCAAAGAACTTATTTAAACCCGGGGTAACTCGTACTTTACTGTGACGTCCCGGAAATTTTGGCAATATCAATTTAATAATCTGTGATTAAAAATTAAATTGATTTGACAATAATTGTTAATAAAATTTGAATTGATTCAACAATTTTCTTTTAAATAAATATCTGACTGATAATTTATATATTAAAAGCTGATAAATTGTTTTCTGCTTATAATCTATATATATATAAATATATCTGTATATACTGTACATAGATAAGATCTTTTTTGAAAGTTAGTAAATAAAGATATGTTTATTTATTTTAATATTTTTGGTAAATTGAAATTTTATTTAATTTAATATAAAAAAAATCATTTAGCATTGAAATATATACAGGATAGAGTAAACTTGTTTAAAATTGATTTTAGCCTAAATTTAACTTTAACAAAAGTTTCATTTTTCTTTTTGAATATAGATTATAAAATAAGTAATTTATTTATATATAGTGATAATTTCTTTTATAAAATCATTTTATTTGATATCGAGTTTTATTATTTTTATAGAGATAATTTCTTTATAAATTCAATTTATTTTGATAAATAATATCTTATGAATAGACTTTTAAATAAACAGGGATTTTGCTATATGTAAGTTTTTAAATGTAATTGTGTCAAACGATAGTTAAGTATATTATAACATAAGTGAATTTGAATAAAAGAGATAATCTCTTTTGTTAGTTTTTCTAAAAATTGATAGTTGAGTTTTATAATATATAAATATAAATACATGTTAAAATAACAAGCAATAAAACAAATAACAAAAGTAAGTTGTACATTAATGGTTTAAATTCAAATATTATAAACATCCTCCATATTTATAAACAAATAGTATAACTATAAAGCGAGTAACAAAATAGAAGACATCAAACGATATATTCGAATGATAATAAAACAAGTAACATAGTGGATATAAACAAACAATATATTAAAAACAACATTCATTTCATTTCACTATCTAACCAGAAATGTGATTGCATAGCAAATCTGCATAGCCAAAGATTAAGGCAAAGTGGAACAATTCGAATGGATATATGCATGTAGGCCTGGGAACAAGGTAAGAAAAATCAAAGCAAAGCAAAATATAAAATTTGTAGCTTGCAATAGAAGTCACAGCCAAGTAAAAAGAAAATGAGATAAGTATGAATAAAGAAAACATGAAGTACATAACAATAAATGCTCTCAAATGCTTGCAGCCAACAAAACCTGTTCGAGTATATACGAGTGTAATCTTCAGCCACCAAATTATAAAATATCTCTGACCTTAGAAATGAAATAAGAAAAAAATGTAGAACCCTGTAAACTGTTTTGTACAAAGCCTGGAAAACAACTTTTCTTCTATCATTTCCATGTCCAGTTCGAGTTAAGCAAATACAAAATGAAACTCCATTTTTAATCTCAAAACAAGCTTCAACAAATATCAAGCAACTAAACAAGCAAGGTGATTGACCAGAGAGTTTAAAGGAAAACATTTTCCAGATTTCAAATTCAAACTGCTTTCAAAAGATAACATGCTCTGTTCTTCTTCACTGCAAATTCTTGGTGAGTAACATCACTCTCTTATAGAAAATTTAGTATGGATCTCATTGTTTTATTATCTCTGAAAATAAGTATGATGCATGTGTATTTATAAGTGCATTGCTGTATATATATGAATGTATGAAATGTAAGCATGCTGTTGTTCTTTGTTCTGTGATTCCAAACCCAAGACTTAGATTTAAAAATCCTTATCCTTTGACCTATGGTTGTTTGAACTTAGGATTTAAAACAAAAAAATTGTTTGGTTTAGTATAAATTAAAAGTTAAAAATTTATTCAAGTACAAATAACTGTAAATATCTCTGGAAAATCAACAGGGCTGGACAAAGTTTTAAACAAGTGAAATTTCAAAACTTTTAGATTTCGATTCAGTCATGTAAATTGAATCTTCATCCTTTAACATGATTTTTAAAACTAGATACGCGATTTTTAGATGCGGGGTAGACGAGCAGTTCGTATTTGCTTGTTTTTCTGTGTTTTGGGAATTTCTGGTGATCCTCGGGTGGGTGATGATCGGAATTTAGTATGGTGATAGAGGGACGAGTGGGGGTTCTAGGAAAAATATTTTAATGGTGGTCAGGTGATCGTGGAAGCGGCGGTAAGGGTTTACAGTTTTTAAACCTAATTTTTAAACAAGGCTAAGTTTTCGTTCGTTCACACTCTGGGTTTGATCGAGTGCTTTGCGATTTTGAGGGATGGTAGAGGGTTGGTAGACGAGTCCCCAGCCAGAGTTGTGAAGCAGTCGGTGGTCGGAGCATCGAGTATGGGTCGATGAACAGGGTTTGTGGTGTTCGAGATGTATTGTTCCAGGTTCTGACTTTGCACTCGAATTCGATTCGAGCTTGGGAATGAAGATCTGTTGATCGCGTTCAGATGTGAGGGTGAGCGTTGTTTGGAGAAGATCATCGTGGATGATCTGAGGTGGCGGCAGTGTTTGTGCAGGTGCACGAGGATATTGGAGTATCAGTTGTTATTTTGAGTTGCAGGGTTGAACTCGAGAAACACTCGAGTAAATTCGAGTTTTGACACGAAGGAAGGAAGGGGAGGACTCGAAGCTAGTTGAGTGTCTTTTGGGTGTTTTGTATTTCCAAGTTTTACCAGAAACCTGGATACTAGTTTTAAATTTTTAAACCCTGGAGTTTTCGAATGTAAAGAAGGTTTAAACCCAGTTTTTAAATTCAAGTTCGAACCTTTGAATTCAGTTTAAATTTATAGTCTCAGTTTTGAAAAAGAAAGGAAAAAAAAATTAGTTTAAGTTTGAATCACTAACTCTTTTAAATAGAAGTAGGTTGACATGTTTTAAACTGAAATTTTATAAATGTGAGTAAGTTTTAAAGATGAATTCAGATCTGGAAATTAAAAGATTTAGTTTGAAATTTCAGTTTTTAAAATTTAAAAGAAGTTTAAATTTAAAGGATTTAAACAACTTGGAATGTTAAGTGAAAATTTTGTTCAAACTTAAAAATGAGTTTGGTGTAACATTTATAAATTACTTTTATAAGTCAAGTATCTCTTCCATATAATTTTAAAGGAAGATTTTTAAATTATTTAAACTTTGTTTAAGTTTAAATCATATTCACTTTGAATTTCATATTTAAAATGAAACTTAAAACAAGTTCAAAAGTAAATTTATTTCCAAATGTATTGTTAATGACAAATTAGTCATGATTAAGAAATGTTTTATCTAAAATTTAATTAATGATTAAAGGAATTTTTAATTAAGTGGTTAAGTTAATCAAATATAATTAACTAATTAAAATTTAGACTTTAATTAATGGATAATTAAAGATAATTATATTTGTGATTAACAAGAGTTAATCTAAATTAATTACTTAATGAAGGAATTAAAGGATAGTTAATGAAGTGCATTTACCAAGATTTTTAAAAATTAATTAATGTGGTTAAATTTTAAATAATTAATTAAATTAATTAATTTGATGATAATCACCGGTGAATAGTTTAAGTATAATTACTTAATAAAAGTAATTGAGGAATTATTTACTCATTGAAATAAATTGAGATTAATTTGATTTGTTTAAGATAATTAAGTAAGTTTAATTAATTTAAATTAATCGTAGAATGATTAATAAGTATTTGCTTGAAGGTAATAAATGAAATATAATTAATTAGTGAAGTAATTATTGGTAATTACTGTATGTAATTAATTGAAGAAGATTTAAGTATGAAAGTAATTTGAATTAAATTACTTGGTGAAATTGAGTAAAGGATTAATTGAGATAATTAATTAAAGGAATAATTAATTAAAATAGGGATCATTAACTTATATTAATAATGATGTAATTTAAGATAATTAATCGATAATAAGTGATTTGAGTAATTAATTAATTGTAATTAATTATGGATAAATATAATTAATTATGGTTAATTAGTAAATAGAGTAATTAAAGGTTAATTACTGTTTTTAGTAAGGATAATTAATTTGTGAAATTGATTAAAGGATAATTACTTGAATGTAATTAAAAGGTAATTAATCCAGGATGATTAATTAAGATGGAAATCTAGAGAATGGTTAATTAATTGATTTGTAATTAATCAATGGTTAAGTAAGCAAGATTTATAGGATGAAGTAATTAATTTAATTTACTTTAAATTAATTAGAGATAAGTAATTAATTTAATTCATTTTAAATTAATTATAAATGATGTGTTTATGAATCATTGCTTATGTATTGTATGGATGATATTGATTTCCATGATTGACTGTGATCTCAGATATATATATCTATTGAGTTATGGATGCTTGGTTAAGTATGATGATATTGATTATCTGTTGAGTAGATAATATGGATTATCTGTTTATGATGATGATGTCATTATCCATTGTTATATTGTGTTTTATCTATCTATGTTGATATAGATAATAAATTGAATTGTTTTAACTTTAAAATAATTTGGCCTTAAAAGACACGGTTTGGATTTCGATGAGACCGGGATCGGGTTTCCGTATACCGGGATTCCAGGTCTGGAGACCCGAATACCACATCGATCCAAAATAACGTTAGGTCGTGAAATCCAAGTGGAGCAAGTGAAGACTCGAGGTATAAGAACTATTCGTCAGTATAACTCTGTGGGTGATTCCGTAATGAGTTTGACGGAGATAGTACTTATAGATTCGAGATGGTGATTCAGAATGCAAGGGTTATTGTCGTTAACTCTGAGGGTGATTCCAATACGAGTGTAACGAGATAATGCCTTCGGTTTCGTTCGAACCCGGAACGAACTTGTATGGATTGAATGCTTTCAGAACATCGTCAGGCGGACGATGAGCATTCTAAGTGATGAATTTTGATAAGGTAATCGTGACCTCAAGCCTCATCAACCGGGAATGGCTAAAACAGGGGAGGTGCAGCAAGGCTTCGTGGGTAGCCCCCACTTGAGAGCGAGATATACCCCTGTCTAGATGTCCCTTTTATTTCGATTTAGTGGGCAGTTTTGAGCTCCAACTGCCGGGGTTGTTTCGTTCGGAACTGTTCAGTAAGGAATGGTTTCGGCCTTGTGTTGCAGGGGAGCGGGCGTACTCCTCGGTACGCTGATCTAGACCAGGTACTGTGACGGGCGGTACCCCAGTAGCCCTGCCATTGTTGGAAACCCATTTTCCCTACGAGACCCTACGGTTTTGATTGTATTACCCACTTTGTGGCTAGTATGCTGGAATTTAATAGATGTAACAATTTCAGCTATTTTCTATTTACTTGAAAACCCTAGACACTATTATAATATCACTGAATTTTCTATCAAATGTTTTGGTTAGCGTAAGGTAAAAAACTTACCCGTGTTTATTTGTGGGAAGTCTTACGTGATACCTTTGTTTTCAACTGATTTTCAAAGTTAAACAACTTTAACCCTGTTACTCATACCAGACCCATGTCTGACCCGAAGTTTATTTCTGTTTTTCATAAACTCTCGGGTACCCAAATTTTTACGGGTAGCCAAGGGATTCAGGTTAGCTTTGACGAACGTCTGGAGAAGCAATGGAGCAGGAGGCTTCAGCGTATAGATATATAGTGATTCCGCTGAGTTAGTGTTTATCTGTATTTCCGCTGTGTTGTATCTCTGTATTGTATTGAGATGTATCGAGTTGTATTAACTAGACAGGTGTTTATAACTGTCTAGTATGTGTTGTATTATCTGTGTAACTCTGATGTATATGATATTATGTATTCTCTTATGTGATATTATATTTTATTCGTTCCGCTGTTGAGATTCTGATGTTGTTTCTTCTTCTTCTCTTTCTTTCTACTTTCTCACCTCTTTCTTTTCTTCAAAACGATACGTCTTCCTGGGCGTAGGAGGTCGGGTCGTCACAGTTGGTATCAGAGCATTAGGTTGAGTGAATACCTAGGCTCTGGAGTGGTGTCTATCTTGAGAGAGCGTACTTGTATTTTTTGATATATATATTTATATATTTCTACCTATCTGTTTGGTTACCTGTTCGGGTTTTCCAATATAAGTTATAAAGGTAGATGGGTAGTGGTGTGTGTAACACGACTACCAATAGTTGGAGTTTGTTGAGGATGGAAGTGTATCTGACGAGACTGTAGACCCAATACCGTCTCGAGTGAATTTCTGTTGTGGTGTAAGAATTTCATTGGTCTCTGAAGAAAATCTGTTAAGGATTCGGTGTCCAGCATTTGGGTGTAAGATGATTGCACTCGTGTGAGCGGATTTTCGAGGGTTGGATGAGTAGAGTTTGGAACTGTCGGTTGGACAGAAGCAAGTTATGATATTCTGATCCCTCAGGATGTAGTAGCTGTGTGATGAGACACAGTGACTATGGATGTTTCCTAAGATATTTCTTTGGAACGAGTTAAGGAAGTGAGTTGTTTCGGAGTTGTGGCTGTGTTCAGCAGAATGTTTTTGTTTTGGTTTGAAGTTCGAGTTTCTCGAGGAGCTTCTGGATTAGGAATTCCTTGGCACGAGTGTTAGTAGCGCAGCTCAAGGTGTTCTGTATGTTGGCAAGGGAGTTTTCTAGCATAGCAGTAGATTTCAGAAACAGCGGAGTGAATCCATTTCTTCGACGGATTGGCTGCATAAGTGTATGCTGTTCTGATTAGTAAAGAGAGCAGTATTATTGGATTAAGCTGAGTTGATCGCAAAAGTAACTTGCAATAGCTTGAGTGTTCTCTTGTGTTTTGGATTTTCTGGATGTCTTCAGGAAGCCAGAGTTTTGCTAACATCTGGGGATTGAGTTTGTAGCGACTTGATTTCAGAAGTGATACTGATGGTTCAGCTTAGTAGTAGGATGATTTGAGTTTGGTGAAGCAGCTCGGTTTTGGAAGAACTTTGGGTTTTTCTTTATGGATCTATTGAATCATACCTTTGGGATGTGTTGTTTGGTGTGTGCTTGAGTCTATCATCAGCATTCTCATCTGTTTCAGATCAGAGTAGCACAGTGGAAGCATGGTGGCAGTAGTTTAGTGTAGAAGCAATTGGATATTGCAGTATTGGATTAGAGAGTTTCTGCAGGAAATTTTTTCGGATCTGAGGCCAGATTGGGGTGCATCTGTTTATCTTTTCCAGATGGGCGAAGTGAGATCTGTTTCCTAGTTGGAGTTCCGAGTTTTGGTTTATCTTGGAGGGATCATTTTGATGATTGTTTTTGGTCCAGTTGTTTCTGGAGGGCATCAGCAGGGATGAGCTGATCAGGAAGATGTAGGCGGCCCAGGATCGACTGAGAAATTTTGTGGATAAGAATCGGAGATTTGATTTTGGATAAGTGGTTGATCTTTTGGAGTGAATTGTCAGTTTGGATAACTGGGATTCGATGTATTTCACGTATCTCTGAGGGAATACGTGTATGAGTTATCTTTGGTTGTAGAGCCAGCAGTTCAGGGAGTTGGATGATGAGTCAGACTTGTCTATAGTCTGATATTCTGTCTAGTGGTGTAGATCTAGACGAGTGGTAGTTCTGTAGCTTAGTATTATTGATTGTTTGGATTCTATAGAGCGAGTAACCCGGTATTTATACTCGGGAAAACTCGGCAGGATTCTATCCAGTATTTTTATCTGGATAGTTAGTTTTGATTGTTTGTTTGATTGGATGTGTTGGTTGCTATGGTTGTTAGCATATAATTAATATATGCTTGTGTTTTTAAAATTAAATCTTTAATAAGATTATTAAATTACCTTTGTTTTAAATTTCGGGGACGAAATTCTTTTAAGGGGGGAGGAATGTGACGTCCCGGAAATTTTGGCAATATCAATTTAATAATCTGTGATTAAAAATTAAATTGATTTGACAATAATTGTTAATAAAATTTGAATTGATTCAACAATTTTCTTTTAAATAAATATCTGACTGATAATTTATATATTAAAAGCTGATAAATTGTTTTCTGCTTATAATCTATATATATATATATATATCTGTATATACTGTACATAGATAAGATCTTTTTTGAAAGTTAATAAATAAAGATATGTTTATTTATTTTAATATTTTTGGTAAATTGAAATTTTATTTAATTTAATATAAAAAAAATCATTTAGCATTGAAATATATACAGGATAGAGTAAACTTGTTTAAAATTGATTTTAGCCTAAATTTAACTTTAACAAAAGTTTCATTTTTCTTTTTGAATATAGATTATAAAATAAGTAATTTATTTATATATAGTGATAATTTCTTTTATAAAATCATTTTATTTGATATCGAGTTTTATTATTTTTATAGAGATAATTTCTTTATAAATTCAATTTATTTTGATAAATAATATCTTATGAATAGACTTTTAAATAAACAGGGATTTTGCTATATGTAAGTTTTTAAATGTAATTGTGTCAAACGATAGTTAAGTATATTATAACATAAGTGAATTTGAATAAAAGAGATAATCTCTTTTGTTAGTTTTTCTAAAAATTGATAGTTGAGTTTTATAATATATAAATATAAATACATGTTAAAATAACAAGCAATAAAACAAATAACAAAAGTAAGTTGTACATTAATGGTTTAAATTCAAATATTATAAACATCCTCCATATTTATAAACAAATAGTATAACTATAAAGCGAGTAACAAAATAGAAGACATCAAACGATATATTCGAATGACAATAAAACAAGTAACATAGTGGATATAAACAAACAATATATTAAAAACAACATTCATTTCATTTCACTATCTAACCAGAAATGTGATTGCATAGCAAATCTGCATAGCCAAAGATTAAGGCAAAGTGGAACAATTCGAATGGATATATGCATGTAGGCCTGGGAACAAGGTAAGAAAAATCAAAGCAAAGCAAAATATAAAATTTGTAGCTTGCAATAGAAGTCACAGCCAAGTAAAAAGAAAATGAGATAAGTATGAATAAAGAAAACATGAAGTACATAACAATAAATGCTCTCAAATGCTTGCAGCCAACAAAACCTGTTCGAGTATATACGAGTGTAATCTTCAGCCACCAAATTATAAAATATCTCTGACCTTAGAAATGAAATAAGAAAAAAATGTAGAACCCTGTAAACTGTTTTGTACAAAGCCTGGAAAACAACTTTTCTTCTATCATTTCCATGTCCAGTTCGAGTTAAGCAAATACAAAATGAAACTCCATTTTTAATCTCAAAACAAGCTTCAACAAATATCAAGCAACTAAACAAGCAAGGTGATTGACCAGAGAGTTTAAAGGAAAACATTTTCCAGATTTCAAATTCAAACTGCTTTCAAAAGATAACATGCTCTGTTCTTCTTCACTGCAAATTCTTGGTGAGTAACATCACTCTCTTATAGAAAATTTAGTATGGATCTCATTGTTTTATTATCTCTGAAAATAAGTATGATGCATGTGTATTTATAAGTGCATTGCTGTATATATATGAATGTATGAAATGTAAGCATGCTGTTGTTCTTTGTTCTGTGATTCCAAACCCAAGACTTAGATTTAAAAATCCTTATCCTTTGACCTATGGTTGTTTGAACTTAGGATTTAAAACAAAAAAATTGTTTGGTTTAGTATAAATTAAAAGTTAAAAATTTATTCAAGTACAAATAACTGTAAATATCTCTGGAAAATCAACAGGGCTGGACAAAGTTTTAAACAAGTGAAATTTCAAAACTTTTAGATTTCGATTCAGTCATGTAAATTGAATCTTCATCCTTTAACATGATTTTTAAAACTAGATACGCGATTTTTAGATGCGGGGTAGACGAGCAGTTCGTATTTGCTTGTTTTTCTGTGTTTTGGGAATTTCTGGTGATCCTCGGGTGGGTGATGATCGGAATTTAGTATGGTGATAGAGGGACGAGTGGGGGTTCTAGGAAAAATATTTTAATGGTGGTCAGGTGATCGTGGAAGCGGCGGTAAGGGTTTACAGTTTTTAAACCTAATTTTTAAACAAGGCTAAGTTTTCGTTCGTTCACACTCTGGGTTTGATCGAGTGCTTTGCGATTTTGAGGGATGGTAGAGGGTTGGTAGACGAGTCCCCAGCCAGAGTTGTGAAGCAGTCGGTGGTCGGAGCATCGAGTATGGGTCGATGAACAGGGTTTGTGGTGTTCGAGATGTATTGTTCCAGGTTCTGACTTTGCACTCGAATTCGATTCGAGCTTGGGAATGAAGATCTGTTGATCGCGTTCAGATGTGAGGGTGAGCGTTGTTTGGAGAAGATCATCGTGGATGATCTGAGGTGGCGGCAGTGTTTGTGCAGGTGCACGAGGATATTGGAGTATCAGTTGTTATTTTGAGTTGCAGGGTTGAACTCGAGAAACACTCGAGTAAATTCGAGTTTTGACACGAAGGAAGGAAGGGGAGGACTCGAAGCTAGTTGAGTGTCTTTTGGGTGTTTTGTATTTCCAAGTTTTACCAGAAACCTGGATACTAGTTTTAAATTTTTAAACCCTGGAGTTTTCGAATGTAAAGAAGGTTTAAACCCAGTTTTTAAATTCAAGTTCGAACCTTTGAATTCAGTTTAAATTTATAGTCTCAGTTTTGAAAAAGAAAGGAAAAAAAAATTAGTTTAAGTTTGAATCACTAACTCTTTTAAATAGAAGTAGGTTGACATGTTTTAAACTGAAATTTTATAAATGTGAGTAAGTTTTAAAGATGAATTCAGATCTGGAAATTAAAAGATTTAGTTTGAAATTTCAGTTTTTAAAATTTAAAAGAAGTTTAAATTTAAAGGATTTAAACAACTTGGAATGTTAAGTGAAAATTTTGTTCAAACTTAAAAATGAGTTTGGTGTAACATTTATAAATTACTTTTATAAGTCAAGTATCTCTTCCATATAATTTTAAAGGAAGATTTTTAAATTATTTAAACTTTGTTTAAGTTTAAATCATATTCACTTTGAATTTCATATTTAAAATGAAACTTAAAACAAGTTCAAAAGTAAATTTATTTCCAAATGTATTGTTAATGACAAATTAGTCATGATTAAGAAATGTTTTATCTAAAATTTAATTAATGATTAAAGGAATTTTTAATTAAGTGGTTAAGTTAATCAAATATAATTAACTAATTAAAATTTAGACTTTAATTAATGGATAATTAAAGATAATTATATTTGTGATTAACAAGAGTTAATCTAAATTAATTACTTAATGAAGGAATTAAAGGATAGTTAATGAAGTGCATTTACCAAGATTTTTAAAAATTAATTAATGTGGTTAAATTTTAAATAATTAATTAAATTAATTAATTTGATGATAATCACCGGTGAATAGTTTAAGTATAATTACTTAATAAAAGTAATTGAGGAATTATTTACTCATTGAAATAAATTGAGATTAATTTGATTTGTTTAAGATAATTAAGTAAGTTTAATTAATTTAAATTAATCGTAGAATGATTAATAAGTATTTGCTTGAAGGTAATAAATGAAATATAATTAATTAGTGAAGTAATTATTGGTAATTACTGTATGTAATTAATTGAAGAAGATTTAAGTATGAAAGTAATTTGAATTAAATTACTTGGTGAAATTGAGTAAAGGATTAATTGAGATAATTAATTAAAGGAATAATTAATTAAAATAGGGATCATTAACTTATATTAATAATGATGTAATTTAAGATAATTAATCGATAATAAGTGATTTGAGTAATTAATTAATTGTAATTAATTATGGATAAATATAATTAATTATGGTTAATTAGTAAATAGAGTAATTAAAGGTTAATTACTGTTTTTAGTAAGGATAATTAATTTGTGAAATTGATTAAAGGATAATTACTTGAATGTAATTAAAAGGTAATTAATCCAGGATGATTAATTAAGATGGAAATCTAGAGAATGGTTAATTAATTGATTTGTAATTAATCAATGGTTAAGTAAGCAAGATTTATAGGATGAAGTAATTAATTTAATTTACTTTAAATTAATTAGAGATAAGTAATTAATTTAATTCATTTTAAATTAATTATAAATGATGTGTTTATGAATCATTGCTTATGTATTGTATGGATGATATTGATTTCCATGATTGACTGTGATCTCAGATATATATATCTATTGAGTTATGGATGCTTGGTTAAGTATGATGATATTGATTATCTGTTGAGTAGATAATATGGATTATCTGTTTATGATGATGATGTCATTATCCATTGTTATATTGTGTTTTATCTATCTATGTTGATATAGATAATAAATTGAATTGTTTTAACTTTAAAATAATTTGGCCTTAAAAGACACGGTTTGGATTTCGATGAGACCGGGATCGGGTTTCCGTATACCGGGATTCCAGGTCTGGAGACCCGAATACCACATCGATCCAAAATAACGTTAGGTCGTGAAATCCAAGTGGAGCAAGTGAAGACTCGAGGTATAAGAACTATTCGTCAGTATAACTCTGTGGGTGATTCCGTAATGAGTTTGACGGAGATAGTACTTATAGATTCGAGATGGTGATTCAGAATGCAAGGGTTATTGTCGTTAACTCTGAGGGTGATTCCAATACGAGTGTAACGAGATAATGCCTTCGGTTTCGTTCGAACCCGGAACGAACTTGTATGGATTGAATGCTTTCAGAACATCGTCAGGCGGACGATGAGCATTCTAAGTGATGAATTTTGATAAGGTAATCGTGACCTCAAGCCTCATCAACCGGGAATGGCTAAAACAGGGGAGGTGCAGCAAGGCTTCGTGGGTAGCCCCCACTTGAGAGCGAGATATACCCCTGTCTAGATGTCCCTTTTATTTCGATTTAGTGGGCAGTTTTGAGCTCCAACTGCCGGGGTTGTTTCGTTCGGAACTGTTCAGTAAGGAATGGTTTCGGCCTTGTGTTGCAGGGGAGCGGGCGTACTCCTCGGTACGCTGATCTAGACCAGGTACTGTGACGGGCGGTACCCCAGTAGCCCTGCCATTGTTGGAAACCCATTTTCCCTACGAGACCCTACGGTTTTGATTGTATTACCCACTTTGTGGCTAGTATGCTGGAATTTAATAGATGTAACAATTTCAGCTATTTTCTATTTACTTGAAAACCCTAGACACTATTATAATATCACTGAATTTTCTATCAAATGTTTTGGTTAGCGTAAGGTAAAAAACTTACCCGTGTTTATTTGTGGGAAGTCTTACGTGATACCTTTGTTTTCAACTGATTTTCAAAGTTAAACAACTTTAACCCTGTTACTCATACCAGACCCATGTCTGACCCGAAGTTTATTTCTGTTTTTCATAAACTCTCGGGTACCCAAATTTTTACGGGTAGCCAAGGGATTCAGGTTAGCTTTGACGAACGTCTGGAGAAGCAATGGAGCAGGAGGCTTCAGCGTATAGATATATAGTGATTCCGCTGAGTTAGTGTTTATCTGTATTTCCGCTGTGTTGTATCTCTGTATTGTATTGAGATGTATCGAGTTGTATTAACTAGACAGGTGTTTATAACTGTCTAGTATGTGTTGTATTATCTGTGTAACTCTGATGTATATGATATTATGTATTCTCTTATGTGATATTATATTTTATTCGTTCCGCTGTTGAGATTCTGATGTTGTTTCTTCTTCTTCTCTTTCTTTCTACTTTCTCACCTCTTTCTTTTCTTCAAAACGATACGTCTTCCTGGGCGTAGGAGGTCGGGTCGTCACATTTACTATAAGTAAACAACTTATATAGTCAACACTTATTTTCACAAAATAATATCTAAGTATCCAACTTAGTTTAAATGGTCCATTTTATCCCAAACCAGCCTATTGGTTTCACATATCAATCTATAAAGAGTTGTAGAAGATTCCAAATCGAAGTGGTTTCGGGTATTAACTAATACCCGACTCCTGTCTCTTTGAATCCAATGTCATCTTAACCCAAGTTATTCAAATGAAATACAATTCAAACTTTAAATATAGGGTGTCACTGTTTTAACCCAAACATATTATATCACATAGCATTCCATATCACATACCAGAGATATCAACTAATCTAAGCATACAATATCATTCAATCATTCATAGCAAGATTAATCAACCATACCATCTCTAATTAATTTAATTAACCACAATTGAATTAAATTAATTACTTCATTTACTTTTAAACCTTGCTTATTAATTACAAACCATTTAATTAATCATCAAAAAAAAATCTATTTTAATTAATCATCCTTGATTGATTATACTTTAATTAAGTAATTAACCGTTAATTAATTTCACAAATTAATTATCCTTAACCATTTATAATAATTATCCTTAATTAATCACTTAAATTAATTATCTTATAATCACTTATATCGATTAAATATCCTTTAATTAATCACACTCATTAATTAGCTAACCCTTAATAAATTAATAAATTAATTACACTAAGTAATTAATCCTTAATTACTTCCATTTAGGTAATTAACCTTTTATCAATTTATTCCTCTAATTACTTTCATTAATTAACCTTTAGTTAATTATCCTTTAATTTATTTATATTAATTAATTAACAAATTAACCTTTAATTAATTTACATTGAGTAATTATCCTAAACCACTTCCATTAAGTAATCATTCTTAATTAATCAAAGATAAACTACTTACTTAATCACCATAGTTTTCATTAATCAATACCTTAATTAATTAAAGATAAATCCTTTATCTTAATTAATTACCTAATTTCATCATTTAAAACTTATTTTTTTAAATACACTTTAAAAAAACTTGGTTAAGCATTTTCTTTTGCTTTAGAACCCGATTAAATTTTCTTTTAAAAACCTGGTACCTGTTTTATTTTTAAATTTAAAAAACCTGGTTAAAACAAAAGCACCCCGAGCCCAATACAAAACTAGCCGAGTCAACCACACATCTACTCGCGTTCGACTTCGAGTCTGACCCGATGTAACTTCCTTATTTCCCCAAGCTCGAACAACACAGCAACCAGATACGAACAGGACACACGTGCACATGCACCGGCGATCCAACGCCCTCTGACCATCGCCGAGACCCACGACATGTCGACGACAATCATCTCGTACCGAACGACCACCCAGATTTGCGAATACGCGAGCAAGATGAAATCGAACCCATCGTTCCAAAAATCTGGAACGAACCCCATCGGAAATCCATCTATCACTGACGAACTCGTCCCTTTGAACCCACGCCGACTTCACCAAAGTTGCCTCGACCTCCAGTCTTTGATTTCCCCTCCATGCGAACAGACCCGAAGCTCCATCGTTGCCACAATCACCTCGTCAACAATGACGAACCAAACCCATCACTAAACCCTAAACCATCGCCGTACGACCACCAAAACCATCTTAAAATTCTACCACTATTTTTCCCACGATCGACAACCTTCACACTTCCCCCAGCCATGATCACGACCTCTCACTCCTCGCCGATCGCCAGAATTCACTCCAAAATGAATTCCGTTCAACTCGAAAATTCCCATCAAATACAATCTTAAAAATCATGATATGATTATCAAAATTCACCATCCTTCAATACGAATCAGATCATATAATTTAAACGTGAAATTTGGATACTTGATTTTCGGACTTTAATTGATTTTTCACTGTAATTCTCTTCTACCAGTAAAACTACCTTCAAATTTTACTTGAAAATATTTTTAAAACTAATATCTTGTTATTCCAAACATATTTGGTTTATACATCATAACCTATAGAAGATTAGGGGAAAAGAAATTGATTTTTGAACTTGTTTGGGTCTGTAAAACCAAACAGAGGTCTGTTTATATATATACAGACATGCACATCTAAGTCTACACATATATATACACATGCAAGCCCATTTACATTCATACAAACATTTTCCACAATTTTACTTCAAGTATTTATCACATACAAATCAAGATATAACAGGTTTAAACTTTTTAAAAAGGTTAGTTTACTCACCTTTAACTTTAGAACAGAGAACAGGTTTTCCCTTTTTGATCTGAAACTGGAAGCTTGAATATATTTTATTAAATTGAATCTTGCTTTATACGGTTGAAGCTTGAAAGAGTTTGATTGCTTGATGATCTTTGAAACTGGAAATTATTTTTTGTTGTTGAGAAAATTCATGCTTGAAAATCAGAGATGATCTTGGCTTGATGATTGTTTGTATAAACTTTTTGGTTTGAGTTTTGTTACAGGCTTTGTTTTTCTTTGTTTAAGAGTGAAGATGGGAAAAAGAGATGAAGAGAAAAGATATATGTTTATATAGATTTAATTAGGATTTATTAAAAATAAAAGAAAATAAAGATAAAAATAGTGACACTTGTTCAATTCTTGATGCAAGATAATTACACTTGTTAAGTTGAAGATGTTAAATATTAACACTTTGTAAATTCCTTTGCATGAGAAAATGTTTATACATTATTTATTTATATTGTACTTCTTATTTTATAAACACATTTATGTATATGCTTTTAATTGCATTTTCTATTTATATAATCACATCCCTTTGTTATATTTATACAACTTTAAAAGAAAAAGTTTAATACTAATTTATTAATAAAATCATACACATATGTTAACATTTTGAATCCAAATGTTTTTAAGATATTTTATATCAAAATTTAAATTCAAATATAAGTTCAAATTCAAATTAAAATTCAAATTTAATTAAAAATCAACTCAAACATATATATATTTAAACAAACACAAATTCAATTTGTAAATTTTTTTTTTATTAAAAATCCATATATATATATATAAAAACAACACATGATTATTATTGTTTTGAAAACACAGTTTCACCAATTTTAAATAATTTATAAAGGAGATTATTACATTTATTTGTTCAATTATCAATTAGTATTTTCAAGAGTTAAATCAGATAACTTATCCAATTATCTGATGCCCGAAAATCCGGGTTATCACATTCCTCCCCCCTTAGAATCTTTTCGTCCTCGAAAAGGATGAAACTAGAATTTTATAATAATGTTGATTTATAGTTAAATTATTCCTTAGATATCTTAACTCTTAACTCATTTTATTTAAAATTTTCAAAATATTTTAAAAAAAATCTACATAATATTATCAAAATAGTTTTTATAAAAATACTTTTTATAACTCGATGTTTCAACAAATCCATCATCGTTCTCACAGAAATTCGGTCATACGTTGATCAGGCGTAAGACTGAAAATCTATAAGTACTTAGCAGACCCGTTTTCAACACCTAGTGAAAATACTTGGAAAATAATTAATTGAAAATATAGAAAACATTTTTGAAATAGAGGAAATATCTTTGGTGAGAATGCTCTGGAAATCATCACCCCCATCCAAGGTCACAGTTACATCACGGGTTACGTTGCCATCGCAGCAAAAGTCCATGTAACTGATTACACCATGGAACCCACAACAGATCGCAGTTACATCCAGGGTTACGTTGCCGTCGCAGCAAAAGTCCATGTAACTGTTGGCTCTCAGCGGCACACACGATTTCGCTGTCAAAATGAAACTTCTCCCACATAGGTCGCAGTCTACCGATATAAAATCAAACGTAGACAGTTGGCTCTCAGCGGCACAAACGACTTTCGCTATGTTACCATAGTGTCACAGTCTACCGATATAAAATCAAACGTAGACAGTTGGCTCTCAGCGGCACACATGACTTTCGCTATGGTCTGCAGTAGATCGCAGTGACATTGAGTTAAATTGTTGTCAAAGCATAACTCAAATGCCTCTGTGGGCACCAGCCCCTCGACTTTCGCTACACAAATAATCCTCAGGAACTAGTTTTGTCCGGACTCCTCACAGGATCAACTTTAGAAACCCCCCTTGGGGCTCAAGGCAGTACCACCCAGTGGTACTCCTGAGAAGTTCATTTCAAGGAAGCGCCTTTTTCCCCAGAGCTATTCTCAAAACACTTTATACTATATACTTATAGTATCTTCAAATCATACCCTTTATGATTTATCAAAATCTCCTTTACACAAAATCGATTACCAAAATCGATAATTCTCAAACTAGGCTTTTCAAAAATCCAAAATTGATTTTCCCAAAAATCAAAAGCCTTTCCCAAATTCATAGGTTCCCAAAACCTTTTCCAAAATCATTCTCATAAGATCCTTTATATATATATATAGATATAGATATATATAACTTTTAAAATCTTTGGATCATTTCAACTTTGTATAAAACCTCTTTTATACTTCAAATATTTCAAAACCCTTTTCTTTTAGCAATAGATTCAACAAGGGAAGATTTACCTTATATAACAAGGATATATAACTTTATTTTATTCTAAATCAAATATTCACATTTGATAAATCTTTTATAAAGTTATTAACCATATTTCTTTTCAAAAACCATTTTACAGTTCTTATCCATAAATCTTCAATATCAATTTCATTCAAATCCGTATGATGTACACATATCATCCGTACACAATATCAATCTGATCGCTCAATCGATCACACAATTTCACTTCCGAACTAGTATTGTCCACCCGACTTCCTAGTGCGGACTCAGATCTGGTTTCTTGATTAGAAACCGTCATTCTCCTTGCATAGTCACAACTATGATAGAGAATATCCAGAACCAATCAAAAATCCATATCCAGGTTCGCCGTCGAAAATCGAGCGAAAAATCCCAACTCGGATCGATAATACTATCTCGAAATTCTGTGTTCGAATTTGGATCAAATTACTATGCGAATAGAATAATATACGTATATCCTACGTATTTATCTTTGTTGGTTATTAGCCAAATCAATTCTCTTTTCTATTCACATTTCCTTTAATTCCATTCATTTATTCTCAATTGCTTCCATTTCCAATTGAGTTATTACTTCAATTACAAACAGTTTGAACTCTGACCTATTTAAATTTAAAAATAGCTTAGAAAAGTTTAAAGTAGATAAGTAGTTGAAAAATAGTTATTAGTTTGTAAAATAGCTGTAAAATAGTTAAGTAGGTATAAAATAGTTAGATGATTGCAAAATAGTTTTTAAAATAGTGATTAGATATAAATAACTGAAAAATAGTAATTAGTTTATAAGACAATTTCAAAATAGTTAAATAGTTCTAAAATAATTGTAAAATAAGTATAGGATAGTTTGGGGTTTAAGAAGAAAGATTGTATAGTAAATAGTTTGGAAAAATTTATTTGTATTAAAACAATTTATTTTAAAATTTGTCCAGAGTCAAACTGTTTAATTTCCCAATCTACATTCCCAATTAATTTCCCTTTTATTCAATTTAAATTTCCTTTTCCATTTAAATTGACTCAACACTTCAATTTCCATTGAAATTTATTAAATCCCAATTTAAGTTGAATTAACCTTAATTCCTTTCCAAATTCAAATCAAATTTCATTTGATTTTTAAACATATTCAATTTTAATCACAATTCCAAATTATATCAAATCAATTTGGATTAATTTCAAATTGAACCAGCTTCCATTTTATTTCAAATTATTTTAATTCAAAATTTCCATTTAAATTTATGCTTATCCATCTTTAATCACAATTCTAATTAATTCAAATCAAATTCAATTTGAACTAATTCTATTCAAATCTCAACTTAAAATCATCTCGAATTATATAAATTCGAGTTAAATTTTAAATGTTGATTTAATCCCTTAAGTTAAATTAACCCTTACTTTTTAAATTAAATCAACCTTTATTTTTAATTTAACAACTTAAATCTTTAAACCATTTAATTCTGTATCCAAATTCCAAAATTCCATTTTAAAATTATCTTTACTTAACTTATTACAAAGTTCAAATAAGAACTCAAAAACAATTTAATTTTTAGATTCTAATTTATTATCCATTTTCAATTTCCAGATCTCAAACCCATTTTGAGATCACTCATAACTCCCATTTAAATTAACCATTTTACTACCCAAGTTAAATTTAAATTTCATCTTGAAATTTCCAATTCAAGTTATTCATTCAAACTTATTTAACTTCCTCCAAGTTAAATTAAATTTACTTAATCCGGTCAACTTTACACAATTTGAATTCCCATTCAAATTTTAAACTTCAGATTAATAATCTTTCCCCTTTTAAGTTTAAAAACTTACTTTACTTTGGGTTTTACATCACATTCCAATTTAAAACTCAACACTAAGTGCTCATTTCAAATCATCATTGGTATTATGTATATTCCTCATATATACATTTTCTTTACACACCAAGTTATACTTTAAATTTTAAACCATTCTTGGTTTAATTCGAAAACAATTTTTTTATTTTAATTTTCCAAACAACTCTTATTTTAAAATAAGATCATATTCAAAAACAACCTGAAAAATATTTATTCCTTTTCTTTTAATATTTTGAAAACAATTTCAAATGTTTTCAAACTTAGGATTCAAAACTTCACAATTTAAATCCAATTTAATTTACAAATTATAAGTCATATTCACCTAAAAGTTTACTTCCCTAAAATATTTCATTTTGCTTAGTCATTAACAACATTCATTATTAAACACAACTACCATTTATGATAATAACCAAGATTATCATATCTGGAAAACAATTCATTATTATCTTTATTCTTGATAACACTTCTACAAATCCAAGATTTTAATTTCAGTTTGAATTCTATTTCAAACTTATCTTCACTTAATTTCAATTTCGTTGTATTTCTATTACCACTTAATTCTTATTATCTTATTTAATTCCAATGATTCAACACCAATTTCTTTAATATATTAAAAGAAATATTGCTTTATATATCAAATATAATCTTATATAAAAATCATTTGAAATCTTTATATATGAAAATAACAAATACGCTCTCATATATATATACACTCAACTCGTTCTAGGGTACCATTGACCCTATCCTTAACGAGTAATCTCAACAGAGCCAAGGTTCTCGCTTAACCTTCGCTCTGATACCAACTGTAACGACCCGGAATTTTCAAACCCGAAAATTCCAGATAGTTAGAAGAAAAAGAAAGAGATAGAAGAAAGAAAAAGAAAGAAGAAAGAAGAACAGAGAACACAACATCTCACATTCGCAGCGGATTAAATATAATAACAAATAATAATATCAGTTATACAAAGAAAACTGTATTTGTTAATTACATTTTAATACATCAGAGTTACAACATTCACAAATGTACTAGACAGTTAGAATTAACATGTCTCAGACAACTATAATATCACAGCGGAATATACTCCATACGTTCCTGCCATCCAACTCGTCTCCTGAGCTCCAGAACGTCCTTACCTGAAATCTGTAATACTCGGTCTGACCCGAGCATTACATCAAAGTAACACCCGGGTCAGGCTGGAAACCAGCGTGAGTAAACTCATCTAACATGAAATTTCAATCCAAAGAACTTATTTAAACCCGGGGTAACTCGTACTTTACTATAAGTAAACAACTTATATAGTCAACACTTATTTTCACAAAATAATATCTAAGTATCCAACTTAGTTTAAATGGTCCATTTTATCCCAAACCAGCCTATTGGTTTCACATATCAATCTATAAAGAGTTGTAGAAGATTCCAAATCGAAGTGGTTTCGGGTATTAACTAATACCCGACTCCTGTCTCTTCGAATCCAATGTCATCTTAACCCAAGTTATTCAAATGAAATACAATTCAAACTTTAAATATAGGGTGTCACTGTTTTAACCCAAACATATTATATCACATAGCATTCCATATCACATACCAGAGATATCAACTAATCTAAGCATACAATATCATTCAATCATTCATACAAGATTAATCAACCATACCATCTCTAATTAATTTAATTAACCACAATTGAATTAAATTAATTACTTCATTTACTTTTAAACCTTGCTTATTAATTACAAACCATTTAATTAATCATCAAAAAAAATCTATTTTAATTAATCATCCTTGATTGATTATACTTTAATTAAGTAATTAACCGTTAATTAATTTCACAAATTAATTATCCTTAACCATTTATAATAATTATCCTTAATTAATCACTTAAATTAATTATCTTATAATCACTTATATCGATTAAATATCCTTTAATTAATCACACTCATTAATTAGCTAACCCTTAATAAATTAATAAATTAATTACACTAAGTAATTAATCCTTAATTACTTCCATTTAGGTAATTAACCTTTTATCAATTTATTCCTCTAATTACTTTCATTAATTAACCTTTAGTTAATTATCCTTTAATTTATTTATATTAATTAATTAACAAATTAACCTTTAATTTAATTACATTGAGTAATTATCCTAAACCACTTCCATTAAGTAATCATTCTTAATTAATCAAAGATAAACTACTTACTTAATCACCATAGTTTTCATTAATCAATACCTTAATTAATTAAAGATAAATCCTTTATCTTAATTAATTACCTAATTTCATCATTTAAAACTTATTTTTTTAAATACACTTTAAAAAAACTTGGTTAAGCATTTTCTTTTGCTTTAGAACCCGATTAAATTTTCTTTTAAAAACCTGGTACCTGTTTTATTTTTAAATTTAAAAAACCTGGTTAAAACAAAAGCACCCCGAGCCCAATACAAAACTAGCCGAGTCAACCACACATCTACTCGCGTTCGACTTCGAGTCTGACCCGATGTAACTTCCTTCTTTCCCCAAGCTCGAACAACACAGCAACCAGATACGAACAGGACACACGTGCACATGCACCGGCGATCCAACGCCCTCTGACCATCGCCGAGACCCACGACATGTCGACGACAATCATCTCGTACCGAACGACCACCCAGATTTGCGAATACGCGAGCAAGATGAAATCGAACCCATCGTTCCAAAAATCTGGAACGAACCCCATCGGAAATCCATCTATCACTGACGAACTCGTCCCTTTGAACCCATGCCGACTTCACCAAAGTTGCCTCGACCTCCAGTCTTTGATTTCCCCTCCATGCGAACAGACCCGAAGCTCCATCGTTGCCACAATCACCTCGTCAACAATGACGAACCAAACCCATCACTAAACCCTAAACCATCGCCGTACGACCACCAAAACCATCTTAAAATTCTACCACTATTTTTCCCACGATCGACAACCTTCACACTTCCCCCAGCCATGATCACGACCTCTCACTCCTCGCCGATCGCCAGAATTCACTCCAAAATGAATTCCGTTCAACTCGAAAATTCCCATCAAATACAATCTTAAAAATCATGATATGATTATCAAAATTCACCATCCTTCAATACGAATCAGATCATATAATTTAAACGTGAAATTTGGATACTTGATTTTCGGACTTTAATTGATTTTTCACTGTAATTCTCTTCTACCAGTAAAACTACCTTCAAATTTTACTTGAAAATATTTTTAAAACTAATATCTTGTTATTCCAAACATATTTGGTTTATACATCATAACCTATAGAAGATTAGGGGAAAAGAAATTGATTTTTGAACTTGTTTGGGTCTGTAAAACCAAACAGAGGTCTGTTTATATATATACAGACATGCACATCTAAGTCTACACATATATATACACATGCAAGCCCATTTACATTCATACAAACATTTTCCACAATTTTACTTCAAGTATTTATCACATACAAATCAAGATATAACAGGTTTAAACTTTTTAAAAAGGTTAGTTTACTCACCTTTAACTTTAGAACAGAGAACAGGTTTTCCCTTTTTGATCTGAAACTGGAAGCTTGAATATATTTTATTAAATTGAATCTTGCTTTATACGGTTGAAGCTTGAAAGAGTTTGATTGCTTGATGATCTTTGAAACTGGAAATTATTTTTTGTTGTTGAGAAAATTCATGCTTGAAAATCAGAGATGATCTTGGCTTGATGATTGTTTGTATAAACTTTCTGGTTTGAGTTTTGTTACAGGCTTTGTTTTTCTTTGTTTAAGAGTGAAGATGGGAAAAAGAGATGAAGAGAAAAGATATATGTTTATATAGATTTAATTAGGATTTATTAAAAATAAAAGAAAATAAAGATAAAAATAGTGACACTTGTTCAATTCTTGATGCAAGATAATTACACTTGTTAAGTTGAAGATGTTAAATATTAACACTTTGTAAATTCCTTTGCATGAGAAAATGTTTATACATTATTTATTTATATTGTACTTCTTATTTTATAAACACATTTATGTATATGCTTTTAATTGCATTTTCTATTTATATAATCACATCCCTTTGTTATATTTATACAACTTTAAAAGAAAAAGTTTAATACTAATTTATTAATAAAATCATACACATATGTTAACATTTTGAATCCAAATGTTTTTAAGATATTTTATATCAAAATTTAAATTCAAATATAAGTTCAAATTCAAATTAAAATTCAAATTTAATTAAAAATCAACTCAAACATATATATATTTAAACAAACACAAATTCAATTTGTAAATTTTTTTTTTTATTAAAAATCCATATATATATATAAAAACAACACATGATTATTATTGTTTTGAAAACACAGTTTCACCAATTTTAAATAATTTATAAAGGAGATTATTACATTTATTTGTTCAATTATCAATTAGTATTTTCAAGAGTTAAATCAGATAACTTATCCAATTATCTGATGCCCGAAAATCCGGGTTATCACAAGTATTGTGTCAGTTTGCTCTGTTCAAGTGTTTTGGAATTTCTATCGATAGCACAGATCAGACGAATCGATCGAAAACCCAAATCGACATCAACATCTCAAACAACACAATATATAAAACAATTTAATATTAATTACAAATACACTCCTTCACTCGATAATATAGATTGATTTCAAGGCAAGGATATAGATCCAAATTAAAGGGACCTAGATCAAAGAATTCAAATTCGAAGATAGGCTCGATAAGGAGATAAGATGATTGAATTTCAAACAGGAAGATGGGTAAACTTGTATAAATCACGGGCAACCTTAACCGGGTCAACCGTGACATCATAAAAAAATCGATGCAGAATTCTGAGGCAAATAGGCATTCGATCACCAGAGATAGAATTCGGGTATAGCAAAAGGTAACAGCATCGTAAACCGAGGATACAAAAATCTCCGGTGAATCGATGTATGTTGCAAAGGAGTTCCATTCTTTTACAAATCATTCAGTGGAGCTATGTGGTGCTCCGAAATCAAGAAAACAAGAATAGGGAGAGATAATGATGGATTTTGGAATCGAAGGGAACGTTCCAAAATTCAAAGTAAACCGAGTCAACGAGGAAGAGATTCAAACTCGAACGAAAGTAATTCCGTAATTAAATTTACTACATATGCTAAGTTTTGCCTAAAACCAAAGCTCTGATACCAACTGTAACGGGACGTCGCCAGTGGAGTAACGCCCAATGTAGCATAGAGTTGTACCTGTGTTCTGCCTTTACGGCCAGCCTCTCGACTTCACCAACCCCGCAGGGACATGTAGGAGTAAGAGTCATCCGCTCGCTACCAAACCTAAATTCGAGAACCCACTATCATGATGCACCCGCCAAGTGCATAGGCAGACACACATGTCAGATTTGAATTTCTCAAAATATCAGATTGTTAATTTTTTTTATAATTGGCAAAACTCAGCATATACGGTAAATAAATAATCACAGAATCACAAATACAGAGTAATATAACAATAATGTAGCGCAAGCAGAAGAATAGTAGTTCATGAAGCTACTATAAATATATAACAGAGTTAAACATGATACAACAGAAGTCTCGAATACACAGAAGTCTCAATACAATAGTCAAATACAAGATCAGAATACATCACTAGAATCAACTGAATGACAGAAAGCTGGATAGATAGCTGGATCTCTAAGGGAAGCTCCAACTCCAAAGGTGAGTCTCAAATGATGTATCACTCAGTCTGACCCGAGCGTAAAGCAAAACACAAAACACTTGAGTCAGGATTAACATTCTTATATCAATAAATCCAACTCAAGTGAAATATCAACTGAAATACAAGTAACTCAAAGGATGTTTGGGATAACCATCCACTAAGGATCCGTTAAACTATCTACTATGTAGTAATATACACTATTATAATAATGTCTAAAGTAATGTAAACTATTAAAATAGCGTTAAGGCGTTACCCATATCCCCTTAACACATTTTATAGTGCTAATAGTCTATACAGTACCGTAATACCTCCAGATCGGGAGGCTACCAGAGGATACTCCATAGGTATGACACAAATCAAACTCGTAAAAGGCGCGCTAGGGTGGGTGACACGGCACAACTAGGCAATGCCAGGGTAGATATACCAATTACACTTCCGGGCCGATGGTAACGCATAACAGCCACTACCGCCCACCTCGAGCCACACTCCCAAAAATCCAAAGGTGCGCACCAAATCAATCACAAAGTAATAGAATGGCATACGATGGAGTGTGTCCGATCAGAGGTGCTACCTCATTAGCCCATCAATTACTCCTATTTTAGCCACCTTATGCCAACTCACGGGAGTCGGGTCCATGTATATACCTCATATAGGATCGTCGCCACCATCCTACTTCATTCGAGAATCTCCACCGCGTACACAGTTGTTAAAGTGGTTTTCGGTATCGACAGAGAATATGTCCATATCCGTACCAATCGTTATTATAACACCGTGGTCATTTAAAAATAGTTTATACTTCAAAACCAAAATATCATTTCCATTTCAAAATCCATATCAATACGATATCATTTCCATTTCAAAAATATTCACTTCTAAAATCATAGTACTTTCAAAGATATAATACTTTCGAAACCAAAACAATTTGAAATAATAATACTTTGAAATTCATAACTTTGGAAATCATAAAACTTTCCTTCAAACAGTTTAGATATTAATAATAGTATATAAAATAAAATGGTTTGTAAAATAAAAATAGTTTATATAAAATAGTTATAAGTTAAAATAGTTTATAATAAAATAATTTATAAAGTAAAATATAAATAATTTTAGATATAGTTTAAAATTACTTTATATAAAAATAGTTTCCTCAAATTTCACAAATTGATTCAAATCAACTCGAATTCCAAAGTTCAAATTTTATCAAAATTCAAATCATCAATTTCAATTCGATTCAATTTCTCAATAAACCATTTCAAATTATCGATTTTCAAATACAAATTTGAACCATAAAATAAGCCATTTCAATTTCAATATATTTCAAAGCTTTAAATATTCAACATTTCAAAACTAAATTCGATAATTTCATATATATATATATATATATCAAATTCACTTTACTATTATTTAGTTTGAAATATTCACTTAATAAACCCAATATCATTTAAATAAAACCCCAAATTTCAAACCACTAAATATTTCTTCTGATTTATTAAACTTGAAATATTCATTTAATCACTTTAAACCAAAATCAAGTTATAAAATCGTATCTTTAAAATCTCAAATTTAAAAATTTCAAATCAAACTTATTTAAGTATAATTCTTAAGTAAATATAATTCCAAATCAATTTCAAATTTATCTTTTCAACCTGAATCATTTCAAACTCTATATTTGAAAATATAAATTTTTAAATAAATACTTAAACATATTATATATCAACTTTATTAAATCAACTTTAATAAATCTTTAAAAAATCAACATTTAATAAACCATATACTTCTTTCCAAAACCATAGAAATCATTTTTCAAAATATTTATATATAGACCAATTGTGTCTGTATATAATTTTCTATGCTATGGTCAAGTGATACAGATATTTATCATTTCAATCTGTAATTTAAGTATATACGGGTATATATCATTTCAACCCGCAATCCCAAATTCAATGTTAATGAAAATCGCTTGGGTTTATCATTTCAACCCATAACGATTTTCTCCTATTCTAAAGATCGTTCGGGTATGTATCATTTCAACCCATAGTGAATTCTATACTAACAGGGAACTTGCAGAGTGAAAACAGATAAGATAAAATATAACAAGCATATAACATCAATATAAATAATAGATAATGGTGTCAAATGTCACAGATGAACAGATACAGATAACAACATATATATGGAAATGTAAATAACTGATAGTAGCATATTTTAATTGTCGTTTCAATTGAAATCAAATTTTAATAAATATAAGAACGTTAATCGTCAATGATTGCTCACCTTTCGAAGCTAGAGGATAGACAATGAATGAGTTACGAATCCAAGCACGAATTCCAAAGCAAAGCTATATTGGCACAAATTCGACGAACAAAGCTGATAATAAGGAATCGATGGAATCAATTAGAATCAGTTTTATATGATTTGAAACAAAATATATAATATATTTAAATATATAAGCTTACACACACATATATATATATACACACACAACCAGGCTATACAACTTACATAAAATAAGATGTAAACTTACGTATAAATTTACAGTATATGCATCACCTATCAAAACAAAAGTTACAAAACCCGTTATTATACAACTATATATATAAACATATATATAAACCACATTGATTTTATAAATACTTACAGTATAAAACTAATAATGTATGAATACTGTATAAACCTTTAAAACAAACATGCTAGTGTATAAACAACCTTAAAATTTTATAACCTTTATATCTGTATAACGGAGAACACATATATATATTCTATATAAAACAACAAGTATGCAAACATCTATGTGCTAACCAAAAAGATTCAAACAAAATCAACTGCAAGCTGTAAAGACATTTTGGTAATAGACTCATCAAATATATGTAAACTCATACTATATAACACACGTATATATATACACCTTTAAATCAATAGTTTAATAAACCAATATATAACTAAATAGTAAAGCAATACGTGTATATATAACTTGAATATCCAAATAACAAAATATGAAACTCTATGTATATATAGAATTTATATATACTAACAGATAACATAAACCATATATAGTTTAAAATTGGTACTATGAGATATAACATAAATCACAGAATACACATATATACAAACTATTATATGTACATAAACAGATGTTGTAAAAATCTGAATAAACTTATATTGGTATAAATTAATTTTTATTACTAAATATGTCTACCAACTTATATAAACCTACAATGTATATGAAACTTTAATATAGACATTTACATTTTATAACTAAATGTACTAAAATATAAATGAAATAGTTATATATATATATACTTAAACTAAAACAAACTGTTATATATATATACTTTGAAATCGAATATATCAATAAGTATACAAGCTGGTATAAAACTAACATAGCCTATTTAAGTATATACTGCATTTCGAAACATGTATATATAACATACCTTCTAAATAATATATATATATACTAAATTTTCACAGCCAAAAGCAAGCTATCAATATACTAAAATGAATAGGCTGATATATATGTGCAGGCAACACATATATAAACAAACACACATATATATAACCTTATATACTTAATAAACTAATGTGTATTCAACGTATAAAACTTATATACTTTATATATATAAACCAAACTCATCCAAACAATCAGACTATATCATATAGTGAGCAAAAATGATTGTAAACAAAGATACATGCCGATTGTTAACAAATAAAACTGCAAACTATTGTTCTACAACCATATATAATCTCTTTTCTAGTAGTATACTGCAACCTATATACTACTCAGAACATATATATACTAACTGCAATAGCACATATAAAGCTTATAATAACCTATATAATAAATTTAGACAACTAACACATAATATATATATATACTCATATATAAACAGTTTGCAAAACTAAATAACATTTTAAACCCACCGAAATATATATAAACTAGAATATGTATAAACTTACAAATTTCCCTATCATCAAAAAAGCAGCCTCGGCCATGGGTGAAAATGGTGGCTGTGGGTGCTCGCGTGGAGGGTTGTGGGGCGGAAACTAGAGGAGGGAAGGCAAGGCGAAGTCGGGTTCGGCTGATGCGGTGGAAAAGGGCAGGCCGAGATCAGGGAGGGGAGAAGGCAAGACGTACGAATGATGGGCTTGTAGCTGAGAATAGTGGAAAGCATGGCTTCGAACGGTGGTGGAATTAATATAAAAGCTTTAGGATGAAAAGAAGAATTATATTGGAATGCGAAGAATAGAATTTGGAACAGGACGAATAGAATTTGGAACAGGACGATAAAACATTGAATGTATAGGAATAATAAAAGTCACGGTTGTATTTTCAGAAATATAAATGCTAGTGACTATTGGGTTTGTACGGTTGAAAATAAAAGGCACAAAGAAACCAAAAAGTTAGAATTGGGTACCGATTCGATTAATCGTTTTATCGATTTTGTCGAGTACCAAACTTTGAAACACACAACCAAATATACTGTGGAGTTCAGCACGACGAGACGATCAAAACGGTACACAAATACCAGCGATACGACCATCGAATCAAAAGTTGATATTCGGTACTGAAAATTTTGCTATTTTGTCGAAAATAAGATAAACGGAGCAATAGCAGTCCAAATTTGATGAAATGGAAGATGGTGTCTCACTCAGAAGATGATTTACAAATTTACTGTATAAAAATATTCAGGTTTGAAAAACATTTTATTATCATCTAATATTAACTGATTTAAACTGAAATAAAATTATACTAGAAAATAAACTTCCATATTATCTGATGAAAATTTACCATTTACTATGTTTAACTAGACGTATTCCAAATATCAAATTTATATTTCAAAATTTTATTGTTTAATATTTCACAAAATTCAATTAATTAAATAAATGAAACCACTAAAATTTACGGGTCGTTACACAACTTGCTTATTAGCACTTACAAGGAGAGGGTTTTAAGTTGGGAGGATGTGATAGTGGCAGAGACTAATAAAGAAGAGATAACTTGGGAAGACTTTAGGAGGCGTTCCGAGATGAGATTTCTTTCCTTAGCAGAACATGTAGTACAGCTGGAGAAATTTGTACATTTGCAACAAGAAGAGATGACGTTGAAAAACTATGTGAATCAATTCAATGAGATGGCTAGGTTTGGGCTTGATTTGATAAATACTTCCCATAAAAAGACTATAAAGTTTGGGAAGGGGCTGAAGCCACTTCTTTATGGTTTGGCCCTTAGTCAAATTCCCATAGGGGCTACTTACGAGGAATTGGTGGAGACGGCCTTGCTAAATTTTTTTTCCAAGGATGAGGTGAAGAATGAGTCCAAGAAGGTAAAAGGAAAAGCAATTCACCAGAACCAAAGCAAGGTCGGAGTAGGGACTCAAGGGAAGATAAAGAAGCAAGACATTAGGTACAAGAGATGTAATAAGATGGGGCATGATATGAAAGATTATAGGAAAAACCTCTTGCAGATCAAATGTTATAACTATGTGACGACCCGGCTTTTTCTCCACAGAGAAAGTCGTATCATCATGAAGAAAGAAAGGGATAGAAGAAGAAAAGAAAGAAAAGAAGAAAGAACAACAACATCAGAAACTCACAGCGGAACGAATGAAATATAATATATTATATAAAATATTACATAGTATCATATACATCAGAGTTACACAACTTATACAACACATATTAGACAGTTATAAACATCTGTCTAATTCATACAACTCAAGTATCACAGATACAGACACAACATATACACAGCTGAATCATCATATATCTACACGGTGAAGCCTCCTGCTCCAAATCTCCTCCAGAATTCGTCAAAGCTAACCTGAATCCCTCGACTACTCAATACAATATTGAGTACCTAAGAGTTTAATAAAACAGAAAATAAACACTTGGGTCAGACATGGGTCTGGTGTGAGTAAACGGTTAGATTGCTTAACTTTGAAAACTTTTGAAAACAAAAGTATCACGTAAGACTCCCCACAAATAAACATGGGTAAGTTTTTACCTTACGCTAACTAAAACGTTTGATAGGAAATCTGATTGTATTATAATAGGGTCTAAGGTTTTCAAGTAAAATACAGAAATAGCTGAAATGCTTACATCTCACATTCCAACATAGTTGGGCACAACTAATACGTATGGCACTTATTGGAGTTTGGATTCCATACAATGGCAGGGCTACTGGGGTACCGCCCGTCACAGTACGTGGCCTAGATCACCGTACCGAGGAGTACGCCCGCTCCCCTGCAACACAAAGCCAGAACCATCCCTTACTGGATAATTCTGAACAAGATAACCCCGTGGTTGGCGCGACCAACCACACACTAAGCCGAATGAAAAGAAAAGGGACCTCTAGACAGGGATCTATCTTGCTCTCAGTGGGTGCTACCCACGAAGCTTTGCTGCACCTCCCCTGTTTTAGCCATTCCTGGTTGATGAGGCTTGAGGTTACGATTACCTTTAATCAGAACATATCACTTAGAATGCTCATCGTCCGCCTGACGATGTGCTGAAAGCATTCAATCCATACAAGTTCGTTCCGGGTTCGAACGAAACCGAAGGCATTATCTCGTTACACTCGTTTTGGAATCACCCTCAGAGTTAACGACAATAACCCTTGCACTCTGAATCTTCATCTTCACTTGAGATTCACGACCTATCGTTAATTTGGATCGATGTGGTATTCGGGTCTCCAGACCTGGAATACCGGTATACGGAAACCCGATCCCGGTCTCATCGAAATCCAAAACGTATCTTTTAAGGCCAAGTTGTTTAAAGGTTTAAACATTTAAACTTATATTCAGATGATATAAACAGATAGATAAATCACATTATCACAGTAGATAATTCATATCAACATTCATCTCACAAAGCAACATATCACATATCATCATATCCAAATCATCCAGTATCAACCAATCACTCAATATCAATCATCCAATATTAATCAATCATCCATAAGCAGGTTTGATTAACTCTTAATCAATTTAATCAACCTTTAATTAAATTAATTACTATCCTTTAATTACTTGGATTACCTTAATCCAGCTTACTATCATTAATTAATTAATCATCTCTTAATGATCTTCCTTAATTAATCTTCCTTTGATTAATTATCTTAATTACATTCAAGTAATTATCCTTAACATATTCAGTAATTAACCTTTAATTACTATCATTAAATAATTAATTAATGATCGTTCATTTGCTTTCATAAATTAATTAATTATAATTATTTACATTAATCCTCAATTAATTATAATTAATTAATCATACTTAAATTAATTACTTTTATTAATCAAACTTGATTAGTTTTATTAATTATATTAATTAATAATCCTCTAATTACTTCATTAATTAATTAACCTTTTAATTAAATAAATAATTAATCTTTAATTAACCACCTACATTAATTAATCATAATTAATCATAATTTCTATTACTTAAGAAATTATCTTTTATTAATCACCTTCATTAATTATTCACTAATTATTTATTAATTAATCACATTCATTTATTATTCATTAATTAATCACATTAATTAATTAATTAAACTCTAATTAATTATCAAAGTAATTAATCCTTAATTACTTCCCTTAATTACTTCATAAAGTAATTATTCTCTTAAATTAATTATATTAATTAATTACACCTTAGTTACTTACTTTAATTAATTAACTCTTTAATTAATTATATTAATTAATTACTCTTTAATCACTTATTATTGATTAATTAATCTTAATTAATCAACCCTTAATTAATTAATTACTTCCTTAATTAATTACTCTCTTTTAATTAATTACCTTAACAAATAATTAATCTCATTATTAATTAACCTTAATCCTTAAATTAATTTCAACCTTAATTAATTTAAGATAAATTCTTTTATCTTAATTAAATACTTAATTACATTATTTAATCTTCATTAGAAAACATTTAGAAATAATTTATATATAGTTAAAGATATATAATTTATTTAAATAAAACAAATTAACCATTAAAATTTAACATTTAAAATCTTTGGAAAACTTGATAAATCTTGTTTCATAAATTTAATCAAAACCTCATCCCTTTAAATTCTTAAATTTATTTAAATATACCTTTAAAACTTATACATTTGAACTTGATTAAATTTCTTTATTAAACTTAGTTAAACATTACTTTATTTATATTTATTTTTAACTTGGTCAAGCCTCTATTAAATACCTGGCTTTCAACATTTATCTTACATTAAAAATCTGATCACTGTTTTCTTTAAATTAAAACTTAACATGAGTATTCTTTTAAACTAAAATCTGGAATACTTAAACAACCCAAAACCCGAGTCTAAACAAAAGAAAACCCGAGCAAACATTTCTAAAACCCCGAGTCTTTCTCCCCTCTCGTATACTTCGAGTCGTCACGCAATCTACACGAGAGTTTCCCTGAGTTTCCCCCTTCTTCCCAAACCAAAACAATCCCAGGCACCCAAACGTTCACGTGCACGTGGTGCACTTGCACCATCGTCTCCGACCACCGTAGGTCACCGCGACGATCCTCGACAATCGCCTTCAACCTCACGAACCCACACGCAACTCCAGATCTTCCATATGTCACACGAATCGAAAACGATCCTATCGATCAAAAATCTGGAACCCACAATGATGCAATTGACCTCGCCGCCGACGATCAGAACGACCAGAGTTCATGTCGACTTAACTGAAGCTTCGCCACGTACCCATCCATCGATTTCACTCCTCGCGATCATCTCCGATCTACCCTAGTCATCGAATCAAGCTCCGATAACATCATCGACTAAAACTGGGAAGAAACCCTACTTCACCAACGCCTGGCCACCACGGTCTTCAATAAATAGCTTCGACATTTTTCCCACACTTGCCGACCACCCAGCCATCTCCGACTCAGATTCACGCCACCCCTTGCCCACCATCGATGGCAATTGATCAAAACGTCCCTGACGTTCAACTCAAGAATTCTAATTGACTATCAAATTAAAAATTCAAACTTTAATACCTAAATTCATGATTTCCTACCCTGAATCCATTCATGAAATCAAATTATGAAATTGTCTCCATAAAATTTTGACCAATATCTGATTATCACTGTATTTTCTTATTTCAGAGATAATTTTTTTTGAATTTAAACCTTGGAAACATTTTTAGACTTTCCATCATGTTGTTATCTTCAAATTTTATTCAAAAATTAACAAATCAATTTAATTATTTAAACAGATTATTAAATTGATATTGCCTCAAATTTCTGGGATATCACATTCCTCCCCCCTTAAAATAATTTCGTCCCCGAAATTTAAAACAAAGGTAATTTAATAATCTATTTAAATCACAATCATAAATTATCATCCATATGCTAACAACAATAGTAAACAATTCATCCAATCAAACAATTCTAATTATCCAAACAAAATTCTGAATACAATCTCCTCGAGTTTTCCCAAGTATAAATATACCGGGATACTCGCTCTACAAAATCCAAACAATCAATACTACTAAGCTATAGAGCTTCTACTCATCTAGATCTATAGAACTAAACAAGATATCAGACTACAGACGAGTCTGACTCAACAACCAAATCTTCTGAACTGCTGGTTCTAAACCAGAGATAGATCAAACACGTATTCCCTCAGAGATACGTAAAACACATCGAATCCCAATTATCCAAACTGGCAATTCAATCCTGTAGACCAAGCTCTTATCCAAATCAGAACATAGAAGAGATCCAATATTCCTCGGAGCTGACTTCCCAGACTTACCCAATCTTATAGCTCCCTTAACCAGAGAAAAACTTCGCAACAACGAAGTCTCCAACTTCGAATTTCAAAATTCCTTCGTCTCTTATTCTCAAAATCCTTCTGACAATCCTGGGCTGTCTACAAATCCTTTTTGATCCACTCAACCTTCGCTGATGCTTCTTGAAACAATCAGGACCAAAAATAACTCAACCAATGATCCTCTCAAGATCTACCCAATCCAAAACACAACTCTACTTACAAACATCAGTAGATTCCAAACTTACTTCTCCTATCCAGAGATTCACTCTCAACTGCTTCCGCTACACCCTCTAATCTGGAAAAGAATGAAAATGCTGATGAAGAACACAAGCCCAGATTGGACAACTCATCCCAGAAAATCTCGGATAACTCAAGAGAATACTCAAATTATCGCAAGTCACTTTTGCGATCAACTCAGCCAAATTCAAAAGAAACTGTTCTCTCTTTACCAATCAGAACAGCTTACACTTAATTATCCAATCCATCGAAGAAATGGATCCACTCTGCTGCTTCTGAACTTCACCTTCAGAAAATCTGCTCAGCCAGAAAACTTCCTGCCAATGCACAGAATACTCCGAGCTGCACTGCTGCCACAGATGCCAAAGATTTCCTAACCAAAGCTCTTCGAGAAACTCGAACCCAAACTAAACAGAATCACCATGCTGAACTCAGCCACAACACTGAAGCAGACATACTTCATTAACTTGTCCCAAAGAAAACATCTTCGGGAACATCCATATTCACTGCGTCTCATCACACAGCTACTTCTTCCAGAAGATACCAAGATACTATCACTCGCTTCTGCCCAACTGACAGATCCAACTCTACTCATCCAACTTCAAAGATAAACTCCGAACCTTAACAGGTTTCCTTCAGAGATTGTGAAATCCTTACACAACTGTAAAGTTCACTCGAGACGGTATTAGGTTTACAGTCTCGACAGATACTCTTCCAACCTCAACACTCAGACTCCTAATCCTAGATGATAAATTATTATCATCTCAACCAATCATTACAAATGCCATATACATTTAAAATGATACTTTTTATATTGAAATTATATCTGGGTAGAATTATTTCATCTACCTCTTTAAAACAATATTGTGTCCGTTGGCCTGGTCAAGTGTTTAGAGATCCCTATCAATAACGTTAGCTACTCGTATTGACCAGAATCCATATACCACTCAACCGATCAATTAACATAATATAAAACCATTTTATATAACTAACAAATACGCGCTCTCGTATATATATATATATATACTCAGACTCAAACAGGTTGCTACAGATCCTATCTCTAATGAACAATCCTTCCGAACCTAGGTATTCACTCAACCTAGCGCTCTGATATTCACTTAACCAATAGCTTAGGTATTCGCTCAACCTATGCTCTGATACCAACTGTGACGACCCGGCTTTTTCTCCACAGAGAAAGTCGTATCATCATGAAGAAAGAAAGGGATAGAAGAAGAAAAGAAAGAAAAGAAGAAAGAACAACAACATCAGAAACTCACAGCGGAACGAATGAAATATAATATATCATATAAAATATTACATAGTATCATATACATCAGAGTTACACAACTTATACAACACATATTAGACAGTTATAAACATCTGTCTAATTCATACAACTCAAGTATCACAGATACAGACACAACATATACACAGCTGAATCATCATATATCTACACGGTGAAGCCTCCTGCTCCAAATCTCCTCCAGAATTCGTCAAAGCTAACCTGAATCCCTCGACTACTCAATACAATATTGAGTACCCAAGAGTTTAATAAAACAGAAAATAAACACTTGGGTCAGACATGGGTCTGGTGTGAGTAAACGGTTAGATTGCTTAACTTTGAAAACTTTTGAAAACAAAAGTATCACGTAAGACTCCCCACAAATAAACATGGGTAAGTTTTTACCTTACGCTAACTAAAACGTTTGATAGGAAATCTGATTGTATTATAATAGGGTCTAAGGTTTTCAAGTAAAATACAGAAATAGCTGAAATGCTTACATCTCACATTCCAACATAGTTGGGCACAACTAATACGTATGGCACTTATTGGAGTTTGGATTCCATACAATGGCAGGGCTACTGGGGTACCGCCCGTCACAGTACGTGGCCTAGATCACCGTACCGAGGAGTACGCCCGCTCCCCTGCAACACAAAGCCGGAACCATCCCTTACTGGATAATTCCGAACAAGATAACCCCGTGGTTGGCGCGACCAACCACACACTAAGCCGAATGAAAAGAAAAGGGACCTCTAGACAGGGATCTATCTTGCTCTCAGTGGGTGCTACCCACGAAGCTTTGCTGCACCTCCCCTGTTTTAGCCATTCCCGGTTGATGAGGCTTGAGGTTACGATTACCTTTAATCAGAACATATCACTTAGAATGCTCATCGTCCGCCTGACGATGTGCTGAAAGCATTCAATCCATACAAGTTCGTTCCGGGTTCGAACGAAACCGAAGGCATTATCTCGTTACACTCGTTTTGGAATCACCCTCAGAGTTAACGACAATAACCCTTGCACTCTGAATCTTCATCTTCACTTGAGATTCACGACCTATCGTTAATTTGGATCGATGTGGTATTCGGGTCTCCAGACCTGGAATACCGGTATACGGAAACCCGATCCCGGTCTCATCGAAATCCAAAACGTATCTTTTAAGGCCAAGTTGTTTAAAGGTTTAAACATTTAAACTTATATTCAGATGATATAAACAGATAGATAAATCACATTATCACAGTAGATAATTCATATCAACATTCATCTCACAAAGCAACATATCACATATCATCATATCCAAATCATCCAGTATCAACCAATCACTCAATATCAATCATCCAATATTAATTAATCATCCATAAGCAGGTTTGATTAACTCTTAATCAATTTAATCAACCTTTAATTAAATTAATTACTATCCTTTAATTACTTGGATTACCTTAATCCAGCTTACTATCATTAATTAATTAATCATCTCTTAATGATCTTCCTTAATTAATCTTCCTTTGATTAATTATCTTAATTACATTCAAGTAATTATCCTTAACATATTCAGTAATTAACCTTTAATTACTATCATTAAATAATTAATTAATGATCGTTCATTTGCTTTCATAAATTAATTAATTATAATTATTTACATTAATCCTCAATTAATTATAATTAATTAATCATACTTAAATTAATTACTTTTATTAATCAAACTTGATTAGTTTTATTAATTATATTAATTAATAATCCTCTAATTACTTCATTAATTAATTAACCTTTTAATTAATTAAATAATTAATCTTTAATTAACCACCTACATTAATTAATCATAATTAATCATAATTTCTATTACTTAAGAAATTATCTTTTATTAATCACCTTCATTAATTATTCACTAATTATTTATTAATTAATCACATTCATTTATTATTCATTAATTAATCACATTAATTAATTAATTAAACTCTAATTAATTATCAAAGTAATTAATCCTTAATTACTTCCCTTAATTACTTCATAAAGTAATTATTCTCTTAAATTAATTATATTAATTAATTACACCTTAGTTACTTACTTTAATTAATTAACTCTTTAATTAATTATATTAATTAATTACTCTTTAATCACTTATTATTGATTAATTAATCTTAATTAATCAACCCTTAATTAATTAATTACTTCCTTAATTAATTACTCTCTTTTAATTAATTACCTTAACAAATAATTAATCTCATTATTAATTAACCTTAATCCTTAAATTAATTTCAACCTTAATTAATTTAAGATAAATTCTTTTATCTTAATTAAATACTTAATTACATTATTTAATCTTCATTAGAAAACATTTAGAAATAATTTATATATAGTTAAAGATATATAATTTATTTAAATAAAACAAATTAACCATTAAAATTTAACATTTAAAATCTTTGGAAAACTTGATAAATCTTGTTTCATAAATTTAATCAAAACCTCATCCCTTTAAATTCTTAAATTTATTTAAATATACCTTTAAAACTTATACATTTGAACTTGATTAAATTTCTTTATTAAACTTAGTTAAACATTACTTTATTTATATTTATTTTTAACTTGGTCAAGCCTCTATTAAATACCTGGCTTTCAACATTTATCTTACATTAAAAATCTGATCACTGTTTTCTTTAAATTAAAACTTAACATGAGTATTCTTTTAAACTAAAATCTGGAATACTTAAACAACCCAAAACCCGAGTCTAAACAAAAGAAAACCCGAGCAAACATTTCTAAAACCCCGAGTCTTTCTCCCCTCTCGTATACTTCGAGTCGTCACGCAATCTACACGAGAGTTTCCCTGAGTTTCCCCCTTCTTCCCAAACCAAAACAATCCCAGGCACCCAAACGTTCACGTGCACGTGGTGCACTTGCACCATCGTCTCCGACCACCGTAGGTCACCGCGACGATCCTCGACAATCGCCTTCAACCTCACGAACCCACACGCAACTCCAGATCTTCCATATGTCACACGAATCGAAAACGATCCTATCGATCAAAAATCTGGAACCCACAATGATGCAATTGACCTCGCCGCCGACGATCAGAACGACCAGAGTTCATGTCGACTTAACTGAAGCTTCGCCACGTACCCATCCATCGATTTCACTCCTCGCGATCATCTCCGATCTACCCTAGTCATCGAATCAAGCTCCGATAACATCATCGACTAAAACTGGGAAGAAACCCTACTTCACCAACGCCTGGCCACCACGGTCTTCAATAAATAGCTTCGACATTTTTCCCACACTTGCCGACCACCCAGCCATCTCCGACTCAGATTCACGCCACCCCTTGCCCACCATCGATGGCAATTGATCAAAACGTCCCTGACGTTCAACTCGAGAATTCTAATTGACTATCAAATTAAAAATTCAAACTTTAATACCTAAATTCATGATTTCCTACCCTGAATCCATTCATGAAATCAAATTATGAAATTGTCTCCATAAAATTTTGACCAATATCTGATTATCACTGTATTTTCTTATTTCAGAGATAATTTTTTTTGAATTTAAACCTTGGAAACATTTTTAGACTTTCCATCATGTTGTTATCTTCAAATTTTATTCAAAAATTAACAAATCAATTTAATTATTTAAACAGATTATTAAATTGATATTGCCTCAAATTTCTGGGATATCACAAACTACAATCAACTAGGGCACATGAAGAGGGAGTGTACGACTGCACCAAAGGCCTCTACTCAAGTGGTTCCAACTTATGCACTGGATGATGCTCCTAGCTCAAGTGCACTTCTGGTGGTGGACAAGGGGAAGAAGGTCGTAATTGAAGGTGTGCTAACTTTATTCGATTTATCTATCCATACCTTATTTGACATCGGGGCATCACACTCTTTTATTTCGAGTAGACTAGTAGATCAATTGCACTTAGACGCTAACATAGTTACTGACCCAGTAGTCGTATCAAACCTACGGGAGGATCGAATCACTTATCTATTATTTGTAAGGACTTAAGGTTGTATATTTTTTAGGTCGAGTTCGATTGTGATGCTTTTGGTCTAGGATTTTCTGGATTTGGTTTAATTTTGGAAATGGACTAGATGACCATGTATGGAGCAGTACTAGATTGTGGTAGAAAGGTCAACCCCATAAGTTTAGTTATGTTGAGTTACCTATATTCTTTAGACACATCACATGAGCCAGTAGTTCTTGACTACCTAGATGTCTTTTTCGAAGTTACGATGAGGAGAATGCCAGACCTACCCCGGTCTTCCACTCTATAGGGAGATCAAAATTTGAATTTACGATGAGGAGAGTGCCAGACCTGTCGCCTTACCTTTGAGACATATGACTCCTAAAGAAAGACGTGGGCTAAATAAGCACGTGAATAAACTATTGGCGAAGGGCTTTACTAGGAGAAGTATTTTAGAGCGGGGAGCACCGATTGACTTTTCCACCACTGTTGTTGGCTCTCTGAGTCTTTGCATGGATTAATGTTAGCTGAATAATCTGATAAAGAAGAATCATTATCCATTGCCCCGCATAGACAATATCTTTGATCAATCAGTTGCATGTAGCAGAGGATAGTATTCAGAAAACCGTTTTTCGCACACAAGATGGACTTTATGAGTGGTTAATCATGCCATTTGGATTGACCAATGCACCAACCTACTTTGTAGACCTCATGAGTCGAGTTTTTAGAGAGTTACTAATAAATTCGTTGTGGTATTCGTTGACAACATATTGGTCTATTCTAAAGGCAAGGAAGAGAACATGTTGCATTTAGAGGAAGTGTTGAATAATCTCCATGGATATAAGTTAAAGGCGAAATTTTCCAAATGTGACTTTTGGCGCAAGTAGGTTCGCTTTTTGGGATATGTTGTCTCTAAGCATGGACTGGCGTCGATTCTAGTAAAGTGGCTGTAGTACAGGATTGGCATATACCGAAGAACGCCATGGATGTGAGAAGTTTCCTTGGTTTGATGGGCTATTATTGGAACTTCATTAAGGACTTCTATAACGATCCCGGTTTTGAATCAAATGTAAATCGGTAATTAAAATAAATTTTTGGATTAAATTGTGAATAAATTTGAATTTTTCCAAATTAAATAAGATATTAGTTTGTTTATATATAAATTGATTTTAAATTGAAATTTGGATTTGAAATTCAAATATAAATGAAGTTTGAAATTGTTTTCTAATTTTAATATATATATATAGTTTGAAAATTATGTTTTGAAATTAATATAGAAATTTTCAAAAGCTATTTGAAAAGTTAAAATTTTAAATTTTAAAGATTTATATATATATATATAATTATATAAATAAAGGAAAATGTATATAAAGAAATAAATATTTATTAAATTTGATAAAAAGGTTTAATACATTTTCTTTTGAAATTTAACTAGAGATAAATGAAATTTGTTTAAATAGTTCAAATCTAAGAACATAAGCAATTTATAAAATGAAAGGGTTTAAAACTAAATCTATAAATTAATTAAAGTTAAGGACTTAAACACAATTCGAATAACAAAAGACATTTGTAAAATGGTTATGCAAGCAAATGAACAAGTGTTAATTGAGAATACAAGTGGCAAGATCATTTTTCTTTTTAAAATTTAAATTACATACAAATGAGAATTTGTTAAACCAGGCCATTCTCTTCTCTCTAAAAATTTGTCATCTCCATGGTCAAAACTGAAATGAAACCTGGAAACAAGAAATCAGAAAGAAAAATCAAAACAAAATAAAAATTTGAAGCTATGCAAAAGAAAGACCAAAACCTAAAGCTTCAACCTGAAAAACAAAGCCTCAGATTAAAAGTAATTAAAAGTTTCAACTTGAACAATTCAAAACAAATGCAAGATTCAACTCAATGTACAGACAACTAGAATCAAGATCAAGCTTCAGTTCAAAACCTTGAAGCTTTTAAACAAATCTAAAGCATGCAAATGTATCAACAATCAGGCAATTAAATCAAGTACAGATCAACATAAAAAATTTCCAGATTCAAGTTAAAAATCATTTCCAGGCAAAAGATTGTAGTCTCTGCTTTCAAATTGAACCAAGTGAGCAAACTGACCCCTTTAAACTTTGGATCTATGATATACCTTGACGCTTTAGTTATTGTGAGAAAAAATGAATGTAAATATCTTTGCATGTACATGTTTGTGTGTGGATTGAAGTATGCATGCCTGTGTATATAAGTTTATACTCTGTTGTGTTTTCAGAACCAAGAACAACCAAAGAAAAAAAATCATATCCTCTTATTTAATTCGTTTCAAGCTGTGACTTCTGAAAGTAAAAGAACTGTATAGATGATAGTTAAATTTTAAAATTTATTTTATATGTTTATATTAAGAAAATAATTCAAAAATAATGAATTACATTAAAGATAACCAAGTCGGGAAAAAATTCAATCATCAGATTTTCATGATTTGTTCATATGATTAGGATCGTAATCACAAGCGATGAATTTTAATGGAAAATTCAAGATTTTTAGATTCTTATATTGTATGTATTTGTGAGATGAACGGAATGGGAAAAATGGTCAAATTCTGGCGATTAGCGTCGAAATGGACGCCGTGATCAATGGTGAAGGAAGCTAACGCATCGGAGATTATAGGAAAAATATTCGTTAATTTTTTAAGGGATCGAAGAAGTCAATCGAAGTGGTTTTAGGGTATTATAACCAAATTTGGGTCATGAGTTTTCTAAGGAAACTGCGGCATCGCGGGTTGATCGGACGAAGCCGGACCTAGGGGGATCAAGGCTGGAGGTTGAGGTGTGTCTGTAGGATGGTCGGCGTGGTCGATAATGGCCGGGATCGTCGGCAGGGTGATGATTTTGTTGACTGGGTTGATTCCAGGTTGGTGATGGTCGCTCGATTTCAAATTTTCCGTCGACTCGTGGAGCTGAGTGGTCGGAAGGTTAGTGGGGGTCATCGTCGACTGGATGAAGGTGGCAGGTTTGGTCGGAATCGATCCGGTGGCGTGTGCATGTGCACATTTTTGTGCCTGGTCGATCAAGACGTTTGGGAAGATGATGTGAGACTCGAAGTTTTTGTTGGATTTTCTCGGGAAATATAGGTTTGGACTCGAGTAAATTTTTCTTTGGCTCGGGTCTATTTGATAGATAACAAGTTTTCAAAATTGAAGATAAAATTTGTATAGGTTTTGAAATTTTGAAAAGGAAATAACAAGTTCAAAGTTTTAAAAGTTATTAAAATGATTAGTTTTCAAAAGAATGTTTAACCAAGTTTTAAAAGTGTATTTTTAAATGAATTATTTCAAAATTATCAAGTTAAAGTGTTTTAATCCATATAATCCTTGTTTTAGAGTTTATTTTAAATAAACTAATTTTTTTGTAATTAAGTGAATAATTGAGAAAAGGAAATGTTTTTAACTTAATCAATGTAAATGATGTTTTATTTCCAAAGGTTATTAAATAAGGATTAAATGGTAACTAAAATAATAAAGATAAATGGTTTATCTTTTAATTGATTAAACTCTTAAGTAATTAAAGATTTATTAATTAATGAAAGTAATTAAGGATAATTACTTAAAGAATAATTATTTAATAAAGGTAATTAAAGATTTATTTAAGGATAATTAATTAATTAAGGTAATTAATTAAGGAATAATTAATCAATGAAGGTAATTAAGGATTAATTTATGATTAATTAAGGATTAATTAATTTATAATTAAGGATTAATTAATTAATAATTAATAATAATTAATTAAGGTTGATTAATTTATTATCGAAGGTGAATTAATAAATGATTAAAGGATAATTAATCAAAATGGTTTGTAATTAATTAACCAGGATTAGTAAATTATTCATAAGTAATTAAAATGATTTAAATTAATCAGATGATTAATTAATCTTACTTATGGATGTTTGGATTGTATGAAATGCTTTGAATTGTTTGATATCCCTGATGTATAATGCCCTGTTTTGATTTTAGCTGTGATGAATGTAATTTATGTATCTGTAATAAATTTATATTATTTATCTGTGAATCTGTGAATGAAGATAAGCGTTATAGGATTATACCGCTTATCAAATATTGCTATGCTTGAATCTGTAATGATTGATGATGTTGCACTATTGTGTAAAACCCCTGGACTACACTATACACACACAAATATGGATTTCACGAAGAAATCGGTTAAGTCACAGATATTTTAAATTTAAATATTATTTTGTTTAAAAGTTGAATTTTGAATCCAAATGGTTTTGGAAATGGAATTGGGTTGAATATGAAAAGCTTTTGAAAATGAAGTTTTGAAATTTAAATCTAGTTTGAATATAATATATCTTATTTAAGATTTGGAATTGAATTTGTTTTGGAAATATGGTCTGAAAAGTTTATACAAGTTATACAATAATATATATGGATTTTAGACCATTTTTAAAGTATTTTAAATGTATTATTTTTAGAATTAAAATTCAACCCAAGTTTATACTTGAAAGGCTTTCACTTGAGCAAATGTAATCGGATTTTTCCAAAACGAAAAGTATTTGTTTTCAAATAAACGTAGCTTTCATATAAAGAAAGGAATTTCTAATTTTTATTGAAAGGATTTCAAATTTGAAATGGAAATGGTTTTGAAAGCTGTGAATTGAGTCTTTGATTTAAAGATTGAATGAGTTAATCCAATTTGAAAGGGAAATTGTTTTGAAAGGCTATGAATGAATCTTTGATAAAGATTGGTGAACTTTATTTTCAAATTGGAGAGATCTTAAAGGTGTATCTTTTTTATAAAAGATTTGAATTGGAAATGGTTTTAAAAGCTATGAATGAATCTTTGTGAAAGATGGTTGAACCTTGGTTTCAAATTGAAATGGATTTTAAAGGGGTGAATCTTTTATTTTAAAAGATTTAAAAAGTGGGGATTTGTTTAAACCATTTGAAAGAAAGGTTTTGGGTAATAAGTTGTGACTTAATTGAGATCCCAATATATCCATATGTTTTTAAATATGCGCTCATTATTCGGTTTAGCCGGGAGAGGACCTTTGTGTCATAAAATCCATTACGAATTAATGATACGACGAAATGGATAGCATTTGAAGACCGGTGGTGAAGACTGGATATTTTAGAAAGCGAAAGGATTACCTGTCGAATGTCTCTGCACCGACTGGTCCCCAATATAGAGATTTTATCACCCTTTGCGATGGGAAGTCCGGACGTGATTAGGGGATATCCGGATTTCAAGGGCTTCTTTGGTAGTGCCTTCGGTTCTGTTCGAACCCGGAACAGACTTGTATGGATGTATGTCTGACGTTACACTTTGAGATGTAAAGTTGGTTCTATCAAATACATTTTTGTTTGGTGGCGGAGAATTTATTCTCTTAGCTTAACACCCTTCTTTGAGACGTACGAGCTCAAAGGTTATGTAGTTGATGGTTACTAGTGATACATTCCCAACTTGGTAATGTGGCATGCTGAGTGTTGCTGATCATTGGTTGATCGAAGCATGGCTTGATCATTGGTTGATCGAAGCATGGCTTTTGTGAAAAGCGTAGCTTGGTGGACGAGACTTCATCGGGCCTCACACCCCGGAAATGGTCGAAACAGGAAGGATGCCAGCAAGGTTATTAAGGGTTGCGCCCTTAGGGTATGTCCATTTCTTCTGGATAAAAAATTAATATCATGGTATGGAGCCCAGATATTTACTTATGTTGATGAATTTGAAAGTGGTATTATGGTATGGAGCCCAGATAATTTACTTATGTGGTTGTTGGTTGAGAGGCGCCTCGGATAAAGGTTGGTTACGACCGGGGATGGCATACTTGTAGGTGTTACTTCCGGGCAGGGGTAACCCGGCCTTGTGTTGGCAGAGATCCAGGTAGGTTCTCGGAGAGTCCCTCCAGAGGCGTTCCCATTCGGTAAGGAAGTTCCTTAGCCTGGTCATTTGTTGGAAATCCAATCACCCAATACGAGCCTTTACGGTTTTAGTTGTAGAACCTGCCATCTAATATGGTAGCTATAGTAGGCATACTATAATGGTACGTATGCAGGCTAAGATTAATATTATACTTGCAAATGTTTTCCACCATGCACTAATAATAATATCAAAAAGATTTTGCATAGTAAGCATGTTTGACTATCATAAGGAGAAATCTCCCCTAAGTGTGCGATTGCATTGTGTGTGTGGCAGGAGGCCCTATGGTAGTTTCATTTTCCAAAAATCATTGCGGATTTCTTTTATTTCCCTTTGTTTCTTTTTAAAGATAAACTGTTTTTTTTTGCTCATACTAGTCCCATGACTAACCTGGAGTTTATTGTTCCCTTCCTAAACTCTGGGTGCCCACAATTTTCCACACGGGCAGTCTAGAGTTGGGTTTTTCAGATAGTCAGATAGTAGATGTAGATTCGATAGCATTCAGCCTTTGGTTTTGGCTATCGCTTTGTGCTTCTCTTCAACATTCGGAATCAGACTTGCTTAAGTCCAACTTGATGGTGGTTCGAGCTTATGGATTGGAGCTATCTTTGGTTTATAATTTTGGAGGTGGAGTTGCAGTATGGTGTCGGATTCTTTTGGATTTTCTCTATTAATGGTTATTCTTTCCGTTGTTGGTGCTCTTTATTTCCGTTGTTGTTTCTTTGGCTCTGATATATATTGTTGGGCATCTATTGTATTATGTTATATCGGATATTTTATCAGTGTTGTATCGTATGTTGTGTATCAATGATATCATTCATTTCCTTCCGTTGTGTTGTTGTACTTAATGTGTTATAAGCTCCGGCGTACTGGATTTTGACGTTTGAATCTGCGGAATTTGAATACAAGTGAAGTATGGATGTCAATTTTCGAGCGCCAAAATCCGGGTCGTCACATTTGGTATCAAAGCTAAAGGTTGAGTAAGAACTTTAGCTATGGAGTATAACACCACTACAAGAAAATTTGCTATCGGTTGCATTTATTGGTAGCGTTTATTGCTATATGCAACCATTAACCATTTTATAATATGAAAATTAAGAAATAAACATGGCCCAAATGTTTCCCGCTGATAAATGTTATTGAAATTTTACATGCCGCTCATTTTCTTTTACCACTTGTCATTTTTTCTCCTCCTCTCAAAAGATCAATGAAAACCCTCAATTAAAGTACTCTTTGATCTGATTTGATGCCTTTCCTTTCTCCTCATCTTTTATCAACCATCAATAAAATCCCTCATCTTCATTTCTAAAATTACTTATCTCTGGCTTCACCCCAAATCAACTTCGGCATGGTGATGAGGCAATTTGGGGGATTCATGACGCAGTTTGCTGGCAGCGATGGAGGTATACTATATACTAATTCGCAATTTAGGGGATTCACGATGTAGTTTGCTGGCAGTGATGAGGCGATTTGAGGGATTCACGATGTAGTTTGCTGGAAGTGACGAGGCGATTTTATGGATTCGCGATGCACTTCATGGAGGTATATTGTATACAAGTTTCCTCTATATAGTGCTAAAATCGAATGCCTTAATCTGTAAAATTTACAGTTACCTATATAATTATGACCAGTATATAGTGCAAAATCAAGCACGCCCTTAGTTGATTTCTTAGTCCAATCCTAACTGCAATTTACCATATGTGTTGAGAATATAGTCACATACTATACTTGTATAATTACTATTTGTGTTGGGAAACAATCTAACTTGGTTTGATAATATATGTTGTTTGTTTATACATATTCAAATTAAATGCGATTTACATGTGTAATCTTGAAATTTGTGGCCCAAACTCTTTATTAGTAAACTATATAATAAAGATAAAATTAAAATAATTACTATTTGCAGTTGATATTCCTATAGACAGTTGATATTAATATACTATACCTTATGTTAACTTATTGGATTATGTAGATAAAACTCTGTTTCTGACCATGTCTTTTTCCTTATGCATTCATACTCATTGTAATACAAGTAACATTCTTAAAATAGGTCATACTCAAATGATTTAACCTTGAATTGTTACTCAAATTGAAAATACTTGTTTTTTTTGCTTCATTGATTTGTGGTCATTAGACCATGAAAATGCTTCAGCTTTAAATTTTCCACTGACATACAAACAAATTGAAAAGGTTCCTTGATTCAAGGTAAAAAGGAAAACAATGATAACCAATGTAGTGTATATATATCTTTATGTTGATTAGACAAAGAGATTGTCTTTGCCTACTTAATGAACTAGATAAACTTTACTCGGTTCATTTTGAAAAGGAATTTTATAGTCTGATATAGTATGTAAAATTTTCATTTGTTGAGTGATTTAATAAAGTCATTGACGCTTGATTGAACCTGTTAACAAATCCAATGTTTCTAAGTAGTCTGTCAATTTAACTATGTAAGCTAAAGCTTGAAACCCTTTCATGAGAAATGATTACATGCAGTGTCAATCAATGTAAGACCACATGAGTTAATGCAGGCTTGAGAATTTGTATCAATGGTTAACTGATTAAAGGCGGTAATTTTATCTTTATTCTATAGTATGTAATTGAAGTCCTCAACTATTAATATACTATATAATAATTACTACTTGCAGTTGATATTCCTATAGACAGTAAAGATTTTGTAGTTCCTAAAAATCAGTTTTCAGCAGCAGGTAAATTAAAATTAATTTAGCTGGTTTGTTTTATTAATTTATCAACACAGTAAGCTTATAATATCCCAATAAACAGCTTATAGTTGATATTTGCTCATCTCCAGCTTTTGCAAGAACACTGCTACCTAATAATTCTCCTGTATATAATTTGCTTTTTCTAATTGTTTTATAGGTGTACATTACTCAAGACGATTCTGATGGAAAAGCCATGATTGTTTCATGGGTAACATTTACAGATCCAGGAATTAGTGAAGTGGTACATGGAACATCTCCAAATAGTTATGATCATAGTGCCCAAGGAAAAACTACTAACTGTACATATTATGATTATACTTTTGGATACATTCATCATTGCCTTCTGGATAAACTCGAGGTAACAGCATCATTACATTTCCGTATTATATACTTTGGTTTGTTAAGTTCAGGTTCACAAGTATGTTGTCATTTTCCATTAGTAGTTCAATGATATGTTTTATGTAAAATACTGCAAGTAAATGTATGATTTTTTATCCAATCTTAAACATGTGAATCAGATAAATCGTGTCACATCATAATATGATGCATCAAATAGAATTATTTTTAATGTAAAATAAACCCAGGAATCAAAATTAGGCTCTCATACTCCAGGAACAAGAATACAAGAAATGCCATCTGAATGCCCTATGCCTAAACATCCTTATAAGGTCTGAAATAAACCTTTTCAATCTTGAAACCCTTTACCATACGATGTGTCATGTACTTCTTATAATTTTGATGCTTTGGTGTATCTTTCCATTTTAAACATATGAGTTATTTGCTATTGCAAGCAATCCCTTTTGGCTAAAATCTAAACTCAAGGCAAAAGTGTATTTATAAGTATGTATGGATACATCAGATTTATGAATCTATACTATTTGATCTTTTCTTATACCTATTTTGTTTCATGTGTAGATGAATTATCTAACTGAGATTACCCTTGAGATTTTAGATGACCCTTCCGCGATAGCTCTTATGGAGGTGCACATAATTTTTTATTACACCAGTAATCCAAATCCCTCGAGACTTCCAAACAAAATCAATAATCCAAATCCAGAACCAAGATCCAGTTCGTCACTTTCAATATGTGACCATTGGGTTGCGCGGTTGTGTGGTGTTAGGCGAGGCGAGGTCGATGATTTACAAACGACGTTGGGGTTGTGCAATTTTGTGATGAATGAGGCGAAATGAGTTGTTGCAGCATTCGGATCTTGTTGCATAGTTGAGCTAGGAACCTTGGATAGAGGTATGATGTGTTGTTCAAAAATGTATTGGACAGAGCTAATTTTTTATTTTGCAATGTTGAAATATAGATGCAATTAATGTGTTGATGATGAGTGAATCTTTTTTGTTTGATTTGAATTTAGGAATTTGAATTTAGGGCTTCTAAAAGGATTTTGAAGGAGTTGAAAGGTCTGCAGAAGGATCTGCCAACATAATGTGGTGCAGGTTTTTTATTTTTCTTCATACATCTGTGCTCTTGTTTGTTGAATGCTCTGTTGCTGTAGTTATATTAGATGATAGGAAAGTTGAGAAGTGAATACGATTCCTACGTTCATCTATTCAACAGTGCACTATTATGTTTGATTTTGACATGGGTCCGTTTAGTGACATTATATTGATTTTAATAAATGATACATATAAACTCCGCGCCTGACCATTCTCCTGACCGTTTTACCCGTGTGACACTAACATGCTGCATGCAAAAGAAAATTGCAACTAATTCATATTGAAATAACTATAGGTAGAGTTTAAAACAATGTACAGATATATTAGTGTTAAAATATAGAAACGGTACAATCAACATATTTTGTCATATCAAGCATCAAGTTCTCCTAACTCTGACATGTCTCAAGCTCCAAAAACACTGTACAATGCTTGGTGATCTCTGATTGCACCCTCTATAAGATTCCTGTCGTAGCTAGTTGGTTCTTTCTATTGGTATTCGATGCATTCATCAAGCTGTAAAATTACCCGAATAAGTCAGTACTGAATTGTTTGATTTCGTTATATGCGTGCATATAGAGAAACAATGAAACATAATAACTGTACATTCATTCATCATAATAACTACATTCATTCATCATAATAACATGATAATATAATACATTATCAAGTAAATTAACACAATGAAACATATCTGTCAGAAAATTCATAATCTTTATGCCAAATACTTATTCAATGATGTTAATTTTTGTATTATCCAATCCAATGTTTAATTTAACCATATCAATCAAAATAGAAAAAAGCTTCATCAAATCTAGAGCAACAAACTGCAACCTTGATTCCAATGATACCCCTCTAAAACAAATATCTTCCCCATCATCAAATAAAATTACCCAAATCAAAACTTCACCCCTACCATCCTCAATCTGTTATTTACATAATTTAGTGTAAAGAGTCATTTTCCAAGTGCATATGTGCTCTATAGCATATATGATTTGCGTGCAGGCCCTGTTGTAGAAAATATGTTCAATTGGCAGGCAACAATTATTGCAAAAGACATGTTTCATAATTGGTGATGATGCTTGCAGGCCCTGTTGTGTAATACAAATCATTACTATTGTAGAAGCCATAAACAGATTAAGTCTATAATAGAATCTGATACGGTCGATAATGTTGAGCACCGTATTGGAACACAACTCACAAGTGAGTATTTTCACTCGCATAACCTATGTCTACTTTCACAAATCATGAAAATATATGCATATGGATTTGAGTGTAATTCTTTTATGTGTGTGTTTTAGTGTCAGTAAGTGTTGGTGAGTTGGAATGTTTGTAGGTGTGAATAGTGTGTACCGTGTGCGTGTATACAAATATAAGGGTGTATGTGTGTGTATATAACAGTATATATAAGTAAGTGAGCACCTGTTACCCCCTTATATTTTATTTTAACCTTGAGCTCTGTCACTATGTTAACCTGGATTTGTGTGTATTTATGCTATAAAAGCATGCATTTGTAAGCTGTGTGAGTGATGAGTTTGTTGTTGAGTATATATTTATATATGTGCTATCTATTTTCATGTGTTATGATGTTAAAGTGTTAGTGCGTGTGTTTCTGGATAGAAATTGGTCTATGCTCATGTGATATAAATATTTATGTGTGAGTTGTTTGTGTGTGGAGCATGTATGCAAGTGAGTTTCTCTCTGTGAATTGCATTGACAACGTAAGCATGGGTCTGCACATGTTTGAGAGAACGTAGACTTCAGCATGTGTGTGTGTGAATGGGACGTGTATTGGAAAATTGCATTAGGCTTTACGGTGTTCAATTGTGTGCTAGATGAGTGTACGGCCCAGTTATGTCATACAAATCATTACTGTTGTGACAATAAAACATGCAACTGCCAAAACAGTTGTAAAAAATTCTTTTACAACTGCTTTAAGCAGTTATAAAAAATAATTCTACAACTGTTGTTTCCTGGGGATTTGACCAGGCAACTAGTACTCGGCAATCAGTGCTCCGCATCAAAGAGTGTTCGGCGAGGCACTTGGTATCCAGGAGTGTTCGGCGAAGCAACTGACATCCATGAGCGCTCGACGAAAAGTGTGCTCGGCATCCATTAGTGTCCGGCATCAAGACTGCTCGACATAACAAGGTACTCGGCGTCAAGACTGCTCGGCATAACAAGGTACTCGGCGTCAAGACTGCTCGGCATAACAAGGTACTCGGCGTAAGGGCATTCGGCGTCAAGGAGAGCACTCGGCAACAACCTATGCTCGGCGTCAACAAGTGTTCGGCATCCCACGGTACTTGGCATTCAGAGGCACTCGGCGTCAGTGGAGCTCGGCGGTAGGATAACTCGGCAACGAGAGCGTTCGAACTACATACATTGGTTGGTCAAGAGCTTCAAAGGGAGATGCGCTCGGCTTCACCGCAATCACCCTACACTTCCCATACATCAGGAGCACCGTTCGGCATGGGAAAGACCGTTCGGCATGGGAAGGACCGTTCGGCACAGAAGCGTTCGGCGTACCTGGTTCGGCACGCAGCGCCTGGGCTCGAACGTTCGGCTAACAAGCCCGCTTGGGAAGTCCAGCCCATCTTTGCCTATAAATAGAGGGGCAGGGTCACAGTGAAATGGATCCTTTTTTGGGAGAGAAAACACCGGGGAAACTCTGCCATTTTCAAAACTCATCTTCTCTACTTAACAACTTCATTCAGACATTTGATTCACGAATTGTATTTGTAATCAACTATAAAGAAGATCAATAAAGTTTAACCTCAAAGTGGACGTAGGCAATTATGCCGAACCACTATAAATTTGGTGTTCTTACTTTCTGTATTTAGATTAGCGCTGTCTTCTCTGTTTAAGTTGATTTCATCACTTATATCTCTTCACAATCTTCTTCTACGAGGTTAGTGACCAATTTTGGTGCTAACACTTTGGTGCTTTCACCGAGAATCGAATTCTCAGACCTCAAGGATCTGCTTTGAAGCTACTGGGTTGAGCAAATCCCCCAAAGAAGATCCGACTTACTGATAGAACATCCGCTGATTCTACTCAGAGTTCATACCAATAACTCTACAATGGCAAGACCACGTACCAGGTCAGCTTCTCTTAATGCGGATGCCCGAGAGACTGCTAGCGTGCAACAAGCAGGACCTAGCAATCAACCAGCGATCCCGAGTGCAGGGATTGCCGCTCAAGAACAGATTCCAGTTGTCACCAGAGTGGAGTTCAACGACTTGATGAGAGAACTTAGGGAAAGCAGGAGACAACTGGGAGAACAGATGCAAGCTAATGCCAACCTGATGGCACAACTCACTCAACAGCAGCAACAGAATGCTGGGGGCAATCCAGCTGCTTATTCCTCTTCTGACAGCTCAACTTCTTCTGATGAGCCACCCAGGCGCAGACGTCGTAAGACTGAAGCTGCAAGGGCAGATGCTGCTGTTCGAACAGCAGGAGACCGCGACCAAGCCAGAACTGGAAACTTCCGAATCGGAGTACAGATGGAGGAGGGAGCTCCAGATCATCAAGATGTTAACAATGTTGAACCTCATGACGCACGATTGGCAGATCGCCAGGAAAGGAGGCATCAGCATGGACAGGCGCGTAGAACTGACTCCAACCTCCCAACTTCCATACAGACACCCGATCTGACAGCCATGATCAGGCAACTGATGAAAGAAAATCAGGGCTTATCAAATGACGATTGGGGAGTGTCAAGAAGTCATACTCCGTTCACGGATGTTGTGCTGCAAGCGGCCTACCCCAAGAAGTTTAGCATGCCAACCATTCCTGCATACGAAGGAAAGACTGACCCCAGACAACATGTAATGAGGTATGAATGGATGATGGATTCAGCCAGAGCAAATGATGCCACCAAGTGTAGGTGCTTTCCGATTACTCTATCTGGGATCGCTACTATGTGGTTCACCCGACTTCCTCCGCGATCCGTATCAAATTTCGAGGAGTTGGCAAAGAAGTTTATTGAGCAATTCAGGATACACACTACACGCCCGAAGGACGTGATGTCTCTGTCAAGTGTAATCCAAAATCCCGGAGAGTCGCTGAAGGAGTACTTACAAAGATTCCACGTTGCGGCAACTGAAGTCAGTAATCCCAACGACCATGCAATTCTAATGGCTGTAATGAGAGGTGTAGATACGGATTCTGAATTCGGAGATTGGCTGGCAGGAAAACCTCCGACTACGCTAGAGCGTTTCTACTCCAAGGCACACCAGTTCATAAGAAGAGAGGAAGCTAGGTGGGTACGACGAGACAAGGCACCGGGACCTGCCCAAGAGTCAATTAAGAGCAACATTGTTGTGAAGCAATCTGGAGACAATTCAGGAAAGGTCCAAGTCAACGTCCAGAGTAAGCCTGTGCAGCCCAAAGAGTCCGGAGGAAGAAGTCAAGGAAAGAGGAAAGAAGCTGGAAAGTGGAAGTCGAGAATTCCAAGCTACAGCGAGTACACTCCGCTAAACGCCCCACTTGAGAACATTTACCTATCCACATGCAATACTTTTCAATACAGAAAACAACGTCCGAAAGAATCAACTGAAGAACAGAAACGGACTGGGAAATATTGCCGCTTCCATGAAACTTATGGACACAACACGGAAGAATGCAGACACCTGCATGACGCTATCGAGAAATTGATCAGACAAAAGAAGTTGCAAGAATTTGTAAAGGATCCACAGGAAGGAGGACAGGGAACGTCCAACCCAGGTCGTGCACCGGCTCCACGTCATCCTGAGGAACCTGCCCGGACTGTTGGAAGACTGGTTATAAATACAATTATCGGCGGACCTCATCCCGCAGATAAGAACTGGCAAGAGATGGAACGATATGCGAGCTCCTTGAAGCATGCAGATTTTGAGTGCTGTTCGAACGTAGAGGATGGGGCCCCTGCTAAGCAGCAGCGCGTGATGACAGACGATATTGTGTTCAGAAACAGAGACGCTGATCAGGTAGAGGCTCCGACCATCGATCCCATGGTCATATCTGCAACAATCGGACCAGCATATGTAAAAAGAATTTTGATTGATTGTGGAAGTTCAGTCAACATCATCTTCAAGAAGGCCTATGATCAGATGAAGCTAGAGACAAAAGACTTGAAACCATCCAAAGCTCGTATCCACGGCTTTAACGGCGCTGCGACTGATGCAGTAGGATATGTCGAGTTACCAGTTGAACTGGGACAAGGCGAGCGTCGGAGGGTACGAATTCTACCCTTTGTAGTTTTGGATGTGGACTCTCCATATAATGTTTTCTTGGGTCGGCCGGCCCTGGCTGAATTTAGGGCGGCACTAGCCCCGTGGTGCTTGACTTTGAAGTTTCCGACTGACAAATGAGTAGGCATTGTTCACGGTGACCAAGCAGCTGGTCGTTCTTGTTATGTGGCCGAGCTCCGAGAAGCCCACCGGAGGGAGAAAGGAAAGGTTGCGGACAATCCCGTCCGCATCCTCAATACGAATAATTGACAAGTAGTGCCCGAGCCCTGGCTCGGGCATAGTTCTCGGATCTACGGAGATATAGATCCGAGAGACGACGATGAGAAACCCAGGGAAGAGAAGGCGGCACCGGCTGAATTAACAATTGACATTTCAGTTAGCCGTGACGACCCTTCGCGAATACTGAAGATCGGATCACAGTTAGGCCCCGCAATGACAGAAGACCTTAGCGACTTCCTCCGGGCAAACCTTGATGTTTTTGCCTGGACGCATTCTGATATGTGTGGGATTTCTCCCGCCATCACAAGTCATATGTTGAACGTAGACCCGAAATACGTCCCAGTCAAGCAAAAAAGGAGAGGAATGGATCCAGAGAGATCCGCCGCTCTTGGAGAGGAGGTGGACAAACTCAAAGCAAATGGGTTCGTCCGCGACGCCCTCTACCCGGAGTGGGTCTCCAACCCCGTGCTAGTAAAGAAGGCAAATGGGAAATGGAGGACTTGCATAGATTATTCCGACTTGAACAAAGCATGCCCTAAGGACAGTTTCCCGTTGCCTAGGATCGATCAGTTGGTCGATTCCACAGCAGGACATGAATTATTGTCATTCATGGATGCGTACTCGGGATACAACCAAATCCCAATGCATATTCCGGACCAAGAACACACCAGCTTCGTTACAAATGTCAGGCTGTATTGCTATGTAGTGATGCCCTTTCGATTAAAGAATGCTGGAGCAACTTACCAATGTCTGGTGAATCGAATGTTCAAGGACCAGCTGGGCAAAACCATGGAAGTCTATGTGGATGACATGCTCGTGAAGTCACGGCAGTCAAACGACCACATTCAAGACTTAGCTGAAATGTTTAACATACTCAGGTTCTATGGAATGAAGATCAACCCGCTGAAGTGTTCTTTCGGCGTTGCATCAGGGAAGTTTTTAGGATTCATCGTCAACTCTAGGGGAATCGAAGCCAACCCAGAAAAGATTCAAGCCATTCGAGATGTACAAGCGCCCAGGACTATAAAGCAGGTACAGAGCTTGAACGGAAAAGTGGCTGCGCTGAGTCGATTTATATCCAAGGCGACTGACAAGTGCATCCCGTTCTTTTACATAATAAAGAAAGGAAAGAGGAATTTTGAATGGACGTCTAGCTGCGAGGAAGCTTTCCAGAACCTGGTAAGGCATCTGGAGAGCCCACCAATGCTATCTAAACCAGTTGACCATGAGATGCTGTACGTTTACTTGGCTATATCCCCTCATGCGATAAGCGCAGCTTTGGTCCGTGAGGAGGATCGAGTCCAGAAGCCGGTATATTATGTTAGCAAGCGTTTAACGGGGGCAGAGAAGAATTACCCTAAAATTGAGAAATTGGCTTATTGCTTGGTGATTGCATCACGCAAGCTGCGCCCATACTTTCAAGCGCATTCAATCGGCGTTTATACCGATCAACCCCTGAGGCAGGTACTTCAACGACCGGAAACTTCTGGAAGATTGCTAAAATCGAACATCGAGTTGAGCCAATTCGATATCGCGTACTTACCACGGAGAGCCATCCGAGGGCAAGCGTTAGCAGACTTCATCGCTGAATTTACCATACCCATCAAACCGGACGATCACGACATCATTCCCCCCATTCGATGGAAATTATACACTGACGGTGCATCAAACGACCGTTGCTCCAGCACGGGGGTAGTTCTTATAACTCCGGAAAACCGATCAATCTGTTATGCCCTGAAGCTTGATTTTCCGGCTACAAACAACGAAGCTGAATATGAAGCATTGATCGCTGGCTTGAAGCTTATCAAAGAACTCGGAATCAAATCAGTCGAAATCTTTTGTGACTCGCAGTTAGTGGTTTACCAAGTACGAGGAGACTACCAAGCAAAAGGACAAAAGCTTGCTCCGTACCTCGTTCAGGTCCAGGAACTACTATCAAATCTTGAGCGTTATGACATTTCACATATCCCGCGAGAACAAAACAAAGAAGCCGACTTGTTGGCTAAGTTCGCAAGTACCAACGATGTTCAACAAATGGGATTGTATCCCGTGGAAGTCTTGCATGCCCCGAGTGCGGACGAGATGAAAATCGATCTTGTGTTGGAAACAGAGATCGAGAAGGACTCGTGGATAACCCCATTCAAACTGTACCTGACAACCGGGGCTTTACCAGAAAGAAGAAGCGAAAGACGACAGGTCCTTCGAAAGGCTGCGCGGTACGTAATGCAGGATGGATCCATGTACCGGAAAGGATTCTCAGTCCCATTGTTACGGTGCATCGCTCATGATGAAACAAAGCGAGTCTTGAGGGAAGTCCACGAAGGGGAATGCGGCGACCATACTGGGGGGCAAACGCTAGCAAAGAAGATCCTCCGCTATGGGTATTACTGGCCCACCGTAAACCGGGATGCCGCGGACTACGCAAGAAAATGCGACAAGTGTCAAAGATATGCAAAAATCCCAAGGGCTCCGTCAACGGAACTCACACAAATGATCAGTCCTTGGCCATTCGCGATCTGGGGAATCGACATAATCGGCTCTTTGCCTCTATCCAAAGGTGGTGCGAAATACGCGATAGTTGCAGTCGACTATTTCACGAAATGGGCTGAGGCAGAACCTTTGGCCACTATCACCTCTAAGAAAGTCATTAACTTCGTTGTACGAAACATTATATGCCGCTTTGGCCTTCCACGCACCATCATTACAGACAACGGAACGCAATTCGAAAGTAGAGAGTTCAAAGAGTTCTGTTTAAAGTACGGCATCGAGAAAAAGTTCGCCGCCGTTGCACACCCAAAAGCTAACGGACAAGTCGAGGCCGTTAACAAGATAATCAAGTCCATACTAAAGAAGCGTCTGGAGAAGGTTGGAGGCAAATGGGTAGATGAACTCCCGACAGCATTATGGGCGTATAGAACTACCCACAAGTCCGCGACCGGCCACACTCCGTTCGCCTTGGCATACGGCTCTGAAGCCGTTATACCTGTGGAACTTGAAGTTCCATCGCACCGAGTGACGTACTACGATCCCAAGGCGAACCAAAACCTCTTGCTGGAGTCACTGGACTGCATCGATGAAAAACGGGAAGAAGCTGAATTAAGGGCGGCGGCGCACAGACATCGAGTCAAGCGTTACTATGACGGCAGAGTCCGTCCAAGAATCTTTGATGTGGGAGATCTCGTTCTGAAACGAGTCTTCCCGGTACCATCACGCATGAATCCCAGCTGGGAAGGTCCATACGCCATTGAACGGAAGCTTGGAGAAGGAACATTCAAGCTAGCGACCGTTGATGGCGCGACACTCCCCCGAGCATGGAACAGTGAGCATTTGCGGCACTATTACATTTAGCATGTTTCCCTTTCTTGCTATAGGCACTATTGTTTCCTGCATGTTTTCATTCAATAATGATTTAGTTCCCTTTTTAAAGTTGTAATCGAGCAATTTAGTTGATTTTCATTAATAAAGGCTTGAAGCCACATTTTCTATGAAGTTTCTATATCTCTTAATTGGATGATAAATTACACTATTCTGCGCGACATACAGGCTCGTATAAACGATTCCAATCTCCGAATCACCAGAGTGCGAAGCGGAGTACTCTAAGTCCCCAGAGCGCGGACTAGAGTATAAACGATTCCAATCTCCGAATCCCCAGAGCACGGAACGGAGTACTCTAAGTCCCCAGAGCGCGGACTAGAGTATAAACGATTCCAATCTCCGAATCCCCAGAGCGCGGAACGGAGTACTCTAAGTCCCCAGAGCGCGGACTAGAGTATAAACGATTCCAATCTTCGAATCCCCAGAGCGCGGAACGGAGTACTCTAAGTCCCCAGAGCGCGGACTAGAGTATAAACGATTCCAATCTCCGAATCCCCAGAGCGCGGAACGGAGTACTCTAAGTCCCCAGAGCGCGGACTAGAGTATAAACGATTCCAATCTCCGAATCCCCAGAGCGCGGAACGGAGTACTCTAAGTCCCCAGAGCGCGGACTAGAGTATAAACGATTCGAATCTCCGAATCCCCAGAGCGCGGAACGGAGTACTCTAAGTCCCCATAGCGCGGACTAGAGTATAAACGATTCCAATCTCCGAATCCCCATAGCGCGGAACGGAGTACTCTAAGTCCCCAGAGCGCGGACTAGAGTATAAACGATTCCAATCTCCGAATCCCCAGAGCGCGGAACGGAGTACTCTAAGTCTCCAAAGCGCGGACTAGAGTATAAACGACTTCCAATCTCCGAATCCCCAGAGTGTGGAGCGGAGTACTCTAAGTCCCCAGAGCACGAACTAGAGTATGAACGATTTCAAGTCTCCAAGTCCCCAGAGCGCGGACTAGAGTACGAACAGTCTCAAGTCTCCGAGTCCTCGGAGCACAGTGTCAGCTAACCAAATAAAGACAAGAGAATCATTCAAACAAGAAGAAACTAAAATTTTATTCGATAAGCCCAAAATAGGGATACAAGATCACTCCTACAAAATTCGGGCCTATACAAACTACAAGTTATGGAAGATGGAAACAGTTACAAACTTAAGCAAAAACTTGTTGAACAAGTGCGTCGATCATTTCTTCGACTTCTTCTTCTTGTCCGCCTTTGGTGTTTCCGACGACTCCTCTCCCTCACGTTTTTTCTTGGACTTTTTGCTTGCTAGAGAGACGGAGTCAGGAGTAGGAGACGGAACATCTAGTGGTTTGGACCTGCCCGGGAGAATGATTTTCAGAGGTCTGTTCCGTGGGTCAGTAAGTTCCAGGACTTCAGATTCAACTTTGACTTTGACTTTTCTCTTCTCCTCGTCGGCAAGACGATCCTTCATGCTCATCTCTGAAGTATGTTCAGAGGCGCCAGTGATTTTAACTTCGTCGCTTCCTTCGGCAGGAGACGAAGTATCAAGTTTGTCATCATCAAGCGCCCCGATCACTTGAGCGTCTGGGCCGGGAGTTACCCCTGCGTGAGCAACGTCGCTTGTTTTCCCCGCTTCCTCCTTGGCGTCATCGCTCCTCGGAGTTAGCTCGGTGTCAGAACAACCTGTGCGAAAGTATAAGAAGTGGGCATTAGAACGAATAACCACTGCTGAAAAATGACGGGATCATTTCGACTTCTAGAAAAAGAAGAATCTCCTACCAGGATCAGGTTGACTGTCGGTGGCGCGCGGGGTTTCACCCTCCAGGATAGGTGACAGCACATGAACGCCGAGCCCGGGATCTTCGGGATCGTAACTGGCATGCTGCTCGAATGGATCAAGCGTCGACCGACCAGCCGATTGAGCAGCATAAGGAGCGGCGATGTGAGGAGTAGTAGCGTCGGCCTCTGACGGGCCAGCCTCGTCATTCTTCTCTTTCGAAGGGGAAGAGCCTTTGCCATAGAGAGCCAATGCTACGGATAAATTCGATGGCTCATTCCCCCTCAGGAACTCCTTCACCAGTGCATCCTCGTCGATTTCTTCGGAGCCTGACTCGACTTTCTTGATCTTTATCAGAGTTTCCCATGCCTCAGCCAGGGATTCATGGTAGCCGTCGCCCAAGAACGTTAGGTCACGGTGCATAAGGACGCGGGCTCCAAACTCGGCGATCAACGGGTCAAACATACTTTTGACTTCTTCCCTGCCGGTCTCTGCGGCCGCCACAAGGCGAGAATCAAGATCCTCCACAGCCATTCTTTTGCCCTCCTCACGGGCCTCATCCTTCATTTTCTCGACCCCGGCAAGTTCACCGTCGAACTTTGCCTTCAGGAGCCGGGTAGCAACAATCTCATCACAATACCGCTGTGATTCTTCCTGAGCGGCTATTTTGTCTTCTTTCTCCTTGGAGAGTTGTTCTTTCAGCTCTTTGACTTGAGTAGCGAGCGCGTCCCTTTCTTTTTGGACAGAGTCTTTTTCTAGGGCAAGGGCGCCGCTGCGCTGAACTGCTTCATCAAGCTCCTTTTTGTGAGCCACCTCTAAGCGAGTAACTGCCTCGGCAGTATCTTTTGCACCTTGTTCAGCGGCTTCTAGCTTTAACTTATAAGAGGCGAGTTCTTCGTCTTGGAGTTTGATGATTTTCTTATCGCTGTCAGCCTCCAAATTCAGACGGTCAATCTCGTGTTGACGCTCAACAGATACTTCTGAGATCTTCTCCACCAAGTGCACGAATGCGTCATGTTGAACATAGACGTCATTGTTGCAGGCAGTAGCACTTTGCTTCACGTGCCCAGGAATGTGATGGATGGCCGGGAGGAATTTCAAACCGTCAAAGCAAATTTTCGGAAACTTGGCCTTAAGGTCGACCATCTTTTCCGCAACAGTTGGGTCCACGGCAGGAGCAGGAGGAGGAGGCTTAGAGAATTCCGTTCTTTTACGCGGCTCTCGAACTTGCCTCGTACTCGATGAACTGGAATGTTGTTCTCGAGCAGCATCAGATTGATAACCCTTCTGCAAAGACTTCTCCTTATCCGGCTCAGTTGTAGGAGGAAGATCACGGGACTGGGAAGATTGATAGTGTGCTTTCTTGCGGTGAGACGACTCGCGCGGACGATTGTCCCTATCTTCATAATCACCTCGGTCCCGGCGTCTACCTGAACCGGAATCCCGTCCGGAGTGATGAAATATTGAAGACCCCTGAAGGCGATCAAGTCCGTGGGAGCGGCCCATATCACCTGCAAAGAAGGAAGATAACAACGAATTAAGGAGAATTCACGAATTAAAAAGACTTGAAGTATGTTATGGAATGCGCATGTGCGTGTGTGTCCTAAGTGTTCCCCCCGACGGACCCGTTCGTTTATCTTTGCTAATCGGAGTATTGTCTCTGTGAGCCGGGAGTTGAACTCCTACATTGCCTCTAGCGGGCGAGGAGAATTTGAGAGCTTCAGGATCATCGAACCCGTAATTAAGTATGTCTTCGGGAATAGAGAGGTTCGAGAGACCCCTCAGAGAACTCTCCAAATGCTGCGAAGAAGCCTCTTTCTCAGGAGGGATAGGCGTAGATTTTGAGGTGTCACCGACTTTCTCTTTCTGAACCGTATATTTCAGCTTTTTCTTTCCCTTCGAAGGGGAGGATGACGTCTCAATATCCTGAACTTCGATTGCCGGATTACAAGCAGGACCCACGTTCTCGCCCTGAGTTTCGGGTGCATCATCCTCTTTGCGCTCGCTTTCTTCGGGCGTGTCGGGAGCGCGACGCGACGACGGGCCGGCAAGTTTTTTCCCTTTACCAGATGGAGGTTTGGGAATTGTAACACCTTCTGGAAGGCTGATCCGACGATCAGGAGCTAGCAAGCCGAACCCCGACAGCGATTCATTTGAAATGATAGCTCGAATATCTCGATCTTCGGCCGGAAGAGCTCTAATCGCGTCGACAGCGTCAGAATATCCTCGGCCTTCCGGACGCGGGTTAATACCTGAAAAGATGAAATGAAGAGTTAGGAAAAACATGACTCCCATTAAGTACGAATAACGGTTCAGCAGAGAGACTTACTGCCTTCAACCCATCTCCTAGCAAAACCAGACGGGCATCGCACATAGAACCATTCCTGTTTGTACAGGGCGAATTTGCTACAGGCCCCTGTCAAGATCTGGCACTTGTGATATGGCTCGAGGAATATGAAGGAAGGGCTATCTTTCCGTCTCTTGAACATATAAATGTATCGGATATCACCGGGGGTTGGAGGTCTGGAGAAGACAGCCATGAAGAGTAAATAAGTCCCATATAGGAACGCATGACCATTCGGGTGCAGCTGCGATGGAGCAATGTCTATATACTGCAGCACATCCCGGAGAAATAGGTTAAATGGAGGCACGCTGCCCATCCAGCACATGAACTTGTTGTAGGCCGTGTACCCGACTAGGGGCAGATGAGGACGGTCGTGTCTCGAAGGAACTAACACGTCAGCAAAGGGAATCCCGTGAATGGAACATATCCGTCGCAGAGCGGCCTCATTGATCTTCGAGGCTTGAGAATCGACCGGATTGTCCAGTAAGATGGTTGACTCCAGAGCATCGGGCGCCAAGTTATGAGCGGGAGAGATTGACGGGTTGGAAGCATCTGCGGCTCCTTGCTTTGCTGACGGCCCAGGCCTGTCAGATATGGTGGCAGAACTAGATTTTCCCGACATCCCGAATAAATAATGAACCTGGCTAAATGCTTGAGAGAGCTATACTTGAAAAACGTTGAACGTTAGAATTAGCAACACGATTTTTCCCCCCACATGTGGTGTGTGAACTAGTGCAAGCGATTGTGTGCAGGCAATAAGAATCTAAAGGTTCTAAGGATGTAATATTTAGCTTCGAATCATCGCCTTCGAAGACCGTCATCGCTGACCGTCTCAGAAAACTCGCCTTGAGGGGATTATAGTCCCAGATTCAGAAGACATATGATTTCTAGAGTGACCGGCTTAAAATGTAGTTAGACACCTATCTTGTTCGGCATTTTTAATGTTGTTCGGCATTTGTATTGACCGGCTAAAGACATTATCCGGCCCAAGAATTGTCCGGCAGTTGCTTTGTTTGACTAAGGTAATGGTTCGACCTAGGGGTTGTTCGGCTGAAGTCAGTGTTCGGCATGTCAATATGCTGTTCGGCTAGAGTCATCGTTCGGCATGTCAATATGCTGTTCGGCTAGAGTCATTGTTCGGCATGTCAATATGCTGTTCGGCTAGAGTCATCGTTCGGCATGTCAATATGCTGTTCGGCTAAAGTCATTGTTCGGCATGTCAATATGCTGTTCGGCTAGAGTCATCGTTCGGCATGTCAATATGCTGTTCGGCTAGAGTCATCGTTCGGCATGTCAATATGCTGTTCGGCTAGAGTCATCGTTCGGCATGTCAAATATGCTGTTCGGCTAGAGTCATCGTTCGGCATGTCAAATATGCTGTTCGGCTAGAGTCATTGTTCGGTATGTCAAGTATGTTGTTCGGCTAAAATCACGGTTCGGCGTATCAATCGTATTGATCGGCTAATGTCATCGTTCGGCTAAAAGTTGTGCTCCGCCACGATTTCAATTCTACCCTACACCTTCTCCATCCACACCGAACGATAGAGACGGATCGCCCGGCAAAGACTACGCCGTTCGACACCCCATCTACCCTTCTATCGTTCGGCACGGAGGAGCTATTTAGACAACTCAAAACGAGCAAACCACGATGAACCTAAAATGGAAGTAGTGCGATTGTTGGAGGAAGGATACCTAATTCGACGATCGAAGTTGAAAATGTTATGAAGGCTTTATATCTGGTAGGATGGGAAGAGTTGAAAGTCTCTAAGGAATGGCTGAAGAGAAGGCGTAAAGAGAAGAGAGACGGTGAGGGCCTGGTTATATAGAGGAAGGTAGAAGTTGAAGAGGCTATACCCGGTAGAACCGGTCAACACCGAAGTGTTCGGCATCGTAGCAGTGTGACGTTCGGCACACGAGGTACGTTCGGCTTCGAGCGTATCGTTCGGCGTCTGCATCTCGTTCGTCTTGCACCTCCTTCGCTAGCATTCTCGAGAAGGTACCTCCGAGGTAGATTGTACCAGATTCAAAGCGCATCACGTTCGGCCACGCAATACACTTTGGGGGGCAAGTGTTTCCTGGGGATTTGACCAGGAAACTAGTACTCGGCAATCAGTGCTCGGCATCAAAGAGTGTTCGGCGAGGCACTTGGTATCCAGGAGTGTTCGGCGAAGCAACTGACATCCATGAGCGCTCGACGAAAAGTGTGCTCGGCATCCATTAGTGTCCGGCATCAAGACTGCTCGGCATAACAAGGTACTCGGCGTCAAGACTTCTCGGCATAACAAGGTACTCGGCGTCAAGACTGCTCGGCATAACAAGGTACTCGGCGTCAAGACTGCTCGGCATAACAAGGTACTCGGCGTAAGGGAATTCGGCGTCAAGGAGAGCACTCGGCAACAACCTATGCTCGGCATCAACAAGTGTTCGTCATCCCACGGTACTCGGCATTCAGAGGCACTCGGCGTCAGTGGAGCTCGGCGGTAGGATAACTCGGCAACGAGAGCGTTCGAACTACATACATTGGTTGGTCAAGAGCTTCAAAGGGAGATACGCTCGGCTTCACCGCAATCACCCTACACTTCCCATACATCAGGAGCACCGTTCGGCATGGGAAAGACCGTTCGGCATGGGAAGGACCGTTCGGCACAGAAGCGTTCGACGTACCTGGTTCGGCACGCAGCGCCTGGGCTCGAACGTTCGGCTAACAAGCCCGCTTGGGAAGTCCAGCCCATCTTTGCCTATAAATAGAGGGGCAGGGTCACAGTGAAATGGATCCTTTTTTGGGAGAGAAAACACCGGGGAAACTCTGCCATTTTCAAAACTCATCTTCTCTACTTAACAACTTCATTCAGACATTTGATTCACGAATTGTATTTGTAATCAACTATAAAGAAGATCAATAAAGTTTAACCTCAAAGTGGACGTAGGCAATTACGCCGAACCACTATAAATTTGGTGTTCTTACTTTCTGTATTTAGATTAGCGCTGTCTTCTCTGTTTAAGTTGATTTCATCACTTATATCTCTTCACAATCTTCTTCTACGAGGTTAGTGACCAATTTTGGTGCTAACAACTTTTGAAAACCGTTGTAAAAAATAGGGTTCTATCACAACTCGGGATATAAGGACAGACGGTTGCCTGTTGTAATTGATCTATTACAACTATTTTTATCAGTTTGTGAAATGGTATTTTTGTTGTAGTGTAGGTTGGTATACTGTACCCTCAGAGAGAACCATCTTTCCTTCGGCCAATCACCCGTGGAATTGAACGATGCCTTGCCAGATGGTGAGTTTGAACTCGTTACCTTCTAATGTTCTGTATTTAAATGAAACTGATCAGCTATCATCTATTATTGGATATTAGGCTTGTTCATAAAAAGTTGAAGATGAACTTTCATGATTATTTACCATATTTATGGCAAAGGCTTATACGTGGCAGAGGCTATCATCATTTGATGAAAGAAGTTGGATATAAATAAACTTCATGGTGAACACTTGAACTCAATAATTGTCAGATAGACTTTTTTTGTCAATATTCATAATTATAAGAAAACATTTGCTTGCAGATATCATTCCAAACAAGTGTTTCAGTTCACTGATCATTTCCGAGTGCAATATACTTGCTACTGGAATCCATTTTTTGTTCAGACATGTAAGTTCTTCATTCATTTTGTATGGTTATTGCTATTTTTTTACTTAATTTACATTCAACGGTTTAGCTGAAAGGGAATTTAAAATTTGTAAGTTGATGTACTTCACTCAACATTTCATTGATTGCATATTTAGCTAGAAGTTCTTCCTTGCAATCACCACACTCTTCCCTTATGTATGCGGTATCACGCATCAAAAATGTGTATGGTTTTTTGGCAAAGAATAAAAAAAGCATTAGCATTAGAAATAGAGTTCTCAGCCATATGTATCACACCGTATGGTGCTTATTTTTCTTTCCTCTAGCTATTTCATATTTATTTTTATTTCGTCATCATGTATATATATCTATGTATGATAATAATGATTCCAAGTTCATTTTTCCTTCTATATATACATTCAGACTTCTCTTAGAGAGTTAACTTCTATTGGGCTCAAATCTACAGAAAATCTCGCAATACCAAGTGATCAGAATGATGCACATTTTCAACCTCAAGTAATTAATCTTCCTTATTTATCAAATTGATTAATTTCCAATCTACATGCGGCTTTTCTGTTTACTGTGGTTGGAACTATAGGGTTTCTTGGTGTATTTACTAGTCAGCTACCTGGGGTATTACTAATGCTCACATTTAGTAGTTCAAATATAGTAAATGTAGATACATTTTTCCTTTAAACGATGATAGAATTTGAGCATACATATTACACTTTCAGGATTGGGGTTTCTCTGTGCCCTAATTACTTGGTAGCATTTCACTTGTTGTTCAGGCTGTAGGTAGCGTTTCTCCTGGGTATCTATCCATTAAGTTTCTTAATATATACATACATACTATGTGCATACATACATGTAGGACTGGTTATAACGAAAACGCATATAATCCTGTTTTAGACTTTTATAGGCTGCTATAGGCAGTTTTTCAACCTTTTTTCCAGACTATCAAGAAAGGATCTCTAGCCATGAAGCAGCTCATTTCTTAGGTAAATTTAGAGCTATCATCATATAGAAAGAGACCGAACACCTATGCCATCTAAAATGCGTCTGATAATGAATCATACAGGATATTTGATTATATATTCAGAATACTTTGGTAGTATTTCATATGAGATTGTCTTCTGTTTGATGCAGTTGCTTACTTAACCGGATTGCCAATTTTGGGATATTCTCTCGACATTGGCAAGGAGGATGTCAACTTAATCCATGACAGGTTGCAAAAGCTTATATACAATGGCCAACTTGATACTAAAGAACTTAACAGGTAATAATACATATAAATAAATTCTCCATAGTTTATAAGATTTAACTTGACCATAGTACTGAATACACAATCTGCCCATAGTACCGAATACACAATCTGCACATAGAATGAAATCCAGTTAAACTTCTAACCCAGTTTTGATCTGAATATCTGTGTAAATTGAAAATTGTGTATTCGTTGGGGAACTATATAGGATGCATATAAAAATAGAATAATTTTTGTTAATATGTGTTAATATAGAATATCGAGTTATAGATTACATGATTCATATATCCATACATACATATATATATATATATATATTGTTGATTGTTAAACTCGTTTGCAGGTAATTAGCTATTTCGAAGCGAAGACTGTCGACAACAAAGAACTATTGATAATCAAGCAACGAACATGAATTTAATTGTTATATATGTTGTCGTATTTTGTTAGTACCATTTGTGGAAACTTGTCTGTGAATGCTTGTAGTATGTGACTTATTTTGTTGAAAAACTACTATCAAATTGATTATGGATATTATATTTGATTGTGAGATTAGCATGTTTTTGCAATTATTTGAATGCAACCAAAAAATTATACAGTTGCATTGTAAAAACGCTACTGAAAATCAAAAAAAGCATATAAACAAAAAATGCAACCAAAAAATGAAGACTTATGGTAGCGTTTTTTTAACCCTACAGAAAAAACCTATAGCTGCATTAAAAAGTGACTTTTGGTAGCGTTTTTTTAAATCCTACAGAAAATACCTATAGTTGCATTTAAAAGTGACTTTTGGTAGCGTTTACTACAACGCAACAAAAAGTTTTAGACTTTTAGTTGCATGTCATATAGCAGCGTTCTCTAAAACGCTACCATAAGTTATGGTAGCGTTTTTTCAACGCTACCAAAAGTCTTTTCTGGTGTAGTGCACATTAGGTAACTCATTAGAGATAGGGTGAAGAATACCCTAGAATTAGTATCCCTAAGATATCCGTCCGTATGCCTCAGTAAATTCTCTTACTATTCACCGATAGTAAGTATGAGTGCAAGAAGAGGATGAGATATGGGACAGAGAAATACCACTACAAATGGTCAATACCCTGTAACAACAAGGAAACAATCTTTTCTATCTATCTTCTTTGATCATCATTCAATTTCAAATTCTCTGGTGTCTTCATGGCAGCTACAAGAAGAAGCTTCAATATGATGGTGGCTCTGCGAATCGTTGTAGATAAGTTCCTAATTCGTATTCTCTTCATCTGTTTTCCATCAGCTTTTCGTTTCTAAATGAATTTGAAATTTGAATTAAAATAAACTGGTTAACGAAATATGCAGTTAAATTAAATTGTATCGATAAAACGATTTGGATTAAAACCAAATTTGAACTTCTATTGTAATCTCTTGTGAGAATCAAAGTCCGAAAATGGACAAGCTAGTGTATATTTTGGGATATTCTGACTTGATTATCCATTTGTCTATTATTTGGGTCTCAATATGTTCTACGAATGGTTAGTTATCCCTTCGAACTGACCAATGCCCATGCATCTTCGTAGATCAGATGACCCGAGTATTTCGTGAAGTATTAAATGAGTTCGTTCTCATATTTATTGTTGATATTCTGATTTGGTCAGCCAAATGCAGAATAGATATTCAGTTTGATCTGGAAAAATAATTCTCTATCTTTGTGTGTTCATCTATTCTTTGTTTGTCTCCCTTTCTGCAAATTTCGAGGACGAAATTTTCTTAAGAGGGGGAATTTGTAACGATCCCGGTTTTGAATCAAATGTAAATTGGTAATTAAAATAAATTTTTGGATTAAATTGTGAATAAATTTGAATTTTTCCAAATTAAATAAGATATTAGTTTGTTTAAATATAAATTGATTTTAAATTGAAATTTGGATTTGAAATTCAAATATAAATGAAGTTTGAAATTGTTTTCTAATTTTAATATATATATATAGTTTGAAAATTATGTTTTGAAATTAATATATAAATTTTCAAAAGCTATTTGAAAAGTTAAATTTTTATATTTTTAAAGATTTATATATATATATATATAATTATATAAATAAAAGAAAATGTATATAAATAAATAAATATTTATTAAATTTGATAAAAAGGTTTAATACATTTTCATTTGAAATTTAACTAGAGATAAATGAAATTTGTTTAAATAGTTCAAATCTAAGAACATAAGCAATTTATAAAATGAAAGGGTTTAAAACTAAATCTACAAATTGTTTAAAGTTAAGGATTTAAACACAATTTGAATAACAAAAGACATTTGTAAAATGGTTATGCAAGCAAATGCACAAGTGTTAATTGAGAATACAAGTGGCAAGATCATTTTTCTTTTGAAAATTTCAATTACATACAAATGAGAATTTGTTAAACCAGGCCATTCTCTTCTCTCTAAATTTTTTTCGTCTCCATGGTCAAAACTGAAATGAAACCCGGAAACAAGAAATCAAAAAGAAAAATCAGAACAAAATAAAAACTTGAAGCTATGCAAAAGAAAGACCAAAACCTGAAGCTTCAACCTGAAAAACAAAGCCTCAGATCAAAAGTAATTAAAAGTTTCAACCTGAACAATTCAAAAGAAATGCAAGATTCAACTCAATGTACAAACAACTAGAATCAAGATCAAGCTTCAGTTCAAAACCTGGAAGCTTTTAAACAAATCTAAAGCATGCAAATGTATCAACAATCAGGCAATTAAATCAAGTACAGATCAACATCAAAATTTTACAGATTCAAGTTAAAAATCATTTCCAGGCAAAAGATTGTAGTCTCTGCTTTCAAACTGAACCAGGTGACCAAACTGACCCCTTTAAAATTTGAATCTATGATATATCTTGATGCTTTAGTTGTTGTGAGAAAAAATGAATGTAAATATCTCTACATGTATATGTTTGTGTGTGGATTGAAGTATGCATGCCTATGTATATAAGTATATACTCTGTTGTGTTTTCAGAACCAAGAACAACCAAAGAAAAAAAAATCATATCATCTTATTTAATTCATTTCAAGTTGTGACTTCTGAAAGTAAAAGAACTGTATAGATGATAGTTAAATTTTAAATTTTATTTTATATGTTTATATTAAGAAAATAATTCAAAAATAATGAATTACAGTAAAGATAACCAAGTCAGGAAAAAATTCGATCATAATATTTTCATGATTTGTTCATATGATTAGGATCGTAATCACAAGCGATGAATTTTAATGGAAAATTCAGGATTTTTAGATTCGTATATTGTATGTATTTGTGAGATGAACGGAATTGGAAAAATGGTCCAATTCTGGCGATTAGCGTCGAAATGGACGACGTGATCAATGGTGAAGGAAGCTAACGCATCGGAGATTATAGGAAAAATATTCGTTAATTTTTTAAGTGATCGAAGAAGTCAATCGAAGTGGTTTTAGGGTTTTATAACCAAATTTGGGTCACGAGTTTTCTAGGGAAATTGCGGCATCGCGGGTTGATCGGACGAGGCCAGACCTAGGGGGATCAAGGCTGGAGGTTGAGGTGTGTCTGTGGGATGGTCGGCGTGGTTGATAATGGCCGGGATCGTCGGTAGGGTGATGATTTTGTTGACTGGGTTGATTCCATGTTGGTGATGGTAGCTCGATTTCAAATTTTCCATCGACTCGTGGAGCTGGGTGGTTGGAATGTTAGTGGGGGTCATCGTCGACTGGATGAAGGCAGCAGGCTTGGTCAGAATCGATCCGGTGGCATGTGCACGTGCATGTGCACATTTTTGTGCCTGGTCGATCAAGACGTTTGGGAAGATGATGTGAGACTCGAAGTTTTTATTGGATTTTCTCGGGAAATATAGGTTTGGACTCGAGTAAATTTTTCTCTGGCTCGAGTCTGTTTGATAGATAACAGGTTTTCAAAATTGAAGATAAAATTTGTAGAGGTTTTGAAATTTTTTTTTGAGCAACACGGTTGTGTAGCGTGGCACTACACAGCCGATTAGATATTATATAAATTAGTAAATATTGCGATCAACAAGCCTGATCGCTGGCCAAAAAGTATTGAGAAGCAGACAGAGTTATATAAACAAAATACATATAGTGGAAAAAAGCACAGTGATGAAAAGGCCGGAGCTAAGTCGCGGTTTAGTGGTGCCCACGATGCCTGTCAGGAGGAACTGCTGATGTGCTGCCCGAGGATTCCGCCTGTGGGGAGCTGGGGTGAGGAAGTCTCAGCCTGAACGGAGCGGAGAAGCTACGACCTGATATAGATGAGAAATGGTGAGTAATACGTCTACAGGTTTCTTCAAGGCTGGATATGGGCTTGCAGAATAAACGTGCATTGCGCTCGGCCCAGATCCACCAACTGAAAATAGCAACCGTGAGATCTATGTGGTAGTTGGGGGGGTTGTTCTGCCAGTGGTCGAAAAATGAGGTGAACGTGGGGATATGTCCGAGGATGTGAGCAGTTGTCGCCGCCCAGACCCTGACAGCAAAATCACACTCGAAGAAGAGATGTTGCAAACTTTCTGTTGAGGTGGAACATAGGACGCAGCTGGGGTCTACTACAATGTTATGGCGGAGGAGTCTGTCTCTTGTGTTAATTCGCCCATGGATGAGGCACCACTGCAGGAAAGCAAAGCGGGGCTGAATCCTGCACTTCCAGAGTCTGGGGAAGGTGAATAGTCGTCCAGGGTTGTTTAGGTGGGCGTAGCAGGAGGCAACGGAGAAGCCGGATGAGGGGTTGGGTGCCCAGGTGAAGGAATCTGGTCGGGAGTTGAGATGGGTGTTGCGGAGAATTGAGGAGGCGAGGTGAATCTCGTTGAGGGTATAGAGGTCAAAGTATGAAGCCGGGAGAAGCTGGGCTGGGCCCGAAGTGGAAATGTCGGAGATGGAGGTGAAGATATTAGTTGTGTGAGCGAAGAGGTTGGGGAGGATGGAGGAGAGTGGAAGTTGATTGTGCCAAGTGTCTAACCAGAAGAGACAATTAGCCCCGTTTCCCGGGTTGACGTGGAATAGCCTTTTGACGCGTGGTAGGGTCGAAACTACTCCAGACCAGAAGGGGGATGGTTTTATGCCGTTGGGGGCGTGGAGGACAAGGTGAGGGTTAGAGTGATAGTGTAGGGTGGTGATCCATGATTTCCAGAGGGTGGGGCCAGGGGTTAGGAATCGCCAGAGCCATTTGGCGAGGAGCGATAAGTTGAAGTCAATTAGATTAGTGATTCCAAGGCCACCGTTTGTCAGGGGAAGGCAGGCAGTTTGCCAGTTTACGAGCCTCTTTATGTTGCTACCGTTCCACAGAAAGGAACTTCTGATTGAATCGATTTTTTTGATTATCCAGGAAGGGAGTTTGTATAGTGACATCCAGTAAGTGGGGATCGATGATAGAACGGATTTAACGAGGACTAGGCGCCCTGCTGAGGACAAGGAATGGGCTTTCCATGAGTGGAGTCTTTTTTCTATCTTGGCGATGAGGGGGGACCAATCGGATCTATGCAATTTGGTTGGACGGATAGGGACACCGAGGTAGGAGATGGGGAAGTGTGTAATCTTACAGTTGAGCAGGCTGGAACAGGTTGGCCCGAGGTTATCAGCTTTACCGAGCATGATGATGGAACTTTTGCTAAAGTTAATGGACAAGCCTGATATGAGTTCGAATGAATATAGTGCTACTTTGAGGCAGTGGATGTGGTTGATCGTGGGTGATGCGAATAGGATGGTGTCGTCCGCGAATTGGAGGTTGGATATGGTTAGGTTAGAGTTGGGGAGGTTGATACCCTGAAAGATGTTGTTCGAAATTGCTAATTTGATCATGCGATTGAACACATCGGCCACCAGAACGAAGAGCAGGGGAGAAAGTGGGTCACCTTGTCGCAGTCCGCGGGCCGATTTGATTAGGCCCCCCGAGATCCCATTGATGGCTATCGAGGACATGCTTGAGTTGAGTATAGAGGATATCCAGTTACACCATTTTGTGGGGAAGCCTCTGTGTGCCATTAGCTCCCCTATGAATTGCCAGTTAACAGAGTCGAACGCTTTTGAGTAATCTAGTTTGAGTAGCATTCCTGGTGTTGAGGTCAAGTGGCAAAAGGAAATGATCTCCTGGGTCATTGCTACGCAGTCCATGATGTTACGGCCCGAGATGAATGCAGATTGCTCGATTCCAATAAGGGGGGCTATGACGCTCTGGAGGCGGTTGGCTAGGACCTTGGTTATGATCTTAAAGGTTGTGTTCAGGAGGCTAATGGGGCGAAAGGACGAGAGGGAGGTGGCGCCTGGGGATTTTGGGAGAAGAATGATATTTGCGTAGTTGATGCGGTCCACAGAATTTGGATTGGTATGGAATTCAGAGCACATTTCGATGATGTCGTACTTGACGATTTCCCAGTAGTGTTTGAAGAAGAGAGGCCCGAAACCATCTGGGCCAGGAGCCTTATCGTCCGACATGCTTTTAAGCGCTGCCCAAATTTCTTCTTCAGTGAAGGGCTGGTCAATGGGGATGAGGGGGTTAACCGGGTAGATCAGATTCCAATCGATTGGGGGGAGAGGAGGGGGGTGAAGGCCAAGAATGGATCGGTAATGGTCGGTGAAGAGTTTGAGGATGGCCGATTGATCAGTGGTAGTGATGTTGTCGTGAGTGATTTCGGGGATGTGATTGGATCTACGTCTGCCGTTGGCAAGACGGTGGAAGTAGGCAGTGTTCTTGTCTCCGTCTTCGATCCATTTCGCTTTGGACCGTTGCTTCCAGCCAATTTCTTCTTGCAGTAGCAACCTGTCAAGGTCCGCTTCCAGCTCTCTCAGACGAGAGCGGTCCGGATCAGGGAGCGGGGAGGTTTCTTCTAGGATATTAAGGTCAAGAATCTCATCTTGGATGGCTGAGATGCGCAAACGAATGGAGCCCCAAACTGATTTGGCCCAGGGTTTGATGATTTTTCGTAGAGAGCGGAGCTTGGAGACTACCCTGGCTGTGGCAGATTGTATGGGGGAGGGCTGAGTCCAGATTTCTCTGATGAAGTTGTCGAAAGATGGCTCGAGGAGCCAGAGACGTTCGAACCTGAAGGGTCTGTTGTGGCAAGCTAGGGAACCCGTGTCTAGGAGGAGTGGGCAATGGTCGGAGATAACAGTGGCTAGGCCCGAGACGATGGAGAGGGGAAATAAGTCCTCCCAGGCTGGGTTGAAAAGGAAGCGGTCTAGTTTTGCGAGGGATGGGTCAGATCTGCGGTTTGACCAGGTGTAAAGGCGATTATTAATGGGTGGGTCAATTAGGGAGCACTGGTTGATGAACTGATTAAAGGCTTCGGAGTCTTGGGAAAGGTTGCCAGAGTTCCTTTCTGTTGGGGATTTGGTGGTGTTGAAATCTCCTCCAACGACCCAGGGGCCATTGATGTGTGAGGAGAAGGAGAGACAGTTTGTCCAGAGGTCGTTTCTATTTCGAGGGTTGTGTGGGCCATAGATATTTGTGAAGAAGAAGATTGTGTTAGTTTGTAAGTGTCGAAGGGCTACATGTAGGGCTGAAGTGTGGTAGAAAGTTTGGCAGTGGGACCACACGGATTCATTCCAGGCTGTCATTATACCGTCGCACGAGCCGACAGCATTAATGTGGGCCCACCCAGTTAGGAATGGCCCACCGATCTGTCTGAGTATGTTGGGGTTTGGGTCTGATAGTTTGGATTCTTGCAGGAAAAGAATGTCTACTTTGTGAGGGGATATGACAAGGCTAACAGCGTGTCTTTTGCTGGGGTCCCCCAACCCCCGTGTATTCCAGGATATTAGCTTCATTGGGAGAATGATAAGCGCTCCGATTCTAGTGCCTGCATGGAGGAGTAATGCTCTCCATGCAGGTTAACTCCCATGCAACGTGCCATTTTTTTATTTAAGCTTTTATTAAGTGACGAAAAGACAACGTGTTTAAAGAAACTACCAGGATGCGATGCTGCTCTGTCCAGTCTGGAGCTACGACGCACCGCTGTCGGTGTGATTGGCTGAGACCACTGTGCTACCGCTTGAGTGTCGGGCTGAAGCTCTTGATTTGTTCTAGGAGGGGCCACTTGACTGAGTTCCTCTGGGCTGTGGATAGGGAATTGAAGAGTGGGAGAGGGGGGGTCAGTTTGGAGTGGGGAGTGGAGGATCTGCACCGGAAGAGATTGGGTGTTTGTATGAGGGGCATGGTTGGGGGGAGGATGAGGAGGGACGGATGGGGGCGGAGTGGTTGGAATTTGCTGGAAGAGCGGGGATGAGAGGTCCAGGTCAGAGAAGGGGTCCCACCTGTGTTCCTGGACTGGCCATGGGTCCCAACCTCTTGGGCCCACCACCTCGAAGGATTGGTCGTAAATAAGGCCAGGCGCCGGTGGGGAGCCTGAGAAGATGGGGGAGTAGTTCAGGACGTCAAATCTTTCGTCTGACTCTAGGTCGTCTATCTGGATGTGTTGCTCGAAGATAGGGAAGTGCCTTTCGTAGTCGAAACCTAGCAGGTGGTTCTCTGGGCGCCTGTTCGGGTGCTCGTGTTCCCATCTTTCTATACGAAGGAGGTATTCAGTGTTGTTAAGGACCGAGACATAGGAAGATGGGGAGATGATGCCACTATAGAACTGGATTTGGATGTATAGAAAACGGTGGTCAAGCTCAGCCCATTCGCAATCGTCTTGAGCCAGGAATCTACCTACTGGCTTAACAGCTTCCGAAATGGCTTCTGAGTTGAAACGGAGTAGTTCAGGAAACCCAGAGATTCTTGCCCATGAAGGTGGGTCCAATGTCGGCGCGGGGCGGTCCAGCTCCGACCAGGGGTGGAATTGTATAGTTCCCGCGGTTGTAGGGATGGTCGATCTTTGGAGGATTTGGTCTCTGATAAGGAATGAGGGGCAGTAGAAGATGAAGCTGTTGTCGGATTGAAGCCAGAGAGGCCAGTCTCTGTGTTGGAATGTAGAGGATAGCGTGTGGCGGAGGGAGTCTAGGGACCAGGTGCCAGAGATAATGTTTGCGACGAGAAGTAGTGAAGGGTCTGCCATTGCGAAAGTTTTAGGGTTTGGAGATGAATAATGATGCTGTTTAGGGGTATGAGGTGGGCTATGAGGAGATGCAGGGGAAATGATTTGTCTAGGGGAGCTGAAGGGTTTCGTACGATCTGAGAGGGGATTGGACATTGGGGCCCAGCCGGCAGAGGGTTGTTTGTCCTTATTGGAAGAGGAGGGGACTTTGCTAGTTATTCGAGCCTGAGGCTGACTAGGGATTTTATTGGGACAGTGAGATTGTGGATGCCCGAAAAATCCGCACTTATAGCAAATCTTTGCATCTCTGCAAGACTGCGCCACGTGTCGGAGGCCTGCACAGCGAAGGCAACGGTTTTCTTTTTTTAGAAATTCAACCGTATGGCGCACATTTTTGAACTGAGGCAGTGGGTGACGTCTTCTGGCCGGGGGGTTGGGTAGAAGGGGGGAACGAGGAGCAGAGCTCGCAACCTGAGCATACGTTTTGGCAGGTATCTCGATGCATAGCGGCTGTTTGGATCCGGGTGGAGGCGGAGGGACTCGGGGTGGGAACTCTTGTTGGGTGGGGGCGCCAGGGGAGTTGGGGGATGAAGGGGACAGAATGGAATTGTATTTGCTGGGGACGAAGGAGATGGGGGGTGCGACAGGGAGGACTGAGGACGCCATTATTGTGAATTCTTGTGTGACCTCAGTGTTAATAGGTTTTGAAATTTTGAAAAGGAAATAACAAGTTCAAAGTTTTAAAAGTTATTAAAATGATTAGTTTTCAAAAGAATGTTTAACCAAGTTTTAAAGGTGTATTTTTAAATGAATTATTTCAAAATTATTAAGTTAAAGTGTTTTAATCCATATAACCCTTGTTTTAGAGTTTATTTTAAATTAACCAATTTTTTTGTAATTAAGTGAATAACTGAGAAAAGGACATGTTTTTAAGTTAATCAATGTAAATGATGTTTTATTTCCAAAGGTTATTAAATAAGGATTAGATAATAACTAAAATAATAAAGATAAATGGTTTATCTTTTAATTGATTAAAATCTTAAGTAATTAAAGATTTATTAATTAATGTAAGTAATTAAGGATAATTACTTAAAGAATAATTATTTAATAAAGGTAATTAAAGATTTATTTAAGGATAATTAATTAATTAAGGTAATTAACTAAGGAATAATTAATCAATGAAGGTAGTTAAGGATTAATTTATGATTAATTAAGGATTAATTAATTTACAATTAAGGATTAATAAATTAATAATTAAGAATAATTAATTAAGGTTGATTAATTTATTATCAAAGGTTAATTAATAAATGATTAAAGGATAATTAATCAAAATTGTTTGTAATTAATTAACTAGAATTAGTAAATTATTCATAAGTAATTAAAATGATTTATATTAATCAGATGATTAATTAATCTTACTTATGGATGTTTGGATTGTATGAAATGCTATGAATTGTTTGATATCCCTGATGTATAATGCTCTGTTTTGATTTGAGCTATGATGAATGTAATTTATGTATCTGTGATAAATTTATATTATTTATCTATGAATCTGTGAATGCAGATAAGCGTTATAGGATTATACTGCTTATCAAATATTGTTGTGCTTGATTCTGTAATGATTGATGATGTTGCACTATTGTGTAAAACCCGTGGACTACACTATACACACACAAATATGGATTTCACGAGGAAATCGGTCAAGCCACAGATATTTTAAATTTAAATATTATTTTGTTTAAAAGTTGAATTTTGAATCCAACTGGTTTTGGAAATGGAATTGTGTTGAATATGAAAAGCTTTGGAAAATGATGTTTTGAAATTTAAATCAAGTTTGAATATAATATATCTTATTTAAGATTTGGAATTGAAATTGTTTTGGAAATATGGTTTGAAAAGTTTATACAAGTAATACAATAATATATGTGGATTTTAAACCATTTTTAAAGTATTTTAAATGTATTATTTGGAGAATTTAAATTCAACCCAAGTTTATACTTGAAAGGCTTTTACTTGAGCAAATGTAATCGGATTTTTCCAAAACAAAAAGTATTTGTTTTCAAATAAACGTAGCTTTGATATAAAGAAAGGAATTTCTAATTTTTATTGAATGGATTTCAAATTTGAAATGGAAATGGTTTTGAAAGCTATGAATTGAGTCTTTGATTTAAAGATTGAATGAGTTAATCCAGTTTGAAAGGGAAATTGTTTTGAAAAGCTATGAATGAATCTTTGTTAAAGATTGGTGAACTTTGTTTTCAAATTGAAGAGATCTTAAAGGTGTATCTTTTTTATAAAAGATTTGAAATGGAAATGGTTTTGAAAGCTATGAATGAATCTTTGTGAAAGATGGTTGAACCTTGGTTTCAAATTGAAATGGATTTTAAAGGGGTGAATCTTTTATTTTAAAAGATTTAAAAAGTGGGGATTTGTTTAAACCATTTGAAAGAAAGGTTTTGGGTAATAAGTTGTGACTTAATTGAGATCCCAATATATCCATATGTTTTTAAATATGCGCTCATTATTCGGTTTAGCCGGGAGAGGACCTTTGTGTCATAAAACCCATTCCGAATTAATGATACGACGAAATGGATAGCATTTGAAGACCGGTGGTGAAGACTGAATATTTTAGAAAGCGAAAGGATTACCTGTCGAATGTCTCTGCACCGACTGGTCCCCGGTATAGAGATTTTATCACCCTTTGTGATGGGAAGTCCGGACGTGATTAGGGGATATCCGGATTGTAAGGTCTTCTTTGGAAGTGCTTACGGTTCTGTTCGAACCTGGAATTGACTTGTATGGATGTATGTCTGACGTTACACTTTGAGATGTAAAGCCGGTTTCTATCAAATACATTTTTGTTTGGTGGCAGAGAATTTATTATCTTAGCTTAACACCCTTCTCTGAGACATACGAGCTCAGAGGTTATGTAGTTGATGGTTACTAGTGATACATTCCCAACTTGGTAATGTGGCATGCTGAGTGTTGCTGATCATTGGTTGATCGAAGCATGGCTTGATCATTGGTTGATCAAAGCATGGCTTTTGTGAAAAGCGTAGCTTTGTGGACGAGACTTCGTCGGGCCTCACACCCCGGAAATGGTCGAAACAGGAAGGATGCAGCAAGGTTATTAAGGGTCGCGCCCTTAGGGTATGTCCATTTCTTCTGGATAGAAAAGTAATATCATGGTATGGAGCCCAGATATTTACTTATGCTGATGAATTTGAAAGTGGTATCATGGTATGGAGCCCAGATAATTTACTTATGTGGTTGTTGGTTGAGAGGCGCCTCGGATAAAGGTTGGTTACGACCGGGGATGGCATACTTGTAGGTGTTACTTCCGAGCAGGGGTAACCCGGCCTTGTGTTGGCAGAGATCAGGGTAGGTTCTCGGGGAGTCCCTCCAGAGGCGTTCCCATTCGGTAAGGAAGTTCCTTAGACTGATCATTTGTTGGAAATCCAATCACCCAATACGAGCCTTTACGGTTTTAGTTGTAGAACCTGCCATCTAATATGGTGGCTATAGTAAACATACTATAATGGTACGTATGCTGGCTAAGATTAATATTATACTTGCAAATGTTTTCCACTATGCACTAATAATAATATCAAAAAGATTTTGCATAGTAAGCATGTTTGACTATCATAAGGAGAAATCTCCCCCAAGTGTGCGATTGCATTGTGTATGTGGCGGGAGGCCTTATGGTAATTTCATTTTCCAAAAAGCATTGTGGATTTCTTTTATTTCCCTTTGTTTCTTTTTAAAGATAAACTTTTTTTGTTTGCTCATACCAGTCCCATGACTGACCTGGAGTTTATTGTTCCCTTCCTAAACTCAGGGTGCCCACAATTTTCCACACGGGCAGTCTAGAGTTGGGTTTTTCAGATAGTCAGATAGTAGATGTAGATTCGATAGCATTCAGCCTTTGGTTTTGGCAATCGCTTTGTGCTTCTCGTCAACATTCGGAATCGGACTTGCTTAAGTGCAACTTGATGGTGGTTCGAGCTTATGGATTGGAGCTATCTTTGGTTTAGAGTTTTGGAGGTGGAGTTGCAGGATGGTGTCGGATTCTTTTGGAGTTTCTTTATTGATGGTTATTCTTTCCGCTATTCGTGCTCTTTGTTTCCGCTGTTGTATCTTTGGCTCTAATATATATTGTTGGTCATCTATTGTATTCTGTTATATCGGATATTGTATCATTGTTGTATCATATGTTGTGTATCAATGATATCATTCATTTCCTTCTGTTGTGTTGTTGTACTTAATGTGTTATAAGCTCCGGCGTATTGGATTTTGACGTTTGAATCTGCGGCATTTGAATACAAGTGAAGTATGGATGTCGATTTTCGAGCGCTAAAATCCAGGTCGTCACAACTTCGCTAAATTTATGCTCCTTTGACGTGCCTTACCAAAATGAATTTGGCTTTCTCGTAGAACTCAAAATGTGAGGATGATTTTATTGAGCTAAAGCAGTCGTTGACTAGTGCATCCATTTTGGTACTAGCTGATGGTACGAAGGCATTCATAGTGTATACCGATGTTTGCGGTATAGGACTAGGCGTGGTTTTGATGCAAGAAGGGAGAGTTGTAAGTTATGCTAGTCCACAATTGAAAGTCCAGAAGTGAAACTATCCTACCCATGATCTTGAGTTGAAAGGCATTGTTTTCGCACTCAAGTTATGAAGGCATTGCCTTTTAGGATAGCAGTTTGAGCTGTTTACATATTATAAGTCTCAAAAGTATTTATTCTTCCAAAATGATTTGAACTTAAGGCAGAAAAGTTGGATATAGTTCTTGGTGTCTTACGTGTGCAGTATACTTCTTGTTTGATGATAACAAATATATTATTTTTACATTTGATTTTGCTTTCAGAGTGTGTTACAGTTTAAAAATCATCAAAGCATAATTTTGTTTCAAATTAAATTGTCATCCATTATATCTCATATGCCTGATTTACACATAATACATTTCAAACACATCTATTTTTACATGTAAAAATAATATGTATTTATTATTATCAGAAAGGAAATATTATCAGATATTGCAGTTAATTTCTGTTTGATATTAATAAATATATATTATATATAATATGTTTGTTTAGTAATTTGTATTTACAAGGTTGTGATTTTAGTAAGAGATATAATTGGATTCGATTGCATATCTCATCAGATTTGAAATATCTTTCCAATCAAATCGGTCCAAATGTTGCATCGAATATTGATTTCTCTGTCGTTTGCAAAAGAAGTTCACATTAAATAAACTCAAAGGTTGTATACAAAGAAAAGGCAACAAATACAGGTCAGAAGCAAGGAAACGTATACATAATCAAACGATATATTCTGGAAGGTACATCAGAATTTATTTTCCACTATATTGATTCTTATTTTTTACAAAAGGAAACCGTTCTTGTACAATCCATCTCAAATAAGGAAAATATCAAGGGAAATTTGTTTAGAAAAGATTTGATCTATCAATAGAACTTGTATATATAGGCTATCGTCATCATTATTCTTTTTCATCGGATACTAACACAAATAACTAGAGTTCTATCTCTATTATTTCCACGTTCAATATCCAATCAGGCAATCACTTTCAACGCTTCATCATCATCATAGTAGTCTCAATACTACAGCATAGTTCATCTTTATTTCATCAATAACCAGAATCTTCATATCCATCTCATCTACACATAGCTTCAGTATATCATCATCTCCATTGTGTCTCTAGATCCATATCCCCATGTCAACAACATAGTTCAGTTTCTATATTCAAATCAGGTGTAACCAGACCTTCAGAAAACAAACCTCTTCATATAATCCAAAGCACAGCCAGAACACTGTTACAACCCTATTTCACCATCAGCAACTTATCTCAGGTAAAAAAATCCATAATTCCTCAACCTTGATCACATCTTCACATCCAAATACTTATCTCAGCAAAGTCACGAACATCACCAAACTAGGCTATGGTATCAGATCCCAAAGGAAGAAACAACTCTATATTGACACACCCTTTAGCATATCCAATACCACGCAGCTGGTAGTTCAACAATCAAGTTCAGTTTCAAGGCAACAGTTCTTCTCAAGCACGAATCTCCACACGACAATCTAAGGTGCACGGATTTCAACATCATGACTACACACAACAGCTGGTAACACACTTCGAATCTCTTGCACAGTGATAGCCACATAGATTTGAAGTGAGTGTTCACCTCTCCAGCATTCGTAGTGATTGTCTCGACATTAACATCACAATAAAATCAATGTAAGCATCTTCACAGCATCAGTTAAACTTCTATAAAGTTGTTTGACATCAGAATAAGACCGGCAACTAATTGAGTACCGAACTTCAACCTCAAGGCAGCAACAGCGGTCCTTAGGTGACGGCTCTACATTTCCAAGTGGAGTTCTTTGCAAGCTATGTTCCTTTCTCCAAGTGACGACAAAGCATTCGATTTGCGAGTTGGTAGAGTTTTTTTAGAGTTTTGATTTTAAAGAGAAAATAAAAGAGGGTTGAATTATGAAGGGCTAGAGGAGTAGTCATTTGATAGGGGAGTGTCTTTCTTTTATTTTAAGTTTGGTTTGTATTTATTTTTTTAATTCGAACTCCAGATTTTCTAGGTGAGCTATGTGTTGTAGTTCGGGGATTCTGACCTTAGGGTATTGAGTTTAAGTATAGTTACTAGGTATAGGATTAGTATATTCAGGTTAGAAGGAAGTGCAAGTTTACATGTATTGCAAGCATTAGAATATATTACTCTAGTAGTAACTTTAGAGGCAGCTGTAAGCACTAATGTGTTGGTGGTCAAAGATTGATGTATCTGTGTGTTATTTAATTTTAGCATTTACATTTCCAGATTATTTATTTGCTTGTTGCGAAATAGATTAAATACCACATTCACCTTATCCCTCTAGGGTAATTGGATGATCCTAATAGTAAGACTTTGGTATCTCCTATACTCCAGGAAAATGCAATGTTGCAGCTAAGGCCTTAAATAGGAAGCATGTAGTGTTAAGTACTATGTTCTTAGAATATAATCATTTGGAGTTTATTTCACGACTTTCGACCTTCATCAAACATCACTCCAGGATTGTTAGCAGCTTTGGATGTGCTGCCTACACCTTTGGAGCGTATTGGTTCAAGTCAAAAATGAGATGTAGAGTTGTTGGATATTTTCGATAAACTAAGTAGGGAAGAACATTTGAGTCATTCGAGTCGTTATACCACTGACTTGAAAGGGTGAGTGCAAAGGGATAATAGACTTTGTATTCATTTCATTATGGAGTGATTGACATAATACTAGCCGAGTCCCATCTTTCTAGGGATAAAATGCATCGTGATATGAAGAGAGGCTTTTATTAGCATGGTATGAAGAGGCATGTGGTGGAGTATGTGTCCAAGTGTGTGACTTGTCAAAGCAGAGCAAAAGAAACCGCATGGATTGTTGCAGCCATTAGATATTCCATGGTGGAAGTGGGAGAGTGCCTCTATGGACTTCACTAATGAACTACCTAGGGGTAGGAAGGGGAATGAGATTACTTGGGTCATAGTCGATCGATTGACCAAATACGCTCACTTTATTTCTTTAGAATTACGAGGATGGCTGCTTCCTTGGCCACATTATATGTGAGAGAGATAGTTCGGTTACATGGAGTTCCTTCTAACATTGTTAGTGGCTGAGACTCGCTTTTCACCAGTGAGTTTTAGAGGAGTCTTCGGGAGGCCTTAGGCACCAAATTGAATTTGAGTACCGCGTACGACCCTCAGACATATGGGCAGATTGAGAGGGTGAATAGAGTGTTGGAAGACTTGCTTCGGATGTGTATTTTGGATTCGGAGGATCCCGGGAGGATCACTTGCCACTAATAGACTTTGCTTATAATAATAACTATCAGGCAAGCATTGGGACGGCACCTTTCAAGGCATTATATGGTGGCCTTGTAGATTACCGTCTTGTTGGTAGGACACTACGGACAGAATATTCCTTAGACCAGACATGATATAGGAGAATTCAAAAAAAATAGACTTGGTCTATAGGAGGATGAAAGCTGCGCCAGATAGTAGAAATCTTATGCTAACAAGAGACGCACAGAGTTGCAGTTCGCAGTTTGTGACATGACCTTCGTGAAGGTCTCGCCACTTAGGCATGTCATGAGGTTTGGTAATTCGGTAAAGTTAGTGCCAAGGTTTGTAGGGACTTTTTTGATCAGAGGTTGTGTAAGGATGTTGGCTTACATGGTAGAGCTTCCGGAAAAGTTGGCGAAGTACACGATTTTTTTCATGTGTCACACTTACGTACACGATCCAGTAGCTATGGTCAAGCCGAGTCAATTAGAGGAGGCGGTAGTGGAAAGGGAGTCACTTGATCGACGTACACCTACCTGTATCATTGAACATAGTTCAAAGCGACTCCACAATAAAGTCATTAAACTGGTTAAGGTCCAGTGGGGAGATAATCCAACGAAGAGCACATGAGAGTCAGCGGAGTAGATCCGAGCTACCCATCTAGAGCTCTTTTATGGTACGTTCCCATTTTAGTTAATATATATGTAATTGCTCAGGCACTTTGGTTTTAGCTTAGTATACCCTATAGGTGGTGATGTTTGGATAGGAATGGTTATGAATATGTCACTAGAACATGTTTTGGATGATGGTTGCTGGTGGACTTATTTATTAAGTTAATTATTACATACATGGGGCTAATAAATTCATGTTATTTTATTGAGTTATACATTGCACACATGAGGTTGTAGCCTACGCTCACACCAGCACTCATTTTATTTTATCGAGTTATATGCATATAGTTGTTGCATATGTATTGAATGGTTTCTCATTTATATAGAAATGCAAGTATAGGATGTTGCATATATGTTGGATGCATGGCATAAGCACACACATTTCAATAAGCCGCCTAATTCTTGAATTAGTTATAAGTTCATATGCATTCCATACCTATATGTACATGTTGCATTAGAAATTGAAACTAAGGACAATGGTTGCAAGTGATTGATGGTTGTGTAGACGGTTGTAGATATTGATTTCGATATATATGAGTTGCTGTAAGGACCCGATTCTTCGACTTCCGAAAATCGACATCGATACGTCCACTGTATCGACTGCCGAGCAACGAATGCCGGAAAACCGAATTCTTAGGGTTTTAGAAAGAAGGAAACAGAAGAAAAGAGAGAAGAAGAACAAAACAGAAGAAGAAAGAAGATAAAAAGAAAGAAGAACAGAAGAACAACATCAGAAGCTCACATATCGCAGCGGAACAATATATAATAGATAAACACTAGTCTTTTAAAACAAAGAACTATATCAGTTTATACATACATCAATCAGAGTCAATATACAACTCAATACAACACAGCACATCAATGGACAGTTATATAAACTTGTCCTCATACAGAATACACAGCGGAATAAATACTATCAGATACAAATACTACGTCTCGTCCTCCAGCTTATCTCCAAAGCTCCAGAATATCCTGATAACATAACTCTAGGCTGCCCGTGTGGAAATTGGTGGGCACCCAGAGTTTAGAAGGGAACAATAAACTCTGAGTCAGTCATGGTGACTGGTGTGAGATCGTAAAACAGTTATTCTTTCTCAAAGAAAATAAAACAAATTCGCAATGCTTTTGGAAAATGAAACTACCATAAGACCTCCCACCACACACACAATGCAAACGCAGAATTGGAGGAGATTTCTTCTTATGATAGTCAAAGATGCTTGATACGCAAAATCAAATCATTTTTGATATTATTATTAGTGCATAGTGTAGAAAACATTTCGAAAGTATAATATTAATCTTAGCCAGCATAGGCATTCCGCACTTATGCCTACTATAGCTACCATCCAAACAGTGGTGACCACCATAAGTGAATGATAGGTTCTACAACTAAAACCGTACAAGATCGTATTGTTTCTTTGGATTTCCAACAAATGGTCAGGCTAAGGAACTTCCTATCCACGATGGGTACGTCCCTGGAATAGACGACCCGAGAACCTAACCGGATCTCTGCCAACACAAGGCCGGGTTACCTCTGCAAAAATAGGTAACTACTGACACGCGTATGCCATCCCCCGATCGTAACCGATCTTCCCGAGGATCCCCGATTTCCAATAAACCACATAGTAAAACTGCAGCAACCACATAGGTTAAGTATCTGGGCTCCATACCATGATACCACCTTTATCCAGAAGGAATGACATACACTAAGGGGCGCTACTCCCTAGAACCTTGCCGCATCCTTCCTGTTTTGACCATTTTCGGGGTGTGAGGCTCGACGAAGTCTCGTCCACAAAGCTACGCTTTCTACAAAGCCATGCTTCGGGTCAAACAAATGATCAACCTATGATCACAAAGATATAAGATCAAACAAATGATCATATCGCAAATGATCAAACACTGATCATTTCACAGCAACACTCAGTATGCAACGTTACCAAATTGGGATATGTCGCTGATAAATTTCAACTACATAACCTCTAAGCTCGTACGTCTCAAAGAAGGGTGTTAAGCTAAGAGAATAAATTCTCCGCCACCAACAGAAATGTATTTGAAAGAAATCAGCTTTATATCTCAAATTGTAACGTCAGACACACAATCCATATAAGTCTGTTCCGGGATCGAACAGAACCGAAGGCACTTCTCACGAAGCCCTTGCATATCCGGATAAATTTCAATCACGTCAGGACTTCCCGTCACTAAGGGTGATAAAAACCTATAAACCGGAGATCAGCCGATGTAGAGTAACTCGACGGTAATCCTTCCATTTTCAAAAATATCCGGTCTTCAACACCGGTCTTCGAATGCAATTCATAACGACGTATCACATATTCGGAATGGGTTATACGACCCCATGGTCCTTTCCCGGCTAACCCGAATAGTGAGCGATTATTCAAAAATAAGTGTGGCATTCAAATTCATCCAATTCACAACAAATACCATTCAAGGTAATTATTGATAGTCGGTTATTTAACTATCAATAAAGATTCGCAACATCACCAGATTCCAAATAATTTTCCAAATTATTTCATCTTCCAAAAATATCTTTACTAGATATAAAATTTCCACACTTCAAAAATAAATCAATATTTATTTTTAAACAACTTCCCTTTCTTTTATAAATTCCATATTGAATTTATATTTTCAAAATATCTACTGATATACGATTCTCAAATCGTTTTCAATATTCATTTTCAATTTATCTTTAAGAAGATAAAATCTCAAAACATTCATTTCATATTGGAAAAGTATTTCCTTACTTATTTAATAATAAGTATTTCACAAATCTACTTATTTTCAACATTTGGAAAATATTCGATATACTTAAATCAATATTAAGTATATATTTCGTTCTTTCAGGAAATCATTTACTATAACAACATTTATTTGAGTCAAAACGAATGTTACGTAAAACATCGTTACGACGACTCAAAAACACTAGTATAGGGATTCGAAATTTAGATAGATATATAAATCCCAATACTATATAAAACATTTCCTTTCGGAAATCATTTACTATAACAACAGTGTGTTATAGTCCACCATTTCCTTACTCCTCGAAAACGTCTATTTCAACAATGAATGTTGAAATCTATGATTTCGATATTTAACCTGTTTTAAAACATCTTTCAAAACAATTACTTCATTTCATAATATCTTTTCCCAAAACACATTCATTTTATTCAATAATATATTCACTGTCCAAAATCGTGAATATAATTCACTTAACCAAATTTCACTATTTTCTACACATTTTATTTCAATAAAAATTCGCTATCCAAAATCGCGAATATATCTTGTTTTAATAATCTTCTATATTGGATTTATCAATTTCAATTGATTTCGAATTTATAAACACGTTTATAAATTCTATTTCTCTTTTATAACAACTTTGATTTATAAATCTTCTTTATTAACAAATTCGATCAATATTCAATTTGTAGGCAAAAATCCAATTTACAAGTTAATTTCTTATAAATCTTATATTCTACAATTTCATTCATTTTAACTTCACAATTTATACATCTATAAATTTCATATCTTCACAATTTGAAATTCTATAAAATTCATATCTTCACTTATAAAAACTCGTTTTAAAATTCCAATAATTTTAATTGATAAATATATCAATTTTTCTGTACATCTTTTATAATACTTTAAAAATCTCAATTTAACCCATTTTACAATTAAATCAACTTTCATTTCAAAAATCACACTTTGGTTATATTTCACAAAAATCTTAACTTTTTATAACTTTAAAATTTTAAACGTTTATCTATTTAAAATAAATCACTTCAAAAATTCAATAAAACGTATAATTTCAAAGATCACTTTAAAAATCCTTTTAAATTAAAAGTCGTTATTTTTAAAACTTGAATCCGATGATGCAACATCACCAATTAGTCAATCACAACATCAAACATCATATATCAACATACGATAACAGAATATACATCAATATCTGTAAATAAATAAATAATGGTGAGGAATCCAGTTGGATCCCTCCAACCTGTTTCCCTGCATCCACAGACGTTAGCACAATACCAATTCCACTTCGAGGTGGAATATCGCGGTATATGGGTTTTTATAATATATCCGCTTACTAACGGCGCAATAGGGTCTCATCCGCTATACGAGGCGGGAAATCAATCAATCCAATATATACATATGCCAATATGTATATATTGCTATATATATATAGATATATCCTACTATATCTAATATCACATCCAATAGAAATCAATAACTACAAAAATTCCACATTCAATTTTGAGTGAGAAAAATCTCACCTTAGCCTTTATTTGTAGTCCATTTCCAATCTCGACCCAATTATCTCGATTTATACCTTGTATAAATATTTACACAGTTTATCAATATTCGAAAATAAAATCGAATAACTAATTTTCATTTGGTAATTTTAGTTATCCAATGGTTTTTTTTTTTAAACCAATTTCAATTATTAAATTTGAAACTAAACTTCTTATCTGATAAATTAAATTAGCCAAATTATTTTGTCAAACCAATTTTTCTCTCTGTTTTACCTATATATTAACTTACTGTAAAGTTTCTTCTTCAATATATATTTATTTAATTTATTTCAACTACTTTTAAAAATAAGCTATTAAAAATCTTATCTTTATAAAGTTCTTATATATATATATTTTCTGAAAGAAATTATACTTCATGTTTTATTGTAAATCTCTAAAATCATATACATATACTTATTATTATTATTTTTTCTAACTTCACATATACTTTAAACATTACAATTTATTTATATTATCTTCCAAAATCATATATATTTATTGTTTTTCCTTTCTGCAAATTAAAACAGTAACCAATTTTACTGTAAAAATTCTTTAACTGATATATACATATGAACTTTATTTCAAAATTACCTTACTACTGCAATCGAACTTGCCACCCATGCTCGAACTCGAGCATCGAATCAAGACTCCCCCGCGAACGAGCTCGCCTGTACCCATCATCGCTAGAGCCCAACGTCGCGGCCATTGATATCTCGCCTGAGCGCGAGAGCAACTCGCCTCTTTTGACATCGAAATCCTAGCTTCGACGAACCTCCACTGCTACACGCTTCAACCCGCGATGCCTACCATCCCTCCAGCGTCGTACGAACGCGACCTTGCCTGAGCGCACGCGAGCGCTTCATGAATCGTCAACGTCAAACACGCCCCACCTTCTCACCGTCGTGCCTCAACCTCGAACGCCACCCACCCTTCTGCTCGAGCCACGATCGCGACTCGAATCGCGATACCCCAAAATCCACCCTCAATTTCACTTGAACGAAAATCGTCTGATTTTTATAAGGAGAGCTGCGGCCATTTTAGTTGTATTCTCTTTGAATTCGATTTCATTTGTTTTGAAGACTTAAAAGAAAGGCTCGGCTATTTAAAACGAAGAGGAGTTCGGCTGTTAATTCGTTTTGAATTTTTTAACGAGGCTTGGCCATACTTCGCACGATTTATTTTCGTGATTCTCGGCTTGATTAAAGGCTGAAACAAGGGGAAGAAACATGTAATATTAATTAATATAAATATAAATTTTAAATTTGAATTCGTCTTAAAATTTTAACGCGTTTATTCGTCGTACGTTCACATAACAGCTCCTAATGCTACGAAATTTGAAATCCGGTAAAAATTCAATATTACGGACCCAATGGAACTGGTTTCGTCTAATTCCGAGACTGTGCCTCGGACGGCTATTTTTAAATATCGATACGAACGATATAAATTCAAAACTGAATACATCATTTTCAAATTCGATTCTGAAGCTTCAATTATCCTCAGTATTATCAATATCAATTTTAAAAGCTTTCGAAATATTTTTCTTCAACTTAAAATTGAAGATATAAATTTTTATTCAGTTCAATAGATTAAATTATAAAATTTAATCGTCAAATTCAAAGTTAAATCGAGGATTCAAATTAAATTATCGTTCAAATATTTAAAATTAATTAAATATTCTCAATTTAATTTGTTCAAAATTCTGGGTCGTTACAGACTTCCCTCCTTAAAAGAATTTCGTCCTCGAAATTACAAGTTAGAAAGAAAGATCCTTAACTCGTCTACTATTTTTCACAATCCAATAGTTTTATCAATTTTATCAAAACAAATCTTCCTACTAAAGATTCGTTATCAATTCAACTAACTTTCCAAACACTTTCATAATTTTCAAACATCATTGTTTTCCTTAACAATTCAAATTTAAATTCAAATTCAAATTTAAACTTTCAAAATTTTCTCAAAAATTTTCTAACGCCCTAAATTTCCGAAAAATTTCGCCAGCGTCTCCTTTGCACGGCTAATACGGTACGACTACAAAACGTCCCTACGGACACTCAGATTTCAAAAAGAAAAAGAAAAAGTCAAACGGCTAGAGAAATAAGTCATCAAAACTCATATTGAAATTTAAATACTTACCTTTTGTCGAGAAATTCAAATTATCCTTGAAATCAAAATCCCAATTCCTTTCATATACCTGTATATCCTACTAGCCATTATATCTAGTTACAGCATTCAAACATTTTGCAAATTCTATTACAAAATTTTCCAATATCAACTTCTTATACATTTTTACTTCACTGTTGAAGTTATATATTCTTTTCATTCAATTTTACATTTCAAAGTTTCATTTGAATTTAATTCACAATTTCAATCTAATTTGGATTCGGTTCAACTTCTGAATATTGAATTTTTATCAATTAACTTTAGTTCACTTCAAACTAATCTCAAAACTTCATTTAATTTCACACAATTCAACTTCATTTTCAATATTCAGTTTTAATTCCAGTTTTATTCTTTTGCTCATTTCCAAAATTTATTTTCAGTTTGCTATTTTGATTTATAACCACTCACATTTAACTGGATTCAAATTCTATACGAATTTTTAACTTTTCTTTCAATTCACATTTGTAATTATTCAATTCAATTCAATGCTTACAACTTCAAAATGAATCTCAACTTTCAATTTCATTTTCGTTTATTCAAATTTATTCACTTATACTTTCTTTGATTTAACTTCATTCTCTAAGTTAAATTTATTCTATCTAAATTCAAATTGTATAAGTTATCAACTTAGTAATATTTCATAAATATCTTTATATAGCATTCCAGAGTCTTACCAACATTTCAAAATCATTTTGAAAACAATTCAAATTATCCTGGAATTTCCAAAACAAAACCCAAATTTTCCAAACACTTCCATTTAAAACAATTTAACAGCAATTCCTCTTTTGGAAACCCGAAAATGAACACCAACGATGCCGCGGTCATCATCGAAGTTATTTTCCAGCGACCGAAAAGAGTTTAGAGCTTTTATCTTTCCAAAATACTTTTCAAAACTTTGAAATTCATTTTTTTAAATCTAAAAGGATTTAAACTTTCCAAATCTACAAAATTTTCAAATTCTTTTCAAAACATTTCCAAAAACTTCTCTGGAATTCCGTTTCAAATTACAAATCACATTTATAATTTACATTCTTTAATTTCATTTGTATGTGAATTTATTTCTTAACTTTGGAGTTACAATTTCAGTTTCTTATTCAATTTCAATGATAATAATTTAATATTATTATTGCCTAACAACCAAACATCCAAATACTATGATAATTCATAAAAAAATCATTTCTTTTCTATACAAAAATAGTTTTGGGCAAAATTATTTCATTCACCCTATTTAAAACAATACTGTGTCGGTTTATCTTGTTTAAGAGTTTAGAAACCCCTATCGATTACAGTTAGCTAGACTGCACCGACCAGAATCCATAAACAATCAACCGATAAGTCAACACAATACAAAACAATTTTATATTCACTAACAAATACGCGCTCATATCTATTATTACACTCAAACTCATTCTAGAGTACTACTGACTCTATCTCTAATGAGTAACACCCAACAGAGCAGGGTTGTCGCTTAACCATACGCTCTGATACCACGTTGTAAGGACCCGATTTTTCGACTTTCGAAAATCGACATCGATACGTCCACTGTATCGACTGCCGAGCAACGAATGCCGGAAAACTGAATTCTTAGGATTTTAGAAAGAAGGAAACAGAAGAAAAGAGAGAAGAAGAAGAAAACAGAAGAAGAAAGAAGATAAAAAGAAAGAAGAACAGAAGAACAACATCAGAAGCTCACATATCGCAGCGGAACAATATATAATAGATAAACACTAGTCTTTTAAAACAAAGAACTATATCAGTTTATACATACATCAATCAGAGTCAATATACAACTCAATACAACACAGCACATCAATGGACAGTTATATAAACTTGTCCTCATACAGAATACACAGCGGAATAAATACTATCAGATACAAATACTACGTCTCGTCCTCCAGCTTATCACCAAAGCTCCAGAATATCCTGATAACATAACTCTAGGCTGCCCGTGTGGAAATTGGTGGGCACCCAGAGTTTAGAAGGGAACAATAAACTCCGAGTCAGTCATGGTGACTGGTGTGAGATCGTAAAACAGTTATTCTTTCTCAAAGAAAATAAAACAAATTCGCAATGCTTTTGGAAAATGAAACTACCATAAGACCTCCCACCACACACACAATGCAAACGCAGAATTGGAGGAGATTTCTTCTTATGATAGTCAAAGATGCTTGATACGCAAAATCAAATCATTTTTGATATTATTATTAGTGCATAGTGTAGAAAACATTTCGAAAGTATAATATTAATCTTAGCCAGCATAGGCATTCCGCACTTATGCCTACTATAGCTACCATCCAAATAGTGGTGACCACCATAAGTGAATGATAGGTTCTACAACTAAAACCGTACAAGATCGTATTGTTTCTTTGGATTTCCAACAAATGGTCAGGCTAAGGAACTTCCTATCCACGATGGGTACGTCCCTGGAATAGACGACCCAAGAACCTAACCGGATCTCTGCCAACACAAGGCCGGGTTACCTCTGCAAAAATAGGTAACTACTGACACGCGTATGCCATCCCCCGATCGTAACCGATCTTCCCGAGGATCCCCGATTTCCAATAAACCACATAGTAAAAATGCAGCAACCACATAGGTTAAGTATCTGGGCTCCATACCATGATACCACCTTTATCCAGAAGGAATGACATACACTAAGGGGCGCTACTCCCTAGAACCTTGCCGCATCCTTCCTGTTTTGACCATTTCCGGGGTGTGAGGCTCGACGAAGTCTCGTCCACAAAGCTACGCTTTCTACAAAGCCATGCTTCGGGTCAAACAAATGATCAACCTATGATCACAAAGATATAAGATCAAACAAATGATCATATCGCAAATGATCAAACACTGATCATTTCACAGCAACACTCAGTATGCCACGTTACCAAATTGGGATATATCGCTGATAAATTTCAACTACATAACCTCTAAGCTCGTACGTCTCAAAGAAGGGTGTTAAGCTAAGAGAATAAATTCTCCGCCACCAACAGAAATGTATTTGAAAGAAATCAGCTTTATATCTCAAATTGTAACGTCAGACACACAATCCATATAAGTCTGTTCCGGGATCGAACAGAACCGAAGGCACTTCTCACGAAGCCCTTGCATATCCGGATAAATTTCAATCACGTCAGGACTTCCCGTCACTAAGGGTGATAAAAACCTCTAAACCGGAGATCAGCCGATGTAGGGTAACTCGACGGTAATCCTTCCGTTTTCAAAAATATCCGGTCTTCAACACCGGTCTTCGAATGCAATTCATAACGACGTATCACATATTCGGAATGGGTTATACGACCCCATGGTCCTTTCCCGGCTAACCCGAATAGTGAGCGATTATTCAAAAATAAGTGTGGCATTCAAATTCATCCAATTCACAACAAATACCATTCAAGGTAATTATTGATAGTCGGATATTTAACTATCAATAAAGATGCGCAACATCACCAGATTCCAAATAATTTTCCAAATTATTTCATCTTCCAAAAATATCTTTACTAGATATAAAATTTCCACACTTCAAAAATAAATCAATATTTATTTTTAAACAACTTCCCTTTCTTTTATAAATTCCATATTGAATTTATATTTTCAAAATATCTACTGATATACGATTCTCAAATCGTTTTCAATATTCATTTTCAATTTACTTTAAGAAGATAAAATCTCAAAACATTCATTTCATATTGGAAAAGTATTTCCTTACTTATTTAATAATAAGTATTTCACAAATCTACTTATTTTCAACATTTGGAAAATATTCGATATACTTAAATCAATATTAAGTATATATTTCGTTCTTTCAGGAAATCATTTACTATAACAACATTTATTTGAGTCAAAACGAATGTTACGTAAAACATCGTTACGACGACTCAAAAACACTAGTATAGGGATTCGAAATTTAGATAGATATATAAATCCCAATACTATATAAAACATTTCCTTTCGGAAATCATTTACTATAACAACAGTGTGTTATAGTCCACCATTTCCTTACTCCTCGAAAACGTCTATTTCAACAATGAATGTTGAAATCTATGATTTCGATATTTAACCTGTTTTAAAACATCTTTCAAAACAATTACTTCATTTCGTAATATCTTTTCCCAAAACACATTCATTTTATTCAATAATATATTCACTGTCCAAAATCGTGAATATAATTCACTTAACCAAATTTCACTATTTTCTACACATTTTATTTCAATAAAAATTCGCTATCCAAAATCGCGAATATATCTTGTTTTAATAATCTTCTATATTCGATTTATCAATTTCAATTGATTTCGAATTTATAAACACGTTTATAAATTCTATTTCTCTTTTATAACAACTTTGATTTATAAATCTTCTTTATTAACAAATTCGATCAATATTCCATTTGTAGGCAAAAATCCAATTTATAAGTTAATTTCTTATAAATCTTCTATTCTACAATTTCATTCATTTTAACTTCACAATTTATACATCTATAAATTTCATATCTTCACAATTTGAAATTCTATAAAATTCATATCTTCACTTATAAAAACTCGTTTTAAAATTCCAATAATTTTAATTAATAAATATATCAATTTTTCTGTACATCTTTTATAATACTTTAAAAATCTCAATTTAACCCATTTTACAATTAAATCAACTTTCATTTCAAAAATCACACTTTGGTTATATTTCACAAAAATCTTAACTTTTTATAACTTTAAAATTTTAAACGTTTATCTATTTAAAATAAATCACTTCAAAAATTCAATAAAACGTATAATTTCAAAGATCACTTTAAAAATCCTTTTAAATTAAAAGTCGTTATTTTTAAAACTTGAATCCGATTTTTAAATTAAAAGTCGTTATTTTTAAAACTTGAATCCGATGATGCAACAGCACCAATTAGTCAATCACAACATCAAACATCATATATCAACATACGATAACGGAATATACATCAATATCTGTAAATAAATAAATACTGGTGAGGAATCCAGTTGGATCCCTCCAACCTGTTTCCCTGCATCCACAGACGTTAGCACAATACCAATTCCACTTCGAGGTGGAATATCACGGTATATGGGTTTTTATAATATATCCTGTCACATACCGAAATTTTCGACTTTCGAAAATTCGACATCGATACTCACTTTATCGACTGCCGAGCAATCGAGTGCCGGAAACTCCAATAGTGAGGGTTTTAAGAAAAAGGGAAAGTAGAAGACGAAGAAGATAGAAGAAAAAGAGAAGAAAGAAAGAATAACAGAACAACAACAGATACAGAACAGAGACAATATCAGAATCTCACATATCGCAGCGGAACAATATATAATAGATAAATGAATAATCTCTAAAACAAAGAACTATATCATTTTATACATACATCAATCATCAGAGTTAATATACAACAATGGATAGTTATATAACTTGTCCTCATACAGAATATACAGCGGAATAAATACTATCAGATACAAATACTACGTCTCGTCATCCAGCTTACCTCCCAAGCTCCAGAATATCCAGATAACCTAATAATCTAACTCTAGACTGCCCGTGTGGAAATTTGTGGGCACCCAGAGTTTAGAAGGGAAACAATAAACTCCGAGTCAGTCATGGTGACTGGTGTGAGATCGTAAAACAGTTATTCTTTAAAATAAACAACAGGATAATTTTAAAGTCAATTCGAAATGCTTTTGGAAAATGAAACTACCATAAGACCTCCCACCACACACACAATGCAAACGCAGAATTGGAGGAGATTTCTTCTTATGATAGTCAAAGATGCTTACTACGCAAAATCAAATCATTTTTGATATTATTATTAGTGCATAGTGTAGAAAACATTTCGAAAGTATAATATTAATCTTAGCCAACATACGACCAGTATCGTATGCCTACTATAGCTACCATCTAAACAGTGGTGACCACCATACGTAAATGGCAGGTTCTACAACTAATACCGTACAAGTCACGTATTGGAGTTTGGATTTCCAACAAATGGTCAGGCTAAGGAACTTCCTATCCACGATGGGTACGTCCCTGGAATAGACGACCCGAGAATCTAACGTTACGGTTAGATCTCTGCCAACACAAGGCCGGGTTACCTCTACAAAAATAGGTAACTACTGACACGCGTATGCCATCCCCCGATCGTCACCGATCTTCCCGAGGATCCCCGATTTCCAACAAACCACAAAGTAATAATAACTGTGCAGCAACCACAGAGGTTAAGTATCTGGGCTCCATACCATGATACCACCTTTATCCAGAAAGAATGACATACACTAAGGGGCGCTACTCCCTAGAACCTTGCTGCATCCTTCCTGTTTCGACCATTTCCGGGGTGTGAGGCTCGACGAAGTCTCGTCCACAAAGCTACGCTTTCTCAAAAAGCCCTGCTTCGGGTCAAACAAAATGATCAACCTATGATCACAAAGATATAAGATCAAACAAATGATCATATCACAAATGATCAAACACTGATCATTTCACAGCAACACTCAGTATGCCACGTTACCAAATTGGGATATATCGCTGATAAATTTCAACTACATAACCTCTGAGCTCGTACGTCTCAGAGAAGGGTGTTAAGCTAAGAGAATAAATTCTCCGCCACCAACAGAAATGTATTTGAAAGAAATCAGCTTTATATCTCAAATTGTAACGTCAGACACACAATCCATATAAGTCTGTTCCGGGATCGAACAGAACCGAAGGCACTTCTCACGAAGCCCTTGCACATTCCGGATAATTTTCAATCACGTCAGGACTTCCCGTCACTAAGGGTGATAAAACCTCTAAATCGAAGATCAGTCGATGTAGAGTAACTCGACGGTAATCCTTCCGTTTTCAAAAATATCCGGTCTTCAACACCGGTCTTCAATTGCGATTCATAACGACGTATCACATATTCGGAATGGGTTATACGACCCCATGGTCCTTTCCCGGCTAACCCGAATAGTGAGCGATTATTCAAAAATAAGTGTGGCATTCAAATTCATCCAATTCACAACAAATACCTACTCAAGGTAATTATTGATAGTCGGTTATTTAACTATCAATAAAGATGCGCAACATCATCAGATTCCAAATAATTTTCCCAAATTATTTATCTTCAAAAATATCTTTTACTAGATATAAAATTTCCACACTTAACCATTTGAAAACAATTTCAAATCAATTTTCCACACTTCAAAAATAAATCAATATTTATTTTTAAACAACTTCGCTTTCTTCTATAAATTCCGTATTGAATTTATACTTTCGAATATCTACTGATATTCGATTTTCAAATCGTTTTCAATATTCAATTTCAATTTATCTTTAAGAAGATAAATTCTCAAACATTTCATTTCGTTTTGGAAAACATTTCCATACTTATTTAAAAATAAGTCAGCAATTCACAATTTATTTATTTCAACACTTGGAAAATATTCGATATACTTAAATCAAATTAAGTATAATTTCATTCTTTAAGGAAAATATTCTTTTAACACCTTTATTTGAGTCAAAACGAATGTTACGTAAAACATCGTTACGACGACTCGAAATCACTAGTATAGGGATTCGACATTAAGATAGATATATAAATCCCAATACTATATAAAACATTTCCTTCCGGAAATCATTTACTATAACAACAGTGTTATAGTCCACCATTTCCTTAAGTTTCTCGAAAACGTCTATTTCAACAATAAATGTTGAAATCTATGGTTTCGATTCATAACACATTTTAAAACACCTTTAAAATGTTTAACTTCATTTTTAAAATATTACTTCTTCAAAAATGAATCCATTTTACTTAACAATATATTCACTGTCCAAAATCGTGAATAAAATTTACTTAACCCCATTTCAATCATTTCTACACATTTTTATCACATTCAATCTATTTTCGAATTTATAAGTACGTTTATAAATTCTATTTCTCTTTTTAATAACAACTTCGACTTATAAACCTTCTTTTATCAACTTCTATACTTAACTTATCAAAATAAGTGACTTTGGGTTCATAAACAACTTTTATAAATTTTAATTCCATTTATAAAAGCTTCAATACCAAATCAATTTCAATGTTGATTTCTAATTTTATTTTCAACGTTCGAATAAAATTTCCACATTGATTTCTCAAAAATTCATTTCTAAATATTAAATCAAGTACAGATTGATTTCAAATTTTATTTATCACTACTAAATAAATTCCTTATTGAATTCATTTTACATTGATTTCACAACTTATTTTAATTTACCAATTAAATTTCAAACTGAATTTCCAACTTATCTTCTTTTAAATAAATTCCTTTTTAAGAAAATAAATTTCAATCGTTTCTTTCAATTTATTTAGAAATCCAGATTTTAAATTAATTTCCTCAATTTAAAATCACTATTATACGAAATTCATTTATTTAACACTTTCACTTTATCCTGGAAATAAATTCGATAAGATTATAAAAATTAACTTTTTATACTTTAAAATTCCTTTCTTCGAATTTATTAAATTTCTAAAATCAAATTCACTTAGAAATTTCTATTTTGATTTCCAAAAATTCAATTTCATTTATTTTTGGAATCCAATGATATCAAACATCCATTCAGCTAAATTTTAGCTTTCAACAATTTTCCAGACATCGATATGATCAATAACATCAATATAATCATTCACAGATTCATATCACAGTATAAATAAATTCAATCAAAGTGAGGGGTCCAGTTGGATCCCTCCAACCTGTTTCCCTGCATCCAAAGATGTTAGCACAATACCAATTCCGCTCCAGTACGGAATTATCGCGGTATATAGGTTTTTATAAATCCGCTTACTAACGGCGCAATAGGGTCTCATCCGCTATACGAGGCGGGAAATCATCAATCCAATATATACATATGCCAATATGTATATACTGCTATATATATATAGATATGTCCTAAAATATCTAATATCACAATCAACATAGCAATCAAACAGTCAATAATAACTGTAAAATCAAATTTCCTTCGAGTGAGAAAGATCTCACCTTAGCTTTTAAATTTGCCATCCATTTCCATTGCAGTTTTGTTTTCTTTACGGATTTTGACCTAGTATAAACAATATATAGATTTATTAATATTCGGAATAAACCTAATAACCAATTTTCGTTTGGTAATTTAAATTATCCAATGATTTTTATTTCAAACCAATTTCCTCTTTAAATAAATTTGTTTAACTAAGCATCTAAATTTTCAAAATAACTTTCCTTTATTGTATATAATATATATACATATGCAAACTTACGTTTTTCAAACTTACTGTATATATCAAATTTTCCTTTGATAAATTTTCTTAACCAATTATTTATTCAAATAAATTCTCCTTAAAAAAAACATTTTTATGTCACTAAACAACGAATAAACTTTGTTAAACTAGTTAATCCATATATTTATTTTCATATCATTTCCTTTACTGCCAGTATCAAAAATGGAAACTGCATATATATTTATTTTTATTCAACTTTACAAATATAAAAACTTTACCAAAATTCCTATTTTTAAACTTCACTGTTAATCTCCTACATAAACATATGTATATATATATTCACTCGCATATACGTATGTTTAATAAAATAAGTCAAGAAAAATAAATAAAATACCTCACTGTCTATTACGAACTTGAACAAACCCTAGCCGTCGACGAACCACACCGTCGATCGACCATCGAATACGAATGCGCGCCTTGCTGGCGAACCTCGAAGCCACCCTCCATCACGCGTGCGCACTCCCAATGCCACTTCGATGCTCAGCCCTAATCGACCCCGTGCCACATCGTCTTTCGCCTACGCGTGCCCAGTTCCACCAATTGTGACGTCGCCGCCTGCCAACAAGCGCCTCTGCCTCCTTGCGAACGACATCACCGGGTTGCCGCCGCGAATGTCGACATCCACCCAGAACGACGCGCGCGAGATGCCTCGCGCCGACACCCTGCTCGCGAGCGTCGCCGAGCCCAACGTGAAACCCTAGCGACTCGATGTCGCCTCCTGCTGCAGCCACATACCATCGTCGAAGTCACCATCGAAGGCGTCACGTCCACGCTACCTTGCGAACGAACTCGCGCCCTGATTTCTCCAAATCGATCACTTTGATTATTTTTTTCGAGAGGGGGGAGAACGAAATTACTTCACAGAGGCCATTTAATTTTTTGAACGAATGGGTTTCTCGTTTGAACTGGGGAGAACGAGAGTTTGGAATGAACGGCATTTTATTTTCTTTGAACTGAAGTGTTTCGATTTCGTGAATTTACAGAGGGAAAGAGACAGGAGTACGCGACGTTTCAGGGAATAGGTCTGCTAAAGAGAACCTAGGGTGGCTGATGTTGACAATTTTTAAATTTAAATTTAAATTGAATCCGATTAATTTCAACGCGTTTTTCCACCGTACGATCACGTATTAACTTTGAAAAATACGAAATTTGAAACCCGGCAATAATACAATATTCCGGATCCAATGGAACTAGTTTCGTCGAATTCCGAGACTGCGCCTCGGACGGCTATATTTAAATATCGATTGAAACGATAAAAATTTCAAACTGAACAATTTACTCCTAAATTCGATTCTGAAGCTTCTGTTATCTTTAGTAATATCAACACGAATTTTTAAAAGTTTCCGAAATATTTTCTTCGGCTTAAAATTGAAGATTCAAATTTTTATCCAGTGTCAATAGATTAAATTCTATAATTTAATTGTCAATTTCAAAGTTATATCGGGATTCGAATTAAATTACCGTTCAAATATTTAAAATAAATTAAATATTCTCAATTTAATTCGTTCAAAATTCTGGGTCGTTACAGACTTCCCTCCTTAAAAGAATTTCGTCCTCGAAATTACAAGTTAGGAAAGAAAAAGTCCTTAACTCGTCTACTATTTTTCACAATCTAATAGTTTTATCAATTCATCAAAATAAATCTTTCTACTAAGGATTCGTTATTATTTCAACTAACATTTCAATTTCAACTCTAAGTTTCAAACAATCATTGTTTTACTACTAAATTCAAATTCGAATTTAAAAATTCAAATTTAAATTTTCAAAATTTTCTCAAAAATTTTCTAACGCCCTAAATTTTCGAAAAATTTCGCCAGCGTCTCCTTTGCGCGGCTAATACGGCACGACTACAAAACGTCCCTACGGACTCTCAGATTTCAAAAAGAAAAAGAAAAAGCCAAGCGGCTAGAGAGAAATCATCAAAAACTCATATTAAAACTCAAATACGTACCTTTTTCGAGCAATTCAAATTATCTTTGAAATCCAAAATTCCAATTCCTTTATAACACCTGTATGTCCTACTAGCCATAATATCTAGTTACACATTCAAACTATTTTGCAAATTCGCTTACAAAATTTTCAGTATATGCTTATATATTTACGGTTGAAGTTTATACCCAATTCAAATTGATACAAATTCAATTTATTTTAATTCTACTTCATTTGCAATTGATTCCATTCCATTTAATTTGCATTTCATATTTTCATTCGGTTTATTCTATTAACCAAACAACTTTCATTCATAATTGCCCTTTTAGCTTAGTTTCAATTACTAACTCATTACAAATTCCAATTCACTTACAATTTCAAATTTGTCTTCAATTTCATTTACAATTGCAAATTATCCATTCATCCACTAATTCATTCATTTTCAATTTGAATCTCATTTCTATCAAATTACCAAATATTCTATAAGTTATTAACTTATTTACATTCCATTATGAATTTTATCTTTTATTCATCTTTCATTTATAATTATTCAATTCAATTCATTTCTTACAAATTTGAAACGAATTTCGATTTTCAATCTCATTTTATTTAATTGATTCACTTGCAAATTTATTCGTTCATTCACAATTTTCATTTATTTTCATAATTCAGTACTCAATTCTAGAGTCTTTTCAACCTTTTCAAAACCATTTTGAAAACAATTCAAATTATCCTTTGAATTTCCAAAACAAAACCCAAATTTTTCAAACAACTTCTATTTAAAACAATTTGGCAGCAATTCCTCTTCCAGAAACCCGAAAATGAACACCAATGATGCCGCGGTCATCATCGAAGTTATTTTCCAGCGACCGAAAAGAGTTTAGAGCTTTTCATCTCTTCAGAACATTTTTTTCAAAACCTTTGAAATTCATTTTCAAATCAAAAAGACTTTAAACTTCCAAATCTCCAAAATTTTCAAATCCTTTTCAAAACATTTCCAAAAACTTCTCTGGAATTCCGTTTCAAATTACAAATCACATTTATAATTTACATTCTTTAATTTCATTTGTATGTGAATTTATTTCTTAACTTTGGAGTTTCGATTTCAGTTTCTTATTCAGTTTCAATAGTAATGATAACATTTCAATATCATCACTTTCCTAACAACCATGCAACCATATACTGTAATAATTTACAGAAAATCATTTCATTTATATACAAAAATAGTTTTGGGCAAAATTATCTCATTTACCCCATTTTAAAACAATACTGTGCCGAACTGTTCTATTCAAGTGTTTAGAGATCCCTATCAATGATCGTTAATTACTCGTATTGACCAGAATCCATATACCACTCAATAAATCAATCATCACAATATAAAACAATTTTATATTCACTAACAAATACGCGCTCATATCTATTATTACACTCAACTCATTCTAGAGTACTACTGACTCTATCTCTAATGAGTAACACCCAACAGAGCAGGGTTGTCGCTTAACCATATGCTCTGATACCACTTGTCACATACCGAAATTTTCGACTTTCGAAAATTCGACATCGATACTCACTTTATCGACTGCCGAGCAATCGAGTGCCGGAAACTCCAATAGTGAGGGTTTTAAGAAAAAGGGAAAGTAGAAGACGAAGAAGATAGAAGAAAAAGAGAAGAAAGAAAGAATAACAGAACAACAACAGATACAGAACAGAGACAATATCAGAATCTCACATATCGCAGTGGAACAATATATAATAGATAAATGAATAATCTCTAAAACAAAGAACTATATCATTTTATACATACATCAATCATCAGAGTTAATATACAACAATGGACAGTTATATAACTTGTCCTCATACAGAATATACAGCGGAATAAATACTATCAGATACAAATACTACGTCTCGTCATCCAGCTTACCTCCCAAGCTCCAGAATATCCAGATAACCTAATAATCTAACTCTAGACTGCCCGTGTGGAAATTTGTGGGCACCCAGAGTTTAGAAGGGAAACAATAAACTCCGAGTCAGTCATGGTGACTGGTGTGAGATCGTAAAACAGTTATTCTTTAAAATAAACAACAGGATAATTTTAAAGTCAATTCGAAATGCTTTTGGAAAATGAAACTACCATAAGACCTCCCACCACACACACAATGCAAACGCAGAATTGGAGGAGATTTCTTCTTATGATAGTCAAAGATGCTTACTACGCAAAATCAAATCATTTTTGATATTATTATTAGTGCATAGTGTAGAAAACATTTCGAAAGTATAATATTAATCTTAGCCAACATACGACCAGTATCGTATGCCTACTATAGCTACCATCTAAACAGTGGTGACCACCATACGTAAATGGCAGGTTCTACAACTAATACCGTACAAGTCACGTATTGGAGTTTGGATTTCCAACAAATGGTCAGGCTAAGGAACTTCCTATCCACGATGGGTACGTCCCTGGATTAGACGACCCGAGAATCTAACGTTACGGTTAGATCTCTGCCAACACAAGGCCGGGTTACCTCTGCAAAAATAGGTAACTACTGACACGCGTATGCCATCCCCCGATCGTCACCGATCTTCCCGAGGATCCCCGATTTCCAACAAACCACAAAGTAATAATAACTGTGCAGCAACCACAGAGGTTAAGTATCTGGGCTCCATACCATGATACCACCTTTATCCAGAAAGAATGACATACACTAAGGGGCGCTACTCCCTAGAACCTTGCTGCATCCTTCCTGTTTCGACCATTTCCGGGGTGTGAGGCTCGACGAAGTCTCGTCCACAAAGCTACGCTTTCTCAAAAAGCCCTGCTTCGGGTCAAACAAAATGATCAACCTATGATCACAAAGATATAAGATCAAACAAATGATCATATCACAAATGATCAAACACTGATCATTTCACAGCAACACTCAGTATGCCACGTTACCAAATTGGGATATATCGCTGATAAATTTCAACTACATAACCTCTGAGCTCGTACGTCTCAGAGAAGGGTGTTAAGCTAAGAGAATAAATTCTCCGCCACCAACAGAAATGTATTTGAAAGAAATCAGCTTTATATCTCAAATTGTAACGTCAGACACACAATCCATATAAGTCTGTTCCGGGATCGAACAGAACCGAAGGCACTTCTCACGAAGCCCTTGCACATTCCGGATAATTTTCAATCACGTCAGGACTTCCCGTCACTAAGGGTGATAAAACCTCTAAATCGAAGATCAGTCGATGTAGAGTAACTCGACGGTAATCCTTCCGTTTTCAAAAATATCCGGTCTTCAACACCGGTCTTCAATTGCGATTCATAACGACGTATCACATATTCGGAATGGGTTATACGACCCCATGGTCCTTTCCCGGCTAACCCGAATAGTGAGCGATTATTCAAAAATAAGTGTGGCATTCAAATTCATCCAATTCACAACAAATACCTACTCAAGGTAATTATTGATAGTCGGTTATTTAACTATCAATAAAGATGCGCAACATCATCAGATTCCAAATAATTTTCCCAAATTATTTATCTTCAAAAATATCTTTTACTAGATATAAAATTTCCACACTTAACCATTTGAAAACAATTTCAAATCAATTTTCCACACTTCAAAAATAAATCAATATTTATTTTTAAACAACTTCGCTTTCTTCTATAAATTCCGTATTGAATTTATACTTTCGAATATCTACTGATATTCGATTTTCAAATCGTTTTCAATATTCAATTTCAATTTATCTTTAAGAAGATAAATTCTCAAACATTTCATTTCGTTTTGGAAAACATTTCCATACTTATTTAAAAATAAGTCAGCAATTCACAATTTATTTATTTCAACACTTGGAAAATATTCGATATACTTAAATCAAATTAAGTATAATTTCATTCTTTAAGGAAAATATTCTTTTAACACCTTTATTTGAGTCAAAACGAATGTTACGTAAAACATCGTTACGACGACTCGAAATCACTAGTATAGGGATTCGAAATTAAGATAGATATATAAATCCCAATACTATATAAAACATTTCCTTCCGGAAATCATTTACTATAACAACAGTGTTATAGTCCACCATTTCCTTAAGTTTCTCGAAAACGTCTATTTCAACAATAAATGTTGAAATCTATGGTTTCGATTCATAACACATTTTAAAACACCTTTAAAATGTTTAACTTCATTTTTAAAATATTACTTCTTCAAAAATGAATCCATTTTACTTAACAATATATTCACTGTCCAAAATCGTGAATAAAATTTACTTAACCCCATTTCAATCATTTCTACACATTTTTATCACATTCAATCTATTTTCGAATTTATAAGTACGTTTATAAATTCTATTTCTCTTTTTAATAACAACTTCGACTTATAAACCTTCTTTTATCAACTTCTATACTTAACTTATCAAAATAAGTGACTTTGGGTTCATAAACAACTTTTATAAATTTTAATTCCATTTATAAAAGCTTCAATACCAAATCAATTTCAATGTTGATTTCTAATTTTATTTTCAACGTTCGAATAAAATTTCCACATTGATTTCTCAAAAATTCATTTATAAATATTAAATCAAGTACAGATTGATTTCAAATTTTATTTATCACTACTAAATAAATTCCTTATTGAATTCATTTTACATTGATTTCACAACTTATTTTAATTTACCAATTAAATTTCAAACTGAATTTCCAACTTATCTTCTTTTAAATAAATTCCTTTTTAAGAAAATAAATTTCAATCGTTTCTTTCAATTTATTTAGAAATCCAGATTTTAAATTAATTTCCTCAATTTAAAATCACTATTATACGAAATTCATTTATTTAACACTTTCACTTTATCCTGGAAATAAATTCGATAAGATTATAAAAATTAACTTTTTATACTTTAAAATTCCTTTCTTCGAATTTATTAAATTTCTAAAATCAAATTCACTTAGAAATTTCTATTTTGATTTCCAAAAATTCAATTTCGTTTATTTTTGGAATCCAATGATATCAAACATCCATTCAGCTAAATTTTAGCTTTCAACAATTTTCCAGACATCGATATGATCAATAACATCAATATAATCATTCACAGATTCATATCACAGTATAAATAAATTCAATCAAAGTGAGGGGTCCAGTTGGATCCCTCCAACCTGTTTCCCTGCATCCAAAGATGTTAGCACAATACCAATTCCGCTCCAGTACGGAATTATCGCGGTATATAGGTTTTTATAAATCCGCTTACTAACGGCGCAATAGGGTCTCATCCGCTATACGAGGCGGGAAATCATCAATCCAATATATACATATGCCAATATGTATATACTGCTATATATATAGATATGTCCTAAAATATCTAATATCACAATCAACATAGCAATCAAACAGTCAATAATAACTGTAAAATCAAATTTCCTTCGAGTGAGAAAGATCTCACCTTAGCTTTTAAATTTGCCATCCATTTCCATTGCAGTTTTGTTTTCTTTACGGATTTTGACCTAGTATAAACAATATATAGATTTATTAATATTCGGAATAAACCTAATAACCAATTTTCGTTTGGTAATTTAAATTATCCAATGATTTTTATTTCAAACCAATTTCCTCTTTAAATAAATTTGTTTAACTAAGCATCTAAATTTTCAAAATAACTTTCCTTTATTGTATATAATATATATACATATGCAAACTTACGTTTTTCAAACTTACTGTATATATCAAATTTTCCTTTGATAAATTTTCTTAACCAATTATTTATTCAAATAAATTCTCCTTAAAAAAAACATTTTTATGTCACTAAACAACGAATAAACTTTGTTAAACTAGTTAATCCATATATTTATTTTCATATCATTTCCTTTACTGCCAGTATCAAAAATGGAAACTGCATATATATTTATTTTTATTCAACTTTACAAATATAAAAACTTTACCAAAATTCCTATTTTTAAACTTCACTGTTAATCTCCTACATAAACATATGTATATATATATTCACTCGCATATACGTATGTTTAATAAAATAAGTCAAGAAAAATAAATAAAATACCTCACTGTCTATTACGAACTTGAACAAACCCTAGCCGTCGACGAACCACACCGTCGATCGACCATCGAATACGAATGCGCGCCTTGCTGGCGAACCTCGAAGCCACCCTCCATCACGCGTGCGCACTCCCAATGCCACTTCGATGCTCAGCCCTAATCGACCCCGTGCCACATCGTCTTTCGCCTACGCGTGCCCAGTTCCACCAATTGTGACGTCGCCGCCTGCCAACAAGCGCCTCTGCCTCCTTGCGAACGACATCACCGGGTTGCCGCCGCGAATGTCGACATCCACCCAGAACGACGCGCGCGAGATGCCTCGCGCCGACACCCTGCTCGCGAGCGTCGCCGAGCCCAACGTGAAACCCTAGCGACTCGATGTCGCCTCCTGCTGCAGCCACATACCATCGTCGAAGTCACCATCGAAGGCGTCACGTCCACGCTACCTTGCGAACGAACTCGCGCCCTGATTTCTCCAAATCGATCACTTTGATTATTTTTTTCGAGAGGGGGGAGAACGAAATTACTTCACAGAGGCCATTTAATTTTTTGAACGAATGGGTTTCTCGTTTGAACTGGGGAGAACGAGAGTTTGGAATGAACGGCATTTTATTTTCTTTGAACTGAAGTGTTTCGATTTCGTGAATTTACAGAGGGAAAGAGACAGGAGTACGCGACGTTTCAGGGAATAGGTCTGCTAAAGAGAACCTAGGGTGGCTGATGTTGACAATTTTTAAATTTAAATTTAAATTGAATCCGATTAATTTCAACGCGTTTTTCCACCGTACGATCACGTATTAACTTTGAAAAATACGAAATTTGAAACCCGGCAATAATACAATATTCCGGATCCAATGGAACTAGTTTCGTCGAATTCCGAGACTGCGTCTCGGACGGCTATATTTAAATATCGATTGAAACGATAAAAATTTCAAACTGAACAATTTACTCCTAAATTCGATTCTGAAGCTTCTGTTATCTTCAGTAATATCAACACGAATTTTTAAAAGTTTCCGAAATATTTTCTTCGGCTTAAAATTGAAGATTCAAATTTTTATCCAGTGTCAATAGATTAAATTCTATAATTTAATTGTCAATTTCAAAGTTATATCGGGATTCGAATTAAATTACCGTTCAAATATTTAAAATAAATTAAATATTCTCAATTTAATTCGTTCAAAATTCTGGGTCGTTACAGCTTACTAACGGCGCAATAGGGTCTCATCCGCTATACGAGGCGGGAAATCAATCAATCCAATATATACATATGCCAATATGTATATATTGCTATATATATATAGATATATCCTATTATATCTAATATCACATCCAATAGAAATCAATAACTGCAAAAATTCCACATTCAATTTTGAGTGAGAAAAATCTCACCTTAGCCTTTATTTGTAGTCCATTTCCAATCTCGACCCAATTATCTCGATTTATACCTTGTATAAATATTTACACAGTTTATCAATATTCGAAAATAAAATCGAATAATTAATTTTCATTTGGTAATTTTAGTTATCCAATGGTTTTGTTTTTAAACCAATTTCAATTATTAAATTTGAAACTAAACTTCTTATCTGATAAATTAAATTAGCCAAATTATTTTGTCAAACCAATTTTTCTCTCTGTTTTACCTATATATTAACTTACTGTAAAGTTTCTTCTTCAATATATATTTATTTAATTTATTTCAACTACTTTTAAAAATAAGCTATTAAAAATCTTATCTTTATAAAGTTCTTATATATATATTTTCTGAAAGAAATTATACTTCATGTTTTATTGTAAATCTCTAAAATCATATACATATACTTATTATTATTATTTTCTAACTTCACATATACTTTAAACATTACAATTTATTTATATTATCTTCCAAAATCATATATATTTATTGTTTTTCCTTTCTGCAAATTAAAACAGTAACCAATTTTACTGTAAAAATTCTCTAACTGATATATACATATGAACTTTATTTCAAAATTACCTTACTACTGCAATCGAACTTGCCACCCATGCTCGAACTCGAGCATCGAATCAAGACTCCCCCGCGAACGAGCTCGCCTGTACCCATCATCGCTAGAGCCCAACGTCGCGGCCATTGATATCTCGCCTGAGCGCGAGAGCAACTCGCCTCTTTTGACATCGAAATCCTAGCTTCGACGAACCTCCACTGCTACACGCTTCAACCCGCGATGCCTACCATCCCTCCAGCGTCGTACGAACGCGACCTTGCCTGAGCGCACGCGAGCGCTTCATGCCTCGTCAACGTCAAACACGCCCCACCTTCTCACCGTCGTGCCTCAACCTCGAACGCCACCCACCCTTCTGCTCGAGCCACGATCGCGACTCGAATCGCGATACCCCAAAATCCACCCTCAATTTCACTTGAACGAAAATCGTCTGATTTTTATAAGGAGAGCTGCGGCCATTTTAGTTGTATTCTCTTTGAATTCGATTTCATTTGTTTTGAAGACTTAAAAGAAAGGCTCGGCTATTTAAAACGAAGAGGAGTTCGGCTGTTAATTCGTTTTGAATTTTTTAACGAGGCTTGGCCATACTTCGCACGATTTATTTTCGTGATTCTCGGCTTGATTAAAGGCTGAAACAAGGGGAAGAAACGTGTAATATTAATTAATATAAATATAAATTTTAAATTTGAATTCGTCTTAAAATTTTAATGCGTTTATTCGTCGTACGTTCACATAACAGCTCCTAATGCTATGAAATTTGAAATCCGGTAAAAATTCAATATTACGGACCCAATGGAACTGGTTTCGTCTAATTCCGAGACTGTGCCTCGGACGGCTATTTTTAAATATCGATACGAACGATATAAATTCAAAACTGAATACATCATTTTCAAATTCGATTCTGAAGCTTCAATTATCCTCAGTATTATCAATATCAATTTTAAAAGCTTTCGAAATATTTTTCTTCAACTTAAAATTGAAGATATAAATTTTTATTCAGTTCAATAGATTAAATTATAAAATTTAATCGTCAAATTCAAAGTTAAATCGAGGATTCAAATTAAATTATCGTTCAAATATTTAAAATTAATTAAATATTCTCAAAGTTCAAAATTCTGGGTCGTTACAGTTGCATTTTTCCATTCTTGGAGATTTCAAAGATGAAATCCTCTTAAGGAGGGAGCTAACACCCCGTGGAATTACCAAAAAATTTATGAACAACAGATAACTAATTTATAATGAAACTAAAGATGAAATTTGACAAAATGTCAAAATTTGACTATGATACTCACACCGTTGTGTTCGTGCCGATTTTCTGAATAATTTTCATACATAAATTTTCGTGATAGGAGCTCAAATGTAAAAGTTATTAACGTTTAATGATCTGAAATTAAATATAATTTAAAAACGTATTAAAGAAAATAAATCAGTGATTAGTCAAAATAAGATAATGTAAAAATTTTCAATAAATTAAAAAGCACTGGTCGACGGTATCTGTAGGACAAGTTGACCCATAGTAGTTGACTATAGACTGGTCGATCGATCGGCAATTGTCGCATAGGGTTACCCTGGGTCGAACGGCCCTAATTTTATAGATTTAAATCGAACGATTAACGATGATTCCTACAGTTATAAATAGAGACATACACCCTTACTATTGTTATTCTGAAACCATAATCTAGCAGTCAGCAGTACGTCCAAATTCTCTTCTCTTCCAAAAATCCATGTGTCTCCTTCAAACTCCAAAACAAAATAAAATTAAAATTAAAACAAAATCAAACTAAAAGAATGGATCAACAAATTAAAGGGAAACAAGAGGAAGAGTTCATTTAAGAGGTAAGTTGATTTAGTAAAGAATGCTGTTTCAAAAGTAATTAAATTTGCTTATATTTCTATTTGATCTGGAATTGATTTCTTTTAAATTTGAGATAATAGTTTCTATTTAAAGATTTCTTTAATTAATCGAACTCGCCTACAAATAAACAAGAAGGTAAAATGTAGGTTTTATATACAGTAAATTTAGGGGAAGTAGATTAGATTTATTCTCTTTAAACCCTCGTTGATAAGAAATTTGATTAAATAAAGTGAAGTTGAATAACTTCCTATTTACCCTTATTTGATCTTGAAACTTAAAAAATATACATATATATAAGTTTAGTTGGAGATATAAAGTGATTTAAATTTACACATACCATAAGGTTAACATTTTAAAATCTTTGTAAACAAACTATTGATTATGCATAAGAATCTACCTGAAATATAGATGGGTTAATGAAAAAATCTGATCGAAACAAATATAATAAAATTTACGCAGACTCTGTAATAATAAAAATTAACGGAAAAATAATTTAAAAGCAGGAATCAAAACCATGGCCGATGGCTATTTTTAGCCGGTCGACAGCAAACGGTCGACCGATCACTGTTTTCCAAGCATAGATTGAACCTCGGCTTGGGGGCCAAATTTAATATATAATTTATATATGCATGGGAGATTAATTTTCATTTCTTGACTATTGGAAGCCATGAAATTGAAGTAGAGGTGTACATGGGCAATCAGGTGTAGACACTATCTATCATGCAAACATGATACTCAATATTAGGGCGGTTTGATCGTGAGGGTGTGCAGAGCACATGACACTAACGGGAGGTTCCTCGATGGCACATGGACACTTTTGGTTGATGTCTGATTTGATGCATAGTCCAGCACTAACAGGAGGTTCCTCAGGTGTACGTGGGCAATTTGGCGACACACTGTTGGTGGATGTCCGAAGTGGTGCATAGGAGACGTTACCATTGAGATCATGACATGGATGCATAGGTCCTAAGTCGTCGAGTTATAGGTTTGACGCAAGCCCGGCATTGCGAGTTCCAATCAATGTGTAAGTACGATAGTCATCATAGTCATTTTTTGGGTAATGCCAACTCAAGGGTGATATTTTATGTGATCCTATGTTAGGAGTAGTCCAAGAGATTATTAGTCAATCCATTGTTCGATCCTTGAGTATAATCCCGTAACAGATGTTTGGGTGTAGGTGTAATTGGAATTATATTCCTTAAGTTAATATGAGCAACCATTGGTAGGTAATTCACAAACACAAATAGGGACAAAGATTATAAATGAAGTTAATTTCTTGTGAACACCATGCACTAGTGACACAATTCATTCACCGGACTTTTGCTTGACCTACTACTTTAATTTCCTTTTTTCCACTATAGGAAAACAGGGCAGCAGTTGCTTTGGCCAAAGCATAATATATGGAGAAAGGAGCTAAGCGCTAGAGTTATATTATTCTTCATTATTCTTCATGTAACTATTTACTGTACTTATTATTTATCAAACTTATCTGGTACATTAAGAGCTCCGTGTATGAACTACGTATTTCTGAGACTGTGTTTGTAAAAAAATTATTTCCAGTACTTATATTTTAAATTCCTCCATTGTGAGATCTGAAAGTGTGTAGAATGCTTTAGATTTTATTTTAGTATCTATAATGCTTTAAAACCCGATAGCTTATACTTCTGAAGCGAGTTTGAAAGTCACTGTAGGCTTTAGATCGATGTGTCCGGAGATGCGGGCTGTTACAATATATGTTAAGGTAATAGAAATAACCTTTATAACTTAGTTTCACATCATTGAAATACCAAGAATTTTTTTTCATTTATACCTAGAAAACACACTAAAATTTTATAAATAACCATTGTGGCTATAGGTGCAGATGCAACGCAAGCCAGATTGGGCTAAGACCATAGTTGAATTGAATATTTATGGACCGATTAAAAGGCTAGGGCTTTTCAATTCTTACCACATCTGAGATTGTTGTCAAGCCTTACCTAGCCAAAATCATCTTGGAAAGCATCAAAATTTTACGTTTAATTTTCCATTAATTCATTGTTCAAATCATTTTTTCGCACTAGCTAAATTTATGCTTTTTCTTTGCAAATCATTTGCTTTCCATTATCAAAGCCAGTTAATTCTTTTGCTTAACATTTTTACTCACTTTATAATATCATTTCTTGTTTAAGAGCTATTCTTTGGATCTTTAATCGAGAAAAATCGAAAACTCATTATCATTTCTAAACAAATAGAACTATATATCATTCATTACTGTAACAGAAAAATAAAGGTTCGAAAACTCGATTTCGGTCTTAGTTTCCTTCATTTGAAAGGGGTTAAGTGGAGCAGCTCGACCCAACCACCACTCTAAGGTGAGCTGGCCAATGGCTTTGTGTACATAGCATACACCCGACTATTGAACCAGTTCTGGTAATGGTCTAAGCACACTAGGACTCGATATCCCGCTCCCCCGACATGGGCCAATGCTGAGAACCTTTGGCAAGGATACATGTGGTTTGCAATTTTCTTAATTTTGGGTGTTCGAAAATTTAAAAAGTTCTGGATTTAGTTTGGTTTCCATTTCAATTTTCAATCGTATTTAATGAAACTGTAATAATAATCCTTGAAAATAAAATATAAAATATAGTCTATAAAGAAATATAATCCAAAATGTATCAGAAATTATCAGCAGTATCATTAGAATGTAGTTAAACAAAATTAAACTTAATAAATAACAATCAAATTTAATTATGTTTGTTTGGTAGGTGAATATTTGTTGCCCAACCCAAAATAAATTATTGAACCGCATTTTATTCTCGGTTAGCCCAACCCAAAACAAAATTAAACTTAATAAATAACAACCAAATTTAATTATGTGCATGGTTTCTATTCTTTTTATTTCGTTTTCATTTGACTCAATTTTTTTTCAAACCTTAACCGGAACTGCATTTTATGCTTGGTTCCGATTCGGTCAATGACCATACCGATACGGTACAATCAAAATTTCAGCATACCGAACGATACCTCAAACATTGAAAGACATATTTTAACATTTGATATGTTTTGTTGGTTTAGATTTTCATCCTATGATTGTGTTATTTTTCCTTAATTTCTCATAGGAATATGTTGTGTTCTGTAGATTTTAACACCATATAACACGGTAAAGTATTATGAATAAAAATTCCAACATGAGTGAGCAATGGTGTTTTATTAGATATCACAACTCCAATTATTTTAGTCAAAATATTTCCCTACCAGACTCTCATTGTTGGCTCCGCCAATTATCATATAGTAATATGAAATAAAATTAAGTTGTACAAAAGTACCATGAACTTAAAAAAACATAGCATGCATCTTTTCATTTTAATAAACTATTTTTTCCCTTATTTATCATTTTTTTGTATTTCTCTTTTTTTATACATAGCATATAAAATAAGCATATCATGATTCTTGGAGTTTACATAGCTAAATAATTGGCGATTAGATTTTATTTTTTACCTGTTAAAGATTGACTTGCCTTTGTGATATTATAAGTATTGAACCTTTGAATTTTATCATATAAGCTAAAACGTGTACGTTTGTAACTTAATTAATATTAAATTAACAAAATGGTAAACAATCCAAAATCAAATTAAAGTCCAAAATTAGCTGGAAAACAAACAAATAAAACATTTGTCATCCAATTATATGTTCAAGGTGCTGATTCCTTTTTTCTTCCTTTGCTATATTTCCATCAACATGATGGCAAGGAAAAAGGTCTGTTCAACGAAGTTGAAGGCATATTATACTAAAGTATTTTATACAGCGTAACTCCCAACGCAATAAAATACTAACATATCAGTCCTTTTCACAAAAGACCATACTTTCATGCTCAAAGGAAGATCCACGTTAGATGTAGGGAAGGCTTAAGTCTCTTGGAAAATTTTCAAAAAACAATTAATAGTTAAAAGGAATTAGGGAGAAAGACAAACTTCGGAAAAATAAAATAAACCGAAACAGGAAAATGGACACAATGAAAAACTTAGGAAAAAAAATTAGACTGAAGGATAATAAGTTTGTTTTTTAGGCTGAAGGACAATGCTAGTTATAACTAGCATTTTGTATAGTGTAAAACTGAATATAATGCTAGATATAACTAGCATTTTATATAGTGTAAAAGTAGAATATAATGTTAATTATAACTAGGATTTGTCCTTCAGCCTAAAAATGAAACTTGGTGTTCTTCATCCTATTTTTTTTCCCAAAGTTTGTCATTTTCTCTAATTCCTTCTAAATGAAATTTGTTGTCCTTCAACCAAATTTTTGTTCTAAGTTTGTCCTTGTGTATATTTTCCACTAATTGTATTGTGTATTTATTAAAAATTATATGATTTTCATTAAAAAAACCATGTGTAAATATATAAGTTAATAACCATTTAATTTTATTCCTTTTTTAGCGCATGTTGATTTTCATCATAAAAGCCAAAAATGAAAATTTTAAAAATAAATAACTTAATACACTAATAACTATTTAATGATATTATTATTGAAGCATTATTTATAAGCAACCAATATTTCATTGGGACACATGAGCATATTGCAAGGAAGGGGTAAAAATGTAGCAAAATGGAGTTTCAACTCAAAACATTTAAACAGGGAAACAATGGATATAAAAGCTTAGGTCTCGTTTGGTTTGCTATTTTTAGTTTTGTGTTTTCGTCTAAAAAAAAATTTGTATTTATTATGTATTGTTGAAAAACAGACAATTTTGAAAAATGAAACTAACATAGAAAATAGAAAACAAGTTTATTTGATTTTTCGTGTTTTGTGACATAACAAAAGGATGGAAAACAATTCATCTCCTCCATTTTCCGTCCATCATCGCGATGGCTAAGAATTGTAAAAAAATTCCCACATTTTCTTGTATTTTGTACTGTATGTTGAAAACGCAAAACACAAAACTCAAAATGAAACCAAACGGGGCCCAATTAAGTCAAAGCTGAAACTACGTCTATTTATCTTGTAACAGCCTATGGCATATTTGAATTAGATTTCTTTATATTTTAAGCATTTCCCATGATTGAACCAAAGAAGAAAAGAAACTGCTCAATGTATTGTATAATTATTGAATGACATGATTCATCAGTTCTTCATGGTACGCAATTTATTTCAAAACAAAGATAATATATACACAAAATGATAGACAATGACAAAAAACTCATGGATGGAAGGCTTATAAAAGGAAAAAAAGAAATAATGACATATTTATGAGAATGAAATCTTAAGAACATAGAGTGTTAAGTAGGAAGGTGTTCATTTTGGAAATTTTACAGATAATATCTAAAACTGACGTTTTTATTATGCATAACTACATACTTGTCGCTTCTTTTGAAAATATCACACATTGTAAATACTTAAATTAAGAAATGTAATGCAGCAGTAAATTTCATATATACCGTAGAAAGTCTTTTTTTTTCTAATGTTGTTACAGAAAGTAAAATAATGTGTGTCGTTATAAATAGCATGTATATCACACAAACCTATGGCAAAACAATGATTGAGAGAATACCTTCACCGAAAAGAAGAAGGTTGGGTACATAATCATTAACTGCAACTCCTAATATAAAAATGGTCCACAGGTTCATTTGAATAATTTATAAGCAGAAAATAATCAAAACAAATTTTGTTTCAAGAGACAATCAAAACAACCATAACAACTCATAGGTAACAACCATGTTTTGATATGACTTGAGTTTCAAGAGGATCTTAAGCATGGACTATGATCTCACTACAAAAAACTGAGGCTTTCATAGCGTTTGAAAAACGCTATTATACCTAACTGTAGCGTTTCAGAGAACGCTGTGGAACGACATGCTATGGTAGACCATAAACTTTAAATAGCAGGAACGAAAACGCTATGGAAAATAAATTTTCTACAGCGTTTTCTCAATGCTATTAAGCAAAAACGCTATAGGAAATATTATCTCATGGTTACTTCTATAGCGTTTGAACTGCACATTTCTATAGCGTTTTCTTTACATATTTTATAGCGTTAGTTATTTATATTCCCATGGTTACTTTCTATAGCGTTTTAAAAAGGATAGCGTTTTCTAAACGCTATTAAATGTAATATTAATTTATAGGTTTTATCCATCGCTGTTTCAATTTTTCCAATATATAATATCCATTTACCCATTTTTTCTTTGCATATATAAATATAAAATATTTTTCGCTGACAAAAAATATGTAAATTAAAGCACAATATTTCATACATATCGTTCAAAAAACTTGTGGCATGTTCATAAAGTAGTTCATACATATCATTCGAATAATTTTTTCCATATCCATACATAGTATTTCATACATATCGTTCAAGTAACTTTTCTAATGTCCATACATATATTTCATATATATTTGCACCAACAACTTACTTATAGGTCAGTCAAACAATTGAGTTCATCTTGCTTTGCTTTTGATATTTTCTCTCTAATATCTGCAATAATCAAATAAGTAATCTAGACGTTAGTAATTGTTATGTCAAACATTCACAAAGCAGATGTTAGTAATTGTGAACTAAATCACTTAAAGAAGCATGTTAGTATAGTTTTACATGCCAAACTTCCAAAAGAACCCACATTCGATATTGAAATTACAATGAATGAAGATTAAAATCTGCAATTCTTTTTCATAGTAAGAAAGCATAATAGATATACATGTGTTCATAAGCATTGGCAACCAGTATTGGAATTCACCTTTTAATATAAAAGAAGATAACATAGCTTAGTCTATATTGGATGCTTAATCTTAATCTAGTACTAATTGCTTTGAGATCTAAAAGAGCCACAGCGCATCTCTGTTCAAGTTTTAGGTGAGCATTTACTTCGTTTATAAACGACGAATGAATTCTAGACTAATCATGTTATTCATTCTCTTCCCAACAAAGGTTCTGCAGATCTGAAACATTTGAAAGCATACTAATCACTATTTAGTTGAACTTCATATTCAATTCATGGGGAGAGGAAAGATTGTGATTAGGAGGATCGATAGCTCGACAAGCAGACAAGTGACTTTCTCGAAGCGAAGAAATGGACTGCTCAAAAAAGCCAAAGAGCTGGCTATCCTTTGTGATGCGGAGGTTGGGTTGATCATATTTTCAAACACGGGCAGACTCTATGAATTCGCTAATACTAGGTTATTTATCCTTGATAAATATTTATACTTATAAATTCTTGTTTTGATGAATTTTTTGACTGTTTTAGTTATTTTAGTTTGTTATAGTAAATCACAGTGACAATAGATTATTTAGTTTTTATAAGAATATTAATCAAAATCTGCTACATCAATCAACATGCTACTGTTTAAAAGTATGGGTTTGTCACTTTTTAAGATTATGGGATGTCTTATAGGACAAATTCCTGTTCATATAGAGACCAACAGCCAACTAACCTTATCTTATATTCTTTTAAACGAAATAATATACGATTATACATATATCTCTACTAATAATGCAAATACTTGAATTTGGTGAAGCTTTTTTGGACTTCCCAACTAGCCCTTTTCAGACACTCACGTAGGAATAAAATAGAAAAAATGGAAGAGGACATATGTGTCCTTTATCCTCCCTATGTTCTTTATCCCCACTAAATTTCGGCCCACTTTTACTTTTTTTTCTCCCTCACCGCTCTCAACATTTTCTCCTATCAACCATTTTTTCTCCTCCTATTTTAGCTGTCCTATACAAACCCTCTTCCAAATCCACCGCCTCTCCCAAAATTCCAATCACTTCACCGTACTCTTACCTCCAACTTCACCATACTCCTAAATTCAACTTCACTATCCTCCTAAATCAGTTTTTTCCTAAATCAAACGCCATCGCCCATAATTCTTTCCATGCGACCGCCGACAGCAAGTGTCCCAATCCAACTCTCACAGCGACACGACCGCTCAAATACGACCATCGGCTCAACCTCTCGAACCATGCACGATCGCTCGACTTCTTAACTGTATACCAGCCACATTTCCCCAATCTAATTTTTCCGTCTTCATATACAGATTGTCAATCAGGTAAAATCATCGATTTCTCCTTCATTTGCCCTTTCGACTGCCTTAAAACTGCTCCATTTACTTACTACTTCATGCTTCCACTCCCATCTCTTTTATGTAATACGAAGATGTATAAGTTGCAAATCTAATGCCTACTGTATAATTCTGATTACCATAAATGCTTATATACACCAAATCGATGCTTTTTGTATGAATAAATGAAAACATACAAATTTAAGTTATTATATGAGAAAATGAAGGGAGGTTGCTGACTTCAACACATAAACGTATATGACAATATGTTTCAGTGAAATATTTGTAAAAATATTCTGTGGGAACACATGCTAGATGGGAAATAGAAATAGGCCCTATGATGTACAATCATTTCATCTATAAAACCTACAAAACCAGAATAGTTACCAACCATAACTGATCGATGAACTTTCGTTATTATTCAGTTTATTGTATAAAAACATGATAAAATGTAATTCTCAAACATCTCCCAAGTTTTCTGCACAATTTTTTTAGAATACTACGGATGATGGTTAACATATTTTTACAATTTTTTGAAAAAGGAAACTTTTTTGTTACAGTTTTCATTTTTTTACTGTTGGTGAACAAACTTGAAAGTTTTCAAAATACTTTTGTGCAATTTTCCTGTTCTTTTTGTAGTTCTTCCCAAAAAATATTTTTCACAATTATAACCGTTTTCTTACTTACTTTCAAACAAATTTGATTATTTTCACACTCTCAAAACTACCCTTCAAATTCTAATTTATATTCATTAATAGAAGGACATATATGTCTTTTATGTTCTCTACGTTTCACCCTATTTCTGTTCCACGTTTTCTACTACTCTCTCTCCAGCCCATTTCTTCTATTCCTCATCTCAAATTTTCGTCTGCTCATTGCCTAACCCAAAAAAATAATCCAAAATTTAATCTAACATGAAATACATCTAAATTCAAAATCAATACATCATTTGTGATTGATTTTGGAGTGGTTGCCTTACACCGTTTGGGTCTAGCTACAGCAGCAAAGCATTGTTGCGGGTAGTCATTATCTGCAGGCAAATACCTTAATTATAACTGACAAAGAAGCTATATGTTAATTTGGTATGTGTTTCTATTTTTGCACACGATGACTGACATTTTGAAGCTAAATTTGATGATATCATGTAATCAGTTGTAGGTGACATTAAGAAGATATATTCAGTGTCTATACTCTTTCAATAACAGAAGTATTTTAACTTCATGTCTCCATATTTTATTCATGAATTTAGGTACAATATAAATCTACAACATTTTAAGTTCAAGTCTGTCACGACCCGACTTTCTATGCCCAGAAAGACGTATCGTGAATTAAGAAAGAAAGGGATAGAAGAAGAAAAGAAAGAAAAGAAGAAAGAACAACAACATCAGAAACTCACAGCGGAACGAATGAAATATAATATATCATATAAAATATTACATAGTATCATATACATCAGAGTTACACAACTTATACAACACATATTAGACAGTTATAAACATCTGTCTAATTCATACAACTCAAGTATCACAGATACAGACATAACATATACACAGCGGAATCATCATATATCTACACGGTGAAGCCTCCTGCTCCAAATCTCCTCCAGAATTCGTCAAAGCTAACCTGAATCCCTCGACTACTCAATACAATATTGAGTACCCAAGAGTTTAATAAAACAGAAAATAAACACTAGGGTCAGACATGGGTCTGGTGTGAGTAAACGGTTAGATTGCTTAACTTTGAAACTTTTGAAAACAAAAGTATCACGTAAGACTCCCCACAAATAAACATGGGTAAGTTTTTACCTTACGCTAACTAAAACGTTTGATAGGAAATCTGATTGTATTATAATAGGGTCTAGGGTTTTCAAGTAAAATACAGAAATAGCTGAAATGCTTACATCTCACATTCCAACATAGTTGGGCACAACTAATACGTACGGCACTTATTGGAGTTTGGATTCCATACAATGGCAGGGCTACTGGGGTACCGCCCGTCACAGTACGTGGCCTAGATCACCGTACCGAGGAGTACGCCCGCTCCCCTGCAACACAAAGCCGGAACCATCCCTTACTGGATAATTCCGAACAAGACAACCCCGTAGTTGGCGCGACCAACCACACACTAAGCCGAATAAAAAAAAAGGGACCTCTAGACAGGGATCTATCTTGCTCTCAGTGGGTGCTACCCACGAAACCTTGCTGCACCTCCCCTGTTTTAGCCATTCCCGGTTGATGAGGATTGAGGTTACGATTACCTTTAATCAGAATATATCACTTAGAATTCTCATCGTCCGCCTGACGATGTGCTGAAAGCATTCAATCCATACAAGTTCGTTCCGGGTTCGAACGAAACCGAAGGCATTATCTCGTTACACTCGTTTTGGAATCACCCTCAGAGTTAACGACAATAACCCTTGCACTCTAAATCTTCATCTTCACTTGAGATTCACGACCTATCGTTAAATTGGATCGATGTGGTATTCGGGTCTCCAGACCTGGAATACCGGTATACGGAAACCCGATCCCGGTCTCATCGAAATCCAAAACGTATCTTTTAAGGCCAAGTTGTTTAAAGGTTTAAACATTTAAACTTATTCAGGATGATATAAACAGATAGATAAATGATATTATCACAATTGATAATTTATATCAACATTCATCTCACAAAGCAGCATATATATATCAGAGATATTCAAATCATCCAATATCAACCAATCACCCAATATCAAACATCCAGTATTAATCAATTATCTAAACAGAATTGATTAACTCTAATCAATTTAATTAACCTTTAATTAAATTAATTACTATCCTTTAATTACTTGGATTATCTTAATCCTGCTTATTATCATTAATTAATTACAAATTAATTAATTAAACATCTAAATGATCTTCCTTAATTAATCTCCTTTGATTAATTATACTTTAATTTCATTCAAGTAATTATCCTTAACCATATACAGTAATTAACCTTTAATTACTATCATTTAATTACAATAATTAATGATCCTTTATTAATTAATTAACTATAATTAATTATATTAATCTTCAATTAATTACAATTAATTAATCATACTTAAATTAATTACTTTTATTAATCAAACTTGATTAATTCATTAATTAAATAATCCTTATTAATTTATTAACCTTTTAATTAGATTAAATAATTAACTTGTAATTAATTATCTCATTAATCATAAATAGTAATTAACAATTTGTAATTACTTATCTAAATTAATTAACTTCTTAATTAATTATTCTTTAATCACTTATTATTGATTAATTAATCTTAATTAATCAATCCTTAATTACATCATTTATTTAATTAATGATCCTTAATTAATTACTCTCTTTTAATTAATTACCTTAACTAGTAATTAATCACATTATTAATTAACCTTAATCCTTTAATTAATTAATTACTCTTTAATTAATTAACTTCAAATCAATTATATTAATTATCCTTTAATTAATAACATCAAGTGATTAACCCTTTTAATCACTTCCATTAAATTACTTCCATAAGTAATTTCTCTTTTATTAATTACATTAGTAATTATCCATTAATTTCTTGACTAAGTAATTATATTCAATTAATCAATAAGTAATTTATCTTTAATTAATTAGACTAATTAATTAACCTAAAATTAATTACATTAATTAATTACTCAATTAATCATCACTTAATCTTTAATTTATTTATTTATTAATTACACTTATTTCCACTAATTAATTCATTAAGTAATTATCCTTAATTACAAATAGTAATTAAGCTTTAATTTAATTATTAATTATCCTTAATTAAACTAAAATTATTTACTTTATTAAAACCCATTTAAAAATCAATTTTTGAAATATGATTTTACTTTTCAACAAAACAATCCAAACACTTAATTTTAATACACTTAAAATCTTTGAATAACCTTTCAAACATGTTTGATTTAAATTAAATAAACAATTATTTAACTTTAGAATTCTCAAATTTCATAATTAAGAAAATAAAATTTACTTTAAAACAAAACAAATTTAACATTTTAAATCTTTGAAACTTGTTCAAAACTTGTTTGAATAAATTAATCAAATACTTATTCATGAAATTTATCAATTTCTTTTTTTAAACTTATTAAATTCTTAAATATATTCAAACTTGGTATTTGATTTTAGTTCAAATTTTTAAAACTTGTACTTGTTTTCTTTAAATTTTCAAAACCAGGCTCGAAACAATTCCAAACCCGAGCCCTACCCCAAATTCCCGGAGTCCATCCTGAGCCCACGCGAGGAAACTCTCGTACATCTTCTGCTTCGAGTCATACTTCAATTCTCACGAGACCTTCCCGAACAAATCATCGTCTTCCCAACCCAATCGAACAGATGACACAAACGTGCACGTGGTGCACGTACATCACCAACTCCGACCACCAGAGTCCATCGTGGTGACACTCGACAATCATCTTCAAGCTCGCGAACACATACTCGACTCCAGATCACCGGAAACGACATCCATTCGAAATCGACCCAAACGACACCAAAGAACCCAAAACCCATCGATACAAAAGACCTCGCCGCCGACGATCAGAACGATTGGAATCCACGACATTCATTCCAGAGAACCCACACATCGCCACGCTGCTAATCCCCCATATGCGATCGAGTCTGATGATCCATCGTTGTCGAACAAAGCTCGACATCTCTCACAACAAAATCCTGTCACTAAACCCTACTTCACCTCTGATAGATCGCCACGACCATTGATAAATTTATCGATTATTTTTCCTGCAATCCCCAACTCACTGGCCACCTCCAGACCAAACATCACCAAATAACTCGCCGCCGATCAACGTAAATCGACGAAAATGTCGAAACTGATCAACTCCAATTATCTCGACGAATACTATACTAAAAATTCTGATTTTACTTTTAAAAATCATGATTTTTGAAGACGAGGTGAATGGTATAGGTAAATCAAGTAATTGTAACATTCGAATTTCGACATATTTTTGAATTCCACTGTTTATCCTTTACCCAGACAAAAATTACTTTCAGTTTCAACTTACGATTATTTTTAGAACTTAAATCTTGATTTTACAAACATGCTTTGTTTAGATTTTCAAGCCTAAAAAGAATTATAGAAAGAGAATTTGATTTTAGACAGGTTTTTAAAACCTGGAACTAAGAACAGAGGTAATTATATGTCTGCATATCAGACATGCACAAGAATATATATACATACATCGATATTCATATCACATATGCAAACATCCTTCACTACCTTTCTACGAAGAATCATTTCATTCAACAGATATGCAACTTTTAATTTATTTTAAAGAAACAAAACCTACAGATCATTACAGAGAGTTGATCTTATCTTCACAGGCATTCATCACTTAAACACATACATGCATCTATTTAAATCCAAGCATTTCAGGCTAGCAACCATGATTTACATACATATATTAGAGTGAAATCATGATGTGAAAACTGTTTTTAAAATTTATGTTTACTCACCAGGAATTAAACAGAGGACAGAGGCACTTCATTTATGAACTGCAGTTTGAATTTTGAGTTGAACTGAAATTGATTTTGCTTGATCTAGAGTTAAATCCTTGCATTGCTGAAGTTTTGAAAAACTGATGAAGTTGTTTGATATTAGTTTCTCCTCAGGTTGATCTTTGAAACAGTTGTTTGATTTTCTTTTAAATTTGATTTCAGGTTTTTAGTTTTAGAAAAGAGGAGAAAGAGTTTAGGATAGAAAATATTTTGAACTGAGAAATGAATACAGGTTTCTCCATCCTTTTTGGATACATAATTTTATTAAAAATAAAAGAAAAAGAAAAATGCCACTTGTTAACTTGCATGCATATACAAATGTTAATACATGTTTCTATGAATTACAAATGTAAATATAAGTTGTAATGATCTTACACATGTCCTTAAATACTTTAAATAAATTTTTATTTAATTTAAATGTAAATATAAAGCTTTCATTAAATCTTATTTAAACTAGAGCTAAAATACTTTTAATAAAGTAAATATTTACCTTAAGAGTTTTGAAAATATATGATTAGCTTTTAAATAGCTTTTGAAAGGTATTATATTAAATTCAAATCAAAACTTCAATATATACAAATATACATATACATTTTAAATAGAAAATATTTTTAACATTAATTGAGAATTATTATATTAAATTTCAATACAACTTCAAATCATAACATATACATATATATATTACAATTTGAAAATACAATCTTTTATTTAAACAAAAGATTCTCTATTCACAATATATATATCAATATATACATTATAAATAGAATCTATTTTTATTAGCTTTGAAAGACAAATCTTATCAATATTAAATTTTAAAAAAAAAAAATAGATATTGCCAAATTAAATATTTATTAGCCTTTAAAAGATTAAATTACCAATTTAAATTAAAATTATAAGGGAAAATTACCAAATCAATTTAATTATTAATACTGATTATTAAATTGATATTGCCCAAAATCCCGGGTCATCACATTCCTTCCCCCTTAAAAGAATTTCGTCCCCGAAATTAAAAGCAAAGATAATTTAATAATCCAGCAAAGATTTTAATTTCCAAAGAACAAACATACCTATCATCCAGTTACTAACAACCAAAGCAACCAATCAAACAATCAAACCTAACTAACTATTCTGATACAAATCAGGATAGATCTTCACTAACACTATCTAGAGTTTCCCAAGTATAACACCGGGATACTCGCTCTTACAGAATCTAACAATACCACTATGATCCAGAGCTCCTCTCTTCTCTAGATCCACTAATCTGAACAAAATATCAGATCACACCCAAATCCAGCTCAAACTTTCAAATCCATCTGAACTGCAGATTCCACAACCAGCGATGAATCATACACGTACTCCCTCAGAGATACGTGAAATATAATGAATTCCATATATCCAAATTGGCCATTCGATCCTGTAGATCAAAGAACTAATCCTCACAAGTTCACTAGAAAACCCAAAATACTTCAGAGTTTGCTTTCCAAAATTACCAAATCTTATAGCTCCTTAATCGGAGAAAACTTAAACAACTTCCAATTTCCAACTCCGAATTCCAAACTCCGTCTTATATCTGCCTAACTCATCAGACGACCCCGAGCTACCTCATCTCTTCCCGATCAGCTCAACCTTCGCTGATGCTTCTTGAAACAAATATGAACCAAGCACAAAATGATCTTCAAATCTGCTGAAATCCACAAACTCTACTCCACAAGAAATAGAAGACTGAACTTCCTTCTCCCAGATTCCAGAAAATTCTATACACACTTAGAAATTCACATAAACTTCTTGTAGAAATCTGAGGTTACTTCCTTTCTTGCACAGCTACTACCTTTGCTTTCGCTGCACAACTCTGATTTGAAATAGATGAGAATGTCGATGAACTCGAGCACAAACTAGATCCACAAACAAGCAGAAACATTGGTTATCTTAAAGACATAACCAACTTCTCAAAGAATAGACGAGTCCTCGGTCAAGGGTACTGTCTTCAGCTATCCTTGGCTAGAGGAAACTCGAAACTAGAAGCAGAAGAGAAAACACAGATACTCCATAAAATTCTAAGATACTTCACCAAATCCTTCTCTAGGAACCAAATCGATATAAACTAAATCTTTGACCTCTTCGATAACTTTTACTTCCTCTTGAGATGTCTCAATTTCATACAAAAGATTACTCAAGATGAACTCTCAAAATAATCGCAATTCACTTTTGCGATCCTACCTAGTTCGGATTCCAAAGAAACTGTTCTCTCTTTACTAATTAAAACAGCTTTAAACTTTTCCAAACAAGGTTAACCCTTCAAGAAAACATTCACCATCTTCCCGGACTGCTGATAGAAGAATCACAAAGATTCCGGTACCATCGAAGAAACGAACCACACTGCTGCTTCCAAACTCTATCTCGACAGCACACCGAACACTCCGAGCTGCACTGCTATCACAGCTAACCAAGAACTTCTAATCCAAAGGCTTCTCAAAACTAAAACCATCAACAAACCTCTCAACGAATCTCCGAGATGGCAGACATCCAAAAGAAACTCGGGCTCCAAACCAATCGCCAATAACTTACTCTTCTTAAGGGAACAATGAGACCATGTCCGAAGAACAACTAATCGACCTTAGTCCCATACTTCAAAATAGACAAAACTCTCTTACTTGATATCAGAGAATTCCTATACAGTCGAGTCTTTCCTGCGGTAGACATCAACTGTTCCTCCAATACCTTCTTAATCTTGTTCCAAAATAAAATCTCCTTCGGGAACATCCATAGATACTGCGTCTTATCACACAACTGCTCCTTCCTGAAGTCGCCAAGCTACCATCACTTACTTCTGTACAACTGATAGATTCAACTCTAGAAAATCTGCTCACCCGAGCTCAACCAATCTTACATTCCAATAATGGATTCCGAATCTTGAAAAGGATTTTCTTCAGAGATCCGAGACATCCTTACTCCATACTGCCAACTTACTCGAGACGATATTGGGTTTACAGTCTTGATATATACTTCCAACCTCAAACATTCAAACTCCAACTATTGGAAATTGTGTTACACACACTACCACCTTATCTACCTTTATAACTTATATTGGAAAACCCGAACAGGTAACCCAATAAATAGGTAGAAATACATAAATATATATATTTAAAATGATATATTTTTTTTATATAGAAATTATTTCTGGGTAAAATTATTTCATCTACCTCTTTAAAACAATATTGTGTCCGTTGGCCTGGTTCAAGTGTTTAGAGATCCCTATCAATAACGTTAGCTACTCGTATTGACCAGAATCCATATACCACTCAACCGATCAATTAACACAATATAAAACCATTTTTATATAACTAACAATTACGCGCTCTCAAGATAGACACCACTTCAGAGCCTAGGTATTCACTCAACCTACTGCTCTGATACCAACTGTCACGACCCGACTTTCTATGCCCAGAAAGACGTATCGTGAATTAAGAAAGAAAGGGATAGAAGAAGAAAAGAAAGAAAAGAAGAAAGAACAACAACATCAGAAACTCACAGCGGAACGAATGAAATATAATATATCATATAAAATATTACATAGTATCATATACATCAGAGTTACACAACTTATACAACACATATTAGACAGTTATAAACATCTGTCTAATTCATACAACTCAAGTATCACAGATACAGACATAACATATAAACAGCGGAATCATCATATATCTACACGGTGAAGCCTCCTGCTCCAAATCTCCTCCAGAATTCGTCAAAGCTAACCTGAATCCCTCGACTACTCAATACAATATTGAGTACCCAAGAGTTTAATAAAACAGAAAATAAACACTAGGGTCAGACATGGGTCTGGTGTGAGTAAACGGTTAGATTGCTTAACTTTGAAACTTTTGAAAACAAAAGTATCACGTAAGACTCCCCACAAATAAACATGGGTAAGTTTTTACCTTACGCTAACTAAAACGTTTGATAGGAAATCTGATTGTATTATAATAGGGTCTAGGGTTTTCAAGTAAAATACAGAAATAGCTGAAATGCTTACATCTCACATTCCAACATAGTTGGGCACAACTAATACGTACGGCACTTATTGGAGTTTGGATTCCATACAATGGCAGGGCTACTGGGGTACCGCCCGTCACAGTACGTGGCCTAGATCACCGTACCGAGGAGTACGCCCGCTCCCCTGCAACACAAAGCCGGAACCATCCCTTACTGGATAATTCCGAACAAGACAACCCCGTAGTTGGCGCGACCAACCACACACTAAGCCGAATAAAAAAAAAGGGACCTCTAGACAGGGATCTATCTTGCTCTCAGTGGGTGCTACCCACGAAACCTTGCTGCACCTCCCCTGTTTTAGCCATTCCCGGTTGATGAGGCTTGAGGTTACGATTACCTTTAATCAGAACATATCACTTAGAATGCTCATCGTCCGCCTGACGATGTGCTGAAAGCATTCAATCCATACAAGTTCGTTCCGGGTTCGAACGAAACCGAAGGCATTATCTCGTTACACTCGTTTTGGAATCACCCTCAGAGTTAACGACAATAACCCTTGCACTCTAAATCTTCATCTTCACTTGAGATTCACGACCTATCGTTAAATTGGATCGATGTGGTATTCGGGTCTCCAGACCTGGAATACCGGTATACGGAAACCCGATCCCGGTCTCATCGAAATCCAAAACGTATCTTTTAAGGCCAAGTTGTTTAAAGGTTTAAACATTTAAACTTATTCAGGATGATATAAACAGATAGATAAATCATATTATCACAATTGATAATTTATATCAACATTCATCTCACAAAGCAGCATATATATATATCAGAGATATTCAAATCATCCAATATCAACCAATCACCCAATATCAAACATCCAGTATTAATCAATTATCTAAACAGAATTGATTAACTCTAATCAATTTAATTAACCTTTAATTAAATTAATTACTATCCTTTAATTACTTGGATTATCTTAATCCTGCTTATTATCATTAATTAATTACAAATTAATTAATTAAACATCTAAATGATCTTCCTTAATTAATCTCCTTTGATTAATTATACTTTAATTTCATTCAAGTAATTATCCTTAACCATATACAGTAATTAACCTTTAATTACTATCATTTAATTACAATAATTAATGATCCTTTATTAATTAATTAACTATAATTAATTATATTAATCTTCAATTAATTACAATTAATTAATCATACTTAAATTAATTACTTTTATTAATCACACTTGATTAATTCATTAATTAAATAATCCTTATTAATTTATTAACCTTTTAATTAGATTAAATAATTAACTTGTAATTAATTATCTCATTAATCATAAATAGTAATTAACAATTTGTAATTACTTATCTAAATTAATTAACTTCTTAATTAATTATTCTTTAATCACTTATTATTGATTAATTAATCTTAATTAATCAATCCTTAATTACATCATTTATTTAATTAATGATCCTTAATTAATTACTCTCTTTTAATTAATTACCTTAACTAGTAATTAATCACATTATTAATTAACCTTAATCCTTTAATTAATTAATTAATTACTCTTTAATTAATTAACTTCAAATCAATTATATTAATTATCCTTTAATTAATAACATCAAGTGATTAACCCTTTTAATCACTTCCATTAAATTACTTCCATAAGTAATTTCTCTTTTATTAATTACATTAGTAATTATCCATTAATTTCTTGACTAAGTAATTATATTCAATTAATCAATAAGTAATTTATCTTTAATTAATTAGACTAATTAATTAACCTAAAATTAATTACATTAATTAATTACTCAATTAATCATCACTTAATCTTTAATTAATTTATTTATTAATTACACTTATTTCCACTAATTACTTCATTAAGTAATTATCCTTAATTACAAATAGTAATTAAGCTTTAATTTAATTATTAATTATCCTTAATTAAACTAAAATTATTTACTTTATTAAAACCCATTTAAAAATCAATTTTTGAAATATGATTTTACTTTTAAACAAAACAATCCAAACACTTAATTTTAATACACTTAAAATCTTTGAATAACCTTTCAAACATGTTTGATTTAAATTAAATAAACAATTATTTAACTTTAGAATTCTCAAATTTCATAATTAAGAAAATAAAATTTACTTTAAAACAAAACAAATTTAACATTTAATTTTAACATTTTAAATCTTTGAAACTTGTTCAAAACTTGTTTGAATAAATTAATCAAATACTTATTCATGAAATTTATCAATTTCTTTTTTTAAACTTATTAAATTCTTAAATATATTCAAACTTGGTATTTGATTTTAGTTCAAATTTTTTAAACTTGTACTTGTTTTCTTTAAATTTTCAAAACCAGGCTCGAAACAATTCCAAACCCGAGCCCTACCCCAAATTCCCCGAGTCCATCCTGAGCCCACGCGAGGAAACTCTCGTACATCTTCTGCTTCGAGTCATACTTCAATTCTCACGAGACCTTCCCGAACAAATCATCGTCTTCCCAACCCAATCGAACAGATGACACAAACGTGCACGTGGTGCACGTACATCACCAACTCCGACCACCAGAGTCCATCGTGGTGACACTCGACAATCATCATCAAGCTTGCGAACCCATACGCGACTCCAGATCACCGGGAACGACATCCATTCGAAATCGACCCAAACGACACCAAAGAACCCAAAACCCATCGATACAAAAGACCTCGCCGCCGACAATCAGAACGATTGGAATCCACGACATTCATTCCAGAGAACCCACACATCGCCACGCTGCTAATCCCCCATATGCGATCGAGTCTGATGATCCATCGTTGTCGAACAAAGCTCGACATCTCTCACAACAAAATCCTGTCACTAAACCCTACTTCACCTCTGATAGATCGCCACGACCATTGATAAATTTATCGATTATTTTTCCTGCAATCCCCAACTCACTGGCCACCTCCAGACCAAACATCACCAAATAACTCGCCGCCGATCAACGTAAATCGACGAAAATGTCGAAACTGATCAACTCCAATTATCTCGACGAATACTATACTAAAAATTCTGATTTTACTTTTAAAAATCATGATTTTTGAAGACGAGGTGAATGGTATAGGTAAATCAAGTAATTGTAACATTCGAATTTCGACATATTTTTGAATTCCACTGTTTATCCTTTACCCAGACAAAAATTACTTTCAGTTTCAACTTACGATTATTTTTAGAACTTAAATCTTGATTTTACAAACATGCTTTGTTTAGATTTTCAAGCCTAAAAAGAATTATAGAAAGAGAATTTGATTTTAGACAGGTTTTTAAAACCTGGAACTAAGAACAGAGGTAATTATATGTCTGCATATCAGACATGCACAAGAATATATATACATACATCGATATTCATATCACATATGCAAACATCCTTCACTACCTTTCTACGAAGAATCATTTCATTCAACAGATATGCAACTTTTAATTTATTTTAAAGAAACAAAACCTACAGATCATTACAGAGAGTTGATCTTATCTTCACAGGCATTCATCACTTAAACACATACATGCATCTATTTAAATCCAAGCATTTCAGGCTAGCAACCATGATTTACATACATATATTAGAGTGAAATCATGATGTGAAAACTGTTTTTAAAATTTATGTTTACTCACCAGGAATTAAACAGAGGACAGAGGCACTTCATTTATGAACTGCAGTTTGAATTTTGAGTTGAACTGAAATTGATTTTGCTTGATCTAGAGTTAAATCCTTGCATTGCTGAAGTTTTGAAAAACTGATGAAGTTGTTTGATATTAGTTTCTCCTCAGGTTGATCTTTGAAACAGTTGTTTGATTTTCTTTTAAATTTGATTTCAGGTTTTTAGTTTTAGAAAAGAGGAGAAAGAGTTTAGGATAGAAAATATTTTGAACTGAGAAATGAATACAGGTTTCTCCATCCTTTTTGGATACATAATTTTATTAAAAATAAAAGAAAAAGAAAAATGCCACTTGTTAACTTGCATGCATATACAAATGTTAATACATGTTTCTATGAATTACAAATGTAAATATAAGTTGTAATGATCTTACACATGTCCTTAAATACTTTAAATAAATTTTTATTTAATTTAAATGTAAATATAAAGCTTTCATTAAATCTTATTTAAACTAGAGCTAAAATACTTTTAATAAAGTAAATATTTACCTTAAGAGTTTTGAAAATATATGATTAGCTTTTAAATAGCTTTTGAAAGGTATTATATTAAATTCAAATCAAAACTTCAATATATACAAATATACATATACATTTTAAATAGAAAATATTTTTAACATTAATTGAGAATTATTATATTAAATTTCAATACAACTTCAAATCATAACATATACATATATATATTACAATTTGAAAATACAATCTTTTATTTAAACAAAAGATTCTCTATTCACAATATATATATCAATATATACATTATAAATAGAATCTATTTTTATTAGCTTTGAAAGACAAATCTTATCAATATTAAATTTAAAAAAAAAAAATAGATATTGCCAAATTAAATATTTATTAGCCTTTAAAAGATTAAATTACCAATTTAAATTAAAATTATAAGGGAAATTACCAAATCAATTTAATTATTAATACTGATTATTAAATTGATATTGCCCAAAATCCCGGGTCATCACAAAGTCGAGACAATGTTCAGAACTCTGGAGTAGCTATGCATGAGTGCATATGTTAACAGCCGAAGTTGGCAGAATTGACTTAAGAGTGATTTTAATTTGCATCACTTTCACCTTTATCATTTTAAACCGTACAATGTACGTGTAATTCAAAAGCACTAACGGAGGTTGACTCATCTGATGTGTTTGATTTGGGTGTACCTTTTTTGCCTTTATTAGGTAGAGTAGGCTTAACCCTGACAGATTTGACCCAACTATTCATGTTTCCTCACTCTTCTTATTTGTATTTAAACATAATCTGATTAAAATTACTTTTCAGATTTAGATGTCGGTTATTTGACCGGCGTGAATGAGGATTGACGGCTCTTGAGGTTGGCTTTTTCTCTAAACTATTTAAGACACGTTTTACTGTTATTTGCATTTTTGGGACCTTTTGATCTTTGTGTACCCAAGCTTGGATATCTTATAAAGAGTGGTTGTTCATGTTTATGATGGATTAATTAAAACATTATGGATTTCTTGTATTTAATTTTGAGTGATATGTGGGCTATACAATAAACAAGAGTTATTTTTAGGAATAAGTTTCATGTAGATAGTTGTTTAATTCATTCTTATGTATGTACCGCTGCATTTAGTATAATATAAACAATTGTTTCAACCTAGAGGCACATGGATTGTTATTTTATCTTTACTATAATTTTCATTTTATGCTAGGAGACATAACAGAGATTGTTGCCTAAACATTCATATTGTCTAATTAAATAAGAATTGACCCATGCTCTTCTAAAGCCATATTCAATTAATTGTTTTTCACTTTATTCTTTTATATTCCACATCTTCTTATCTTCTACTTGATTTTACTGTTGTTAAAACCATAAATTTTGACTTGGGAAAAATGTTCAATTATTCTTTATGTTATGCTGAAGTAGAAATTCTAAAAAAGCCAAGGGAAATTTCAAATCCCAACTCCATCTCTGACAGCATACAATCTTCGGAGTATAAATGTCACTTTTATTTTCAGATTTTGGTTAATAGTGTGGAGCATTTTAGTAAATTTGTGTGCAGTTATATAAGAAAATTGATGCAGTGGCATATGTAGCATAAAATTCTAAGACATAATAGGCATGCATGGTTTGTTTTATAGATAAAATCTAAAATTTACATGATCTAAAAACTTTGATTACATTGTTTTTATTTTTTCTTATAGGTTTTCCAGAATATCAAATCTTTTGCAAAAGAATAGAAAAGGATATTCCAGTTGCTTTACACTGTAAGTTAAAATTCAAACTTCATTCTTTCTTTTATTGTTCCATCAAGTTGTTGGTTTTGCTGAGTTTACAAATGATAGTTTAAAATAATAAATTGTTAATTTTATGAAGTTGGCAAATAAAAAGAAAGTATTCATGTTTTGAGAATATAAATCTACAGAAATCCTTTTATATGCAATCTGATAACTTTATGAGAATAAGTAATATCACATCTGATATCTGCTTATACATGCCATTGTATAGTAGAAGTGTTATTGAAGTACTTTTGAGGCCACAAAGTAGTTCTTAGGTTGTTACCACATGAATAACAATTTTATTCTCCATGATTTTGTTTTATTTTGTTTTTATTCAGTTGTAGAAGCTTCATGTGAATTTTGTGGTAGAGGGTATTATGAACTTATTCTTAAGGTCATAGGTATCTCAGGTGTGAAAAAATTGCTAAATTATTTTATCTTTCGAGAATGCCTCAAGTGATATAGTGGGCTTTTACTGATATATAGTCCTACGTAAATGCTTCTTTTAGGTTAGTCAACTTTGTGCAATTACTCAAAGATATCAAAATTTCTTTCAAAATTGATCTCTTATCTTATCTTCTTAGCATTCTTATAGGATTGTCATAGTTAAATGCCTCTTTTAGGTAAATCAACTTAGTACAGTTGCTTAGAAATATCAAAATTTTGTTCATTGCTCTGTTATCTTTTTCGAATTTGAACTACAATGGGTAAGTTAAAAAATAGTCAAATCATAATATACCTTTCCGGAGTTAATAGTTTAGTTTTTAGAACTTTGATTTTATATAAACTAACGGGTAATTTGATATTTTTTGTTTATTTGTATGAATATATATATGAACATGTAATTTACTTACAGTTTCACATATTCCATGCCTAACTTTTCTAATCATATATACTTCAATTTTTTATATACAAAAGTACTTCAATTTTCCCGAAAAAAAAGTTAACACATTTACAATTTTTTTATTTGGAAAAATAAATAGAAAGTTCGCATTCAAACTTATATTTATAAATATCATTTTCTTTTACGTGCAATATAACTTCATGAGGATACACGTGTGAACATGTATATTAGAAACTTACAGCTGTAAGTTGCAACCGTATGAGCTTTTTGATGTTTTTTTTGTTGTGCTAAATATTTTCTTAGGTTCGTTTACCATATGAATAACTGTTTCATCATCATTGAATAGTTGTGCTAAATATTTTCTAAAAAGTATTATTTTTGAACAGAACTGCATTTTATTTGTTGGTTAGTCACACACATGGAAGAGTAAGAAGTTAAGTTCTGCATTTTTCTCTTAAGTATGATTGTTTGATATATATATAGGGTCGCTATTTGACTAATTAGGTTATTATTAAAAACGTTTTATTTTGTAATCTGATTGTCCCAACAAAAAGGTGATTTTATTTCTATAATTTTATTCTAATAATGCAATGTCTAAATACTCACATGTCTTTTCTTTTTAGTTACTAGACGAGATTGCATTGAACTGTTATGGCATAAGCGAAAATAAGGTGGCACTGACATCATGTTGTTAGTTAATGAAACGTTGGAGCTTTAACGAGTTACTCAATTGTTTCACTTTTTTGGTTTTCAAGTAACAATTTGAAAGATTGGAATGCAGGCAGTATTTGCATCATTGCAGTGGTTGATGAAAGCATGCTTTTCTCATGATATGATTCATATGCTTCTGTAAAGTATCATAATGGGTACATGCTTTTAGGAGACTATTAGATTATTATTCTTTCTTTACTGTGTTAATGTATAAATTAGTAGATTATGTTGTTATATTAACCAATAAAGTTGCAAGATTAAATATAAAGGACAGTTTCAACCTTTGTCTATCTTACGTTATCACTATGTTTGTTTGAATTTGTATCAAGTTGTAAGCTTTAATATTGATGAAAACAGAGAAGCTTATTAACTTCAATATTGATGAAATTAATAAAAACAGTGGGAGAACTGAAACTATATTACTTGGTGGATTCCTTGCATGTGTAAAAATTACATAGACTATCTTTTGCTAGACCGTTAAACCATTTCTATACATACACCCTCCCAACATGTGTATTGGAGCTAGCTACCTGTAACGACCCAGAATTTTGAACAAATTAAATTGAGAATATTTAATTAATTTTAAATATTTGAACGATGATTTAATTTGAATCCCCGATATAACTTTGAATTTAGTGATTAAATTATAAAAATTTAATCTATTGTAAGTTGAATAAAAATTTGAATCTTCAATTTTAAGCTGAAGAAAAATATTTCTAAAGCTTTTAAAATTCGTATTGATAATACTGAAGATAATAGAAACTTCAGAATTGTATTTCAAAGTGTTTCGTTCAGTTTTGAATTTTATTGTTCGAATCGATATTTAAAAAATAGTCGTCCGAGGCACAGTGTAACAACCCGCATATCTATCGATTCTATATTTAAATATTTTATCGTTAGTCGGATGTTAGTCCGAAAAGCTACTTTTTGCATACGGTCAAATTAGGACTCGAGACCACCCCCATTGAGTTCAAAATGACGTTTGCGATCTTTTTGAGTGTAAACATCGATATGTTTGGAGATAGTGAAATTTTCGACACTTTTTCCCGCCTTTGACTTTGGTTTGGACTGCACCCCTTTAGTTCAGCCCAACCCTCTTCCTCATTTGTTCAAACACTTCAAGCTTTGTCAAAAATGGTGGTGGGAAAGAGAAATTAAAACTCCCAACTCAAATTCTATTGCAAATCCGAGATTCAACATCAAATTCAAGTAGAAGATTGTGGATTCAAGCTTTGGATTGCTTCTCCTTGCTTTCAATCTTCATCTTCATCAATTTCGTGGAAAAGGTGAGATTTTTGATCTCACATCTTGCCTATAATCGTCATTGGACTGTTGGGAATGATTCCTCATCACTTTAGCATGTTTGTTGCATTTGGTTTGGATTGGATTGGCGAAAAATTCCAAATTTTAGTGATTTTGGTGAAAAAACTGCTACTAGGTCGTTCTGGCCATTTTTAGCTCGTTCGGAGTTAGGTCGTCCATCCATAGGTCGTAGGTCGCCTGCGAGTTAAGTCTTAGGTCACCTGCGAGTTAAGTCTTAGGTCACCTGCGAGTTAAGTCTTAGGTCGTCGCCGACCTATAAATCCCAGGCAAAAACTTAGGTCGCTGCCGACCTATAAATCCCAGGCAAAAACTTAGGTCGCTGCCGACCTATAAATCCCAGGCAAAAACTTAGGTCGCTGCCGACCTATAAATCCCAGGCAAAATCTTAGGTCGTTGCCGACCTAAAATCCCCAGGCAAAACGTTAGGTCGTTGCCGACCTATAATCTCCAGGCAAAGTTAAGTCGCTCGAATTTTGTTAAGTCTTAGGTCGTTGCCGACCTATAATTCCCAGGCAAAAAAGTTAAGTCGTTCGCGAGTTAAACCTTAAGTCTTAGGTCGTTGCCGACCTATAATTCCCAGGCAAGATGTTAAGTCGTTCGCGAGTTAAACCTTATGTCCTAGGTCGTTGCCGACCTATAATCCCCAGGCCAAGTTAAGTCGTTCGCGAGTTAAACCTTAAGTCGTAGGTCGTCTCCGACTTATCCCCCAGTTAAGTCGTTCAAGTTAGGTCGTCGCCGACCTTACACTTGGTCTTTTGAGTTCGCGAATTCCTTAGGTCGTATGACCTATTTTTCCTTAGGTCGCTGGACCGCTTGCCTTCACTAGGTCGTACCGTGACGGGGCGCTGCCCCGCACCCCGCCGTGGGCGCTGCCCCCTGGACCCCCGCGACCTGACCGGGCAGGTCGAACCCCGAATTACTCTGCGTAGGCAATCTTATCTGACAAAGCATTTATCAGAATTTCTACTTTGATGGTTTTGGGATTGACTTCTTTGGACTTTACTCACGTCTTCGAACGTGAATTGATTTGTTTCTACAATCGATTTAATGACTTGTCATTTTAAAGATATATGAAGGTTTCAATACTAATAGTAAATATCAAAACTCTTTCATCAAAGCGATTTCAACACTATTTTAAATATCAAAAGTTCGTTTTCTCAAACCGATTTTCAATCTACTAGTATATACAAGCCTTTACTTCACTCGAATGAGAAATCGACTTAAACGACTTAGTAAAACGAGTGGTATGAAACGCTTGCGTTCACTTCGTCGGTTAGCTCTTGGACTTGTTCGATTGAACCCTTTTTGTGACAATTTCCTAGTGAAGATTTACAGCTTGTTCGTAAATATTTAAGTTAAGCAAGTGGTTATGGGACATGAAGCTAAACTCATATATTTACTAGCTTGGTGTGATTGACACTTCCTTATGATCATGACGGTCATTTTTGTGATTTAGACTAGCGATTGAGCGATGTCTCTTTGTCTACGTGGGAGACTATACCCCGATTATGTGATGTTTCGCTATCACATTTCCTACGGTCTTCGGGCCATTCCTGTGTGAAAATTTAATGGATAGCTTCCATGAGATATCTTCTCGTCATGTGTTTACGCGTAGGTGAGTTTTCATGCTCCCATTCATGTGTTAGGCCTCCCCCCTTTTTATGTGTTTTCTGGATTTCTGATGATGATTTCTGGAATTTTGTGCTTCACCAATTTTCATGATTTTCATTGATATGATATCAGTTTTTGTGCATTGGTGAATTCATGTGTTATTGACTTGTTATGAATACAAGTTTAGGGTATGATACCCTATTTTATCTTTGAGAAGATTCTTGTGATATTGATTAATCTTTTGTTGATTATCATTTACATACTTATAGTAGCATGTCGCTATGGTTATTACATGTTCAGGTCATGCCTTTTACTGTATACCATATCATCTGATATTTATAGTTAGACTGATCCGTTTATTATTTTCTTATAAATAATACTCGGGTCAGACCGAGATGTTACAGGTGCTTCTGCTTGACTTCTCTTCAGGATATTTCTGACTTTTGGCTAACTACCTAGATTAGTAGTTTTTGGATGTACACCTTTGAGATATAGACTCTATGTTGTGTACTTATTCTTTTGTATAGCACGTGATGCTATTCTTTTGTATTATCGTGGATCTTTCCGACCACTACTCTGATGTACACTTTCATGTGATATATATATTTATTCATATCTTCTTCCGCCTTTGTGATATGGATGTCTGTGACTGATTTATGTTATGCATACTTCTATATTTGTTTCCGAAGATTTTATATAGCCACCGTGTGATAGCTTTGTGTTTGTATCGGTATGTCGGATTTCCTCCTTAAAAGATATGCATTCTATACTATCTGACATATCGGTTCTCGCACAAAGAAATTTCATGGATGGTCGCTCCTCAACAGCCTTATTCTCCGTGCTAATTGACAGCACTACCCCGTAGTGTTCTTGGTTAGCGTGGGTATAGAGGTGGGGCGTCACACACAGTCTCGGAATTCGACGAAACCAGTTCCATTGGATCCGTAATATTGAATTATTGTCGGATTTCAAATTTCGTATTTTTCAGAGTTGTTATGTGAACGTACGACATATAAACGCGTTGGAAATTTTATCGAGACGTTTTGATATTTGGATTTAAACTTAATATAATTGTTTTCTCTTAGCCGACAATACGTACAGCCGCTACCATTGTGTCTCCCCTCGTACAAAACACCATCATCTCGTTCCCTGGAATCACGTCTTCTTCTGTTTCGTTCAGAGAAAAAAAATCAATACAAACGATAAGTATCTTCGTTCATATTTGCACTGAAATAAAATTCAAAATAATGGTGGCCTCTGAATAGAATCGCGAGTATCTCAAATCTTAAGTTCGATATAAAGGACAATATAAGGGCCGATCGAAATTCCTCTTTCGTTCAAATCGCATAGCCGCGGGAGAAAAGAAATTGGGGAGATGAGGAGGATTGCAAAGCCTAGGGTTTTGACGCTTTTGCCTTCGCGAGATCGTATTGTCGACTGGAGAGGGATCGACGTCACGAGGCGCAGTGATTGTCGAGGTTAGTAACTTCGTGAATGTCGAGGGGATTCGCGGCGTATCGTGACTGGAGCAGCGGTGTCGCGAGGGTGGCACGAAGCTCGAATTCAATTCGAGTGCGGAGGAAGGCTTCGCGACTTCGCGATTTCGATGGCAGGTTCTCTGGTGGAGTTCGATTTGGGGTATCTCGTTTTAGTCGATGGGAGAAGGAATCGCTTGGTAGTGGTCGAGCGAAATAGGAGGTCGCATGTGCTAGGGTTTCGATCGCGTGACCAGGTGGTTCGCGTGGAAGAGATGGCGAATGAGAGGTAGAGTTTCTGAGCTCTGGGGTCGGCGATGCTCGAACTCGAGCTGGGTAGGCGAAGGTCAGTAAGGCGTGGTATCTCTAGTTCAATCGAAGGCAGTAAGGTATAATTAGTTTTATTCAATCCTTAAGCATTTTTGTTTTAAAATTTACAGTAAAATAAATTATTAGTTGGGTTATTTTCTGAAAGAAAATAAATAAATAAAATATAAGTGTACAAATAAATTGTAATCTACTAAACGTTGTTTTAAATAATAAATTGTAGTGGATAATTAATTTAATTTATTCATTTAATTTTAATTACCCAAGGGATTTTTAAATATTAGAGGAAATTTTTGGTTTAAAATAAATTTATTAGTTAAAATTTAAAACTATCAAATGGAAATTAATTATTCAAATTGTTCGAATATTAATAATTTGTATAATATTTATACAAGGGCTATAAATCAAGAAAATCAATCTGGAATGGAAATGGATGGCAAATTAAAAGCGAAGGTGAGATTTTTCTCACTAAAAATGAAAGTGGAATTTTCAGTTATTTATTGATTGATTTGATTGCTATTGGATGTGTGATATTAGATATAGTAGGATATATCTATATATATATAGCAATATATACATATTGGCATATGTATATATTGGATTGATTGATTTCCCGCCTCGTATAGCGGATGAGACCCTATTGCGCCGTTAGTAAGCGGATATTTTTATAAAACCCATATACCGCGATATTCCACCTCGAAGTGGAATTGGTATTGTGCTAACGTCTTTGGATGCAGGGAAACAGGTTGGAGGGATCCAACTGGATTCCTCACCAGTATTTATTTATTTACAGATATTGATGTATATTCAGTTATCATATGTTGATATATGATGTTTGATGTTGTGATTGACTAATTGGTGCTGTTGCATCATCGGATTCAAGTTTTGAAGTTTAAAAATAACGACTTTTACTTTAAAAGGATTTTAAAGTGATTTTTGAAAATATACATTTTATGGAATTTTTGAATTGATTTATAAACGTTAAGATTTTAAAGTTATAAAAGTTAAGATTTGTGAATTATAACCAAAAGGTAATTTCTTTTGAAATAAATAGTTAAGAAATTTATAAAATGGTTTTAAATGGGAATTTTGAATTATTAAAACGATGTATATAAAAGATGTACAAAAATTGATATTTATAACTTTAAAATGTTGGTATTATAAAACAAGTTTTTATAAGTGTTAAAATGAATTTTTAAGAATTTATAAATAAATGGAATTTATAAATTATGAACTTATAAATGGAAATGATTTTGTAAGATAAAGGAATTATAAGTATTTAACTTATAATATGGATTGTGGTATAAAAATTGAATTGTGAATCGAATTGTTAATAAAGGAGATTTATTAAATTGAAGTTGTTAGACAATAGAAATAGAATTTATAAACGTTGTTTTATAAATTCGAGATCAATTGAATTTGATAAATTAAATATAGAAGGTTGTTAAAGGAGATATATTCGTGATTTTAGATAGCGAATTATTATTGAAATAAAACGTGTAGAAAATAGTGAAATGTAATTAGTGAAGTATATTCACGATTTTGGACAGTGAATATATTGTTAAGTAAAATGGATTTATTTTTGAAGAAGTGATATTAAAAATGAAGTAAAACATTTTAAAGATGTTTTAAAATGTGTTAAATATCGAAAACATAGATTTCAACATTTATTGTTGAAATAGACGTTTTCGAGAAATAAGGAAATGATGGACTATAACACTGTTGTTATAGTAAATGATTTTCGAAAGAAAATGTTTTATATAGTATTGGGATTTATATATCTATCTGAAAATCCGAATCCCTATACTAGTGATTTTGAGTCGTCGTAACGATGTTTTACGCAACATTCGTTTTGACTCAAATAGATGTTAAAATTAATGATTTCCTTAAAGAATGAATATATACTTAATATTGATTTAAGTATATCGAATATTTTCCAAGTGTTGAAAATAAAAGATTTGTGAAATACTTATTTTTAAATAAGTAAGGAAATACTTTTCCAATATGAAATGAACATTTTGAGGTTTATCTCTGTAAAGATAAAATGAAGTTGAATATTTGAAATCGATTTGAAAATCATATATCAGTAGATATTTTGAAAATATAAATTCACTATGGAATTTATAAAGGAAAGGGAAACTGTTTAGAAAAATAAACGTTGATTTATTTTTGAAGTGTGGAAATTTTTATATCTAGTAAAGATATTTTGAAAGATAAATAATTTGGAAAATTATTTGGAATCTGATGATGTTGCGCATCTTTATTGATAGTTAAATAACCGACTATCAATAATTACCTTGAATGGTATTTGTTGTGAATTGGATGAATTTGAATGCCACACTTATTTTTAAATAAACGCTCACTATTCGGGTTAGCCGGGAAAGGACCATGGGGTCGTATAACCCATTCCGAATATGTGATACGTCGTTATGAATTGCATTCGAAGACCGGTGTTGAAGACCGGATATTTTTGAAAACGGAAGGATTACCGTCGAGTTACTCTACATCGGCTGATCTCCGGTTTAGAGGTTTTATCACCCTTAGTGACGGGAAGTCCGGACGTGATTAGAAATTTATCCAAATATGCAAGGGCTTCGTGAGAAGTGCCTTCGGTTCTGTTCGATCCCGGAACAGACTTGTATGGATTGTGTGTTTGACGTTACAATTTGAGATATAAAGCTGATTTCTTTCAAATACATATATGTTGGTGGTGGAGAATTTATTCTCTTAGCTTAACACCCTTCTCTGAGACGTACGAGCTCAGAGGTTATGTAGTTGAAATTTATCAGCGATATATTCCCAATTTGGTAACGTGGCATACTAAGTGTTGCTGTGAAATGATCAGTGTTTGATCATTTGTGATATGATCATTTGTTTGATCTTATATCTTTGTGATCATAGGTTGATCATTTGTTTGACCCGAAGCATGGCTTTGTAGAAAGCGTAGCTTTGTGGACGAGACTTCGTCGAGCCTCACACCCCGGAAATGGTCGAAACAGGAAGGATGCAGCAAGGTTCTAGGGAGTAGCGCCCCTTAGTGTATGTCTGTAACAACCCGAGATTTCGCAATTATCTGATCATCGTCAAATGACGATTAAAATCGTTGGTTAATTGCTATTGCGGTTTAAATCGATTTGAAATTCCTTTTATAAATTTTGTAAGGATTGTAGTGGGCTTGAAAGAAAAAGAATATTTTGGCCCATACTTGTTTCTACCGTGATATCTAACTAAAGAAAACCGTCCCTTTGATCTCTCCTTCATTTTCGTATACCCAACCCTTTTTCTTTTTTCGTTCATTCGAGAAAACCCTAGGTCTAAGAAACGAAATAATGGCGGTCTCGTCCTGGCGATTTAGGGCTTCGAGACTTTCGAATTGACGTCGCTTGAAGGGGTTTGCCATGCTCGTCTTCTCTTCGACAGAGGTGAGTGAAAGCTCACATCTAATTCACCGACCCTGTTGGTTTTCGTTCGTTTCTGGTTAACTTTGATCTATGGGTTTTATTGTGAAAAATTTGGTTTTGTCAACTTCGACTTCGTTCGATTTTATCTGATAATTAGTGGTTTCGACGTTGACCATTTTAAATCGAATTGCCGAAGTATCGAGTTGTTTTGTTGTTCCTTCGGCTTTAATTGATTTCATGGTAGCCAGGGTTTTGATGTTTTAATTGCTCGATTCCTTACTCTGAAATTTCCATGACTTCGGCATTGTTTTGACCCGATGTTAATCATCTGTAGTTGTTGAAATATTGCAGTCATTTGCCTTGGCTCGTTATTGTTCAAACATATAAATTTCCATGATATTGATTTTTGTCTATGTGATTTCGGCATTTCTTTGATTTTGGGACAACTCCAGTTTTGAAATCTGACTTAGTGGATTCCTTGTTCATCACGGTTTTGACTTGAATTAATTTCTTTGAATTGTTGGCATTGATTTCGAAACAAATTCACTGCTCGTCCCACTTTGGATTGGAACCGCAGTCTATCATTTCTGTAGTATACTCGGTTCGTCTGATTGCTGCTTGCTGTTTGATTTTTGTAAAAGTTTGTCGGGCTTGCACTGTCACCTGTTCTGCATATGTGTGCATATACACAAATATGTTTGTGTGTATGCATATATGAGTGGATTGACTTGATAAATATAGTTCATGTAATTACAGTGTCTAATAGCTACTGTCTTGAATTAATTATGTTGGTTTTTGCAATTGCTTTCGATATTAATTTCGAAGTTGTTTTGAACTTGCGGCACTTTGTTGCCACTGCATATACTTTGTAGCTCTGTTTCCTTGTAGTCTTCATGTTTATGACTTGTTTGGTTCATTGCTGTATTGTTATATTAATGGTGCACTTGTCTGCTTCATCTTTTGATCATCATATTTCCTGACTTGTACTGTTGTTCATGTATGCACTATGCACTCATTCCAGCAGTTGTCTTTGCATTCTGTAGTCATGTGTACATCACTAACACTCGAGTCTGGTTCATTGATTAGTGAGTTGTATTTATGAACCTTGTCGAGTCTGATTTTTCTGGAATGCCACTGTTTCAAGTATTGTGGTCTTCATGGATGTTGTGTCTGCATTCACTACCTCATTTTGTATTTGTTTTGAACCATGCTCATTTGAGGCTTACATTGTCTGATGACTGCACTATTCACTATACTTATAGGTTGATGCATCATGTTGTTTACCTGTAGTTGTATTCACTTAATGTTGCATTATTTTGGGTCCGGCCCTGTTGCTTGAGATGTTGGTTCGATCTTGTGTCTGTAGTTAAAGTCATGTACACTCTGTCGAGTTACTGTTGCATTTAAGTTGCTTAATTCCTTTCCACAACTTGACTTTGTGGTCTGGATCATTCATGTCGTCACTGGGCCATCTTACTGTCATGTTGTATTGAGTTTGTTAGCCTGGTTGTGCTGTAGTTCCTTGTTGCCACCTCTGTTCACTATTGTTCAGGTTGTACTTATTATTTTACTGCATCATGTGGGCAGTCTTTGCCTGTGCATGTTTGTCACCTGATCCGGTACACCTGATGTTGTTGTCTTCATTTGGCATTTGGATTTGTTTGTGTACTTCACAGCTATATGTGCTTATTGTATATATTGGCTGTCGTGCACTGGTTATCTTCACAGCATTGTATAATTCGAAGTCCGGTTCAAGTTGCAGTGATACCGCTTGCATTCTGGTTTCTCTGTACTTGATCCTCTGAGTTGCTTGTAGTAGTGTTGACTTTGTTGAAGTTTTGCTCTTATTTGGTTTGGGGCGTACTTGCTTCCCAGACCAGTTGCATTATAACTATTGAGGCAGTGGTATTGATTTTTGAATCTTCACTTTCTCCTCATCATTGAGGCTATACTCTTGGTTGCTGCATTTATGTTTTACGATAGCACTGTCCAGTTGAGTTTGAGTCGTACAACTCGAACTTGATCTCGAGATGGTGCCATTTGTTTGTGATTTTCATTGAGCTTTCGTGTATTTCATCGCGGTAGTGGCGAGGCAGTGCACGCGTGCGTGTACTGCAGCCACACCGAAAATTTGATTTGGATTTGCTGTTTTTTTGTTTAACACTGTTCAGTGTTATATCTGCCGTTATCCGATTCTCTTATCGAGGAGTTGGATATACGAGATTTCTGTGACTGTCGTCTATTTAAATTATTACTGCCTATATGCACTAATAAACTGGTTTGAATTAGACTGACCTGGGTATTATTTTCTTTTGAATGTAATACTCGGGTCAGACCCGAGTTATTTCAGGTTGTAGATTTTCTTCTTTGAGTTGCTGTTCAGGATTCGAAGACTTTTCACATCTTCTGAAGTTGTCAGTGTCATTCTGTAGTAGTCTTGTCATTGTATAGAACGATATGTATTCATGTATATTAGTCGATAATGTACTTGTATATATAACTTCTAGAGTCGACAGTTGTAGTTGTATCATATGTATTGTGTCAACTATGTATTAACTGACATCAGTTATATATATATGAGACTTTTGTTTCATCTGTGTTCCGCATTTGTATTATCTGTGTTATTGTTATATCTAATGTCCTAAACTATTATGAACTATCGTAGTTTGTTTTATACTGATAATTGGGTGTGTCGATGGGAGTAAATAAATGATAAATGAAAAAGTAAAAGTATATACCACTCCTATCGAGATAACCAATATTAGTGTAAGGTCAACTACGGATGGTCGCTCCTATCCAGCCTTATTCTTCGTAATAATAGACAGTATTTCTTTTAATACTCTTTGTTATTATGAGCATAGAGGTGGGGCGTCACAGTTGGTATCAGAGCTTGGGGTTTATGGACATAATATAAAACTTAACTCGGATGTAACATATGTTACAACTATTGGTCGACGTTTTAATTATGTTTGAGTCAAAACTAAAGTTTTGAAATTTGGATGAAATTTTTAAAATATCTTTATTTAAAAATAATAGTGAAATTGTGTTCTGATGATTTGATTGATTTGTGTTCTGTTTATCAGAGTGCGCAGCGGAAACAGTGAAACTGTCTTCGCTGAGTAAAACTGATAATCTTTTGATTTAAAAATCAAAATACGAAATTGATATGAATTTCATTTGTTGTTTACATAGCTGTAATTATTTTGTTTCTTTGAGAATTTCGAATCCAAATTGAGGATTCGAAGAAATTGCAGATATGTGACTTTGTTGAAATTTCCGCTGGCTTTCTTTTGGTACTAATCATCTATTGATTAGATTTTTGCTGTTTTAAATTATCTTCATTGAAGATACATTTGAATGATTCTTTGTTCATTTTGTAGTACGTGCAAAAATTTAAATTGCACGTTATTGCAATTATTTTACGTTGAACCGATGCTTGGTTATGATACGTATTTTGTTGCCGTTATTTTTATAACGGACTTTTTACACCAATGCTGAATTTTTGAGGCACGGTGTTTTGTTGACAATTTTAATAAATGAAAATTCACTGATGTCACATTTTGATGTGAATCCTTTGATGAGATATTTGATGTTTTAAAATTTCTGTCGCTTTGACTTCAGTAAAAGCCAAAATTTTAAAAGTGGATTTTCAAGCGGTTATTCCGCAATACTGATTTGTGACCGTTTTTACGGTATTTTGAGAAGTACAATTTCCTTATCGAAATTGTTACTAATATTGTTGTTTTAATCACGTGATTGGAAAATCGTTTTAGAATGAAAATTGTTTTATAAAATTTTAGCAGTTTGCGTTTTCAAAAGAATGAGAAAGCGACTTAAACGATTCAGCAAAATCGAGGATTATGACCCCTTTCTTTTACTGTTTCGCTTAACTCCGGACTTGTTCAGTTGAGAATGCGAATTGTTATTTTTACAAAATAAATAAAATTGTTTTCAAAAATTTTACAGTTTGCGATTTCAAAAGAATGAGAAAGCGATTTAAACGTTTCAGCAAAATCGAGGACTATGACCCCTTTCTTTTACTGATTCGCTTATTTCCGGACTTGTCCGTTTGAGAATGTAAAGTGTATTTTTACAAAATACACAATTGTGCACTTTCAAGGAAACGATGAAGTGATTTAAACGATTTAGCAAAAGTGCGGAGTATGGAACCACACTTTTACTATTTCGATTAATTCCGGACTCATTAATTGAATATCTGTTGTTTTGATGATTCTACACTTTCAAGGAAACGATGAAGAGAATTAAACAATTTAGTAAAACTAGTGGTTATGGGACATGTGCGTTTACTATTTTGGTTAATTCCGGACTCGTTAATTGAAATATTTGATGTTTTCGTGTGCTTTCGAGCCACTATGTTGGACCTTCGGGTCATATGTTGGACCTTCGGGTCAAATACCAGTACTAGACCTTCGGGTCATATGTTGGACCTTCGGGTCATTTGTTGGGCGCCAAAATTATGTTGAGTACTTGGTAGGCTTCGGCCATTTGTTGTTGCACGTGCGGCGAATTAAAAACTCGCCATCTGATGGGATCGATCCAAGCTTTTATGTTGATTTTCTAGTCTTCTTAATTGATTTTTAGATATTTGTTGTTTCCAATTATCTGCAGGTAATTGGATATTTGTTGATATGAGCTCTGATTATCGTTTTTGATAATCAAATATTTGTTGTTTCTAATTATCGCTTGTGATAATTAGATATTTGTTGATATGAGTTCTGATTATCGTTTTCGATAATCGGATATTTGTTGCCTTTAATTATCGCTTTAGATAATTAAATATTTGCTGATTTGAGATTTAATTATCGCTTTTGATAATTAAATATTTGCTGATTTGAGATTTAATTATCGCTTTAGATAATTAAATATTTGTTGCTTTGAGATTTAATTATCGCTTTTGATAATTAAATATTTGTTGCTTTGAGATTTAATTATCGCTTTTGATAATTAAATATTTGTTGTTTCTAATTATCGCTTGTGATAATTAGATATTTGTTGATATGAGTTCTGATTATCGTTTTCGATAATCGGATATTTGTTGCCTTTAATTATCGCTTTAGATAATTAAATATTTGCTGATTTGAGATTTAATTATCGCTTTTGATAATTAAATATTTGCTAATTTGAGATTTAATTATCGCTTTAGATAATTAAATATTTGTTGCTTTGAGATTTAATTATCGCTTTTGATAATTAAATATTTGTTGCTTTGAGATTTAATTATCGCTTTAGATAATTAAATATTTGTTGCTTTGAGATTTAATTATCGCTTTTGATAATTAAATATTTGTTGTTTCTAATTATCGCTTTTGATAATTAAATATTTGTTGATATGAGATTTAATTATCGCTTTTGATAATTAAATATTTGCTGATTTGAGATTTAATTATCGCTTTAGATAATTAAATATTTGTTGCTTTGAGATTTAATTATCGCTTTTGATAATTAAATATTTGTTGATTTGAGATTTAATTATCGCTTTTGATAATTAAATATTTGTTGCTTTGAGATTTAATTATCGCTTTAGATAATTAAATATTTGTTGCTTTGAGATTTAATTATCGCTTTTGATAATTAAATATTTGTTGTTTCTAATTATCGCTTTTGATAATTAAATATTTGTTGATATGAGATTTAATTATCGCTTTTGATAATTAAATATTTGCTTATTTGAGATTTAATTATCGCTTTTGATAATTAAATATTTGTTGAATTTGAAATTTGATTATCGTTGCGATAATCGAATATTTGTTGATTTGAGAAATTTGATTATCGTTGTTGGTGATTGAATATTTGTTTTCTGACTATCGTATGAGATAATCAGATATTTGTTTTGTCTTATGATTATCGTTTGATACAAGTAAATAATTGCGATTTGAAAAATTCAATTATCGTTTTGATGATTGAATATTTGCGACTTTTGAGATTTGAGCTTCGTCTTTTTCTCTGGCGATTCAGGTGAGTAATTTGATTTACTCACATTAAATTCGTGCTCTGTATGGGATTTCTGCTCTGTTTTTCCTTCTCTTTTAGTTGCTGGAACTCGATTGATTCTTGCTTTAGACAGTCGTCTGATTTTGATTCCTTAATCCCCACGATGTTGATTCTTTTGATTTGAATCAGTCGAACCTTTTGATTTCATTTCTAATACTTCCCCTGCTGACACTTGCTTTTCTTATACATCCGACATTGCCATGCTCTTTTGGTTGTTACCTTTTATCCATTTATTCCCTATGATTGCGTGGACGCAATTTCTTTAAGGAGGGGAGTTTGTAACAACCCGAGATTTCGCAATTATCTGATCATCGTCAAATGACGATTAAAATCGTTGGTTAATTGCTATTGCGGTTTAAATCGATTTGAAATTCCTTTTATAAATTTTGTAAGGATTGTAGTGGGCTTGAAAGAAAAAGAATATTGTGGCCCATACTTGTTTCTGCCGTGATATCTAACTAAAGAAAACCGTCCCTTTGATCTCTCCTTCATTTTCGTATACCCAACCCTTTTTCTTTTTTCGTTCATTCGAGAAAACCCTAGGTCTAAGAAACGAAATAATGGAGGTCTCGTCCTGGCGATTTAGGGCTTCGAGACTTTCGAATTGACGTCGCTTGAAGGGGTTTGCCATGCTCGTCTTCTCTTCGACAGAGGTGAGTGAAAGCTCACATCTAATTCACCGACCCTGTTGGTTTTCGTTCGTTTCTGGTTAACTTTGATCTATGGGTTTTATTGTGAAAAATTTGGTTTTGTCGACTTCGACTTCGTTCGATTTTATCTGATAATTAGTGGTTTCGACGTTGACCATTTTAAATCGAATTGCCGAAGTATCGAGTTGTTTTGTTGTTCCTTCGGCTTTAATTGATTTCATGGTAGCCAGGGTTTTGATGTTTTAATTGCTCGATTCCTTACTCTGAAATTTCCATGACTTCGGCATTGTTTTGACCCGATGTTAATCATCTGTAGTTGTTGAAATATTGCAGTCATTTGCCTTGGCTCGTTATTGTTCAAACATATAAATTTCCATGATATTGATTTTTGTCTATGTGATTTCGGCATTTCTTTGATTTTGGGACAACTCCAGTTTTGAAATCTGACTTAGTGGATTCCTTGTTCATCACGGTTTTGACTTGAATTAATTTCTTTGAATTGTTGGCATTGATTTCGAAACAAATTCACTGCTCGTCCCACTTTGGATTGGAACCGCAGTCTATCATTTCTGTAGTATACTCGGTTCGTCTGATTGCTGCTTGCTGTTTGATTTTTGTAAAAGTTTGTCGGGCTTGCACTGTCACCTGTTCTGCATATGTGTGCATATACACAAATATGTTTGTGTGTATGCATATATGAGTGGATTGACTTGATAAATATAGTTCATGTAATTACAGTGTCTAATAGCTACTGTCTTGAATTAATTATGTTGGTTTTTGCAATTGCTTTCGATATTAATTTCGAAGTTGTTTTGAACTTGCGGCACTTTGTTGCCACTGCATATACTTTGTAGCTCTGTTTCCTTGTAGTCTTCATGTTTATGACTTGTTTGGTTCATTGCTGTATTGTTATATTAATGGTGCACTTGTCTGCTTCATCTTTTGATCATCATATTTCCTGACTTGTACTGTTGTTCATGTATGCACTATGCACTCATTCCAGCAGTTGTCTTTGCATTCTGTAGTCATGTGTACATCACTAACACTCGAGTCTGGTTCATTGATTAGTGAGTTGTATTTATGAACCTTGTCGAGTCTGATTTTTCTGGAATGCCACTGTTTCAAGTATTGTGGTCTTCATGGATGTTGTGTCTGCATTCACTACCTCATTTTGTATTTGTTTTGAACCATGCTCATTTGAGGCTTACATTGTCTGATGACTGCACTATTCACTATACTTATAGGTTGCTGCATCATGTTGTTTACCTGTAGTTGTATTCACTTAATGTTGCATTATTTTGGGTCCGGCCCTGTTGCTTGAGATGTTGGTTCGATCTTGTGTCTGTAGTTAAAGTCATGTACACTCTGTCGAGTTACTGTTGCATTTAAGTTGCTTAATTCCTTTCCACAACTTGACTTTGTGGTCTGGATCATTCATGTCGTCACTGGGCCATCTTACTGTCATGTTGTATTGAGTTTGTTAGCCTGGTTGTGCTGTAGTTCCTTGTTGCCACCTCTGTTCACTATTGTTCAGGTTGTACTTATTATTTTACTGCATCATGTGGGCAGTCTTTGCCTGTGCATGTTTGTCACCTGATCCGGTACACCTGATGTTGTTGTCTTCATTTGGCATTTGGATTTGTTTGTGTACTTCACAGCTATATGTGCTTATTGTATATATTGGCTGTCGTGCACTGGTTATCTTCACAGCATTGTATAATTCGAAGTCCGGTTCAAGTTGCAGTGATACCGCTTGCATTCTGGTTTCTCTGTACTTGATCCTCTGAGTTGCTTGTAGTAGTGTTGACTTTGTTGAAGTTTTGCTCTTATTTGGTTTGGGGCGTACTTGCTTCCCAGACCAGTTGCATTATAACTATTGAGGCAGTGGTATTGATTTTTGAATCTTCACTTTCTCCTCATCATTGAGGCTATACTCTTGGTTGCTGCATTTATGTTTTACGATAGCACTGTCCAGTTGAGTTTGAGTCGTACAACTCGAACTTGATCTCGAGATGGTGCCATTTGTTTGTGATTTTCATTGAGCTTTCGTGTATTTCATCGCGGTAGTGGCGAGGCAGTGCACGCGTGCGTGTACTGCAGCCACACCGAAAATTTGATTTGGATTTGCTGTTTTTTTGTTTAACACTGTTCAGTGTTATATCTGCCGTTATCCGATTCTCTTATCGAGGAGTTGGATATACGAGATTTCTGTGACTGTCGTCTATTTAAATTATTACTGCCTATATGCACTAATAAACTGGTTTGAATTAGACTGACCTGGGTATTATTTTCTTTTGAATGTAATACTCGGGTCAGACCCGAGTTATTTCAGGTTGTAGATTTTCTTCTTTGAGTTGCTGTTCAGGATTCGAAGACTTTTCACATCTTCTGAAGTTGTCAGTGTCATTCTGTAGTAGTCTTGTCATTGTATAGAACGATATGTATTCATGTATATTAGTCGATAATGTACTTGTATATATAACTTCTAGAGTCGACAGTTGTAGTTGTATCATATGTATTGTGTCAACTATGTATTAACTGACATCAGTTATATATATATATGAGACTTTTGTTTCATCTGTGTTCCGCATTTGTATTATCTGTGTTATTGTTATATCTAATGTCCTAAACTATTATGAACTATCGTAGTTTGTTTTATACTGATAATTGGGTGTGTCGATGGGAGTAAATAAATGATAAATGAAAAAGTAAAAGTATATACCACTCCTATCGAGATAACCAATATTAGTGTAAGGTCAACTACGGATGGTCGCTCCTATCCAGCCTTATTCTTCGTAATAATAGACAGTATTTCTTTTAATACTCTTTGTTATTATGAGCATAGAGGTGGGGCGTCACAATGTCATTCCTTCTGGATAGAGGTGGTATCATGGTATGGAGCCCAGATACTTAACCTATGTGGTTGCTGCATTTTTACTATGTGGTTTGTTGCGAATCGAGGATCCTCGGGAAGATCGGTTACGATCGGGGGATGACATACGCGTGTCAGTAGTTACCTATTTTTGAAGAGGTCACCCGACCTTGTGTTGGCAGAGATCTAACCGTAATGTTAGGTTATTTCTCGGGTCGTCTATTCCAGGGATGTACCCATCGTGGATAGGAAGTTCCTTAGCCTGACCATTTGTTGGAAATCCAAAGAAACAATACGAGACTTGTACGGTTTTAGTTGTAGAACCTATCATTCACTTATGGTGGTCACCACTGTTTGGATGGTAGCTATAGTAGGCATAAGTGCGGAATGCCTATGCTGGCTAAGATTTATATTATACTTTCGAAATGTTTTCTACACTATGCACTAATAATAATATAAAAAATGATTTGATTTTTGCGTAGTAAGCATCTTTGACTATCATAAGAAGAAATCTCCTCCAATTCTGCGTTTGCATTATGTGTGTGGTGGGAGGTCTTATGGTAGTTTCATTTTCCAAAAGCATTGCGAATTGACATTAAAGTTTTCCTGTTGTTTATTTTAAAGATAAACTGTTTTACGATCTCACACCAGTCACCATGACTGACTCGGAGTTTATTGTTTCCCCTTCTAAACTCTAGGTGCCCACCAATTTCCACACGGGCAGCCTAGAGTTATGTTATTAGGATATTCTGGAGCTTTGGAAGAAAGCTGGATGGCGAGACGTAGTATTTGTATTTGATAGTATTTATTCCACTGTGTATTCTGTATGAGGACAAGTTTATATAACTGTCCATTTTTGTATATTGACTCTGATTGATGTATGTATAAACTGATATAGTTCTTTGTTTTAAAAGACTAGTGTTTATCTATTATATATTGTTCCGCTGCGATATGTGAGATTCTGATATTGTTTCTATATCTGATGTTGTTCTTTCTTTCTATTCTTCTCTCTTTCTTCTACTTCTCTTTTTCTTCTACTTCTTCTTTCTAAAACCATCACTATTCGAGTTTCCGGCACTCGATTGCTCGGCAGTCGATAAAGTGAGTATCGATGTCGAATTTTCGAAAGTCGAAAATTTCGGTATGTGACAGCGTGGTATCAGAGCATATGGTTAAGCGACAACCCTGCTCTGTTGGGTGTTACTCATTAGAGATAGAGTCAGCAGTACTCTAGAATGAGTTGAGTGTAATAATAGATATGAGTGCGTATTTGTTATTGAATATAAAATTGTTTTGTATTGTGATGATTGGTTTATTGAGTGGCATATGAACCTTCGTCGGCACAGTCTGCAAAACTGTATCGAAGGGGTTTCTAAACGCTCGAATAGAACAGTTCGGCACAGTATTGTTTTTTGAATAGGGTAAATGAGATAATTTTTCCCAAAACTATTTTTGTATAGAAAAGAAACGATTTTCTGTAAATTATTACAGTATATGGTTGCATGGTTGTTAGGAAAGTGATGATATTGAAATGTTATCATTATTATTGAACTGAATAAGGAATTGAAATCATAACTCCAAAGTTAAGAAATAAATCCATATACAAATGAAATTTAAGAATGTAAATTGTAAATGTGACTTATAATTGGAAGTAGAATTCCAGAGAAGTTTTTGGAAATGTTTTGAAAAGAATTTGAAAATTTTGGAGATTTGGAAAGTTTAATTCCTTTTTGATTTGAAAATGATTTTCGAAGGTTTTGAAAAGTATTTTGGAGAGATGAAAGCTCTAAACTCTTTTCGGTCGCTGGAAAATAACTTCGATAATGACTGCAGCATCATCGATGTTCATTCTCGGGTTTCCAAAAGAGGAATTGCTGCCAAATTGTTTTAAATGGAAGTGTTTGGAAAATTTGGGTTTTGTTTTGGAAATTCAAAGGATGATTTGAATTGATTTCAAAATGGTTTTTTTTGAAAGGTTGAAAAGACTCTGGGATACCATATTTATGAAATATTATCAAGTTGATAACTTATACAAATTAAATTTTGATGCAATAAATTTAACTTAAAGAATGGAGTTAAATTAAAGTAAGTGTAAGTGAATACATTTGAATGAAGTGAATTTGAAGAAATGTCTAAGTACACGAAGTGAAATGATTACTTAAAGAAAATTTATTAAGTTGAAAATAAATTTAGGGTAATTAAATAAATTGGAATTGAGTATTGAATTATGGAAGTAAATTGTGAATGAACAAATAAATTTACAATTGTGATTTAATAAAAGTGAAATTGGAAGTTGAGATTCATTTTGAAGTTGTAAGCAATGAATTGAAATTGAAAAATGAAATGAGACTTGAATCAAGTGGAATAAAATCCAAACCTGAGAAAAAATGAATAAGGATTGAATCCGAATAAACTACTTTGATTATTAATTGATTCATGAAATGGAAGTTGAATTAGTTAAATTGAAACTTGAATTGTGACTAAATAAAAGAATGATTCGAAATTGAAGATAAATTCAAGTAAGTAGAAATAAATTTCAAATGAATGGAATTTACAATTGTAAGTGAATGAAATTGAAACTGAATGTTGAAAACAAATTTGAAGAAAATGAATTGGAATCTATGATGAATTAGTAAATGAAACTAATTTAAAATAGTGTAGTTATGAACTAAAGATAATTGATAAATTCAATATTCAGAAGTTGAACTGAATCCAAATAGAATTGAAAGTGTAAATTGAATTCAAATGAAATTTGAAATGCAAAACTGAATGAGAATAGATATATAACTTCAACAGTGAAGTAAAAATGTATAAGCAGTTTATATTGAAAATTTTGTAATAGAATTTGCAAAATGGTTTGAATGTGTAACTAGATATTATGGCTAGTAGGATATACAGGTGTAAAGGAATTGGGATTTTAATTTTGAAGATGAAATTGAATTGCTCGACAAAAGGTAAGTATTTAAATTTGAATATGAGATTTGATGACTTATTTCTCTAGCCGCTTGGCTTTTTCTTTTTCTTTTTGAAATCTGAGAGTCCGTAGGGACGTTTTGTAGTAGTGCCGTATTAGCCGCGCAAAGGAGACGCTGGCGAAATTTTTCGAAAATTTCGGGTGTTAGAAAATTTTTGAGAAAATTTGGAAGTTTAAATTTGAATTTGAATTTAAACTTGGATTTTGAAGTAAAACAATATTGTTTGAAAACTATGAAAGGTTTGGAAAACTAGTTGAAATAATAATGAATCTTTAGTAGGAAGATTTGTTTTGGAAATTTGATAGAACTATTGGAATTGAAAAACAGTAGACGAGTTAAGGACCATTTTTCCTAACTTGTAATTTCGAGGACGAAATTCTTTTAAGGGGGGAAGTCTGTAACGACCCAGAATTTTGAACAAATTAAATTGAGAATATTTAATTAATTTTAAATATTTGAACGATGATTTAATTTGAATCCCCGATATAACTTTGAATTTAGTGATTAAATTATAAAAATTTAATCTATTGTAAGTTGAATAAAAATTTGAATCTTCAATTTTAAGCTGAAGAAAAATATTTCTAAAGCTTTTAAAATTCGTATTGATAATACTGAAGATAATAGAAACTTCAGAATTGTATTTCAAAGTGTTTCGTTCAGTTTTGAATTTTATTGTTCGAATCGATATTTAAAAAATAGTCGTCCGAGGCACAGTCTCGGAATTCGACGAAACCAGTTCCATTGGATCCGTAATATTGAATTATTGTCGGATTTCAAATTTCGGATTTTTCAGAGTTGTTATGTGAACGTACGACATATAAACGCGTTGGAAATTTTATCGAGACGTTTTGATATTTGGATTTAAACTTAATATAATTGTTTTCTCTTAGCCGACAATACGTACAGCCGCTACCATTGTGTCTCCCCTCGTACAAAACACCATCATCTCGTTCCCTGGAATCACGTCTTCTTCTGTTTCGTTCAGAGAAAAAAAATCAATACAAACGATAAGTATCTTCGTTCATATTTGCACTGAAATAAAATTCAAAATAATGGTGGCCTCTGAATAGAATCGCGAGTATCTCAAATCTTAAGTTCGATATAAAGGAAAATATAAGGGCCGATCGAAATTCCTCTTTCGTTCAAATCGCATAGCCGCGGGAGAAAAGAAATTGGGGCGATGAGGAGGATTGCAAAGCCTAGGGTTTTGACGCTTTTGCCTTCGCGAGATCGTATTGTCGACTGGAGAGGGATCGACGTCGCGAGGCGCAGTGATTGTCGAGGTTAGTAACTTCGTGAATGTCGAGGGGATTCGCGGCGTGTCGTGACTGGAGCAGCGGTGTCGCGAGGGTGGCACGAAGCTTGAATTCAATTCGAGTGCGGAGGAAGGCTTCGCGACTTCGCGATTTCGATGGCAGGTTCTCCGGTGGAGTTCGATTTGGGGTATCTCGTTTTAGTGGATGGGAGAAGGAATCGCTTGGTAGTGGCCGAGCGAAATAGGAGGTCGCATGTGCTAGGGTTTCGATCGCGTGACCAGGTGGTTCGCGTGGAAGAGATGGCGAATGAGAGGTAGAGTTTCTGAGCTCTGGGGTCGGCGATGCTCGAACTCGAGCAGGGTAGGCGAAGGTCAGTAAGGCGTGGTATCTCTAGTTCAACCGAAGGCAGTAAGGTATAATTAGTTTTATTCAATCCTTAAGCATTTTTGTTTTAAAATTTACAGTAAAATAAATTATTAGTTGGGTTATTTTCTGAAAGAAAATAAATAAATAAAATATAAGTGTACAAATAAATTGTAATCTACTAAACGTTGTTTTAAATAATAAATTGTAGTGGATAATTAATTTAATTTATTCATTTAATTTTAATTACCCAAGGGATTTTTAAATATTAGAGGAAAATTTTTGGTTTAAAATAAATTTATTAGTTAAAATTTAAAACTATCAAATGGAAATTAATTATTCAAATTGTTCGAATATTAATAATTTGTATAATATTTATACAAGGGCTATAAATCAAGAAAATCAATCTGGAATGGAAATGGATGGCAAATTAAAAGCGAAGGTGAGATTTTTCTCACTCAAAATGAAAGTGGAATTTTCAGTTATTTATTGATTGATTTGATTGCTATTGGATGTGTGATATTAGATATAGTAGGATATATCTATATATATATATAGCAATATATACATATTGGCATATGTATATATTGGATTGATTGATTTCCCGCCTCGTATAGCGGATGAGACCCTATTGCGCCGTTAGTAAGCGGATATTTTTATAAAACCCATATACCGCGATATTCCACCTCGAAGTGGAATTGGTATTGTGCTAACGTCTTTGGATGTAGGGAAACAGGTTGGAGGGATCCAACTGGATTCCTCACCAGTATTTATTTATTTACAGATATTGATGTATATTCTGTTATCATATGTTGATATATGATGTTTGATGTTGTGATTGACTAATTGGTGCTGTTGCATCATCGGATTCAAGTTTTGAAGTTTAAAAATAACGACTTTTACTTTAAAAGGATTTTAAAGTGATTTTTGAAAATATACGTTTTATGGAATTTTTGAATTGATTTATAAACGTTAAGATTTTAAAGTTATAAAAGTTAAGATTTATGAATTATAACCAAAAGGTAATTTCTTTTGAAATAAATAGTTAAGAAATTTATAAAATGGTTTTAAATGGGAATTTTGAATTATTAAAACGATGTATATAAAAGATGTACAAAAATTGATATTTATAACTTTAAAATGTTGGTATTATAAAACAAGTTTTTATAAGTGTTAAAATGAATTTTTAAGAATTTATAAATAAATGGAATTTATAAATTATGAACTTATAAATGGAAATGATTTTGTAAGATAAAGGAATTATAAGTATTTAACTTATAATATGGATTGTGGTATAAAAATTGAATTGTGAATCGAATTGTTAATAAAGGAGATTTATTAAATTGAAGTTGTTAGACAATAGAAATAGAATTTATAAACGTTGTTTATAAATTCGAGATCAATTGAATTTGATAAATTAAATATAGAAGGTTGTTAAAGGAGATATATTCGTGATTTTGGATAGTGAATTATTATTGAAATAAAACGTGTAGAAAATAGTGAAATGTAATTAGTGAAGTATATTCACGATTTTGGACAGTGAATATATTGTTAAGTAAAATGGATTTATTTTTGAAGAAGTGATATTAAAAATGAAGTAAAACATTTTAAAGATGTTTTAAAATGTGTTAAATATCGAAAACATAGATTTCAACATTTATTGTTGAAATAGACGTTTTCGAGAAATAATGAAATGATGGACTATAACACTGTTGTTATAGTAAATGATTTTCGAAAGAAAATGTTTTATATAGTATTGGGATTTATATATCTATCTGAAAATCCGAATCCCTATACTAGTGATTTTGAGTCGTCGTAACGATGTTTTACGCAACATTCGTTTTGACTCAAATAGATGTTAAAATTAATGATTTCCTTAAAGAATGAATATATACTTAATATTGATTTAAGTATATCGAATATTTTCCAAGTGTTGAAAATAAAAGATTTGTGAAATACTTATTTTTAAATAAGTAAGGAAATACTTTTCCAATATGAAATGAACATTTTGAGGTTTATCTCTGTAAAGATAAAATGAAGTTGAATATTTGAAATCGATTTGAAAATCGTATATCAGTAGATATTTTGAAAATATAAATTCACTATGGAATTTATAAAGGAAAGGGAAACTGTTTAGAAAAATAAACGTTGATTTATTTTTGAAGTGTGGAAATTTTTATATCTAGTAAAGATATTTTGAAAGATAAATAATTTGGAAAATTATTTGGAATCTGATGATGTTGCGCATCTTTATTGATAGTTAAATAACCGACTATCAATAATTACCTTGAATGGTATTTGTTGTGAATTGGATGAATTTGAATGCCACACTTATTTTTAAATAAACGCTCACTATTCGGGTTAGCCGGGAAAGGACCATGGGGTCGTATAACCCATTCCGAATATGTGATACGTCGTTATGAATTGCATTCGAAGACCGGTGTTGAAGACCGGATATTTTTGAAAACGGAAGGATTACCGTCGAGTTACTCTACATCGGCTGATCTTCGGTTTAGAGGTTTTATCACCCTTAGTGACGGGAAGTCCGGACGTGATTAGAAATTTATCCGAATATGCAAGGGCTTCGTGAGAAGTGCCTTCGGTTCTGTTCGATCCCGGAACAGACTTGTATGGATTGTGTGTCTGACGTTACAATTTGAGATATAAAGCTGATTTCTTTCAAATACATATCTATTGGTGGCGGAGAATTTATTCTCTTAGCTTAACACCCTTCTCTGAGACGTACGAGATCAGAGGTTATGTAGTTGAAATTTATCAGCGATATATTCCCAATTTGGTAACGTGGCATACTAAGTGTTGCTGTGAAATGATCAGTGTTTGATCATTTGTGATATGATCATTTGTTTGATCTTATATCTTTGTGATCATAGGTTGATCATTTGTTTGACCCGAAGCATGGCTTTGTAGAAAGCGTAGCTTTGTGGACGAGACTTCGTCGAGCCTCACACCCCGGAAATGGTCGAAACAGGAAGGATGCAGCAAGGTTCTAGGGAGTAGCGCCCCTTAGTGTATGTCATTCCTTCTGGATAGAGGTGGTATCATGGTATGGAGCCCAGATACTTAACCTATGTGGTTGCTGCATTTTTACTATGTGGTTTGTTGCGAATCGGGGATCCTCGGGAAGATCGGTTACGATCGGGGGATGACATACGCGTGTCAGTAGTTACCTATTTTTGCAGAGGTAACCCGGCCTTGTGTTGGCAGAGATCTAACCGTAATGTTAGGTTATTTCTCGGGTCGTCTATTCCAGGGACGTACCCATCGTGGATAGGAAGTTCCTTAGCCTGACCATTTGTTGGAAATCCAAAGAAACAATACGAGACTTGTACGGTTTTAGTTGTAGAACCTATCATTCACTTATGGTGGTCACCACTGTTTGGATGGTAGCTATAGTAGGCATAAGTGCGGAATACCTATGCTGGCTAAGATTTATATTATACTTTCGAAATGTTTTCTACACTATGCACTAATAATAATATAAAAAATGATTTGATTTTTGCGTAGTAAGCATCTTTGACTATCATAAGAAGAAATCTCCTCCAATTCTGCGTTTGCATTGTGTGTGTGGTGGGAGGTCTTATGGTAGTTTCATTTTCCAAAAGCATTGCGAATTGACATTAAAGTTTTCCTGTTGTTTATTTTAAAGATAAACTGTTTTACGATCTCACACCAGTCACCATGACTGACTCGGAGTTTATTGTTTCCCCTTCTAAACTCTGGGTGCCCACCAATTTCCACACGGGCAGCCTAGAGTTATGTTATCAGGATATTCTGGAGCTTTGGAAGAAAGCTGGATGGCGAGACGTAGTATTTGTATTTGATAGTATTTATTCCGCTGTGTATTCTGTATGAGGACAAGTTTATATAACTGTCCATTTTTGTATATTGACTCTGATTGATGTATGTATAAACTGATATAGTTCTTTGTTTTAAAAGACTAGTGTTTATCTATTATATATTGTTCCGCTGCGATATGTGAGATTCTGATGTTGTTCTTTCTTTCTATTCTTCTCTCTTTCTTCTACTTCTCTTTTTCTTCTACTTCTTCTTTCTAAAACCATCACTATTCGAGTTTCCGGCACTCGATTGCTCGGCAGTCGATAAAGTGAGTATCGATGTCGAATTTTCGAAAGTCGAAAATTTCGGTATGTGACACTACCTGATGAAATGCTTCATCATTTATGCAACATACCGAAGATAAGGAAATTGGTCCAATGTAACACTCATTCCAAGTCAATGCGAAAATGATGATAGTATAATATTTGATTGTCATTCTTTCTCCCTTCTATTGAGTATGTGCATAGGATACCCCTTACTTTTGTACTTTTATATGGTTACTTGAACATTGCTTTCAATGAGGTTGTGCTACGATGGGTAGAGGGATGATAGTCCTATTTTTTATTCTCATTTATTAATTTACTTAAAAAATCCATAGTGGATTACTTTTCTATTTAATTATTTACTAAAATTACTTAGTCATATTCATGTTTGATAAATGGTTGATTTGTGCATGTACACGCATTAAAAAAATGCAAATTACGTACACGTCAACATTTTGTAAGATAAAAAAAAAACTTATAACCACTGTTTTTAATACAGATTGCTCCTGCGCACGTGCATCGCACGTGCCAAAGTACTTGTTTTGATAAGGAAAATGCTTCTGCACATCATTTTTGCCAAGTTATTTCATGTGCAAAAAAGAGAACTATACAGAATAACATTTTCGATTTAACAAGGAATATATTTATCTACTTTAAGACAGATTGTTAATGTACTAGTTCAAATTTTGCAGATAATACATGAAATACAACTGCTTTCCAAGTATAATTATTATCATCCAGTCCCTTTTCATTTCAAGAGATTCACATTTGAGTTATTCAGCATTAAAACAATTATTTTACTTTTTCTTTTTAATTTGGCTACTATACAGTATATATAGTTCGGAGATTCAAGTTAAAAATATTTTTGTCTTTTTGTGATAAAAATTATGTTTACCCCCCACTGTGAGATGGCAACTGAATCAAATAACACGTGCACACGATATTACATCATCTATGATGCTATTATATTTTTGTACTTATGTTTGCAACAAAGAACTAATAATTTGTATATCTATATATTTTAAAAGACGGCTTTCTAAATCAAGAACTCGGTTGCTTAATATGATGGCACACAGAGATTAGTGGTGAAAACAGCAATAGTTCAGCAAACAAAGAAGAATTATGATAATGATACTATGTTTAGCAATAGTTCTGTCAATATGACAGTATGAAACATAAATGAGCAAAAACCATACCCTTATGACTTGAGCATGAGATCGTATCTTCCTCCTTATATGTTCCTTCTCTTCCTCCTTTTTTAGATCCAAAGTGTATCTAAAGCAATGCGATGCATTCAAAACAAGAGATGCTTGATGTACAGTAAAACGAATGATGAGACATTCAGGAACTGTGTAATTGCACTAAAAATTTCAGAAGTAAAGTGGTCATGTGGCAACCAGCAGTCATTCAAAAATAAATTTGCCAGTGATCTAACAAATATGCAGCTGACAGTAGCACGATTTGGTATTATTTTTAACAAGATGTGCAAGTAGTCAGAATATGCATAAATGTTCGCTCTCTATAGTACACTAAATGGCTACCACTTTTATCTCTATAATAAAAGTCAGCTAAATAAACAAACAAAGAATGAGGAAAGTATTCTGCAAAACTCAAAAACAGATCATCCACTTAAATAAATAAATCAAACTATAATACAAGAAGAAGGATCGAAAGATACCCACCATCGACGAAGACATTCAACAGGAGCATTTTTAGGAGGAATATCAAATTTATCGCTGGATCCATCGACGGATTCATCCCTCTGCCTTGCATAGCGGTTTGGCATCGACGACCAACCATTAGTCACCGGAATCGAGTCCTTATCCATTGCAAACTATAATCTAAGTCACAAAAGAGACGATGTCGGATTTCCTTGCCTTGAACTTAAATTAAAGTATATAATATAATAATAAGTATATTTTTCCAATAAGAATGTAGAATGGACTGCAATAAGCAGGAAGAATGCAATCCAAAGAGAAGAGCACTCATCCATATATTGGTTGAGATTTCTTTCTCCTTCATTTTAGATGGAGAATGGACTGCAATTAGGATTAAGATATCTTAGCATTCAGTAGAGTAAAATAAAGAATATGATATTAACATATATCCCTAGCATTATTAATTATCATAATGATGAAACTGCAATGATAGAGTGGCAGCTACCAATAACATTACATGAAAAACATTCGCCCTTTTTTCTCGGTTAATAAAATAAGTAAATTGTATAGCTTAATTGTAGGCTTTAGACTTGCACTATATTAATAGTGTTTTACAACTAAAACCTTTCAAAATATCGTTTCATTTCTTCTGCCTACCTAAAAACTACTTTAATATTCAACAAGCAAAAAAATAAAATTTCTAGATAATCATAATATTAGAATCAAAACTAACAGATACATCACTTGATAATAACAACATAAATAAAAATTTAAACTGAAGATAGAAAGTGAAGATACTCATTGAAGAATGAAAGGATGAAACTGCAATGAAGAAATATAGAATAATTCTACTCATTAACAAAATATTAAATAGAGGTTGTATAGCTTTATGCACAAAATCGTTTACTAAAAGGTTTTATGTAAATGGTCTGGCAAAAAAAAACTATTTTTTCAATGTTGAGTTGTATGTTTAAAATACCTATTCTTAGTTTATTTTTAGCTACCATCACCATCCTACAGTACACTTCACTACACCCAACCACCCTCAGCAACCTACTTCAGCAATCCGCCTCCATCCTCAGTACATCAATCCGCAGCCCAACCACGCTGCCTTCTTCAACTCCTCCTTAAGTTTCAACTTGCAACACCTATATATGCCACTTCAATCACCAAACACTCCATCACTTCAACAACCTACACCATAATCGCCATCTCCATCTTCATTTCTGTCTCTCTCTCTCCTATACAAAACCCCGAACCATCAACCAAAATCCACAACTGCATCACCTACGGCATACCCCATCACTGAAACAACCACTGCCCCTCAATCACAAACCCAGCAACTCCTCCTGCTAAATCACCAGCGGCATACCCGAACATGTTACCGCACCCATTCGTGTTTCCCTTTTACTTCAATCATGTTTTGCTTTAATCGAACCTCGCTACCGAACCCGCAATCACCTGATTTCGGCACTTTCTTTTTCAATCGTGTTTCCCTTCTTTTTTTTAACTTTCATTTCGCATTTTTTTAACTAAGAAGATGAGTAAGTAAAAGGCAGTTGCGTACTGAATTTGGTCCACCACAATATCTTTCTTTTATTATGTTCTGTCATATATTGAAGCATGCTCAAGAAAGCAGCATGTCTTATACATGATTTTTACCTTGGGTTAGTTTGTTTCTAGTTGAAAAAAATTACTACTAAATATTAGTGCTGTAAATTCCATATCTTCTAACATTTATTCATGTTGCTAGTGCTTGAAAGGGTTTTATTTGAAACTGCTTATTTCAAACTTTCAAAATAATTGCAAATTGATGAGCTAACCAAATTCAACTGGAATGCTTCCATCAAGTTTGGTAATGAGTGAACTTTCAAGTTCACTGGGTTTTATTTTTATTTTATATATTTATATTTATATTTATTATTGTTATTATTATTTTTGGTGAAGAAAATTAAAGTAAGCACTCAATTTATTTATGTCTTATTTTGTTTTGTTTTCCAGGAATCGTCGGTGATATTATATTGTGATTCAAAGCACCATAGCCGACAGAATTTTTATGATAGAAGATGAGCAAGCCGACATGAATAAAGAAACAAATATGCCAATCCAAGGGTTGAGAATAGTAAGAGCAGGAAGCAAGAAGACATTGATAACAAGTGAAGATAAAGATATATAGCCAAGCAAGTATAGTGGCCAGCCAAGAAGAGGATGTATTGTTAAAGGAATTATGAAAAAAGGGACTGTGTATGACACAAGAATTGAGCACAAAGCTCCTACTTTGAGAATGGTTAGAAATACAATGCTTTTTTCAGTGCGGCGATTATAGCACAGTTTTGATAGGTTAGGGCGAGCTAGATGGCTTACTATTATAATGGCGATGTACATTGCACATTGCATCATTGTAGCTGGAAGCTCTAAAGCATACCTGAATTTTGAGATTTTAAAAATGCGATTAGATAATGTACATGAAATATATGAGATTTAAGAAGATGGAATATTACCCTAGAGTTTGGCATCGTTGCTCGTGCCATGAAAGGCCTAAAGGAAGAATAGGCCATGAATACCAGTACCAAGGTTTGAATGAAAGAGCACTTGGAAATGTTATTACACTATTGGGTCCACATGTTATTACACTATTGAATGACATGTCAAATAAGTTGTATCAAATGCAACTTAATAATCTATGCATTTCCATATATAATAAGATGAACTTTGCTATTTTCCCCCCTCTTTAGATGATAATGGTACAAATGTATCACCCAGAGAAACTAAGATATGCATGTCCTACAAGTGTGGGTATCTATATGCCCCAATCTTTCTAGATATACAATCTTGGAAGTGAAAACAATAGTAATTTATAAAGATTATACGAATGCAGAGAAGTTTTTGACTTACAAAAATAGGAATGATCCATTTGGTACCCTAATGGAAGACGGTAGAAGCCAATAATTTAGAACAATTTTTAGGTGTAGAAAACATTGGTTGATCGAGCAAATCTAGAAAATAACTTACAAGAAAACCTTGATCTGCACCATTTGGATTGGATCGGTCGATGTCTAATTCGTGAAGCATATTCTTAAATACCTCCATTGAAGGCTGTGATAAAGAAATGGTTGTGGTTCGTGAGGTTAGAAGGTTATTCCAATGCATATAACATGATAATTAAGTCTGATAAAGAATTTGGATTCATCAACCTTTTGTAACATGAAAAATAGTATGCAGGTCTGATAAAATAGTGTAACAGAACAAGAAAAGGCTAGCATATAAGATCACGTTTGGTTGATACTAACAATGTATATTCTGAATCTACTAACCAGAAAATCTTATAAAATTGATTACAATAGCAGACATTTTCCAAACTCCTCAAAGAAATTAAGTGATTAACACATTAAAAGGGAGAAAATCTCCAACTATTTTAACTTGGAAATGTTTTTTTAGTGTGTGCAAGGGTTAGCCACAATTATGGTATTCAGTGTGCATACAAACAGAGTCAAATTGGTGAATGATTCATAACAGATCAATTTGCAACATAATATAAACAAGCCATGCTTCAACAAAATTAATAGTGTACTCAAATGTTTCAGAAAAACTAGTAAATGACGAAACAAAATGGTACCAGAAAAATTATTGTAATTGTACCTGAAGAACAAAAAGGCCAATATGAATGATGCAGGGGTTGATGAATACAACACAAAACCGACCACACTGAAAGAGCTCATCAGTCTTCTGAAGAAAGAGATTATCTGAATCTAACATGACCACTTGATCATAAGCGTAAAGCTTGTTTATTATCACTTTGAATCTTGGATTAAAATTCCCTTGAAACTCATATGGGTTCCTTAGATTTCTCACTGTAACTACATTCACCCTATCCTCCACTTTTCTATTTAAACCAATTTACAGATTAGTCATTTGAGCGTTAAAAGGAAAATTATTATGTTATGAAGAATTGCAAGAGTATTTTGTTTGAAAATAAAATGCAGATATTTCTAGAAAAATGGTAAATATTTATTCCTATTAGTTATTTACTATCTTCAGTATTGAGTCTATCAATTTATAAATGATATTTGCTAACCATGTTAAGGTACCTGCTAACCAAACTGAGCATGTCCTTGAATCCAATGGAAATATTTATGAAGCTATGCAAGGATATACATTTATCTAACACTATCAAAGTTTCTTAATCTTCATGGACTCTGATCTGTACATGAAATAATATGAAGTTCTTAAGATTAGCTTATTTTTTGTTTGGCTTTTTCCTTGAGAAAAAAAATCCCATATATCATTGTATATAATTGACATTTCATTTCATGTGTGAATATATAAGTAAATCAAGGAATTAGACATAGAGTTGTGAGAATAACTCACTTATAATCCAAAAATTGATAGCCTTGCACTTCATTTTGCTTCATTATCAACACTTGAAATTCAAAATGTCATATTCGAAATTTAAAAAGGGATCAAAATATGACCGGAATTTAAACTGTAGTGTTTTCTTACTGTGTCGCACTAGAAATATTTAGTAATATTTATTTACCTTCTTCCTGAAACATGGGTTCCTAAATAGGTATACAAAGTTATATTATGTATATGTTATACATAATTATATTATGTATATGCATTTACTAGACTGTGGTATACATGTGTAAATAGTTGTAAACATTTACAGTCCAAATATGATCTGAATCATGAATAGTTGGGTAAGCAGTAAACATAATTATATTATTTCTCATTTCAACAATAGAAACACTCTACAATATGTTGACTTGACTATCCACTTTCATTCTTCATCAAAATTCACCATTAAAGTTTTGATTCTCAAATTTATCTAAAATTTTCAAACCTTCACGCAAGTTTCCTATTGCTAAAAATAATTTAGCACTTTTGTTGCAAATTCAAAATAGAACTGGAATTCTTGGAATCTTAAGGTATGAATCGCTTGATATTAATTCAAAGGTAATGTTTTTGCATTAATGTATAATTTACAATGCAATTCAAGACCATTTAATATGTATGTGGATGTGGATTGAATAACACGTTATGGCAGTCTCAGCATGCAAATTCAATATTCCCGCAAGGTTCTATTGTCTTGTTGACAGAAAACGTAAATGCTTTAATTTTATATAAGAAGTTTCTACCTATCACCCATTAAATTTATAATGACAAGAACACGTCATTATAACACTTCTATAAATTGTATGCATTCATAGGTTGCATCATACAGTTTCCTATCAACATTGAAATTCGACCTATGAGCAATCAGGTCGAAGAAATATACGATAATAACTGAAATCAAATTAACACAATCATAACCAAAATCATATCTATTTACTATACATTACCACAATCATAACTGAAATCTTTGCCTAAATGATGTAGAAAAAAAAGAAAAAGAAACTATTTACTATACATTACCACAATCATAACTGAAATCAAATTAACAGAGAGAAAATAACAGAGGACAGCTATTGTAGTACCTGCGGTTCAAATTGGAGCTCGCGGATTTAGGGTTCTAGGTAGAAATTGACGACTGTGGTTCAAATTGATGGCTGCGTTTCACTGTTGGGATTGGCTGCGCGAGAGTTGACGAAGGTAGCTAGGGTTTCGCGATTCATCCGCGTGTTGCGTTTTAGGAATTTCATGGAGTGTGGTGGTTTTCGGGAGGCGAGGAAGGGAAAGAAGAGGGGTTTTTTTTAGGAGGTGACACGCTTTTTTAGTTTCCCACGTAAAATAAATTGTCTCCCGCCTTATTCATCGCACATCATTTAACACTTCGAATTTGTTTACTTGATAGCATTGAGTATCCTACCTTGCTCGGCGTTTAAAAGGAATATGCGAAAACGCTATGAATTAATGCTATCAAAAGTCCATATTTTTGTAGTGTCTTGATTCAAAAATAATTTCACCAAAAATCAAATTTTAATTTTATTCAAGATGATTAACAATGATCATACGATATTTAAATCAAATCAACGTATATAACGTGTAAAAATGAGCAGTAGAGTATGAAACATTAAAGCACGCACTAATCCTTTTGACAAAAATATCTCTTCAATAGTAACTTTGAAATCCAGAGGTCTGCAAATAATGAAAACATATAGTTCATGATAGACCAACATATTATGTGAACTTAATGATTTGAAGTGTTAACAATAGACAGCTATGTGAAAAACAACAAATAATAGGTCTAGAAACTAACAAACAAAGAGTCCACAGATCACAGAAGTAGGCAATACTGCAAGCTGTAAAGCCAAAATTAGTACCTAAACTGCTGAAACACTAATTTAGGTCTAATAAGTAATAACTAAACAAAATTAGACTAAAAAAGGATAGATTTTGCAGATGTAAATTTGAAAATCAAATCACCAAAATACCTATAATATACATCTATAAAAAGTACGAATTAATCACCAAACTAATGTGTTTAATTTAAAGAGCAGCTAATTATATTTACTAATAGCATGGAAAGACGCATAATAACAACCCTATTTTGAAAATATATTACCCTGGCCCAATATATGTAGATTACTGACATGATTAATTAACAACTTAAACCCGTTATATATGAATTGGTTACTTGATACAGTTTAATCCCTAATTTTATACAAATAATATACCTCCTACTAACATAAGCTGGTCACTGAACTTCGTCATAATTATTTAATATACGCAAAAGGTAAATATTAATTAGCACAAAACCAATAACCAAATCATTAATAATATTAAGTTAAAACTGGATATTAAAAAAAGATATTTATTTCATAGTAAACATACTTCAACAAATTGGGGTTAAAAATGGAAGGAAAACGGTGGGGATGGAGTAAAAAAGAAAATACAAGCAATACAAATTATTGAAAGAAAACAAAGGAAAAATCAGGGTAACAATAAAATTATTTTCCAATTCATGCCATGTTGAGAGCAATATCTATGATGGAATTTACCTGTCAAACAATAGAACCCTGGAATGAAGCTTGAAATGGGGAAGTAAGGAGCTAACGCATACAATGCTGTAGGCATACGTTCGACTTCGAACGAGAAAGGAGAAGAGAATAATTGGCATGGCGGGATTTAAAACAAGGTTTCATTATTCGATCTAGGGGTTTTATCAAATAGAAAGGAAGCGGTACTGATGCAACTAAAACAACGTAAGGAAACGTCAAAATTTAACAGAATTAGGGCTTTTTTTGCAAAATTTCAAGCCGATTGGCTAAGAAATTAGTGTCCTTGCTGACATTAAATAAGAAAAAAACTAAGCACTCTAACCATGCTCTCTTTTATACTCCCTTCCAGTGATTTATAGACTCAACCCTACTTCGGTTTGGCTACGATTAGCCTTCAACCTTGAAACATTACGGCTCTGAAAATGAAATAATTTTACGTGTACATGAACCCACTGTCTAACCTTTAAATCTTGAAAAAACCTTTGGACCGACCTTTCTGAACCACATTTCTGCAAATTTGAAGAAAACTACAGCTCCACTCTTAATTTTTTCACATAATCAAAGTAACAAATAATTTTGTGACATTAACCATTAAATTATTAGATTATCTTATAAATTTTGGACAACATTATATATTATTAGCATACATTTTATGAATCATTATTGAACAGAACCCATTTCATTTTAAAAAATAGGAATATCTATAATTTTTCTTTAAAATTGTTGTAGAATTATTCCAATTAATATTTCTAATGAAATCTTCAAGAATAATTGTTTTAAAGTTCAATACATTAGTTATAACTACTTAAATTTTAACATTAATTAAAATAATTTTACTTTTAAATTAGAAAAATAAAAAATAATGATCAACGCGGTCTGACCCATTGAACCACTAGAACCTTTGACCTTACACCAATAAAGTTCAACTCACGGTTCGGTGTTCGAAACTATGCTCTCTCCAGTCCAAAATATACGATGTTTTGGAATTTCTCACACAAATTAAGAAAACTAAAAATGAATTATTTATCCTTTAATTGATCTTCTCATATTAAATGCTCATTAACTCTTCTTTTGTAGCTTGTATCTCTTAAGCTCCAACCTTTTAAATTTGAAATGTAGCAAAATCTACAAATTTTGAAATTGAGCTATTTCAATACAACTAAAATTTTGAAATGGAGCCAAATATACAAATTTTATTACTTCCCTTACTGATATATAGAAAGCATGAAAAAGATGGTTTTAGACTACAGTGTCATGGCTTCTAGAAGTAGTCATAACATTGATCTAAATTTTCCTGCTACAAACAATGATGAAGTTTTTCCTTTTGACAACTCAAGCCTGCATAATGCAGAGTCCATGGCTTCTAGAAGTAGTCATAACATTGATCTAAATTTTCCTGCTACAAACAATGGTAATATTTTTCCGTTCAACGACTCAAGCCTGCATAATGCAAAGTCCAATGTAGAGGAAGAGGAGCCAATCCCATTTATAGTTAGACAATCTTCTAGTGGAACTCTCATACTAGATTTTGAAAGTCAACATAAATCAAGAGTTTGAATATCCATTACTTGAACTAGAAGTTGACCGGTTGCATGAAGAAGACGAAGAAAACATAAACATTGATCCAAATCAAGAGTCCCTTGGCATGAATTCTAAAGAACTCAGGGTACATGGTCTTAACTATTGAGACAATAAATCAATGCATCTCTGGATCATTGTCAAGCATTCTTCTTCAATAGTCAGCTTGTTCAAATCCAAAAACTGATCGACCTTCTTCTCAGGTTCATCATGATTATTGCGTAGTTCTTCTTCATTAGCAGGCACCTCAGTCAAATCAAATCCTTCAATAACCTTCTTCTCAAAGCCATTAACTTCATGCTTCATATCATCACTAACGCTTCTTTTGAGTTTTGAAGGAGATGAATAATCCTCTTTGTTGCCTACGAAGGACTATGGTTTTTGCATGGTTTTCTTAGATGGAAGAATGCAATTGTAATATGAGAATAGTTCTCATCATTTTTATAATAGAAAAAATAAGAGGGAAAAAAATTTGCAGGTGTTTGTGAGTAGAGATTGGAGGGAAATATGGAAGTAAATGTTGCATTAGAAGACTAAAGGAATAGTAGTAGGAGTTGTCGTTTTCATTAATGATGGACATGAAAGCTTTTCGAAGAAGGGTAAAATAGATAACAAAATGCTTATTTGTCTCAAACGTCGTATATTTAGCAAAATGACCTAACCTTTAGAAAGTCTTATATTTTGGACTGGAGGGAGTATATAATAGAATAGATTTCACCCCATTCTTCTCATGATAATTAGATTTATTATGTCACATAGCAATCAATAAGTAAAAGAAATATCTATTTAATTGTTTAGGTATTTGATATTTTCACTTCCATCGATAACAAAATTATTGATTGAAGACAATGTGTATAGCACGAGTTGGCATTAGCTTTTATATACTATCATCTCATTGTTAAACAAGTCCAATTGATTAATAATAATTTACCAAAGAGTTATATTTTTTCCAATCATTTTCATCAAAGGTATTTCAAATGTAAACAGACATGATATTCCATCAAAGTATTTTTGCATATAATTTATTTATCTTAAGCTACAAGATTCATTTGACTTTTAGAAATAGTAAACCTAATTAATGTTATTATCAAATATAATAATAAATATGAATTTGAAAATTGCTAATAAAAATGCTAACTACTATCACATTTAAATATACATCATATATTTTGTACAGTATTAAGATGATAAACAAGGTTTTTTTGGAATTAGCCAAAAAAGGAAAAAAAAACTTATTACTTTTAAAGACTATTATTTTAACTACATGAACACAATGTATACATAAAACACTAGCCTAACCATGTAATTAAAACCACGTCCGTTTATCAATATTCGTTAATCTTATATTTTCACAAAATTTGAATTTATTCAATAAAATAATAACAAAGAGAACAACAGCACAAGCAATTAACACTGAATTAACTAAAAAGCTAAGACCGTTTATTTACTAGAATATACCTTTCACATTAGACTACATATGAAGTTTCAACATCAAAATCCTATATTAAAATAGACATTATACCATATCTCTTTTGTTTTTTTATGGAGGATTGTAATCTAGGGCTAATCTGTGATGTCTAGAATACTCCTACAGCATTTTGGCCTTTGATCCAATCAATGGTTAAAGAACTTTTGAGCATGACAAGCAATTTGCCCAGGCATTCTGGATTGAACATAATTTTTAGCTATGTTCTTCCACCATCCTTTACCATAAACATTTAAGCCTATCAAGAACAACCTAAATACGAATGAAATGAGTGAATTAGAATGCACGTTTTAGGTCAAAATTTAACATGCCATTAGAGTTTTTTGTTCAAATTCAATAAATAAATTATAATGATGTGATAAACATGTGCATTTTCTCTCTCTTTAATATGTATAAAAATGAATTTTTGACTGTTATTGTGCATACAAACTTGTCTTAGACCTACAATTGAACCAAAGTGACCAAATAAATTGTAAATTCCAAACCTATGTTCATTTCCAATCCATGCCGCCTTCATTTGCCAGCGTTTTCTTGCATTTGAACCAACTTTCTTTTTTTAACTCGGTCATTTGTTTCTCACTCATTTGAACAATAAATGACCAAGGTAAAAAGTTGGTTCAAATGCAAGAAAAATCAAATGCTGGCAAAACGAAGGTGGCATGGACTGAGAATGAACACAGGTTTGAAATTTGTTGTTTATTTAGTTAATTAGGTATAATTATAGGTCTATTACAAGTTTGTATTCATAATAACAGTCAAAAATTCATTTTTATGCATATTAAATACTAATAAAATATACATCTTGATCAAATCATTTTAATTGATTTGTTAAATTTTGACCTAAAACTTACGTTCTAATTAACTTTTTTCTTTCATATTTAGGTTGTTCTTGATAGGTTTAAATGTTTATGGAAGAGGGAATTGGAGGAACATAGCTAAAAATTATGTTCGATCTAGAATTCCTGGGCAAATTGCTGGTCATGCTCAAAAGTTCTTCAACCGTTAATTGGATCCAAGGCCAAAATGTCGTAGGAGTATTCTAGACTTCGCAGATTAGCCTTATTACAATTCTCCATAGAAAAACAAAAGAGATGTGGTCTAGTATCTAGTTCAATATATGATCTTGACGTTGGAACTTCATATGTAGTCTAATGTGAAAGGTATATTCGAATAAATAAATGGTCTAAGTTTTTTAGTTAATTCAGTGTTAATTACTTGCATTGTTATTCGCTTTGTTATGTATTTTATTGAACAAATTCAAATTTTGAGAAAAGCTAAGATTAACGAATGTTGGTAACAGATGTGGTTTTAATTACAAATTTAGGCTACTATTTTATATATACAATGTATACATGTAGTCAAATGGTATATAGCAATCTTTAAAGGTAATATGTTTTTTTTTTCTTTTTAGCATATTCAAAAAAAACCTTGTTTATCATCTTAATAGTGTACAAAATATATGATGTATATTTGAATGTGATAGTAGTTACCATTTCTATTAGCAATTTTCAAATTCATACTTATTCTTATATTTGATAATATCATTAATTAAGTTCACTAAAATTGTTTCTTTCAAAAGTCAAATGACTCTTATAGCTTAAGATAAATAAATTATATGGACATTTGCAATCATGTTAAGCTAACAACTGATGCAAAAATACTTTGATGAAATATCATATCTATTTACATTTAAAATATCTTTGATGAAAATGATTGAGGGAAATATAACTCTTCGATAGATTATTACTAATCAATTGGACTGTTTAATAGTGAGATGATAGTATAAAAGCTAATGAGAACTCGTGTTATACAAATAGTGCTCAATCAATAATTTTATTATTGATGGAAGTGAAATTTATCAAATACCTACTTATAAATTGCTATTTGACATAATAAACCTAATTATCACTAGAAGAATGAGGTTAAATCTATTCTAATATATATAAGAGAACTAGTGCAAACCTTGCTACGAACACGGTGTTCACCATATATTTTTGTACCAGTACAATTTAAATATATTTATTTGTATGAGAACAATGAATATGTCTATAGATTACAGTGTTTTTAGATTGGTCCTTTTTAAGATACAATTTTCAAAGGTTCATTAATAAAATTTCTTTGTAAAGCACAACCTATGAGGCATCAAGGATAACAAATCTTTCTAAAGAAAATAGCTTTATACAACCAATGTTGCCATTTACCATTAGTTACTTCCAACTTGGTAATCATTACATCATGAGCTTACATATTAATATTAAAATATTATGAATGCATGATTGCAACATGGGTTTATCTTACATTTAACGTGTATATTTGAATATGTATAGTTTGTTACGATAGTAATGTTTCAAACCTCATATTGAATTGTGCTAGGACTGAAATAATGTTTTGAGTTTTGTACAAAAAATGACATTCCAACATACGCGTTGGTACATTTTTTTACATTATCCCATACTAATTGAATTTGACTTCAACAGCTTTAAAGCATTATAATAACGAATATCATTATACGGTGAGACAGAACTACATAAATATTAATATTATGTACTCAATTTTTTGAAACAGCCAAACAACATTTTACCTTTACTTCAAATATTCATATAAAAATTATAATTGAAATAATATAATATTTAGCATATGTCAAAGTTAACAAGCAATCACCATGACACAAAATACCAATGGATACACATAAAATTACTTTGGATGACATATTAATGATGACAATGAGACCGCATGGCATAAAAAAATATAGGCAATAAAGTGAACTATGATAAAAAAATATAATTAGAAAAAAAAATTTATGGACTAAAATAATAGGTTGTCCAACAATTTTTATACATATGGATTTTGTAAAACAATAAACTAATTTAGACAGATTATTGAGAATAACAAAACATTAATAAAATATGTACTTATGCATAGAAGCAATAAATATTCAACTGAAAGAAGTGAACTAAATTTGAATAGAAAGTTAATTCATCTATTATGAATTAAAATCTGTAAAAACCATAAATTACTCGGTGATCATATATACGTTTTTCACATAAAAAGAAAAGGTAATAAATTCATTAAAATACTAACTTGATGGAAACAACTGATATCACCGATCTTTCTACAAATAGACATCATTACATTTTCATTTTATTTATACCCAATTCTACAAATAGACATCAACATTTGTTTAACTTCAATTCACCTAATTATTCAATAATTTCTCACTTTCTTCTTGCCCTTTTTTCATGTAATCAACATTCATTACTTTATACTCTTCACATAACATTGCACCACTAATCACTCACCAATATCTCCAAAGTACCAAATAGTTGTATACTATGAATTTTATCAGTGTATAAATCCAACATCTATATAAATATTCATAATATTTTCTATTTATATATCTAGCACTAGCTAAATGTAATACTTATAATAAAGTATGACTATTATGCTTGTAGGACAAAAATGTAATCCTATTTTACAATTTTGCCTTCAGTATTATATTAAAAGCATAAACAAAAATTACCCTAATATGATATGGTATGACAACTGAATAAAATTATCTCCATATATTTATATTCTTGGTTATGCTATATATTTCTAATCTTGTTAAAGAAAATCAAAGTATTCGCTAACATGTATTGAATCCCTACTCTACTACTTTGGAATGTCATTTTTTACAATAAGAAAGCTTTCATGAAATTTACTTACATACTTGCTCATAAAGTTGAAACTTATAATGCACATGAAATATTTATTACATAATATTTTCCTAACTAATTAACACAAAAAAGAATTAAAATGCGATTAACTATCGCATTCAATAAATGCTTATAAAAAATAATTAATTTCTATTAGTTCTTCAGTTGCTTTAAAGTAAAATTAAATAGGTCAACAACAATTCATTCATTTAAGTTGATTCCTTTTATTGGTTGCACGATAATATTATTCCATATAGCCCTATCTATATAAAATTACTTATAAATATTAAGAATAACAATATTTCTAACCTATAATCATTTATAAACATATCCATGATTATTTGTTTGAGCCTTTGCTACTCAAGATCAATCAATGTACAATGTTGTTGCAACATGGTTTGAACATTTGGTTGAATCACGAACTAGGTCGCTTTCATTAAAATGTTCTACATATCTACCAAACAGGTTCAAGATAGGCTCTCAACTATGTCCACAGGGTATAATCGCTCGTTTGTTTAAAATTTGATTTTCATATGCACCAAAGAAAACCGATAATATGTTATGAAATAAAGGTTTGTTATGTATTGCTGTTATCCCATGTATATATTAATGGAACATAAACAAGATAGGAGGAAAAAAAACACATTTTTGTGTTGTGGGAAAAATTAGAGCATTTAAAATATCTTATAGAAAAATTGGATTTGTTTTTTACCTTCTGACCAAAATGTTTTCAGAAGAAAAAAAACCATTTACATTTTTATACAAAAAATATAACTTGCTAGACCACAACCGCCTATCCCACCCTAATCTAATTCTTTTTGGGACAAGTTGAGTCGGTCAGAAGGATAGTGCACGTATGTAGTGGTCGTGCATGCCCCCTCTTTTCGTCCTAAATGAAAAAATTGGATGTCCAAAGGGACCAATGCAGGGGTTAAGAAATCCATATATATTGGTTTCTTTCTAAATTCTTGAAGATGTTAGACTAAAAGAGACTCAAATTACTTATCAGTATTTTTGGAAATTCACACTTTAATTTAAAACAAATTCAAACAATCCTCGCATGAAATTTTTAAAAATATATTCTTGAGTAATTACTGAACTTATAAGATTGTGCATAAATAGATGTATCTTTCGATTTGGACTTTTGCATAGTGTGTAAGATTCAGATTATACTAGAATGATACGTAATCTTGAACTCTATTTCTGACATCAAATGACACACAACCATTCTAAAGTGCAATCAATATTTCATGCATTAAAGGTCATTTACATCTATCCTAGCATGGTTTTAACGACCTACATTTTTAGATATCAATGGATTGTTAAATTATATTTTCATAACCAAATGGCCATAGATTGGACCAAAACTTTGGGTAGTATTGTATTTTGACATTTTTTACCAACGGAATTAATTGTGGATAGTTTTGTCTTTGAAATCTTTGGTAAAGACTATAAAATTTGATAGAAGCAGATTTTTTTTTTTGAAATTTGGTACTTTGGTGGTAGTACATATTAGTACTACATGTCTTAGGTATAATACATCATACTACATGTCAATATATATTCAAATCATGCTACGCAAGTTTCAAACCTGTGACCTCTCGCATCAAAGTCGAAGTGCCTAACCATTATGATAATGGTGTTGGTCGATAGAAGCTGATTTTGGGTTTGAAACGTATTTCAAATGAAAAATATGATAGCCTCTCTTTTTGTAGAGTTGTCTTAATAGACCTTTGGCTAAGCGATTTAGGAGATATCACATTTTTAAATTTGATAGTTTTTAGGCATATTTTAGTGGCAATTAGCCTAGTCCAAAGAAAATTAGATCCCACTAATGATTTTAGGATTTGCGCTAATTGTAGCATTAGGGATAACTCCAAATCATTATTCATCTCCTTAAAATATATCTGATTCTTAATTATATATATCTTCAATCAAATCAATCTTAAACCTATATCAAATGCAATTAAATCCAATAATTAAGGGAATAATAGCAAAGAGATCAAATAAAGATGTCAAATTAGCATTTTGAGACTTGGGAATTTGAATCTCTACTGTTCATTCTAAGATTTGATTGGTTTGTGTGATATTTAGGTGAGTGATTTATTATCTCACAACATCTATTATATGTTTATATATGTTTAACATGTTCTGGATCCAGTATTAAAGTTAAAATATGAATTTGGAATTGATTTGATTTTGAAAACGAAGCATAAATATGTTTAAATGGTTTTAATGTTATTTAAACATGTATACGCTTTGATTGATCATACGAATGATAGATTAGGATAAGATTTTATTTGATTGTTATGTTATGATATGATGCTTGTTTGAATATTTTGTTTGTATATTTGAATGGATGAAATTCTTATCGAAGCAGATTAAGGGTTGGATTGTTATAATGAGCAATGATCTTTGTGTAGAAAAAATGCTAATGTGTAGCTCACCGATTCAATTACAAAAAGAATGTAAGGTCTGTAGCAATAGAACAAACTTTGATGGATTGAATCTTGAATGTATGGAGTTAGATCATGGTAAAAGAGGTTGTACATATACCGAAGGAGACCAAATAGATTTGGATCAATGCAAAGATAGCCGAAAAATGACTTAGCTAAATTTTAGCTAAGTGATATGGATCAGTACCGAGCGACCCATATTAGTCGGTATTGATTGAGTTTTCGGTCAACTGGCATAGTATTGGGCTCAAGGCAGAGGAAGCATGAAGAGGATAAAAGTTTTAGGCTAAGTATGCAAGGGAAGCCTCGAAGCAGCTAGTGGGTTGAAAGCATGGAGTTTAAAGGTGCAAAACCTCATAAATGCAGCTAATTGTTAAGGGGAATTGGATTGGTACTGCCTCAAAGTAATTTTTAATTTGTAGGAGGAAAGGTAGAAGGAGTTTAAAAATGGATAAGGTGGAAAAATAATTGATCGGTATCGATCCATATGGATGAGTATCGACTCATGTATTTTGGCCATTTATGTGGATTTGGCATAGGGAACTTCAAAGAAGGCAAGGGGCTTTGTCAATGACGCAAGCAAAACACGGGGGCAACTTAGGTAGCAACTAGAGTGGGTTTCAAACTTCATCGACTCGGTGTTTTGAGTAACTCGGATCATGTACTTCAAGTGGGAAGTGTTTATAGCATCTAATAATCTTCCTAGAAGGCAAGTTTAAAGTGGTGATGACTTTTCGAGTTAAACAAGTAGTGGTTCTACTATCGGTACACTTGAGTGGTTGAGGACACTCACCGAAGGTAGTCTGTGTATACCTGTATCTCTTGACAACCTATGTGCTTCAAGTTCCTGGTCGTCTATGTAGGCATGAATTCAAGCATTGTATAGCCACAACTTTGAATAGTCGTTGACCATCTTTGTGGGTCATCGAGTCATCATATATCCAACGACATTTAAGTGAGAGATGCAAGATGATGTAATGGTCTCTGTGTTTGCTATGTTTGTTCTAAATGTCACGTGATGTAGGTATTATCGAGTTTGAAACTCTGACACCCTATATTGTACTTAGAGTAGCAGTACATCAATGTCATAGTAGATTAGCATATAATATATTATGAGCTAACCATTAGACGCACGGATATGTCAGGTATGATTATTCGTACCATTTGTTCCTATATATGATATTTATGACTTTTATCAATTTTGAGATTATTGTTTGCTCATACTAATTTTTTTCTAACCCAAGGTTATTTGCATGGCTTCTTATCATTTTGGATACTCTTAAACGAGCAAAGTGAGAGATAGGTATGAGACAGCGCATGGCGCTGTGCGGAGGATGAGAAGGAGGCTAATTATTTCTTATATATCTATTATTGGAGCCATTATCACTTATATTCTGTTGTGTAGTGCTATGCGGAGCTATCGAGTGCTTATTATATTTAGAGATAGTTATTAGAGTTTATCCTGGTTTATTAGAGATGTGAAAACTCTATCATCTCTACGTTGTATGATTTGATAAACCTGTTGCACTCTGATATGTTGTTATTTCTAGTTCATTTGATTATGTTACTTTCACACATATTTTATATTGGAAATTAGCCACAAGGGCCTCTTTAGTAAGTGGAATTAGTTTCTAGGACACACAACTGAAATAATTACTTTCAAGGACAAAACGTAAAATAATTAGTTTCTAGGGCCTAAAAACCTATGAAATTATGTCCTTGAAAGTAATTGGACTGCTGACTTTGTCCTTGAAAGTAATTATTCTGCTGACTTTGGCCTTGAAAGTAATTTCTTTGAATGTGTGTCCTAGAAACTAATTAGACTGCAAATTTTGTCCTTCTGGTGAAATGCCCCTATTTTATATCTATTTGATTATTATGTTTTCTCTATGCGTTATGAGATATGATATTGGTTATCCATTGGTTGATATCGTATAACCTTTGACTGCTTCCCCCATCGTCCAAGTACCGATACTACTCACTCTATATTATTGGATATTGGGCACCAGAGGTGGAGGGAGGTCATCACGCATGGTATCAGAGCTTAGATTGAGTGAATACTAATTCTACAAAGGATCCATTAGAGATAAATGAATTATCGCCTTAGAGTGGAATAGAATAATATATGAGAGGGCATACTTGTTATATATTTTTATTTTTCTAAACTATATATATATATATATTTGTGTGTGTGTCCGTGTATATGTTGCATTGCATACCGATTACCACTTATGCAATTTTCTTTTATAGGAGACTGACCATTCTTAGAACAACTTGTAAGGACGATCAGACATAAAAGGAACATGGCAAGGAACTTCGTATTTGGAGTCAATACTGGAGTGGGCACTGAGGCAGTTTCTCACCCCCATCGTATAGATAACGTTTACTATGACGATGATGAACATAATGCAAAATGATCAAAGAGGAGCTCATAGTCTAGTAGGTGGTGTTGCTTAAGTGCAAGCGCCCAGAGGTGACTTTGCTAAGCTTAACAAGGATTTCATTAGTCTAGGAGGAAGACTGTTCATGGAAACAGAATCTTTTATCGAGGTGCAGGACTGGCTTGACACTTATAAGCTTATATTCGATGATCTTGAGTTCGAAGATGCCTAGAAGAGGACGTTGGCCTTGCAGCAAGTTCAAGGTAGAACGATGGGTTGTTGGAATGCCATAAAAGCAGCTACCCTCGAAGATCAGTTCACTTAGGATCAATTCTAGGCTTGCTTTGAAGAGAAGTTTATTTCAACGGCTTAGAATTCAATTCTATTTAGGAAATTTGTTGATTTGAAGTAGGAAATTGTCTGTTTTAGAATATGTTGCTAAATTCGACACACTGTTAAAATATGGGATTTCATTCACTGGCACACCTTAAAAAAAGAGTGAGAAGTTCATCATTAGCTTTCATGACTGTCTTGTTGAGAGGCTTGTGAGCTACATTGATGAAATCTTTGAGAAGATACTATAAGAGGCTTTGAGGCCCGAGAGCTTGTACCCAAATCTAAAGACAATTGTAGTTCCAAAGGAAGAAGCTAAACCACAAGTGGGTAGATGTGGCAAAAGGAAGCGACCACGGAACAACAAAGGGAAGAAGTAGTTTCAAGGCAAGGATGGTAAGAAGAAAGGAAAATAGGACCCTACTTGGTTCAAGTACGTAGAGAAAGGCCATCTCAGCAAGAATTGTAATAGTGATAAAAGTGGATGCTTCAACTGCAACAAACCAGGACAAATGAAGAAGGATTATCCAAAGCAACCGCTGAATAAGTAGGTGATGAAGGCTTATGCACTAAATGTTGTCCCTACTTTTTCGAGTGTTCCATCAGAGAATGATAAGGGGAAGGGCACCACGATTCAAAGCTTGATTTCCATTTATGATATATATGTGTGTGTATGTATATATGTTCTTGTTTTGTTTGATACTGGTGCATCACATATGTTTCTTTTTAGCAACCTGGAAGGTTAGCTTGGATTGAGACATGACTAATAGACTGATCTTTGATAGTGCCAAATCCTGTGGGAGGATCGACCAATTTGGGTATGGTTTTTCATGATATTTTTCTATCAAGTCATGGAAGAATGTTTTCTTGTGATTAGTTTTTGCTTGGTTTTGTTGGGTTTAGTATTATTTTGGGGATGGACTGGTTTCGAAGAAATAGAGTAGTGGTTGATTGTGAGAGGTTATTGGCAATAATAGGGACAAATGATGTGCGTAAGCTTGAGTGGATATCTCGATATATTTAAGAAAGTTATATGATTACCACGACATAGAGAGATTGAGTTTCGTATCAATTTAGTGAAGGATGTCAAACCAATTGTATTACCTTAGAGATGTATGACACCTAATGAGCAATGAGAACTAGAGTGAAAGTGAATGATCTATTAAGTAAGGAATTTATTTATAAGAGTATTTTTGAGTATGGAGCACTTGTAGTATGTTCCACTAAGATGGATGACTCTTTGAGACTTTGCAAAAGCTATCGTGAGATAAATATAGTCATGATAAAGAACAAAGACCGTCTCCGCATATAGATGACTTGTTCTATCAGCTTCATGGTGCAAAGGTGTTTTCTCAGTCAGATTTGATGATGGGGTTTCATCGACTGAGAGTGGCTAGGGATAGTGTACTTATTACAACATCCATGCACCATCGAGATTTCATGTATGGTTGGTTGTGCCGTTCGGGCTCACCAATGCACTGGCATAGTTTATTAATCTTTAGAATTGTTTATAGAGATCAGCTAAATAAGTTCATGCCATAGTTCGTCAACGATGTAACGTGGATCGTACCAATACTCGTCACCAATGCACTGGCATAGTTTATGGATCTTATAGGGGAAGGAAATGAAGTTCTTGGGTTATGTTATTTCGAAGTAGGGCATCACTACTGATCCTATCAAAGTAGCAGCAATTCAAGACTCAGAAAGACCTAAGAATGCGATGGATGTGAGAAGTTTTCTTGTATTGGTAGGTTATTATAGAAATTCATTAAGGCTTCTCAAAGGCAGCTGCATCATTGACTCATTTGACAAAGAAGAATAAAACTTCTGATTGGAAGTAAGGTGTGAGCATGCATTCTTTGGTCTGAAAGAGAAGTCGATGAGTTCACCGATGTTAGTCATTATATGTGGGAAAGAGAAGTTGACAATAAAAACATATGCATGCGGTACTGTACCTATGGCGGTTTAGATGCAAAGAGGTAAGATTGTTGCTTATGTTCATAGGCAACTAAACCTAATAAGGGAAAATACCCGACTCATGAATTAGAGAAAGCAACTAGAATTTTTTCTTTGAAGACACGGAGGCATTACTTGCTATAAGAAAGGTTCGAGTTGTTCACCGACCATAAATAGTTGTAATACCTTTTCTCACAAAAGGACTTAGCATTCGACAACAACGATTGTTAGAGTTCTTAGCCTTATATGACTTTGACATTTCCTATACACTTGGTAAGGGAAATGCGGTCATAGATGCATTACGTAGGAGACACGCCAACTTAGAAGTTATGTCCCTAGAGTGGATGTAGTTAGATTATATAATTGGATATGATTTTCAAGCGATGTGTGAGCTAGAACTAGAGATGTTGGCGAGCTTCACTATTGGACCAATTGGATAGAGTAGACCGGTACTAGTCAGAAGTGTTATGCTAACTAGCTGAGGTTACAACCAAGCTTGAAACGTGAGTATAGTCTAAAATTCAAAGCAGTATAGATTTGACTGAGATGGTTGGCTCCGTAAAGAGGAAGATTATATGTACCTGATGTAGATGGACTTATAGATAAGTTACTATGAAAGTGTCACCATTTGAATTTAGCTATACATCTTTGAGGAATTGACATGTATAGAGATATGAAGCATACATTTTATTGGAAAGGAATAAAGAAGGACTTCGTGACATTTATCTCAAAGTGTATGAGTTGTCAGCTAGTCAAAACTGAGGGGTTTGCTGTAACTGTTTGAATTTCCATGGTTGAAGTAGAGCAGTTATCGATGGACTTTGTTGATGGATTGCCGAGGACTAGAGGAGGGTACAATAGTATTTGGGTTATAACCGATAAATTGAAGAAGAGCACATGATTCATACCTTTAACGTCCTATACAATTAAATCTAAACTGGCTGAGTTGTATGTGCACTAAATTGTATGATTCCATAGTACTGAAGAGCATTTTGACCAATCTAGACCTAATATTCATGAGTAGATTTTGGAAGTGCTTAGAAGAGGACTTGATAATAGAGCAACATTTGTGTAAAGCTTGTCACCCAAAAACTAACGGTTGGACTGAGAGAGTGAATAGTATACTTGAGGACCTCTTACGATCTTGCGTTAATTTTGAAGGCTTGTGCAATGATCATTTGCATTTAGTAGCATTCGCATACAATAATGGTTATCAATCGAGCATTGGTACAGCACCGTTTGAGGCTTTATATGGCCAATTATGCAATAACCCTTTATATTGGTGGGAAGCAGGTGAGAAACTGATGTTTGGGCTGGATATGATAAGGGAAACTTAGGAGAAGACTAAGCTCATTCAACAATGAATGAAAGCTACATAGGATAGAAAGAAGAACTACGCTTATAAGGGAAGATATGATCTTTGAGTTCTTTATTAGTGATATGGTGTTTGTCAAGATTTCCCTGTGGAATAATATAGTTTGATTCGGTAATAAGGAGAAGTTGGCACCGAGATTTGTAGGAACTTTTCCAATACTAGAGAGAATTGAGAACCTTGCTTACGGAGTCGACTTACTTAAGAAAATGGTGGATGTGCACAATATGTTCCATGCTAAGCATATTAGGAAGTTTGTGTACGACTCAGACGTGTTAGTTGCACTAGATCAACTGGATGATATTGAGGTTGAACCTAAAGTATTAAGACATCGTAAGCCTATTCATATAGTCGAGTAGATTAAGAAGCAGCTTAGGAGGAAAATCGTAAAGGTAGTAAAGGTTCAATGGAGCGAAAGCAAAGAAGATATAACTTGGGAGGCCGAAGAGAGTACATGAAAGGCTTATCTAGAGCTCTTAACTTGGCAATGTCCACTAATATCATCCACTATCATACTTGTTGGTATAGTATTTTTACATGCTAGGATGTTAGCATAGCTTGATTGTTTGCTATGCTTGTACGGTTGCTATACTTTTATTATGAATGCTTGATGCTGATTACTTTAGTATGTTTGATTGATGTCGGAATTTCGAGGGTGAAACTCTTAAAAGGGACAGTGTGAGCTTGGGAGAATGTAATGATCGACATGTTTACATATCTGCATATTGTAAAAATATTATTTTTGTGACCAAAGGACTTAAATTAGACAACAACGTAAGGTAGCTTTGTATTTTGATATTTTTGACTCTTAGAATTAATTGTAGATAGTTTTGATCCTGAAAACTTGTAATGAATATAACTGTTGATAGAAGCGGAATTTGAATTTGAAACCTATTCCGAACGAAACATATGATGGTTTCTCTTTCCGTAGAGTGGTCATAATAGACTTTTAGCCAGATGGTTTAGGAGATATCCTAGTTTTAAGTTTAACAATTTCTTGGCATATCTTAGTAGGGTATATTTTAGTAGTAATTAGGCTAACCCCAAAATTATGCCCTTTTAATGGCTTTTGGATTTTTGCTGGCTGCAGCATTAGACAAAGTGCCAAATCATTATTCATCTTAAATCTATACAAAGTGTACTTATATATAGCAATTAAGGGTAGATTAGCAAGGAGATTAAATATAAATAGTCAAACTAGCAATTTGGGTCTTGGGAATTTGAATATGTACTTTTCGTTCTTTAGTTTGCATTGGTTTGCGTGATATTTAACTATCTTACATCAATATGCGACTGATTTATCCTCCCATAACCTTTATTATATGTTTATATGTTTAACATGTTTTGGACCCATTTTTGAAGTCAAAGTATGAATTTGAAACCGATTTCATTTCAAAAATGAAGTATAAACGAGTTTAAATGGTTATAAAGTGATTAAAACATGTATTTCTATGCTTTAATTGATCATATGAATGTTAGATTAAGCATTGGATTTTATATTGATTATCATGCTATGATATGATGCCTGTTTTGCTTGTTTGAATACTATGTTTGCATGTTTGAATGGATGAAATGCTTATCGAAGTGAATTGGGATTGTTTTATAGGAAAGATCGTCCTACATGAGGATATGCTAATGTGAAACTCTCTGATTCGACTATAGAAATGATGGACGATCTGTAGCGTTAGAACAATCTTTGATGGATTGGCTCTAGAGTGTTTGTAGTTGGATCATTGCAAAAGAGATTGCATGCAAATTGAATGAGACAATATAGAGTTAGATCGATGCAAAGATGGAAAAAAAGGACCGCTAAATTTTTAGCTAGGTGAATTGGACTTTTTCCATCAGAACTCATTGAAACTACATTGTATATGAAGCTCACATCACTTCAAGTAGAGTGTTTCTTCAGTTGCTTCAATAGTAGCTATCTACTCTGCCTTTATAGGAGATAAAGCAACTATCATTGGCAACCTTGTTCTCTAACTAATTTTTTTTCCTCCAAGAGCGAACATATACCATAAAGTCTTATTTTTTATCCCAGGCATTGTCGGAATCACAAAAATCAAACCAAACTAAAATTTCTATCTCTGCTGCCAAAAATAAGCTCATGGTCTAGAGTTCCTTTAAGATATCTAAAATAATCTTCATTTCCTCCCAATGCATCTTTCTTGGATTTTCAACATATCTACTAATCCAACGAATAATATGTGCAATGTCAGGCCTAGTCCATACCATAGTATTCATTAACCTACCAACTTCACTAGCATATGGCACCTTCTCTGTGTATGCATTGTCCTTTTTTGAGATCGGGGAGCCTTTACTAAAAGATGCATGTGAAAAGGCCTGGGTGTACTGGTTGCTTTGCTCCCTCCATGCTAAATCAAGCAAGCACCTCATGAACGTTTTCCTTTTGAGTGAGCCTCAAATGTCCAAGCTTTATATCCCTTTGGATTTCCACATCCAAATCTTCTTTTCTTCCACAAGGTCTTTCTTCTTGAATTATGCCTTTAATTTCAACATCAATTTGTTATTTCAGCTTTATCCATGAAAGAAATTGACGTATCATCCACATACAAGAGAAAATATACTCAATTAAGACTTTTTAATGCTTAAAATAAACATATGCAGCTTGATGCTATGATCAAAACTAGGTGAAAGCATAAAATTATCAAACCTCTTGTACCACAGTCTAGGCGACAGCTTAAGTCCATAAAGAGGCCTCTTCGACTTGCAAACCTAATCTTCTTTCCCACTTACAACAAATTGGATGTCTAATTCATGTAAATGCTCTCCTCTAATTCTCCATGTAAGAAGGCTATCTTTATATCAAGTTTCTTCAACTACAAGTCATGAGTAGCAACTACGGAAAGCAAAATCTGGTTGGAAGTATGTCTCAATATAGGAGCAAAAATCTCATCATACTCCAATCCTTTCATTTGTGAAAACACATTTGCTACTAATTTATCTTGTATCTTCCATCATGTTTCACTATAAACACTGACTTCCAACCTATGGCTTAGCTTCCCTGAGGAGGTGGTAACAAATCCCAAGTCTTGTTCTTCTTCAATGACTCTAACACTCTTCCATATCACAGATCCACTTTGAGTTATCATTCGATTTCATGGATTCTTCAAGGTTAGATGGCTCATCATGAACCACATGTAAGGCATACTCAAACTAATCATCAGGGCTTAATTTTTCATATTCTCCATACCTATCTGTTGCCCTAATGGCCCTACGACTGGATCGAGTAGATAAAACATTGTCAAAATATCTTCATGCTCCACCTTGAAGTGAACTTCCTCCAGCTTCATGTACACCGCCAATGCTGCTAGAAGGAATTTGTGAACTATCTTGTGATGTTTCATCAACTGCATTTCCACATATCTCCTATATAGCTCTAACTCTACTTCCAAAGTAAAATGTGGGAACCTCTTCCATCTCCCTAAGCATATCAGAATCTAAATCTAATGTGGTAGGTAAATCTTCCTTAGGCTTGAGCATTGCAGACTATCAAATGTAACATGTCTAGAATGTAGAGCTTTCCTATTAATCGGGTTCCAAATGCAATACCCATTGAATCCATCTATTAATCCCTTAAAAATGGCCTTATATGCTCTATCCTCTAACTTATCATCACCCATATAGTGTACATACATAGGGCAACTGAAAATATGAAGATAACAAAAGTACACTGCTTTATCTCTCCACTTTTCTTCTATAATCTTCCCACTTATGGCTGAGCAGGAAATTCAATTTAAGACATGTCCTACAGTCGATAAAGCATCAGCCCAAAATCCTCTAGATAATCCCATATTCAATCTCAAGCAACTTGCCTCCTCAAGTAGAATTTGGTTTATCCTTTCAACAACCCAATTGGATTGCAGATCTCCAAGTGTAATGAAATGTCTTTGCATAACACACTGCTTATAGAAATCGAGGAACACACTAGAAACAAATTCACTACCATTATCGTATCTAAGAACCTTCCACTTGCAACAAAATTGGTGTTCAACTAGCACCTTCCAAGCCTTAAGTATTTCAAAGCATTCTGATTTGGACTTCATCAAATTCACTTAAAATTTCTAAGAAAAGTCATCAATAAGGAAATAAACTGCTTTGCTCTCCTAATGGAATTAACAACTACTAGTCTATAAACATCTAAATACACATAATAAAGTACCCTATCTAATCTTTGAAGCCCAACACCAAGGATACCTACGTCTGCTTACTAAACACATAATCCTGGCAGAAATCTAACTTGTCAAAGTTTTCTCCTTTGATCATCTTTTTTCTATGAAGAAACTCTATGCCCATTACCAAAATATAACCCAATATGATATGTCGTAGTTTGGTGGAATCCAAAGCATGAAAAATATCAATTCTAGCACATGGCTCCCAAGTATGATGGTTCCTTTCAATGTATACAAATACGAGAACACATCACCTTTCATCAAAACTAGCACACCCCACTAAACCTTCAAAGTGTCATTCTCCAAAGTCACCTTGCATCCCATGGATGCCAACTGTCCCAAAATATCAATGAATTTAGAAAACTTGGAATATTATAGACACTTGCTAAAGTGCTAATCAGTCCATTAAACATATGAATTTTTATTGTACCCTCTCCCATTGCTTTACAACTAGAATCATGGGCCATAAAGATTGCACTTCCCTCCTTCCTGATAAAAAAGGTGAAGCACTCACTATTTGGCATCATGTGAAATGACTCTTCTAAATCAAGCACCTAATGGTCTGATGCATCTGATACTTTTGTAGTCATTACATTGTCAAATAAACTCTTCTTACCGCAATCAAGGAAGATCCATCCTCACTCTACCTCTTCCTGTCCAAATAATATCTCTTCCAATGGCCTAGTTTCTTATAATGGTGACACTTCCCATCTGTATACTTTTCTCTCCAACCATTTTCGGGCTTCCTAGATTTGATACATCCTCTAGGGTTCCAAATCTTCTTCTCTTCCTTACCCAACAAACATACACTAACTACTCCTTGCACATCCACCTTCACTCATCTCCTTCATTTGATCCCTCAAGTCTTCAGATAGAAGACCTAACTTCTCATTTTCCAATATCAAAGTATCTCTTCCATATGTCAGAATGTTAGCGAAACCTGTATATCGCTCTGGAAGAGAGCACAAAAGATTCATCTCCACCACCTTATGCTCTTCATCCATCTTTGAATCCATACTCTTCATCTTTATCAAAAGATCACCAAAGAGACTAAATGCACATTAACCAAATTACCATCCTCCATCTTTATATTGAAAAAATGTCTTCAGTCTAATTAGATGGTTTGTAGCGACTTCTTCAAGTAGAGATTCTCCAATTTAACCCAAATTCCTTTAGTTTTTGTTTCACTACTAATCTTTGAGATAATGTTCTCTCCTATCACAAGTTGTAAAGTAATCAAAAGATAATTCTTCCTTTTACCATGGATGAAATATCTACGGGAAATTCCCACTATAAGGTGTCCAGTTTTATTCTCTATATGGTCTTCGGTTTTATTGATCTTCTCTCAAAGGTCTTATCCTAACTCAAGAATAAAATAATGGTGAATTCGTGAACTTATTTTGAATTGATTAATGATTAAGGTGGGGTACCTTGGTTCAGCAATAAACACAGTCTGATGAATACGTCGATGATGGAAACCAATATTATTATTCCTCCCTAATTGGAACATTAAGTATAAGTCTATGGATTAGGTGGCTATTTCCTTAGTCGAACAAACAAATAAAGACAAGCAATTGGTGGAAGGCTAGCATGGCAAGTTAGCAAATTGACCTGAAAGAAATCGACATGCAAAAAACAAATTTGGAAAAGAACAGGTTAAGATCTTAGGACAAGGGATGGATACGAAGTCTACTAGATGAGGAACTGGTGGGCCATGGCATGAGGAAAAATGTTATGGACACTAAAAATCTCACGCATCATTTTTCTTGTCTTGCTTGCTAGAACCGATAGCTAGTGGGGCTGATGAACCCAATTCCACCTTAATACAACTTTTATCCTCCATTGGATCTTCTTGAAATCACTATCCCCATTCAACTTCTATATTGCCAACTAAGATCCTGATGCTACATAAGATCCTCTAACATAGGGTCTTGATACAAATAGGGTATCTCCATCTCCTTTCGTACTGCCTAACACCTTCCATCAACCAAACAAATAGCTCTAATACTAGATTATTGGAGAAAATTCAGTTAACACTTCAAAAATAATGGAAACTTGAATTAGAATTGTGTTGATGGTGATGTAGAACAAACAGAAAATACCATTCACAAATATCCTAATTCACACAATCATAGACTAAAGATGCAAATAATTGAAAAGTAAAAGACATTAGATTTATAGTTGTTCCATTGTGAGATATTGTACATCCCCTTTAGGGAGATGAGATTTTATTATTTTTCTAGAAAATAAAATGCCAAATTGATAATGGAGGCTAAGTTGAAGAAGATAAAGAAATATAACTTGAGAGGATTATACTAATATCTAAAGAACATCTTCCTTTAAATAGAGATTATTATTTGGGGTTGAAGTAATTGCTTTATGTCACTAAATATATGACTCATCAATTCACCAATTCATATGGAAAACATATACCTGTTTGATTTTTTTTAGTTTCCTCCAAAATGCATACATTTGAATGCCTTCTTCGATCAACCAAATATGGAATCGATTGATTATTTAAATCTCTCAAAAAAAATTATTTCCATGTAGATAATTCCTTGCCTTTTCTTTAATGCAAAATGATTTGATTAATATTCTTTAACATATATTTAAGCTACAATTCCACTTGGCTTAAAGTGTCTTAAAAATCTACTTCAAGTGGATAATTGTACCAGCAAATCTTAACACAACTAATGATTTTGGTTTTTCTGCTCGATCTATAATAGTTTTATTTATTTAATTAGATTCGTGGATTTCTACAATTTCACTATAGGATCGTATATGTGGATTTTCACTATTGGTCAAAAAAATTTATTCCAATATTTCATGTTTTTAGCTACATTTTAGTTTGTTGCTTTATTTTATCAATTGTTTGGTTTTCATTTTTTCTTTCCAATTTAGGGTTTGTATATTTATTCATATTGGTATTGTTGTTCTACCTTTCTATGATTCTCCAATAGAGCTTAATAATTTGAAGTATACAATACTCCAAACAAACATGCCCTAGTATAAATTGGAAGTATGTGATTGTTGAACTTATCAGATCAGTTTGAGGACATATCAGATCAGTTTGAGGAATTTGAGTGAAAATTCTGTTACATACATCTTCATGGAAAAAGTAATAATAGGTTCGCTTAAAATATCTTTTCAATGTTAGCAATTTTCTACGGGTCACATTTTTTTGGAACATGCCTTCAACTCCAGAAAATTAATCCATAGGTGTTACAACAAGAATCACCTATTAGTTTCTCTTGCACTTTTACAACTCTATATGATATATACTACTAAAGATGATTTTCAAATTATGTGATCTGATTGATTCTCCTATTTCAACAATCTCTTCTTCCCTTATTATACCTAGTGGCTTTTCCTATATTTAAACAATAAAATTCTTAGCCCTCATTATTTCACATGTAATATTCTAACCTTCATCCATCTACCTTCCCTCTTTCAAATCGTTTTTTCACCGTTTCACTTCCTATACATGTTATCAATAATCCATTCTCTTATTTTTAATTGCTCTTTCAGTATTATTTACATGCTTCTACACTGAAATCACGACAATTGGTATTATTCATTTTCTTTGTTTCCCCTTTAGTCGTTAAAGTAATTTCAAAAGGTTGTGAAGTATTGTTCGCTATTGCAACATTGGTCTAGGCCTTCTCTTGTATTTGTCATTGCGAATAACATTAGTAGGTTAGTTTAATCTTTGGTCACACTTCATAATAATTTTTAGTCTTGATTTAACTAATATGGTTCAACCATTCACAAATGATTTTGTCCATTCAAAGTTTGAATTTAGGTTTCAAGGTTTTGGAGTTAATTGTGGTTTGGAATCATTTTTGTTTTGGAGATATCATTTTTGATGTAGTAATTTAAAAAAATTCGAGTAAGAAAATAATTTATTTAGAATCCACTAAAATCTATAATTTCATTTATAGCAAATAAAATAACACATAAAAACAGAGGATTTATTTCATATTTATTGAATACGTTCACTTCTGTGGTTCTAAAGCTTCAAACTTGTTAATCACCTAAATCCCTTTATGCTACTTTTTCATTTTTTGTTATGTTGTTAATACATATTTTTCGTCGGCTTTAAGAAATTGTAATCTATGCGTGGGAAATGTCCTATTTTAGCATATGTATAAATGCAATGTACATAAAAAATAATTATTTTAACTAGCAAATAGAACAGATGCATTAATTTTAATTTTCAGAAGTATATTATACATATGATTCAACTTTATAAGTTTTAATTTGGACCGAATCAGTGGTAAATGAGCTTAATATCAAATAAGTTACATATTAATGCAATGGAATGGTATGTAAATTTCCAAGAAGTGAGATTAATTTTCAACTCTTAAATTATTTTTATGTTTGGAAAAATTATCTATCCAAATATGAAAAAATAAACTATGTAAACATATCGGTCTTTTTTAGGATATATTGATTCAGTTTTAGAATTTTTATCTACCTTTTGACAAATGGTAAAGTCTTAGATATAATCTAATTATACAATAATTGACTAATCTAAAGAGAAGAAGGGACACATCATCTATTGAAATAGATATTTTTAAAATAAAATCTAATATGTGAAAAGTATCTTCTAAATTGAGAGAATGAAAATTATCTAATCTCTTTAGACTAGCCTGCCAATTCCTCTATTACATAATTAAAAGGTCTAAAATTTTATGTCCAGATCTATCATCATTCATGTCAATTTTATTATGATTTTGTGCAAAAATGAATTTATATTGGTACATAATCTATACTTATCTGTAATAATCCCAAAAGCGAGCATCGTCTCCCAAACTTTGCATGCATGTACCTCAAGTTGTCAGATCTACTCAAATATATGTCAGATCTGAGTAGTTCAGCTAGCTTCGCCTTGTTAAGCAGTAGTAACATCTCTGAAGTTGTCGTATTGACAAAAATACTTTTTTATAGAGAGGGAAGGTAGATCTACCTAGATCGACTATAGATCTAAGTAGATCTACCCTTTTAATCCTCATTTTAGAAGGAGTTTTGAAGATAGATTTTTGAAGTTGGAAGGTGGGTGTTTGCAGGTTGTGTTTTAAAGATAAAGTTTGCAAGTTTAAGTCGAAACCATTGTTGTATTTCTTGCAATTTTTTTGTAATTTAGGGGTGGAAGTTCTCCCCGCCATTATTTTTAGCAGGAGGAAAGTGGAAGATAATGAATGAATTTGCTTTGTATTAATGTATCTGATGATTTCCATTTGTAAAGTCAGTGATCTATCAATAGGCTTTAGGCTTGGGAAAACAATAATGCAGGCTTGGCCAATTGATTAAATTGGAGCGTATTTGTAAATATTTTCCAAGTGCATAGCTTGCACTTATTTTGTGCATATATATTTAATTGCTTAATAAAGTACTATGAAGTTTGTTCAAAAAATTAATCACCAGTTTGTCTGTTTTTACCGGGGTATAATAAGGGAATATTTTAGCCCGCACTCAAATTATTTAGATGCTATGACGCCTTTTACTTGTTCAGTTAACAATAAGTTGTCTAGCATGCTCCAACCATTCATCAAGTTTTAGGTAAAGTCTTCAATTTTCAATTGTAATTTTCTTAAACCATTATTGTCTTCCGTTTCAGTATTTGGTTCGTGAAAATGGAATCGAATAATTTTATTTCCTTAAAAAATACTATGGATTTACTTTGGTAATTGTAACTTTTTTTATTTGTTATACTATTTGATGTAGGACTGTCAACGGATGCAAACGGATGCGGATATGGTTGTATCCGCATCCACATCCGAAAATTTAAATCTGAATCCGCATCTGATATCCGTGGATATGTGAGGATTACATCCGTATCCGCATCCGTAGATATTTTTTGGATATCCGAAAATATCCGCATCCGAAAATAAAAGGCGGATATTTCTGGATATTGGAAAATATCTGAAATATTCGCATCCGAAATTGTATAAGATTTTTATTATACTAATATTTTTGAACTAGAATAAGCACTTTCTCAAATGACAATACACACACTATAATACTAATCAATTTTTCAAATGACAAAATGACAACACACATAATATCAAAAAAGTTTACACGATATTACATTAATTCAAATGATAAAATAGCAACATACATAATGACAAAATGGCAACACACATAAAATTTCGGATCGGACGGATGTATTTCGGATACAGATATGCCCATATCCGCATCCGCATCCGATTTTCTTTTTGGTTATCGGATATCCGCATCCGCTTTTTGGATATCGGATAATATCCACTTTTTCGGATACGGATCCAGACGGATTTCAGATTTTTTGCGTATCCATTGACAGGCCTAATTTGATGTCGGAAAAAATGTATATTGCATGTCAAGTGGGCTGCAAATATAGTTATTCCATATTACTTCAAAGTGTATTACTTTGATGGGATAGCGAAAGGATTATTGAATTTTAAGGCATTTGTTAATTTAAATTTTACCTCAGACATGTCATGTAACATATGGTTATATTTTGATGATGCCAAAATAGCTTGTCATATAAACTCAAAACATTTATATTTCCGTACGATGATATCCTCGAAAATCGGTCGTTGATTATAACTAAGCCTTGATGTGGATGCAAACAGCATCCAAACATAGGTGAGTCATTATATGTATGCCAAATTAACATAAATTAGCGGTTCTCAGTCTTAAATTTTCAAAAATAATTTGCAACTTTTCTAATAGTAATATGCCAGAAGATTATATGATTGTTGTGCTTGTATTGAATTAAGTTATGGTTTCATATCATGGATGATAACGTATTTGATAGGTTTTCCCATTTTTATAATGAAATCACTCTTAGAGACAAAATTCAGTAAGTTTCATTATGAATTATGTAAAACAATGAACATTTGGTAAAATTTTGTGTTTGCATAACAATGTCTGATTATTTGAATTTAAAATTCTCCTCGTGTCTTTATATTCTTCGAACACGTGCTTTTTCAAGAATTAAAATTTTAATCCATATTTGTCCATGGTGAATCAAAAGATTAAAAGAGTAGAAAAACAATCTAAATATGAAAATTATGTGAATTATATATTCCATTGTGAACCATTATATTAATGAATGATTAATAATGTATAGTAATAGTAAATTTTATATGGAACATGTATGTATATATAATTAGTTTTTGATTATAATACTACATCATTTATTGTACAATGCATTTATAGTGCTACTACCTTTATTCCATTTAATATAAAGTATACAAGGTTGAGTGACTATTTGTAGTTAGATTATAGTACAAAAATAGGCATGTATTTATAGTACAATGCATAATTATGATTTCTACCATCTTCTAAAGAAATGTTCAAAACAGAAGACTTAAAGATACTAGCATTGGTTACTTATCACAAAACCCTTGCCTTAAGCAAAGACAAGTCTTATCTTTACCCATGCTTTTGAATTTACCCATGCTTTTGAATCTATCTCCTCACAGAAATCCCCCTCATCTTTCTTCCTCAAACCTCCTCAACAGACCACCTGAGTCTCACATCAGAGAATCAAGCAATGGAATCATCATAGATAAAGATGGGTTTCAGTTGGTTCAATCAAGATCACAGAAGAAACGTCAGCCCATGTTGAATGAGTATCAGAGAAATTTGCGAGGCAGTTTTTCTCAAACAAAGAAGACAAATGGTCAGAATTCAACCATTCCTCCTCCAAATTCAAGAAATCAATCGTACCAACCAAAGAAACCCACAAATTTTTCTCTGAACAAGGCGCAAGGGCAAAGATCTTGGGTTGAAATCGTTTCTGAGCAATCTAAAGAACCTAACAATGATGAATGCAATCTTGAAACTATTGCTCCGATCAAAATCAACAGTAAGAAATTCGGTTTGATTAAAGAATCTGTTTGCAAAAGAGCAATTGATTGTTGGAGTAATTCGATCTTAGTTTATGTTGTTGGAACCAAACCGTATTATACATATTTCAAAGCTTACATTCAACGTGTTTGGAAACCTGTTGGAGAATTCGAAATTTTTACCAGAGAAAATGGGTTTTTTATTGTTAAATTCAAAGAAGTTCAAGATTGCGATTCGATCATTCAGAATGGCCCATACTTTTATAATGGAAAGCTCATCATAATGAGAAGATGGTCTGAATCCCTTAATATGGATAGGGATCTCCTTAGTACGATGCCGATATGGGTTAAGCTACCCAATGTTAATCTTAAACTTTGGGATCGCGAAGCCTTCAGTGTTATGGCCAGCATTATCGGAAAACCCATTAAGATGGATGCAGCTACAACCTTGAAAACGAGATTGAATTATGCTCGTCTTCTAGTGGAGGTATCTGCAAATGATGAACTTCCTCAAGAAATAAATCTTACATTATACAATGGAGAAAATATTACCCAAAAGATTGAGTACGAATGGGTTCCACCGAAGTGTAGCATCTGCAAATGTTTTGGACACATCAGAGAGCAATGTGTCACAGAACAAAGATGGATACCCAAAGCTCTCAATCAAAATAAGGAAATAGTCAGTGATCAAGAAAATAATGCAGATGCAACTCTTCAAAATTTGCATCGCAACAAAGAGATACCAAAAGAATCAAATATTCAAAAGAATAAAGATCGAATCAACCAGAATGGTATCATATTCGACCAAGAAACAACATCTCTTTTGCTCACTGATCAAGACGACCAGATCCTTGCTGAGGAAGTTCATCATACAGGGAAAATAATAGAAAATTCAAAAGACAGTTCTCAAAGCAGACCAGAGGAGGGAATCTATAGTAAAGAGGTCTTTAACCCTGAAATCCCCCCAATTTCAGAGTTATGTTTAATTACAAACAATCAAGAGAATGACGCAAACAATATCCAGCCTTTGTGCGCCAATCAGAGTCCTGAATTCACTATGGAGAGCGAACCACTATCAGATAAAGCTGCAGAAGTTGAGGACAATGATGGCATCCACTCAACTTTGCCCCGCAATACTGAAGAGTTTGACATCTCTCGCATTCTAATCCCAGAAAGTTATATTGTATCTGCATCTGATAATGTTATGGGGGAACCTGAAAAACAATTTGACATATCAGAACTTCATATTCCTAAGACTAAAGCTATTGGTAAATTCAAAAGCATGGGTAAAGAGAAGAAAGCTTTTGGGCAAAAATACATATCAATCAATCCAGACTGGAATGAAATGACCACAAGGCTTAAAGCTAAAAGATCAGACAAAAAGAGGAAGGGTAAGAGTAGCAGTGTATCAGGTTCAATCTGAAACTCTGTTTCTTTTATTTTATCCTTTTATTAATTTTTATGACTATCATGGCATGGAATGTCAGGGGTATGAATTCCCCTGCTAAACAAACTGACATTTTAAATATGGTTAGAATTTATAAACCATCTGTTGTTGCCCTCATTGAAAACAAGATGGATGATATTAACACTGAGAAATTCTGTTTTAAACTCTCCAACAATTGGAAATCTATAAACAATAATGATTGTGGTAGTAAAGGTAGAATCCTTGTCATTTGGGATTCTAATATTTGGAATTTAGTTAATGTTAATAAAGATACTCAATTTATTGACTGCAATTTCAAAAATGTTGGTGGGTTTTCCCTTCAGATAACCAATATTTATGGTAGTAATTTTGAGAATGAAAGAAACAGTCTATGGTATAGATTAAAAGCACTTAGTCAAAGCTACGATTTCCCTTGGATTATCTTGGGTGACTTTAATACTGTTTTTCATGTTAATGAAAAATTTGGTGGTAACAAAATTCCCCACAGTAAGCTTGATAAAATCAATAAATTTTTACTTGAATCTGGGCTTATTGAGCCTAATTTGATTGGCAATAAATACACCTGGAAATCTGGAAAGGAGAAAAATATTCATTGTAAGCTTGATAGAGTGTTAATTAATGACAAATTTTGTAATTACTTTCCAAATTTCTGTTGTTACTCTATTGAGCAAAATACTAGTGACCATACTCCTTTACTGATAAATTTTTTCCAAAACCAATCTATTAATAAGAATAATCCCAAAGCTGCTCCTTTTAGATTTAAAAATGGTTGGGTCTTAAACAATGATTATAATGATATTGTAAAAGATTGTTTTACTTTTTCTTATAATGGCTCCTATCAGGCCCAGTTTAGCAAATTTCTTAAAAATACAAAAACCACAATCAAAAATTGGAACAAGGCTAACTCTAATAATAATGACTGTTTAAATAATTTAAGGGAGGAAGGGAAAATTTTACAAAAACTTGCTGATGATAATCCTGGTAACACTGATATTATTGATAATTTCTTTTCTAATCAAGCTAAACTTTCTCATGAACTTTATATAAACTCTGTCAATCACAAGCAAAAAGCCAAAGTTGACTGGCTTACTAAGGGTGATGAGTGCACCAAATTTTTTCATGCTAAAATGAGCTGCAGGAAGCATATCAACAACATAGGTAAAATTATTGACAGTAAAGGTGAGTGCATTAATAATTTTGATAAAATCGTCAATGAAGCTATTAATTACTATTCTCAGTTATTTTTCTCTGACTCTAATGAAATTTGTTTTCCTAATATTGTGTGCAAGAATGTGTTAAACAATAATGCTACTGACATCTTACTAGCTCCTGTTAGTATTGATGAAATCAAAGCAATTATTTTTAATGCAGGTGATAATAAAAGTCCTGGTCCTGATGGTTTCAATGCAAAATTTTTCAAAACCCATTGGGATAATATCAAAGAGCATATTTCTAAAGTAGCTAATGAATTTATGAGTGAAGGTAAATTGCTCAAAAGCTTTAATCATACTTTCATTACCTTAATTCCTAAAAACAAAAATCCAACTTGTATTGAAGATTACAGACCTATTTCTTGTTGCAATTTTATCTACAAAATCATTGCTACTATTTTAAGTAATAGAATAAAACTGTTTCTCCCCTTTTTAATTTCTGAAAATCAATGTGCTTATATTCCTGGTAGATTAATTTATGAAAATTCTTTGCTTGCACATGAAATGGTCAGGAATTTCAATCATAAAAAAGGGGACAATATGTGTCTAAAAGTTGATCTTCAAAAAGCTTATGACAAAGTTAACAGAAATTTTATTATTCATATCATGAAATGTATGAATTTTCCTGCTAAATTTTGTAAGTTAATTTTTGAATGCATTAGTACACCCACCTTCTCTATTCTATTTCAAGGTAAACCTGAGGGTTTCATAAAGAGTAACAGGGGTATCAGACAGGGGGACCCTCTTTCTCCCTATCTTTTTACCTTAGCCATGGAATATTTTTCTATCCTTATTGATATTGAAACTATCAAAAACAATATTTCTCCAATTAATAGAATTCAACCATCCATTACTCACCTGATTTATGCTGATGATCTTATGTTGTTCTCTAAAGCTAACAAAGATAATGCAGAGGCTATTAGTAAGGTTTTTGAGAACATGTACAAATATGCTGGACTTAAAATTAATGAATTTAAAACAAAGGCATATTTCAGCAAATACTGCAGGTACAAAAAAGATGTTCTGGATGTTCTTAATGTAAGTGAAGGTAATCTTCCTATTAAATATTTAGGTCTTCCTTTGTCTTCTAATCAAATCAAAGACTGTGATTGTTCCTATTTGATTGAAAAAATTCAAAACAAAATGGAAACTTGGTCATGCAAGCTTCTATCAATTGCTGGTAGAATTGAGTTAATTAAGACTGTTGTTTATGCCATTATTCTATACTGGTTTCAAACATATCACATCCCCACTGCTACAATTAAAAAAATTGAAAGCAGATGTAAGGATTTTCTTTGGAGAGGAAAATATCATAAAATCAGCTGGGATAATGTTTGCAAACCCAAAAAAGAAGGTGGGCTAGGTATCAGAAATCTCAATGATCTTAGTTTAACTTGTCAATTAAAACTTTTTTGGAGATTTATAAATGGTGATTCTTTATGGACAAAATGGATGTCTTGCAAATATCTCAAAAATGAAAACTTTTGGACAACTCTACCAAAAAACAACCAATCTAACACTTGGCATCAAATTTTAAAATGCAGAGATGTAGGAAAATCTTTAATTCAAAGAAATTTTAAAGCTGGGCATGAAACTAGTCTTTGGTTTGACCCTTGGTTTCATAATGACTCTTTTATTAACAGGGTTGGTTGGGATAATCTTGCTATTTGTGGAGAGGCTAATGCTAGTGTTAATTTCATAATTAGAAATAATCAATGGCAACCTCAGATTCATCCTATCACTAATCCTCATAATAATTCTATTATCAATATCCCCTTAGATCATGATGCTGATAGTGATTACTGGGTTTGGTTAGCTAGCAGTAATGGTAAGTTTTCTTTTAAAAAAACTTGGGAGCATATCAGAAATAAACAACCTACGGTTGAATGGTACAAATGCATATGGAATAGAGTGAATAATCCAAAGATGGCTATATGCACATATTTTGCTATTAAAAATAGATTGCCAACTTTGGATATTATCAATAAATGGGGTAGAAACAATTCTTCACTATGTTCCTTATGCAATTTATCGAATGAAAATGTGAATCATTTATTTTTTGAATGCAGCTACAGTTATTACATTTGGAAGCAAATTAAATCGAAACTGGGGATGAACAATATCAACAGCATGGATCTTAACCAAATTATTATCGAGATCAACAATCATTTCAGAAATAAATCCCTTGAAAGAGACTTTGCTCACGTTCTTCTAACTACTGCAATTTATCATCTATGGAAAGAGAGAAACAACCGTACCCATAACAATACGAAGTTGTCCAAAGAGCAAAGATGGATTATTATTGAAAATGACAGCAAAATCATTCTCCAAAAATCTAAGAAAAAGATCAGAAATCAGACCAGATTTGAGTTCCTTGCTGACTATTGGAGTAAAGAAGCTGGCAGTAAGCATATTGAACACTATCTTCTCAACCCGAGAGATTATCAAACTGATTCTAGTACTCATCAGCATTCCAATCATGTCAACAATGAGCCTCCAGACAACAATCTCGTAGGTGGCGATGGCAGCTACAAAGCTACAGATCTGGGTTGCGCTAACACCAGATCTGCAACTTGTAGTCACGCTAAGCACAACGATGACTTGAGAAATCATTTCAGCTCTGTTAACGCCGATATTAGCATGAGAAGTAAATTCAACCAGTGCCTTTCTTACTGGGAGAGAGGTGAAAGTAGCAAGAAGACTTGATAAAGCTCGTGCTTGATTTGGAGGCGTTTTCAGCTTAATCGCCTTTGGCGATCCGCCATTTTTTTTCGTTCTTTGTTTTGGAGGCGGTGTTGTGAAAACCTAATCTGTGTTTTAGGGTTTGTATACTGAGTTCGGGTTGCCTTGTTTTTACCCGGTTGCCCTTTTAGCTTTGTAAAACTTTGGGCTTGGCCCAATCACCTTCTTTCAAAAAAAAAAAGTTCGTTACATATTTAGTATGTTTTGTTCATAACCGAAACATCAAAAACTATGCACCATGCTAATTTTGTTAACAACGGTTATACTCATAGATATAATTCTAAATTAATAATGATAATGACTTCTTTTTGGTATGTCATATACAACATATGTAAGTTAGGAACTTTAGTGCAAGCTAAAACATATGGAATAAATTTGTACATTTCCTAGAAATGCTCAATGTATAAAACTAATAAGAAAAATAATTTAATTTATTATTCTACTCCTATTATTGCTTACACCATCAAATTTATACTGGTTCCATTAGTTTTTATGATTTTCTGTGGCACTTTAAAATTGTTTCCTTATTAGAAAATAAGTTAGCTGGAGCAAAAGAACATTTATAAGTTTAAAATACATATAGCGACGAATAGGTTTTGCATGCTAAAGGCGATGATAGTCTTGCGAGAGAAAAAGATATGAAACATCAATCTAACATTCCATTGCACGGTCATAATCGTTTTGAAGTTTTCTTCATAATGAATTTTTGTTCATTATCATGCTTTCCTCTTAATGAAGTTTTGTTCTCATCATTCTTTTGCACTTTTTATGTTTCTGTTATTAGGACAATAATGGTATTTCTTTTGAAATCAAAAAATGGCGTAACTAAAGTGGTTAACTTTTTTTCTATTATGTATATCTTTTGTTCGGGGTAGTGATGAAATTAATAAAAAAAATAAGGAATGCTAGCCTTTGATAGTGATTGTTTTATAGATATAGAAATCGACACTGTAATATGTTTTGGTTTGCATTGCGGAATTGTTTCTGATAGTCATATATCTTAGAAATATATTACATCATTTTATTTTTAAATTATTATAATCTGTGTTTGCAATGACCAGCCTTTACAACCCTCAAAATTTGACACTAACACATCCATTGTATTTATATGCCAAGCATCCGAGTGCCAAAAAGACAGATTGTTGGGGTGAAAGAAAAGACAGAACAGAATCTCACATCGCGATGAGTGATATATAATATCCAAACGATCTTTGTAAAAGAAAATTGTAATATACATATATCAACCAGAGTAAACTAATATATCATCAACTTAGACGGTTAAAATAGCCTGCTCTCATAAACGCTGATAAATACAATACAAGAAATGCAGCGAAAAATAAAATACATGAATAGATCTTGGAGGCATCCAGTTCGTCTTCTGAAGCTCCAAAGCGGTCAACTAAATTTGGAAATATACTTGAGGCTAACCGAGCATTGTAAGAAAATAATGCCCAGATCAATCAGGTAAACCTGCATGAGAAACTCATCTCATGTGGACTTTCATATTTATGAAACCCTTCAAAAATGAAGATATATTTTTAGATCACGCCGCATGTAAACATGGATGAGTTTTTACCTTACGATAACGAAATCATTTCTATTAGAAAATCCAATGATGTTATAATAATGTGTAGGGTCATGAGTATAAATAAGAATTTGATGTGTTGCATGTGAGTGTACACCATAACAATAATAGTTATACAATCAAAACTTCTAAAACACGTTTCACTAATTGTGTAGGATTTCCACAGAAGTGCCCTCAGTATTTCGAGGATGGTCCTCCTACATAAGGATCAGAGATATCCTTTCGAAGTAGCGTACATCTCTAGTGAATATACCATAGGAAAAACATAGCTGTCCTACTAAGACCGAGTGCATCGATCCTACATGCATAACCATAAGTATCTCTAGAATGGAGTCGCCTGCACCCTATGGATTTTCCAACCCTACTGGCTATGCAACCTATTTCTGATTTTAGTCATTACCGTTGATGAGGCTATGTCTGACATTCCAACACATGAGTCATAACTCGAACAAATCTTGACACACGGGTCCGCAATGCAAATAGATCTTAGAACCACACATGGATTCCCATATCTCAACGGATCTCGGAATCACTAATAGATTCCCACATCCTAAATAAATCATGAACAACAACATGTGTTCGAGCATCTCAATTAGATCTCAAATCTCCACATAGATTCCAACATCTCGAAACAACCACGAACCACTTCCAAAGCATAGAACATGTATATGATTTTGAAATGGTTACTGTTAACCCGGCTTTTGAAAAGGTACTATATGGGTGGAGTTTTAACTAAACGAATTTCATAATAACCAAGATAGGAAGCCTGAAGGGTGATTATTAGGTTTGAAAATCTGGTATAACCAAGGCTATGGATGAGAGTTGAGCGGATTCAGACGAATGACATCCTAGAATTGGCTAAGTATGGATTGGTGCTTCCCCTAGGCAGAGGATCGATACCAATCCCTTCTCCTTGGTAGGGGATCGGTACCTATTCCTTCCCCTAGGCAGGGGATTCGATCGGATCACTATGACTATGGACACTTAATTCAGCAGCTCAACTCAAAGGAAATCGATCAATATATTCAATTTTAACCAAGGCAACATCATAGAACAACTCAGGAAATAAGAAGAAGGCATCATGGGGGACCTCCACCAGGGGTCGCAGACCCCTATCATTAAAGAATAGGGATTAGTACCGATCCCACTACTGGGGTCGACACCAATCCTTAGGATCGGCCCCAGAGGGCCCTATTTTTTCTAGAGGGGTTCATTTGGTCCTTAGGCTTCTACGCATGATTTTCAACGGCATATTTCCAGGCCTTAACCTATAAATACAAAATGGATAGCTCATTGCATGGGGATTTACTTCTTCTTCTTCTCTTTTGGCTAAACTCTACCAGTTTTATTACTCAAATTCAAATCATTGTAACTATAATCAACAATATAAATAAAAGGAAAATTATTAGAGTAGACATAGGCCAGATTTAGCCGAATCACTATAAAAGTTTCTTTGTGTTCATTTCTTTTAATTTAAATTTGTTGTTATTCATATTTTATTCTCTACTTCATTTGGTTTGGCGTTGATTGTTGGATTTGTGGTGCTTTCATACTGATTGGGTGTTGGCGTCATTTTTAACGTCAACATTTTGGTTCTTTCACTAAGAGTTGCTTGCACCCGTGGATTTGGAAGTTTGGATACTTAGATCTAGGAAGCAATGGTTAGGCGATCTACAAGAAGAGAGGTTGTGGATAGGAGTCACCATGGAGAAAGCCTATAGGATTACTCAGGAGCTGATCAACCCTCTATCTACATCACTAGGAACGAGTTAGAGGCGATGGTGGATGCAATGCAGGAGAGAATGATGAAGAGGCAAGAGGAAATGATGCAGAATTTTCTTAGGAAAATTGGACAGGTAGGACCGATTAGAGCTACTGGCAATTTGGATTAAGGAGTTGGAGCAGCAGGAGATGTAGAAAATAAGAATGGGAAGCATGGAAATGGTGCCAATAGGCAGGAGATTGTAGCGGAGCAACTGGGGCAGCCCTTGGCCAACATTAAGGGATCGTCACCGATCCCCCCTAGGGGCGTCTGTACCGAAACTCAAAGGCTTAGGGGCATGCCCTCGGTTAGGTTGGTTCGAATGTCAATGGTCCAGTGGTCAATGCTATGCATGTTGATGTAGATCGAAATGCAGATGCACATTCAAAGGGTACGTTACTCTCGTGGAGTCGTAGGTAGGTTGGTAATCTAGATTAGAGGCCACCTATGGATGAGAATAAAAGGATGGCTAAGCTAGTATGTCAGATAATGAGAGGCGGATTTCCCAATAGAAGTCTGGAAGATGTCAGTCGGAGTCCATTCACTCCAAATATCAGGCAAGCTAGGAACCCATCGGAGTTCAAACTACCAACATTGGAGGCGTATGATGGAAAATGAGATCCTATAGTGCACTTGATGAGGTATATCTATCATATGGAAGTGTTGGGGGCATTACAGAAAGTCATGGCGAGATGTTTTCCTTTGTACTTGAGAGAATTAGTTGCACTTCGGTTTAGGCGGCCAGAGAATGGCTCAATCAAGACATGGAACGAGCTAGTGGATAGGTTCATGAGGCAATTTCAGGTCCACATCACTAAACCCAAGAATTGATGACATTGACAATGCTAAGGCAAAGGACATGAGATTCTCTATGGAGTTTCTTGACACGATTTAATGTGGTAGTTGCTTTGGTGGATCGACCAGATCCATCAATGGTCTTTATGGCGGCATTATCTGGAATTGCCAACGAGAGGGAATTTAAGGTTGCACTAGAACGGGATCCAGCAATGGATCTTGGGGAATTTTACCATGAAGCGGAGAGGTTCCTACGGTAGCAGGATGCACGGTCCGACAAATAGGAAGTAAATGTTATGCGAGGTGAAGGACCATCTGGAGAAACATCCAAGAAGGATAAGGGTAAATGAAAAATGGACGATAGATATAATGGATTGAAAAGGCATAGAAAAGAACGAGAGCGGAAATTCTTCTCTTATTCATTTTGATGGAAAGCTTGGAACGGATTTATCTGGACATAAGGAGGCAACTCCCCTATCGAAAATCGGTAAAGAGGGATCTTACATAGCGGGATCGTAGATCGAAAAAATACTGCCTATTCCATGAACTGAATGTGCATACTACCAATGATTGCAAGCACCTCCGGAATATGGTTGAGGAACATGTAAGGGATGGCAGGCTGCCGCAATAATTGAGGAATCAAACAGCGGGGATGGAACAGGAGCAGCCATCATCTACAGCAAAACGGAGTGGGCCCAGCTCAAGGGCACAGATATTCATCTCTTGATCGGGATGGAATGAAACAAATAAATAATAATCTCCATGATAAAGTAGCAAAGTCACTTATATATGTGCAGGATCATGAGCGGTCCCTAGGCATGCTCTAAGATGGTAATGAACCGCAATGCCCAGAGAGGTAGCACTTAGTTTTTTCTGGTTCTTTGGTTGTTTAAAATTATAATTTAATAAATGGATCTTAAAACACTTGAATCCACATTAATGTGACGAACAAAACAGGTTGCGGTCGTCCTGGCCGGAGAGAGGGGCGATAACCCCAAGGTGTAAGTCCCTTTACTGGAGAGCGATAGGATGGATCGTACATCATGGATTAAGCTCTCAACTTAAGAGTCAAGGCCAGAGAAAGGAAGTCAGTATGGAATTGATGCGTTATGACCCTGACTAGAGAGTCAAGGGCTGGAGTGCAAGAAGTGAGTAGCTTTGTCGGAGAGTGACATGATCGAATTACTTATCGTTGTTCCCCCTTTCATCGGAGAGTGACTGGATAGGGTCCAGCAAGGGTACAGAGAGACCATTCTCGTCCTAGGAAGGCCAGGACATTGATTTATGCTCAGGGACACTGAACCAGAGTGCATGAAATAATGCCGCTTTGCTAGAGAGAAATATGATTAGCTTACTTGTTGTTGTCCCCCTTCATTGGAGAGTGGCAGGATGGGGTACAGCAATAACTTGGAGAGGTTATGATCGATGCCGGAGGATCAAAACATTGTTATATGCCCCCAAAAGGGCCAAAGTGCAGGGAGTGAGTCGCTTTGCCGGAGAGCGACAGGATCGACTCACTCGTCCTTAAGTCCATCGTCGAAGAGCAAGTGGGCCGGGATTAGCAACGGTCCAGAGAGACCATAGATCGGTTCGGAGATGCCATGAACTTGGATAATGATTCGGGGAGATCACGGGTTGGCTTACTGACTTTGAGGATTTTAAATGGTTATGGATTTGGATATTGACCTGGAGACATCATGGATTTGGATAACGACCTGGAGAGGTCAAGGATTCGGATAACGATCCCAAGAGATCAGTGTTTTGGATTTGGCAAACGATCCAATGAGACCATGGATTTGATTACCGACTTAGGATGGATATGGACGTGGCTAAGGATTTGAAATGGTTTTGTGACTAAACATCGACTCAAAAAAGTCGTGGGTTTCATTAACAATCCAGAGAGATTGATCATTCAGCATGTAGAAACTAACTCAAGAGACGGCTTACAACAATTTGGTTCGGCAAAGGATTGGATTTTAGATTAGAAATTTCAGCTTTCGATGGACTATGGATTTTGGACTTCGGACTTATGGTAACTCAAAACATACCTTCCTACCATAAGGCATGTTTTGAGGGGTAAGTGTTAACCCACCTTTTGACCAGGCACTATACTAGCGGATTTAACTAAATGAATTTCGTAATCACAAAGGAAGGAAGCCCGAAGGGTTGATTATTAGGTTCGGAAATTAGGTATAACTAAGGGTATGGACGATAGTCGAGCAGATTCAGACAAATGGAATATTGGAATTGGCTAAGTATGGATTAGTGCTTCCCTAGGCAAAGGATCGTGTTTTATCCCTTCCCCTAGGCAGGGGACCAGAGCAAATCACTATGGTTACAAACACTTAACTCAACAGCTCAACTCAATGGAAATTGATTGATATCTCCAATTTTCACCCAGGCAACATCGCAGAACAACTCAAGAAATAAGAAGAAGGCATCATGGGGGACCACCACCAGGGATCGCCGATCCCCGTTCTCAAAGAATAGGAATCGACATCGATCTCCCTATTGGGGTCGGTACCGATCCCTAAATCGGCCCCAGTAGGTCCCATCTTTTCTGAAGGGGATCGTCTGGTCCTCGGGCTTCTCCATACTGATTTTCAATAGGATATTTCTAGGACTTTACCTATAAACAGAGGATTGATAGCTCATTACAAAGGGACTTCTTTTTCTTCTTCTCTTTGGGCTGAGCACTGCCATTTTTATTACTTGAATTCAAATCATTATAGCCGTAATCAACAATATAAATAAAAGAAAAATTATTGGTGTGGATGTAGACCAAAGTTTGCCGAACCACTATAAAACTCTTTATATTCATTTCTTTCAATTTTAATTTTTTGTTCTTCATATTTTATTCTCCACTTCATTCAGTTTGGAGTTGATTATTGGATTTGTGGTGCATTCATACCGATTAGGTATTGGCGCCATTTTTGACGTCAACATTTTAGTGCTTTCACTGATAATTACTTGCACCGTGGATTTGGAAGCTTGGATACTTGAATCTAGGAAGCAATGGTTAGGTAATCTATAAGGAGAGCGCTTGCGGATAGGAGCAACCATGGAGAAAGTCTGGAGGCTTCCTTCGCGAGCTAATCTACCCTTCGTCTACATCACCAAGAACGAGATGGAGCCAATGATGGATGCAATGCAGGAGAGGATGATGAAGAGGCAAGAGGAAATGGTGTAGAATTTCCATAAGAAAATTGGACAAGCAAGAGCAGTAGGAGATATTGGCAATTTGGATCAAAGAGTTGGAGTAGTAGGAGCTATAGAAAATAAAAACGAGGAGCATAGAAATGGCGCCAACAGGCAGGAGATCGCAGCGGAGTAGCTGGGGTCATTCCCCGGCCAACATTAGGGGATCGGCACCGATCCTCAAAGGGGTCGATACTGAGCCCCCAAGGCTTAAGGGTATACCCGGTTTAGGTTGGTTTGGATGTCGATAGGCTAATGGTCGATGATGTGCATGTTGTGTAGATCGAAATGCGGATGCACGTCTAGAGGAGTATGTTATGGAATAACTCCGCGTAGTCGGGGGCGGGCTGGTAATCTAGATTGGAGGCCATATATGCATGAGAATGAAAGGATGGATAAGCTGGTATGTCAGATAATGAGAGGCGATTTCCCAACTGGATTCTGGAAGATGTCAATCGGAGTCCATTCACTCTAAATATTAGGCAAGCTAAAATCCCACCGGAGTTCAAACTACCAACACAGGAGGAGTATGACGTAAATTCAGAGCCTACAGTGCACTTGATAAGGTATATTCGACATTTAAAAATGCTTGCGGCATCATAGGAAGTCATGGAGAGATGTTTTCCTTTGTACGATGTAATTAACTGTGCTTTGGTTTAAGGAGTTGGAGAATGGATCAATCAGGACATGAAGGCTCAATCAGGACATGGAACGAGGTAGTGGACAAGCTCATGAGGCAATTTTAGGTCCACATCACGATACCTAAGAATGTGATGACATTGACGATGCTAAAGCAAAAGACAGGAGAATCCCTGAGGAGTTTCTTGACGCGATTTAATGCGTCAGTTGCTTTGATGGATCGGCCGGATCCATTAATAGTCTTAATGGCGGTAATATCTGGGATTGCCGACGAGACAGACTTTAAGGTTACACTAGAACTGGATCAACCAATGGTTCTTGAGAAATTTTGCCATGAGGCGGAGAGGTTCCTATAGCAGGAGGACGTATAGACTGACAAAATGAAAGTAAATGTTGTGCGAGGTGAAGGACTGTTTAGAGAAGGGTCCAAGAAGGATAAAGGTAAACATAAAATGGACGGTGCATATGATGGATCGAAAAGGCAAAGGAAAGAGCAGGAGCTGAAATTATCCTCTTATTTGGATTTGATGAAAAGCTTGGAAGGGATTTATCTGGACACAAGGCGAATTCCCTTATCAAAAACCCGCAAGGAGGGATCCTATGGAGCTGGAGCGTAGACCCAGAAAATACTGCCTATTCCACGAACTGAATGGGTATACTACTAGTGATTGTAGGGACCTCCAGAATATGGTTGAGGAACATGTTAGGGATGGAGGTTAGCCATAGTATGTAAGGAATCAGACAGAGGAGATGGAATAGGAGCAGCCATCATCCGCGACAAATCGGAGCAGGCCCGGCTCAAGGGCACAGATCGTTATCTCTTAATCGAGATGGCATGAACCAAATAAATAATAAACTCTACGATAAAGTGGCTAAGTCACTTACACATATATGGGATCATGAGCAGTCCCTAGGCATGCTCTGAGATGGCAATGAACCGCCATGCCCGGAGAGGTGGTACTTAGTTTTTTCTGGTTCTCTGGTTGTTTAAAATTCAAATTTAATAAACGGATCTTAAAACACTTGAATCCATGTTTATGTGATGACCAAAATAGTTTGTAGTCGTCCTGGCTGGAGATACGGGGCGATAATCGCAAGGTGCGAGTCCCTTCGCCGGAGAGCGATGTGATGGATTCATATGTCATGGATTAAACCTTCAACCGAAGGGTTGAGGCCGAGAAAGTAAGTCGGTATGGAATTGATTGTGTTTGACCCTGATCGGAGAGTCGGGGACCAGAGTACAAGAAGTGAGTCGCTTCATTGGAGAGCGACAAGATCGACTTACTTATCGTTGTTCCCCCTTTAGTCGGAGAGTGATAGGATAGGTTCCATCAAGGGTCCGGAGAGACCATGATTGACCTAGGAAGGCCAGGACATCACGTTCTGTTTAGGGATACTAGACTGGAGTGTAAGAAGTAATGCCGCTTCACCGGAGATCGATAGGATCGGCTTATTTTTCATTATTCCCCCTTTACCGAAGAGTGATAGGATGGAGTCCAGTAAGATCTCGAAGAGGCTATGATTGGTCTAGGAGAATCAAGACACCGCTATATTCCCCAAAAGGGCCGGAGTGCAGGGAGTGAGTCGCATCGTCGAAGAGAAACGGGATCGACTCACTTGTCGTTAAGTCCGTTCGCCGAAGGGCAAGTGGATTGGGCTTAACAAGGGTCCAAAGAGACCCTTAATCAATCTAGAGAGACCATGAACTTGGATAACGATCCGGAGAGATCGCAGATTGGCTTATTGACTTCTAGGATTTCAAATGGTTATGGAATTGGATATTGACCCAGAGAGGTCATGGATTTGGCTAACAACCCGGAGAGGTCTAGGATTTGGATAACGATCCGGAGAGATAGAGGCTTTGGATTTGGCAAACGATCCGGTGAGATCATGGATTCAGTTATCGGCTTTGGATGGATATGTACTTGGCTAAGGATTTAGAATGGTTTTGGAATTGATTATCAACTCAAAACATTCGTGGGTTTCACTAACAATCCAGAGAGATTGAGGATTCAACATGCATAAACTAATTCCTGGGCGAACATGGGATGGCTTAAGGAAATTTGGTTTGGTAAAGGATTGGATTTCAGATTAGAAATTTCAACTTTCGATGGATTGTGGATTTTAGACTTCAGACTTATGGTAACCCAAAACAAATCTTCCTACTACAAAGCATGTTTTTGGGGGTAAGTGTTAACCCACCTTTTGACCAAGCAGTATGGGCGTATTTAACTAAACGAATTTCATAATAACCAAGGCAGGATGGCCGGAGGGGTGATTAGTAGGTTCGAAAATCATGTATAACCAAGGCTATGGATGATAGTCGAGCGGATATAGACTAATGGTATATCTGAATTGGCTAAGTATGGATTAGAGCTTCCCATGGGCAAGGGATGGCTACCTATCCCTTCCCCCTAATAGGGGATTGGATCAGATCACTCTAGCTATGGACACTTAACTCGGTAGCTTAACTCAATGGAAATCGATTGATATTTCCAATTTTCACCTACACAACATCGTAGAACAACTTAAGAAATAAGAAGAAGGCATCATTGGGGACCACCACAGGGGTCGCCAACCCCATCCTCAAAGAATAGGGATCGACACCGATCCCCTATGGGGTCAGCATCGGCACCGATCCTTAGGATCGGCCCCAATGAGCCCCATCTTTTCTGGAGGGGTTCGTCTGGTCCTTGGGCTTCTACACGTAGATTTTCAACGGGTTATTTCCAGGTTTCCACCTATAAATACAGGATGGATAGCTCATTTCAAAGGGACTTCCTTCTTCCTTTTCTCTTTTGGCTGAACTCTGCCATTTTTATTACTCAAATTCAAATCATTGTAACTGTAATCAACAATATAAATAAAAGTAAAATTATTGGAGTGGACATAGGCCAGAGTCAGCAGAACCACTATAAAACTCCTTTTGTTCGTTTCTTTTAATTTTAATTTGTTGTTCTTCATATTTTATTCTCCACTTTATTTTGTTTGGAGTTGATTATTGGATTTGTGGTGCTTTCATACCAACTAGGTGTTTGTGCCATTTTTGACATCAACATTTACGATTTGGTTTCATTCTTTATTTAATTAAACTCCTTTATTTAATTAAACTCCTTAAAAATTAAGCTTCTTTAATTTAAAACTCCTTTTAAAGCTTCTTTATTAATAAAACTTCACTTATTAATTAAACTTCACTTATTAATTAAACTTCACTTTTTAGTTAAAATTTCACTATTCATTTCTACACATTTCAATACTCTTAAAAGTATTCATATACTTATCTCAATGGTGTAAGTATATTCACAAATGAATAACTAGTTTTACATACTTAAAACACGGTCAAAGAGGTTAAAACAAATGTCACTCAAACATTATTAATACAAACCCCTTCCCTCTTTTGTACCTTAAAACTTATACTTTTCTATTTTTTCCAAAGATTCTATACTTGTTATTAACTTTAAAATTCCATTACTAAAGGTCTAAGTATTTTCCAATATCATTTAACTATATGTTTCCACTTTAAAATATAATTCAAGGGTTTGAAAAAAATGTTGCTAAAACACCGTTTACTACAAATCCAAAACACTTCCCACTTAATCATTAATTTTAACCCAAGTGTTGAAATCCAAATTTTCCTTACTTTATAAAAGGCTTAACTTGCCTTTTTTCCAAACTTATATATATACACACACACATAATTGTACACACACATACACTAAAAACCCTTTTTACAGTAATATATATATATATACTAGTTTGTTTATGAGCTAGGATATTCAATAAAATCTAAAAATAATTTTAGAAGACATTATATTACATCAACTTTAAATTACTAAAATAGTATAATTACAAATTTTCTAAAAATAATTTATACATAAAAATACTTAAAATATACTTCTAATATGGTTTAAAATATTTTTCTTAAAACATAACTTCAAAATACTTTAATTTATAGCTTATTTAAAAACATAAAAGCATGTTTCATAATTTAAAAAGCCTATATTTTGATATTAAAAAATAATTATAAAACATATCTGAAATTTAAACCTCTTATAAAATACATTAATAACTTTTCACAAAACTCCTTTAAAAAGATTTGGTAAAATACCTAAAGTAAAAGCCCTTTATACTTTACTAAAAACCAAGATTTTCAACACAACTTTGTTTCTCAATTTATATAACTTTTCAAACCAATTCCTTTAGGTCAAAAACACTAAAAACATATGTAAAGAACAACTAAATACATATTTTCACAATATATTCACATTTAAACCAATTTAGCATATGTCAAATACAATGGATTTTCAAAGTGCGTTTATATCGACTATTTCGCTTCAAGCATCCACAAACACTTTCCAACTTTATCAAACAACAATATTAAACATGTAAACAAGTCCGGGCATGATACTGTTATAGAGGGTTATAAGAGAGATTATACTATATATAATATTGATACTTGCTTTCCAAAGCAAGGAGGAGTCCAAGAGTAATAACTTGCATTATTTATTATACTATTTATATTTAACACAACAAACAAATATATCACAATAATATACAGATTAGATGGTGAGTAAAATTACCAAAGCCCAAGCCAACCCAAGTCGTAGAATATACGGCTACAAAAGCAACGGCGAAGATGAAATCCCGATCGGACTTCATTTACAAAAGTTATTATTTTTAAATGAATTCGAATTAATTATTTAATTAATTAACTTAATTAATTAATTAATTAATTAACTTAATTATAATCAACTTACCTCATAATCTTTCTTCCCTCTCCCTTAAACACTCCTTGTACATGCTCAAATTAAACCCACCCTTAAACCATGCACACGCACAGAGCGATATGGATTTTGGCTCCACAAAATCATACGCCATCATTTTTATCAACCTTCTCTTCACAAGCTCGACTTGCCAAACCCATCAAAGTGAAGCTCGATCACCTCCCCCTTACTTCAGCCTATAGTCGACCACCCTCTATACAATGGTCGCACATCCCCTCAACTAACCGGAGCACTTCTGACCACCACCAATCAACTCGACTCGCCACCACAAACTCAATGCCGCCGTCGATTCAACCTCTAGATACTTCCTCCTTATCGTGACACAAACCCAACAAGCAAAGAAGCACATGTTGCAACTTCCAACTTGTAGCCGCACTACCACATACCACCTCCACAAATTCATCTTCGCCTAACAAGTACAATGTCACTCACCCCATCACCTATCGCCACCTACAGCACCACCAAAACCCAGCCGTAGCTTTGGCTGCTTATGTCAACCACATCCAACCATCACCGCATACCAATCTGCATGCACGGATCTAAAGCACACACTCAAATGATCCCAACATATCCAAAATCTTTGAATTTTGACGCAATATGACGACCCGTGCTTTTCCATAGATTTTAAGTTGAATTAAACCACACATGTCCAACTCATTCTAAATGAAAAGGCGGACCGATAAGGGTAAAAAGAAAATAAAGACAGAATAGATTATATGAATATAATAACATATATTATTTCAATATATAATCTTAACAATGGAAATTTTATATACATCAGAGTCTATCCTAATCTCTACCTAGACAGTTATAAATCTCTGTCCCTACTAGCTCTGAATACAAATAGTAAACAAATGCAATGGAAATGGAAATGGATAACCATCTAAAAAGGAAACTCCATCTCCTGCTCCAAGCTCCTCCAAAATGTTCCAAGCTAGACCTGAACTACTTGGCTGTCCGAAAAATAGGACACCCAGAGTTTAAGGGGAAAAGAAAATAAACTCCGGATCAGCCATGAGACTGGTGTGAGAAAACTCAAAACATGGGTTTTGAAAGACAGGGTATCACATAACACCACGCCGGACATAAACATGGAGGGGTTTTTACCTTATGATAACCAAACCATTTGCTACGCAAAATCAGATATATTATTTTTAATAACATTCTTTGAAAACTCTTTCAAATAAATATATATAATCTTCGCCGGCATTGTTACATTTATTAAATGCCAGCATAATAGGTTTATAACTAAAACCGTAAAGGCGCGTATTAGAGAATGGATTCCATATAATGACAAAGTAAGGGTTCGATAGTACATCTCTAAAGGAATGTACGAGGCATAGCCTCACTGCCCTCTACCAACACAGAACCGGCATACCTCTACCATAGATAGTACTGAATATCTCATCACCCCGATCGTTCCTGACCTATCTGTGGCCACAGCATACACAACTAATCCGAAATATAGAGGGTAATCTAGAAAGCTGATGAATATATCATAATGGGTGCGACCCACTTTGCCCTGCCGCATCTACCCTGTTTTTGCCATTCTTGATGTGCGAGGCATAAGGTAATTTTTTATCTTTCCCAGAACAAATCCCACTTTAAATGCCATATTGTCATTTCCAACAATATACTATTGATTTCCACAAAAGTACAACCTTTGAGCTCGTACGTCTTAAGAAGGGTGTTAAGTATAGGAGGGCTTGCCTCCTACTACACCAACATATGTACTTTTGTAGAGAATCAAAGGCACTTCTCTTACTACATCCTATTTGGAAATTACCTTTATGATTAATAGTCAGTAGTCCTTGCATCGAAGATTTCAAATTGAAGGTACCACTGCCACCATATATATGGAAATTACCTAGAGGTTAATGAGAAGAAACCCTACATTATGAAGATCACCATCTTCAAAATCATTGTCTTCAACATATTTTCACTTTCGAACATATATTGGTTTGAAGTGGTTTTCCAAAACGAATCACCCAAATCCGTCCTCGGTTCCTCCGAACCAATTATCGATAAAAGATATCAAGTATATAGGTGATTATTATTCAATTAATCAGTATCTTTTATCCAACTAAAATATCTCTTTTTTGGAGATATACATCTTTAAATCATATTCTATTTCAGTATATACAAGATAATTAAACCTCTTTTATTAAATCCTTTGGTTATTTAAAACACCTTTTCAACTTTGGAAATACCAAATCATTTCATCTTTAATCACTAGGAAAATTATAATTCAAATCTTAGTGAAGATTTCACCTTTCCAAACCATATTTTTAATGGGTCAAAAACAATGTTATTTAAGACATCGTTTACTATAAACCTAAACCAATTAGTATTGACCAAAAGGGATCCATAAATTTTAGACTGATTATACCCAATACTAATTTCTTTATTTAACATGTACTATTCGTTGAATAATAGTGAAATCACGTTTTAAATTCATACGGATAGTACGAGTTCCCTCCTTGGAATTTAATATATAGTTTAACTAGAATGTTTTCTTTAACAACCAAAATCCTATTTCAAATCATGTTTAACTTTTGGAAAGCTTCAAATCTCTTTTTATCTTAAGAAGAGGTAGTCCGAGTAAATCAAATTTACTATCCCCTCTGTCGGGCCAATCCGGATAGCTAAAGCGGAACCTAAATACTGGTTGTCCAAGCTCGAGTCTAGAGACAATCTTTCTAACATCCATAAGACGGTTAAGTTATTTGATCAACTCGAAACTCCTTAAAATACTTGATTTATTGTTTGAAAAACATTTGCAAAAGATTTGGGAAGAAAATACCAAGTTTAAATCTTAATTTCAAAAGTTACCAAAAAGTGCTGCTAAATATGTTGCGAATAGTGTTTTTAAAAGCTTCTGCGATCAAAACATTAACTTTATTTCACATATGTCTATTTTTATAACTCAAATCCATTTTAAAACATTTTAACATATTTATAAAATTTATTTCATATTTCTAAAGATTTAAAAATATCAATTTTAAAGCCTTTGTTTTTAAAAACTTGATTTGGACATAACTCAAATTCTATTCAATAAAATCTTGATTTTTCTTCTTTATTTAAAAACTATAGTATAAGAGTTTGAAAAATTCTTATTTCGAATAATGTCGAGCTATATTCTATTCTATACATTGATATAACTTTTATAGCGCGAAATCGCGAACTACCTTACGCGACGCGCTTATTTTGACTCCATTTTCAAATATTTTTCAAACTTTACCGAAATGAGTTTTAATGTTTATAAAACATTTATAAACCATTTTATTCATGTTTAAAGAGGTTTAACTATTCCATAAGGCTTTTATAATTCATATAGGTAAGCGGTTTTCTTTGTGTAAATTCGACGTGTTTTTAACGTGAATTATTTCCATATCCAAGTAAATGTATTATCATATCCAAACATGATAAACAATCATCATAAATAAGCATAGAAATCATATCATATCATCATAGATTTTATAAAATGACTTAGTAGATTTTCTCACCTTTATTGGTTTTTAAAATTTGATTATAACTTCGCTACTATTTTACCGAAGCTTACAGAATCAACCCTGGTTCTAATTAGAAGTGCACAACCTAGGCTTGTAGGAGAGATGGGTTTGGCCTTGACTTGTGAAAGTGGTGGCCGTGGGTTTAGAGGGAGAAGAGAAGGAGTTTGAACTTGTTTTTGGAATGGATTGATAATATATATACTTATATAAATTTACTTTCTATTTGCCGTAATTTTCACCATTATTCCTCTAAGATAAGTAGCCATTAAAATAGCTTGAGAGGAAGGGGAAGATGAAAAAGATTGGTGTGTAAACTTATGAGAAAATATGCATATTTATAGAAAGAAAATGTGCAAAATATCTAAATGGTACAATTACCATTCTACACCTCACCCACACCCCTCCTCTTCCCTTATGCACGACCATAACCTCCTCCACCATGTGCCCTCTCCATGTGATGCTCTATATGCTTTAAAGTGATGGGAAGTTTTGTTTTGTTTTGGTACAAAATATCATGATATTTTTCCTTAAGTATATATGTATGTATGAATGTGTATTTGTATGTATTTGATATGTATACATGTGAATATGTATATGTTAGGACATGCATGTGTATGTTATATATGTGCATAAGGCATATAAACAATGTTGCAATCACTTTGAATAACTTTCGTTCGTTAAACCGTTGAAAATCTGAAAGTCGATCTCCGGTCACATTTTCACTTATTAATTAAATTACATATAATTATAAATAAAATTTGAAAACAAATTTCTCATCATTGTTAATTAATTAAAATGATCACATGTGAATTATGAAACCATATATAACAATATTAAACAAGTGTTTGCAATAAGTGTTGTTATATCGATAATGCATTATGAATTTTCTTATATTTTCAATTCAAGTATATGTCTTTATAAAATTATTATAAATGATTTATTATTACTATATTACTAATTAAAATGAATTATTATCATTTTAAAAAAATTATTTAATTATTTAAACTTAATTTTAAAATTACAGAAAATATATAAAATAGATGACATCGCTGATGATGTCATAAATATATTTTATTTCCAAAAATAAAATAAATAATTTTTATTTCATACTCTTGTTTAAATGGATAAATAAGTGTATGTATACAGTTCGTGCATGCTAATATTGAGAAAATCTCAACTTTACCGAAAGCCGATTTCCGTCATTTTTCTAATGAAAACCCTCAAATATCCATATTTGTTAATATACCTTCAACACAAGTTTACCATCATTATTTATGGTTCAATAAATTATATTATGTTATAAATCTTGTATTTGAATATTTCAAATATAAATATAATTCATCGAAGTGATAAATTTGCGGATTGTTACAATCTAGCTCAAAAAACAATTAATAGAAGAAGAGGAAGAGTGGCAATGGTGTTTTTGGTTATAGAAGAAAGAAGTGAAGAAGTAGATTAAGGGTAAGGGTATATTTATAGTGAAGTAAAATTGTATTTTAAGTCTCTTAATTAAATCGCTATAGGTTTCAAGCTTGCACGATCACATAGGAGATCGGATCGTCACAAAACTCGTCGGCCCACAACTTATTACTCGGGATCCAACAACACTAGTTTCGTCAAAATCCGAGACAATACCATGGAATGATAATTTCACACATTATTTAAAAGGAAGTATTTTTAAAACCATTTAGTCACATTAAATTATTATCTAAAGTCACCTATCACTAGTTATTATAAAAAAGAGTTTAATAAGCTTTTGAAATCATTTTTGTACCATTAAATCCAAGAGTAATTATTTTAAACAATTTAAATATTTAAATACGAAGTGTTCAAAATTCTGGGTTATTATATTCTCCCTTCTTAGAATATTTCATCCTCGAAGTACCAACACGAGCAACATAAACAACAATCACACATTAATTTCCAATGGTATTGCAATTACTGACTACCAAAGAAACAATCACACCTTAATACTTAACAATATGGCATTCACTAGCAAGCAAGCCCATAGTTTGCCCAAGTTTAGAAACCTCTCATCACATAAGGATAATCAACAACTCACTAAGCATACCTTACACTCATCGTCCTCAAGTTAATACTTAGTCGATTATTTATGCTACCTCAAGCAATTCGAAGAGTACATATATCATCTATATGCAATATCAAATCTGATCACTTGCTCGGTCACATAGATCTCACTTACAAACTAGTATAGATCACCCGACCTCTGTAGTGCAAACCCCGATCAGGTCCCTTGATTAGAAACCTCATTTTCCTTACATAGTCATATACTATGATAGAAAACATTAGGATCATATCAAGAATTTGTATCAAGTGTCGCCGTCAATAATCGAGTGAAAAATCTTAACTCGGACCAGTGTAAACCACCTCAAAATTATGTACTCGAATCATAGATCAAGAACGGTCATGCAAATAAAATGATCTACGTACAACTTTCATACTTTATTCCAATTGGTATCTTATCTACACCAATTTCTTTTCATTTTTAATTCACATTTATTATCACTTATAGTATTTCTTATATATACTAAAATCACTTATGAACCATTTCATAAAACTCTACTTAAGTTTATAAACATTTTAAAACTTAAGTACGTATTCGTATAATACTCCACTTATAAATATATACATCAAAGCATATCTATACTTCTTAATTAAGGTAATACACTTTTAATTGAACTTCTCAAAATAATATATTTTAACCTAAGTGTTAAAATCAAAACTTCCTTTACTATATTTATAAAATACTTAACTTACTTTTTAAAACTTATATATATTATTAAAAATATTTTTTAAATGATGTATATATTTATACGTATACTAATTTACTCATAAGTCAATATAATTAACAAAATTCTAAAACAACTTAAAAGATATTATATTACATATGCTTTTTAATATTAATAAATTTTCTAAAAACAATATATATTTAATAATACTTTGAAAATACAAATACTATGGTTTAACACATCTATAGTAAATATTACTTAAAAATATTTATCTTGTAATTTATTTAAAAACTATAAAAAGCACGTTTTATAATTTAAATCCTTTGCTTTAAAAATTCATAAATAGTTATTAAATATATATTTAAACCTTTTATATTTCTCCTATAATTAATAACCTTATAGTTAAAAGTGCAAAGAAGCCCTAGGATGTCGCTTAAAGTTAACATTAAAATGCCGAACGTAAAGCATTTTCAAAATGTATCCATCGCGACCTTTTTGCTTCTAACTTTCACAATGTCATTTCACAATTTCTTAACTTCCCAAATCAATTCCTTTTATGTCAATGTGTGTAGTGGACAACCAAATAAATATTTTCATAATATATTCATATTTTAACTAATTAAACATATATTAAATACAAGAGATTTCAAAATGCGTTTGTAGTGACAATTTCGCTTCAACCATTCACAACATATTATCAAACATGTAAACAACAAGTCTCGGTTATGTAACATATTTTAGAGGATTATAAAAGAACATATGCTGCATATAATGTTGTCACTTGCTTTCAAAATCAAGGAGGGATCTAAATGTAATAACTTGCATTGTAATCTGTTTTAATTTATATTTAACACAACAATTATATACACAACATTATATAAATTAAAGGGTCAATTAACTCATCCAAGTCCAAGCCAAAACCAAGACGTAGAAAATCTCCCTATGAGTGCAATGACGATGATGGTGTCTCGATTGGACCTTGTATGCAAAAGTTATGAATATTATAAAAATCCGGATTAATTAAAATAGTTAATTAATTAATTATTTCACTATTTACCTTTATAATCTTCTTCCCTAGTTCAAATTTATACTCCATATAAACATACCTATGCATAACTCACCATAGCCGATCATCCTCTCCTCCTTTCTCCCATCTCGCTCGATGAAATGACACACGAATTCCTCCAACAAGCTTCTCTTTGTGTTCTCTTCCCATTGGAAACCACGCCATCAAGCTCTACACCACCGTACAAAAAGTGACTGAACGCCTCGTTCAGCTATAGTGAATAGATGTGATTCACCAGTGGCAATCGTACCACCTCCAACTAGCACCAAGTTACTTCTCTTCCCACCCTGAATTCAACGTTTTATTCCGCTTCACCAACTGTAGCCCCTAACTATGACCAAGTCCAACCCTAGTTCGTTCCATTATCGTCGATCATCTTTAAACATCTTTGCACCCCACAAACCTCATATAGATTTGAAGCTCACACTCATATGATTACAACAGATCCAACGTCTGCAATGACCCAAATTTTTTAACATTTCGTATGTGAATATATAGATTATTTAAATATTCAAATTGGATTCAAATTTAATAAATAATAAGGAAATCAATTGTTAATAAAACGACTTAATTTTGATGACATATTTTTATATGAATCTATAGGATTTTTACATATTTTTAATTTGGAAAATATTTAAATTATCATTTGACGTATTTTTCGACAAATGATGGTATTATTGAAATTTTATAAAATAAGATAACAAGTGTATTTTATAGTTGCTTTGGGATCATGTCACATTGTTATGCATGATCGTATTATTATTTCTGTCGTTCGCGGTTCGTATGTGAACTGGATACTATATAGCGATGTGCTAAAATTATAAAATTTAATAACCCCGACACTTAGCGCTTTTCCTCATTCCTCTTTCTCTTTTCATTTTCCAATTTCCTTTAAACAAAATAAACCTAGCCACTTCTTTATAAAATCAAAATCAAGTGATTCGGTTAATGATAAATTACGAAACTGGATCGGGTTAAGTTTGTATGGACGCAAGCTTTAAATCTATGTGACTGTTGATAGGTGCGGTCGGGTTTGGGGATGGTTGATGTGAAGAGCCGCAACTAGGGTTAGCGATTGAGTGAGATTCATGTGATGATAGGATATGGCGTTGGTTTCATCGAGTTTCTCATGCGAAGGAGCATCGGAGGTCAAAATTTGGTGGAGTGCGGGGGTGTTTTAGGGCATGCGACATTTTGGTGTCATAGGGTTGAGGCAGTGGGTCGCGATGGTAAAGAGGAGGCGGAGCTTGTCGAGGAGGGTTCTGATGCAGAGCACGTGTGAAAAGATAATGATTAAAAGTAGTGGCATTCGATTTCGTGTAAATACGAGGGGGTGGAGGTAGAGACATGCACGGTGATGGTCGTGCAAGTGTATGCGTGTATAGGGAGGGATTAATTTTATGGAAGAAGGATTTGGAGAGGATAATTAAATTCTTGAAGTGATTTAGTGAATTAATTATATTTAATTCAAAATTTCATAAAATTCGTAACCTTTTTATACTAGATCCAATCGAGATGCTGTCATTTGCGGTACGCTTGTAAAAGTTTTATCCACGCACTAGAGTCGACTTTGCAAAGCTTGGAGCAAGTGAAATTTTAAGCCAAAGTCGAACGCCGCTCGATTTTAGATCAAGCCAGAATGCTTAAGCATAGTTGGAATTTTAGTGAGTTAACCCACCTTTGGGTTAGCACTGCATGATATAAATTATTATTTGCATGCTTGAATGATTTACTTGTTTGGTTTGGTTAAATTCCTGTTTTGGAAAGCGGGATGATATATAAAATGAAATACAAGGAATTTTGTAGAGGGATCCGGATTCCATGCCATTGTTGATTTTAAATTTAATTTATATACTTGTTGTGTAAAATGTTGAATGTCAAAAGTATTGGATGTGACTTTGATAAGCTGTACCTTTTTAGTGATAAAGGTAGTAGAAGCATTGTTTAAGTGCTATAACAGCTACTGGTCTTATTATAGTATTTTGAAATACTATTATTTGTTGTTTTGATTCGAGGAATGGTGATTCGTAGAATGATTTTTAAAGGTGATTTTTGGAATTTTCAATGTTATTTTGTTTACAAATGGTTTTCAAACTTTTCTATTTTTTACTTTAATCTTTTTGACAGTCTCTTCTAATTTATATGGAAATGTTTTAAAAAAGTATTTTGAGATGTATTTATTTTACAAAAAGTTAATGTAATAATTAATATTTACTTTAAGGGACAATAAAGAGGAATTTATCTTTTGAATGACAATTATTTGAACCCAAATAAGTATATTTTTGGAAGTGAAATGGTTTGTGAATATACCTATACCATAGAGATGAGTATATAGTTACATTTTCCAAATATTAAAAGCGTAGATTTTGTGAATATACTTATACCATTGAGATAAGTTTATGGTTGCATTTTCGAAGCATTGAAAGTGTAATATTTTGTAAATATACTTATATCGATGAGATATGTATATGTAGTTTTCCGAGCATTGAAAGAGTATAAATGAAGAGTGGATGAGTAATATAAACATGTATATTTTTCTAAAAGTATTTTGATACAAGCATTTACAAAATGGTTTTAATTATGAAAGGATTGATTAAAGAGGCTTAGTGGTTGCTTATGTGCTTAACCATGCTTGGTTTCCATGCGGAATTAAATCTCCGATTTAATTGCTTGTTTACTTGATTCTAAAATAACCGACTATCAAATCATGGCCGGTTATGAAACTATCATTGTTGGTTCATAGAGATAAGGATCGGATCTAGTGAGTGTGTGGCACGCGTGATAGGCGGTTCTCACATTGCGAACGATGTAACAAAGCTTTTCCTCTTACCCTACGTGTCCCTTTACGGGTTGGTGTGTAGTTGAGAGGCTGGTCGTAAAATCAGATTCGAGGTTACCATTTGTAGTCCCCTCCGAAATGGGAGAGCGTTACACGTGGTATCAAAGCCACTACAACAAAACTTGCTATTAGTTGCAAATGTTGGTAGCGTTTCAAAATATATGCAATCCTTAGTCATTTTAAAATATAAAAGTAAACGCCGCTAAAGTATCCCCGCCAACAATTCAGCCAAATTTGCTAAAAATTTACGTGGCGACACATTTTCTTTTAACACTTATCATTTTTTTGTTGTTCTTCTGAAAACCCCAAACAAAATCTTCTTCAAATTTTCTTTCTAGTCCTCTTTTATTAATTATCAACAAAATCACTCGTTTGTGGCTTTACCCCAAACGAATAGATAAATATTATAATTTTAAACATGGGAAATCATTAGCGTGGCTACAACGGAGGACGTGGACGATGTAATGGGAAAGAACGTGCAGAGGAGAAAGCACGTCTCCAGGCGGCTATGTTATGGGGAGGGTTTCACGATGAGGCTAGGTTGAGGATTTGACCCTGGTAACTTCAGCTTGGCGACGAGGGGCGAACCGATAGCTTGGCAGCGGCGATTTATGGATTTCGGATGTAGTTTTCGACAGTGAAGATAGTGCTGACGATATTTCAGGTGAGAGACCGCGTAAGTTTATACACATATTTCAAAATGCTATAATAGCTGATTTTGATCTGAATTTTGAGCATATTGTAATTCATCACTGTTATTTAGATTGGCATTGCTTAAGTATTCATCACTGCTATTTAGATTTTTACTATAAAATAGGTAATCGAAAAGAGCAATTTCAAGATAATGACTGATCAAGAAATTGAAGTGGAAAAATCTGGGAAGTATCTACTAGAGCTTCCGATCAAAGTAGTTGAATTCAAGGTTTGAATATAATTCATTAGATAATAATGAAATCATTTACTTATAAATAAACTAGAATTTTAATTCTTTCTTTTGGGTAATGCAGTTAGACAAAGAACTTTTCCTAAGGTATTTCTAAGGTCATCCTTGTGAGAACTTCCTTAATTTTCTGATAAAGTGCATATCTTTTTATATTTATGCAAGAAAATACACAGTTTTATGTAACATACCTATGCTTAGCATGTTATTTCTGCTACTAGTTTGAGGTTGTGAAATGGTCATGTAAAATTCTTATAGTTACTAGGAATTCTGTTTACTACGTTGGACTAAACATGTAACATAAGCATTGAAAATCTAAACTACTAGGAGACAATGCATTCATGCTTGTAAGTCAACTGGAGGGAAGGCTCTCAGGAAGCAGCTTCCTACTAAGGATGCTTGAAAGTCATCACTAACTACTGGTGGAGTGAAGAAGCCTCATCATTAGATGCTCGGAATTGTTGCTCTTCGTGAAATCTGCAAGTATCAAAATAGCACTAAGCGTATATGAATATGTTGAAAATGGTAATTTAAAGCAGTGGTTACATGGAGAGATTGGGCTAGTCAGTCCGTTAACCTGGGACATTAGGATGAAGATAGCGATTGGAATTGCAAAAGGGTAATCATCCTCTATATATTTCCATTTTCTTGTATATTAAAAAACAGAAACCCAAAACAATTATTTTCAGACAATTATCATACTATTCTCAAATTATAACCCCTTTGTACTTTTTACAAACACTTTCAATGTGTTCCTCTCTTTCCTATACATGCAGAATAGCATACCTGCATGAAGGTTTAGAACTTTAGAGCCTAAAGTTATGCATCGAGATATAAAATCAAGCATTATTCTTCTGAATAGTATACAAGTATTATGTTGGTTTAGATAGGCAATTGGTTTAGATGAACACAAACAAAAAAGTTTAGGGACACTTAGAAGGTTGTTGCCTCTTGTTACTTGTTAATAGTATATTTGATATTGGGTATCATTTTGATTGTTTAAGTTTTTTTTCCTTTTAGGATCAAATAAAGTAAGGGATAACATTGTCATTGCGACAAAGTACATTACTTATCCATGGTGCTTGACATATGGACAGTTTGTTAAAGCAAGCAAGTACACTTTTTGATTGGTAGTTGATGTTTTTAAAATGCGACTTAACCATTTTCATGATATGGTCTATGTTCATTTATTGATGACTTTTGAAAATGTATTTAGACATATAGTTTTTGAAATGGTTCTATTAACATGTTATATCTCTTGTTAATTGCTGAAAGGATTTGGAGCACACTAAACAAATTGAAGGATTTAAAACACATAATGGGGACATATCAGAGGAAATGGAGCATGTCTTCTAGAAGACATGGATTAGCACCAATAGATCTGTAACTTTCCTTGACATATCACTACAAATTACAAAAGCAGATATATTTCTAATAGTCAATTAAACATATAGGAGAGTAGCATGATGCTGGTTCAAACGCTTCAATGTTACCCATCTAATTTCAAAACTATAGTCATAAGACCAGGAGATGTCTTTATTCCTCGTGTTGTCTCTGTCCCTACATTGGACAAAGATACATTATGGGAATTTGACCCAAAGAAGTTGGGTAAGGAAACATACTGGGTTACAACTTTATATAAGTTACTTATAGTCACTATATGTTAATCACTCAGGAAATAATGAACTATTCTGTGTTGCAGAGGTTGGGGATCTTCTTACTGGTGGGCTGTCAGGATGGAGTCAATGCCATGTGTAAGGTGGATGTTGTTGTACGTCTAGTATACCAAAACATAGACTAATCAATAATAAACTCGTCTCACAAGTTTACAAATCAGATTTCCACTACTTTGGAATTCTGTATTAGCTATTTTTAACAATAAGTATGTTGTAATTAATTACAATAACAAACTAACAACTATAGTAATAATAACTATAGCGATAAATCAAACGTTATACTGTTTAAAGAAATAGTACAACGTAGAAACGAAAATGATATATATATATATATATATATATATATCTACTACAAATCTAACCGGTTGAAGAGGGAAATTTCGTTTGAGGCTTGTCGTAACAATTTCCTTAAGACTTTATTCAAAGTCTCCCAAGATACAACAGAAGTAAGCTGCTCGAGATCGTGATGTGTATGATCTTCTATGTGATAGGGCTGATTATGATTTTAAGAAATGAAGATAAAGAAGAGATAACTCGGTTTTAAAATTAAGTGTGGAAAGTGATCAGGTTTCCTCCTTATTTATAGCCGAATTCCCAATGGCTACACCCGTTGAGAAAAGTAGCATCCCTTCATTTGCAAGGCCAAAAACTGTTACTGTTCGCAACAGGCACTTCCTTTCATCTGAAAAAATCGACACAGCCCAATCTTATTGCACCGGCACTCGGCCCGGGTTGTTGGTCGGACGGGCGGCGGCGCGCGTGTTAGTCCATGGCCATATAGGTTCTCCCCCTCGCACAAAATTACCTGACCCTAAGGGTCAGTATAAGGATTGAGAGTACACTATATAAACAAGAAAATGGACTTATTTTTGGCGATGTGGGATATATCTCATTCGCTATTTTTGAGAATTCTAACATATGTTGCAAGTGGGGATGGGATCTAACGGTGCTTCTGTAATCAAGGTTTGATATGGGATCCTATTACTGGCACATGTGCACTGAGTAAGTTATCATTGATCTTTCACTTGATTTCAATGTCTTTTATATTGTTTTTCATCATTTAGTTTTAGCATATTGAACTAATTAGTCTGTACTAACTATAAATAAAAAGACAATTGAAAAGTGATGGCAAGCTTTTGCTGGTATTGGAATAGTTTGCTAACTTTATTTCCCTTGTTGCTTTGAAGTTAAAACCGGGTGCAAAGCAGATGGTAATTTTAAGTCACTAGACAGTGAATTCTTTATTCATATTCAATTTAATTTGTTGAAAGTTGACTGAATTATTCAATGAAGTTGGCAAAATGAGACTAACTAGCATTCAAGTATATTTTCTTTTTTATTCAAGCATTCAAACATCTAGAATAAGAATGAAGTTTTGGTAAATTCTTTGAATTCAAGGACCTTACAAACTTACAGTTGCATAATCATTTAGAGTTCTTAGAGTCGAGTCTTGAACAGTAAGCATGACAGGAACCATAACTCCCCATACAAGCTAATTACTTTATGTGTGCAACCTCGTTTTGTTGATTTTATTTATATACAAGTATGATTCATTCAATGCTAAAAAATAACTAGATCAATTGAAAAGCAACATGAAATCAAGTGGGTCACCCACCACTGATAAATTATAAAATTTTAATAAAACAGAATTTCATAAAATTTTATAAACTTATATTTATAAATTTTATATGCAATCATGTTATTAAGCTATATATATGTATATGTATGTCTAGTTCTTTAGATTTTTGAATTTTTTCAACTAGTATGCATTGAGTTGTGCATTTGGTGTTTCTTTCAGTATCTAAATCAACGCTAAAGAAACAAATCAAAGGTCAAATTGAATTTCACAACCTTTTGGGAGTTCTAGAATGTTTACATTCAATATGACCTTACACTTATGGAGTTTTAATGGAAATAAAAACTAATCCAATTGTATGTGGATCTGAATTAATATTTTAATGCAAGAAACCAAAATCCGACCAGTCAATTAGTAGCTGTACATGGTGCTGTTCTTGCTTTAGTTGCAGCTGTTCTATCGGCTCCATATGACATGCCAAGGTATGGTGCCCTAGTCTGTCTGGGTTGTGCATAATCTTGTTATTAAAAATAAATAAATAATAAATCAACCTACATGTTACTTATTAATCACGTAATGACATCTTTTCTCCCTAGCTCTAGTTAACATAGCCATAACATAACATCTACCCGATGAAAAATGATATTCTTAAATGAATGAACCTTGGTCCATCTATATACTGTTACAAGTCCATCATTCTCAGTTTTTCCAAGATGTACACTAAACGAAGAAATAATACTTTGTATCTTTATTAGAATACTTGAATATAGAAAATGATACAGAGGCAAAGTATATAGATACAATGAAATGGGCCTAATATTTCACAGCCATGATAAGTTGGTAATCTGAGTTGAATAGCAGAATACAATCGTGACCATCGATTGTTGATCAACGGTTGATAGGCATTGCCTCTTGATGGTGCGGATTGATAAGTGTGTTACTTAGCTGATACCCTTGTATTGTTTGATTCATAATACCCCTCCTCAAACAAAGCTAGGGTTTTACTTCCTCTTTGTTTTCCATGTCGGCTAAGAAAATTCTAAGTTCTTCGCGAAAGCGATTGAAATTTCTGGCCGATAAAGCTTTGGTCAGAAAGTCTGCTCTTTGACAATAAGATGGAAAATGGTTGATGGCAAGCTTGCCGCTTCCTGTCTTTTCACGAACGAAGTGGAGGTCGATCTCCATGTGTTTCGTGTGAGCGTGCTGAACTGGATTCATGGAAAGGGAGATGACGCTGAGATTGTTACACCAAATGATGGGCTTGCGAGTTGATTCGAACCCTAATTCCCAAATTAGGGTTTCGATCCAGGTAATCTCAGCAGTCGTACTTGCTATACACCTATATTCTGCTTCAGTGCTGCTTCTGGAAATAGTTGGTTGCTTCTTCATGCACCAAGAAATTGGGTTTGGTCCCAAATAGACACAATATCCAGAAATGGATTTCCGGTCATCAACATCGTTGGCCCAGTCAGAATCACTGTAAGCATTTATACTTATGTCCTTACTAGCTTTTAGACGTAAGCCATATGTACTTGTTCCTTTGAGGTATCTAAGAATACGCTTGACAGCACTCCAATGTTCATTTAGAGGATTCTGCATGTATTGACATACCCTATTGACACTGAAGCATATGTCTGGTCTCGTAATTATGGCGTACTGAAGTGCTCCTACGACACTTCTGTATTGTTTGACATTATCAATAGGATCACCTTTATTTTTAGACAATTGTTTACTGCTTGTCATAGGAGTAGGTAGTGGTTTTGCCTTGTCCATGTTATGTCTGACCAGAATGTCTCTGATGTATTGCTTTTGTGATAGGAAAAATTCACTGTCAGTTTTCCTTTGGATGTCTATTCCCAGAAAATATTTTAATTCACCCATGTCTTTGATTGCAAAGTGTTTGTCTAGTAGTTCAATGATGTGGTTGATTTCATGTTGATCATCACCTGTAATAAGTGTGTCATCAACATATACAAGTATATATGTGCTCACATGCTTATCCTTTTTCATGTAAAGTGAATTGTCGGATTTTGTAGCATAAAAACCCAAATGTGTCAATGTGCTTTTAAGCTTCTCGTACCATGCTCTAGAGGCTTGCTTTAACCCATATATGGCTTTGTGTAGCTTGCAAACATAACCTTCATTTATGTGATGATTGTATCCTTCTGGTTGTTGCATGTAAACATCTTCACACAATTCACCATTTAAAAATGCATTATGGACATCCAGCTGTCTTATTCTCCAATTTTTGTGAAGAGCTAAAGTTAACATGATTCTTATAGTAGTGGGTTTGATTACTGGGGAAAAGGTCTCAGTGAAGTCAAAACCAAACTGCTGTGAATACCCTTTTGCAACCAATCTGGCTTTATACTTTGATATATTACCATTTGCATCTCTTTTGATTTTATAAGTCCATCTGCATCCCACAATATTTTTGTTGCTTGGTGGTTCCACTAGTGCCCAGGTTTTATTTTTCACTAGTGCATTTAATTCTTCATCCATTGCTTTTCTCCATTTTTCATGTTTGCTGGCCTGATCATAAGAATTTGGCTCCACCTCGTTTATTTGAGCTGTGTATAATTTGGGTTTAAAGATACCACTCTTGGATCTGGTAATCATGTGATGTCCTTTTTCTGCATGTTGACTATGAAAGTCTTCTAATTGATTATCATTGATGTTTGCTGTTGCATCTGTTGTTTGGTTGTCTTTAGACATATTTGCACTTTGATCATGATCACTATTCGATGTACTGTCATTCTGATCATCATTCAAACCTATTGGTGAGCAACTATTATCCTTTCCTTCATCTGAATTGTGTCCTGACTTGCTGTTAGACATAGATGCATTTTTATCAACATTTTGCATTGCTTGACTATTTCCTTGAGTGCATTCTGACAATTCTGGGACATAAAAATTATGTGTTTCCTTATTGTTGATTTCATGATTCTGTTGCTTTTTACCTGAAAATGGAAACATATTTTGATTAAACACCACATGTCTAGAAATATATATTTTTCCTTGACTATCCATGCACTTATATCCTTTTTGATTGTGTGCATACCCCAGAAAAGTGCATGGACCTGATCTCAGGCTTAGTTTATGCTTATTGTATGGTCTGAGATAGGGATAGCATAAACATCCAAATATTTTGAAATGATCATATTTTGGTTTAATTTTAAAAAGTTTTTCATGTGGACAGACATTGTTTAGTACTTTTGTCGGCATCCTATTAATAAGATATACTGCAGTGGCAAAAGCCTCACTCCAGTATTTCAAAGGTGGTGATGCTTGAGACAAAAGTGTTAAACCTGTCTCTACAATATGTCTGTGCTTCCTCTCTACTAAACCATTCTGTTCTGATGTGTGGGGGCATGTAATTCTGTGAAGTATTCCCTTTTTGCTAAAAAATTCTTTTAATGGCATAAACTCTCCCCCACCATCTGTTTGTATTATCTTAACACATTTGTTAATTTGTTTCTCAACATAATTAACAAACTGTGTTATAGCATGGCTTGTGTCTGATTTAGCCTTGAGAAAATAAATCCAAGTATGTCTTGTGTGTGCATCTACAAGTGATAGATAATACCTGTGCCCTTGTGTTGAAGTAAATGGTGCTGGTCCCCATAGATCTGCAGTAATTAACTCAAGAGGATTTTCATATATAGTGTCAGAAATAGGAAAAGGCAATTTGTGCATTTTCCCCATTTGACAATGATCACATAGAGACAAATCGGATTTATTAGGAATAGGAATATTGTTTTGCATGAAAATGAGTTTAACTACATCATAACTAGGATGACCAAGTTTACAATGCCATTCATGAAACAATTTTACATTGCTGTCATTCCTTGTGCTAACATTATTTGACCAAATTCTCTTGTTAGCAGCATGAGTATTGCTGAATTTGTATAGACCATTATCCAGCTTACCCTGTAATAATATGTTGTTATTTAATGAATCTCTAACAAGACATGATTTTGGGTGAAACTCAAAATATACTTTATTTTCACTGGCAAATTGTGAAACACTAATAAGGTTTTTCTTGATACTTGGTACTCTTAATAAATTGTTTAAATAGAGTAACCTTGTACCTTTTATATAGCCAGTACCAACATGTGTTATATTTATAGCTTCACCATTTCCCATAAGAACAGTTTGGTTACATGTGTATCCTTTGTTGCCCAGATTTAGATTCTGTAGATTATTTGTAATGTGGTTTGTGGCACCAGAATCAGGAAACCATTCTTCACTGTTGTAATCATCTGTTTTGGTTGCATCATCAGTTGTACTATCTCCATTGTTTCTAGATTGATTCCCAGTCTGAATTATGTTAGCATTTGGTTGCTTGTTGGTTTGTGATGTTTCACCTGCATTAAAATCTTCTTTATATCTGAAATAACATTTGTTTGCCATATGCCCAAGTTTTTCACAAATCTGGCATTTGACTCTATTATTGTATCCACTTCTTCCTTTGCCTCTGCCTCTTGGAACATTGCCTCCTCTCTGACTTTGATTTTCTTGCCTGGGTTGATTTGGTGGGTTTTTCTGATTTCTGTTTCTTGATGCAGCAACATAATTAATGTTGTATTCTTCTTGCATTGATTTTCTTTGCTGAATTCTTCCTTCATGAGCCAGTAGGGCTGTGTGGATGTATTCAATATCAGGCAGGGTTGATTGAGTGGCAATATATGTTATTAAAGATTCATAATCTTGATCTAATCCATTGGTTATCACTAGAATCTGTTCACTGATGGATATACTGTGACAAACTCCTTTTAGTTTTGTAACGACCCAGAATTTTGGACCATTCGCATCCATTATAAGTGTATAGGTAGACACTCATGCCGAAGTTGAATTGCTCAAAATACCGCGTTGTTAATTTAAATTTGGCAAAACAGAACATATACAGTAAATAAATAATCACAGATCACAGACACAGAGTAATAAGTGCAGCGGAAATAAAAGAGATAGTAGTTCATGAAGCTACTATATGAATGTATAAAATACCTCAGAGTTTACAACAGAAGAATAATACAATACATCAGAGTTAAACCAGATACAACGGAAGAGTAACACGATACATCAGATACAAATCAGAATACATCACTGGAATCATCGAATACTGAAAGCTGGATAGACAGCTGGATCTCCAAGCGAAGCTCCAACTCCAAAGGTGAGTCTCGAAAGCTGAACTACTCAGTCTGACCCGAGCGTAAAGCAAAATACAAAACACTCGAGTCAGGATTAACATTCTTATATTAATAAATCCAACTCAAGTGAAATAGCAATTGAAATACAAGTAACTCAAAGGATGTTTGGAATAACCATCCTTTAAGGATCCGTCAAACTATCTACTAGGTAGTAATGTACGCTAGGTAGATAATGTCTATCAGTAATATAAAGATATCAAAATAGCGTTAAGTCATGGCCCATTCCACCCTTAACACATTTTTATTCCCACAAGCATATACAAGACCGTAGTTTCCCCAAAACCGGAAGTCACCAGAGGGCAATCCATATACTCAAGGTACAAAACAAATTCGTAGTGGTCGCGCATAAATGGAATACAAGTATGACAAGGCACATGAGGCTATACCCAAGGTAGTGATACTACCGTTCGCCTGATCCGGGCTGGTGAGAACGCAACGCTGTAGCGCCCGCAACACCGTGAAACAACACTCCCAAAATCAAGGGTGCACCAATCGACAACAAGTATAAGTAGTTCGAAGAAGTGTGTCCACTTGAGGTATCAATCCTCCATTGGCCCGGCACAGCTCCTGTTTTAGTCATTTCCAATTTGACACAAGTGTCAAGGCTATCCATTATCGTTCTCTTTCTTCAATCATCACGAACATCAATCCAACCACTTCATTCTGGATCATCACTCCGCGCATAGTTATTAAAGTGGTTTTCGGTTTAGATAGAGAGTATACCCATAACCGAATTCCGGTCTCTTTAATAACTTCCGTAATTATTTCACCGATTGGTCGTTTGTATATTTTCAAAAAAACAAATCAATTACAATTTCAATTAGAATTCGTAAATCAACACTCATTTGTCTCTCAAAACCAATTTCCAATAATTTACGTTTCAAAACTTCCAAATTCACAATTTCAAAATCTTATAATTCAATTTCAATACCTATTTGAAACAATTCAAATTTTGATTCAAGTTCATATATAAATTTCATTCCGAAATCATTTAAATAGATTTTACTTAACTTTCAAATCAATTTAAACTCATTTATCGATTTCATTCAATATTCATTAAGTAAATTTCCCATTCAAAACAATTTCTATTAAATTTCCAATTCATTAAATCCATTATTTAAATTCAACTTCATTATATTAAAACTTACAATTTGAATTAAATTAAATTCATCAATCAAATTCTTTAAATTTCAAGTCTTACATTAATTTCCATAAATCACATTTTATTTCTTGATAAAGAAATTCAATTTCACTTATTTATTTACTTAAATGATTTTCCAACTTAATTAATAAAGAAAACTCAATTTCAATTATTTACGAAATAAATTCACTTATTCAAAAGTCCAATTTTACTTATTAAAGAATTCAATTCAATTTAATCATTAAATATTTCAATCTTATTTAATTATTAAATAATTCAAAACTTAATTATTAAATAATTTCAAAGTTTAATAATTTCAAACTTAATTATAATTTCAAACTTAATTATTAAATCATTTCAAACTCAATTCAATCATTTCTCAAATTAAACAACATTTCTTTCATCAATTACATTGTGAATATTTTGTTCCAGATTATTAAATATTAACATTTAAATTTCATAAAAATTTAATTTCCAACTTCGTTTCAAAACCATATTATTTATTCAAATAAAATCTTCATTTTATTTTCAAATCAAATTATTTGACCAATCGGGTTTTATTTAATTTTCTTTCCTAGGTCAAAGTTCAATTTGGGTATTTATCATTCAACCCGATTCCAATTCAATTCAAAAATCAAAACATAGCAAAAGGAACTTGCAGTGTGATAACTGGGATGGTGTCAAAGTAAATAAATAAGCAATAACAACAATCAATATCAATCCAATAATCAATTCAAATAATCCCGAAATAATCGTATTAATTCGCATTGTTATTTGTACGAATTAATATAATTATTTCTAGAATCTACACTATCATTTCATGTAGATTAAAGATTATTACATTACGGTTTTCACTTGTCATATATTTACAATTTCATACATCATCAATATAACAACATACATTCAGTGGTTCAAAATGTAATTAAACAATCCTATGTGTCAATAAATTTAACAGATAAAGGGGTCATATTATACAAATGTCATTTAATCAAATTTAACATTTAATTATCCTATATCAAGTTCAATTTCATACTATTTATCATTTTAACATTAACAATTTAACGTCCAATATAAACATCAACAATCAATCAATTATCAGCCAAACTGTATTATCATCGCATAAATAATTAACAGATAATGGTGTCAGATGTCACAGGTGAACTGATACAGGTAATAACAGTGTAAATAACTAACAGCAGCAATATTTCAATTGTCGTTTCAATTGAAATCAAATCTAATAAATAAAAGAACGTTAATCGTGAGTGATTGCTCACCTTTCGAGGCTAGAGTGAAGATAGATGATACAGACACGAACACGGATACAGATACTAAGAAGCGGGACAGCAACATGCTAGGAATCACTTTTCTCCTTTGAAATTTTTTTTTTCTCGTAGCCCTTGCTGTGAATCTTCACAATATGACATGCACATCCACTTTAAAGACACAATTCATATCAACAAAATGAACAGGGCCATAATCTAAAGAGACCTGACAATATGAATGCTAATATTATTATTATTATTTTTTTTTTGAAAGAGGAGAATGGAAAGGTTGCTCGACAATTGAGAAATAAGATGAATGAGCTGGGTGCAAAACACTATCAATTTATAGGCATGAGAAGAGCAGGCAGAACAACGGCGTTCGAGGCAGGTTGCAGGCTTCACAAACAAAGCAAAAATAGAATGCAGACTTCTCTTTCTTTTATTTCTAGAAAGCTTGGCTACTCGGTTTTGAGTGGAGGCGCCAGAAATATTTGAGCAAACTCTAGATATGTGGCACTCAAGACGGTCAGCCAACATCATCAACGAAAGGCGTGGGAAGCTTCTTCGATTGTGGGTGGTCGAGCATGAGTGACAGTGGCGGAAACGTACGGCTATGGGCGAAGGAATGGAGTGGTGATTCGGCATGGGGCCGCTGTGTGGTGGTGGACGGAGTTGTGGGTGGAGGAGATGCTAGTTCTTGCGGTGAAGTGGCAGCACGCGCGGAGAGGGAGGAAGAGGGGAGAGGGAATGCCATGCGCAACCATCGTTTCTTCAAAATTTCTTTTTTTTTTGTTGTCTGAAGTATGGGCTATGAGCTGAAGACATTTCCCAACAATGAAAGGCTCCAGGCTACCCGTGAATGAGGAATAAATTCAAATTTGTATAAAATTGTAAATGAACGAAAGGACATACCCCTTCCCGAAATGCGAATTGAACGGTGGAATTGGAAGAGTCAAGTATTGTTTTCTAAAGATAATAAATGTTATTTACTGTCAGCCGATTGAAATTTTTGAATGGACCGAGACTGTCAAAAGTTCATAAATAGTACCGATAATGTCACCGTTTACATAACCTTCGCCGTGTACCGGACCCCGAAACACACGAACGAATATGTTGTGGAGATTAGCACAATGAAACGATCACAACGGTATACAGATATCAGTGGTACGATTGAATTATAAAAATTTGAATTTTCTACTACGGAAAATGCAAGAAAAACACTGAAAAATAAGATCGACGGAGCCAAAGATGTCCGAATTTTGAAAAATGATAAACTGACATTTTGCTCAGAAGATGGTTTAGAATTTTTCTATGTAAAAATATTTAGGTTTCGGAAACATTTTATTTTCAACGCTTTTTAACTGATTAAATTGAAGTGAATTTACGCGCGAAATAAACTTTCGTATTTTCGGACGAAAATTTACCAGTTGCTATGTTTAACTAAACGTATTTCAAATATTAAATTTTTATTTCAAAATTTTATTGTTTAAAATTTCACAAAATTTCAACTAATTACGTTATTAACAGTTGAAATTTTACGGGTCGTTACAAGTTTGTCACATAAATTTTTAATTTTTGCAAGATATTCCCTCATTGGCATGTCATTTTTCTTTGCATTCTGTAATTCCCTTCTATATTGCATGACCTTTGCTGTTGATTGCGAACTGAAAATCCGTTGAATTGCTGACCATATCTCATAAGAGCTAATGCATCCAACCATCTGTGACAGTAAGCTTTGACTAATCGAAGATAGTAGCCATGATGATAAGAGATTATCTTGTTTTTGATAATGCTTGTAGTCTGGGTTGCTAATAGTCTTGCCTTCTTTGTCAGTTATCATGATCGGTGGTATAATCTTGGTTCCAGAAACATAATCATGTAAGTCATATCCTTTTAAAGCTATTTCAATTTGATATTTCCATAGATTGTAATTGTCTTCATATAATGGTGTTGTGATAACTTGACTTTTAGGTTTGATCAAGATTAGATCAGAATTTTGGGGATTTCTTGGTTGGTTGCCTGTATTGGCTGATGACATTTCTTCTTCATCATTTGCCATGGTGATTCAGTGATCTGGAAATGTTGATTTCTTGGTTGAAAAGAACAAGTGAAAGGAATATTGGCGTGGCTATTTGATAATAGCAGCCAAGAAACAAGAACTGATAAAGAATCAAACTGTTTGTGATAGGTATATATTACTGTCTCATCAAGAAACAATAATATATATGAACAGCAGTGTGGTATCTTGCAACCAGAGGAGTAAAGTGAAGATGAATTCTGATTTCTCCTTTTTAGGATGGCAAGTGAAGGATGTGGGATAGGTATAACTGATCTTGATATGATCAAGAGTGGGATATGCTTCCTCGATGATGATATTTTTCTGAGAGGAACCAACACAACTCAAATCTTTGATTATGATTTTTTTTGAATTTTGCCGTTTGGCTTTAGCAGCTCTAATACCATAAACGAAGAAATAATACTTTGTATCTTTATTAGAATACTTGAATACAGAAAATGATACAGAGGCAAAGTATTTAAATACAATGAAATGGGCCTAATATTTCACAGCCCATGATAAGTTGGTAATCTGAATTGAATAGCAGAATACAATTGTGACCATCGATTGTTGATCAACGGTTGATAGGCGTTGCCTCTTAATGGTGCGGATTGATAAGTGTGTTACTTAGCCGATACCCTTGTATTGTTTGATTCATAATATACACCATTAGTTATGATGTATATTAGATGAAATATAGTAAAACTTCTAACATAATCTTCTAAGGTTTTTTTCTTCAGCTCAAGGGTTTTCAAATTTATTTAGATTTATATGTATAGTCAAACTACTAAAAACTTTGTAGGCATAACACCAATTTAGATTGCATATGTTGATAGTGGAACATACAATATATAATTACGTACTATCCATGTGAATATTTTCTTGCAGCAGCGAAATAATTCATGAAGGGGAGCACAGTGCAAAGGAATAGAAGTGCACTTGAATCATTTCCGATGTATGATGTGGTACTTGAATCATTTCTCAAGATGTGTTTGTACATTTTAATCATTAAAGGAATAGGAATACCCAAGCTTCTTTGCTTGATACCAAGTATGATAAAGTTTTTGCGCTTGAGATGTATTTGATTACAATATTTAAGGATGATAGTAGAAAGTATTAAACAATAATGAAGGTTGAGCTCTGACTATTAGTTCAAGTTCATATTCTTTGAATGCTTAGTTCATTATGTGACATTGTTTTTTATTTATATGGATGTTGTTTATGCAGCTTACAATAAAGGTACAATAGTTTTATGTGTATGTTTATATGTTTGCATCTCATTTTATTGTCAACATCCATCGTTCATTCTTGACAACATGGTAAGATCCAACGGAGGGCTGCTGTTGTTGAGAAAATTGTTGCAGTAGCTGCTCTACATCCATCGGCTTTTAATTTTAGCAAGGGATCTAATTTAAGGACTTCCTTGCCTAACACTGCTCATTTTAATCATTGGTATGTTTTATTTATTTTTCTGCAAGTTCTTTATTGTTTGGTAAGTGCTTGTTCAGATCATTTAGTTTACGTTTATAATGGAATTTGATTGCTGGCTACTAAAAATCATATAGATTGAACAGACGGTCATGATAGATCATGTGAACTCCTTACCGTGATTTTTTGTGTAGATTTTAATGAATTTGTTTCAACTGTTTTTTTGTGATGAGTGATAACTGTCTTTAGGTATACTTATCATTTTATATCTCAATGATTGATGTTATCTGTTGTTAAATATAATAATTAATTGGTTGTTCTATGTGATTTTTTTGCAGTATTGTTTTCCAGTGATGTACCTTTCAGATTTGACTAGAGCAAGATATGAAGTTAGGGAGAAGAAGTGTGCTAGTTTAGTTAATGATCTATGCTTGGCTTTATTGCTCTTGAATATTTTTTTCAATTATCTACTGTCTGCCCTATTAAGTAGCCAAACAAATTAAGGTAAATAAATTGATAAGTAAATCGACTCGAAATGACCACTAGTTCAATTTCAGAAGAATGAAGTGATCAGAATCAAATATATGTCGATGGCCGGTCATGATATAGTAAACATATGGAATGAATTTTCATATGTAAATATTAGCACCCTGATTGTGAAGTTGTTATTTAAACGACTTGGACTTTTAAAATTTTTATCGTTTGGGTTCAAAGAGACCGGGGTCGGATATCAACGTTATCCGAAACCACTTCGATCCAATAATCACTACGAACCTTTACGGTTTGATTATAGAGTCTAATATGCTGGATTTTAATTAATGTAACAAATTCGGCTATTTTAATAAGTATTTATACTTAAACACTATTGTAATACCACTGGATTTTCTATAAAAGTGATTTTGGTCATCGTAAGATAAAAACCCGTCGTGTTTATATGTGACACGATCTTACGAGTTACCTTTGTGTTCGAAGAATTTTGATAACTTAAGTAATTTAAATTAAGTGTGTTTTGCTCACGCCGGTTTCCATCCTGACTCGGGTGTTACTTTAATTTAATGCTCGGGTCAGACCGAGTATTGCAGATTCATGTTAGAATGCTTTGGAGCTCAGGAGACGAGTTGGACGGCAGAGACGTATTTCACGTACTTGATTATATTCCGTTGTGTATTGTTGGCTGTGTATTCAGTATTTTTGAGGACATGTTATTATAACTGTCCAGGTTTCTATATTGATGGTTGTACTCTGATAACTTGTATGTATATTAACAGTTATAGTTTTCTTTGTATAAAAATCTATTATTATATATATTATATTTTGTTCCGCCATGATTGTGAGATTTTGTGTTGTTGTTTCTGTTTCTTCTTCTATCTTTTTCTTCTTAAACCATAATGATCCGGTATTTCCAACACTCGATTGCTCGGCATTCTATACAGTGAACGTATTAGTGTCGATTTTTTAGGGTCGAAAATACCCGGTCGTTGCATGTGGTATCAGAGCTAATGGTTAAGCGAGAACCTTGGCTTTGGTGTGGATTACTCTTTAGAGATAGGGTCAGTAGTACACTAGAATGAGTCTGCGTGTATATACGTATAAGGGAGAGCGTATTTGTTAGTGATATAAAAATATTTTGATATTAATAAAAGAAATAATTTTAACTTGGATTTTAAAGAATATAAAAGAATGAACCCTATAAACCGATAAAATCATTCGTGACTGTTGATGGTGATTGGATGTTATCTCTATTGTAACGACCCAGAATTTTTGATAATTAAAATTCGAATATTTAATTGATTTTAAATATAAATAAATGAATTTAATAAGTCGAATGATTTATTTTTCGAATATTGGGTTTTATTTGATAATTAAATCGATAAATTAAATAGTGAAATTCCAGAGATAATTGAAAATCGAGTTTAAAATGATTGAAAATAATTTGTAAAATTTTGTTTGATCATACTGGAGTTATAGAAAGGTTATAGAACTTTTAAAATTGAATTTAGAGTTAATTTGTGAAAATCGAATATTTTAATATTTAATTATCGACTATAAAAATAGCCAATTTTCGAACAGTCTCAGAATTGAACGAAACTAGTTCCATTGGATCCGTAATAGTTAGTTATTATCGGATTTCAATTTTCGTATCAATCGGAGTTGTCATTTGACCGTGGCAGCTCGAAACGCATCGATATCGTTTTAATTTTAAATCGTCGAGTTAAATTAGTCATTTTTCAAAAGGTCTCGGATTTCGACGAAACCAGTTTCATCGGATCCGTAATGTGATATTATTGTAAGATTTCAAATTTCATAATTTTTGGATTTATCGTTTGTCCGGGGCAAGCCAAAACGCCTCGAAATCGATTTAAATCGGTTTAATTTAAATTGATCGTTTAATTCCATATCTTGCACAGACGATCGAATTAGCTTCCGAAACCTGTTCCATTGCGTTCGGAACGCGGGATAAACCCCAGAAACACCAGTCACCGCGCGTAAATCGGAGTTTGGAAATTTCGGGATAAATAGTGTTCGTCGTTTTTTCTATAAAAGGACCTAACTATTTTCATTTGCATTAAAACTAAACCCTAACCCTAGCTAAAACGTGTAGCCGCCACCCCCACTACCAATGGCCGAAATTATCTCTCCTTCATCCCTCAATTACTTCCAATCGGTCGACTTTCAGACGAAGGCTTCAACTAGGAAATCGTGGAGGACGACGAGGCGAACAAATCCGTACGGTGATGATGGGGTTTAGTGTCATGTGGAGGAGGCTATGGGGCCGCGTTTGGTGGCCATTCAGCCTCGTCGTGCGTGCACAGGGGGCGACCGAGTGCTTTGGTTTTCGCGGTGGAGATAGGCGAGGGGTTGGGCTTCAAAACGGCGGTGGCTGATCGTCACGAGGATGGACGGAGTGGGTTGCGTTCTCAACCCTAGGGCCGGCTCGAGGTGGGTTTCGTGATGCCTGGGAACAATACGCGTGAAGGAGGAAGATGCATCACATGGCCAGTTTTGGTCAAGGCAAGAACGAATGGCCGAGATTGAATGGGTATAAAAATATAAAAGAAATTGTATATTAAATTGTATTTAAAATTGTATAAAGTTTGAATTACCATAACTTCGTCATATATTATCAGAATTCAACAAATTTGGTAGCGCCGGAATCGTAGAAACACGTACTACGCGATGCAACTGAATTGGAAGCGATCAGGGTCAGTGAAAATTTTGAGTGAAATTAAACGTCCGTTTAATTTCATTCGAAATAAACGCTACAAATTTCTATTGGAAAAATCAAGGTGAGATCTTCTCACTCAAATGAAAGTGGATTTTCTTTTACAGTTATTTATTGATGATTGACTGTTTGGATGTGATATTAGATATAGTAGGATATATCTATATATAGCAATATATACATATTGGCATATGTATATATTGGATTGATTGATTTCCCGCCTCGTATAGCGGATGAGACCCTATTGCGCCGTTAGTAAGCGGATGATATTTTTATAAAACCCATATACCGCGATAATTCCGTACTGGAGCGGAATTGGTATTGTGCTAACATCTGTGGATGCATGGAAACAGGTTGGAGGGATCCAACAGGATTCCTCAAAACATTTGAATTGATTTCATATGTTGTTTGATTGATTATTTATAATCTGTGTATGATTATATCTGTGATTGAATTTGTTAAGAGCTATAATTTAGCCGAATGTGTTTTTGGTATCGTTGGATACCAGAAATAAATGAAATTGGATTTCTGAAATAAAAATTGAATTTTAGATGGTTTGGGAAAATAAAAGAATTTATTTTAAAGGCTATAAATTTATTTGAAATCAAAGTGATAATTGATTGGGTATTTAAAATAAATCTTTGAGAAATCGATATGAGAACTTATTTAATGTTGAATGAAAAATTGATTTTTGTGTTGAAAATAAATTTGGGAATCGATTTGTAAATCGTGTAAAAGTGGATTTTTAGGAATGTAAATTCCGAATAGAAGTTGTAAAGGAAAGAGAATTTGTTTTAAAAATAAATATTGATTTATTTTTAAAAGTGTGGAAAATATGGTTTGAAATCGTATTTTCAAAGTGATGAAGTGTGGAAATAAATTTACAAAATTGAAATGTAAATTTGAAATAAATCGATAAGGATTTATCAAATTGGTTTAAATGGACCATAATATGATTTGAAATTAATTTTCAAACGTGAAGTATGAAATGTGATTTGAAATTGAATTTTCAAATGTGAAGTGTGGAAGAATATATATCTTGTGAAAAGATTTGAAATTTAATAAATAATTTGGGAAAAATTATTTGAATTGGATGATTGTTATGAATGTTATTGATAGTTAAATAACAGACTATCAATATTTGTCTTTGTAATGACACTTGATTTGTTTTAAAACAAACGCTCATTATTCGGTTAAGCCGGGAGAGGACCTTTGTGTCATATAACCCATTCCGAATAGTGTTACGTCGCGAATGGATAGCATTTGAAGACCGGTGTGAAGACCGGATATTTGTGAAAATGAAAGGACAACCTGTCGAATGTCTCTGCACCGAGTTGCTCCGGTATAGAGATTTATATCACTCTTTTTGTGATGGGAAGTCCGGACGTGATTATTGAATATCCGGATTGCAAGGGCTTCTTTGGAAGTGCCTTCGGTTCCGTTCGATCCCAGAACGGACTTGTATGGATGTGTGTCTGACGTTACACTTTGAGATGTAAAGCTGGTTTCTATCAAATACATTTCTGTTGGTGGCGGAGAATTTATTCTCTTAGCTTAACACCCTTCTCTGAGACGTACGAGCTCAGAGGTTATGTAGTTGATGGTTACTAGTGATACATTCCCAATTTGGTAATGTGGCACACGAAGTGCTGTTGATCAATTGTGGATCAAAGCGTGGCTTTGTGAAAAAGCGTGGCTTTGTGAAAAAGCGTAATATATGTGGACGAGACTTCGTCGAGCCTCACAACCCGGTAATGGTCGAAACAGGAATGTTGCGGCAAAGGTTTGTAGGGGTAGCGCCCCTAGGGTATGCCATTTCCTTCTGGATAAAAGGTGATATCATGGTATGGAGCCCAGATATTTTACCTATGTTGATTATATTTTGTGGCTGTTGCTTTTCGATTGAGGATCCTCGGATAAAGGTCGGTAACGACCGGGGGATGGCATAGCTCGTGTGTTAGTTACCTAGTTACAGCTCAGTTAGAGCGTGAGGTAGCGTCGGCCTTTTGTTTGCGGAGATCCGGTTAGGATCCGGGGCGTCTTTCCAGAGGCGTTTCTATTTCGGTAAGGAAGTTCCTTAGCCTGATCATTTGTTGGAAATCCAAAGAAACAATACGAATCCGTACGGTTTTTAATTGTATTACCTGCTATGGAATGTGGCGGTAACCTGCTACTGAACGTAGTAGCTATAGTAGACATACAACAATTGTTGTATGTTGGCTAAGATTGATATTATATTTTCGAAATGTTTTCCACACTAGACATTAATAATAATATCAATTGATTTTGCGTAGTAAGCATTTTTGACTATCATAAGGAGAAATCTCCTCCAATTCTGCGTTTGCATTGTGTGTGTGGTGGGAGGCCTTATGGTAGTTTCATTTTCCAAAAGCATTGCGAAGTTGTTTTATTTTCTTTGCGAAAGTAACTGTTTTACGATCTCACACCAGTCACCATGACTGACCTGGAGTTTATTGTTCCCTTTCTAAACTCTGGGTGCCCATAATTTTCCACACGGGCAGCCTAGAGTTATTTTATCAGGATATTCTGGATATTCTGGAGCTTTGGAGATGAGCTGGATGGCGAAGCGTACTATCGTACTTGTTATTTATTCCGCTGTGTATTCTGTATGAGGACAAGTTATATAACTGTCCATTGTTGTAAACTCTGATGATTGATGTAGGTATAAACTGATATAGTCTTTTGTTTTAAAGATTATTGATTTATCTATTATATATTGTTCCGCTGCGATATGTGAGATTCTGATATTGTTCCTGTTCTGTGTTTTCTGTGTTGTTCTTCTTTTCTTTCTTCTATCTTTTCTTCTACCTCTTCTTTTAACCCTAAAGTTTCGCGTTTCCGCCATTCGATTATTCGACAAATTTGGTACAGTGGACGTATCGGTGTCGAGTTTTCGGAAGACGGATTTGCGGGTCTTTACAAGTGGTATCAGAGCATCCGGTTAAGCGACAACCCTGCTCTGTTGGGTGTTACTCATTAGAGATAGAGTCAGTAGTACTCTAGAATGAGTGTGAGTGTAATAATAGATATGAGTGCGTATTTGTTAGTGAATACAAAATTTGTTTTGTATTGTGTTGACTTATCGGTTGATTGTTTATAGATTCTGGTCGGTGCAGGGTGGCCAACTGTAATCGATAGGGGTTTCTAAACTCTTAAACAAGATAAGCCGACACAGTATTGTTTTAAATAGGGTAAATGAAATAATTTTTGCCCAAAACTATTTTTGTATAGAAAAGAAATGATTTTCTATAAATTATCATAGTATTTGGATGCTTGGTTGTTAGGAAGAGATAATATTGAAGTATTATCATTGTTATATGGAATTGAATAAGAAATTAAAATAATAACCAAAGATTTGGAGATAAATTCATTTGACAAATGAAATTTATAAATATGAATTGGAAGATAAGGAAATAAATCCATATACGAATGAGATTTGGAAATGTGAATTGTAAATAAAATTTACAAATTGAAATAAAATTTCAGAAAGAATATTTGAAATAAATTCATTAATGGAATGTAAATAAGTTTGATAACTTATAAAATATTTGAAATCTGATTGGAATAAGATTCAAATTGAAAATGAATGAATTTGTGAATGAATAAATAAATTGCAACTGCAAGTGCAAGAAAATGAAATTGAGTGTTAAAATTCATTTTGAATTTGTAAGTAAATAGAACTGGAATTGAATTTGATTTGTGAAAAACGAAGTGATGTATTAAACTAAAATTAGTAAGTGAAGCTAATTGAAGATTGACCAAATGAATAAGGTTCGAAACGAATTGAATTCAATAATTATAAATGAAATATTGATTGGATTTATATGGAATTGGTAATCCAGTTTAAATATAAGTGGTAATTGAAAGTTAATATCAAAAGTATGGAAAATACTTGTATTGAACTTAAGAAATAAGTGTGAAATTCTTAAGTAAATTTGATATTGAAAATATTCTAAGTTGGTGAATCTGAATATGAAATGCCAATTAAAATTGAATGGAATCAATTGGAAATGAAATACTATACATATATGACATATGTTTTCCGAACTAAGGATATGAAAAAGTACCTTCCATTAAAAATATTGTGAAGGTGTTGGAACTCAGTATGAGTATCCGTTTGATCGTGATGGGATCATATTGATTGATCACGACGTATGCCACAGCGAAATTCGAGGGGCGAGATGCCTATGGTTACAAGCGATTCCACTGGGATAGTGGTGTAACCGCCGTGTGAACTACGATCTATGGCAACAACCATGGCGAAATTTAAGAGATGAGAAATCTACAGATTACGAGCGATTCTACTGGGATAGTAGCGAAACCACCGAGTAACTGTGATCCATGGGGGAACGTGCTTTCCATATCCATTTTTAAAAGGACTTTTAAGTGATTTCAAATTGGGAATTGAGATAAAAGTGAATAAAGCTCAATATTCAGAAATAGAAGATGAATCGAATTCAAGTAAATTCGAAATGAAAATCTGAATGAAAATCTGAAGATAAAATGAATTCAAATAGAATTGAAATTGTAAATTGAATTCAAATGGAATTGAAATGCAAAATTGAATGGAAATGAATATATGACTTTGTTAATGAAGTGAAAACAAATATAAGAAGTATGTAATACTTATATTGCACTTAAGAAATGAATGAATGAAATTCTTAAGTAAAACAGGTATTGAGAATCCAATAAGTAAATTTGGCCATTGTTGTTAGGTAAAACATACAGGTATTTGGAATTGGATTTTGATTTTGAAGATAATTTGAATTTGCTCGACAAAAGGTATGTATTTAAATTTCAGTATGAAATTTGATGAGTTTCTGATTTTGCCACTTGGCATTTTGTTTTCTTTTGAGATCTGGGAGTCCGTAGGGACGTTTTGTAGTCGTACCGTATTAGCCGCGCAAAGGAGACGCTGGCGAAATTTTTCGAAAATTTCGAGTGTTAGAAAATTTTTGTGAAAATTTTGAAAGTTTAAAATTTGAGTTTAAACTCGAATTTGAATTTTGAAGTTAAACAATGATGTTTGAAAACTATGAAAGGTTTAGAAATTTAGTTGCATGATAACGAATCTTTAGTAGAGAGATTTGTTTTGATAAATTGATAAAACTATTAGATTGTGAAAAACAGTAGACGAGTTAAGGACCATTTTTCCTAACTTGTAATTTCGAGGACGAAATTCTTTTAAGGGGGGAAGTCTGTAACGACCCAGAATTTTTGATAATTAAAATTCGAATATTTAATTGATTTTAAATATAAATAAATGAATTTAATAAGTCGAATGATTTATTTTTCGAATATTGGGTTTTATTTGATAATTAAATCGATAAATTAAATAGTGAAATTCCAGAGATAATTGAAAATCGAGTTTAAAATGATTGAAAATAATTTGTAAAATTTTGTTTGATCATACTGGAGTTATAGAAAGGTTATAGAACTTTTAAAATTGAATTTAGAGTTAATTTGTGAAAATCGAATATTTTAATATTTAATTATCGACTGTAAAAATAGCCAATTTTCGAACAGTCTCAGAATTGAACGAAACTAGTTCCATTGGATCCGTAATAGTTAGTTATTATCGGATTTCAATTTTCGTATCAATCGGAGTTGTCATTTGACCGTGGCAGCTCGAAACGCATCGATATCGTTTTAATTTTAAATCGTCGAGTTAAATTAGTCATTTTTCAAAAGGTCTCGGATTTCGACGAAACCAGTTTCATCGGATCCGTAATGTGATATTATTGTAAGATTTCAAATTTCATAATTTTTGGATTTATCCTTTGTCCGGGGCAAGCCAAAACGCCTCGAAATCGATTTAAATCGGTTTAATTTAAATTGATCGTTTAATTCCATATCTTGCACAGACGATCGAATTAGCTTCCGAAACCTATTCCATTGCGTTCGGAACGCGGGATAAACCCCAAAAACGCCAGTCACCGCGCGTAAATCGGAGTTCGGAAATTTCGGGATGAATAGTGTTCGTCGTTTTTTCTATAAAAGGACCTAACTATTTTCATTTGCATTAAAACTAAACCCTAACCCTAGCTAAAACGTGCAGCCGCCACCCCCACTACCAATGGCCGAAATTATCTCTCCTTCATCCCTCAATTACTTCCAATCGGTCGACTTTCAGACGAAGGCTTCAACTAGGAAATCGTGGAGGACGACGAGGCGAACAAATCCGTACGGTGATGATGGGGTTTAGTGTCATGTGGAGGAGGCTATGGGGCCGCGTTTGGTGGCCATTCGGCCTCGTCGTGCGTGCACAGGGGGCGACCGAGTGCTTTGGTTTTCGCGGTGGAGATAGGCGAGGGGTTGGGCTTCAAAACGGCGGTGGCTGATCGTCACGAGGATGGACGGAGTGGGTTGCGTTCTCAACCCTAGGGCCGGCTCGAGGTGGGTTTCGTGATGCCTGGGAACAATACGCGTGAAGGAGGAAGATGCATCACATGGCCAGTTTTGGTCAAGGCAAGAACGAATGGCCGAGATTGAATGGGTATAAAAATATAAAAGAAATTGTATATTAAATTGTATTTAAAATTGTATAAAGTTTGAATTACCATAACTTCGTCATATATTATCAGAATTCAACAAATTTGGTAGCACCGGAATCGTAGAAACACGTACTACGCGATGCAACTGAATTGGAAGCGATCGGGGTCAGTGAAAATTTGAGTGAAATTAAACGTCCGTTTAATTTCATTCGAAATAAACGCTACAAATTTCTATTGGAAAAATCAAGGTGAGATCTTCTCACTCAAATGAAAGTGGATTTTCTTTTACAGTTATTTATTGATGATTGACTGTTTGGATGTGATATTAGATATAGTAGGATATATCTATATATAGCAATATATACATATTGGCATATGTATATATTGGATTGATTGATTTCCCGCCTCGTATAGCGGATGAGACCCTATTGCGCCGTTAGTAAGCGGATGATATTTTTATAAAACCCATATACCGCGATAATTCCGTACTGGAGCGGAATTGGTATTGTGCTAACATCTGTGGATGCAGGGAAACAGGTTGGAGGGATCCAACAGGATTCCTCAAAACATTTGAATTGATCTCATATGTTGTTTGATTGATTATTTATAATCTGTGTATGATTATATCTGTGATTGAATTTGTTGAGAGCTATAATTTAGCCGAATGTGTTTTTGGTATCGTTGGATACCAGAAATAAATGAAATTGGATTTCTGAAATAAAAATTGAATTTTAGATGGTTTGGGAAAATAAAAGAATTTATTTTAAAGGCTATAAATTTATTTGAAATCAAAGTGATAATTGATTGGGTATTTAAAATAAATCTTTGAGAAATCGATATGAGAACTTATTTAATGTTGAATGAGAAATTGATTTTTGTGTTGAAAATAAATTTGGGAATCGATTTGTAAATCGTGTAAAAGTGGATTTTTAGGAATGTAAATTCCGAATAGAAGTTGTAAAGGAAAGAGAATTTGTTTTAAAAATAAATATTGATTTATTTTTAAAAGTGTGGAAAATATGGTTCGAAATCGGATTTTCAAAGTGATGAAGTGTGGAAATAAATTTACAAAATTGAAATGTAAATTTGAAATAAATCGATAAGGATTTATCAAATTGGTTTAAATGGACCATAATATGATTTGAAATTAATTTTCAAACGTGAAGTATGAAATGTGATTTGAAATTGAATTTTCAAATGTGAAGTGTGGAAGAATATATATCTTGTGAAAAGATTTGAAATTTAATAAATAATTTGGGAAAAATTATTTGAATTGGATGATTGTTATGAATGTTATTGATAGTTAAATAACAGACTATCAATATTTGTCTTTGAAATGACACTTGATTTGTTTTAAAACAAACGCTCATTATTCGGTTAAGCCGGGAGAGGACCTTTGTGTCATATAACCCATTCCGAATAGTGTTACGTCGCGAATGGATAGCATTTGAAGACCTGTGTGAAGACCGGATATTTGTGAAAATGAAAGGACAACCTGTCGAATGTCTCTGCACCGAGTTGCTCCGGTATAGAGATTTATATCACTCTTTTTGTGATGGGAAGTCCGGACGTGATTATTGAATATCCGGATTGCAAGGGCTTCTTTGGAAGTGCCTTCGGTTCCGTTCGATCCCAGAACGGACTTGTATGGATGTGTGTCTGACGTTACACTTTGAGATGTAAAGCTGGTTTCTATCAAATACATTTCTGTTGGTGGCGGAGAATTTATTCTCTTAGATTAACACCCTTCTCTGAGACGTACGAGCTCAGAGGTTATGTAGTTGATGGTTACTAGTGATACATTCCCAATTTGGTAATGTGGCACACGAAGTGCTGTTGATCAATTGTGGATCAAAGCGTGGCTTTGTGAAAAAGCGTGGCTTTGTGAAAAAGCGTAATATATGTGGACGAGACTTCGTCGAGCCTCACAACCCGGTAATGGTCGAAACAGGAATGTTGCGGCAAAGGTTTGTAGGGGTAGCGCCCCTAGGGTATGCCATTTCCTTCTGGATAAAAGGTGATATCATGGTATGGAGCCCAGATATTTTACCTATGTTGATTATATTTTGTGGCTGTTGCTTTTCGATTGAGGATCCTCGGATAAAGGTCGGTAACGACCGGGGGATGGCATAGCTCGTGTGTTAGTTACCTAGTTACAGCTCGGTTAGAGCGTGAGGTAGCGTCGGCCTTTTGTTTGCGGAGATCCGGTTAGGATCCGGGGCGTCTTTCCAGAGGCGTTTCTATTTCGGTAAGGAAGTTCCTTAGCCTGATCATTTGTTGGAAATCCAAAGAAACAATACGAATCCGTACGGTTTTTAATTGTATTACCTGCTATGGAATGTGGCGGTAACCTGCTACTGAACGTAGTAGCTATAGTAGACATACAACAATTGTTGTATGTTGGCTAAGATTGATATTATATTTTCGAAATGTTTTCCACACTAGACATTAATAATAATATCAATTGATTTTGCGTAGTAAGCATTTTTGACTATCATAAGGAGAAATCTCCTCCAATTCTGCATTTGCATTGTGTGTGTGGTGGGAGGCCTTATGGTAGTTTCATTTTCCAAAAGCATTGCGAAGTTGTTTTATTTTCTTTGCGAAAGTAACTGTTTTACGATCTCACACCAGTCACCATGACTGACCTGGAGTTTATTGTTCCCTTTCTAAACTCTGGGTGCCCATAATTTTCCACACGGGCAGCCTAGAGTTATTTTATCAGGATATTCTGGATATTCTGGAGCTTTGGAGATGAGCTGGATGGCGAAGCGTACTATCGTACTTATTATTTATTCCGCTGTGTATTCTGTATGAGGACAAGTTATATAACTGTCCATTGTTGTAAACTCTGATGATTGATGTAGGTATAAACTGATATAGTCTTTTGTTTTAAAGATTATTGATTTATCTATTATATATTGTTCCGCTGCGATATGTGAGATTCTGATATTGTTCCTGTTCTGTGTTTTCTGTGTTGTTCTTCTTTTCTTTCTTCTATCTTTTCTTCTACCTCTTCTTTTAACCCTAAAGTTTCGCGTTTCCGCCATTCGATTATTCGACAAATTTGGTACAGTGGACGTATCGGTGTCGAGTTTTCGGAAGACGGATTTGCGGGTCTTTACATCTATGTTGGTTGATTGTTTGATTAATATGGATGTGCATATTATCGCTTATTGATTGATGAGTCGTGCTTGGCCAGTTTATGAGCATCGACTATTGACTGTTGATTTGAGCATTTGACTATGGTTGGAAAATTTTAGGTTTTTGAAAAATATTTAATCAATTGAGAACTACATGTTTAACATGGATTTTGAAGTGAATACATATTTGAATTTCCGCCTATATCATTTTAATGAGTAATGGATACCATTTGAAAGTGATTTATGAAATAATGTTTATCTAGACATGGTTAATAAATAAACAAAAAGAAATCCAAACTAAAAATTGAGAATCTGAATTTCGGATACTTGAAATTGATTTCAGATTTTGTAAAAATAATATATTATATACTATTTGAATGGTATTTTTATAAATAAGAAATGTTTTCAAAACGATTTTCACAATGATTTCAAAGAAAATAAAAGTCTGATTTTGATTCAAACCCCTAAAGTATGATTTGATATTCGAAAGATATACGTATATATCTATTTGAAATGAACCCGGCGTTCAATTCTCGAATTTTCAGATTGAATTATATTATGAACACATGTATCCTATGCATTATGATTGAATGTGCATCTTGTTGAGATGATTGATTGCCGACTCCAATTTTGAATTGGAATTTGAATTTTCCAACTATTCTGAATAGTCAAACACTTCCAAATTGAGAATCAATTTTCAAAGCTAAGAATTTTTGGAAAGTATATAAAGTTAGTTTTGAAAATTTTAACTAATGGAAGTTGAACAAGTTTTAAAAAGCCAAATATTTTGATAAGTAAATTGTATAAGCCTATTTTGTATTATTTAAGTATGGAACTTGTTTTGGAATGTTTTAAATGAAATTTAGATTTAAGAAATATTCCTAAATAATGAAGAGAAAGAAAAAACTTATTTATTTTACAAATTTATATTAAAAGTAATTTTGATTTATAAACCCTTATTTATTTGCAAAATGATTTTGAAGGCAAATTTTAATTATGTACAAACATGAAATCTAGTTTTGAAAAGTTTTATAATGAATTTGTTTGAGAAATGTTAATGAAAAAAATAATAATAATTTATAATAATAATAATAAAATAATAATTTATAATAATAATAATAATAATAATAATAATTATTTATAAGGTCAATTATGTATAAAGGATTTTTGTAAAATATTTAATTTTGAAAAGATATTGTGGTTTAAAAACTTAGTTACTTACAAAGTGATTTAGAAAGAAAGTTGATTTTATATAAATATGACTTTAGGTAAATATGAAACTGAAGTAATTTTGAAAACTGATGATGGGAATTTTAAAATATATGAATATTGAATATTATTCAATTTGAAAAATGATTGTTGAGGAATTTGAAGGTGGACCGATATTTGAAAGTGATTGATTTCGAGAACCTTTGACTATATAAAAATGTTGATTTGGAAGTTTTCGAACTTATATAAAATGAATTGTATAAGTATGAAGTTATTTCGAAAACTATTGATTTTGAAAGGTACTCGATTTGAAAAGCGATGATCTTATATATAACGGAATTATATAAGAATGATATATTCGAAATTGATGAATTGAAAAGATACTATGTATAATATGATATACCTTTTGAAATTGAAGATATAGGAAAAACCTTTTGCTTGATTATCCGCTTTGTGGCCATATTGGGGATACATTCTATTTATTATGTTGATTGTTTTAGGTCGTTCAGACACAAACTCATGAGTTCCTTCGAATTCCATAGCGTAACCTATGGTCTTACGACGCGGTTGCATAGCGAAATTTGCAGGGCTGTGAAGGCTTACGTTTAGAGATGTTTCCTGGAGGACCCAGGCGAAACCATTGTGTAACTGCGATCTATTGTCGTTTTCGGTGTAATCCACCTGGGTAGAGCGATTCCCTGAGGTACGGATGTTTCTTGGGGGAACCAGGTGAAACCATTGGGTATCTGCTGTCCACATAGCATAATTCGAGGGGCAGATGATTTCCTTGAGTCTATGGGTGATAGCGACGTAACCACCAGTGTTACTATTAAGTAGACTACGATCCATGCAAGTGTTTTGCATAGCGAAATTCGTAGAGCAGTAATTGCTCATGGGTACGGATGTTTCCTGGGGAAGCGAAACCATTATGTATCTGCAATCTATGGTTGTTTTGGATGTCATGGCGTAAGACGTGGGGCAATGGCTGCCTAAAGTCACCTAAGGCCGCTCGCTCTGTCCTCTCGACTTAGCGAGAGAACGACCTTAAGGACTGCGTTCCACGATGATCCCGTTCGTTTGATTTTGGTGATTGGATTGTACTTTCCATATTTGTTTTAAAGTTTTCCAAGTATTATCACTGAGTGTTGAAACGAGTCTACTAAGTACTTAGAGATTTTTAGTCCTACGCCTGATCAACGTATGACTAAATTCCGTAAGAACGAGAATAAACTAGTTGAAACATCGAGTTATAAAAGTATTTTCAGAAGGAAATTTTTCTTCGATATAAAGGTATTTCGTTATAAAATAATTTTTAACAAGATATTTCAAACATTTAAGAATTAAATATAAAAACCACTCGAATTATCTATTGGTGTAATTAAGAAACCAATAGAATAGATACGTAAGTTGTATATATACCATTCAAATTGCATTTACAGTTTTGATTCAGATTTGAATACATGATTTTAAGGTAATTCATACCTGTCTGATTTAGGATTGTTCGCTCGATTCTCGACGACGGACACTGATACAAATTCTTGATACGAATCTAAGTTCTCTATCATAGTTTATTACTATCACTACAACAAAAATTCCCTTTTACAACAGGAAATGCCCATTGTAATAGGGATTTCCCAATGGGCCAGCGCCCATCTTATTAGGCGATGTTGTAATAGACCCTGAAGATTTTACAACAATTCAAAACCGTTGTAAAAGCCCATTGTAGTAAACTTTTTTACAATGTTTTTTGCCCGTTGGAATAAAAAAATTTACAACTGTTTTTACCCGTTGCAATAGGGCCTTTTACAACTATTTTTGCCCGTTGTCAAAAAAATTCAAATGAAAAAAATATATAAATACTACTACATTGCACACATAAATTTAAAATTAACTTCTATTGAAACCAAAATATTGTAGCATTAACACATATTCATATCTAGTAAAAATAAAAAAAAGATTTACATTTCTAAATGCCAAAAAGGTTCATGCATTACATTATGCTTTTGCCATCCTATTTTAGCTGCACTTATCTGTCCTAATCCATACATGTATTGTATGATGTAGTAATAATTTTGAATAATGTGGATCATGTTTCTTGAAAACGATTGACGCAGAAGCTAAAGAAGAGGCAGTTTCAGCAGCAACTTCTGAGCTGGGACTATCTTTATCTGTCTTTAATGATCTTCTTGGTGTTGTTATGTCTTCTTGGTGCCTTTGTTAAAGAGAACATTGCCTCTGACCATGATCATTACATAGCGCAATCCTTGAATCAAACTATAGCTGGCTGCTATCCCATTTGTTATCACCAAAAACCTACAGCAACGAAATTACATGGATTTGATTAGAAGTATGTAGCAACTTCATCAAACAGAGTAATAGGGTACAAAAATAAATAAAAGAAAGAAAGAGGAACAAAGAGAAGTTATTCACTTCCTGAGGTCAGTTCTACGGGAAATAAGATACTATTAATCATACATGCAAATGGGTAGTTAGATTTGGAAACATGCTATTAATCATGATTTCTCAACTCTTGCTCACATAAAAAGGTTTTCTCATCACTCTCTTATGATAAACGATCCATAATTTACAAATCTCTAAGAAAGATTCATTTTTCCAATTTATTAATAGCAAGCGACTGCCAATTAATATCTAATGATCTCTAAAGCATGTACAACTGAAACTGTCATGTAATAACATCAAAATGTATTGTAAAAAAATGCAAACTATGCTTCAGACTTGGAAAATATGCTACAATGATGCACATTAGTACAATAATCATCTAGCATACAGTATTCATAACCAAGTACTTACTAGTTCCTATTATAGTTAGTTTTATAACGAAAAGCAACAACATAAAAATACAATACGATTAATGAACGGATAATAAGACAAATCATAATTAAAGAAATAGGTAGTAAAATGGGAAAACAATATAATGAAGAAGAAGAAAAGATCTCAAACGGTAGGATAACCTGGACGTATATAATGAAGAAAAAGAAATCAAGGAGGCATTTAAGGAACTGACCAAATGGTGCAAAGATACTCTTGCTTCTGAAAACGTAGACTCTATAAAGACAATCAACCGGTTGTGCGACACCCCGTGCATTGTGGTCAGGTTAACATATGGATGGAGCCTAAATATGGAGAGACTTATGCAAGCTCAGACTATTTTAGATGCTAGTTAGTAGGCATATATGAGACGCAAGAGAGTCCTCAAGATCAATCCTAGACATCTTATCATTAAAGAACTGCGTGATAGAGTTGCAACTAATATTGAGGTAAAGATATGAAATATTATTATTAGTATTATTATAAACTTCTTTTGACTAGATGTATGGAATTGCAGACCGCTGAAACTTTGTTTCCTATCACAAACACCAACAGTAATCCCACAGTTGATGTAGCATCAAAGTAGTGACCCCTTCAAAATAACAATTCAAAGAGGTGTATCAAGATGTATTATTAGCATGTAAACCAATTTTTTTGCAACTGCAAAAAAGGAAAAGAAAAAAGAATTAAACTAAAATATTACGACTTCACAATTGGTTGATATACCGTACACTAGACTATAAGGAAAACTACAAAATAGTACATTACTATCAATTTTGTTCATGATGGAATAAGCAAATATGATCAAATAAATAAGCATACTTACTGAAAACCTAGAAAGAGAAGTACCATTATGCACTACTGTTGAAATATTTTTAAAATATCCTCTTCCCTAGCAACATTTTTTTCAAGATAGGGATAAAAATAATGTATTTTTTGAGCTACTTAGCAACACTCAAAAAAATCATGCCCCTAGCCCAAACTGCGGTGCCCTTGGTATTGCACCATTGGAAATCAGAAACATTGTAAAAGAACAGTATACATGAAGAGAACAATACCTTTGCTAATAGAAAGGCTAGTTATCATCTGATTGACCACAATCAACCAAAACTGAGCTAAAGTATGGCATCCAGGTCCAGTGTCCGCATCAGCAAAATCCAAATACACGGAGAAATAATCCGTCTGATTTCCTTTCGAAAATATCAAAATTCTCCTATAATTAACCATCCAGCCAAAAGATTACGATAATTTCTCCTTTGAACTATCCAATCCTAATACTACAGAATAATCAAACAGGAATCAATAAATTACCATCTATATCCACCAGCCATGAAAGTATCAGAATATATCTCTCCCGAAGGAGCCCTACTTAAATTCTCGACTCTCCGGTTGTACTTTACAGGTACCTCTTTCACCAAAAGAAGAAAAAAAATCGAACATACGAACGATCTTACAAATTTGCTAAAATGATGATCCTGGGTTCGAACTAACCATCAACTAAATAACGTGAAATATATTCAAATAAAGAAAAGCATGATTGAAGACGAAAAAGATAAATATCGTCCACCGATTGTGAATCATCTTCAGGCATTGCAAAATCGCCGATCATAGTACCGGTTTGGGCTAGGGGCAAGATTTTGTTGAATTGGGAACTGGGATAGGGAATGCGAAACATTTTTCTATTTTGTTTAAGATTTTGCAGTGGGATTGGATTTAGGGTTAAGCAAAAAGAGGGAACATGGGAATTTAGGTTAAGTGAAAATGGGATAAGCGGGCAAATGAAAATTAACAGAAGTAGGGGCGACAAAACAAGGAACACTAGTTTTAATATTAATTATTAACTATTAATTATTTAAAAATCTTATTTGATATCAATTATTAATTATTTCATATTAATTATATTTATTAATTATTGAATGCAATTAATAAATTTTATGTGTAATTTACTAATTATTAATAATTAACTATAATAAATTATTAAATGTAAAAAATTAATTATTGATTATATAAAATAATTAGTAATTATGAATTATTTATTAATCATCATTAATTATTATAAATTATAAATGTCCTATATAAGTTGACATGTATTCTTAATTATTAAATAGTAATTACTAATTATTTAATAGAAATAATTAATTATTAAATATTACTTCTTATTTATTAGTTATTAATAATTACTTCTTAATTATAATTGAATATTAATTATTCGTTCTTCTCCTATTGTGAACATATCCTTAAATAAAGTTAACATATGATTAATCTTAATATTATTAATAATTAATTATTACATATTAATAAATTATTATTATTATTATTATTATCGAAGAAAACATTGTAATTATTAATTATTAAAAAATAGCAGCGGACATTTATTACAATGGGCATTTTGTGACCGTTGTAAAATTGGCATATATTACAATGGGCATTTTGTGACCGTTGTAAAATTGGCATCTATTACTACGGACTAGTAATATTATATGTTATAAATGATGAATATAATATTATTAATGATTAATTAATAAATATTAATATATAATATAATATTATTAATGATTAGTAATTAGTAATTAGTAATATAATATTATAATTAGTAATTAGTAACATATGATTAAATAATATTATTAATGATTAATTATTAAATATTAATTAATAATAAATATTAATTTTAAGAAAGCATTGTAATTAATTATTAATTGTTGAAAATTGGCAACAGACATTTATTACAACGGGCATTTTATGATCGTTGTAAAATTGGCGTCGGTTAAAACGAGCATTTTATGATCGTTGTAAAATTGGCACCTATTACAATGGGCATTTTTAGCCGTTGTAAAATTGGCACCTATTACAACGGGCGTTATGAGCGTTGTAAAATTAGCACCTCTTACAGCAGGCATTTTGTGACCGTTGCAAAATTGGCATCTATTACAACGGGCATCTTGTGAACGTTGTAAAATTGGCATCTATTACAACGGGCATGAAAGGACCGTTGTAATAGCATTCTATTACAACGAGCAGTCATTACCATTGTAAAAAGGGCGTTGTATAGGGCATCTATTACAACGGGCCAGAATGGACCGTTGTAATAGCCTTATATTACAACGGGCATCCATTGCCCGTTGTAAAAAGAGCGTTGTAATAGGGTATTTTTGTTGTAGTGTATGTAAGGAGGATGGAAGTTTCTAATCAAGAAGTCGGATTAGAGTCCGCACTAGAGTAGTCAGGTTACCAATACTAGTTTGGAAAATAAAATTGCGTATTCAAATAAGAAACCGAAATTGTTATACGTATGAATGGTGTGTGTGTCTTTGTGTGTGTGTGTCTATCGTACGGATTCCAATAAAATGATTATATCCTATGGTTGCTAGCTATGATTGTTCTTCCTTAGAATTGCTATGCTGTTTGGTTGCATATAGTTTGACATCAACCCTATTAGTTGCATTACATTTATGTGTTGCATATTGTCGTATTAATGATTCTTATATTTTATAAGTTTATTATTTTGAGTAAAACATACCGTATGTTATTCTTACTTCATTCCTTTTCGAGGATGAAAAGTTTTGAGTGGGGGAGATTGTAACGACCCGTAATTTTAACTATTTTAAATTATTAAATTTAATATAGTTTTTGAGTCAAAATGGTTAAAAATAAAATTTAATGATTTATTAATGTAATTTATTGATACGAACTTAGATAAAAATATAAATAACAAAATTCTATATGAAAAAATAATGATTAACTAATTTTAGATATTGGAATATAAATTTTTATAAGTCCAATAGATAAACTTTTCTGATATTTAAAATATCTGAATCTATAAATTGATTTAAACTATATTTAATTTTAAATGTAACTTTCTAGATATGATAAATTTTATAGATATATGTATATAAACTCCACCGTTAAAAATTTAAGATAGAATATCCATATATATATATATAAGTATATACAAGCATTATGATGTTTAAAAATATATATAAGTTATATATGTGTATATGTGTTTATGAAAAATATTGTATATGTAAATAAATATATATACATGAATGTATAAACTTCATAATGGCAAAATTTCAAACTTATGACTATATATATATAGGTAAATGTTTATAAAAATAGTGCATATGGAAATATTAAATATCTATATATAGGTAAACATATGTATATCTAAATGTATATGATGACAAAAAGATATATAAGTATAGATATATATATATGTTAATATAAAAATAAAGTATATGTAAATCTATATGTATATATGTATGTATATACAAAACTTATGATATAAAAAAATAAAATAATAAATACTTGTAAGTAGCTATATATGTGTATGTTATAAATATAGTGTTTATGTACAAACTTTAGCATGTTAAAAATTATGTTAGTAGGCAAAACATGTTCATATGGTCAAAGAGTGTAGGAAATCTATATATATATATATACATATATATATATATATATATATATATGATGTATGTATACACATAAGGGAACATTATGATGAATGCATATCAATTCAAGCATATAATAAATCAAATCTTTCACTCAATCTTCAAATCAACAAGGAAATCCAATCAACACAAATTTATCAAATCAAGTCACCAAAATTTTCAAACCAAATTAAAGAAAATCAAAAGAAAAAAAATGAAGTACTATACATATGAATAGGCTTCAGCCTTTTTCCAACTTGCACTCTCTCCATATACACACACACACACACACACACACACACACACACACACACCCCAATATGTGTTCACGTATACCATTCTAGCTTAAAAAAAGTCCGCCATTAAAACTTGTAGAAGACAATACTCAAAGCTGCAGCTAACAAAAAAAAGGCAGTGTCTCATTTTTTCAAAGCTTGTGAGTAAAATTTAAGCTTTTGCTTACTATAACTTTTGTATGCATTTGAACACTTGAAAATTTGAATGAACTCTTGTACTTTGGCAAGTATTCATGTGTAAATGAGTTTTCTATGCAGCATATATGTGTGTTAAATCATGTTTGAACACCCTATAAACTCAAAGAAGTTGTACAGCAGCTCTGTTTTCTTTGAAAAGTTAAGACCTTGCAACTTTTAAAAATCATTTTCTCTCTATCCAGTGAGTTTTAGATTGTGATTCCAAAAGCAAAGTCGATTATTTTTTAATGTAGTTTATTCTAAAAATTGTTTCGTTAGTTATCATGGAGTGTAGTAGAAGAAAAGTGCGTTTTACTATAAACAACTTAGGAATGACCGAAATTTGAATATCATAATTTAATCAATTGATTAAATGAATGTGTTTGTGATTGGAAATCGTGATTTTTGGTTGTGGTTTAGAGATTTTTAATTGTGTATTGAATGAGATAAGGAAAGTTGATCGAGAAATGGGTTTTGATAAAATACCGACGGTCGAGGCAGTGGGATGGTTGGGCGTTGGTTTTGGAGGTGGCTTGGATGATGGTGGAGCTAGGAAAAATGGTGTGCCACTTTCCGGTAGCGTGTGGTGTTCGGTCGAAGTCATTTTTGGGTTTTAGACCGTTTTGTTTACGTGTTCGGTTTCGAGCAAATGACGGCAGCAAGAGGTGATCGGTGGGGTGTGGTATGATGGGAAAGGCAAGAGGGAGACGTGGCGTAGCTGGTGGCACAGTTAGGTGGTGAATGGTGGTGCATGGTGGTGTGGCGAGACAGTTGAGTGGCGATGGGTTGTTCGAGAGTTTGGAGCTGGTATTCAAATTTTCGAAGTTAGGTAGTTTGTATTTTTCCTTGAGCGTGAGTGAGATGAGTTGGTCATAGGTGATGGGGAGAGATGGTCAGCGGCGAAGGAGGAATGATTGATGTAGTGTGTACGTGCACGACACAGTGTTGTGCACGCGGGTGGAAAGGAAAAGAAAGAAGAAGGGAAAGAGTAGCTGGAGGAAGAAGAAGGAATGTGAAGGTGTTCGGCCTGTCTTTTTTTTCTCGTGGGCTAAGTGGGCTGGGCTTCGTTCTTAAAAAAAAGAAAAGAAAAGTAAATTTATAAATGTTTATACTTAAAAACATTGTTACTCTTTCATTTAAAATCAAACAAACATGGAAATTTTTTGCATTTGTCATCCTATCACCTAGTGTTATAATCTACATTAATTTTGTTAATTTTCGATAATATAAAAATTAAATTTATTATTTAGAATAATTAAAGTGAGTTAATAATTAAAGTCTTAATTGATTAAATCTTATGTTAATAAATAAATTAGTTATTAAATTGGTTGTTCGATTTTAATTAACTAATAATAAATTGTTTTATAAATTCTTTAATTTATAAGTAATTTTGGATTAATAATATAAACGGATTTAGTTAATTTAAACTAATTAAATTCTGATTTGTGAATTGTTTAATATTAGTCATTAATCGTTAATTTAGTTAATGATCTATACTTGGCTTTATTGCTCTTGAATATTTATTTCAATTATCTACCGTCTGCGCTATTAAGTATCCAAACAAATTAAGGTAAATAGAAGAAAACATTAACACATTTTACTGACAAGTAAATCGACTCGTAATGACCACTAGTTCAATTTCAGAAGAATGAAGTGATCACAATCAAATTTATGATGGCCAGTCATGATATAGTAAACATATGGAATGAATTTTCATATGTAAATATTAGCACCCTGGTTATGAAATTGTTATTTAAACGACTTGGAATTTTAAAAATTTTATCGTTTGGGTTCGAAGAGATCGGGGTTAGATATCAGCATTATCCGAAACCGCTTCGATCCAATAACCACTACAAACCTTTATGGTTTGATTATAGAATCTAATATGCTGGATTTTAATTAATGTAACAAATTCGGCTATTTTAATAAGTATTTATACTTAGACACTATTGTAATACCACTGGATTTTCTATAAAAGTGTTTTTGGTCATCGTAAGATAAAAACCCGTCGTGTTTATATGTGATGCGGTCTTACGAGTTATCTTTGTGTTCGAAGGATTTTGATAACTTAAGTAATTTAAATTAAGCATGTTTTACTCACGCTGGTTTCAGCCTGACTCGGATGTTACTTTATTGTAATGCTTGGGTCAGACCGAGTATTACAGATTCAGGTTAGGATGCTTTGGAGCTTAAGAGATGAGCTGGATAGCAGAGACGTATTGCACGTACTTGATTATATTCAGCTGTGTATTGTAGGCTATATATTCAGCATTTTTGAGGGCAAGTTATTATAACGGTCCAGGTTTCTATGTTGATGGTTGTACTCTGATAACTTGTTTGTATATTAACAGTTACAGTTTTCTTTGTATAATAATCTATTATTATATATATATTATATTTTGTTTCGCTGCGATTGTGAGATTCTGTGTTGCTGTTTCCGTTTCTTCTTCTATCTTTTTCTTCTTAAACCATAATGATCTAGTATTTCTGGCACTCGATTGCTCGGCATTCTATACAGTGAACGTATTAGTGTCAATTTTCGAGGGTCGAAAATACTCGGTCGTTACAATTAACATGCAATCGGCATCTAATAGTGGGCATTATATTTTCATTTGTCAACTTTCAATTTAGTTTATTTGTATATGTTAATTGATAAACATTTTATAAATCATATTAAATGCACAAATTTATCATTGTGGATAATTATAACATTATTTTGCATATGTTCTTACAATATTAGAATGGTTAAATGTTACCATTTTATTTTTCTAATAAGGCTCCCGATAGTATTTTATGTTTCACCAAACCCTAAGCGAAACATAGAAGTCTTTTAACTTCACTAGTGGGTGTTAGGACACATATGTCTTGGGATTCTAATCTTGAGGAAAGCTCAACAAATCATAGGCCCGCATATGGTGGATAGCTCTTTATCGGTTGTATCACATAAAACTACTAACCTTTGAAACCATGTCCTAATCCACATTTACCTTGAGGAAACCTCAACAAGTAAAGTGGGACTATTCACTAGGAATTATCATTTCACGACGACCTAAGTATAACGTACGTACCTTGAGGAAAGTTGGAAAAATACATGCGGTTATCTTACCTTGTCTATTCAATATGTTAATAGTACTACACATAACATCGTTAGCTTGAGGAAAGCTCAACAACCAAGGAGTATGCAAGCGATCTATGGAATAACATTATATTAAAAATTCATAATCTTCAATTATAACGGGTGATGTCGACTTATGGAATAATGTATTTCTTATGAAATACTCTCATGGTTTAAGTGTCAAACACATCAAAAATTATGGTATACATACATTTACGTATGTATTTATTTCTTAAGTCTATTTAGGGTTTCTTTAAAGTTCCACCTTTTGTTACACATTCATATTACATAAGCTAAATTATTATATAACTTAATTAACTTATATAATAGTCTTATGTATAATATTATATTAATTAAATATTGAATTATTTTTAATTAATTGACTCTTTAATTAATTTTATATTATAGTTCCAATACAACATTGCTATTGGACATATCTACTATAACCCTTATAGTGCAAACTATAACCTCTATAGTATATGTAACATCCCCCTACTTGGAGGCCCAAAACTAATGGCTATGGATGCTGCAGACATCTATTGTTATTAATCCTCGGCACCCAAATATGATGATATTAGATACATTGATACACAGAAACACAAGAATATGGAAAAAAAATTAAACAGTAGACAAATTCCACATTCCATTTCAAAATATTCCAAATTGATTACATAATCCTAGTTCGCAGACCACATAGTTAACATATAATTAATTCAAAATACACCAAGAGTGACATATAAAGATGCCCCCTTGGTTAATCAGAATATATACTAAGGAACTAAAATAATTTGCCTTTTCAATTAAACACACAACGGAAATAAAAGAACTCCAGTAACAAGCTTGTCTCCTGCACGTCTTCAGAAGCTTTATTCGTTTAAAAGAACACCTAAAAACCTTAACCCTCAACCTACTCAAATTCAATTGAGTACCCAAGAGTTTAAGAGGAAAATAAAAACTTCGAGTCAGTCATAAAGCCTGGTATGAATAATAATCTACCATCTCAAACCATTTGGATATCTAGTGAGACCATGCCGCTTAACAGAACAGGTTTTCCCCTCACTATTTGCTAACACATTTATAAAACCATATACCATGCTCCTGCATCCACAATGGTTAAAAACATAGTATTTCAAAATATTATGATGATATGCAAAACAAGTAAATCAAATCTAAATTACCCATCCCCATTCATTCTGACTATCTGTCTCAATTATAGTTTTAAGGATTACAATTAACCTGTTAAATGCATATGGACTATCTGTCTGATTCCATAGTTTTCACGGGATTACTAAGAACCTATTGGCAACTCCAATATCTTTTATCTTATCCTAGTTTCATGGGCTAACTAGGAACCTATTAACTAACTGTCAATATCTTAATCCGGATATAGTTTTCATGGGCTAACTATAAACCTATTGGCCCATGCCAATATCAGTCATAGTTTTACTGGGCTGACTATGAAACTATTAGCCCCTGCCATTATCATTAGTTATATACAGTTTTCATGGGCTTACTGTAAACCTATTGGCCCTGCCAATATCTTTAGTTTTAATGTTTTAACATTTCTTAATTTATATTCACTATTAGGTCACCCTAACTGGTTATTCTACTCTTCCCCAAAAATACAGTTATGGGTTAATAACTATTGTGAATAAATATATGAAGAAGTATACACAACAACAATTAACACCAACACCTATGGTTTATTATCCTTGAAATCATCTTTATATATATATATATATATATATCCTAGTTAAACCCTTTAACCTTTTTAAGCAAGGAAAACTTGTTCATTTCTAAACCCTTTGTTTGTTTATGCCTTGGTTATTCCTTTAAATTGAGATTGGGTTTATGTTTTGAACTCTCAAAAACATCCCTTTTGAAACCTCTGGATAGCCTCCTTCGAAAGCAAAGAAAAGCCCCTTTCCAAAGCACAACAAAAACACCTTCGAAGCCCTTGATAAATAAGCTCTTTTGAAACCAAATATACCTTTCGATGATATCAAAACATCCTTTAAAACATAGCCCCGAAACAAATGAAAATACCCCTTCCAAAAGCATTGGGTTTACTCTTTAAAAAGATCCTCTATGTCAGAAGGGTTATGTGCAAAAGTATCTCTTTCAAAACCAACTATAAAATTGTTTTGGGGAAAAAGTTGATGGTGTCAGAACCATCTGATTGAAAGCAAAAACCTTTAAATTGAAACTTCAAAGGATAGATTCGAAACCCCCTTTCGACTATATTGCCTTCGAAACCCTCAACCCCTACCAAAAGCATTCAGGAAAAGCCTTAGTTTAGGTTAAAATAGTGGTAACTCTTTGACAGCATAGATGGATTCAATATAGTCGAAAGGAAAATTAGCGGCTGGGTTTCGAATTGCCGAAACCAATCTTTCCGAAAGTTTTTGTTTAAAGAAAATGGTACCCCTTCAAAAGCTAACACCTTACATAGTATGGCAACATTCTTCAAAAACTATTTATAAACCCTTTCGAAAGCATATGTTTCAACTATGTCGAAGGCTTTAAGTAAAACAAGGCAAGATCTTATCTTTTGAAAATAAAATAGGGTTTCCACCCCATCGGAAGCACACCTTTCGACACCAAGGCTTCCGCCTTCCTTCTAATCCACTACGTACCATCTAAGTGATACGTTGTGTATTGGTTTCGGCTATGTGGGTTTCGAATGAGATGAGGCGGAGTCAATGGAGTTGAAAGGTACTGCTATTTGAGGCGGAATATAATTTTCTGAATTAAAGGCTGAAATTTAGCCCCCTTTAGTAATTGCTTTATAACCACTTACCTATTTGTAAATCTTTGACTGGTTGCCATAAAAGTTTTCAAATACTATTCATTTAAAACTATCGCATTTGATCTGATCTAAATCAAAGGAATATAACGTTTATGCCCTTCCATATATCAAAACCAACAATTGGGGAAAAGTCCTTCTTTTAAAAATAATTTATTATCCCTAGTAAATCAATCGGGAGAAATCCCTAAAAATCAGAAATTCAATTTCTTTATGTAATCGAACGTATTCAAAATTTAGACCCAATTTCTTCATCAAATACTCGAAATAAATTTTAAACCCAATTATATCCTATTTTCCTTTAGAAATTCACAATAACCTTTCCATAACTTGAAAAATTCTAAAAATTAAAATCCATCTCCAAAATCATGTTTTACTTAACATAAAAAATTCCATGACATTCTAAAATCATAAATTCTAGGTTTTACCTTAAAACCGTACAATTTCATATGTAAACGAATTAATATAAATCAAACATAATATAATCCAAGCATATCATCACCCATGTTATCATAAAAACGAATTCAATCATAAGTTCGAAAACATATAATAATAGGATAAAATAGAGATCATATAAAATTATTATTCACCTTAGATTTGATAAGGAATTTGAGATTTGTTGTTGATTTACCCTTTGAACCAATGTATGTATTCGAAAAAATGAAGACTTGATAAAGAAAATGAAGGATGAAGATCAAGGATTTTCGGGGTGAAAGGGCTGCTTATTGATAATTCTAGTTACCGCCCAAGTACTAAGTAGCAGTGGTCCCTTCATTTCTGAAACTCTATGGGTTGCAAGGACTTTTCACTACTAATCCTAGGGATAATTCTCGATGGGATGTGGTAGGAGAATGCCTTCGGTTTCGTCCAGTCCTAGAACAAACTTGGATGGATGGATGTCTGACATTGCATTCTTGAGATTTACATAGTTGACTTTTATAAATGTACATCTGTTTGGTGGCGGAGAAGGCAACTTCTCTTAGCCTAACACCCTTCTTTGAAACGTATGAGCTCGAAGCTTGTATGTTTATGGAAGTCAAAAAATAATTGATGGAATGGTAGGGTGGCATTCAAAGGAAGATGATGTGCTATGTGAAAAGGTAATCATTACCTCTAGCCTCACACCCGGAAATGAACGAAACAGGGTTGGACGCAGCAAGGCTATGTGGTTCGCAACCATTAGTGCATGATCATCCCTTTCTAGATATATTTCTTCTTGCTATGATGTTCAAATTGTAAATTAATGTGGATGTATGCTACGAGGATCCTCGGATAGGTCGGTAACGACCGGGATGATGACACATTTGGTACGATCTAGGAAGAGGTAGGCCGGTCTTGTGTTGGTGGAGGACCATCTGTTGGGCCTCAGTACATTTTTCTAAAGATGTACTATTGGAAGGTAGTCCCTTCACCTGGTCATTTGTATGGAAACCCATTTTCCGATAAGAGGCCATAAGATTTTAGATGTAGAAAGCCTTGTATTACAAGGTGGTATGTTGGAATTTAATAATGTAATAATTTCGGCTAAGATTAATAAATGTACGTGGAAATGTTTTCAAAGATATGTCATTAAAAATAATATCAAGTATTTTGACGTAAAATGTTTGGTTGTCATAAGGTAAAAACCAGTTCCGTGTTTATGTGCGGCATGGTCTTATGAGATACCTTTTTGTTTTCAAAACACGTATTTTGAGTTCTCGCACCAGTCCAATGACTGATCCGGAGTTTATTTTTCTTAACCTTAAACTCTAGGTGCCCTAATTTTCTCCGGCCAGCCTAATAGTCAGGTTTAGCTTAGAAGAAGCTGGATAGAGCTTGAGGCATGGAGTCTGAAGACTTTCTGAAGATATTTATCTATTTCCACCAACTCTCGTAATATAGCATTCCATAAATTGTAAGGACAGGAATTTATAACTACCCATGTTTAACTCTGAAAAATATATTTTAATTTCCGCTGTAAAGAATTTATGTTGAAATAACATATGTGAGATTCTGTTCTGTCTTTATTTTCTTTCTTACCTTTGAGGATCTGCTTCTCTAACACTTGGATTTGTGGCACATGAATACCGAGGATGTATTAGTATTGATTTCTAGGAGTCGAAGAAACAGATCGTCACAACGTGGTATCAGAGCTTAGGTTAAGCAAACACCTGAGCCTGATAATGGTAAAAGACTCATCAGAGATAGGGATAGTAATACCCTAGGATGAGTGAATAATTAGAGATGGGGTTAGTAACGCCCTAGAATGAGTTTGAGAGTATTATATATGAGCACGTATCCATTAATAAAATATACAAAAGAATTCGGTTTTTGTATGAAATCATTTTACCTAAAGTATATACATGTATGTATGTATACATGTATGTATGTATACATACATGTATGTATGTATCCATACATGTATGTATGTATGTATGTATACATGTATGTATGTATGTATACATGTATGTATGTATGTATATATGTATTTAAAAGGAAAAAAACATTTTGGTTAAAATTTAAAAGATTTTTGAAGTAAATAAAATATCTTATACAAAGAATTTTAAAAGCCATCTTTTGAAAATAAACCTCGAAAAAATTTCTGAGTATTAACCAAACCTCTCTACTTAAGAGTACACTAGCAATTACCTACTACCAGTGTCTAAAAAGATAAAATTGTTTGTCTTGTAGAAACCATATAGAGGGAGTTATGCGAAGGGGGAATCCTCTAGAGCAAATTGGGACGAGAAGAACAGCCTTACAGTTCTCTCCAACGATGAGGAAGAATAGCCAGAACGTCTGCCTAGCAATGGTGGAACTCCGATTAAGGAAGACTATGCCCCATATAACCGTTGGGATGAAGATGGGTAACCTATTGTAGGGATGCTTATGCCACCTCCAGCTCCGGAAATAATCATGATCTCAAGCGATGATGAACCCGGGCATAGCTCGAAGGGGAATTGGGTAGCGAATCCTGCTAGTTCGATTCTGGAACCAATAGAGGAATATGAGCCAATGGAAGAGGAATCAAAACTTGTAGAAGAGGAGGAAGAACCAATGGCGGGGGAATCTGAGCCAATGGAAGACCCGAACGCTATCATCTCAAGAGAATGCAACAATGTGATATGGGATATGAGTAGGGAAAATGTTATATGGCAGGAGGCATCATCTAGTTCATACATCAACTGGAGCTCAATAGGAAACCACAATAAGGAGACTGCCAAAGAAGAAGAAGAGGAAGGAGTATTTGAAATCCATAGGAAGAAAATGTGCAAGGATTAGAGGAGTTGGAAGAAGAAGGAATCATACCAGAAGTAACAGTAGGCTTGGGACATGTCCTATGGAATCAGCCATGGTTATCCTAGGGATTTGAAGAAGCACAAGAGGAGGACGACAACGAGTTCGATGGTGAGTTGGATAGTTAAGAAGAGGGAGAAGGGGAGGTAATGATTGATTTGGGATGTTGGAGTCCACCTTTGTCATCGAACTCAGAAGAGTAGGAATGGAATTTGGGGAGTTAGTATGTATGAGTGGGGTGTTTTGTTTTGTCGTAGTATTTTGAGTTTAGTGTGGAGAGGGGAATCATCTTTTTGGACCCTAGTGTTGGAAGGTTTAGTGATGTAATAGTGCGAAGAATTATAATATGATGATTGTCCCAAACTTTTGCATTAGTACCACTCTTTAAAGTAAATATTTAAAGTTAGATGATTTTGGCTTTAAAAATGAATAAATGAAATAATTTTACCAGCGATTATATTTTAAATATAAAGATAAATTTTCAAGTAATATAGTTATTTGATTAAGGAAAGGAAAATACTCAGTTATTATCATAAATTGATCGGTTGTTTAACTAAAAAAGTTTAAGCACGAACACGTCGTGAATTTAATTTCACAATTTGATTATGAGGTATTCAATAAATGTTATTAAAGGAATTTATTAAAAATAAATCTTGTGAATACATTTTATATATGCAATTTTATAAGCTGGATTATAAAACATGCTTTATAAAGGAATTTGCGAGAAATTAAATTTCAGTATTTTCGAAAGGAATTTCAAATGATTTTGAATAATAATTGTATTATTTCTAAAAGGGGATTTTTAAAACAAAAAACGATCTTATGATTAATCGATTTAAGTAACTAAAAATGGGTAGGAGATGTGTTTGGATGATAAATGCTTCTCTTAAGTATTTACCTTCTTGTTAAAAAAATATGCAATACTATTGGTAGTACCCAGTTCTTTGGTATCAATTTTGAGTTGCTCGACCAATATAATTTTCTAAAAGTTAAAAAGGAAAATGTAAGTCACTTGTTTGACAAATTAATGGTTATCAATTTTTATCAAAGTGTATTATCTTAATTGATAAGAATGGGTAAGCTTTGATCTTTAAAATAAGTATTTAAAGTTAATAATGAATGGTTTTAGGTTTGTAAATGATGTTTTAGCAACCTTTGTTTTTAAAACCTTGAATGACACTTTGGAAGAAATCTTATGGGTATATTTGGATCTTTAATAATGGGATTTTAAAGATTATGACAAAAATTGGAATCATTTATATAAAGATAGAAATGTTATGAGTTCAAATTATAAAATAAAAGAGAAGATTATTATAACGATGTTTTGGTAATAATTGATTTAATCCCTTTCGATTATATTTTGAAGTAAGTAAAAATCGTTGAGTAAATTATGAACATACTTATAACATTTAAATAAGTATATGAATACTTATATATTGAAACTGTAAAAATAAAGAGAGAATATATATATATAAAGGAAGTTTAATTGATAAAGGAGTGTTAATTGATTAAATAAGTTTTAACTAAATGAAGAATGTTTTCACATTTGATACTAGTTAAAGAAAGTTTATGTTAATTTATTAACTTAATGAATTATTTTCAGAAACCATTAAGATATGTTTAGAAATGTATTATAATAAAAAGATATTTATCTTTTGAAAAGAAATGTTTTCTTTTTAATGGTTATGTATAAAAAAGTATCTTTACAAAGATGGAATAAGGAATGAAAGTTTATGAAATGTTTTCATAAATTTTTTTGAAAGATTAATAAATACGTATGAAGTATATGGATTATTTCATTGTACGATTTAATCTAAGATTCGAGTACAGAACTTTTATATGTTTGACACTTATCCGAAAGAGGATGTAACGACCCATAAATTTTGATTGGTTTTAATAACGTATTTAACTGAATTTTGTAAAATTTTAAATAATTGAATTTTGAAATAAATTTTTTATATTTGGAATACATATTTAAAAACATAGCAATTGGTAAATTTTCATCAGAAAATATGGATGTTTATTTTATTGTGTAATTTTATCTCAATTTAAATCAGTTAATAACAGTTGAATTTAAAAATGTTCCGAAACCTAAATATGTCAACATGAGAAAATTTATTTAGAACACTCTGAATCTGACTGCAAAATTCGCTTCGCGAAATTCGGACGTTTCTAGCTCCGTTTGGATTTTTCCGTACGGAATAGCAGCATTTTCGGTACCGATTATCGACTTTTGATCGGATGATCGTACCACTGATATCTGCATACCGTTTTGGATCGTCTTGTCATGCTGATCTCAGCGGTATATTTATTTATGTATTTTGAGGTCTGGTACGCGACGGAAGCAATAAACCATTCGTTGTAACTGTACCGTAAATTGTGACTTTATTTCTTCGTTCGGTTTAAAATTTTGAAATGTACCATCCAATCAACCCATTAATTGCTTTAATTATTCAGCTAAAAAGATGGGTGACTGTTGTCATTTCTTTGACTCTACTATTTACTTTATTTGTCAATACAATCCATTTCACCCTCTCTGTTTGTATTCTTTTGTGACGCCCCACCTCTATACCCACGCTAACCAAGAACACTACGATGTAGTGCTGTCAATTAGCACGGAGAATAAGGCTGTGGAGGAGCGACCATCCATGTAACTTCTTTGTGCGAGCACCGATACGTCAGATAGAATAGAATGCATATCTTTTAAGGAGGAAATCCGACGTACCGATACAAACACAAAGCTATCACACGGTGGCTATATATAATCTTCGGAAACAAACATAGAAATAATCATAACATAAATCAGTCACAGACATCCATATCACAAAGGCGGAAGAAGATATGAATAAATATATAACACATGAAAGTGTACATCAGAGTAGTGGTCAGAAAGATCCACGATAATACAAAAGAATAGCATCACGTGCTATACAAAAGAATAAGTACACAACATAGAGTCTATATCTCAAAGGTGTACATCCAAAAACTACTAATCTATGTAGTTAGCCAAAAGTCAGAAATATCCTGAAGAGAAGTCAAGCAAAAGCACCTGTAACATCTCGGTCTGACTCGAGTATTATTTATAAGAAAATAATAAACGGATCAGTCTAGCTATAAATATCAGATGATATGGTATAAAGTAAAAGGCATGACATGAACATGAAATAACCATAACGACATACTACTATAAGTATGTAAATGATAATCAACAAAAGATTAATCAATATCACAAGAATCTTCACAAAGATAAGGTAGGGTATCATACCCTAAACTTGTATTCATAACAAGTCAATAACACATGAATTCACCAATGCACAAAAACTGATATCATATCAATGAAAATCATGAAAATTGGTGAAGCACAAAATTCCAGAAATCATCATCAGAAATCCAGAAAACATATAAAAAGGGGGGAGGCCTAACACATGAATGGGAGCATGAAAACTCACCTACGCGTAAACACATGACGAGAAGCTATCTCATGGAAGCTATCCATTAAATTTTCACACAGGAATGGCCCGAAGACCGTAGGGTGCTACCCTAGAAATGTGATGGCGAAACATCACATAATCGGGGTATAGTTCCCACGTAGACAAATAGACATCGCTCAATCGCTAGTCTAAATCACAAAAATGATCGTCATGATCATAAGGAAGTGTCAATCACACCAAGCTAGTAAATATATGAGTTTAGCTTCATGTCCCATAACCACTTGCTTAACTTAAATATTTACGAACAAGCTGTAAATCTTCACTAGGAAATTGTCACAAAAAGGGTTCAATCGAACAAGTCCAAGAGCTAACCGACGAAGTGAACGCAAGCGTTTCATACCACTCGTTTTACTAAGTCGTTTAAGTCGATTTCTCATTCGAGTGAAGTAAAGGCTTGTATATACTAGTAGATTGAAAATCGGTTTGAGAAAACGAACTTTTGATATTTAAAATAGTGTTGAAATCGCTTTGATGAAAGAGTTTTGATATTTACTATTAGTATTGAAACCTTCATATATCTTTAAAGTGACAAGTCATAAAACGATTGTAGTAACAAATCAATTCACGTTCGAAGACGTGAGTAAAGTCCAAAGAAGTCAATCCCAAAACCATCAAAGTAGAAATTCTGATAAATGTTTTTCAGAAGAGATTGCCTACGCAGAGCAATACGGGGTTCGACCTGCCCGGTCAGGTCGCGGGGGTCCAGGGGGCAGCGCCCACGGCGGGGTGTGGGGCAGCGCCCCGTCACGGTACGACTTAGTGAAGGCAAGCTGGTCCAGTGGTAGCATGACCGAGCTAAGGAATGGTGCGACTCAACCAGATGAACGACTTAAGGAAGGCGAGCGACTTACGACTTAAGGGAGGCAAGAGACTTA